>OZ008367.1:11395767-13795767 GCA_963931995.1 Phaonia tiefii
AAAATAGAACGTAATTTTCAACACCATCTAGGTACCTGTGCGATTTCTATGAACACATTATCAAATGTGACATTATAAACAATAAACATATCCTTTATTATAAAATATAAACATTTCTTTTATTATAAAAAATAAACATTTCTTTTATTAAAAACAAAAGAAAATAATTTACTAACCAAAAAGTATTTCAATTCATCATATTCGCATATCGTTTTTAAAGCCGACCGCAGCTCTCTGTTTCGTTTTGGCTACCTAATTCATATGAAAATTTTCTACACACAAACATACACTACACATATCATAAAGCCAAAAAACAAAAAACAAAAAAAACAAAAAATAATACCTTATCCAATGCAGACTGATCTAAATCAATATTCATACACACGCACATATATACGCACATACATACTTGCTCAGTCGTCATATATATGATGTGCCAAAAAACAAAAACACTCACACCACCGACCAACAGCCACTAGAAGCCAGCAAAGCAAATCGTTTCTGGCACACAAGTAAACACACACATCCGCACACACAGAATTATTTATTGAGTGGGAGAGAGAACGCAAGGCATTCGGCGGGCCTCTCTCTCGTTCGGTGACTCATCGTAACGTTACCGGGCGGTTACACTTTTTCATAAGTGACTCCCAGCCGCAACCTAAATTTAAGACGTTGTCACGTCAATAAATAATAAGAAATAAATAATAAAAAGAAATAAATAATAAGAAATAATAATAAATAATAATAAATAATAATAAATAAATAATAAGAAATAAATAATAAGAAATAAATAATAAGAAATAAATAATAAGAAATAAATAATAAGAAATAAATAATAAGAAATAAAATAATCATTGAATGTTTCATCTGACATTCGCATATAATTTGTATAATTTTTGCCTAACTGTCTCTCAATGTTTTTAAAAGTTTTATGTTTGAAATTGTACTTCAATTTATTAACCAGTACTTGGCCAATTTTTTTTTAGTTTTTTATTTTTCTGTAATTATTTCTTCCTCTAAAATTACATCAATTCTTTGTAGCGCAAGAAAATCCGAATTCATGTTGACGCTTCAAAAATAATTTTTAAAAGAAGTTGAATGAAAAGTTGATTCAAAAGTTGAAACGTGTGAGGAGAATGACCAACTTTCTTATTCAACTCAAATGTCAAAAGTTGAATCAACTGTTGGTACGTCTGAGGGCAGCATAAGGTGTGGCCGGGTAGTCGGCCGACTAGTCGGGCAAAAATCAAAATAGTTGGAAAAAAATCAAAATGGTCCGCTGGTCTAAAGTGCCCGTCAAAAAAGTTAAGAAACTACTACTCACTTCACAAAGACGACATGTGAAATCGGGACAAATTATTTTGATTCACCGAACTGCGTAGGCGACGTTTGCTTAAGGGCACCTTAGTCATAGGTTTGTTAAAAGATTACGAAGGTAAATCACAAAAATTGTATTCATAACCGAATAATGCCACTGTTAAGAGTTCTTCTCTAACGGTGCGTTTACACGGGACACTTCAAGCCCGGACAGTTGATAATAGGTATTAGTTGTCAAAAAGAGAAAATTTTGTTGTGTGACGTATGTGTCCAGCCAGTTATAAAGACAGAACAGTTTTAAGCAACCGTCGATAGTGTCGTTTCTTGTAAATTTCGTGCTCTGATTTTTTCGTGCTCTTCACATTTGCTTGAAATCTTAATTTCCTAAAAGAAGATTGCTACATGCATATATTATTTATACTTGTTTATATCTAGTATGTGTTGCCAAATATATTTCAATAAAACTCCAAATTTCCAAATAAAACTAAATTTTCCCAATTTCTACGATCGTTTGCTATGTGTTTTGCCCTATTTCTCCAAATTACAATGAAGCTGATGTACTCTGAAAATTTCAAGTGTATACATGTTTATATGTATGTACATATGTGATGTTTTGCTTTGTTTTTCACAAATTACATATAATATTTAGTTCGAAATCATTTTCCTCGCTCTTTAACGTGTGACAAATTTTCAGCGACAAATGTAGTTTAACATAAAATAAAGCACTGATTGCAGATAATTATGTTGATATTAGTTGTTTAATCAAAAAAAAAACTCACTAAATTGATGACTGATCTATGTAATTTGTCAAGTCAGTACAAATTTTGATGATTTTGATACAATTTAGAAATATATTAATCTCATCACTGATTCACACACCCACTATTGCGAACTGTAATTTGGAAACGTACAAAAAAACAGGAGCACACAACAGGGATGATATTTGATAATTTTCGAGGGGACTTTTTGTATTCTTCCGAAAGTACTTTTTTTTCGACGTAAGAGTACTTTTTATAAAATAATTAAATAAATCTGTATTTACACCCAAATATTAACGGGCTGTTTGTAGAACATATAATAAAAATTATTTAATCTGATTAGGGTGTGTTAATCTTTCGGTGTAAATGCAGTGAAAGCTTTAAATAGCCTCAGGTACACACATATTTCAGTCTTGTAACAAAGTCCTTTTCCACAGTCCTTTTCCACTACAAATATCATCCCTGGCACACAACCTTGTAGCTGTAGCTGTATCAAACTTTATTATTCAAAGAAATAGCTGTATCATATAAAGAAAACAATTAAATCTTCGTTGGATATAGTAGTTGGTATGATATATAATTCGACTTAGGAACCACAATTAATTTCTTGGGAAGGATGTTTGTTTTGTTAATATTTATAACTAGTTTTTCTATCAAATACCGATATTTCAACCAAATCTGGTTTGTTTGTACCAATGTAACAACAGAGTTTCAATTGTACTAAAAGTGGTACAATTGTACCGCATTTCCCACCACTGGTATTTATTGGGATTGGAGTTGAGAGAGCACAGATGAGCTGAGAGAGCGGATTTACAGAATGGAGACAAATGTGAAGATTTCTTTGAAATTATTTTTTATCAACATTCGATAAATTCCGCTGTTGAAATTAAAACGTTATGTTTTTGATCTATGTATGTACATATGTATGTATAAATTAACTTATATCTGAAATTCGATAGGAACTTTTGGCATACTTTTATTGAGCACTATCCAAAATATATGTATGAATGGGTGGCGATGTTGGAGTTGGTCCCGTTTAGGTACAGTGGGCCAAAATCACTTTTCGTATAGAAATATGTAAGTACCTACAGAGAGTCACAGTGCAAATGGTCCACCTCCGAATTTCACAGCAATTCATAAAAATATAAACGTTGATTATTTTTATCTTAAAGTTAACTTTGTTCGTTATTTTAAATACCTACATACAAAAATTATCGTTTAATTTTGTTTTAAATTTTTTAGAAAGTATTAAATTTACGAAAAATACTCAATTCGTCTCACATTGAATATGGTGCACATACATACATTAAATCTGAAATAAAGTACTAATAAATAAAAAAATTAAGATGTAAATGTAGGTACATATAATGTGGAAGCATTAGTGCCAAGTTATCATTTTTGATTGATTTGGATTTAACAGTGTGAAGAATTTGGGGCTAATTTGAAGCTGTTTCTACAATTTTACAATTTTTGGTGGAAAATGGTTTCTTTAAATTTTTAGATTTAGTTTTATTTACGAATTTTTGGTGAATTGTTTATTTTGATACTGTACAATTGCTTTATGTACGCTTTTACATTTCTCACGAAGTTATTCTATAATTCTTGTGGGGAGACTCTGATGACTCTTTACGCCCAGTTTGTCCACATATTATAAGATTTTTCTTTGAATGGTTCAAATTCAAGATTTTGTTCTCCGTTTCCTAAATGAAATTTCATACTGCCGGCCGAGTGCCCTAATCTGTTACAGGGAACTTTCTATGCTAAACTGTGCAGTACAAAAACTTTAGAATGGGCTAATTTCTTAAAAGCATAGTTTATTCAAATAGACGTGTTACTTTAAGATTTCCGAGTTATAATAAAATTATAAATGCCTAGGAAAGACCCAAATTAAGGTAAATCTGACGAGTGTGCCGCTGGATCAAACTGGGTGGTGGTCAAGCAACGATTATGAGAATATACCCCGTATCTGAAACGGGTAATTTCAAATAAAAATTGATCCACAAAGGCTGTCCAAATGTGACTAGCATTCCATATGCAGTTGCTATCAAAAATGTATGTCAGTAACTTAATACAAATATTTAAAATTGATACCACTACCATAACTTGGCTAAAAATTAGTTGGCTAAAGCTAATTAAAAGTTATCGAAAAAATGGTCCAAAAAAACATCTGAAATTTAGTTTAAACTATTTTAAATATTTAATTTATAAAAACTGATTGCTACTAATTTACTTCATAATAAAAAAAATTGTTTATGTCTCAATTTTCATATCTTAACATAAATTTTTCCTTTATTTTTTTAAATTTTTCCTTGATTTGATCATTGGATTGGTTTTTGCACAATCAGAATGGTTCTGCAAGTGTTTTGAAATACCTTTCCAACGAGATATGTGAGAAAACGGGAGAATTCCTTGTTTTCGCACAATGGGCGAATATATTTGTTGGGTGTCTGAAACCAAATTAAAATACTTGGATCCTTCGAAGGACTTTTTGCACTTTCTGATTACAGATTCTGAAAGTATTTTTAAAGACCTTTCCAACAAGGTATGTGAGAACACGGGAGAATTCCTTGTTTTCGCACAATGGGCGAATATATTTGTTGGGTGTCTCAAACCAAATTGAAATACTTGGATCCTTCGAAGGACTTTTTACACTTTCTGATTACAGATTCTGAAAGTATTTTTAAAGACCTTTCCAGCGAGGTATGTGAGAACACGGGAGAATTCCTTGTTTTCGCACAATAAACGAAAAAAAATTTGGGTGTCTGAAGCGAATTTGAAATACTTGGATCCTTCGAAGGACTTTTTGCACTTTCTGATTACAGATTCTGAAAGTATTTTTAAAGACCTTTCCAACAAGGTATGTGAGAACACGGGAGAATTCCTTGTTTTCGCACAGTAAGCGAAACAAAATTTGGGTGTCTGAAGCGAAATTGAAATACTTGGATCCTTCGAAGGACTTTTTGCACTTTCTGATTACAGATTCTGAAAGTATTTTTAAAGACCTTTCCAACAAGGTATGTGAGAACACGGGAGAATTCCTTGTTTTCGCACAATAAGCGAAAAAAAATTTGGGTGTCTGAAGCGAAATTGAAATACTTGGATCCTTCGAAGGACTTTTTGCACTTTCTGATTACAGATTCTGAAAGTATTTTTAAAGACCTTTCCAACAAGGTATGTGAGAACACGGGAGAATTCCTTGTTTTCGCACAATAAGCGAATATATTTGTTGGGTGTCTCAAACCAAAATTGAAATACTTGGATCCTTCGAAGGACTTTTTGCACTTTCTGATTACAGATTCTGAAAGCGTTATTAAAGACCTTTCCAACAAGGTATGTGAGAACACGGGAGAATTCCTTGTTTTCGCACAGTAAGCGAAACAAAATTTGGGTGTCTGAAGCGAAATTGAAATACTTGGATCCTTCGAAGGACTTTTTGCACTTTCTGATTACAGATTCTGAAAGTATTTTTAAAGACCTTTCCAACAAGGTATGTGAGAACACGGGAGAATTCCTTGTTTTCGCACAATAAGCGAAAAAAAATTTGGGTGTCTGAAGCGAAATTGAAATACTTGGATCCTTCGAAGGACTTTTTGCACTTTCTGATTACAGATTCTGAAAGTATTTTTAAAGACCTTTCCAACAAGGTATGTGAGAACACGGGAGAATTCCTTGTTTTCGCACAATAAGCGAAAAAAAATTTGGGTGTCTGAAACCAAATTGAAATACTTGGATCCTTCGAAGGACTTTTTGCACTTTCTGATTACAGATTCTGAAAGTATTTTTAAAGACCTTTCCAACAAGGTATGTGAGAACACGGGAGAATTCCTTGTTTTCGCACAATAAGCGAAAAAAAAATTGGGTGTCTGAAGCGAATTTGAAATACTTGGATCCTTCGAAGGACTTTTTGCACTTTCTGATTACAGATTCTGAAAGTATTTTTAAAGACCTTTCCAACAAGGTATGTGAGAACACGGGAGAATTCCTTGTTTTCGCACAATAAACGAAAAAAAATTTGGGTGTCTGAAGCGAATTTGAAATACTTGGATCCTTCGAAGGACTTTTTGCACTTTCTGATTACAGATTCTGAAAGTATTTTTAAAGACCTTTCCAACAAGGTATGTGAGAACACGGGAGAATTCCTTGTTTTCGCACAATGGGCGAATATATTTGTTGGGTGTCTCAAACCAAATTGAAATACTTGGATCCTTCGAAGAACTTTTTACACTTTCTGATTACAGATTCTGAAAGTATTTTTAAAGACCTTTCCAGCGAGGTATGTGAGAACACGGGAGAATTCCTTGTTTTCGCACAATAAACGAAAAAACATTTGGGTGTCTGAAGCGAATTTGAAATACTTGGATCCTTCGAAGGACTTTTTGCACTTTCTGATTACAGATTCTGAAAGTATTTTTAAAGACCTTTCCAACAAGGTATGTGAGAACACGGGAGAATTCCTTGTTTTCGCGCAATGGGCGAAAAAAACTTTGGGTGTCTGAAGCGAATTTGAAATACTTGAATCCTTCGAAGGACTTTTTGCACTTTCTGATTATAGATTCTGAAAGTGTATTTAAAGACCTTTCCAACGAGGTATGTGAGAATACGGGAGAATTCCTTGTTTTCGCACAATGGGCGAATATATTTGTTCGGTGTCTGAAGCGAAATTGAAATACTTGGATCCTTCGAAGGACTTTTTGCACTTTCTGATTACAGATTCTGAAAGTATTTTTAAAGACCTTTCCAACAAGGTATGTGAGAACACGGGAGAATTCCTTGTTTTCGCACAATGGGCGAATATTTTTGTTGGGTGTCTCAAACCAAATTGAAATACTTGGATCCTTCGAAGGACTTTTTACACTTTCTGATTACAGATTCTGAAAGTATTTTTAAAGACCTTTCCAGCGAGGTATGTGAGAACACGGGAGAATTCCTTGTTTTCGCACAATAAACGAAAAAAAATTTGGGTGTCTGAAGCGAAATTGAAATACTTGGATCCTTCGAAGGACTTTTTGCACTTTCTGATTACAGATTCTGAAAGTATTTTTAAAGACCTTTCCAACAAGGTATGTGAGAACACGGGAGAATTCCTTGTTTTCGCACAATGGGCGAATATTTTTGTTGGGTGTCTCAAACCAAATTGAAATACTTGGATCCTTCGAAGGACTTTTTACACTTTCTGATTACAGATTCTGAAAGTATTTTTAAAGACCTTTCCAGCGAGGTATGTGAGAACACGGGAGAATTCCTTGTTTTCGCACAATAAACGAAAAAAAATTTGGGTGTCTGAAGCGAAATTGAAATACTTGGATCCTTCGAAGGACTTTTTGCACTTTCTGATTACAGATTCTGAAAGTATTTTTAAAGACCTTTCCAACAAGGTATGTGAGAACACGGGAGAATTCCTTGTTTTCGCACAATAAGCGAAAAAAAAATTGGGTGTCTGAAGCGAATTTGAAATACTTGGATCCTTCGAAGGACTTTTTGCACTTTCTGATTACAGATTCTGAAAGTATTTTTAAAGACCTTTCCAACAAGGTATGTGAGAACACGGGAGAATTCCTTGTTTTCGCACAATAAACGAAAAAAAATTTGGGTGTCTGAAGCGAATTTGAAATACTTGGATCCTTCGAAGGACTTTTTGCACTTTCTGATTACAGATTCTGAAAGTATTTTTAAAGACCTTTCCAACAAGGTATGTGAGAACACGGGAGAATTCCTTGTTTTCGCACAATGGGCGAATATATTTGTTGGGTGTCTCAAACCAAATTGAAATACTTGGATCCTTCGAAGGACTTTTTACACTTTCTGATTACAGATTCTGAAAGTATTTTTAAAGACCTTTCCAGCGAGGTATGTGAGAACACGGGAGAATTCCTTGTTTTCGCACAATAAACGAAAAAAAATTTGGGTGTCTGAAGCGAATTTGAAATACTTGGATCCTTCGAAGGACTTTTTGCACTTTCTGATTACAGATTCTGAAAGTATTTTTAAAGACCTTTCCAACAAGGTATGTGAGAACACGGGAGAATTCCTTGTTTTCGCACAATAAGCGAAAAAAAATTTGGGTGTCTGAAGCGAATTTGAAATACTTGGATCCTTCGAAGGACTTTTTGCACTTTCTGATTACAGATTCTGAAAGTATTTTTAAAGACCTTTCCAACAAGGTATGTGAGAACACGGGAGAATTCCTTGTTTTCGCACAATAAACGAAAAAAAATTTGGGTGTCTGAAGCGAATTTGAAATACTTGGATCCTTCGAAGGACTTTTTGCACTTTCTGATTACAGATTCTGAAAGTATTTTTAAAGACCTTTCCAACAAGGTATGTGAGAACACGGGAGAATTCCTTGTTTTCGCGCAATGGGCGAAAAAAACTTTGGGTGTCTGAAGCGAATTTGAAATACTTGAATCCTTCGAAGGACTTTTTGCACTTTCTGATTATAGATTCTGAAAGTGTATTTAAAGACCTTTCCAACGAGGTATGTGAGAATACGGGAGAATTCCTTGTTTTCGCACAATGGGCGAATATATTTGTTCGGTGTCTGAAGCGAAATTGAAATACTTGGATCCTTCGAAGGACTTTTTGCACTTTCTGATTACAGATTCTGAAAGTATTTTTAAAGACCTTTCCAACAAGGTATGTGAGAACACGGGAGAATTCCTTGTTTTCGCACAATAAGCGAAAAAAAATTTGGGTGTCTGAAGCGAATTTGAAATACTTGGATCCTTCGAAGGACTTTTTGCACTTTCTGATTACAGATTCTGAAAGTATTTTTAAAGACCTTTCCAACAAGGTATGTGAGAACACGGGAGAATTCCTTGTTTTCGCACAATGGGCGAATATATTTGTTGGGTGTCTCAAACCAAATTGAAATACTTGGATCCTTCGAAGGACTTTTTACACTTTCTGATTACAGATTCTGAAAGTATTTTTAAAGACCTTTCCAGCGAGGTATGTGAGAACACGGGAGAATTCCTTGTTTTCGCACAATAAACGAAAAAAAATTTGGGTGTCTGAAGCGAATTTGAAATACTTGGATCCTTCGAAGGACTTTTTGCACTTTCTGATTACAGATTCTGAAAGTATTTTTAAAGACCTTTCCAACAAGGTATGTGAGAACACGGGAGAATTCCTTGTTTTCGCACAATAAGCGAAAAAAAATTTGGGTGTCTGAAGCGAATTTGAAATACTTGGATCCTTCGAAGGACTTTTTGCACTTTCTGATTACAGATTCTGAAAGTATTTTTAAAGACCTTTCCAACAAGGTATGTGAGAACACGGGAGAATTCCTTGTTTTCGCACAATAAACGAAAAAAAATTTGGGTGTCTGAAGCGAATTTGAAATACTTGGATCCTTCGAAGGACTTTTTGCACTTTCTGATTACAGATTCTGAAAGTATTTTTAAAGACCTTTCCAACAAGGTATGTGAGAACACGGGAGAATTCCTTGTTTTCGCGCAATGGGCGAAAAAAACTTTGGGTGTCTGAAGCGAATTTGAAATACTTGAATCCTTCGAAGGACTTTTTGCACTTTCTGATTATAGATTCTGAAAGTGTATTTAAAGACCTTTCCAACGAGGTATGTGAGAATACGGGAGAATTCCTTGTTTTCGCACAATGGGCGAATATATTTGTTCGGTGTCTGAAGCGAAATTGAAATACTTGGATCCTTCGAAGGACTTTTTGCACTTTCTGATTACAGATTCTGAAAGTATTTTTAAAGACCTTTCCAACAACGTATGTGAGAACACGGGAGAATTCCTTGTTTTCGCACAATAAGCGAAAAAAAATTTGGGTGTCTGAAGCGAATTTGAAATACTTGGATCCTTCGAAGGACTTTTTGCACTTTCTGATTACAGATTCTGAAAGTATTTTTAAAGACCTTTCCAACAAGGTATGTGAGAACACGGGAGAATTCCTTGTTTTCGCACAATAAACGAAAAAAAATTTGGGTGTCTGAAGCGAATTTGAAATACTTGGATCCTTCGAAGGACTTTTTGCACTTTCTGATTACAGATTCTGAAAGTATTTTTAAAGACCTTTCCAACAAGGTATGTGAGAACACGGGAGAATTCCTTGTTTTCGCACAATGGGCGAATATATTTGTTGGGTGTCTCAAACCAAATTGAAATACTTGGATCCTTCGAAGGACTTTTTACACTTTCTGATTACAGATTCTGAAAGTATTTTTAAAGACCTTTCCAGCGAGGTATGTGAGAACACGGGAGAATTCCTTGTTTTCGCACAATAAACGAAAAAAAATTTGGGTGTCTGAAGCGAATTTGAAATACTTGGATCCTTCGAAGGACTTTTTGCACTTTCTGATTACAGATTCTGAAAGTATTTTTAAAGACCTTTCCAACAAGGTATGTGAGAACACGGGAGAATTCCTTGTTTTCGCACAATGGGCGAATATTTTTGTTGGGTGTCTCAAACCAAATTGAAATACTTGGATCCTTCGAAGGACTTTTTACACTTTCTGATTACAGATTCTGAAAGTATTTTTAAAGACCTTTCCAGCGAGGTATGTGAGAACACGGGAGAATTCCTTGTTTTCGCACAATAAACGAAAAAAAATTTGGGTGTCTGAAGCGAATTTGAAATACTTGGATCCTTCGAAGGACTTTTTGCACTTTCTGATTACAGATTCTGAAAGTATTTTTAAAGACCTTTCCAACAAGGTATGTGAGAACACGGGAGAATTCCTTGTTTTCGCGCAATGGGCGAAAAAAACTTTGGGTGTCTGAAGCGAATTTGAAATACTTGAATCCTTCGAAGGACTTTTTGCACTTTCTGATTATAGATCCTGAAAGTGTATTTAAAGACCTTTCCAACGAGGTATGTGAGAATACGGGAGAATTCCTTGTTTTCGCACAATGGGCGAATATATTTGTTCGGTGTCTGAAACCAAATTGAAATACTTGGATCCTTCGGAGGACTTTTTGCACATTCTGATTACAGATTCTGAAAGTGTATTTAAAGACCTTTTCAACGAGGTATATGAGAGTACGGGAGAATTCCTTGTTTTGTAATAATCGTTCTAAATGTTTCAAAAATGCATACATTTTTATGTAAGGACAATAGCCCTTTTACAAAGCTGTTTTTGTTTGGGCGTGAAAATTTTTTTAATAATATAATGTTATTAGTTTAATATTTAATTTTCGTGTATATATAATGCTCTGATCGTTTAAAAATCTCTTCTATTGATATATATATCTTTTTGACCGCATTAACAGATGTCTGTTAACCTGTTAACAGAGTTCTGTAAATGAATGTGGTTTGTGTCTTTGCTAGTTAAATTCGGAATTTATCTTCACGGACATAAGTTAATTATCTTAATGTGTAAATTAATTCGCGTTTCCCTACACGCGTAAAAATTTGCTATAATATACCGAGTACTGCCTTTTAAGGTTTTTTATTTTCTCATACTCTGGTTAATTTGACGGGATGTTAGATGTATTACGCTGGCAACTCTGATGAAATGTTTACTTTATTACTGTTTTTGTGCAAAGTGTAATTTATTCAAATTATGGCGGAAAAAGGACAATAAGACACCATGGAAAGAACTTCTCAGTTGCCGAGGACCATTTACTTGCTGACCTGGTCTAAGAACGCAAGTCAATTTTAGGAAACAAAATACTTAAATCATAACAATATGAAAACAAAACACCTGTTGTCAGCAGTTGTCGGCTGTTTGCTTTTATCATTCCGATAAACTGTTAACCGGCGTTGGACCTCCTGTTAACGTTATCGGCCCAGGATAAATTGTAAATATTCATTGATAAAATTAAATTCTGCTAACCGCACTTTATCGTTACTGTAAAATGTAACCAGACATTGAGAAATTAGCCCTAGATATAATAGGATCTTAGCAGACCTAGTTAGATCGGAAATATGATTATATATAATAGGATTTGAATATATCAAATGCTGATCGATACCTATGTAATTAGGTCTAGTTATAGCTAATTAGATGTGAAATTTAAACCGGCCAGATAAAATAGGATATATAATTAGGTCTAACGCCACTGAAATAAAAGTTGATATTATATATGGCAAATTTTGTCAGTTGCCGTAGGTAACAATGTTTTGCCGTTGGTAACATAATTTTGACACTTCGCCAACTGTAAATAGGTCTTACAAACTGTTACTGGACGTTGTCTGTTTACAACGATAACCCAGTAACGAGTGAGCAAGAGAGAGATTATTTTGACAGTTCGATGATAGAGAACTTAGAAGTTTTTACTGGAGAAATGTTTACAAGTAAGAATTTGCAAGTTCGAACATATTATTTAAGACATATATTTTATGTAAACAAACATTAGGAAATAAAAAGAATATAAAATAACCATTTAATCATTAGAATTTTATTTTTTAAGACAAAAAGTAGATTTTTAATGATCTGTAATTAGACTTTAACTATTTCTTTTAAAACGAGTACAGTTTTGGTGATTTGTAATATTTTACACGAACTGCGGTTGCTGGGTCTTCCAATGTTTACATTGAAAAATCAGCTGTTAACATACAAGATCTTTTTTCTTGCAAATTTTTTCTGGATGTCGCCTGTGTACTTTATGTGATATTTTGAACTGGGAGTTTAAAACTTAGCTTATTTTTCAAAAATACTTACTGGATATGTTTAACTGAAAAGTACGCAGACAGACCTAATATCGTAAACAAACAATAAATCTAGTGAGTTAGAGAAATAAGTGTCTTTAAGAAAAAAAAAAAGAAAAACCGTTTTAATAACAAAGATGATGAGTTCAGTGGAATTATTTTTTGATGAGGAAGACAAAGTACAAAACATGGCATCTATTATAAGACACTTAAGAGACAACTTTAATTCTTTAGATTTGACGGCTACACTGAGAAAATGTTATTGCTGACAATAATTGTTAATAAACTATTCCCTGTTTTAGATTCAAGACATATTTTCGCCATCCAAAACAAGTAATAGATTATTTAGTGGATACTTTGGAATATGACATCAAACGAAGTCATCGGCTTTAAGGTTTTATGCTGAGGGAATTTTCCAAAAGTACCATGGCAACGACTTCAACCTTGGCATGGCTCAGGAGCTAAAGTTGTGCATCTAATTGAAAAACAATCATTTGTAAGATGTGGATTATTTAAAAAACGACAGGGGAAGAAAAGTCCCAAAATAAAAATTGGTTTTACAAGAGAGCGAAATTTCCTGGTTTTGACGGATGTCTGGATAAGACACAAATATCATTGGACCGAAGGAAGAAGTCCGTCTTTTATACATAAACAGGAAAGGCTACTTTAGTTTGAATGTTTTGCTGGTAAGTTATTATAATACTATAATTATTTTCATAACAAGGATCTAATTGTAGATGTGCGAGTACGAAATGAGAATAAGGTATGTTGACGCCATTCATCTGAACTCTACTCACGATGCCTTCATTTGGAACAACGGTCCATTGAAGCAACAGGTTGTTGATTTCAGGCCAAACGCATGGCTACTAGGGCTATATTGCCGGAGTTCGGGCGCATCTCAAAACTTGATTAAACAAACAACCGAAATTAGAGAAAACTATAAAAACACGAAAAATATGTCATTTTTGTTGGACGGACCTATGGTGCCTACTGGGTCCATAAAAGGGACCACTTAGAGACGGCTATAAACAGCCAACGGTGGTCAAATGAAAGGTATTTTGATCACATATTTACTGGTGTTTTTATTTTTGTGGAGCGTCATCTGTGCACTCAGTGTGGGTATTCAAATTAAAGGGAATTGTTAACCTGCTTCAGTGCTAGACATTTTAAAAACTTTGAAGGAAAATGTTCGGGATTCTGTTTAAAGTTCAGTGACGCAGGTTCATCATTCCCTTTAATTTCACTGCTCACACTAAGTGTTTGGAGTTTTCCAATTCTCAAAATCCACTATAATACGGCAAATTGCAGTTATCTGGGTCCACAGATATCGCTCCGCAAAAATAAAGACACCATTAAATTTGTAATCAACATACCTTTCATTTGAGTACCCACCGTTAACTGTTTATAGCCGTCTCTAAGTGGTCCCTTTTATGGACCCAGTAGGCACCATAGGTCCGTCTGACAAAAAAAAAATATTTTCGTGTTCTTATATTTTTCTCCAATTTCGTCCTTTTTTTTATCAAGTTTTGAGCTATGCCCGAACTCCGGAAATTTTTCCGCTACTAGGTTCTATTTTATATAAATAATGTTGTATTATGCACAAACTTTAATAAAAACAATTTTTTCAAAATAACAATTTTTGACTCCTTATCGTTCACCTGAACGTTTTGTTTAGTTTTCAAAACTATACAGCAACCAAAAATTCGTTTTTACCCATATAACACTATCATGCAATTAAAGATGCCAGCTATCGCTTGCCAGTTGCCATATGTAATAACTTCTCGGCAATTGGCAACGCAACTAAGGTAGGTTGCTATTGATAACACAGGGCATCACTGATTCTGCGGTGCGGGGTTTGTAAGGAAATTTTGGTACATATGTTGATGAAGATCTAAGCCTATAATTCACTTTTTTTGAATTGACTCTGGTTCTCGAGGTAAACCGCTATTTTAAAAATGAAGGAGGTTCCACCACACATTTTAGCATAACTCAAGAACAGTTTGTCCGATTTGGTTAAGTAAAAAATTTGAAAATCCGCAGCTAAATTACCTTCAAGTTACACCTACAATGTTTTTTGATAAAGGCAATAGTTTCGAAAATATTCAGAAACTTTTTCCAAAACTTTTTCATTTTGATAAGAAATTTTAAACGAATATTAGTAATAACAAAAATATTCCATAATTATAAGAAACAAGAGTTAAGAAAACTGTTTTGTATAGTTTTTGTATAGTTTTTTGTAGGTTTCAGCAGTAGTCTGCCATCATATGACTATCCCACCGGCCTTGGTATCTTTCCTCCATGATCTTGATGTCCTGGTTGAATCGTTCCCCTTGTTCTTCACTATAATCGCCGAGGCTATCAGGAAATTTATCCCAATGACTGTGCAAATAATGCACTTTTACACTTATATTAACTTCTAGTTTTTGGAAATTCTGGAGCATTTTGCTGACAATTTCGGCATAGTGAAGAACAAGGGCAATGATCCCAACAAAAAGTACCACAGAAAATCCCATACAAAACGGTTTTCTTAACTCGTGTTTCTTGTAATTATGGAATATTTCTGTTCTTAATATTCATTTAAAATTTTTATCAAAATGAGATAACATCACTAAATTGTGAATTAAACAAAAACTTGTTAATCGATTTTATTGAAATATGGCTATTTTTATTTGTAACTTATTCATGTTTATAACAAAAGATTAAAAAATAGCATTTGTGAGTTTTTGATTTTTTATGAATTTAAAAAAACAAAAAATTTTCAATTTTGCATGAAAAAAGATTTTTTTTGGAAAGTTTTTGAATATTTTCGAAACTATTGGCTTTATCAAAAAAACATTGCAGGTGTAACTTGAAGGTAATTTAGCTGCGGATTTTCAAGTGCTTTACTTAACCAAATCGAACAAACTGTTCTTGAGTTGTGCTAAAATATGTGGTGAAACCTCCTTCATTTTTAAAATAGCGGTTTATCTCGAGAACCAGAGTCAATTCAAAAAAAGTTAATTATAGGATAAGAACACCACTATCTCATACATCTAAATTGACTCCAAAAAGTTGAACCGCAGAAAAAAAACTTCATTTTGTCACCCTGTGTAATCGACCTAATAATCTTAAAAAATAATTTTGCCGTTTGGTTGACTTTATCTCAAAAATGGAGAGATACATATTTTTTTTTATTTATATCAGAATATTTTTTGTTTTAGTTTATTTTAATCATAAATGTAATAACGATGTGTGGCACTCGAACTTCTAGGGCGGTATTCTGTTGCATTAGAAATTGGCTTCCAGATTTCTTTGACCATCGTATTATTTACACATTTTCTTAATGTTGAGTTTACAGGTTAAACCACAAACAAGTGAAAATTTGTCCGTTTTTTTTTAAGTATTGCATGCGGGTGCAGTCAAATCAATGACAGCCAATGTGGTGTGTTTCTGTTTGCGATTTGATATCTGCGGTTTGAAAAGAAAAGAAAAAAAGTAAACCATTCCAGCATACTGGGTATTTAAATATACAAAAATTTATGGGAATTAAAAAAATAAATTTGTTTGTATTGTACAACAGAAGAATGGGTCTAAAAAATTTTACCACAGTAATCTTACTTTCTTAAGCGCCATTTTCTTGGGTATTGAAGTATCCAGTATATTTGAAAGGGTTAACGTTGCTAAATGGTTATCGTAAAAATAGCCTTAAAAGCCAAGTCAATAACGATAAGATCTCTTTGTCTTCTGATAAGATATGGGAGTAGAATAGTGCGTTTTTTAAAGTTAAGATACCAGGGGACTCCACACAATCGATATGACAGCAGCTACATGCGCCAGCATTTTGGTATTTTGTGCAACTTCCTAAACATTTGCACGAAACTTGATACAAACAATAAATGGTGCACACATTTGTGTGGGTTTGTGTAATGTATGTATGCTTGAGTGCGTCTCAAGAATGAAAGTTAAACCTTATTAAAAATCTCGGTACGACGTTTCTCTGCTACGAGCTCAGGGCAGCGCATTGAGCACAAAGTAAGCGCCGCCATTCCACCTACACTTTATATACGAAATACAGAAACAAAGTCGTCGGACATTGTGCGCTTTGTGACTAGAATTAATTTTTATGTTTTTTTTTTTTTAAATTCCATAAGATATGTTTTTGTGTCCCTTTGTCTTTTTACACTTACCTCTACACTTTTCCAGTATGATTTTCATATATAGAATAATTTTTCGTTTTTTCTCGATTTTGTTATTTTTGTTGCTTCTTCTAGATATCTATCAAAACGATAACAAACACAACTTAATAATATCGAAAGTGGATGGCGACAAAGAGAAAAAGAGAGAAAACAACAAACAAGAGATATCAGCAACGCACACTGTATGTCAAATTATGGTCGGTTTTGTTCATTTATAGACAAAGAAAGTCCTTTGTCACAAAATAAAGGAATAAGTATGGTGGCGAGTCGCACAGATCTGATGATGTTTTTTGCACACCACAAAATCAGTCGAATAAAATATATAAATGAATTTAAAGCTCTAGCAATCTTGAAAGTTCCTGTTAAAATTTCAGGTTGCGATATAAACTCTATGTAAAAAACATAATTTCTCATACATTAACTAAAAACATAATTTTAAGTTCGGAAATTTTCAAGCGACTTTCCGCAGCTGAAGCCCGGTATTCAGTTTTTATGAAATTTGCATTGCCATAAGAAGTATGTGTATAAAAAATAACGAAAATAGCATGAACGGTTCACTTTTCATTTGTTTGGTACTCAGTTCACTGCGAAAGTTTTGTGGGCAAAATCAATTACAGGGTTGTTACGCCAAAGTTATTTTGTACGAAAACAATTGTTTGATAATTATTGGGATCCGGAATTTTAACACTTTGATCATTTTAACAACCAAAAACAACACGGCATGCGTTGAAAATAAAATGGAGCACGTAGAGGAATTAAAAATAAAACATTTGCAATGTAAACCAAAGATATGTGGTAAATCCCCGCAACATTTTCCGTTTAGAGATAAATGATAACATTTCTTTCGAAAATTTCGCAAGAACTTAATTAGGGGGCTGAACCCCGTCATTAATTTATTATAAGAACCGAAAATTTCGTTCACTTTTCATTTGTTCTTTGCGAAAATTTCGTAGGCAAAATTAGTTAAAGGGTTATTTCGTACGAAAGCAATTTTTTGAAAAGTTATTTCATACGAAAAGAATTGTTTGATAATTGTTCGGGGCCGGAGTTTTGACATTTTAATAAATGGAGCGCCTAGGGAAATTATAAATGAATTATTTGCAAAGATATGTGGTAACCCTCCGCAAGAAAATTTTCTGTTTAGAGATAAGTGACAAAATTTCTTACGAAAATTTCGCCAGAACTGAATACGGGGCTTAACCGAGGGCTTGAGAAGGAATGCAAATGGAATTATTTGAATTTTCTGACTATTAACGGGCCTAAAACAAATTTTAATGTTCTGTCAATTATTAGGTCGAAGAATTTGTGAAATTTGCGAAGAAAATAATTGAAAATAATGATTGGGTGCTGTGAATTAAAAAAAATAGTGATAAATAATGTTCCGATTTTTGTTAAATGCAACAGAGTCACTGCTACACATAAACATACTATCTACTCATTTATTTTTCCGTACAGAAATAAATGAAAATTTATCAAGCTGTAATTCAGCTTCAGCTCCGTACTGCGCTTAAGTGAAACAAAACACAATTTCGGATTTGGGAGTGAATTTGTAGTAAATTTACATAGATAATGTGTGACCCTAAGATCCAAAATATATCTGTCAGATAAAACTGATAATGTGAACTTTGCTTTGTAACCGACTTTTGGCAACAGATGAGTCCGACTTGGTATTACAATCAACTTGATTTACTAAAAGGTCAGAAATTGCAGGAGGTCGGCATAGCAACAGAAGTCACCGAAACCTACAGTGGTGGGTGTACCTGAAGAAAATGCAAGGAAACTTGGCTGAATTCCAGTTTGTGGAGAAAGCCTCAGAGACAGCAACATGAAAGTTGGAGCTGGGGTTCTGAGCGTCTTCTAGTAACACTTCCGTATTTACGGATGTCCACGCTAATTTGAGTAGATGAAATAGGCACCATTTAAAACTGGTCGAATGCCGATCACGGAAAAAGCAAGTGGCATCTTATCCAAATAAATTTACAAAATATGTAATGTGAATGAAAAACGATAATCATTGATTGATTTAAGAATGCATCTGATAAAATTAAAGCAATTATCATCAGATCAATATTCATAATTTTATTCAATATTCATCATAATCGAATCTTAACAGTTAGATCCGTAAAATGGTCATGATCATAATAGATCAGGTTGGTTAATTATAGTTTGATCTCAAATTGGCACCGGTCAGGTATAATTGGAGATAACGTGACATATACATAATTAGGTCAAACGCGAGATATAATTGTCTGTTCCGAGGTGCGGTCATGTACACGCAAGATCCAATTATATCCTGCCGGGACAAATGGAGATCGAATTGGATCCAATTAGACAGAAACAGATAGCAACAGATCAGTTCTGATCGAATTTCATCCTATTAGACATAACAATTTTTCGGATATAAAAACATGGAAATGAATCTGCAAAAATCTGTTTCTTGGATCTAATTAGGTCTGCTAATATCGAACATATCTACAGATTATACAAACTTAAAAATATAATTGACTACCTTGACCAGTAGAAGTAAACTGATGTTGGTCGTAGCGTAAGGATTAATTCAAAGTTCGATAGTATATTTTATCCGACATGCAGATTTGATAATGTAGGTGCCGCTTTATCTGTCAATCTCTACTGATAAAGACTGGACTCCACTTAACTCCGCCTTCCGCACCTCGTGCACGATGTAAAGATTTTCTGACCGCAGTTTTTATCACCATGAGCTAAGATTGCTCGTGATATTCCAGTGCCATTTCTTCCGAAAATAACTGTTCAGTGTAACTGTGATGCCAATTATTTAACTTCTGATAACTCGTGGAGTTTTTGATACCATCAACCCAAATAATCGGGTCCACCCGGCACACCTATGAACAAGCAAGTGTGTACGCTCTTTTTTACCTTTTCGAGTTCTTAGACCATTTTTAAACCCTGTTTTTTTAATTTTGGAGCCACACCCTTTATCCGGCTCTTAAGCACGTATGCCACTGACCAACTGTGGTGTGCTACAACAGCAAGTATTTCAACTTTAACATATGACCATGATGAATCCAACACTAATATAAGAATTTTCGTATATATGGCGACATCAAAACAAATCTTACAAAACTTTTTAGAAAATTGAAAACAACATTAAATTGGCACAAGTGGACAAGTAGATGAAGCTAGATCTACGGCTGGTGGCAACGACTCCAAAGAATATACTGATGAAATGAACAATACAAATACCAGTGTTCATACATTCGTATATACATTTGCAGGGATGAACCATCTCTGGGCGAACAAAGAAAAAGAACTGGTGAATCTCGTGAATCGTAAGGAAACAAAGATATGGACAAGAACATTTGTTTACTCACGAAAGAACTGCGCACAGATGTGAATAGTTAGTTAGATTGCAACCAAAAAAAAAAAGGCAAAAACAAAAATATATAGGCAAAGTAATGGAAAAGATAATATGAGTCGAACACCCATCCTTAACACGAAACCCGTATTGTGTTTCATTAAATTGAATATTTCGCGTCACACGTCATGTGTCTACACATGGCTGGCTGACTGTCTGACTAACTATGCTCATACAAAGCAACCCCCAAAATGGTCAGATGTAAACATTTCTTCTCGATGAGTCGCTGCGGTCAAAATAAAAATTCTGCAGCAGCCTATCTGAGTAGGAGCTATAGGCGACCGAAATAGTCACCGACACACTCCCCTCCATGCAGTTATACACCATCTCAAACACAAACACACCCACTCCCAGTGTAGTTGGTGTTTGGTTGTAGTCAGTCATCCAACCAGCTAACCCATCCACCATCCATCCGTCCGACCATACTTCGTTTTCGTCGTCATACATCCAACTACAATTCACGTCATTTCATGCGTTTTTCTTTCCGTTTTCTCTTCTTCTTTTCATTACTAATATTCTTTACAATTATATTTCTCGGTTTGATCTGACATGCTTTTATAAACTATTCAATCAATTAAGTTTCTTTTGTTTTATGAATTTTTCTTTTCGTTATGATATATTTCACTTTAGCACACACGTACACACTCTTCACTGCAATCAATTTTTTTTTGTATATTAAATTCTTTTCCTTTTTTTGTAAATTTGCAGTAGTTTTCTTTCAAGTACTCCAGAGGAGTGAAAAAATTGTAAATGAATTCCCAATTGGTATTGTATTGTTATCACTTTACACGTTAGATATTTAATCGTTTCATTAAATGTCGGACATTGTGACATTTGGTAAGATATCTTTTTATATAATTTTTATTTTTACTTTACACTTAGCGAGGTGTAGAAAAAAAGATTGTTTAATTATAGAAAATTAAAGAAACTCTTCGTATGCGAAAACACGTTCATACCACTTGAAATTTACACTCGAACTGGTATCATTGCAGTCGCAGCCAGTACTGCCAACTTTTTAGAGATGAAAAGCACCAAAGATTAATTATCACCTATAGACCTGAAAAATGTGTCTTGAGTGGGCAGCACAGAAAGAGTAAAAAATGTGTGACTCAAATTTCTCCTACTTTTCTCACGGTTATAAACATAGAGTAATGACTTGATGGCGGATGTTGGAAAGTATTGCTTTAATAATACCAGATAGAGGCAATGGCTCAAACCAACCTGCAATAAATCAGCAACGGCATTTCGTTTCGTGTCTTAAAATGTTTGTGCAAATACAAGACATATATATACTAACAATAAAATACAACAAAGAAGTCCAAAATACGTTTACACTTCACAATTTTTCATCAAACGACATGAAAAAGTAAGTAAACAATTTTTGTAATTCCACCTCATGTAAGTTAATTTACGTCAAATAACTTTCTTTCGCACCAACCACACAACGAATATTGTGAAAGGAAATGGCAGATGGGAAGGATCGAAGCTCTGTATTACGTTACTCTATGGTTATAAACCATAGAGTAATAGATAAGATTCGCCATCGCTCTCTTTATATTCCCTCGATGTTGTATGTTACTCTTTGGTAGGGTAGTAGTGCTCTTTAGTTAGGTTGACAGTCAAAACTTTTCTTCACTCAAATGCCAACAAACAAACTATTAAGTGCTCTCTCTCATACCATCTTCATTGAACATTTCAATACAAGAGCGGCTTTTTGATAGTGTTATTTTATATAACTATACAAATTCCAACCATGTTGAAGTAAAAAAGTTACCAAAATCGATGTACAAATAGACAGTCAAAATTTCTCTTCGCTCAAATGCCAACAAACAAAACGAGTGAAACCCTAGTACTTCTCTACTCTCTCTCTTACTCTCTTCATTGAATATTTCAATACACGACCAGCTTTTTGATGGTGTTATTGTATATAACTATACAAATTCCAACCATGTTGAAGTAAAATTACATAAACTCTGCAAAAAAGTATGAAATAAGCAAGATATGACGCGAGAGAGAAATGCGTTTGAGTGAATTACTGGCACTTTTTGGTTCTCTTTTACCAGGGTTGCCAAATTGCGGACATTTTCTGGTCGTCTAATTCTAAAACGTCAAAAACGATGTACAAGTACATAGTCAAAATTTCTCTTCACTCAAATGAAAACAAACAGAACGAGTGAAACCCTAGTACTTCTCTACTCTCTCTCTTACTCTCTTCATTGAATATTTCAATACACGATACACCTTGTTGCTATTCATCAGATGGGGATATCCTGTACGAACTTCTGAGAGTAGATTATAGGGCGTTTACATGCACTCGATCATACATTTTTTGCACCCAAGATCGCGTAAATTTACCTCGATAATGATATTATCATGTCACAAATTATTTCAACCGCAGAGTTCAGTATGAGACTGTGTGAACATGGAACGGAAATGAGAGTGGAAAGGAAACTTACTTCACTGAACATGTAAGAGAATCAAAAAGTGCTAGGAGTTCACTCAAACGCATTTCTCTCTCGCGTGGTATCTTGCTTATTTCATACTTTTTGCATAGTTTATGTAATTTTACTTCAACATGGTTGAAATTTGTATAGTTATATACAATAACACTATCAAAAAGCTGCTCGCGTATTGAAATATTCAAAGAAGAGAGTAAGAGAGAGAGTAGAGAAGTACTAGGGTTTCACTCGTTTTGTTTGTTGGCATTTGAGTGAAGAGAAATTTTGACTGTCTACTTGCATGTACATTAATGACAACACATACAAACATGATTAATATAAGAGGTAGTGTTATAAGGACAGCTGATATTGCTTTCTTTCTTTGTCTTCTAAATACCAACAAATTTCAAGAAATTCTAAATAAATTCAACATAAAAAAGTCTTTAATTGCATAAACACTTATTTTTACAAATAAAGAAATAGAAAAAATGACTGACTGACAGAATTGTATGATACAAAAACATACAAATCCTCCCGTCACTACCTGGTATAATTCCATAATGGCATCATGAAGTACAAAATGTCAAAACTAACAATAACTAAACACTTTTTTCCGTATAACGATAATCACGACATTATCATGATAAAAGAGTGCATGTAAACACGCTATTACCATAGTTTATCTTGAAGATTGAATTGTCTTTCGCCACAATGGTGGGGGGTTTGTCAAGGCCATTATTATTTACTATGATGGCGGTGGTACCAGGTGGATCTTTCGGTGGCTGTTGTGTTATGGATGTTTGAATGACAGCATAATGCCCGCATCATAGTCTCCATCATCCCCAAATACGGCGGCAATTGTTTGCTGCTCAGAAAACTGGCATCTTTCTTTTCTGTTATTGTATCCATTTCAATGTTTTTCAAAAGGGTATGTAACGATGCGCTACTGCTGTTGACGTGACGTTCTCATCTTGTTTAGGCTCCTGTTTTATACGCGTAAATGTTGGTAAGCTTACCTGCTGTTTCACGGGTATAAGGCTTGTCGCCGCCATACTGAAAAAAATGGTTTCCCATTACATCGCAAGAAGAGAATGGGGAGAGCTTCTTATAACACAGTACGACAAAATCAAATTTTTTTGAGTACACATGACAAATGTTAACAGAATATGAAAATATGCTTAAGATAAAGAAATACGTGTCTCGGCGTTTTGCTGTAGCACGTCAGAATTTTGAGAAAATCGATTTTTAAGCTTCGAAGGACCGTGGAGGTTCACTTATAATGTAATACTATTCTACGAAGTTCTATAAAAACAGAATGGGTGAACCGATTTTAATGCTTGAGCCAGTTTTGAAAAGGGAATTAAATTTTCACGTATTTATTTATTTTAAGCCTATTTTCATATTCTGTTAACATTTCTCATGTGTACCAACCACTGTCGTACTGTGTTATCGAATGGCCTGCTGCACTGGCAGTGGCGCCGGCATTGTTTGAAGGGACTGCTTTCCGGCGTACTTTTGGGACTGTAGGCTGCTTGAAAAATGGAAACAGGCTTTTTTAATTTATTTATTTATCCCACGCAGCTTAGTCTCTTGTCTGCGGGAGTATATACTTAATAGATTGTAGTTTTATTATTGGTAATTTAAATTTCAAAATAATTAATTTGTTTTTCTTTTTTCTAATATTTCATTGTGAACTAATAAAATAGTTTTTTTAAGTTTTTTCTTTTGTATTTGTTTAGAATGTGCAAATAGTTTGCTGGTAACATATTAAAGATTTTCGGTAAAGTTACTTCTAGGGTACTTTTGCCGAAATTATTTTGGAAGCTTCCTATTTTAAATTGACCTTCTGCTCGTCTTCTTGTATTATATTGATGTTCAATTATAGTGAGGAACCTCGGATCCATGGTAGAATCATCTACTAGGTAGTTGCATTAGAAATTTCCTGGTTAAGCTGTCAAAATTTGTTGAATAATGAAATATGTACACAAAATGTGAAAAGTTTCATAAGATTGTCTTACTTGATACAAAGTCTATGATATAAATTTAATTTTGATGGAAATTCTTTAACTTCTATTAACAAACAAAATAAAATTTGACAGATTACCCACGTAAAATATGAAAAAAACACAAATTACCATGCTCGGATCATTGTAGAATTCATCAGCTAATGTTGTGTAGTATATGGATTTAACATTTAATACATGTAGTTGTGTTGATAGTGTTGTTGTTGTTTACATTGTTGTTGTACATGTTATTGTTATTAATGTTGTTATTGTGGTTAACGCTGTAATGGGCGAAAAAATTCAATACGGCAACACGTTTGTAGCCAGTGCCTACAAATACATGCTAGCAGCAGATGTTGCTGTAGTTGTAGGCAGCAATAACAAAAACTTAATTTTTGTTCATTCGTGTCAGTTGTCAAACTCTATACAAATATATACCAACAATACAAGAATACAAAAAAGTATAAAAACAAAATACATATGATTTTGACAACTGAAACTAAAAATTACATGGAAAAAATGTCATCACCTGTTTAAACAACTATACCAGATAGATAATTCTACTGTGATCAATATTGAATTGAATTCTGTATTGAGTCTTCTTCTTTTCGATAATAGGTTTACCAAACGACATTGTGATAATGTTAAATTCTTAGAGCTATCTAATCGTCTTGCTCTTAAGGGGCCCTTAGACCTGTGGATAAGTTGCTCGACTTCAAGTTCACATCAACTTCGATAACATCGAATTTTGCCCTTACACTCTCAAACTAGTTGAGGCAAATTCAATTTCTTGTCAGATGTCGAAATGAAAGGTGGTGACGGCACTGCAAAAATATCACAAATTTTACGAAAAAACGCTATTTTTTTTTAAATGTTTATAAATAACACTACAAATCATATTTATGTAGTTTATATTTTTCCGATAATGTTTAATTTATTTATTATGTGGTTCATTTATTTTCATTTTGCCGATGTTTCCTCATGAACGTTTCTCATCGAAATGCGTATGAAAGTTGATGCAATTCCCCCTTACACTGATGGATAAGTTGCTATCAACTTCAAAAAATCAAAATCGCTTTAATTTTACATCAACTAATTTGTACAAACCACCAACTTCACCTTATACCATGGATAAGTTGATGTCAACTTGAAGTCGCTGCAACTTATCCACAGGTCTAAGGGCCCCTTTATGCACGATATGTAGTTAAATGCTACTTGCTATACATGTGAGTGAGAGTGTGTATCAAAGTACGTATGTATCAATATGTAAAATGACAAGGCTTGTTCTATGCCTTTACTGTTGCTAACAGACTACGAATCTGTACATAAGACAAACTTAAAAATAAATAACACTTAAAAACTATGTGTTGAACGTGAAATTACAATAATTTTAACAGAATATAATCATATGTTATGTTAATAATAAAGAAAATGTCATCACAGACCGAGCGTATGCGTAATAGTACAATTATTTAATATTAAAGCAATCAGAATATTGCTAATCACTGAAATATAATTAAATACAATATTCGTGGTAGATGGTAAGTAAATACATATAATAAAATGCAGTTTCATAAGATTAGTTAATATACATACATATATATAATTGTTCAGTCCCTGTGCGTGCCCGGAGAAGTCTTATTAAAAAAATTGGGTAATGTCAGTGGATCGGGACCGGGAATGCTAATTGGTGAGAGGTAAGCAGATCCAAGCCAATCTACAATTCTTCTAAATGGTAAATATCATCCATAAGCGAATTTTAGTGGTCGATTAAATTTTCTAACAACTTCTTTTGTAGTGAAAAGCATAACTGCAGAAGGGCTGAATTCCTGAGCAGCTATAAATGTATGTATGTATTTGAAAATCATTTGTTGAAATTTTCAAAATTTTTGTCATTACATTTTCTCAGGATACCGTGATCAATATGTATTTATAATATTTACCGCGCGTTGTTGTGAACAATTTAATTCCAATTTTGTTTTTAATCGGAAATAAAAATCTATCCTTCAAATTTAGAGATATAAAAGTAAACGGAGTTTTCCATTAAATAAAATAATTTTAATGAACTTCAAATGTGTAAGCTATTTTACAAATGTCTGCTTTTGAGTCTCATTCGCAAGAAATGATAAGAAAATTTATCTAAGATAAATTTTAGTTGCCATTTGTTGAAATTTAACATGTGGCAAAATTGTTACTGCTCAGGTCGGAATTTAAGTGGGAAATTGAAATGCCATTTAATATCGTTTAGCTGTTCCGTACAAGTTAAGCTATAATTATCTTCAGCGGGGTAAAAAAACATAAAAACGTCTTATACTGCGTTTAGACCGCAGTTTATCGCGGCCAGGTTAGCGATAACCTAGTTCTCTAATCTGTGCTGTTTACCCCACCCAATTTGAGATTAACTTGGCATTTCAGTTGGCAACACCGTGCTTAGACCAACACCGCGCCGAGACAAAATAATTGAAGACGGCGGCACAACAACAAAAATAAATTGGCGGCTATTGACTTTGCCAGTTTTGTACAAATTTGGGATGTTTTTGAAATAACTGAACCTTTAAAATTGGAAAATTTTTTGATTTTTTTATGTATGTTTTTATTATGGTTAAAGCATGTTCATGTATACAGCATTTCAGCTCAAAAGATTCTAGAATCGCCTTCAAAATCGAGCATCAAAATGATGCTTTATTTTGACAATAACTTGTTTACAAACATTTTTTGTGTTTACTTATTGAAATTTTTATTTACACCATTACAATTAGAAATGGAAAATTAAAATAAACAATGATTGAAAAACTGTTATTATTATATTCTAAATATCAGTTAATGTTTAAGACATTATTAAAAATAAAATAACCAATACATCATAAAATTAGTCAAATACACGTGGTTTATCAAAGACAACATATTTAGTATAGATCGGAAAATTTGTTAGACATTGCAACCAAAACTATACTAGGTTAATTACAGATTTTATTGGCATATTCTTAAATATTCTTGGCATTTAAAGTATTATAAATAATAACATTCTCAAAAACTGCATATATATTGAAATAAAGCATACTTTTATCGTCCCTTTTGTTGTAGTTAGTCCACTCAGAAAACTTTTTTCCAATTTATATAAACAAATTATCTTGGTAAATAATAGTACTTAATGATAACCGGATGTAAAATAACAGCGATGCATCAGACCGGCATCACAGATTCTGGCCCATTTGAGCGAAATCTAAAAAAATTAATGGAGATTCCGGCACTGTGAAACTGTATGCAGTATCTCTGGATTTCGTTGCCATTTCGGCGAAATATAATAAAATTTCATAAACATGCAAAAAAAATAAAAATTTATATTACTCTAGGTTTTTTTCTGTGTAGAAAGTCTGTATTTTAACATTTTTCAACTACCATAAGTCGATAACTAAGCAAGTAATCGATTTTTTCATTTATTTTTTTATTTATTTATTTTATTTAATTATTTCAATAAGGCCATATGTGGTTACAAATTTCTACTAAACATATCTTCAAGTATATAGAAAATTATTAAAAAATATTATACCTAAAATTAAATCTTCACATTAAAGACTATACTAGTTTTATGCAATAGCTTATATGTAATTTCAAATGGCATACTGATTAAAGAATTTAAAAATGCAAAAACTATTAACGATTACATGTAAGATTAAAGGAATTATGCTCTCGAATTTAAAACTTCAATATAGTTCCAACTAGATTATTATAATATTTGTTTCCATACGTACCACTTCTACCGTTTTCACCTTTACACCAATTTTGAATTATATTTGCGTCAAACAAATTTCATTCAAAATAGAAAAATAGTAAAAACAGAAAAAGAGTACGTGCGGAAACAAAGCTATAGACAACAGCTTATACATACGTATGTAATTGCAACTGACATACATTGAATAATAACTGAAATTGAATAATAATTTGAAGAATAAAAGATGTAAATAATAGTTTAAAAATAAAAAAAATCGCTACTGATGCTGTAATATCTTGTACAGTGACAATAGTTAATCATATCCCATATGGCATACAAAATAAAAATATAAATGGAGGTTAGAATAAATTAGTTACTAAACAATCTTAAAATTATTCACCTAACTGTCATAAACATAAGTTAAATCCACAAAGACTAATGAAATCAGAAATTTATTGGATGTTTGCTGGAATTAGCAAGACGTGGTAAAAAAATTAGAAAAACTTACATATCCTCTAAACCAAGTAATTAAATCTGTCATCAGTCTGATAGCCCAGAGGAAAGAGCTGAAGGTGTAGAGCTTTGTATACCATAGAACATCAAACATATCATTATAATAAGCGGCGGATGCTATGATGTGGCTTAATACATATTTTGTGAATTTATTGCAAAAGTAGTTGAAGGATTAGTGGAAACTGTATATTAACCCAGTGTTGATATCAATACCTAAGAAGTGCATATCTGATATTAGCGTTGGGTACCCAAAGCCAGTATGATGATAGACTTGAACAATAATTACTTTGGCTTAGGAAAGTCAGCGGTAGTGAGAAATGCTTGTAGAGGATTAAATTTATCTGTCGTTTATAATTCGGCGACAACTCAGCACAACATTTCGCATGGGACGACATCATTACCAGATTATTGCCGTTGTCATTTTCAGTCTTGGATTCCACAATCAATTATGTATTTTCAATCATATTATCATGAGTCCATACTCGTATCCATCAAGGTTGAGCTGCCATGGTGCAGGCGTACCATTATCTTACTCTACAAGTTTTCTAGCAAGAAAACCTCCTTTATTGTCACTAGAATTCGTTTAGTCTGGGCTGTCAGCAAGGAATGTACAAATTGTTAAATCTAGAACGTCTCAATATTTGAAACACTGTATCTTTATTAGGACATCAAAAACAATTAATACTTTTGACCATTAATTGAATACATTTAAAAGAAAACTTTACTTCTTTTAAATGTATGGAAAGAACAATCAAATGTGCTGAGTGTGCCGGCAAATTGTTGTACAACAGTGCTACCCTAACAAGGAAAGAATGATCCATCCAAGATGACATCCTAGGTATTACAATTTGTCTATTTCTTGTCGATCTTCCAAATTCAACATAAACAAGCGAGTTTTAGTTACGCTAATCTTATAAAGATGCAACAAGCTTCTCATGTTAATATAATTAAAAAAGAACACCCTAAAAATGCATCCACATAATTGGAAATATGTGCATGCCAACCAATGGAATATACATATATACCTCATTACTCTATTAAAAACTAAGCGGAGTTCCTCAATACATAACACAAAGCTCCTGAGTATACCTGCATTCCATATAAGAAAACCGGCATTATTAAAGCATGCACCAACTTTATTTTAACAAACCTTGGAAGGGATAGATCAAGATTGTACAACTTCCTTAAAATAAAATGTACTTTTGATGTGGCCGTCGGTGGTGCAATGGGTAGTGTGCGCGCCTCTTGTACTTGAGATCCTGGGTTCGATCCCTGCTCTGAGCACCTTAAAATTTCCTTCGACGGCGGTCACCTCGCATAGTGACGGCTACACTATCGAGTATTTAGCCATGCTTTTCAAAAATACCGTTCGGAACCGTTGTAAAACTGTAGGTCCCAATCAGTGAGTATAAAACTAGAAAGCGCACAGCTCACTGGCAGTGAGAAGCTTTCCCCGATTCCTTCATGGGATGTAATGGGAAACCATTTATTTATTTTATGTTAATGAATTGACATGCAATTCAAACTTAAGTTTGTTAAGTTTGTCTTTTATACTCATTTCGACCCTGTTTACATAAAACTGCCAGGGCGGCTCCTAGAATTAGTAGGGATCACAAAATCACTCCATATGCCTAAACTTCGACGGCCCGTAACTCCCAAAAATAGGCCTCGTCGCCAATTTTTTTATTAAACATTTTTTGTTTACAATAATGCGTTCTTTTTGAGAGGGTGGGGCTATAATAGATAAGCTCCGAAAATAAAAACTGTATAGAATCAGAATTTCATGTTAAAATTCATGGACCATTCATTTATTTTTATTGTGTTCTTTCAACAGTTGTCATTTTGCAATGAAATTGCTCAAATGCCAGTGTGAACGCTCTCAATTTCGTTCGACAATTTCAATTCCAAATTGTCAATTTCGTGGCAGCTTGAACAAGGCATAACTTGAAATGCTAAAGTATAACGTGTAACCCCAGCAAAACATTTAGCACCTGTTTTTAATTAAGCACCTATTTTACATTTACCCCATTTTTGACATTTTGATAACTCGGCAACACTAACAACCGGCAATTGAACAATTTTAGTTTGACGTTGCGTTGGTTATACATAAATCTTAAATACTGCCATGGTAAATATTAGAAAAACACTTCAGGTTTTTGGCAGAATGTAAAATAATTGATGAAATTAGTTCTCCCTCATGCACAAAGAAGAAACGGCCCATGAAGATGGAATTTGGTCGTGTTCGTGGGGCCGCACGCAACCGGAAAAGTCTACCACCGATGAGCAATCTACGGAGAAGGATCCAGATGCAAGTAGAGATTCAATGAGCTGGATGAAGACACCGAAGGAACCGGTCGATTTTATTGTCACCGGAGGATTGGATGATTTGGTAAAGGTGTGGGATATTCGACAGGACAACACACTGAAACTGAGACACCAACTTAAGGGACACTCTTTGGGCGTTGTTTCCGTTGCAGTGAGCTCAGACGGAAAGAGTAAATACATTTTCAGCATAGATTTACATAAAAACAATTAATGGTTACTTTCAGCAATTGCCAGCAGCTCTTTGGACTCTAGTCTATGCTTTTGGGATTCAGAATCAGGCCAGCAACGGCACTTGTTGTCATTTGGTCCCGTCGACTTGTGGACTGTAGCATTTTCACCCTGCGACAAATATGTGATTTCGGGATCGAATGAGGGCAAAATATCAATGTACACCGTGGAGACGGGGAAAGTAGAGCAAATTTTGGATCCTCAAAATGGAAAATTCACCTTGAGTATAACTTATGTGTGTACCAAAGAATAGTTGTTCAAATCAGCTTTTAATTCTGAATCTTTCATAGAGTCCAGATGGAAAATACATTGCTTGCGGTGCAATTGATGGTATCATTACGATATTTGATGTAGCTGCGGGAAAAGTGGCGCAAACTTTGGAGGGACACGCTATGCCCGTACGTAGTTTATGTTTTTCACCCAATTCGCAAATGTTACTAACTGCATCTGATGATGGTCACATGAAACTCTACGATGTGTATGTATTATTTGTGTGATATTTTGCTCAGTCGTTCATACTGATATTGTGTTGCAGTGCTCATACTGATGTAGCGGGTACCCTGTCTGGACATGCCTCTTGGGTATTGTGCGTTTCATTTTCGGAAGACGGCAAGCATTTCGCATCTTCGTCCAGTGATAACACGGTAAAAATATGGGACTTTGCCGAGCGAAAATGCATGCACACATTTTCTGAGCACAGTGATCAAGCCTGGGGTGTTAAGTACAGTCCATCAAACGACAAAGTTGTATCCGTTTCCGAAGATAAATCCCTCAATTTGTACAACTGCCCTCCAAATATTATTGTGTAACAGCAAATCCAACAAAAATAACGACAATAAATATGAGAAAAGAAAACTATTATTTCAAGCAATGCTCAAGGCGATATTGAATAAATACAAATTTACATATGCAGGTTTGAGTTATACCCGAAATGACAAAATTACTTTAAGCTTATTAATTATCTTTGGATTTGTCCGTTATCAATTTGGCTTTGGCCTGAGTTAGAATCGACTCCCTCATCGCACGGTCTGGTAAGTAGACATTATAAGTTCGGAAGTATTTCAAAATATTCTCTAAAAAATGTATATTAATGGATCACGGCTACAAACTGTATATATTATTGGCTAACTTACCCGTTAATTCGGGCTTCAGCTTGTATTCCTCCGATATTCGGGCTACTGTCCATTTCTCTGGCTCCGACTGGTGGTCTGTTATGAATTTAAAGGCCTGCCTTAAGGTAAAATGACCTGGTGTTACTCTCTGTGGCTCCATGTAGCCAAATTCAAAGGCTTCTGGTGTTTCTCGATCAAGAGGTAATTCTTTACCATGTACCTCCTGTTTGCGTTTTAGTCCGTAGTCAATCTAAGGAGTATACATATCTTAGTCCACGAACTTTCTGACCACAACAACAAATTTACTAACAAAACTTTCCTCGGATGTTACATAAACATTTTTGAGTCGTTCATCCAGTGCAGCATCTTTTTTATTCAACTTCTCCACAAAGTTTGGATCCACTAAAACGATAAAATGGTTATATTGAAATTAATGTTCCTTCCAGAATGTTATGAGGGTACAACTTTCTTACTCTGTACAGTCCGTTCCATGTCACGCAAGTTTTGTTCATATTTAGGAGCCGGAACAGGCTTATCTCGTTCTAGGACACGATGCGCACGATTCTCAACATTGAATCGGTTAATTTTGCGAGATACAACAGACATGACTTTACCCATTTTATTAAATATTTTATTAAAACCTGTTCAAGCAAGATAATTCGTTTCTTTAAAATAACCTAAATTTGTCAACAATCTAGTGTTGCATAAAGATATCCAGTACTCGGGTAATTGCATTCTGCCGACTACATACTAGGGATGCCGGATGCAACAAGGTTTTGATATTTGGTGCTAAAGTAAATTTGATCCAAATTGCCGAAAACCCCGAAATTAGAGTAAAATATAACATCAAAAATAAAAAACATTGTCGGTCGGACCCATGGGGTTAATGGGATACAAAAACGGACCCACCTAGGAACATCTAGCCCAAATCCGTGATCTGATATCAGCCAATGCACTGTGCAACATAGGGTCAGCTATTTAATTGTACAATATTTGAAATTAACGTACGCAAATTTGCGCTGACAAGCCATGGAGAAATTTGCTTGTAAATAAGTATTTGTAGATTTACTCAACGAAGAAAGGGCAATTTACAGAAAAAATTGTATTTACTTATATAACCATTTAATAAGCTTGTTTTGGTATTTTAAAAGTCCCGAAAGTGAACGTAAACGCAAAAGCCAACGCGAACGCCAAAGTCAAAAAATGGTAGTTTATATATCACTTCGCGCTTGCGTTTGATTACGAAAGCTGTCACTGACATAGCAAATAAACAATTATAGATGAGAAAAAGTTATCTTGAGTGAAATGCTCAGAATGAAAAAGATTAAAAAACGTAGCTCTATTTCAGTAGATCAATAGATTTTAAGATTGCTATTATTTTTAATGTTGCAAATACCAACAATATTCACATAAAATGTGTAAAAAACCTGTTATTTTGGGGTTCAATGTCCATAAATTTCCCCATCTATATTAAATTAGTTGTCTTTTCAAAAACACGTGCCATTTGGCGGTATGTATTGATTGTAATGTATAGGTTCTTTTGTTTATTATTGTCAACATCGCGGATTGCTTTATGCAGATGACTCTCTTCTTTATTCTCATGACGAGTCTCCCCTTAAAGCTTTAGATAACGTTAAACAACATTTAACGAAGGTAAAACACTTTTATGAAACTTGGGGTATCAAAATTAATATTTCCAAATCTGAGGCCATTTGTATTAGAAATGCCTCCGGAAAGTGCAGGTCATTTGTTGTTCCGGAAAGTAAAAGATTGAAATTGAACATTGACGGTACGGAAGTTCCATTCAAAAATAGCTTTAAATACTTGGGCATTGAATTTGGCAGAATATTAAATATATTTTCAAGAATTCTTCTAAATAAAAATTTACCCAAAAATACCAAATTACTTTTATATAAAACAAGTATTAGACCAATATTCCTCTACGGATTTCCAATTTGGTTTAGCATTTCCCCAATAATTATGAAAGAATTGGGTATTTTAGAAAGTAAAGTTTTGCGTCACTGTGTAGGCAAATACTTTGAGTCTGAGAATAAACGATACTCAAATAATGTAATTTATAGAGAGTCGCGAATAACGCCAATAGGTCTATATGTCTGCGATATTTTAAATAGATTCATTTCTAGACTTCGTGACCACCCAAATCAGATAATAGTTGATATTTTCAATAGGCAACAACTTTATAGTTGGACGAATACGAACTACTTATCACCAATTGGATTCCTCAACGAAAGTCCACCAAATTTTGATACAAATGTGAATATTTGTTACAATTTCTATTCAAAATCAATAGTGGGAACCCATAGAGGTTAATATAATATTTTTCTATTTGTTTTTATACGTCCCTATATATTTGTTAAGTTTAATTTGTACATTTTATATATTTTTATATCTGCATTTATTTTTATATACATTTATTTATATTCGAGATAATACAAACTCTCACGTTATTGTAGTGCCGGGAGCAAGGGCGTTCTCATACATCATATTGTTCTAAAACATTTCTTGACACAAAACCTGCAAAGTATGTAACTGTTCCAAATTTATGTTTTTAAGATAATACACGATTCTTAAATATTGTCTTCTAACACGATTCAAAATCATTCAATGTTCTTAAAAAGGCTCAATAAATTAATTAAAATTAAATTAAAATTAAAATTATTGTCAACAGCAACTGATGTCTATAATTTTTAAACATAATTATAATAGTTTTGCAACGTATTATTTATTTGAACGTTCCATTTCTAATTTTATTATTGTGAAGAAGAATTTCAGTGCGTAAACAATATAATTTTGAATTATTTTAAAAAAGTTTGAGCTCTATCCGTCGAATGCATTTCAACCAAATTTGTCAACTACTTATAAGCAATGAAATGCAAAATATTTCCATCTGCCTATCCTCGATCGACGTTTTTCTTTAAATTTGTAATTTCTTCAACTAACGCGAAAATATATAAGTTTATGTTTTTTATACATCTTTTACCATATTCTACCCTTTCTCATATTTTTGAATAATATGACTTATCGCTAAATAGCCATTTTCTTTGCAACTTAAGCATCTATTACACGGCATGTATTTTACATATCGCATGCCACATTTTTGACCCGTCTGTTTTAATTTAATTTTACCACTTCTTGAAATTGTTCTCCTTTCATAAACGCTTAGTTGTTTTTCAAAAAACAGCTGATGCGATGCGGTTTTACATATAAAAATAGAACGCGCCCTATTTCAAAAATTGCCATATGTATTGCATGATGCATTGTTCATATGGTAAGCTTGACAGCGTTCACACGACATGCATAAATTTTTCATCTGCAAAAGTGGCATCCGATATGTAAACTACATGCCACGTAAAAGATGCTTTAGCATCGCTTTAATCGCTTGCATGGTAAAATAACTCCTTAGAAAAGCTGATTTGAAAATTTTTCTTGCTTGCACAGCATTCGCACTGGCATCATCTTCTTGATTTTGCATACATTTTGACCGACGACAAATCGAGTATTTTTTCTTATTTGTCTAGGAATCGGAAAAATAATGCTTGATTTGCTTTATGCAACACTGTTTTATCTCACACTACGAACGAATAGTACGTTTGTTTACAACCATTTCAATCACGGCGCTTCGATGTGGTGGTACCACTAGAATACTGGACTAATTTATTTATCGCATTTCTTAGGTATTTATTGTTTCTCAAACATATATTTTTATACGTTTTTTTAAACTTTTATTCCTGGAATACATTTGTGCTGAATTTGATTGTAGAACAATACCAGACAAAGCAAAATGCCTATTGCTGTCGGCTTGGTATGTTTGTTGTCGTAGTAACACTACCTTGTCAATGCACCTTAATCTTCAATAAAATCAGGAGAAACCCCAATGCGAACCTTCAGATTTTGTTAGGACATTTGATATGAAATCAGGAAAATATTTTGCAGTGCGAATGAGCTATTAGGTGTTTCTCTTATGTCAAATTCACATGTATTTTGTTTTTGTACCTCTTTGTTTACTTTGAAAGAAAATTTGACAGATTATGGACACCAAACAAAAACAAAATGCCTGTTTTTGTTGCAACAATTCCTACTGCGTTTACCTTACTTATTTTACCATGATCGCATGCTTGTAACCAAAACACGACTATTGAATACTAAAATTTTTTTCTTACAATAGGCGTGTTTTCGTTACAAGCTAGCGATTATCGGTTGCTTGTTAGTAACCAAAACGCCAAATTAGAGATAATTGTTTGTAATATGTATAATCTTCTTGCTATAACGCATGGTTTGTAGCAGAGCTGTGCCTTGAATGATTACAATTACATTTTGATTATGATTACAGTAATCATAATCAAAAAAATATTTGATTATGATTACTTGAAATCGTAATCAAAGAAATTTGATTATGATTACATGAAATCATAATCAAAAAATATTTGATTATGATTACTTGAAATCGTAATCAAAAAATGTTGATTATGATTACTTGAAATCATAATCAAAAAATATTTGATTATGATTACAAGTAATCATAATCAGGAAATTTTGATTATGATTACATGTAATCATAACCAAATATATTTGATTTCGATTAATTTAGAACGTAATCAAAAATTTTTTATTATGATTACATGTAATCAAAAAGGTTTGATTATGATTACATATAATCATAACTTAAAAATATAATATAAGTTAACGTCATAAAGATTGTCGATTAATAATTTGGCACCACTGTTGTAGAATAGGCATCCCTGTATTTATTCAACAGCTGACTCTGAATAAGCATCTCTGTATTCATTCAACACCTGACTCTGGTAAAATGGCTACTTACTGAATTTGACGTCCCAACGAACTCATCAACTTCCGTTCTCTCTTGCTTTGAACTTTTACACGACAACAAGTGTCTCCTCAACAAATCTATTATTATATTGTTAATCCAAGAAAGTTTGAAAAAATAAATAATTTAAACTAAAAGTAAATTAACTTGATTGAAAAGGAAGCAAAAATATAATTTCTACTTAATAATATTCGTTTATGTAAGTATAAATAAAGTATAATATAATAATATAATAATATCTAAATGCGATGTACATCTACCATTTATTATAGTCCAAAATGAATTCCCCAAATCTCCTTTCCTCCGATGAAGCCTTTGACTTTTCGTCTGACGATTCTTTCAAGGATCCAGACTTTCAACAATCAACCTCAAACGCCAGGAAACACAAATCAGGGAATGAAAGTTTTCACATTGAGGAAAAAAAAATTAAAGGAGAAACTAAATTTATCTTTAATAATGATTTCTTTCAATTGGCCAAACAAGTAAGTTATGGTTATGTAACATACATAAATAACATATGTCAATATGTAATATACATATGTTTACATGCATACCCTTCTTATCCTATTTTAAGATGGTTGATACAGAAACAAATAAGATAACCACAATTGCAAAGTGTTCCGAATGTGGCATTATTTTGAAAGGAAGCGGGGAAACCACTTCCAACTTTTTGACACACCTTAGACGTAAGCACCCAGGCTCTTATTTAAAATACACGAAAAACAAACCTAAAAAACGCGCGAGTTGCCGCATTAGTGACAGACAAGAGCAATTCGACGACAAGCTGCTGTCATTCGTAATTGATACTGCATCACCAATTTCGATTGTAGAAAGAATATCTTTCTTAACTTTGTTTGAAGGAACTGGATTAACAGTGATGAAGAAAAAATTACTCATGAGCAAATTAGATCAGAAATACGAGTCTATGATATCAATTATAAGAGAAATGATTCGGATGAAAAACTACTTGTGCACAACTGCTGACATTTGGTCAACTAAACATCGAAGCTTTTTGGGATACACATGCCATTGGTTAGATGACAATTTTGAAAGAAAATCAGTTGCATTGGCATGCAAAAGATTCGCTGGTAGTCATTCCGCAGAGCGTCTGGCCCCCATGCTCAATGAGATAAATAATAATTTCAATCTAAATCATTCAAACATAGTTGCAACGGTTACGGATAATGGCTCAAATTTTGTAAAAGCATTTAAAGAGTTTGGTGTGCAAGCTATGTCAAATTATGAAAATAGTGATGAAGGTCATGTTGATGATGATTCGCTAGAAGTAGACGTTCCGAACTTTGAAAGCATTCAAACATTTCTGCCGAAACATTTACGGTGTGCTAGCCACACGTTGAATTTATTAGCTACTGCGGACTTTACAAGAATTATGAAAACTGATGCAGAGCTTCACCAGAGGCATCTACAGGTATATTTTTATATCGAAACTCAAAAACAACAACTATTTAAATTTGTTTCCATAGGCTTTCAAAAAGTGCAATGCTTTATGGAAAAAATGCAGTTGGCCAAAGTCGTCTGAGATAATAAAGAAGATACTGGGTTCATCTTTGGTTGTACCAGTAATAACAAGATGGAACTCCATGTTTGATGCTGTATCCCGCATATTGGTGCATGAGAAAAATCTCGATAATTTGTGCGACTCTTTGGCAATATCAAGATTTGTGACGACAGATCTTCAGTATTTGCACGACTACACTAAAATGATGTCTCCAATTGCATTAGCACTTGATTTCCTCCAAAGAGAGGATCATTTATTGTACGGGTGTCTAATACCGTGTTTACTTTCGTTGAGTGTAAAGCTTCAGAAGATTGCGAAGGGAAACGAACTTTTGCTTCTAAGTGCGGTCGCACTTTTAATTGAAGAAAAGGTGCGCCAAAGATTTTCCTCATATTTCACGCTAACAGCAGAAGCAGATGATGCTATAGCGGCGGCTGTTTTATCCCCCGATGTTAAAATGAGGTGGTTCACCACATTTAGAAACAGGCAACAAAATCGCACTGCGCAAGATATCCACAATATGATAATCTCTTTGGTTGAGAAATGTGAAGAAACTAGCGTTGAAGAAGTTGACCGTCATATTTCAACTAACAGCAATACTGAATTTTATGAATTTGAACCTAGTGGTTAGTAATCAGAGGCTACTTTATTTGAGAAATATTTCTAATATTTTTAATTAATGTGTTTTACTTTTATATAGATGAGTTATGTGTTGACCAAATATCTTCGGTTACACCTGTCAAGACACACCTCTCCAATAAAATTGCGCAACAGTTTTTTCAATATTTAATTGATGAAGATACTGGAAAAGATATTTGGCTTAAATATCCACTCCTCAAAAGAACATCGTTGAAGTACAACACACCATTAACTTCGTCGGCGCCTGTGGAAAGGTTATTTTCTTTTGCTGGTATTATAAACAGCCCACGGCGACAATCTCTTTCCGATTACTCTTTTGAGAAATTGGTTTTATTGAAAGCCAATTTAAAGATATTTAAATAGAATTTTCGGAACATTTTAACCTTTATACACTTACATATGTTATCACTGTTTTACTCCTACAATTGTTCTCACTCTCGTTACTTTCATGTTCTGGTGCATTTTTTTTTATATTCACATATTGAAACATTTTTTGAACTCGTACAATAATAAATAACCTCCTTCTTTTGCTGGCCACCGATCTTGCCGTTTTTTTTGTCATCATGCAGTTTAGGAAGGACTTCTTAATATGAAAAATAAAAATCGCTTTTGAATGCACATATATTTTGCAATGTTATTTCAAGTATATGATTTCATGTAATCATAATCAAAATTATTTGATTACGTTCTCAAGTAATCAAACATTTTTTAGTTATGATTACATGTAATCATAGCAAACTTTTTTGATTACATTCTCAAGTAATCATAATCAAAATTTTTTGATTATGATTTCTTGTAATCATAATCAAATATTTTTTGATTATGATTACTCATAATCGTAATCAAAATTTTTTGATTACGATTTCAAGTAATCATAATCAAATATTTTTTGATTATGATTTCAAGTAATCATAATCAAAATTTTTTGATTACGATTATGAGTAATCATAATCAAATTTTTGTTGATTACGATTACAAGTAATCATAATCAAAATTGTAATTGATTTCGAAGTAATCAATACATGACCAGCTCTGGTTTGTAGTTATTCTTGCATATGTGCATATTCTTCTCCTTGTCTGTGACCCCACATTAACGACACTCAAAGTGCGTTTTTTTACCCCGCTAAAGTTAATTATAGCTTAATTTGTACGAGACAGCTAAGCGAATTAGGTGGCATTTCAATTTCCCACTTAAATTCCGACTTGTGCAAGGACAATGGTGCCACATGGCAACAAAAATTTATCTTATATAAATGTTATCATTTCTTGCGAATGAAAATGTTATCAAGGAGAGACTCCAAAGCAGAAATTTGCAAAATGGCTTACACATTTTAAGTTCATTAAAATTATTTTGTTTAATGGAAGACTACGTGTACTTTTACATCTCTAAATTTGAACAATAGTGTTTTAGTTGTGGCCGTCGGTGGTGCAATGGTTAGTGTGCGCGGCTCTTGTACATGAGATCCTGGGTTCGAACCCGGCTCTGACCACCTTAAAATTTCTTTCGGCGGCGGTCACCTCGCATAGTGACGGCGACACTATCGAGTATCAAGCCATGAAAAAGCTTCTCAAATTACCGTTCGGAATCGGAGTAAAACTGTAGGGCCCAATCAGTGTGTGAAAACTGGAAAGCGCACAGCTCAGTGATTGTGAGAAGTTCTCCCCAGTCCCTTCATGGGATGTAATGGGAAACCATTTTAGTTTTTTAGTTGAGATTGAAAACAAAATTGGAAATAAATTGTTCTCAACAACGCGCGGTAAATGTTATACATACTGAACATGTTAAAATTATCTATCAGGTATAGTCCTTTAAACAGGTGACGACATTTTTTCCGTGCCATTTTTTGTTTCACTTGCCAAAATCATATGTATTTTGTTTTTATGTTTTTGTATTCTTGTATTGTTGGTATATATTTGAGTAGAGTTTGAGAACTGAATCGAATGAACGAAAATAAAATGTTTGTTGTTGTTGCTTACAACTACAACAACATCAGCTGCTACCATGTATTTTTGGTACTGTCTACAAACGTGTAGACATATCGTGTTTTTTTTCCCCCATCATAGCAAATGTTGCCACATTTTGTAGTATTAAGTTTGGATCGTTTTATTTGGAAAGTCGTAAGAGGCGATAGCTTAATAGAATAAAAAACAGCCTTAATATTTAACAATTAAAACCAAATAACAATTGTGAAAAATTATGTCCAATTGCGGCGACACTATCGAGTACAAACTTTGGGTGTTTGAACAGAAATCAACTATTAACCTTAAAATGATTTCAGAGTTTAAATTATGTTTGATCGTTGATCAAAGATGATTTTCTAGTCAGAAATTAGGCCTTAGTGTTACTTAAATCAGAAATGTTGTCGTAAGAAATTTTGTCATACATCTGAAATTTTGTCATACATCTGTAAACGCAAAATTTTGTTGCGTAGAGTTACCATCTTTCCTTGCAAATATTTAATTTATAATTTGTGGTGTTGTTTTAGTTGTTAAAATTGTCTTATGTCTATTATACGGCTATTATAGCCCGGCCGAAGGCCGTCCGCGCAGAAAACTTTGTACCACAAAAATACTATGCCGAAGTCGGTGTTAGATCTACCCCAGAGGAGAAAGTCCCTTAGCTCGGCCACTCATAAACTCTATAGCATTTTTCGATAACTCCCTTAGTTTTCGAGTTATCGGATGTTGAAATTTTGAAAAAAAAAAATATTCGACAATTTTTCAAAATTTCAACATCCTATAACTTGATAACTAAGCGAGTTATCGAGAAATGCTAGCTATTTTTTTGAGTTTATTTAGACTTTTATACAAAACAGTGATGATATCATAAGCTTTACACAGTACATTAACCCCATTACCTTCTCACACATCCGAAATTTCGGGGACTATAACTCCGAAACAATGCATTTGCCCGAATTTTATTATTTTACTTTTTTTGCTTAAAATAATATGTTTTGGTTGTTTTTGGAGTGTCAGATGTAAAGTAGACCTGTTCCTTGAAATTATCGAAATGCCACAATTCCTGTCCCAAAGAATTATGAAACACTTATTTTCGTAAGAAATAACTTTATCGTAACAACCCTGTAATAAAGTTTTCTTACGAAATTTTCGCAAGAGCTGAGTAGTCAAATGAAAAGTGAGCGAATTTTTTGTTTCATGACTTTTTGTTTTTTTTTTATACAAGTACTTTTTATGGCAAAATATCATAAAAACTGAATACCGGGCTTTAACTATGCCTTTATCTAATGCCATCTTTGCCTATGCCTAGAAATTCGTGTGACTACCCCTTGTTTACTTTTCAATCGCAATAAGTTATCCGCCAGGGGGTTGGAGAATAGGGTTAGATTTAAGTCACTCAACATAAAATAGGGGTTTTGATTATTACATTCTTGAATATCTGGCAACGCTCTTCGAATTAGTATTCTTTTTATTCGTGACATTGTTAAACGTACGTGAGAAAAAGTGCTACGATTTTTCGTAAAATTATACTTTTAATTCGCTTCCAAATAATACAATTCATTTAATTATTTGTGCGTGCGAGTGTAGCAACAGAAAAATGTGAAAATTGTTAAGAAAATCTCAAGAATAAATGCGCATTAAGACCGAATTGTTCTCATGAAAACTTTTCACATGCCAAAAGTAACGAGTTGACGGGGCTAAGAAATTAAAGATCACTCGTTATTCGTACAACCAACGAACGAAAGCTAATCGCCGAAAGAAAAATGTCCATTCGCTTAAGCAAGTTGACATAATAACAAGAGAAAAATAAAAAAATTAGTTTTGTTGAAAAATACTTACATTTCATTAAAAACTCCCAAGTAAAAGTGAAACCAAAGTGAGAAAAAAGTGATGCTCTAATATTATTAGCAACAAGTTCAAGCAAATAGCTCAACAAGTACCAAATGCGTTTGGATCAAAATATTACCTCCCTCACCCTCTCTCCTGACACATTGGCACATACCAATTAATAATCTACTGTGTGTACATAAAATATTTACTACAGCTCAAATATGCCTTACGTCCATTTGTTTTTAATTGTACAAAATACCAAAGAACACGATAGTATATAAAGATAAATCGTTTATGCAGTCATTGTCATATTGTTGGTCGCAGTCGCAGCCGTCGTCGTCCATTTACAAAATGAAATTCTGTTGTTTTGTTTAGCCGTCCACTCAATAGAAAAGAATTTCTAAACTTTTTCTTATTTTTTTTCGCCGAGTTTAGCTCGACGGTTCTTTTTTCATGTTGTTTCGTACAAATTGCCATGCCAATCAATAGAAGAAAAGCAAAAGCGGATAGCCGGAGAAAAAAGAAATGTACCCGATAAAATTATTTACCAAACTGAAAACAAAAGTAAACGCAACAACAATCACGATGATAATAAAATTCAATGGACAAACAAGAACAAAAAGAATGCGAATCGTTAATATGAAGATGCAATGGATGTTCTAGAGAATGGAATGAAATTGCAATGATTGTGCGCAGAAAATAACACACAACAAAAAATATCGATAGCAACAAGAATAATATAAGGACTATGTAACGAAAATATAAAATTTGCTACAACAACTAACTATGCCGATTTATGTCTATTACGAAATATTTAAAAGAATACATAAGTTTAAGATCTAAAAGCCCTAAGTAGTCTTACAATTTATTTCAACTGTATGGAAGGCAAAGCAAAATTGGTTGTTGGCAACTCTAAAGATTTTAACTTTACGACTTGTTTTCTTATTTATGACAGCTCAAGAAATAAGATTCCGTAATTGGGTAAAAAACGGTCCCACCTAGGAACAATCGCGTGTTTGAACCGAAATGGAAAGTCGTAAATTCAATGGCGACTTTACTTTTCCCCAGCAACATAGCTGGGGACAGATAACCATATTTTAACATACATATATGTGCCGTTTAGGCGATAGAAAGAATTCAAAAGTAGCATTCTGTTCCGCTTGGCCTCTTAAGTTAGGAACAAATTGTCCGAAAGGGATAAAATGCGCCTAGGGCCTTAAAAATCGAAAAACGGGCACATGTAGTAACAGGTAAGTGCGGGTACTCAAATGATCCCAAAGCCTGCATTGATTTCTTTATATGACGTCTGTGAGATCTGACACAGTATTGGACAATACTTATTGGACTGGGGAAAAATATCGTATTCTTCGAAATATCGAAATAAACTATATTATCGATTGATGTATATCGTCAGGTATAACGCCGGCTAAACATTATAACTTGTCGTTATATTTTTGTTTTACCTTCCGATATGAACCTCAGAGAGAGAAATCATTCTGTGAAAAATGTATGTCGCAAAACATATTGGACTGCTCGCAATGTTCTTAAAATTGAACTGAATATGGTCTGTTATAATTCCAAAGGGTTGTTTGCGATATAATGAATTTACCAGTAGTCCAGTAATGTCTTTAAGAAGAAGGTTGGCAATTACGAAATTAATATTGAATAATTAATGGCCTTGCGTGTATTTTTAGAGTTGCTTTTAAAATGGCTCGATCATGATACAACACGGAGTTTAAAAAGTTGATTATAAAAGATTTTCGTAGTGGATTATCTCAAACAGAAATTTGCAAAAAGTCGTTATTGTCAAAACAGACTGTCAGTTTCATCATAAAACTTTTACAACATCGGGCAGAGTTGAAACTGTCCACTGTTGCAGCCGATAAAGGTGTACAACATCCAAAGATGACTCGAGAATTGTTAGAGAATTGCAGAAACATTCACTGAAATCGGCTGTAGATGGCGTACATGCACTGAATCTAAATATAAGCGGCAGGACAGTTCAGAGAAGGGCATAGGATGCTGGACTCAAAGATTATCATGCTGCAAAGAAGCTATTCATTTCAAGTATAAACCGAGTCCCTCGCTCCAAATTTGTTGGAGATCAACACAATTGGTCCATAAACTAGTGGAAAACAGTTCTTTTTTCGGACGAATCAAACTTCAATTTCGGACGGCAATATTCGAATTCGTAGAACCTATAAGAACAGACTAACCGCTGGGGACTGTAAATCTCGGAGACGGGAATGTAATGGTCTGTGTATGTTTTTCCGGTAATGGTGTCAGGCCCCTCCATAAAATAAATGGAATCATGGACAGGTTTATGTACCAAGTCATTTTAGAAAATGTTCTTTGTATTTTTTTTTATTTTACCATAATTGCAATTTTTGGACAATATCTAACTTATAAGTATGAAATTGAAATTATAAAATGGATTTGGGTAAAAAATTCACTCCTCATTAATTGTAATAAATAACGTCAATTTCAATTAAAAAAATTATTATTTCAATAACCGAGCTTTAAAGGCCATAAATGGTTACAAACTTCTACAAAATGATGACAAATAAGAATTTAGAAACTAATAAAAACAAAAAGTAAGCTTTCTTTAAGCTCTACTAATATTTTGCAAGATGACAACAGCTGCATATCTCCTCTATGGCACGCAAAATAAGTTTCCGACATAAAAATAAGTTATCGTTGATTAGTTCTCAAGAGTTATGAAATCGTATTGCAAGCTGCAAAACGGGTCCTGTTGAAGACAGCAAGACATGGCTAAAATCCCATTAATTTTCCAATAAAATTAATTTTCAAACGTTATGTCAGCCATTAACCTGAAGGATAATTTTTTCATATTTTAGAACAAAACATAGAGGCGGATGCCATGGCTGGTCCCAAGTAAAAATTTTCCGAATTGATACCAAACTGCTCTTGAATAGGATATATGTTATGAGGTTGTTCACTACTCCAACTCTCTCATAAATAACCTTCACCAGGGAATGTTCCTAGATGCGATTGCAATTATCATGCATTCAACTGCATGGGCTGTAAAGTCGTTTTCTAAATTTATTAGTAGAACAATCCATTATCCTTATAGGGTTTGGCAAACTGTTGTACAACCGGGTTACCCTAACAAGAAAATAACGATTCAGCCAAGATGACATTCTAGGTATCACAATTTGTCTGTTGTCCATCTGGGACATCAGAACTAACTGCACAACTACTAGACAGAACACCATTGCTACAAACATACTGTTTCCTACCAAACAAATAAGAATACATCAACTTATACACAGTGACAGAAAATCCGAAAAAATAATGTAGCTTCTCCACAAGAATAGCATGATCCATCTTATCGAATGCCTTTTCCAGATCAAATGTGTTGTCTTATCTTGTCAGTTAAACATATAAGCAAAAAAGTAGTACTTCGGTTGCACCTACATCCTAACTGCCAACCATTTAAGAATGACTGACTATCTAAGTGGTTGACCACCTGTATTTTCATTATATGCTCCAGCATCTTTGACAGTATGGACATTATTGAAATAGGTCGGTAGTGATCAACAGAATTTGAATTCCTTTTCTTTCGTATTGGAACAACTTTAGCTATTTTCCAATCATCCGGAAAGGTTGTAGTAAGAATACAATAGACAATGTTCCAGATATGAGATCCCACAAGCGGAGAAACTAATTTTAAAAATATTTAGGTTTAGTCCATCACACCCCACTGCCGTTGATTTAATCATGCTAAAGGATTCAACAACTTCGAGATAGTCAACCTCCCGAAAAGAAAATCTGCCATGAACGTCAGGAATAATTGGATGCCTCGGATTGTCTGATTCGATAGAAACAATCTACTTAATTGTTCTTGTTCTACATCAACATTGCCAATTTCTCTACTACTATCATTCACACCAGTATCATTTAGAATATTCCAAATTTGACAAGTAGATTTATTGGAAAACATGTTGCCATGTATACATACATACAGTGTCGGTCCACAAAAATTGGACCAACGTCGAAAACTATTGTCATTCCAATAAAAAATTAAATTCTGTGCTTATTATTTGAACATAACTAAGCGATGACGTAGTACTCTGTTTACTCTTTTTAAGATAAGTTTTTTTCCTCAAGATAGTTAACGGTTCTTTAGAAATGATCGATCATTTACAAAAGGATCTACTTCAGTGCAGTCAATGAAATAGCGCCAGCAGGGTTTTTTAAATTTGTTTTGCAAAATTTTGTGAAAAAAAGTGAAAACAAAAGGTAATAAAATTGTTTTAATATACTTTCTTCAAAATCAGGTAATAATTTTATAAAAATTGTATAGTTATGGGTCGCGGAAAGCATTGTTCGCCGGAAAAACGTGAACAAATAAAAAAATTTGCGTCCGAGGGTAAATCTTATTCCCAAATAAGGAATTTGCTGGGCTGTTCCAATAAAATGATAATAAATGCCCTAAGATATGAGCAAAAAGTTGAATCTCGTGGTAGGAATCCAGTTTTGTCACCCTTAATGGTAAAGCGTTTAGTACGGACGACTAAAGCAAATCCCTTTATGACAGCCACGGAGCTCAAAAAAACATTGGATGTGCCGGCAAGCGTGGAAGCTATTCGCCGCAAACTTCGAGACAACAGCCTCAATGCCTGTAGTCCTCGAAAAGTGCCGCTCCTTACCTCTAAGCATGTTGCTAAAAGGATATCTTTTGCTAAAGCACATCAAAATTGGCCAAAGGAAAAGTGGAGAAATATGCTTTGGACTGACGAATCCAAAATTGTCCTTTTTGGTGGAAAGGGTTCCAGATATTTTGTCCGTAGGCCACCTAACAGTGAATACATGCCAAAATTCACATCAAAAACTATAAAACATGGAGGTCATAGTATTATGGTATGGGGTTGCTTTTCATATCAAGGTGTGGGTCCCATATATTGGATCAAAACCGTTATGGATGCATCGGTTTATGTAAAACTCCTTGATGAAATTATGCTGCCGTATGCCTCCTACGAAATGCCGCTGGTGTGGGTCTTCCAGCCAGACAATGACCCCAAACACACCAGCAAAATGGCAAAAAAAATGGTTCAACGATAACTCTATCAATGTAATGGAGTGGCCTGCATAGTCCCCAGATTTGAACCCTATCGAAAATCTGTGGACGGATATAAAGAAGGGTGTATCAACAATAAAACCAACAAGCGTTGAAGGGCTCTGGGAGGCTGTGCATAAAATTTGGAGTTCCATTAAAGTTGAAAGATGCCAGCATTTAATCGATTCCATGGGAAGGCGATGTGCCGCGGTAATAGCAAACAAAGGTCACGCGACAAAGTATTGAAACAATACAATTAATTTATCAACAAGATATCTGAGTACAATTTTTGATTTATTTTAAGAAAGACCACTATTTTTTGTTAAAAATGAAATGAAGTGCTATTATTTTGACTGGGTAGTTTTTAAGTTTTTTTTTAAATTAATTAGCCAATTATAAACTGTTGAAAAAACCAAATAATTTTCTTATGATAATAAACCATTAACATCAAAGAATTTATTATCTTGTTTTGAGTTAAATTCGCCCAACTGTTAAACAGATGTAAACGGAGTCAATATAAATTTGTGCGTGGTGCTATTATTTTGACCGCAGCTGTACGTCTTTTTATATTTCTAATTTTCCTCTTAACTCGATTTCTACATCTGCAATAGGACTTCCAATTGGAATCAGTTTTTTCAAACAAATTACAGGACAATTGAACCAATCCTCCCCAACTCTTGCACATAAACGCGTCCTTAATGGTACAATAGTGTGTATTCGCTGCAAATTTACATTAAGTACATTCAGTTGCTCATCAACACTACTCACATCATACAGTGGAGTGCGATGAAATAGAGTCTCACACTCTTCGAAACTTTTATTCTCTGCAAATCAGTTGTCCAAGGTGTTTCATGTCAAGCAATTCTGAACTTGATTGACCGGTCCTCTGCTGAATATAATGCCGTAATTTTTAATAAATTTTGTATACTACTGTTCTCCAGGTCAGTGTCAGTATTTTAAAGGCTATGTAATGACGTGTGCTATAAAATAGAGTCAATTACAAACAAAAAGAGTTTTTTTTTTGAAATGGTTAATGGTAGTTTGGATTTGAATTTGAAAACAAAGGTTAGCTTCTAAATATGAATAATTTTTATTAGTAGCATTAATAAATTGTCATTAATGACGTTCCAAAAAGGACCGATCTAAGTAATGCAATCATGAGCGGCAAGAAAGAATAAAAGAGATGAGAAAAGAATTCAGAAGCTACATAGAAATTACTGACATAATTGGATGCTCAAAGGAAATGGTGGAGACCGGAATAAAATATAAGCCTAATCCAGGAAACAGAGGGAAAACCTGAAAATTACAGAACATTTGGAACCAAAAATATTGCGCCACGAACGATCGGGATGTTGACACCTCTACATTAAGAAAAATAATTTACAAAGCAAAAAGTGCCCGAAAAGTTTAATTTCTATCCAAACGGAACGATCAAAAAATGTTCCATTTTGCCTAGGAGCATATGAAATGGCCCGTACGCAAATGACGAAACATTTTGAGTACTTTGAGAGCTGAAACAAAAGTGAGCTTGGGTAAATGTAATTGGAGTAATCTTCCTGTACGAAGACCTTCCACCACCGAATTCCGGCCCCAAAACACAATCCAAACAGTTAAAAACTGGCGGAAACATAAGGCTATGGGGTTGTTACTCTTACAGTGGGCCAGAACCTTTATTCCAAATTGAACATACAATGGACACTGCATATTATACCACTACATTAAAAACATCATGATGCCTTGTGCTGAATGGGAAATTGCCGCTTCGATGGGTGTTTCAACATAATATCGACCCCAAACACACATCGAAGCGAGCAAAAGCTTGGTTTGAAAATATTAGTGTCATAGTTTTAAGATGGTCTACGCAGTCGCCGCGCTTAAATCCTATTGAGAATTTGTGGCGAGACATTAAAGTGTCTATCAAAGGAATAAACCAATTTAATAAAGATGAGCATTCCACTCAAAACCTGTTAAAGACTTGTGGATTCAATGTCAAGGCGTTGCTTAGCTGTGATAAAAAAAAATTACAGCAGACAGTTGTCCGAGGCCTTCGGCCACGGACTGTCCCTGCAGGCTGTGTCAGAGACACGGCCATTAAGTTTAACGTAGAATACGCCATCCGATAAGACAGAAAACATATATAACAATAAATTCATTTGCTTATATTATTTATCATTTATTGTTATATATGTTTTCTGTCTTATCGGATGGCGTATTCTACGTTAAACTTAATGGCCGTGTCTCTGACACAGCCTGCTGTAATTTTTATATTTACCAACGGCATTTGATTCAAGTCCGTTTAAAAAAAAATATTATGTTAAATTTTTTTAAACTTAATTTAATTTATGTATTTTAATTAATATTTTTATTGAAATAAGTTCTGCGAATGTTGGGAGGGCCGCCCTAATATTAAAAAAGGTTTACCTTATCGAGTCTTCGCATTAGCATTCGAGCGTTGTGTGAAAGCTTTATGCTTTACAATTCAAAATTAATGTTACAACAGCTTTATTGAAGCTTTCGCAAAAAAGCTTTATTACGTTAGCTTACTGTTTGTTTCACTTTTTACTAGATACATGTTGCCAAGCAACATTAGCTTGCTGTTCGTTTCACTTTTTACTAGATACATGTTCCTAAGCAATGTTGAGCAACCAAAAACACTCAACCAAACACCACACATATGTTTGAGTGTATGTGTTTAAACAATTTTCATTTGAGAAATTAAAATACTAGAAATATATCAATCAATATGAAATGTATATCAAACGAAAGATAACATCTTCATTTACCTACAAAAAAAATTTTAAAAAAATTCATCTAGCCGTTTCCTCAAATTCAATGAAATAAAGATTACAACAATAAAAACCTGACATGACCCCTCATACCGTAAGGTAAGACGTATTCTACGTCAAAATAATAGTTATTTCACAAAGTACTGAGATAATATAAAGGATTAATGAAACATACATTTTATTTGACGCAGGTATTTATTCTAGTTCAAATGATGATGAATGGCGAAGGCTCTATTTTAATTCACTGGCAAAACGGGATATTTTGAAATCTTTTGATTTGTACCTAATGATTTAATTTTAGATTACGATATTAATGTTATAAAATGTTATATCTAGTTCTTAATTGAACAATAATAAGAAAGAAAAGTTATAAACAAAATTTAATTTTTCTACATTTGTTTTTGCTTTGAAAATCTTGATTCGTGTTGACTCTATTTCAACGCATACAACTGTATATGTCCTGAAAGTTGCATTCTGACAATTCATCTTCCACTGGGGTTGGATTTACACAGTCATAATCAAAATATTCGTAGAATATTTCATTTTTGCACTTTCAATAGGCATGAATGTAAATGCATGGTGAGATATACCTGGACACACAAACTGACCAGACAACTTCAAGACACAAGACGAAGACATTAAAATCAATCAATTAATGACGTTGAAACATTTGCAACATGTTATTGTTCAGCCTAATATATTTTGTGATGTGAATATTCGACTTTTTTTGTTTTCGTTAAACAAATTTTTAGTTTTAATTAATTTAAAAAAGCTAAACTGCTCTATATTTTAAAGTGTAGTCATAGTCTTGCAATTTTAATACAATTTTTGGTACACATCATTAATAGTTTCATGGTCTTTGTTGTTTCATCAAATGTACGAATATTGTCCAATATTTATTGTCCAACTTTGTACCTATTGTTATATGTTTTTAGAGCCCATGAAGGGCTTTGCGAATAGTCGAAATTTGCATCTTAACCAAACACATCAATACATACATATGTATGTATGTGGATACTCAAATAATTTCAACAGTGTCATTAGTTTCTCTTACGACGGAAATAACGCGTGCTAGATCCATATTAGTTTGAATTTGAAGCAAAAGGTTATGGTCGATAATCTTAATTTCTGGGCTGGGTGTCGGAGTTGGGGCGGAGCTCCAAAAAACAGCGATATTAGAGATCCTATAAAAATTCCAATCGAAATCATTACTGTCAAATGCTAACGCAGCTTGGTTCATAACTAACAATGCATTGCACAATGACTTCAAAATTCAATTTTTTTAAAAACGAAATAAAAAGAAATTGTTCGAATTCCTTGGGCTTAGTAACCACATAAATCCTTTGGCTCCTGAAGAAATACTACGATTAAAACGAAACCATATTTTAGACCTTCCTTTTAAATAATAAATAGTGAATATATACATTAGGGTGGCAATGAAATGTATGGATCAATTATTTTTTTCGAATTTTAACAAATACCAAGCGGATTCTTATGCCATTTGGTCTAAAGCTAACATAGTGAAACTTTAAGCCTAATCGGATAACTCTAAGCCGGCCCGACTTGTGGTAAAAGTTACGTGTTTTGGGATTTTGGATGTAAAATTGTATTTACTAGAAAATTTTCACTTCTCCGTTCATGTGAATAAAAAACTGCATTTTGACTTTATTTGACCTGAACATAAAGTGGTATAAATTTGAGTAAAATCCTGCCACTCTTGGTGTTCAAACTCTTAATTTGAAAAAATTGTAAATTAAAAAAAAACTAAATTTGGGTTTTTCGGGGTTTTCCCAAAAGTTGTGTCTAAATGAAAAAATATTCCACTCAGATACCAATGACTTCTGTAATCAATTCACATATTTTATATGCGAAAACACGCCATAGACTAATTCTTATAGTAGACTTAACATTTCTCTCAGCAAATTTATGACATTTGGCCTAGTGTGATATGAACGTTGGATGTTGAACAGAATTACTTCAATAATACAACGTAGAGGCAGTGGTTCAAAACAACCAATAAAATTACAACAACGATATTTCGTTTTGGGTGTTGAATTTTTGGTTTATTGGAGTTTTTAATTATTTTTTTTTTAAGTACATATAAGTTCTAATTTGCTATTGTATGTACTAGCTCAAGCTAGCTTGTTTATTGAATGAATAAAAATAAAATACAACACAAATGGATGCTAACAATAACAGCCAATAAAAGAGTGTAAATAAAACACATTTAAATTTCATAGTTTTTCACAAAAACGACATGAAAAATTAAAGCCAGAAGTTCTTGAAATTCCACCTGGTGTAAATCACTTTTCGTCAAACATCTCTCTATCACACCGACCGCACCACGAATAGAGTGAAAGGAAACGTCAGATGAGTCAAAGATTATTGTTAATAACAATAATTTTAACACACAACACGAAATGCCGTCGTTGTAATTTTGTTCGTTGTTTTGCACCACTGCCTCTATCTGGTATTAGTAAAACAATTCTTTTCAACATCCAACATTCATGTCAGGCCAAATGTCAGAAATTTGCTGAGCCAAAGAAAAGCTCTAGTTATAACAATTACTCTATGGGGAAACGATGAATTGGCATCACTGTATAAAACAGCTGGTATTTTGGTTTTAAAACGATTTCGCTTTCGTTTTAAATTTTTTCCCCTTTATTTTTATTTTTTTATTTTATAAGTCAAGCTCAAGACCATCTATATCTCTATAAACAGAGATATAACTTTAAAAAAAAGATGTTTTGGAAATGCATCCTCATGATTCCTGGCAAAGATCTAGCCACAGATCTTGGAATGCTGCTTTTGAAAAATTCATCAAACTAAATGCAAACGAAAACTCATCGGAATTGAGATTTTTCCACTATGCAAGTGTTCGAAAAAAATCGCAAGAAAAGATTAGCAAACAACGTCTTTCCATCTCCACAGAACCATCGTTCCCCATTAGAAATGATTTTTGTTGTTGTCTAAAAGACAACACAATTTTTACAGGCTATTGTCATTGCCTGTTGTTTCGTCGTGCTCTACGATCATCAGGGACAGTTTCTTATTTATTCGACCTTTTTATTGGTAATTTTTTATATCCATAAATTAAATTGTTCCAGCGTTTGGTCGTATTTTTAATTAATTTTATTCTTCGATATTTCGCTACCCTTTGGGTAGCATCGTCTGGAAGATAAACACAATTATTAATTAGAAACGAAAAGAATTGATAAACAAAATTTTTTTCTTGTCATTTAAAAAAAAAAAACTATAACAAAAAATTAAAAAAATTAAGCAATTGAAGAAATTTTCTTGTCATATGAAAAATGTTTTAAGTTACAGCCAGAAAAATTTTGTGTAGAAATAGTTTCTCTAATTTACAGCCAGAAAAATAATTTGGATGAAAAAGATATATATCGTACATAATGGGAAATTCAACAAGTTACATCCTGATACATTAAAAATGTTACCTAGTGACAAATTCAATGATACATCAAACAGTTTTCGGTGAAATGTTCCTTAATTTTACTAATTAAATGTCTATAATTCTGTGCTACATATTCCGTATCTGCTTTAAAGTTTAAAGAGTCCTTATTATATGTAGCATTTCTAACATAAATCGACGTTTATAATTATTTTCCATATTCAAAATTGGCGTATCTTGAAAGTTTGGAAAGAAAGTGATTTAAGTTGTGATTGAGATGTGTCTATATTTTTGATCTGATTTGTATCCTGGCAATTCTAGTCTTAAGTCTATTTTTAGTTGTACCTACATATACCATATTGCAACTTTCACTATTATATCCTCCACAAGGTATTTTGTATACTATATTAGGTCTATCAAATTTATCTATTCTATCTTTGGTTTTACTAAACAATCAATCTAAAGTGTGTGTGTTGTTTTATGTGTCATTTTATAATTATTAGTATCAGATGTTTTTGATTTTTCTAATCTCTCAGAAAATCCTGGCACATAAGATAATGATTTCAACTTTTTCGGCTCCACCGTTGGCTTTTGGTTATCTTGCCCCTTATTTTCATATTGCCTTATTAATCTATTGACTAACCCTATTGGAAAATTGTTGTCCATTAGTATAGTTGTAATCTTCTACTTATTCTTTTTGTGAAAATTCCCGTCGCTTATCTTCAAAACTCTCTATTAGGTTTCTTGCCGTATTGATAACCATTAGTTTCGGGTGTTTGGAGCGATAATTGATAACCCTTCCAGAAGCCGTTGGTTTTTGGTACCAATCTACTAATAAATTCTCCCCATTAGTAATTACCATGGCATCCAGGTATGGGTGCCTTGATCCACACTCTTCTTCAATTGTAAACCTCATATTAGAATGAAAATTATTAAATGTTTTCAAAATATTATCTATAGAACTATCTGAAACGATACAGAATAAATCGTCTGCATATTTGGTTTTATGTGCCAGCTATTCTATGCAGGAATCAAGTAGATTCTCCATAACAATATCAGCCACAATCGGGGAAGCCGGAGATCCCATTGGAAGTCCTTCCTGTTGAAAATATACCTTGTCATCATGTCGGAAATACCTGTTGTCTTCTATACAAAACTTTAAAATATAGAGGATTAATGGTTTATTAATATTTGTGTGCTGTTCTATTCTGTCCCATTTTCCCTCGATAATACGAAGTGTCAAATAAAGAAACTACATCGAATGAAACTAATTTTCCACATGTTTGTATTTTTAATTTCTTTATTTTATTCTTAAACTGCAATGAGTCTTTTATATTGTATTTGGAGTCTTCTGTAATCCTTTCCAATATATTCGTAATGTACCTACACAACTCATAAGAGGGGGAATTAACAAAATAACATATTGGTCTCAACGGAACATCTTCTTTATGTAATTTTGGGACTCCATACAACCTAGGTGGTATGGACACATTTATCTTAAGTTTGTTCTTCTCAATTTGATTTATGTTACCTGCTTTATAAAGTTTTTCTACAATATCATTGTTAATTTTTTGAAGTTTGCTAGTAGGATCTTTATCCATCAGTTTGTACTTAGCTGTATCCCCTACAATATTGTTAATTCGTGATATATAATCACATTTGGTTATAGCTACCGTCACATTTCCCTTATCTGCATTAACTATCATTACATCCTTATTATTCTTTAAATACTTTTCAGCCTTATCAACTTTGTCTAACACAAATTTATCCATATAGCTAGAAGATAGAATTTGTTTTGCAAATGCATCCTCATGATTCCTGGCAATCCGTATTGCTATTTCAGATATAGCCACAGATCTTCATCAGCGGTTGTTTGTAATGCTGCTTTTGAAATATTCATCAAACTAAATGCAAACGAATTATTTATTTTCGCAATGAGCTGAATATCAAGCACATGAAAAGTGAGTCAATTTTTCGGACCACGATATTTTTGTTATTTTTTATACACATACTTATTTATGGCAACGAAAATTTCATAAACAACTAAATACCGGGCTTTAATCGTGGTTTCTTGTTCAGCCATAATAACACAATTTTACGATTTTCCTGTTCTATTCAGTATAAATATAGGCGATTTGACTACTTGAACGTCCTTTCCACTTCGATTACACTAGCCAACAGTCGTTTTGTTATTTGGTTCTAGCATAGTTTTTCTCATTGATTTTGACCTACTGAACACGAAAATGAGTTTTAAAAATTTTTCTGTTGATTGGTTTTCGAGATACAAATTTTTGAACTTTTTTTTTAAATTTTTGGAGGTACACTTACAATTTTGAGCATATCTTTCGTCTTCTTTGACGTATTTGATCCTACTACTACTCAAATTAAAGCAAATTGAGCCGTCTACAACTCATTCAATTTTCAAATCGGGTGAGTTGTTTTGATGTTGGCGGCTTAAAAAGGTTAAAAAACTGCGTTTTTTTAGTAAAAATGTGGCAGAAAAATTCATATAAAAATTCATATAAAATATAAAACGCGATGCTAACAGCGATTTTGGTTTTTTTACGTATAGCTGGCATTTTTCCAAAGAAAATAAGCACTTACTTAACAAAATCTGACAACAAATGGCGGACTTATAATTTTTTTGGTAAAACACCGAAATTCCGCTATTTCACGATATTTTGATTTTCATTATTTGCACAGCTTACCTACCCAACGCAAACGAATAAATACATTTGAGCTTAATTTAAAATAAACAAATTAGTCTTAGTATATTATTTTTTAATTTATTTAGAGCACTACATAATCAATGTATAGCACAATTAGAAATGGATGTGCCAGATTAGCTAAACTAACGAAATTAACCAAATCAACGCCCATAAAAAATGAGTAGAAACAAAGATATAACTACATTTTATGCCATGTGGAAAAACAGCTGACTTCTTCTTTGTTTTTTGTATTCGCTGCAATTGGTCTCACGTATTAGGGTCCAAATGTAGTCACCCATCATAGCCGTGTCATAGATGCCCTGATAGCGTCGTTCCATAGCCTTCAATTCCTGATGAAAGCGCTCGCCGTGTTCGTCGCTCACGTCTCCTAAATTCTCAGGGAAAAAATCCAAATGAGAATGCAGAAAGTGTATTTTAAGTGACATGTGCACTCCTACCCAAAAATGAAAAAAACGAGAATTAAAACGCTATTTAAATTAACATTTGTTTCAAAAAAAACCTACCCATTGCTTCATAGTTCTTTACCAGATCCTCAACTATGTCCTTATAATTATGGCTTTTGTTGTTTCCTAAAAAGTTTTCCACAACAAGCCTGAAGGAATTCCATGCTGCGGCTTCGATGGGTGATAACAGCTTCGGGAATGTTTCATCTTTCAACATTTTTTTTATATCGGGTCCTGCGAAGACTCCTTCTTTAATTTTTGCCAGCGAAAGGTAAGGGAAAATTGACCGTAAATAGGCAAAAGCTTCACCTTCTTTGTCCAATTTTTTGGCAAAATTTGTTATCAAACCCAATTTTATGTGCAGCGGCGGAAGTATTATATTTTCACGGTTCTCTATTAGTGGTTTGCGCTGAACATTCGCTTCTCCAAATACAGGTTTCGTTCGTTCCGGCCATTTTTTTTGAATATAATGCTGATCATCAGCGCGGCTATTCCAAAGGCACAGAAAACAGCAATGTCGCGTATAGCCTCCTTGGAGTCCACACAGAATGGCCACAACTTTGAGGTCGGCGCATATTTTCCAATTATATTTGCTATACTCTATGCATTTCAGCAAAATGTTCATAGTTTCATAGTTCTCCTTTGAATGAACCGCATGAGCAATAGGAAGAGATGGCTTTTCATTCCCATTATGTAAGAGAACTGCCTTCAAGCTCTCTTTGTTGCTGTCAATAAACAACCTCCATTCATTGGGGTTGTGAATTTGGTGAAGCTCTTGGAACAAGCCGGAAATGTCGGTGCAAAAACATATTTGGTCTTTCTTTGCATAAAATTTTGCATACTGCTGGTGACGCTTCCTGTACGCTGTTACTTTCACTTCTGAATCCGCAAATCCACACTGTACCATCCGAGACGCAAAAAGTTCGGATTTCTCCTTAGTGAGACCAAAATCGCGCACCCAATCGTTTAGTTCGGCCTGTGACAGTAATTTTCGCTTTCTGCACGCCCCAAATTCGCTTGCACTTGACTCGGACTCTTGATCTGACGATTCTGCTTTTTGAAGAGATGCACCAGGGCACACTGGATATGGTACATCATTCGAATGTGGTACTGGAAGTGCAAATTGTCTGGATTGTTCACACACTCGAACACACGTAGTCTTTTACTCATTGTCTTACTTGTTGGGTAGGTATTATATGCACTTAAATTCAATTTGTTTCACTTTTTACTCGTACTACTCGCGTTCGTAGACACTTGTTGAATGACAAAAAACGATAAATGAACACCTATAAAGACTATACCTGGCTATATACCTGATTCAGCAAGTGTGCGTTTCAAATTGTGGAAAAGTTTCCAAATAATGACCACTCACAAATGTGGGGGGAATTTCTGTAAAAAAATCCGATACAGGTAGCCATCGGGAAAACACACATCAATAAAAAAGTGTAATTCCCTTTAATTGACTGTGAACGGAGTAGCAGTCATAAAGGAACACGAAGAGCGTCCACGCACATTCAGAAGCGTATATTACTCTGCAACCACAATCATAAAAATTAAATAACTATTTGTGTATTACTTATTTTTTTTAATTCTGAGAATCATAAAAATTACGTAAACGTTTTTTCCAAACAATTTTGTACATGTAAAGTGGGTTTGCCAAAATTCGTATCGTAAAATGCACCTGGCTTTAATCGTGGTTTCTTGTTCAGCCATAATAACACAATTTTACGATTTTCCTGTTCTATTCAGTATAAATATAGGCGATTTGACTACTTGAACGTCCTTTCCACTTCGATTATTGTTCTGTTGTGTATGATTGATTAACCTGACCAACCACAGACTTGTCATTCATGAACATGATGTTTATTGTCAGTTTACCGCCCTTCTTGATACCAAATAAAGATGTAATCGAAGTTGTTCGAATCAGTATCATGTTCACAAAATATTTTGGTAATATTTTTTCAAGTTCATCAGTCAGACAAAAAGTTATCGACCAAGCTCATGCTCATGAATGGCAAGTCTGTGGTTCGCTTAAGGTTATATCAGTGTCTATGATCTTTTGATGACTTTTTCGTTGCAAAAATCCTAACTTCTTTTTATTTGTAGTTATTAGCTAATTCTTTTCAAAATAGTCGGCGAAATACAATACAAAATAGAGCGATATACAATACATTTAATATTTTATGACTATAATTATTAACTTCCAAATCCGTTCATGATATCTCGTGTCTGAGTGGATCAGAATAGGCCACCAACATATTAAAAAGGCCTTCCTTCTGTCTAATCTGTGAAATCTTGCAAGGTTTCGTGTATCTGAATTTGTTGTAATCGTTGTTTTTGTATTCTTTGGCTTCCTCTGACAAATCTCCATTTGGTAAGCATTGGTACTCCATTAAATATTTGCCATTAACCAAAACTTCGGTACCATGGTAGTAAGTTACTTCTCAGGATATATGGGCCAAAGTTAAAAAGTTTTTACAATTTGGGGTTTGAAAATTTGTATACATGGCAAATGTGTATGTTCAATGTACGCGGAATATATGTATATATAGCGGTTTCTTTATTTTTATTTTAAAAAATTCTAGAAATTATGCTTTAGCGTTTAATTTTAAAAGCGTGGTATAGAATTGTAGTTCTCGTCAAGGTCTTTAGCTACATACCATAATGTTGATCCATCTAAAGTATTTTCTGTAATACACTGAAAGAAATGTAGAGAAAATTTCCTTTTTTTATATAAAGTATAAATTCTGCTGAAAATATTGGATTTAAAATTTTTTAAAAATGGTGGTCTAACACCTTTGGTCTTAAGCAATAAAACACAAAAAGAACAATGTTAATACCTCATACCACAAGCAAGCTATTCAAAATAAAGACACTCTCTTTAAATACGATATATTTTATTTTATATTTTGAAACAGTATTAACAAAAATTAATTTTAAATTAACAGTGATATCGTTGACTTTATAACATGTGCAGTAATGACAGCCGTCGGTGGTGCAATGGTAGTGTGCGCGCCTCTTGTACATGAGATCCTGGGTTCGATCCCGGCTCTGACCACCTTAAATTTCTTTCGGAGGCGGTCACCTCGCATAGTGACGGCGACACTATCGAGTACTTAGCCATGAAAAAGTTTCTCAAAATACCGTTCGGAATCGGTGTAAAACTGTAGGTCCCAATCAGTGAGTTTAAAACTAGCAAGCGCACAGCTCACTGGTTGTGAGAAGCTCTCAATTCCTTCATGGAATGTAATGGGAAACTTTTTTTTTTTTTTTTAGTAATGACAGCTTAATTTTACAAAAAATTGTGCAAGTCTGATTTGTGATTAACGTGCCAAAAATATTGGTAGTCGCGATAAGAAATCTTTTCGACTGCCGTGTATTTGGACGGATTTCATTCATTTGCACGTGTATAGAATATCTTAAAATGGTTGTAAAATTACTAAAAAGTGTACAAGGTGCCATCAAAATGGCTATGTGGCATTAAAAATACCACAGATTACACTTTATTTCAAGGAAATTTGTTCAGCGCCTTCGACGTCAATTTGGAAATACTCTATAGATAAAAGTACCAAAATATCCGCCTAAAGTGGACTACGATGGCACTTCTTTTTCCTAGATAAAAATTCTTATCACAGACTATCACCGTTATGTGTCAAAAACGCAAACATCCTGCGATGCGGTTTTTTTTCAAATTTCTGCATTACGAAAAAACTGTGTGCATTATATTATATTTAATCGCGGTTTTGATTATTTGATGCAATGTCGAAAAAACTGGCCGTCGGTTGTGCAATGGTTAGTGTGCGTGGTTCTTGTGCATGAGAACATGGGTTCGATTCCTGCTCTGACCGCCTTACATTTCTTTCGACGACGGTCACCTCGCTTAGTGCTGGCGACACTATCGAGTACTTAGCCATGAAAAAGCTCAAAATACCGTTTGGAACCGATGTAAAACTGTAGGTCCCAATCATTGAGTGTATAACTAAAAACTGCATATCTCACTGATTGTGGAAGTTCTCCCCAATCCCTCCATGGGATGTTATGGGACACCATTTTTACGAAAAAACTAGATTTGCGCGATATACTTTACCACTATGGCCAGCATCGCGATTTTGACGCGCGATAAAGTGATTTTTCTGTCAAATACCCGTATCAAAACTCGGACTTTACGAGTGATTTCCCAAGGTCCTATAAAATCAACTTGGACTACATATATCAAAATGTTGTTAGTAGTACGAACTACCATATTAAGTTTGTCCATTGGTCAAGGCACACGATTTTCCCATCCAAAATACAAAAAGTACCAAAAAACCATCTGCAATTTTTGAAGGCCCATAAAACTTTAATGATTAACTGTACATACGCCATTTTTTTATTTTAGAGTTTTATAGCATTAAGTGTAATCTGTATCTTTTACGAAGACCACTTTTCTCTAAGACGAACCACGCGCATGCAAATGAAAGAAGATCATAAGCAATCTATAAATCTTCAAGCAGTTTTTCAACATTTGTTGAATTCGCGTGGCTGAAAATGTGGGAAGTAACAAAATATCGCCAAAATCTTTATACATTCTAATTTCTGTAAGTGTGTAGGATGAAAATGCATTAATCGGCCCATATTCGCGCGATATCCTTTACGTATTTCTGCTTTCATACGAATGTCACAATATCACTAACAACATTGAAAGTTATTTCTCTGATAAGCTCTACTCCCTTGGTCTTCTTGAAATGAATACCATACTTAACGATATCAATCGTATTCTGGACCTGATATTTGTCGGTGGAGGCGAGAAATGTATAGTCCAGACGTGTAATGTCATACTTACGGCCGAATCGGTTCATCACAAAGCTTTGGAAATAATATTCAGCTTTTAAGATTCTAATATACACGACATCAAAGACGAATATCATTATGGTTTTAAATCAGCTGATTACGGAGCAATTAACAGTTTTTTAACTCTATATGATGGAGTTAGGTATTTCATGGACTTGAATTAATTTTTTTAATTCTTTCCATGCGCGTTAAAACATTGAAATGCTTACATTGGACAACTTCTTGATACTGTATAGGTGGAGTATTTTGAGCGAAGAATTAAAAAAATGATTTTGGGTTAATCGACTAAAATGGCTATAACTCTTGTATTTCTGTATGGATTTTTTTGGTATGTATATTAATTTTTGAAGAACAGTCCAGGGTACTATATAATATAGTAAAATAAAAAAAGATATATCTTTTTTTTTATTTTGTATATTTTTTGTAAAAAAATGCAAAATTTTGAATATTAAATTCAATAAGTTCTCAACCAAGCATTCTGATTTGAAATATTTTCACTCATTTCATAGGTATTTTTATGGACATTTTTTAAGATAAATTTCCAGAAAATCGATGAAGGGGATCCTTAGAAAATTCAATTAAAATGAACGAACGTACCATATTGAAAAACAAGAAATTTGTAAAAAAAAAAATATTAAAAAAAAACCGTATCATTAAAAAGTTTTGTTGTTTTTTTTAATAATAATAAAGTCATGTTGCATAGTGTTATTTACTTTGATTTATTTGTATTCATTTATTAATCACTACCGTTCATGTAGTTCTCCCAAATAAACTCATATATCGCAAATGTATATCATGTTGTTGAACTCGTTTGCATCAAACGCGTACAAAATTACAGTTGCCGCAAATTTAAAAAAACGTTTGCGATAACTGAAATTAGATATACAAATAAAAGTGATCACACACTAATGCTTCTACCGTGTCGATATATCTTGGATGGATAATTCACGCGTTGTAGTTTGCTGCGTTTTTAGTTATTATTTTAATGCAAGGCGAGACAGACGTGTAAGTAGACTGAAAAAATAGACAAAAATTCCAACTTTTGTTAAAACAAACTTTATGGGTAAAACCAAAATCATAAAAGTTGGAAACTTAAACAAAAAAGAGTTTATGGAAGCCAAAATAAAAGTTGTAATTACAACTCGGTTGCTCTAACCGAAAGAACAGTTGGTGGAACCGTTTTACATTTTTTTCAGCTTATATTTTTCATTTCAAACATTTCTCGATTCTCCCTAACGAAATGACATGTATGGATTAACAGAAGTTCGTTTCTCCCAACTACAGTCCCCAAACGAACTTCAGTTATCTGAGATTTCTGTTGGGAGGAACGAGTTTTTTCGTTGCGTGTAGGTACTCCATGAGTGTTTCACCCCTCTCATTGGTGTCAGTGCTACCCTATAATGGGTGATGTGCGTTAGCGTTAGTGCCCAAAATCACTGCAGTACCTACCCTTTTTGCCTCCTCTATGAGACATCTTAAGTGTACCGATGGCAGCTGGTCTCTCGCTCTCGGGTCAGATGTTTGTGGTCGCTTTTCATCATGGGGCATGTACGATACGATCAACCAAATATTGGAGCCGTTTTGTTCCAGACTAACCGCAACGTTGTCTTTGTGTCTATATGCCACTAACATATACATACGAGTATTCAAATCGTTTCTGTCCAAATCTTGGATTAGGACCACGCCCACCACGTCTTTTGCTAGGCGTAGGCTTAAAGTGGCAGATGCCACTTTACTATGATGTAGGTTGGTTTGAAGAAACCGCAACGTTTGTTGGCCTCTCTACCACCGTCACATACTGTTCGTCGTCAGACACCAGAAAAGATTCGTCACCAGTGTTACTATCACCAGCATGTTGAAGCGCTTCTATAGGCTTAGACAGATTGGATTCGGATAAGGGGCAACCCATTTCCTTATCTGCTAAAGACTTCAAGAGTCTCTAGGAATTTGTACATTTCCACGCACCGTCAATATGTTATCCCCAGCCCCGTGCGAAGGTTCCCGTTTTCCCGAGTCTTCGTATCCATTTTGTGGTACTTCGTCGTTCACAGTCGATATGTTGTCAACAGTCTTGCATTCCTGATCCCATTTATAGATCTTCAGTTTTAAATAAATGGTTTGCCATTACATTTCATGAAGGAATTGGGGAGAGCCGTGCGCTTTCTAGTTTTATACTCACTGATTGGGGCCTACAGAATTACACCAGTTCCGAACGGTATTTTGAGTAGGTTTGTGCATGGGTAAATAATCGATAGTGTCGCCGTCACTATGCGAGGTGACCGCCGCCGAAAGAAATTTAAGGTGGTCAGAGCAGGGATCGAGCCCAGGATTTCATTTACAAGAGGCGCGCACACTAACCATTGCACCACCGACGGCCGCGATCTTCAGGGTTATCTCCCCAAAAGCAAACGAGACCAAGCCACCGGATTTTTTCAGAAGTGGACATTATTTGTGACCATCTGCCTCTTCCAGTCGTCCGATTTTCCAATTGTACATTGGAAGTTCGGGATTACTATCCTTGAGAATACATTCAATTCCCTCCACGTCAGGTGGGCTGTCAGGGATTCAGAGATTGGCCACAGCTCACCTATTTTATTCAACGCGCTGCACACGTTCAAATTCATCAGGGATGATATTTATTTATTCGGCCTTTAGAACTACTTTATTTTTTTATTCTAGCTCAAGACCATTCTATATCTCTATTAATAGAGGTATATATTTGTATTAAAAGAAGTTTTGTAAAATGCATCCTTATGGCTCCTGGCAAACCGTATAGCTATTTCAGATCTAGCCACAGATATTCATCAGCCAGATGAATTTGAACGTGGAGCACGAGGACCTCGCAGTCAATTTTATTGTCTGTATGAATTGTGTGTGTTGCCTTTAAAGGCAACAACAAAAATCATGTCTAATGGGAGCAGATGGCTGATAAAGTTCTGTATTAATAGAAATATAGAATGGTCTTGAGCTTGAATAAATAAAATAAAATAGATCTTAAACTTCTGCGGTAAGGCCACAGGATTTCATTAAAATTCTAAGAATGAACCAAATGTGCCGTTTTTAACAGTTAACATTTAAATAAAGTTAACATTTCAAATGTATTTATTTCCACTGAATTTCTCTAATTACATATTCCATTCTCCTTTTGACACTTTTTGTTTGTCTTCCTTTAATTAGCTGTGGAGTTCCCAACGATTCTTTCTTGTTTACTCGACATGTAACCCTGTTTGTTTTTCCAATTGTATTTTTAAGATTGGGAGTGAAACCACATAGCTGCAGTTTTATTGTTTTAGAATATAAACGGGCAAGAATAATAAACCGTCTTTAAGTAGTATCACCTAGAACAATTTTTTAATTTTTTAGTTCTATTCTACCAAAGTTCTTGCTGAAAATGTAATCAAGATAATAATAGCCCACTTTTTAAATTCTTTATATGTATTAACTTTACCTGTCTATCTGTCTGTCACCTGTGATTTTTAACTCTTTCCCGTGATCCAATCGAGCTGAAACTTCGCAGGCAAACTAATGGCGACGACAAAAAAATATGGGCGGGATTGGACAAAGGGGCGAGGTACCTCCCATACAAATCAAAAATTAAAAATCCATTATTTCTGCTCCTATTAACGGCATTTGAACAAAATTGGGTATGTTGGTTAGGTGTACATATTCTAAGATCTGCTGCAAATATGGACAGGATTGGACAAAGGGGCGTGGTACCTCCCATACAAGTAATAAAAAACCATGTGTCATATACTATAAAGAATTTATAGTAAAAACTATGTTTTTTACGGATTGGTTTTTAATTCTATTACATTGGAAAATACTTATAACATACTTTTCAATAGACACCTAAAAGTAATAATCGTCTGTATAGTTTGTCTACAATTCGAAAGATGATTTTTTTTAATACTTGCGATTTCTCTTGCAGATGGAACATTTTTGCAACTTTGAGCGACTTTACCAATCATAATTTTTATCCGATTTCAAAACTCTTAATCTGTGAGGAAATCGTTATCCGATACATTCATTAATTTTACTAAATGCTTCTGTAAATTTCTTGGACTTTTGCCACGATTTTCGGTCTAAGCCTCTACAGTGTGACGTATGATCTTCGAGATCGCGTAATTCCATCGTTTTCGTTCGATTTTATGTAACGATCGTTATCTTCCCTAAGCTGTTTTAGTTAAGCCCCTGCCAGGGATGGAAAACTTGGTACAATTGTACTTTTTTAATACAATTTACACCAATCTGTTATTATAAATATACTTATATATAAGTTGTATACACTAACAATAAACGTTCCTAGTTTTAGTTTGTATTATATGGCATGACACATAAATGCGTGGAAGAAACAGACAGATCAAAAACAGATGTTATCCTTTCAGTGTTGTTAATGATGACGATCATACACCGACATAATTCCGGAGCAGGTTTTCAGAAAGCTTTGCTATATTTTTATCGAATTTGTCATTTTAATGCTATAATAATCAACATTTCTCACTACTATATTAGACACCCTCTTTATTACCATCAAATATCATATCAAAATTTCTCCACTTTTTGTTTTCTGGGGTTCGATCAATTGTCCTCCTCTGAGTAGCTCATACAAAACAATCTGAAACATGTACAGAGATTTCATCCGACTTATTCATACCCTCCCCCTGAGCCATCCACTGGGTCCGATTGTCATTTAAAATTGGTGATCCAAATTTACAGAACATTTAGGAGATGAAGATATTTAAAAAAAGATTGCGCCAGCCGACGTTTAGGTTCCCCAATGGGGATGGCAAATTCACCCATATACAACAGCGGAGTAGCATTGCACAAAATACTGTCCAATACCAAACTTAAGGATCTGTCCTGTTTTTCGTGACTTATTCGTATGGTAAGTACCATAATGGGCGTGGCAAAATCGTCCCTTTTCAATTATAGAGCTGCGTTTAAGGAAATACTGTCAATACTACATTTAGATTTGATACTAGATGATTACTAGATTTGATAGTCATGCTCATATGAAGTGTGCTGGCTTTAATGGAAGGCATTACGATATAATTACGGCTAAGGAAAGCGGGCTTCGCTGAACATATTGGAAGTGTAGGGAATTCGATGTTGACTTTTATAAGCTATTTAAGGACGTCAAGAAAAGATTTCAAAATGTAAATTCTGATTTTGTTTCTCCTAGTTCCAAACTTAAATCGTTGGAGGATATGTTTGATACTTTTAAATGGCCTGAGGACATCTCGTCCTCCCCAAGACGGAATAAAAGCTTCTAGTGATCGTAATTTAATTGTACCAGTAACTCCTAACTTGGATAATTTGGACAGACTTTTCTTATCTCCGAAACAGTCGTCGTCTGTTGTTCCTTCATCCACAGAAGTCAGGGACCGTAATCATTATGAGTTGTATTATAAAAATGATATACTAATGATTATATTATAAGCTTTAAGGATTTTTTTTCAATTGTAATTACTAAATATGAGTAATATAAAAAAAATTACCCAATAATCATTATTTTTTTAGCAAATTCAAGAAATTTTAAAAAAATTAAGTGCTATAATAAACAATGGCATTTTAATAATTTATATTTTTTGATATGCATTATCCCCAGATCGGGCTCTGGAGTATATTTAATTAACTTCTATGTTGCATTTGTATAGCTTTATAAATTCAATTTGTTCAAATCAATTTAAAACTCATATAAGATAACAATGTACTGAACTTGAACCAGAAGGACAACCATATATTATGACAGGACGAATTAACGTTTGATACATAATAGTTTTGACACGGGAACTTATATGTTTAGGAAGAAAAATTCGTCTGTATACTTTATAAAAAAGCTTTCCTTGCCTCTGCCACTATCTCCTTTATATGTTCATAAAAGTATAAGTATTTGTCCAGGGACACCCCCAGATATTTAATTTTATGTTTGATCTCAAAAGGTTTGATTTGATTCCGAATTGTTTCCAATTCCGTTTTACGTCGTTATTACATTTTGCTACTGGTGGCCGAAATTCAATAGTCTCACACTTGTTTGTGTTTATTTTTAAATGCCAACCAAGGGCATTCTCCTCGACCATGTTGAATGAGTTTTGAAGTCCTTCATTAATATTAGATATTGTCTTATCAGCATGATAAATAAGAATATCATCGGCGAATGCCGATTAGCTTGATTATTACAGTTTTCAGCGAAATCCTAATATGAATGTAAAGCTCCTATTGCTTCATGCATTTCCTCTTGGTCCGTATTATCCTTTTCTAGATCTTGCGTGTTTATTCCAGCTTTTCTTAGTATACACCTTTCAGATTCGTGCACAACTATTTTAGTTTAATTGAGTGGTTTAATTTTTTAAATATTTTCGTACTTTGGAACATTCTTACTGGATCTCTAAGATCTAATCTCTCCAAGTTTTCCTGAATTTCTTTATTACCTGTTAATATAAAATTTTGATTCAATAGCTTTTTAATCAGTTTGAGTTATACTTTCAAGGTGTTTAATGATAATTATGGCTTTTTATAATCGTTAATATTTTACTTTTTCCTGAGTGTAATGTTTTAATTATGCTGTTAGAAAATTTTCACAAGACATCTTTGTCTTTAAATTTTGGTACCGTACTTTCAATGGCTTCTGATATGAGAAAATGTAAACTTTATTTCTAATTTCGATAGTTCTGTATAACTGTTTCTAGCTTGATTTTTCTCAATTTTCGCAATCAATTCCATTGCGTTGTGGTCGCTATCATAATACAATGTTTTCTGGCAGTTTGACATTTCATTGACTCTCAGTATACTTAGCCTGGAATCCGTTATGTATAAATCGTGGTATGAGCCCGATCGGAGAAAGGATGGTGCAACAGAAGCGTAAAGCTTGCATCTGAATTCTATTTCGTTTTCCGACAACCATTCTTTTAGGCTTTTGCCTTTGGCGTTATTAAGAGTATTGCCCATTCTGTGTGCTTGCAGTTCAGGTCTCCCGCTAGTACATTGTAATTATTTGAATTTTGGAGGTTCATAGAATCAAATAGTTTTTGCAAGTCTGCTCGTATTGAATTTATATTGCCGGCCGGATAGTACGCACATATAATAATTAAAAAGTTGTTGCAGTCAACGGGTATATTTATGGCGCATATCTCTAAAGCATCTACTTTTGTTATCGTGATTCTTGATTAATATAGCAGTTCCTTAGATGTGTTGGAACTAACAAGTACATAATATATAGCGAAAGGAAATTCGTCCCAACCGGGTGTCCCATGACACCTCATGTAATTTTTCCATTTAGATACAACTTTTGGGGAAAAACCGAAAAACCCAAATTTGAATTTTTTCTAAAAATTTAAAATTTTTTCAAATTAAGAGTTTCAACCCCTAGAGTGGGGGGATTGTACTCAATTTTTTACCAGTTTGTTTTTAGGTTAAACTAAATCAATGTGCAATTTTTTATACAAATGAACTGAGAAATGAAAATATTTTAGTATGCCAAAACTCGAAAACTTTGACCACAAGACGGACCGGCTTAAAGTTATCCGACTGCCCTCAAATTTTCACCACGTTAGTTTTAGACCAAATGGCATAAGAATCTGCTTGGTATTTACCAAAAATCTGAAGCTGATTTTTCATTGTCACAGTCATGATCACTAAAACTAAATTAGCACAAATTTGTCTCAAAACAAATGAAACATTTTTTGGTATTTCACTCCAAATAACAAAAAGCTTTGTTATAAATACTTAAGATATGTATTCTTCTTAAAAAACAAGCAAAATTTTAACAAAGTTTCCAGTTATCTGCAATTTAGAGGCATCAGTTTATTATATGCCAGATTTTAGCTGGACGCTAAAGTAGGACAAATTAAAATTACTGACATCTACGGGGCATTCATTTAAGCTAATTTTGGCATCGTTCTTGAGGAATCGAATACCAAGCACTCCGTAGTCCGGTCCAAAGATCATTGAAGGTTTTATATTTATGTTGAGCGATATCTACTTTACACTCCAGAGGTTTTCAATAGGGTTCAAATGGTGGTTATTTCTTCAATTGGGACAATTTTTGATGTGTGTTTGGGATCATTTTGATGACAGCCCACTTTTCCTTTTATCTTCACAATAGGGCCCACCCCATGCCATAAGAAAGATCCCCACACCATAATGCTTCATCCGCGTGCTTCACGGTTTTCTGTATGTAGCTTGGATTGAGTGCCTGACATTTAGGGCGATGAACTATTACTCTACCATCCGGACTCATTCGGTTTATCTTTGTTTCAGCACTCCAATGTATTTTTTGGGAGATCTTTTGTTTTATGGGTATGAGCAAAGAGTAAACGCTTTGTAATATTCCTGTTTTTTTTGTGGAATAGAATGGTTTCTTTTGGCTTGCGCATCCAAAAGAGCTGAGCATAATTGAGGCGTCTTCGGATAAGCCTTTCTGACAAATTTAACCCAAATTCAGAGTTAAACTCGTTGGCAATATCACGTGATGACATGAACGGATCCTTCTTTGACTTCCGGACAATAGCTCTGTGCACTGCTTAGGTTCCTCTGCTTCAGTTGTTTTTTTTTTTGCTATGTGGGTTCTTTGTTTTTGTTTTCCATTATAATATTTTATTAGTTTTAATGGTAATAAATAACATTATAGACCAGTTTCTCGATTGGTTAAGAATTTTTGCAATTACTTATGGCTTTTTGCCTTCACTACACTTATTGCATATACTTACATACTGTGCTTTTCCTGTGGAATTGTACGCGTCCCATTTTTAGGAATAGTTCAGAGAAATTAAAAAAAGTACCGTTGGACACAAGATACACACCAAACAGTTATTATGGCCGTTCGACTCACGTTGTGCTAATTTGCTGTCCAAAACAAAAGATGCTAATTGTACATTCCAGTTATCAGAATAAATAAGAATTGAGGTAACGGTAAACAACTTGTTGTTTGACAGAAGCTTGATGCTCTGCTGCAACAGTGCAGACCATAATAATTGGTTCGGGTTAAGAAAGCACTTCAGATATGAGATCATCTCTCGAGAAACAAAGATCTAACTCTATCTAACACACAACCTGTCTCGCAGTATGCGACAAAGACCTGGGTCATAGTGCAAGCTGACGAAAAATCACTGGGAGCCTTCGAAAGAAAAATGATGCGAAGAATATATGGTCCTTCAATACATCTGTATCGCGACATCGCCGAAGTTATGCGAATCAAAGTAACGCGTTTACGCCGGCTAGGCCATGTCAGTTGAATGGATCAGAATGATCCACTACGAAAAGTAATCGAAGACGTACTCGAAAGAGATCGAAAAAATAGGACAATCAAGACTTTGCTGGAAAGACCAGGTAGAATAATGCTCGAGAGAGCTTGGTGCTACAACTGGAAGCGAAAAGCTAAATATGTTATCCTTGACCTCTCTGTGTTGTTTGAGTAAACAACATGTTTATTACTTATATACATAGTTGGTATACATACGAGGGCTGTTGAAAAGCTCCGCGACTTCGAACTTCTCTCGTAGTTAATTAAAAATCAACACTGAATTTCGACGAAAATTAAAAAATGTGAATTTCGTGTGCTCACCAAACTTTATAAGTGTTTTGCGTAAACATCGTGATAAATGCTCTGGGGACTCCATACCATAGATGTGCAGCTAGTACTCTTTTGAGTCATCGTGTTTTCACACCGATAGTAGCTTGATCGTTTTTTCACACCAACATGTCCGAAAGCTTGCTGCTTGTTTACCGATTCAAAGTCAGTTGCTGTTCTGCATTTGACCAAGCAACACCGTATCGCTCTGCAAGCAAAATTATTTGTAATAAAAAACACTACACTTAAAAAATAAATTTTAATTGCCATGGACGAATATAAAGAAATTTTTATGTTTGTAAATGGCAAAAATAATGCCCAATGCCTGATTTGTGATAAAATCTTCACAAATTTAAGATTTTATAATTTAAAAAGACATTTCATATCCATTCATAAAAATATTAATGAATTGGATGAAGAAAAAAAATATGAAATGTTCCCTGCAACAAAAAAATGCCCCTCCTCTAAGTCTGACAGTTGAAGAGAAAAAAAAACAACTAAAGAATGCTTCAATTGCCGCAGGGTTGATGTTAGCAAAACAATGTCGTCCTTTTGAGGATGGAGAATTTTTCAAGCAAATGGCACGAGAAATTTTCAACTGTTTTGGGGAAAAGGGAAAATCAGCCTACGAGCTGATAGAAAATATTCATCTTTCAAGATACACAATAGCTCGTAGAACTGAAAAAATTAGTAAATATATTTTTAAGTTTACGTTGCAAAGATTGAAAGACTGTGAATACTTTTCCATCTGCCTTGATGAGAGCACAGATATTACTAACATTAGTCAGTTGATTATATGCATTAGGTCAGTTGATAAAAATATGGAATGCTTTGAAGAATTTTTTAGTTGTTTTGCATTTCACGGCCATGTGAATGGCGAAACCATTTTTGATTGTATTAAAAATAATATTCTCTTAACCGAAAATGGTGATAAGCTAGCTTCCATATGTACAGACGGGGCAAAGGTAATGCTAGGAAAAGAAAAAGGTCTTAAGGGTCAATTGATGAAAAACAATATTCACATTCCTAATTTCCACTGCATAATACACCAGTCTGCACTTTTTGCAAAAAAATTAAATATAGTGGAAACGATGGATACAGCTTGTAGAATAATAAATAAAATTAAAGGGGGCCATAACGCCCTCACGCATAGAAAATTTAAGAGTTTACTGGAAGAGCTACAGTCATGTTATGGAGACTTATTATTGTATACAGAAGTTCGGTGGTTGAGCCGCGGGAAAAGCCTGGAAAGGTTGTTCAATTTGAGAGATGAAGTACAACTGTTTTTAGAACAATCGGAAAAAAATGAGTTGAAAGAGATGGCGTCTTCTCTGAAAGATAAAAATTTTGTTTCCGATTTAGCTTTTTTGTGCGATTTAACGGAGATAATAAATGAATACAATCTGACTCTTCAAGGACGAAACAAAACTATGTTCCACCTAACAGAGTGCTCCCACCGCTTTGAACGCAAAATTAAAATTATACTGTCTCAATTGCGCAACAATGATACCAGCAATCTTCCTAGAACCTTTGAAATTCTTGCGGAGTATCGTAATGACGAAAAAATAGCACAGTATACAGAAATAGTAGCTTCTTTGGTACAAAATTTTGCAGATAGATTCGAAGATTTCAAATCACTTAAAACTATGATTGATATTCACAACGACCCATTGACTGAAAAAAATGTTGATAATTAGGAATTAGCCGCTGAATTAGAAATAATGAAAAATGATATAAATTTACCGCTAGACACTGGAAAATCATTTTGGAAAAAAATAAACAAAGAGAAGTATCCTGTTATTAAGAAGGAAATACTTAAATTATACTCCATGTTCGGGTCCACGTACGACTGTGAAGCCGCTTTTAGTATTTTAAAATTAATTAAAAGTAAATATCGCAACAAATTAACGGATGAACACCTATGTGATTTATTAAGAATAAAACTTTACGAGGGGGAAATAATCATTGGAGATGTTGATATTTGATTTTTTTTAAGATTTAGTTTTAATTTTTAATTTTTTTAATTTTAATTTTTTACTCAGTGTACTACTTTTGTTTTCTCTGCTTTTGTTCTGCTTGCTCCGTTCAACTTAACACAGTCGCAAAATTCGTAAAACTGATTTGAAATGCGTTTGTGTCAGTTTGCACATGTCTGCTCCATACCATCAATAGTTTTGTTTGTTTACTGCAAAAGTCCAGTAAATGAGACCCAGAGAGTGAAAATTCTATCTAAGAGATTTTGCCAATTTTGGTTGGAGAAATTTTAGCCAACAAATATTTGTAAGATAGAACAGCTGTTTCAAATGAACTGTTTTATGTAAACAAATAAGTAAAAATGAAATATAATTAAGAGCGGCAGAAATAAGAACAATTGAGCTTATTAATATTTTATTTAAAATATCAATAAATTTTAGAAAGAAAATGGAAAAAAATTCCAACTTTTTTAAAACAAAGTTTATGGGTAAATCTTATGGAAGCCATAAATAAGCTCTAATTTTTCATAACATGTTTACTGCAAACAATTTTCAATTCACGCAAACTTTTTCTTAGTTTAGAGTAACTACAACTCGGATGCTGTAACCGAAAGAACAGCTGAAGGAATCGTTTGTCGTTTCTCGCAAACGTTTTTCAGCTCTATTGTCAGTTTCTCGCAAACGTTTTTTTTAGTTTGGAACAACTATAAATCGGTTGCTGTAACCGAAACAGCAGTTGGTGGAACCGTCTTTCGTTTCTCGCAGACGTTTTTTTCAGCTTATATATTTCACAACTCGTTTGTTTATTTATTTATTTATTTCGTTCGTTTCTCCCAACTACAGCCCCCAAACGAACGAGGAACGAGTTTTTTCTTTGCGTGTGGCAGTAGTTACGTAATGTAACTACAAGCCAAAATGTATGTAGCCAAGAATAAAACTACATCACATGTTTCCTTGCAAATTTTTTACTGGAAGTTGTTCGCGTACTTTCTATGCAAATTTTCATAAGGAGAGTAAAATTGTTCTTTCTCTCTCAAAAGTAGATTCTTGCAAATTTTTACTGGGAAAGTAAACGAACAAAGCTAATGTAAATGCTTAATAAGTGGTTTACTAAATTCCGTTGTGGTCGTACTAGCACAAGTGACCCCGAACGTTCACGTCGCCCAAATCGCCGTCGCGCCAGAAATCGTCGATAATCGACATGAAAAGTGTATCACATTCGTCCATAAGCGAAAACGTGTGACCACTTCAAATGTTCAACCGCATTCCAAAGGAATTTTTGCGCCGTTTCGTAATCGGGAATGAAACATTGATCCATCACAACACACCAGAGGCCAAGGAACAGTCAACACAGTAAACCTTTCCGGGTGAACGTCCACCAAAGAAGGCCAAGGTGAGTCTGTCTGTCAACAAGGTCATGGCGACAGGTTATTGGGATGCAGGCAGTGTCATTCACATTGATTACCTTGAAAAGAGTAAAACGGTTACCGGCGAAGATTATTCACACCTGTTGGACAGATTCGATATTGATTTGAATCAACAACGAAAAAAGTGATCTTCTGTCATGACATTGCACCTGCGCACAGGTGTGTAGTCGCCATGGCAAAAATTCATAAATTGGTCTACGGACTGCTACCTCATCCACCATATTCTCCGCATGTAGCCTACAGTGAGTACTTTTTATTTCCAGAAGTAATGGCTAGGCGGTAAAACATGTGGGTCGAGTGAAGACGTCATCAATGAAAAAAAAATTACAGCAGACAGTTGTCCGAGGCCTTCGGCCACGGACTGTCCCTGCAGGCTGTGTCAGAGACACGGCCATTAAGTTTAACGTAGAATACGCCATCCGATAAGACAGAAAACATATATAACAATAAATTCATTTGCTTATATTATTTATCATTTATTGTTATATATGTTTTCTGTCTTATCGGATGGCGTATTCTACGTTAAACTTAATGGCCGTGTCTCTGACACAGCCTGCTGTAATTTTTATATTTACCAACGGCATTTGATTCAAGTCCGTTTAAAAAAAAATATTATGTTCAATTTTTTTAAACTTAATTTAATTTATGTATTTTAATTAATATTTTTATTGAAATAAGTTCTGCGAATGTTGAGAGGGCCGCCCTAATATTAAAAAAGGTTTACCTTATCGAGTCTTCGCATTAGCATTCGAGCGTTGTGTGAAAGCTTTACGCTTTACAATTCAAAATTAATGTTACAACAGCTTTATTGAAGCTTGTTTCACTTTTTACTAGATACATGTTGCCAAGCAACATTAGCTTGCTGTTCGTTTCACTTTTTACTAGATACATGTTCCTAAGCAATGTTGAGCAACCAAAAAGACTCAACCAAACACCACACATATGTTTGAGTGTATGTGTTTAAACAATTTTCATTTGAGAAATATATCAACCAATATGAAATGTATATCAAACGAAAGATAACATCTTCATTTACCTACAAAAAAAATTTTAAAAAAATTCATCTAGCCGTTTCCTCAAATTCAATGAAATAAAGATTACAACAATAAAAACCTGACATGACTCCTCATACCGTAAGGTAAGACGTATTCTACGTCAAAACTGTTTTTTAGGGTCTATACCCATTATTTGGAAAGATTAAAAAAAATTGGAAATACGATGTTCCCAATGTAAAGTGCTAAAAGGGCGATTATGTTGAGAACTATGTTTTGTCGGAAAAATATATTTTATTCAAAAAGTCACAGAGTTGTCAAACTGCCCTCATATGTGCTAAGTTTGGCACAATCTGGGTTCGAAACAAGCATAAAACATAAATAAAAGCTTATGCTACTACCGTATATTTGTACCATGGGCGAGTTCTTCCAGTTCTTCCAGTCCTATACAACTTGAAACTTTTAAACTTTTTTTTGAGTTGTGAACGTTTTGCAGGGTATGAGCGATGTGTTGTACTGACATTAGACCAGAAGAAAATCGTACAAAAGCAACAATTCTATCATCTCCGTACGAAATGTGCATTCAGCAACACTCGCTCGCTTACTCGCCCGCTCAATTGAGTGAATGTGTGCATACAAAAACATGTTGTTATTGTTTGTATAAATTGATCGCCGCTTTTCTGTAAAACGATGAAATATTTGGAATTCCATTTACATTCCAACATGCAATCCGAGTAGATACTTGCTGCGGGTGAGTGGCGACGACGGCATACAGAAACTGGGTATTCCACACAATGAATTCCTCGTACAATCAACCATGCCATAGCTTCGAAAGATATAAGTATGTATAGCAACGGTTTTGGTGGTGCTAATGATTGCAGTATCAACAATGGCGGCGACGGCCCATGCAACGTCTTGTACACTGTTCTCTTATATCGCATAATGGACAATATAGTTTTATTAAAATCTCCTCCATTCGATACGAATAAGTGCTCACAAACTACATTAAAGAACACACAAAATGTCTATGAAAATGGAAACACGTCATACATATTGAACTCTCCAACCTAGGCAAACTTCCATGAATAAGATTTAGCGTCAGGAACCAATGCCGTATGTAAGAATCGATCCACTCCTTGTTTTTGTTCTTTCCCAATTCCATTGACATATCTGAAGAAAAGATAATGCAATTGAGCTGAATTGCGAATACCAAGCGGGTCTAAAAAAATAAAATTCAGTAAAAAAATAAGAACAACAAAAATTAAAAAAGTTGTCGGTCGGACCCATGAAACGGGTCCACCCAGGAACATATGGCAACAGGCAAGTGTGGGTACTCAAATGAAAGGTATTCTTCTCACAAATAAAATGGTGCATTTATTTGTCACGTTAAACACCTGTGGGTCAATATAAACCCATTTTCGAATATAATATATGGGTCCTGAGAATCTGAAACGGGTATTATATAACGGGTCCGCCATCTAACGTTTTTTTTTTCAACTAGTGCTTATTTCGTGAATGGTAACACTTATCTCATGTCTGATTTGACAGATAATTAGTTTTATCCTTCCGCTGAACGAATATGGTTGCGGATACGCTTGAACAACGCTGGGAAATATTGCGACATTACTTTGAAAATCATGGTAAGTGGGCCTGCGATCGACTTACAGACGATGCCGATTTTGCCAAAAAAACTCATCTTTTCAGATGAAGCTCATTTTGATCTTGGCGGGTATGTAAACAAGCAAAATTGTCGCATTTGGGGCACAGAAAACCCGCACGCATACATTGAAAAGCCGATGCACCCAAAACGAGTCACTGTTTGGTGCGGATTTTGGTCCAGAGGCATAATTGGGTCATTTTTCTTCGAAAATGAACAAGGAGCGGCCGTTACTGTCAATGGCGATCGTTATCGGGCGATGTTGAACGAATTTTTGTTCACAAAAATTGAAGAGGAGGATATTGGCAACATTTGGTTTCAACAGGACGGCGCTACGTGCCACACAGCCGAAGCTACACTCGATGTTTTGCGCCCTGTTTTTGAAGATCGCATTATCAGCCGCAGAGCTGATGTCGTTTGGCCACCTCGGAGCTGCGATTTGACACCGTTGGACTATTATTTGTGGGGTGCCCTCAAACATAAGTGTTACGCCGACAAGCCAGAGACAATTTACGCTTTAAAGAACAATATTCGTGAAGCCATTGGTGAAATACAGCTGCACACAATCGACAATGTGCTTAAAAATTGGACCGATCGTGTAGGCTACTGCATGGCCAGCCGAGGCAGCAATTTGAATGAAATTATTTTCCATTATTAACCGGAAGGATTGTACTTTCAAATAAAAAAAGAAATTTGAGAAAATATTCAGTAGTTTTTTTATAGCATTTTCAAAAAAAAAAGTTATTTGGCGGACCCTTTATAACACAGCAAGTGCGGGCACTAAAATGAAATGGAATTTGAATTATAACATACTTGTAGATGAGTTACGAGTATAAAGCTTTTTTTGACACATATTTTTTTGACAACGATGCTTCTTTCTTCCCGAATAATAATAATTTTGGGCTGCGGCGTTTCTTCCTGCCCAGAAATTATAATTTTATTTTTACCAGCGATGACTTCTTAATAACACAAAAATACTATGCCGAAGTCACGAACCCGGTGTTGAACCTACCAAGAGGAGCAAAAGCCTAAGCCCGGCCAAAGGCCCCCACGCAAAAGCTTTATAACACAAAAATCTTATAAATTAGAGAACAAAATACAATTTATTAAATTCTGCGCCATAAAGCAAGACAGGTTGTATGAGAGTCTGGTATAATTGAACTTTTATTACTCGAGAGAGGGCTTTATCTCTAAAGTGCTTGCTTAGCCCAAAATAAAATCTATTCGCAAGCACAATTTTCCGCTTGATTTGTTTACGGCAGATCCGAGGTATATAAATTCGTCAACCACCTCGAAATTATAACGGTTATCAACGTTCACGTTTTGATCTAATCGTGTGGAGGCCTTGCTCGTTGAAACCATTGATTTTGTCTTGTCCTCATTTACCGTCATACCCACTTTTCCTGACTTCTTCTCAATTCTCGAAAACACCGCAGTAACTTCTCTAACTGTGCGTCCAATGATATCTATATCTTCAGCATACGCGAGCAGCATGTTACTTTTGCTGCAGATGGTTTTATTCATGTTGACAGCAGCTTTTCTTAGAATAATTTCTATTAAGATGTTAAAGAGATCGCACGATAGGGTGTCGCCTTGCCTGAGGCCTCGCTAAGTTTCGAAAGATTCGGTAAGATCATTACCAACTTTCACTGCGGATTTGGTGTTCGTCAAGGTCATCCTGCAAAGCCGTATGAGTTTTGCAGGAATACCAAGCTCAGACATTGCTTCGTAGAGTTTCCCCCGTATCGGGCTATCGAAGGCCGCCTTATAATCGACAAATAGATGATAGGTGTCGATTTGTTTTTCGTGGGTCTTCTCCTGGATTTGGCGTAGCGTGAAAATCTGGTCAGTTGTCGATTTTCCAGGCCTATGGTCCAATCAGGTCAGCGATAATTGGTTTTAGTCTTTCCCACATTATACTTGATAGAACCTTATATGCTATGGATAAAAGGCTTATTCCACGGTAGTTGGTACAGAGACTCGGGTCACCTTTTTTAAATATGGCACATAGTACACTGAGACTCCAATCGCTGGGCATTCATTCATCTAACCAAATATACGCGTGTATGTTAATATGAAACAAAAATTAAATTGAAAATAAAGATATCTGTGATCGGAGTAAAATCTATTTATTATTTTATTCTCATTTTATAAAATAAAATTGTAATTGAGTGCAAATTAGTATTTAAGATTTATTTAAACTTTATGAATGTTTTGGAGTAGGTCAGTCAAAAAACTGTTTCAAACTTGTTCACCTGCTAAATACCGATTTGTTAGCTACTAGCAAGGACCTATAGCTTTCTAATTAAATTTCTTATTGTATACAATACAAATTTGAATCATTAATTCTAATCCTAATCGATATCCCGCCCAATTTCACAAAACAAAGTTAAAGCTGTCAGTTAAAAATTATAAATTCCATACAAACTGACAGCTAAAACTGTTCGTTGGCTCTAACTGAAAGATAACTGAACTAAAGACGTGCAATAGTAGAACTGTAAGTATTGTCAAAACAAATATACCATATCCATCTCTGTTACTATGGGTATAAATGAGAGAATGAGTGTAACAGATATTGTATGGTGAGTGTGTAGAAGACTCACTGTACTAGTGAAGAGAGGAACAGTTACTTCTTGTTTTGTATTGAGTGAAAAATGTATTTGTTTCAAAAACGATGTACAAGTAGACAGTCAAAATTTCTCTTCACTCAAATGCCAACAAACAAAACGAGTGAAACCCTAGTACTTCTCTACTCTCTCTCTTACTCTCTTCATTGAATATTTCAATACACGAGCAGCTTTTTGATAGTGTTATTGTATATAACTATACAAATTCCAACCATGTTGAAGTAAAATTACATAAACTATAGAAAAAGTATGAAATAAGCAAGATATGACGCGAGAGAGAAATGCGTTTGAGTGAACTCCTAGCACTTTTTGGTTCTCTTTTACCAGGGTTGCCAAGTTGCGCACATCTTCTGGTCGTCTAATTGTAAATCGTCTTTGTTTGTTTGTTGATCTCAAGTAACTGTTGTACCACAAATATTTTTCAAATATTGGTGGTGCAACAAGTGAATTGTGAAGACGTGAATTTTTATGCTATATATATTTTTTGTGTTTGAAGCGAAAACAATAATTAAAAAAAATGAATAATCTTGAAATAAAAGAAAAAATTGTGTCTGATGCATACAAAATATGTGAAAAAAGAGGGCGAAGCAAGATTTAGGTTTGCTTTGGCATCATTAAAGACGAAAATGATGTCGAAGTAATGAATTTTGTTGCCTGCAGAATGTGCAAAAATGTGTACAAGTACAATAAAAATGCATTGTCGAATCTAAATAAGCACAAATGCTATTCACTATTAAAAAATGAAAACCAAATGGAATTGCTTGAGCCAAGCCAAGAAACGGAAAAGGCTTGCATTGACGTTTTCACCGAATGGGTTCTTGGAGATCTTCGCCCATATTCTATAGTAAGAGATAAGGGACTAAAAGCTTATTCAAAGTTTTTGCTGTCTCTTGGCAGTAAATTCGGAATGAATATCAACGTGGAATCATTAATTCCACATCCAACAGCAATCTTTAGGAATGTTGAAAATAGCTATTCCATACAGTTTGAAAAACTCAAATCAGAGATGTCAGCCGTTCGAAAAATAGGTTATGCTCTGACGTGTGACTTATGGACAGAAAATTTTTCAAAAATTTCTTACCTCGCCTTGACGTCTCATTTTATTGTGGATGGAGAGTGTAAAAACAAGCTTCTAGGAGTCAAGTCTATGAAAGGAATTTCGAATACAAGTAAGATATATGTGAAATAATATACACTTGAAGACGTGTTAGTATCAGTTAGTATCAGAAGTGAATATTTAAATGATTTTACATCGTTAATCTTCTGGAGAGTGTGGTAGAATTTTTTTGGTGGCTCTCGTTCGTGAAGGAGAGCGATGTAAAATCATTTAAATATTCCCACTCGTGAAGCAATTCATTTATGAGTGAACATTTCTGAACTCTAGCAAAAACTTTAATTATTTCAGTCTATAAAATCTTTTTACATTATTTATTCCATAAATAGGCATCAACATAAAACAAAAATTGGAGACCCTACTCAGTGAGTTCAATTGCTCTTTCAATGACCCAATAGTTGTGGTTACAGATAGAGGATCAAATATTAATGCAGCTTTAAGAGACCTGCTTCATAATAAAAAAAAAATAAATGGTTTCCCATTACATCCCATGAAGGGACTGGGGAGAACTTCTCACAATCACTGAGCTGTGCGCTTTCCAGTTTTCACTCACTGATTGGGACCTACAGTTTTACACCGATTCCGAACGGTAATTTGAGAAGCTGTTTCATGGCTAGATACTCGATAGTGTCGCCGTCACTATGCGAGGTGACCGCCACCGAAAGAAAATTTGAAGGTGGTCAGAGCCGGGTTCGAACCCCGGATCTCATGTACAAGAGCCGCGCACACTAACCATTGCACCACCGACGGCCACCCTGCTTCATAATACATTAGAAAAATGCATTAAAACTTCACCACAAGTTGATGATATCATTACAACTTCTTCAAAACTGGTGAAGTATTTTAAGAAATCTGGACTTAACTGTGAATTAACCTCAACTTTAAAAAGCTTTACACCGACAAGATGGAACACAGTTTATTTTACTATATTATCCATAAAATATATTTTTTGGTGATGTTCAAAAAATTTTATATGAGAAAAATTTAACAGAAACATATAGCATTATAAAAGAATATTATTTAGACCAGTTAATTGCAATTTTAAAACCTTTTATGGACGCTTCCAAAGAACTTGAAGGCAGCTCTTATGTAACTATACATTTAGTTCACCCACATGTAAATAATTTAAAATCTATATGCAACACCAGTAATAATGATGAACCTTTATTGCGGACTTCAAAAAAAAATTATATGACACCTTAATTTCATTAGTAGATAGCAAGATTACATTTTACCACAAACTAGCAATATTTTTATTTCCGCCAGCTAATCAACTAACTCAGTTTACTGTAGACGAACAAACAGAAGTTATAAGTAAATGTAAATCTTTGTTGCTTGCTTATACAAATGATATAAATATTGATAGTCCACCCATAGAAACAAATCCATGTAGAATGTATGCATTGTTTGAAAAATATGTGCAGCCAATAGAAGAAACTTACTCCAACCAGTCCATAATTGAAAACGAAATAGTTAAATACAAAAACACTACTGTCATTTTACAAAAGGATTTTAATATTTTGAAATGGTGGAATGACAGAAAAAATGAATTTCCTTTATTATACAAACTGAGCTGCCGAATATTCGCTGTACCAGCATCCAGTGCCGCTTCAGAAAGAGTATTTTCCATTGCTCGCGCCTTAATTACAGATAAGCGATCCAAAATCGGTGCTAACGGAAAATCATTTAATGACATTTTATTTGTAAATATAAATTCTAAAGAATAACTTTTCTATTTTTAAAGAATATTTTTTGATTTAAACAGATTTTTTGTATGTATTTTTTATTATAATTTATATTAATACTCTTGAAATGTTTTTGTTTGCTTTAAAAGATTGAACATTTTTATGTTACTAAATAGACTGAACTCTATTTGTTACCTGATATACTCTAGTAGGCTTATTTGTTTTGAAACAGCATTTTTTGATTTTTTTTAAATGTATTTTTATTTTATACCTTTATTAATACTCTTGAAATATTTTTGTTTGAATTATTTTATTGAATTATTTGATGTTACTAAACAGACTGAACTGAATTTTTTACCTGATGTACTTTAAGTTGTCCTTAACAAATAAATAGTATTGTTGTACAACAACTTTTAATAATAGGTAGTTTGACTTTGTATTACTAGAAATACTAATTTACAAGACCATAGCGTTTTGCGTAACTAATTATGTTGCGAAAACACACCACAATATACAAATGTGGCAAAACAAAATTTGACTCAGATTTATTGTCATCACACAATAAGTTACTTGTTGTACCCACTTGAATATCTGTTTTATTTCTTTGCGCAAATTAAAGAGAAACAAATGTTGTGCTGTCGTTCTCTCTGTACTCACTCACATCCAATAGAATAGAGAGAATAACAATACCCACTTATAACAGAACCCCTAAAACACTCATCTGTATGTACTCACTGATGATGTCACACAGAAACTGGTGTGTTTAGATGTAACTGTGCACGTGTTTAAACTGAACATGCTGAAATCGTCCGTAAATCGTATAACTCTCTGGCTTTGAATGACGCAAATGTTCGGAAATAGCTATAACATTGACCATAAACTGTTCAAAATTTCCTTATTATTTGGGACCTTATTATTTCAGAATAAATTATATTATTTTAATTTTTTTAAATTGTGAACAGGCAATATGGCTGCCTATCTAAACAAGTCACCTGAAGTAATTTATAAAAAAATTTACGCCTCGATCCTAGCGTTTCATATACAATCGCCCTTATTCCCGGTGTCGTCGTCGACGTCAATACAATATCGACACCATTTTTAATGGCGACTAGAAGGCATTTGGACAAAAAAAATTTTGCGTGATGTTTTAAGAGGGTTGTTTTTGGATCATAGACATCAAAAACTTTGTTGTTGTCGATGGGACAATACATTTATAACGTTCTAAAGTTGACAAAAATCTGATGACGTCGACGACGACAACGGGAATAAGGCCGAATGTTTTCGACACTATATTTTAAAAAAGTACGTTGACATATTGTTTGGCACTTGTTTATCTTTTTATTAAACTACATATTATATTTTAAATACATGTATGTATATCTCCGTCGTAACTTATTGATTAAATATGTAAATAAATTTTCATTTATTTATTATAGTGCAATAGTATGACTACTCGTATATGATCTATCATTTCTACCACTCTACATGTATGATTATTATACGTAAGCGATAAATTGGAAGACAACCAGAGATTGTATTATGATAAACTAATCTGAAGAGCTAACTACAGCATTAAAGGAAAAGATATATAGAGACGTTATTGGTTGTGATATGAGTGCTAAGAATTGCAAGAATGCATCAAGCGGGCGGAAAAAGTGGTCGCCCCAAAAATAAATACACAGCAGAAGCACTTGAAACCATAAAGCAGGACTTAACCAGATTCCAAGTTCAAAAGGACAATGGAGTACAGGTAAATATAAAAAAACACAACAACTGTCTAGATATATTTTTGACCTTATTTTGCTTACCTACTGATATTATAGTTTTTACTTGCAAACAAATGTGGATGTAAATCTTTGGCTGAAAATACGTGATACTTTCATATGAATATTTTCATAATTCTTTTTGCATTTTTCATCAGCGCGCAGTGTTTCAGGATTTTCATGTCGAATATTATCTTTCAAGGCTTCGAGGGTCCGTGGCTTGTTGACATAAACTTTGGGCTTCGAATAATCCCACAGGAAGAAGTGTAAAGCGTTTAAGTCGGGAGATGCGGAAGTTTTAAATGGCCCACCAGTATTTCACCCTTTCAAAATTTTTCTTAACAATTTTTATGTTATAAAATTGCGTTTAAGTTCCATACTTCAAATTTTTTTCTTAGAATTTTTTAATGTACAAACATACCTACATGTATGACATGCTATATTTTGATTTCATTAACCAAATTATAGGTTTGTTTCCGTACTTTATTTATAGTAAAACTAGTAAAAGAAATAAAATTAGTAAACATTCTCCCTGAGTGACAAAGTTTTAAAACAAAAAAATAGTAATAACGTCCAATAAGAAATCCCCAGCACTGTAGGAATCGACCACAGCAACATTATATTATTTATTTCCGTTTTTGTTTCAAATAAAACAATTTATTTACCAATATTCAGCCCTGTCATGGCTTTCGTACGAAAACGAAATGAATTCGTAAATGCCATTTCGTAACGTTTTGCTTTTGCTTCTATGACTTTCGTACGTTTTGGTAAAAACGAAAAAAAGTGAATACATTCTTTTTGAACGAACATCTGGCAGCTCCATGAGAAAAAAATAGACAAAACAGAAACAAGGAAATCAAAATAAGGGAAATTTGTTAGAAACTAAAAGAAAAAAGTAACTTTAGACGAATGTGAACAATTAAATTACTTCAAGTGCTGTATTAAACATAGAAATAAGTATGCCAGGAGTTTCAATAGTAGCAGTTATCGGGCACCAAAGGAGTCAGTATTTTGTTCAAAAATTGAACCGGCGAAGTTTAAGAGACTCATCAACATATGTGGCAATGTTGTGCAAAATCGTACGTGGCAACGCAGAAGTATGACAACTTTTTGCGTTTCGTGCATATTCTTTAGTAAATCTTTTAAAAAAAAATTTTATTAAAGAAACAGTTTTGAAAAATTATATTTTTAAAAGTATGTACTATTAAACTAGACAAAATACTTTAATCAATAAACATATAATTAGCAGTGTTGTTTAGTGCTTTATCTTTACATTTATCAATTTCACTGCAGTTTTACCAACTGTTTTGAATACGCAATATTTTTGCGTGTTTTATTTTCTGTATAAGGACAAAACGGAATTGGTTTCACTTTCGAACGGAATTGCGCTCTGTGACATGGCTGATTAATTAATTTTTCCAATTTATTTTGACAATTTAATAAAAACATGACAATTTACTACTTTTACCATAGACGAGTTTAGGATAGAGTATTTTCTTCTCTCATCTGACGTTTCATTTCACACTCGTCGTCGTAGGTTTGTGAAAATGAGAGAAATTCGACGAAAAGTAACAAGAACTGTTGACTTAACTTTTTCATTTCGTTTTCGTATAGAACTGTTGACTTTTATCGTTGGTATACATTAGACTGGTCCTTATTTTGAAAGTCGTCGGAACCTGCGGGCCATGGGCTCATTTTGTTTATATTTATGTCAAATATCACCGTGCAAATTTTGAGCGCGATCGATAAACCTTTACCACTCTCTCAAGAGCCTTAAAGTTACAAAAATAGTCTATTTTTGAAAAATTTTCCAATTTGGACCACCCAAACGGAAAAAGGATGCACCCTAATTTCCAGACTATATTTTTCCTGATGCAGGAATTCATTACGAACAAAATGACACCTCACAAGCTAAAATCGGAGTAAGACTCACGAAGTTATAAATGATTAAAAAAGGTCAATTTAATAAAATGGAGGAAATTTTCTCTTAACCCTTATTAAGGTCTGTTTGTTTGACTGAAAACCTTTAATCGAAACAAACAGACCTTAATAAGGGTTAAGAGAAAATTTCCTCCATTTTATTAAATTGACCTTTTTTAATCATTTATAACTTCGTGAGTCTTACTCCGATTTTAGCTTGTGAGGTGTCATTTTGTTCGTAATGAATTCCTGCATCAGGAAAAATATAGTCTGGAAATTAGGGTGCATCCTTTTTCCGTTTGGGTGGTCCAAATTGGAAAATTTTTCAAAAATAGACTATTTTTGTAACTTTAAGGCTCTTGAGAGAGTGGTAAAGGTTTATCGATCGCGCTCAAAATTTGCACGGTGATATTTGATATAAATATAAACAAAATGAGCCCATGGCCCGCAGGTTTCGACAAACTTTAATTTTCTCCATACAACATAGGTCCAGTCTAGTATACATTTGTATTGTATTTAAATGCGGTTGCTGTTGCTTTGTTGGACGTTGTGTACTATTGCCTCTATCTGGTATTATTGAAACCATACTTTCCACCATCCAATGTTCTCTTGCAGCCATACCTATGACGTTAAAAATATTGAGGGAATAAATTACTCTATCCTTAATAGCTTTGTTCGTTTTCTTTCCCAGTAAAAATTTGCAAGAATCTACTTTCGAGAGAGTAAGAACGATTTTACTCTCTTTATGCAATTTTACACAAAAAGTACGCGAACGACTTCCAGTAAAAATTAGCAACGAAACAGCTGATGTAGTTGTATCCTTTGTTACACACATTTTAGCTTTTAGTTACATTACATACCTACTGTCACAATTGTCCAATTAAGACGTTGTCTGTTCACCAGAATTTGCTGAATGCCACTACATATTAATGCTTTCCATTTTCTTTCTAAATTTCAGTGATGTTTTAAGTAAAATATTAAAAAATGCATTTGTACTTTTTTCGTCCGTTATTAATTTATTTTGCACTTTTCTTTGTTTGCATAAAACAGCTGATTTACAGATCTTGCAAATTTTTGTTGTCTAAAATTTCTCCAACCAAAATTTGCAAGATCTCTAACATCGAACTGTCAAAATTATAGCTCTCTGGCTCTCATTTACTGGACTTTTGGAATAAACGAACACGATCCAGTAAAAATGTGCACAAATTTTCGAGTACTCGAACAGAGCTAATTACTCTATGACTTTTACTCGGTAAAATCAAAAAAGATTGAATTCATCTCGATTGAATAACAAAAGAGAACGCCATATTTTTCTGTTCTCTCTTAAATTTTCTTACTACTTATTAGGGTACCCATTTAATCGGGTTTTTTGACTAATCGTTAATCGTAAATTTCAATCTGACAATTAACCGAACAAAACGCACTCAAATTATTCGATTAATCGATTAAATAAAATAAAACAAAAACAAAAGAAAACAGTGTTCAAACATTGTACTAAAACGTAACAAAAGCAACTTCATTATAAAGTATAAAATATATAAGGTATTGTACATAAAGGTACAATTCATAAATCGTAGTTGCAGCAACATGAAAATTAGTGACTTCTGCTACCAAGCCAAAACTAAAAAATCTCAAAGTTTGGACCCAAAAGTGCCACGCTTTCCGATACCTCCCATACAAAGGGTAGGGTCGCTCCGAAACTGTATCACACTATAACACCCTATTGGATTGATTATTTTTTACAAAAAAATTTCAAAACCTAATTTTCTGACTATTATCCTTATTGTATATACATAGTTTGAGCAGAATCCCCCCATACAAAGTGACCAGTGGGTCTTGAAATTCATGAGCCTATTACACCCAATTTTGAGACAATTTTTTTATGTATGTCTATGAGCCAAAGCACTGTGCGACGCTTTCTCTCAACAAACTACATATCAAATCTGTTCGAAATGTGTTTAAAATTATGAAATTTGTTCGCAAATAGTTGTCATATGAGTTGCCACATTGTAAGAGTGTTTCATAAACACGTACTTATATTTTATTAATCGATTAATCGCTATGATTTGTTCGAGTTAATCGTTAATCGAAAAATGTAATTATTAAAATGTTCGGTTAATTTTACAGCACGATTAATAGATTAACCGAATAATGATTAAATGAATGGTTCCCCTACTACTTATACTATTTGTTGGGTACGGGAACACTTCTTCAAGTAAGTACGTTGTAGTACGTACGGGCACAGAGCTTAAATTCAAATTTTCCAAATATAAAATTTCACCACGTTGTTATTTCAAGTGTATTGTGAGGTGGCATAGGGGTAATAGTTTTTCTGATATTGTCTTTTTTTTCCTAACCAAACAAACTCTGTAGCTTCAACTTTTTTAAATTCGGGCTGGCCTAATTAGTCATAATATGTAATATGTATGTATATATTATATTAAATTTCAAATTTCAATTTCATAATAACATTATATGAAATGAATAATACGTAATCACTACAGTTGCAGTTAATTAATAATACAAAAAATAAGTCAAGAAATACAATTAAGATTATATATTCATTTAATTTAGCCATTAAATCATATATTTATATGCATATTTCAGAGCATTGGTCATCTGCGGTATTCCGCTGCAAACGGTCGATCCGATGCACCTGAATACCACCACTCAAAACCGCCGATGGATCCTCCTCCATCTGGTTCACCGTCGCCTGCGATAGCAACCTCTTCCCAACTAAATGGTCATGTTGCAAAAGTTATGCCGCCATCAATAATACCGCCTAAACTTAATCGCAAAGCAAGTATAGAACGTGAGTTACCAATTAACTATTTACGGTGCAGTCCGGCATTGGACTCGGGAGCTGGAAGCTCCCGATCAGATAGCCCACACTCGCATCAGCAAGTCACATGTAATAGTAGAGCTAGTACAGGACAATATTCACCGTCACCATCGAACTTTAGCGATGTGACCCCGCCTGCTCCTCCGCCACGTAATCCAACATCTGTCAGTTCAGCGACACCTCCTCCACCTCCATCGAACCAACTTTATAAACGTCGGTCACCTGCGACAACACGGCCTGCAGCCATAACTCCAAATCCCACACGTGGCACGTCGCCAGTGATACCGGCGAATGGAATAAAAGCACAACAGCAATTGTCGCAGCAGATGAAGGCTCTTAGTCTGTACCAGTCTGTTGGAGGTAATGCTGTAGAGCCACCGCCGCCATATCCGCTGAATACAGTGATTGTGCCTACATCTGCACCGCCACCCAGTTATTCCGCTTCTATGCAATCGAGGCAATCTCCTACGCAGTCTCAGTCGGATTACCGTAAGTCCCCTAGTAGTGGTATTTATTCGGCAACATCTGCAGGCTCACCCAGTCCAATAACGGTAACAAATAGTGCAATTCTTCCACCACCACCGCTACAGCCATCGTCATCAGTTGCGAGACCGCAGCCGCGTGTTTATCCCACACGTACACAGCAACCTATAATTATGCAAAGTGTGAAATCAACTCAAGTCCAGAAGCCTGTATTGCAGACGGCAGTTGCGCCACAGTCTCCGGTGACTGCTTCCGCTTGCAATTCTCCAGTTCATATTCTTCCAGCACCGCCATCTTATCCCCAAAAAAGTCCTGCTGCTGTACAACAACAACATCAGCAACAACAATCTCCCGTTTTGGCTGGTGGCGTACCAACAACTCATCCTGTAGTCAGCAAACCCACTCCTCCGACTCCAACCACCCCTCCTTTAATAGCAAATGCACTCAATGGTACTGTTATGACAAAATCGCCATGTATTGAGCCACCGTCGTATGCCAAAAGTATGCAGGCAAAGGCTGCGCAACACCACCAACACCAGCAGCATCAGCAGGCTGCTCTGCAGCAACAGCAGCAGCAGCAAATACAAGCTCAGCTGAGAGCGGCAGCCGTTCTCGCTGCTGCTGCCCAGCAAAAGCCACCGGTTGCTGTGCCTCTAGTTGGTGGCCGTCAATTACCACCACCACCTCCCTATCAATGTACACGATCTGCTGCAGCAGTACCACCCCTCCCATCTAGTTCCCCGCATGATATAGGCGCCAACAATAATACCGTAGAATCGCGGCCAAGTGGTGGCGGAATTGGTGCAAACAATATTCAAATAACAAACAGTAATTTAGCTACAACGCCGCCAATACCACCGAATAAAAATACTCTCAATAATAACAACGGATGCAGTAACTCCGGCAGCGGTGGAGATTCAGTTGCATCATCATCTACAGGTGCTGTAGCATCATGTACGGGCAAATCGAATCCTTCCGAAAACGTTAAAAAAATTAAACATGCATCGCCCATACCGGAACGGAAGAAGGTCTCCAAAGAAAAAGAAGAAGAACGCAAAGAATGTCGCATACGGCAATACTCTCCCCAGGCATTCAAGTTCTATATGGAGCAACACATCGAGAACGTTTTAAAATCGTACAAACAAAGAACCTTCCGAAAAAATCAGCTAGAAAAAGAAATGTTGAAAATAGGACTGTCCACACAAACACAAGTTGAAATGAGGAAAATGCTGAATCAGAAGGAGAGCAATTACATACGTCTCAAACGTGCCAAAATGGATAAGAGCATGTTTGTTAAAATCAAACCAATTGGGGTGGGTGCATTCGGTGAAGTGACCTTAGTGCGTAAAATCGACACCACCAACCATTTGTACGCAATGAAAACATTACGCAAAGCGGACGTGCTCAAGCGCAATCAAGTAGCTCATGTAAAAGCTGAACGTGATATTTTGGCTGAAGCCGATAATAACTGGGTTGTGAAACTTTATTACAGTTTCCAGGATAAAGATAATTTGTATTTTGTAATGGACTATATACCCGGTAAGTTAACTGAGGGTAAAACAAACACTTATAATGGCTTGATATTTTGTCTTATTTAAATTTCAGGTGGTGATCTAATGTCACTTCTAATTAAAAAGGGAATATTCGAAGAACCCTTGGCAAGATTTTATATAGCTGAGCTAACATGTGCTGTGGAAAGTGTGCACAAAATGGGCTTCATTCATAGGTCAGTTTGTTTAATTTCCGACCTATAAAAACTTGTGTGCATTAATTCACGATTGTGGTTTTAACTTTGTAGGGACATTAAGCCCGACAACATATTAATAGACAGGGATGGCCATATAAAGTTAACTGATTTTGGTTTGTGTACTGGATTTAGATGGACTCACAACTCGAAATACTATCAGGAGAATGGTATGTATAAGCGCAAAATTGAGTGAATATGTCATTACGTTGTATGTTTTCGTTGAGTAGGAAATCATGCTAGACAGGATTCTATGGAACCATGGGAAGATTTTTCTGATAACGGTCAAAAGCCAACGGTACTGGAAAGGTAATCAATCAGTTCCTGACTATAAGTACTTCGTCACCATCAATTTATTTGCTTATTTAGGCGACGCCTGAGAGATCACCAAAGGGTTTTAGCTCATTCACTCGTCGGAACTCCAAATTATATTGCACCCGAAGTTTTGGAACGCAGTGGCTATACGCAGCTATGTGACTGGTGGAGTGTCGGTGTTATACTTTATGAAATGCTTGTGGGCCAACCTCCGTTTTTAGCAAATACACCGGTTGAGACGCAACAAAAGGTAAACCCATAAAACGTTTAAAAAAACTCTACAAAATATGTGTGGTTTATTCAAACTCTTAGGTAATAAATTGGGAAAAGACACTGCACATACCACAGCAAGCGAAATTAACACGTGAGGCGACAGATCTTATTCTACGACTTTGCTCATCTTCCGACAAGCGCTTAGGTAAAAAAGCGGATGAAGTAAAGGTTCATGACTTCTTCAAAGGCGTAGATTTTGCCGACATGCGCCGTCAAATTGCTCCATATATTCCAAAGATTGAACATCCTACAGATACATCAAATTTTGATCCAATCGATCCCGAAAAGTTACGTTCGGACTCGAATATGAGTGGCGATGAGTTTAACGATACCGATAAACCTTTTCATGGATTTTTCGAATTCACTTTTCGTCGATTCTTTGACGATAAACTTAATCCAGACGTCATGGATGACCAGTCACCAGTGTATGTTTGAACGGATCCAAAATGTAAGTTGCCTTTGCCTTTTACTTGAGGAGCGCGAGTACGAAAAGTGTCAATCTACTTTTATGTAAATTAGTTAAAGAACAAAACAATGCATAGTCAATTTAATTTAAAATATGTTTTCTTTTATATGTATATATAAAATTTATTATATATACGTTTTGTGTAAATTACAATAAATACATACACACATGCATACATCTATTTTGTCTAGTTAGCCATTTATATTAACTTTACAACATACACACACTCATTCACATACATATATAGATATCAGGAAAGGTATCAATTTGAGTCATTGTTTCCATTACCCCACCGTAATTTTAATTTGTACTCAAGAGAAGGTGGTAGAACTCATATACTACGGCAATAAAATATTACATACATACATTATTTAAAATAAAAACCAACTATTAATAAGTTCTCAAGTAATTTATAAAATTTAACTAATGTTTGCCAAAAATCAAGTAAAACAAACGTAATATTTAATGTTTTATTTACTACTACTTCTATTGGTGAGCTTCGAGGAAAAAGAATGTCTTAGATGTTTTCAAATACAAAAACAATATCGTATTTTAACAAATACAAATGCACTCCTTGGGAACTTATGTTGCAATGTCTTGATGAGCTTGTGAAAGATGTCCTGCTCAGAGGCAAAGATGTGTCTTCAAAGAATCGTCAAATTTTGATAAATCATAATGGTAAAATTATGTTCTTGTAGATTTATTATTATTTAAAAACAGTATGCCAAAGTTTCTAACTTATGTTTGAAAGCATCTAATTATTTTTTTGTAATGAAATGAACTGAACTATTTTAATAATTAATAATAGGTATTATGTTATGAATATTTAAAATAAACATATGTATACATAAACATCCATAGTATATTGTTATCTAAACAAGTAGTTTACAATATAAGCCAAATTAAATTTTTGTTTTTTATTTTCTCTTTAATTTTGTGTTAATAGCTGCTTTTTCCATCGATCACGATTATGCAAATCTATTACAGTAGTATCTCGATTCTTGCACATACTTGATACTTGCACACCTCGATTCTTGCAACATAAAAATATTTTTCATTACGCACTCAGTACTTGCGACATCCGAAAATTTTTAACTCGATACTTCCAACATTTTTGTATTACTCTTACGTGCTGCTTTGTTTACGTTTTCTTAGACTGAAAACATTTCCGGAAATCCCCGTCGTTTTATGCTGCTGATGAAATGTTGTAATTTGAATCAGTTTTAAGCTGACTATTGAGAGGTGCGGTGTCATAAACAGATGTATGTGCCTTTTATTTTGTACTCGAAACTTGCACCGAGCCGGGTTTTCATTACGTGCAAGAATCGAGTTTCTACTGTAATAATGTTTTGGTTTCCAATGCTACACTATTCTTCTTCTTCTATACACTTTTGGTGCTGCATCTAATTTATCTGATTATGTATGAATGTTTAAAAAATATTAATATTGATTGAAATTATACGAATTTAGAATGTCGCATGAAGGAGAGAAAAATTGAACATATCTATTTCAGCAGGCTGGATAGAAATTATTTTTTATTTATCTGATCCCGATTTACACTAAAGTGAACATATACAATCATAAAGTACATCCGAACTATCTCATTTGAAAATAAACTTTATTTGCTTACTTTTAAGGCGTAAGCTGGTCTTATAAACATAAATAGAAACGCATTGAATTGGTAAACATTGTTTAGAAGTTGTAATCTATGTATGAGTCCTTAATTTTAGAGGACAACTTTGATTGTGTAAGAACAAAGCGAAGCAAACGATAACTACGTCACTACTCATGCAATTTATGTTTCAACCGAAAAACACTGGTTTTAAGTAACGTAACTATATATGGTAGTATAGTATACTCTTTGTTGTATATACATACATACACTTGCATACACATAACCCCACTTATATAGTATATATAACATATCAATACTTTAAAATTCGTTGTATAACCCTTACAAGAACAAATTAGTTTTACATTTTAATTTAACTACAACTCTGTATTCTATGCTCTATTTTCTTTGTAATGTAAAAATTTTATAATTTATGGTTTAAAATGTTGCCTTAAGAGAAAATATACGTCAATAACAAAATGCAATTTACTACAGCTATTAAAGCTTATACTAGACGTTCTCAAGAAATCACATGTAGCAGTTTCGAATGGCAATAGATTCGAATCTTGGTATTTAAAACGTAACGCTCTCCACTAGATCTTGAACAGTTTGTGTGCATAATTCAACCTACGGATACCGTACATATTATTCATCTGTAAGTCTTATGATAATTTGATATGATCCGACATTTACGTCAGCGGAGGCTGGAACTGCCTTGTACAAAAGTGCCTTTTTGAAAACAAGAGTGACTTAAATTATACCTATTTACAATTCTGATGACTAATAGAAAACAATAAAAGCAAACGTAATGATAAGCTATGATGGCATGTATAAAATGTTTCACAATTACACTAAGCCTGTCACAACAAACATAAATCAAATAAAATAATCCTTTGTTTTAGCTTCAAAATCATATTGCGGACTTACCGTGATACAGTTATTATCTATCATCTCAAGTCCCGTATTCAGTTCTTATTCAATTTTCGTTACCATAAGAAGTACTTGTATAAAACATAACGAAAATTTCCCTCACTTTTCATTAAAAATAAAATGGAGTGCGAAGAGGAAATATTCCTGAAATAATAAGATAAATCAAGGATAGGGTTTTTTTGTCGCCGCCACTAGGCAAGGTGACCGTCGCCGAAATAAATGTAAGGCGGTCAGAGCAGGGATCGAAAGTTCTTATTTTCAAGAGCCGCGAAAACTAACTTTCACCACAGGTGGTAATAACTCTGCAGCAAAAATGTCCGTTTAGTGATAAATTAAATAATTTCCTACGAAAATTTCACAAGAACTGAATACTACTGGGCTTTAATTCGCTTTGATATTTCACGTTCAAACCACGAATTATGAATATTAACTCTTTATTGTGTTTCTTTTTGTAACAATGTTGATTTAGTATAATGCTGCTTTCTGTTAATTATTTAAGAATTTAGTAAATTTTGGGTATTTTATAACAAAACGATTTTTACTAAACGTATTTAAAAGGAAACATATATATATATATATATATCTACATTTATTACCTAGCAATAACAAATGAAAATGAAAAAATATATATTTATCATTTAAAGTGTAACAATTTACTTGTAGTCTAAGTATAAAACAATTTTTTTAATAAATATAACATTATCTCATAATAAATTTTAATTGATTTCAATCAGAAGTTAATATAACGTAGTTGTTGTTCATATTTTATTATTTCTAAATTTTTTATAAAATAATTCGTTGTACATATGAAACGATATGAATAAAGCAAAACAAAAAATTAAATCCAAAAATACGTTAAACCTCTTTTTAATTCGAAACATATTTAAAATGTCTAAAGATGCTTCTCTTGTTTCAGTTTTCACTATTTTTAATTTTTGTTTGGTTATTTTTTCTGTGGCAAATTGACAAAAATTGTTGGAAATAGTACGGGAACAACGCTAATCGAAGCTTAATGGAAGTACATAGAATACTAGATTATGAGTGTGTATTAATCAGTTCACCCGTCAAGAATTCGATACTCAACGTATTATAATTGTTGACGATTCATAGTTTCTGATTTCTGTAGACCCAAAGTTTAAATATACGTATATTACGGCGGGCAAATTGTATGGAACGATTTTTTTTGATGAAGCGTATAGCAAAAACGTAATCTATAGGTGATTCTGAGAAATTTTGCTCAAGAGGCCATAGCTCTAAGTCGGATTTGGAGCCCCCCAAATTTTCAAAATAGATATTAGTGTTAATAGTGTTTTTTTTTTGTTGAAACCTTGAAAATGTTGATTTTTTCAGATCGATTTTCCTACAAAAAGGAGTTCAAAAACAAAAAAATTTATCGTAATAAAAGTTGTTGGAAATTATCTAAACTTTCATAATCTGAAAAAAAAAATCTCGAAAAAAATCGAAGAAAATTCAGAATTTATTAGTTAAAAGTTAATTTTAGGCTATTTTTCGACAAAAAATACAGATTCTGAGAGGTGATAAAAATTAATTTAATTAAATTATTCTATGTATATATGGGAAAATATCTATTTTGAAATTTTGGGAGCTCCAAATCCGTCTTACAGCTATGGTCTCTTGAGCAAAATTTCTCAAAATCACCTATAAATTAGGTTTTTGCTATACGCTTCATCAAAAAAAAAAAAAATTAACCCGGCCTAACGTATATATACATTATCTGATTTCATTGTTTATTACCCGATGCATTAGGACATTGTCAGAAAATTTAAGATTTTTTTTTAAACCCTAGTTTTTCCTGAAATAGCCAACGTTCATTATCTTAAAATATGTCTATGATTTATAACCAAAAGTATGACGACACCATTACACCTCCAATGCCAGAGTTATAAAGTGTTAAAGTTTTATTTTAATGAAACAATTTGTTTTTATTGAGTTTGGGCAAAAATACGAGTCCAAGGCTCTTCTATCTAACCGACTCTCTTTTTTGTAAAACACCAAACAATAAAAATAAAACTGGCTATCTAGATTAGTCCCACCTTTCGTATCGGCACCAAACTGTTTCCACTCTTGTCGTTCAGACAAGATATAAGTGAGTCAAGTTATAAACGTTTATTACTACCAAAGACACCAACCATTTTGGTTATTGTGAATGGTTTGGAGCAATTTAATTTGTAATCGCTGAGAAAATATAGCCTTTCCGGAAAATTTTAAAACAATTGCAACAAAATTTGCATATGACATTCAAAAAACCCTGGTCTATCCAGAAATGGCACAACCCAGACGATTCTTTATTCTAGGACCTTGTCGCAAGGGTGAGAATCTTGGAGCGGTTGAGTGGACACATCTGGAAACGGGTGGGGGTGGCATCGATCATGGAGATTTTATGAATAGAGTAGAAGCCCGGCTATCCAACCCAACGCCCACTTTTTTCAGATCCGATTTCTGAATGGGCGTATCCGCATTTGAAAAATGAAGTTTCAAGTAGAAAAGTCGGAGAGAGGATGAGTCCAAATATCTGAAAAACGACAGGGGTGGCATCAATCATGGGGATACCATAAGTAGTCTGGGAGCCCCGGTATTAATTTTATCCCCACTTTTTTCAGATTCGATTTCAGAGTGGGCGTATCCGCAGTGAAAGAATTAAGTTTTCAAATGGAAAATTCTGGAGGACGAGTGGGCATATCTGAAAAATGGCAGGGGTGGTTTCGATTATTGGTATACCATAAGTAGTCTGAGAGCCCCGGTATTCTACATTGACCCCACTTTTTGCATATTCGATTTCAGAGTGGGCGTATCCGCAGTGAAAGAATTAAGTTTTCATATTGAAAATTCTGGAGAGGACGAGTGGGCATATTCGAAAAATGTCAGGGGTGGTTTCGATCATGAGGATACCATAAGTAGTCTGGGAGCCCTGGTGTCCAACCTAATATGGACGAGTGGGCATATTCGAAAAATGTCGGGTGGTTTCGATCATGGGGATACCATAAGTAGCCTGGGAGCCCTGGTGTCCAACCTTATCCCCATTTTTTCATATTCGATTTCATGTGGGCGTATACTTACTTACTTATCCGGTCTCGGACAACCCCGGGGGGTCAGGGACCTTACAAAACGAAGATAACATATTTCGCCAACCAGTTCGATCTTTTGCTTTATCTCTCCAGTTGGCAATACCAAGTGTACGCAGGGATTCGTCAACCTGATCCCTCCAGCGGAGTTTTGGTCTTCCTATTTTTCGTCTTCCTTCGAGTTCGGTTTCGAAAACCCTTCGCGCTGGTTCATCTTCATCCATTCTACTGACATGGCCTAGCCAGCGCAATCGCGTTATCTTGATCCGCTTAACTATGTCAATGTCAGGATAAAGCTCATACAGCTCATGATTCATGCGTCGCCGATACTCGCCGTTGTGCACTATAGGGCCATAAATTTTTCGGAGTATTTTTCTCTCGAAGACTCCTACAGATGTTTCGTCTGCTTGCGATAGGACCCAGGATTCTGCGCCATAAAGTAAGACAGGTTGAATGAGAGTCTGGTACAGCTGGACTTTTGTTACTCGAGAGAGGGCTTTATCTCTAAAGTGCTTGCTTAGCCCAAAATAACATCTAATCGCAAGCAAAATTCTCCGCTTGATCTCAAGGCTGACGTTGTTGTTTTTGTTCACGGCAGATCTGAGGTATATAAATTCGTCCACTACCTCGAAGTTATAACGGTTATCAACGTTCACGCTTTGGTCTAATCGCGTGGAGGCCCTGTTCTTTGAAACCATTAATTTTGTATTGTCCTCATTTACCGTCAGACCCACTTTTGCTGACTCCTTCTCAATTCTCGAAAACACCGCAATAACTTCTCTAATTATGCGCCCAATGATATCTATATCATCAGCATACGCGAGCAGCATGTGACTTTTGCTGCTGATGGTTTTATTCATGTTGACTGCAGCTTTTCTCATAATGATCTCCATTAAGATGTTAAAGAGATCCCACGATAGGATGTCGCCTTGCCTGAGGCCTCGCTTAGTTTCGAAAGTTTCGGTAAGATCCTTAACAACTTTCACTGCGGATTTAGTGTTCGTCAAGGTCATCCTGCAAAGGCATATGAGTTTTGCAGGAATACCAAGCTCAGACATTGCTTCATAGAGTTTCTCCCGTATCGGACTATCGAAGGCTTCTTTATAATCGATAAATAGATGATAGGTGTCGATTTGTTTTTCGTGTGTCTTCTCCAGGATTTGGCGTAGCGTGAAAATCTGGTCAGTTGTCGATTTTCCAGGCCTAAAGCCACACTGGTATGGTCCAATCAGGTCAGCGATAATTGGTTTTAGTCTTTCGCACATTATACTTGATAGAACCTTATATGCTATGGATAAAAGGCTTATTCCACGGTAGTTGTCACAGATACTCGGGTCACCTTTTTTAAATATGGGACATAGTACACTGAGACTCCAATCGCCGGGCATGCATTCATCTAACCAAATTTTGCTAATGAGCTGATGCATGCACCTTATCAGCTTATCGCCGCCAGCCTTAAACAGCTCCGCCGGTAATCCATCGGCTCCTGCGGCTTTGTTGTTCTTAAGCCGGGCAATAGCTGTTCTGACCTCGTCTTGGTTAGGAGGGGGGCAATCGACGTCGTCGTCCATATTGTGATCGATTGTCCCATCGTCATCGGATATCTCAGGTACTAGTAGCGCGGAGAAATGCTCTCTCCATATTCCCAACATGCTCTGCACATCTGCGACGAGATTTCCGTCCTTGTCTTTACAGAAGGGGGGCCCTGAACCATGTCCATTAGTTCCGTTTTTAACTTTTTGGTAGAATTTTCGGGCTTGGTTCTTCCTTCTGTATGTCTCAATTTTCTCCCTCACGCGCTTTCTCCACTGCCGTTTCTTACGCCTAAAGAGATGGTTTACCTCCTTTCTCTTCTCCCTATACCGCTTAGTTGCAGCTCGCGTTGCAATTGACTGAAGCATTACCATACGTGCAGCGTGCTTTTCGTCATTTGCTACGCGACACTCTTCATCGTACCACGGTTTATTGCGAAGCGGTTTTTCGAAACCAAGTACGGTTGTTGCAGCAGTTTTTATAGAGTCGGAAATGGGTTTCCACTGCGCATCAGGATCGTCATCAGGAGGGGGTGGGTTCTGTGCCAAAAGTTGCGAGAGCTTCCTTGAGTAGGCTGTGGCTACCTCTGTTAATTGCAGCTTTCCGATGTCCAGCTTCCTCTGCGTCTGATTTCGTACGATTTTCGCTCTACTTAATCTTGTGCGAACCTTTGCTGCAACCAGGTAGTGATCAGAATCGATGTTAGCTCCTCTGATCACTCGTATGTCCATTACACTGGATGAGTGCCTTCCATCAATTACCACGTGATCAATTTGGTTCTTAGTTCTTTGATCAGGGGATACCCAAGTAGCCTTGTGGATGTCTTTATGCTGGAATCTTGTACCACTAATGGCAAAGTCAATCAGTCTCATACCGTTGTCGGAACTGTCAGCATGTAGACTGAAATTGCCAATAGTTGGATTAAACACATTCTCCCTTCCTACTTTGGCATTAAAATCAGCTAGTACAATCTTAATGTCATGGCCAGGGCAGCGGTCATACTTTTCCTCTAGGAGCTCATAGAATATGTCTTTGGCATCATCATCTTTCTCTTCTGTCGGGGCATGCACACAAACTAGGGAAATATAAAAATATTTCGCTTTTATGCGGATTGTGGCAGTCTTTTGCCAACTACAAATCCGCAACCAAATTCATGTTTTTTTTCATGGCAACTGTAGTATATATCGCAGTTTCTTTTTCTTGTGCAGCCATGTCCTGTCCATCGCATTTCCTGGATAGCGGTAATGTCAGCCTTATAACTTTCGAGGACATCTGCCAGTTGGATACTTGCACCGGATCTATGTAGAGTTCTTACATTCCAAGTGCATATCCGTAAATCGTGGTCCTTATAACGTTTGCGGGGGTCGTCAACAAATAGGGGTTGTTTATGTTTTCTGTTTCGTTTTCGTATTTTCACTGCCATTATGAACGGTGGCGGGAGGCAAACCCAGTCCACCGGGTTTTGCATTTTACCTACTGCCAGGATATTTGATTGCAGCCGCCCATTATGGATCAGACGCTGACCAGGATGCGATATGTTGAACCTGGATTTTCTTCTTTTAGTTTCTATCCGCCGTTGGCCCGTATGTTTGACTCATCCGCCTTCTAAGGACAAAAGAATATGCCCGATTGTTTGATGAGCTTCAGTGACATCAGTCTCCTACTAAACCTGATTTGATGCTCATTTGTTTCCCCTTCTCACTCTAGCTAGCTAACGGAGGTTTCCGAAAAGCCACTGCCCAGGACATACTGCGTGGAAGTAGTGAGCTGCTTGGACTGCCCAATGAAGGAATCATTTCTGGCCACTCCCAAGTGAATGGCAATCAGAAACTTTCCACCTCCACGGACAGTCCCATGTCCATGTGGGCGTATAGTAGTGGAAAATTTAGTTCAAAAATACGTTGTTTACTCACTGAAGTGCTTATTTACAATAATCAAATTAGAAATAAAAAGTTCGAATAAATAATGGGTTGTAGAACTATTATAATTATATTTAAAAAAATTAAAGACAGTATTAAACAAAAAATCAATACATTTTAAATACGGTCAAATGACACGTGTTTTTTGCAGACATCTAATTTATTCGGCATTGCAACCCAAAATAATCTAGGGTTTTTACACTATTTACATATGTGCATTTCCTTAAATATTGTTATTATTTGCATTATTATAAACAATATCTTTGTTTCTTTACTTTTTGGGTAAAGTTCGGGTAAAAGAGAGTAATAGCTAAATACTCAATATTACTCAATATTACCCATGGACTAATACTTATAGTAGACCCAATAGTTCTCCCAGTAAATTTATGACATTTGGCCTGGTGTGATATTTACGTTTGATGTTGAAAAGAATTGCTTTACTAATACCAGATAGAGTTCACAGTTTTTAACCAAAATGACATGAAAAATTAAAGCAAGAAGTTATTGTTGTAACAGATTTTCTGTTTCCACTCGTTCGTCGCTGGAAGATATAAAAAACGAAATTAGGTGTAATTCCCCTATGTGTCACTGGAGGTAGCGGTGGGGAGCTGGAGAATTGTGCCTCCTCCAAGGGTCTGTCCCATAGGCCCACTGGGCGCTAGTCAGTAGGCCTATCAGGACAGTTGGAAATGTGAATAGTGTCATGAGGGCTTTGTAGGCAGTGTGGGCACTGATCTAAGGTGCCTGGGATTATCCTTGATCTGTATGAGTTCAGAATAGAACTCCAACAAGATATAAGCTGTGCCAGAATGGTTCTGGTGTGCCTGGGCAGAAGCCTCTCATTATTCGAAATCACGGGAGGGTGTTGATTAAGGACCCTGTTGCAAGAGTAGCCATTTATGGCCTCTGACACCGCCGTGTTATGCAACAATTTCTGTGCTACTTATCGACAGTCTGTTGCATAGAATAACACATACCATAGAAGCTTTTATTCGCTCAATAAATTAAACGTCATAGGTACGATGGAAAGTAAACATTGGATGGTGGATAATATGGGTTCAATAATACCAGATGGTGGCAATAGTATAGAACGATCCACAAAGGAACAACAACCGAATTTCGTGTTTTTGTGACAAACTTATTGTGTTAAATACAATACAAATGTATACCAACGATAAAAGTCAACAAAAAAGTGCAAAATATATTTAAATTTTTCAGTTCTACACCAAAACGACAGGAAAAAGTTAAGTGAACATATTTTGTAACTCCACCTGGTGTAAGATAATTTTAAATTTAATTGCTCTCATTTCCACAAACCTACGATAAAGAGTGTGAAATGAAACGTCAGATGAGAGAATAAGTTTATCTACGTATGTATTATTCTATGGTCTGTTGACGTCCGATGGAATGACGTCTTGGATGTCCGCACAGTAGTGCCTGATGTCCTTCCGGATGTGACGGGGGGTGGATCCTGCATCAGAATATGATGGTTGGGGTGACTGGGCAGATGACAAGCCAAAAGAAACTGTCTTGTCAACAACACATTATGTTGTTGCACTGACAGTAACTTGGTCTCCCCATGTAGATGATACACGTTCGTCATTTGTGTGCATCCGGTTGCGATTCGAAGTGCACTATTTTGGATCCTCTGTAGACCTTTCCATTGGGTATCACTTAAGAAAGATGACCACACCGGGGCGGCATAGTTGAAGACCGAGCGACTTATAGCTTTATAGGTCACTACAATTGTCTCCTTCTCCTTACCCCAAGTTGTCCCTGCAAGGGCCTTCAGGACCTTGTTGCGGGTGTGGACTTTTCTTCTGATGTAATCCGAATGTTTAGAGAAAGTAAGGAGATTATCGAAAATAACTCCGAGTATTTTGGGGTTACGGACTGTGGGTATATACCCTCCATTGACAGAGGAGGGTATATACCCACACTTCTATGGTCCAAGAAGTGAAAAGGGTCACAGAAGACTTCGACGGAGATATGTAACTGCAAATTCCGTTCCTGCAGAAAGCTAGTAAGAGTGGCTAAATAGCTGTTAATCCTAGCACATATGTCGTCTACATTTACGCCTGAGGAGATGATAGTACAATCATCGGCGTACGACACAATACTAACTCCTTGAGGGGTGCAGGAAGATTCGCAAGATGAATGTTGAAGTGTATAGGTGACAATTCTCCTCCTTCTGGCACACCCATTTTTATCTTGCGATAACGGGAATTTTGGCCCCTGAACTCTACAAATGCCTGCCTCGCATTGAGGTAGCTGCCAAGCCAGCGCTTGGTAGTATTTGGGAGACGAGTTCAAGATGTCCTGTAGCAGGATCGACAGTGTCAAAAGCTTTAGACAGGTCCACTGTGCGTTCAGAGGGTCTGCTCTGATTGAGGCCATTGGTGATATGGGTAGTTATCCCGTTTAACGTCGTCGAAGTGCTATGCGCTTGCGTGAAGCCATGTTGGTGATTGGCGAGCTGAAAATGCTCTTTCAGGGTCGGCAAGAGTGATCCAAAACCTTTGCTACGGGTGATAAGAGGGAAATCGGGCGGTAAGATTCTCCCTGGTTAGCGGGTTTATCATGTTTTAGGAGCGGGATAACTCGAGCAGTTTTCCACACGTCCGGTATGACCAGTTGGCACACCGAAAGAGTGAGCGTGTGCGCGAGAAATCGAATCCCTATAGGTCCTAGTTTCTTCAGCATTATAATCGAGATGCCATCAGGACCGAGAGCTTTAGAGGGTTTAGATTTGGAGATTATGGCTTCAACTTCCATGGGTGTGAGGAGCAGGGTACTAGATCTCGTTTGAGATTCTTAGTTCTCCGAACTACAGCTCTCTTGGTCCTATTCTGCTGAGTTGGGTGTGCAATAAATTGCTGGCAGAATTTGGTAGCGCATTCCCTGGCATCCGTGTAATGCGTATTATCAAACGCGATAGCAATGTGACCCTTATTGTTTCCATTGCCAGATAGACCTCTGATAGTAGACCAAAGCCTTTTCGCACCAATATTGCAATTTTCCAGATGTTCAAGCCATCTGTCGCGACGGTCATCCGTCAAGGGCAATATTCGTTCATCGGCTGGGTTGCTGGCGCGTATGAGATCAGGCTGATCCGCAAGGCGCTCAGCATCAGATGGGAAGTTGGGTCTACAGTTGGAAATTCTACCAGCTGGGATAAAACGTTTTGCAGCTTGGAGTATGGTATCCCTGAGGATCATTTCACCCTGTCGTCCCTGAACGTCCGTTTATCCGACTCCACAAAGTCTCTAGGCTTCTCTACAGTGATCAGGATGGGAATATGATCAGAGTTTAAAGCACTGGCGATGGATATGTCAGGGGAGCTTGAGCAATTAGCCGTTAATCTTGTAGAGAAGTCCTCATTTATAGCTGCGAATTCCGAGTCGTCTATCTGGTCTGCAATATTAATGCCACGCTGGTCTGCAACCAGCTGGGAAAACCACATCTCATGATGAGCATTGAAGTCGCCAAGTATGATCGTACTATCACCCCGGAGTAGGTGTTCGATAGTGGGATGATAGCCCTCACCGATGCTATTAACTGGCGGAATATATATACATTGGCGATTTCAATAGCGATTTCTCCAGTCTCTAACGCTATGCTCATCGCCTCAAGGAACTGATCGGGCTGGAAGGAAGGGGTTGGTTCTGTGAGTCTGAAGCTCACGCTTCGCTCGATGATGAAAGCGAGCCCTCCACCGTGATTTCTCTCCCTGTCCCTCCGAATAATGGCATAGTTCCGATGAGATGAAAGTCTACACTCACTGGTGAGCTTAGTCTCCTGAACGGCGGCTATTAGGATCTTGTGAGTATGCATATAATTGGTGATCTTACCAATTTTGTTCCTAAGACCATTACAATTAAATTGCATGATCCTGTACGATTGCTGATCACCAACTGTATGCGGTTGCCGTCGAGGGAGGTGCCGTGGCGTTGAGTTGGGAGCTGTCTGGCGCAGCTGGGGTATTGCCGGGGTCAATAGAGGCTGTCGAAGCCAGTTGTGGGGTTGCGGTGTGCAACTGATTGGCTGGCGAGTGCAGCCGTGAAGATTCGGCCGCTGTCGGGCGCAGCTGAGTTGACGTCTGAGTAGACTGTATGGCTGACATGGTCAGCTGAGGGGTTGCAATTTGCAACTGAGTGGCCGCGGGTAGCGGCTGAAATGGTGCGTGCCTGAGAGTTACAGGACGTAATTGAGTAGCTGACGCGGGCAGAAAAGGTGTTGTCGATGACAACTGGGTAGCTGACGGGCGCAGCTGAGTTTGAGCGTGAAGCTCATTTGAAATTGCAGGACGCAATTGAAATTTTGACGGGGGCAACTGAGAGGGGTTGGTTACCTGAGGGGATTGTTGTAGTGGCCGAGGCGTGATTGAGGAAAATTGCACTAATCTGGGGGGTGGTGTATGTGCAATAATCGCATTCCCCGCTGGAGTGCCGACAGTTGTCCCGGCATTAGCCGTGAAACAAGCAGCGACAAAGTCCCCGTTCCAGTTCCTGTGCGAACGAAGACTAGTGCAACGCATCATATTACACCAATTCCTACAGCGATTACACTGAACTGATGTAATATTCCTATTAATAACACCGTTGCAAACTGAGCAAAGCTATTGGGAAGGCATCGCTACATTGAGGGTGTCAATCGATCACTGTTTGGGGGTGTTAAGACAGGAGCAGTGTTGCCCGATTGCTGTAGATTTCCACAACAACTCGCCACGAAATTTCTCGACCAGTCTCTATGACCAGCGAGGCCAGAGCACCTTCTAAGATGACACCAGTTCTGGCATCTATTGCATTGGATCTGGGTAAGGTCCCGATGGATCCTGGTGTGACACACAGAACAGATCGAGACCTCGGCAGGATCTGGGTTCTGTTCTATGCCAGCAATAATTAATAAAATTTTGAGCAAACCTGCTGACATGATTTGCTCACCTGGGTAAAAAACGGGTGGGTGATACAGCTGTTGCTGAGTTGACAATCCTTGGCCGAGTGAAACTCGGGTCGTTCCGGAGCATAGATCCGATTGTCGTGGGAACGAGAAGTTATTGTAATTCCACCTGGTGTATGTCACTTTTCGTCAAACATCTCTCTATCACACCGACCGCATCACGAAGAGTGTGAAAGGAAACGTCAGATGAGCCAAATATTTTCTCTACTAAGATTTACTATATGACTTTTATTCGCTCAATAAATTAAACGTCATAGGTACGGTGGAAAGTAAACATTGGATGGTGGAAAACATGGGTTCAATGAAACCAGATAGAGGCAATAGTAAACAACGTCCAACAAAGGAACAGCAACTGAATTTCGTGTTTTTGTGGTAAACTAGTTGTGTTAAATATAATACAAATGTATACAAACGATAAAAGTCAACAAAAAAGTGTAAAATACATTTAAATTTTTCAGTTCTACACCAAAACGACATGAAAAAGTTAAGTGAACATATTTTGTAACTCCACCTGGTGTAAGTTAATTTTAAATTTAATTTCTCTCATTTCCCCAAACCTACGACGAAGAGTGTGAAATGAAACGTCAGATGAGAGAATAAATGTATCTATCTATGTATTAGTCTATGAACCTGCGACGGTGCATCGTTATTTACAGTATCTTAAATAAGTAAGTATGCATATTACATTACTGTGACATATGTAAAGCTTTTAATCGTAATCGTAAAAAAATTTTAATTAATTACAATTGTAATTAAAATTATAATTAACATTTTGCGATTATATTCGAGGTTTGTCAGAAAAAACCCTTTGATTTTTTCATGCTATCTTCCGATAACTCGATAACTAATGACCAGTTTTTAAGTGGGTAGTTAACTGTCGGATTACTTAATTGTAATAGAAAGATAATTAGAAGTTAACTTTGCATTTTGTGTTTCAGTGGCAAGTTTAAGTAAGCTGTTATATTGTTAACGATTATGACAACCCTTATAATCTTATTGGACAAAACATATGTGTTTGGCTAAATACCAAAACAACAAAGAGGAGCAACCAAATGGAATTATGTAAAATAAGAAGTAAATGCATAAAATCGAAGTCAGTTTATCAAAAATGTGTAGAAAATAGTGTTGCAGCAACAATTTAACGATCTAGGCTCAAAGTATATGTACAAATACTCAAAATAGAAACATGTATTTTATGCAATCTTACATTTCTCATTTTGACAGTCAGTAATGTGATTGTCCAAATCATATGTGTCTGACTACAAGTTAACCAATCATGGTTAAATCATTGATAACCATTGACTGAAAAACAAAATTCGATGTTTAACCACAATTTAACTAAGAAACGAAGATCACCACTGACTGAAAAACTGTCCATAAGGGTAGAATTCTAAAAGTCCCGAAAGTGAACGTAAACGCAGAAGCCAACGGGAACGCCAAAGTCAAAAAATGGTAGTTTATATATCACTTCGCGCTTGCGTTTATTTACGAAAGCTGTCACTGACATATGCGGTTTATAGAGTAGCCCAACCAAATAATGAATTATAGATCAGAAAAAGTTATCTTGAGTGAAATGCTCAGAATGAAAAGAATTTAGCTCTATTTCAGTATATCGCCAGATTTTTAGATTGCTATTATTTATAATACTGCAAATACCAACAATATTCACATAAAAGGGTTAAAAAAACCTACATGTTATTTTGGGGTTAAATGGCCAATAAATTTCCCCATCTATGTACATATAATATATTAAATTAGTTGTCTTTTTAAAAACACGTGACATTTGGCGGTATGTATTGGTTATTTTGTTTATTATTGTCAACATCAACTGGGGGGGTTAGAAGCAAAGGGATGCAACTGACTTTTGAAAAATTGTGAGTGAAAAAAGTTTAAAGTTAAATTGCAACGTAAATATCCCATCTATATTATTACTTCTTTAATTTGAGAAATTTTGAGATATATTTTTGTCTAACAATCTAAAAAACTAACTTCTATTACACACTCAAATACACAAGAAAATATATATTTTTATCTAACAATCTAAAAAACTAACTTCTATTACACACTCAAATACACAAGAAAATCCTTTAAAGTTTTTAACTCTGTTCGAGTAAAACATGCACTTGCATCCCTTTGCTTCTGGCCCCTTCAACTGATGTCTATATTTTTGATGTGTTAACATCTATACGCGCGCCTCTAGGGCAGTAAACTATAAATTTAATCCATACGCAAGTGTTAGGTTTGTAAGAGTAAATCATCGTTTGTTTGTTCGTTGCTTGGCAGTCGGTACTGAAAGTGATTATTGGGCGATTTTCATATAATTTTCCCACGAGATTTTCTCCGGAAATTCATAGCCGATTTTATTAATTTTTGAATTAAAAAGCTAGTGCGGGTTTCGACGAAGAGTTTAGGCCAAAAATTAAGCCGATCCGATATCGGTGAGCCGAGATTGAAGTGTTTTAATTTGGAGTATTAATTTGGAGTAATATTAAAAAAGTATTTTATGTTGATCTTCGGTTATATCGTACGAATCATGGTAGAAATATAATGGTAGATGCAGTACGACAACAAATACAACAAGCCAAAAACAACAGGCATTTTGTTTTTGCTCAGTGTCTGTGTTGTGTCAAGTCAGCTGATAGAAAACTGATGAAAATGTAAACAAATTTGCAAAAAGTGCCCTTTAGAAAATGATTGAGTGTTATTTGCTATATTGAAAGTGTTTAAGTGTGAAAATTAAAACGTTTCTATGTAATTTTTGCAGAGAAAAATTTCAAAAACAGCAGTTGCTGGCGAACAGGGGTTGCTGACAAACAAATGTAAATAAACTTTGACATAAGAGAAAAACTTACTCACACTCAGTCCAGAAAAAAGTTCAAATCAGCTGGGCTAGTGCTTCTACCATTTCTTTGTACCATGGTACGAATATAACAATGTATGTATGTATGGACAAGTGTCTGTTGCTTTGCATTCTTTGACTTTTGTGGGAATAAAACAAAAAGTATTGAGCAAGAAAATAATGACACATGTGCTTGCACTGGGTCTTTAAATAATTTTAAGTATTAATATTATTTAACTGTAACGTCATCATATGATTGAACGCTGTTTTTTATTTTCCAATGTAACATTTACGAATGTGTTCATAGAAATCGAGCAGGTACCGTGTAGAATAAAGGTGTTAAGACATCGCCCGTGAGTTCGAACACTCATTGGATTTTTTTAAATGTAATTATAGCTTTGCTGTTTACTTTTCCAGCAAGATTTATCCAGTAACTTTTTGCAGAGAGTAAAAAAAAATTTTACGCTCTTTTTTTTCTCTATTCCAAAAAGTAAACAGACAACATTTTGTGAAATATTGCAAGAAAACAGCAACAAGTTTAAACAATTGAAATGACAAAGGAAATAAGAATTTACGTCTGCCAGTGAATTTGCACTGTCGCACTGTATGTATGGACGTTTCTAGCATAAAAACAATTGTTTTTATATTCTAATTTACAATAGACGTTAAAAAACAATACAATTTTAAACACTTACCTCTGCCATTGTTAAATTTCAACTTTATTCTTCTTTTTCACACAAAAATATTGCAATCAAAATGAAAAAAAAAACAGCTGATCGAACTTGCAAGATATTGATAGAAGAACGCATGTGAAGAAATTGTAACAAAATCAAATTAGAAACAAATGAAATGACACAAAAACAGAAGATTTTTGATGGAATGAGAACAAAAAGCAGAAGATTTTGTAAAATGTAAACAAACAAAATTGTTAGCAGAAGAAAAATATTTTCTAAAATCGATTTTATTTAATTTATGTTAATTAACAATACAAAATGTGAAATGATTTGTTGCGAATCTGAAGAAAATAAAGTGTTATATTAAAACTAAATAAAAAATTGTTTTGTTAAATGAATATTGGCAAATTTTAGTATTATTAGTTTGTTCTGCAACACGAAACAAATGACTGTGTTGCCCTTCGGAATATAAGAATCCACTCCGGAGACACGTACAAATCGAGTGCTTTGTTGGTCATTGGCCAGAAAATTAAATTGTGTGAGCTATAGGGTGAGAAGGTGCAAAACATCTTCATAAGAGTGGCCAAAAAATTCACTTGCATTTCCGACCACCAGCAGCGAACACCACATTGTGCGTTCACTCCGAGTATAAGGATCTCTTCGGGAGACATGTACAAATCGATTGGTATATGTGTCATTATCCAGAAATTAAATCTGCGTGAGCTATAGGGTGAACAGTTTTGAAAAAGTGTGAAATATTTTCATATATGTGGCCAAAATACGCATTTACATTTTCGGTCACCAGAAGCAAACAAAAGATTGTGTACTAACTCCGAGTATAAGAATCTCTTCTGAAGACACGTACAAATCGATTGGTATATGTGCCATTATCCAGAAATTAAATTTGCGTGAGCTATAGGGTGAAGAGTTTTGAAAAAGTGTGAAATATTTTCATATGTGTGGCCAAAATACGCATTTACATTTTCGGTCACCAGAAGCAAACAAAAGATTGTGTACTAACTCCGAGTATAAGAATCTCTTCTAGAGACATATACCAATCGATTTGTACGGAATGGAAATGAAATTCTGCTCGATTGAAATCTTCTGCTTTTTTTCTTCTGTTTTCTTCACGCCGATGATAGAAGAAATTCCTCCAGTAACATCATGGTACAAAGAAATGGTAGAAGCACTAGCCCAGCTGATTTGGACTTTTTTCTGGACTGAGCGTGAGTAAGTTTTTCTCTTATGTCAAAGTTTGTTTACATTTGTCTGTCTGCAACCCCCGTTCGCCAGCAACTACTGTTTTTGAAATATTTCTCTGCAAAAATTACATAGAAACGTTTTAATTTTCATACTTAATCACTTTCAATATATCAAATAACACTCAATCATTTTCTAAATGGAACTTTTTGCAAATTTGTTTACATTTTCATAATTTTTCTATCAGCTGACTTGCCACAACACAGCCACTGAGCAAATACAAAATGCCTGTTGTTTTTGGCTTGTTGTATTTGTTGTCGTACTGCATCTACCATTATATTTCTACCATGAGTAACATTTTGCAAGTTCCCTATCATCCAACTGTCAAAAAATTCTCTCTTTGGCTCTCTCGTTGCAAAAGTTTTGCAGTAAACAGACAACATTTTGTACAATATTGCAGTAAACAGACAGACCTTATAAGTCCACAAGTATTTTGTATTTTCATGTTTACATTTATTGTTGGTATAGACAATAAAATTGACACAACACAACGTATATAAGTGAAAGCAAAAACAAAATGTATGTTGTTGTTGGCATAAATTTGCCTTCAGCTACAACAACACCTCCTGCGTCTACCATGAGTATTTTTATCATGAGATAACCCTTCTCACCCTAACAATTGGCAGTCCACTTTGCCTAATTGAAATAATGGAAAAAAGCAACGATCATATATACACAGCAATTCGTCGTGGTGGCTATATGAATTATCAGCTCAAAGTTCGTTGTCTAAATCGAGGTGTATCTAGTACAGGTGAAAGCCAATGCTGATCTAGTAGAGGTTAACGCATTAGAACAGCTGATTTTACTTTCTTATGACTCTAGCTGTCAAATTCAGTGTATTTTGTTATTGTACTTTTTTGTTTACTTTGTCTGCTCATATGTATTTGTGTTATATTTGATATTTAGAGTCATATAACAAAAACAAAATCCCTGTTGTTGGTGCCCACAACAACAACAAATCCTACTGCGTTAACCTCTACTAGATCAGCTTTGGGTGAAAGCGTTACACCAGCTGATTTAATTTGTTTCTTGTTATTGTGGTCTGCTGTTGTCAAATTCAAACAAAACAAACACAAAGTGCCTGATGTTTTTGCCTTCAATTACAACAACGCCTCCTGCGTCTACCTTAGGTATTCTGCCATAGTCTAAGTATTATCCAGTGTTTGGTTTCTTGTGCGTAGAAGAATACAACAGAACATGAGTGGAAGTGTAAAATATATTGGAGCCATTGATGAGGGAACGTCGTCGGCCCGATTTATTATTTTCAAGGCAGGAACGGGTGAAGTTGCGTGTTATCATCAGATTGAAGTACCTTCAATATGTCCCCAAGAGGGGTGGGTGGAGCAAGACCCAACTCTAATCTACGATATCGTTAAAAGTTGTATAGACGAAAGCTGCAAGAAGCTAGAGAAACTGGGAGGCACGGTTAAGGTATGTGAATACAAAAGCAACAATCGTTTGGGAACAGAATTGGTGTCTTTTATTATTTGCTGTAAATACATTATTTACATCAACGTTAAATTTTCATAGCTCTCATTATTTGTCTATATCTTTGGGCCTCTCTAACTCGCTCTTCAATCGTTCGGGGTGTATTATTCTCGACTTGGTCCTCGAGTTTTAAGTAGATTTGATCGTTGTGTTTAAAGTCACCAGGTCGGCGTGGCATTACATGGAAATGTACATGAGGCACCGTCTGTCCTGCATCCGCTCCGTCTTGTACAGTGACAGTTGCTGCCGTGGTTCCGTAAATTGACTCTAACATGCGTTGCACTCGACACACGGTGTTGAAGAGATCGCTCATCTCGGCTGAATCTAGCGCACTTAGGCGAGGAACACATCGTTTAGTTGAGACCAAAACATGCCCTGGAACCACGCAGCACAAGTTTGTGAACGCAAAACAGTGTTGCGTTTCATAGAATATTGTGTCCTTGTTTATGATATTTGTTGCAAACTGGAGATTTTTTTCGGGCTCGGTACTGCCACACCCATAGCCTGTCAGACTGTAGATGTCATTACGCCTATGGTTAAAGCAAGGCATGGCTGCACGAATCGGCTCAATAGTGTTCAAATCAATTTCGATGGTCGCAACTTTCAGCTCATCACCATCACCCAACTCTGTAATAATCTTTCCCCATGGATTAACAGCCATGGCGTGTCCCCAACTTCGTCTCTTGTCATTGTGGTAACCGATTTGAGCAGGAGCTAGGACATAACACTGATTTTCAATTGCACGAGCGCGTAGAAGAATCTCCCAATGGGCTTTCCCTGTAGTGTAGGCGAAAGCAGAAGGGTATGTCAGAATTTCCGCACCCTGTTTTCGTAGTAGAATACTGGCTTCGGCAAAACGCATGTCATAACATATCTGCAGACCAATTCTACCAATCGGTGATGCAATTGGAGGAATCAGACGAGGTCCAGGCATAACCACCTTGGATTCTCGGAAGGAAAACTCTGGAGTTTCCACGTCAAACAAATGCAGTTTGCGATAAACAGTTATCAACTCTCCCTTGCTGTTCAGAAGAACATGCGAGTTATATATCTTATTGGTTTTGCGCTCATACTCATCGAGCACAGACTCGTGTATGCCACCCAGCGACATCCAAACATTATGTTCTTTTGCTAAACTCTGGTATTGCTGCATTGTTGTTCCGGTCAGGGGCTCGGACAACTCTAGCGTCTGATCTCTGTTCTCCCCAACGAAGTCACAACATTCCGGCAGAAAAATAAATTGTGCCGATTGAGCTTTGGCCTCTGCCACTAATTTTTCGACTTGCCGCATATTCTCCCCTTTGTCGTTAGTACTGCGCATTTGTGTTATGGCCACGACCGATTTGCATTCAGGTGCGCCGGATGCCATTTTTCGCAATTTTATCAGATTCGTAGATAAGTGTTTGCAATCTCGTTTAACTCTAATAACTGAGTTGATTAAATAACGTTGGATTAACATGGAAAATGTGTACAACCAACGCTTATTTTTCTTTAGTTCTAATTGTTTTAGTAGTTTTCCATTTCTCTTTGTATTACCCCTTGTGTCATATCGTAATATTTCGTTCCATGGTACAATCACATCTACATGGTAAAGTCGTTTGAACAGCTGATTTAATTTTTTCATGCCATTTTTCGCTTCAGTTGTCAAACACATACGTATTGCGAAAAAGTAAAAAATGCATATCAGTTTGACAAATGATGCGAAAAATCACATGAAAAAAATTAAATCAGCTGTTCAAACGACTACCATGTACATATTGTATTGTATATGGTATACATCATAGATAAAGGAAATAAGTAGATATCCCACAGGCGTTGTCAAGTACTGCCACTAGGTGCTGTGTTGTCGTTTTGTAACTTTCATTGACGTTTCTCATAACATTCACTGACGTTTATTCAACAGTGTGGGACATTTTTTCAATACAAAAATAGAATCATTTTCCAGGTTGTGCTATTCAAACAACTAATTTAGTTTTTTTCATGTCGTTGTGTTCCCCACTTCCAAGTTAAAATTTGGTTATTTTGATTGTATCTTTTTGTTTTCTGTTATTTTTGGTGTTCGTTTCTGTTGAATTTGAGAGCAACGGACCACAAGACAAAAACAAAATCCCTGTTGATGTTGCCTACCACACGTATTGTTAGCACATGTTCTAAATACATCTTGCAAGGTTTATTTTGTTTGGGATCAAACGTTGTAATTATTGCATCCAGCTCCATCTAGAAAATATCCCATTGAACAAGAAATTTCCCAAGGCATGTGCGATATCTAGTTAATTCCTTTATCTATGGTATACATGTACCATGGTACAATAATACGTTCATGGTAAAGTTGTTAGAACAGCTGATTCAAATTTATTTATTTTTTCATTGCATTATTCGCTTCAGTTGTCAAAGTCATATGTGTTTTGTTTTTGTACTTCATTGTATTCTTGTGTTGTTGGTAGTCTTTGGTTGGTATACATCTGTGTAGTTTTACAACTGAAGCGAATAAAACAAAATACCTGTTGTTGCTACCTACAACTACAACAACGCGAGCTGACATTACCATGTGGATATTATTGTACCATGGCATATACCAAGATTGATCTAGTAGAGGTTAACGCCGTAGGATTTGTTGTAATTTTGCACACCAACAACAGGGATTATGTTTTTGTTCCATGATTCTAACTGTCAAATTCAACGCAAATACATACGACCAAACAAAATAAACAAAAAAGTACAATAACAAAATACACTGAATTTTACAGATAGGGTCATTTGAAAGCAAAATCAGCTGCTCTAATGCGTTGACCATAGTCTAATTATAAAGTCAGAGCATGCGGTCAGCTGTTCAGACTTTTTTTTTTTTGGTTTGTTTATGTTTTAATCGGTGTTTGTTTTGATGGCACTTAAGTAGTGTCAAACTGTTTCATCTTTTGTTTTGATTTGTATCATTCTTTATTAAACGTTAATGGCATAGACTAATACATACCTAGATAAACTTATTCTCTCATCTGACGTTTCATTTCACACTCTCATCGTAGGTTTGTGGAAATGAGAGCAATTAAATTTAAAATTATCTTACACCAGGTGGAGTTACAAAATATGTTCACTTAACTTTTTCCTGCCGTTTTGGTGTAGAACTGAAAAATTTAAAAATATTTTGCACTTTTTTATTGACTTATCGTTGGTATACATTTGTATTGTATTTAACACAACTAGTTTGCCACAAAAACACGAAATTCGGTTGTTGTTCCTATGTTGATCGCTGTATACTATTGCCACTATCTGGTATTATTGAACCCATATTTCTACCATCCAATGTTTACTTTCCATCGTACGTACCTATGACGTTTAATTTATTGAGCGAATAAAACCTTCTATGGTATGTGTTATTCTATGGTTAATGGTGTTGGTTGACAACTGGAAAGTGCTGTCATAACAATCAAAACAACAAATTTCTGTCAAAATCGTATGTTTTTACAACAACACGCATGCTTCGACTTTATTATTAGACTATGGCGTCGACCTCTACTAGATCATAGAATAACACATACCATGGAAGGTTTTATTCGCTCAATAAATTAAACGTCATAGGTACGATGGAAAGTAAACATTGGATGGTAGAAATATGGGTTCAATAATACCAGATAGTGGCAATAGTATACAGCGATCAACATAGGAACAACAACCGAAATTCGTGTTTTTGTGGCAAACTAGTTGTGTTAAATACAATACAAATGTATACCAACGATAAAAGTCAATAAAAAAATGCTAAATAAATTTAAATTTTTCAGTTCTACACCAAAACGGCAGGAAAAAGTTAAGTGAACATATTTTGTAACTCCACCTGGTGTAAGATAATTTTAAATTTAATTGCTCTCATTTCCACAAACCTACGATGAGAGTGTGAAATGAAACGTCAGATGAGAGAATAAGTTTATCTAGGTATGTATTAGTCTATGGTTGCTGCCATAGAGTAAATATGAAGTAGAGCCGCCATTTGTCTCATCTGACGTTTCCTTTCACACTCTTCGTGATGCGGTCGGTGTGATAGAGAGATGTTTGACGAAAAGTGATATACACCAGTTGGGAACCCCTGAACTAGAGAGAATATTTGGCTCATCTGATTTTCCTTTCACACTCTTCGTGATGCGGTCGGTGTGATAGAGAGATGTTTGACGAAAAGTGACATACACCAGGTGGAATTACAATAACTTCTTGCTTTAATTTTTCATGTCATTTTGGTGAAAAACTCTGAAATTTAAATGTGTTTTACACTTTTTTATTGACTGTTATTGTTAGCACACATTTGTGTTGTATTTAGCACAATAATTTTAACACACAAAACGAAATGCCGTTGTTGTTATTTTGTTCGTTGTTTTGAACCATTGCCTCTATCTGGTATTAGTAAAGCGATTATTTTCAACATCAAACGTAAATAATATTTACTAAATATCACACCAGGCCCAAATGTCATAAATTTTATGGGAGAACTAGTAGATCTACTATAAGTATTAATCTATGGATTACTCTATGACTATAAGTATTAGTCTATGACCAACATAACACCATGTATGTACATGTGTATGTTGCTTTGCATTCTCTTTGTTTATTGTGGGAATAAAACCAAAATTATTAAGCAAGAAAATAATGACACATGTGCTTGCACTTGTCTTTAAATAATTTTAATTATTAATATTAGAAAAATGAAACGTTATCATATGATTGAACGTTGTCTTTTATTTTCCAATGTAACATTTACTAATGTGTGCAGAGAAATCGAACAGGTACCGTGTAACAAAAATGTATTAACACATCGCCCGTGAGTTCGAACACTCATGGTTTTTTTTGAAAAAATTAGGGTGGTACTTTTTTGGAATTTAAAAAATAAATTATTTATAATAATTTCAAACAAAAAAAATTAAATTTTTTTATTTTTTAAAAATTTTCTTTAAAACTTCAAACAATTTCTTGTTAAAACAGGAAAAAGAATTTTTATGTCTCACATAACAAAAAGGTTATAACTTTTTAAATACATATAACATTATGAAAACAAAAGATAATTTTATTGAAATTGAAGTATTGAAGTACAGCTTTAATCTACTCGGTAAAAATTGCCAATGCCCAAAGTTTCATTCAACTCGTAGAAACTTACTTATCCGGTCTCGGACAACCCGGGGGGTCAGGGACCTTACAAAACGAAGATAACATATTTCGCCAACCAGTTCGATCTTTTGCTTTATCTCAGTTGGCAATACCAAGTGTACGCAGGGATTCGTCAACCTGATCCCACCAGCGTCTTGGAATTCCTATTTTTCGTCTTCCTTCGAGTTCGGTTTCGAAATCCCTTCGCGCTGGTTCATCTTCATACATTCTACTGACATGGCCTAGACAGCGCAATCGCGTTATCTTGATCCGCTTAACTATGTTAATGTCAGGATAAAGCTCATACAGCTCATGATTCATGCGTCGCCGATACTCGCCGTTGTGCACTATAACTATTGTGCCATACATTTTTCGGAGTATTTTTCTCTCGAAGACTCTTACAGATGTTTCGTCTGCTTGCGATAGGACCCAGGATTCTGCGCCATAAAGCAAGACAGGTTGAATGAGAGTCTGGTACAGCTGGACTTTTGTTACTCGAGAGAGGGCTTTATCTCTGAAGTGCTTGCTTACCCCAAAATAACATCTATTCGCAAGCACAATTCTCCGCTTGATCTCAATGCTGACGTTGTTGTTTTTGTTCACGGCAGATCCGAGGTATATAAATTCGTCCACTACCTCGAAGTTATAACGGTTATCAACGTTCACGCTTTGGTCTAATCGCGTGGAGGCCCTGTTCGTTGAAACCATTAATTTTGTCTTGTCCTCATTTACCGTCAGACCCACTTTTGCTGACTCCTTCTCAATTCTCGAAAAAACCGCAGTAACTTCTCGTAGAAAACAAGAAAAAACTGTTCCGTTTCACATAGAATTAGTCGTGTATAAAAAATAGCGAAAATTTCATGAACCGACAATATCGCTTAATTTTCATTTGCTTGGTACTCAGCATGGTACAAAGAAATGGTAGAAGCACTAGCCCAGCTGATTTTAACTTTTTTCTGCACTGAGTGTGAGTAAGTTTTTCTCTTATGTCAAAGTTTGTTTACATTTGTTTGTCTGCAACCCCCGTTCGCCGGCAACTGCTGTTTTTGAATTATTTCTCTGCAAAAATTACATAGAAACGTTTTAATTTTCACACTTAAACACTTTCAATATATCAAATAACACTCAATCATTTTCTAAATGGCACTTTTTGCAAATTTGTTGACATTTTCATAATTTTTCTATCAGCTGACTTGACACAACACAGACACTGAGCAAAAACAAAATGCCTGTTGTTTTTGGCTTGTTGTATTTGTTGTCGTACTGCATCTACCATTATATTTCTACCATGGCTCAGTTCGTTGCGAAAATTGCGTAAGAAAATCAACTACAGGGTAGTTCGGACAAAGTTATTTCGTACGAAAAACATTTGTTTGGGACCAGAATTTTGACATTTCGATAATTTTAACAACGAAAGGTTACACCACATGTGTTAAAAATAAAATGGAGTTAGTTGCGGAATTATAAATGCAATATTTACAAGGTTCATGCAATTTTCGTTATTTTTTATACATTCTGGCAACGAAAACTTTATTAAAACTGAATAACTGAATCATAGACGAATTTAGGCATTGAGGAATTTATTCTCTCAATATTTTTAACGTCATAGGTATGGTTGCAAGCATGGTAAAATAAGTAAGGTAAACGCACTAGGAATTGTTACAACAAACACAGGCATTTTGTTTTTGTTTGGTGTCCATAATCTGTCAAATTTTCTTCATGGGTGTATCTACTGTAAAAGTAAACAAAAAAGTACAACAACAAAATGCATGTGAATTTGACATAAGAGTGACACCTAAGCAAGAAATATGTTGAAATCAGCTGTTCTAACGAGTTTACCTTACTCATTTTACCATGGGTTGCAAGTGAACATTGGATGGTGGAAGGCATGTGTTCAATAATACCAGATAGAGGCAATAGTACACAACGTCCAACAAAGCAACAACAACCGCATTTCGTGTTTTTGTGGCAAAATAGTTCTGTTAAATACAGTATAAATGTATACCACCGATAAAAGTCAACAAAAAAAAGTGCAAAATACATTTAAATTTCAGTTTTATACGAAAACGAAATGAAAAAGTTTAGTCAACAGTTATTGTAACTCCACCTGCTGTAAGTTAATTTTCGTAGAATTTCTGCCATTTGCACAAACCTACGACGAAGAGTGTGAAATGAAACGTCAGATGGGGAAGAATATACTCTATTCTAAATTCCTCTATGAACTGAATAAATTTAAAGTAGACGGCAGTCAAAGTTTCTCGACTCCAAGGCCAACAAAGAAAACGAGTAGAGCGTTACGTTTCTCTGCTCTTTCTCTTTTCACTGAACTACTAGAAGAAAAATCGACAAAAATGTACTTCAAAATTAAAAACGTCAGCAAGACAAAGAGTAAGCTACATATCGTTAGCAGAAATGCAAAACCACGTAACTACAATTTTAATTTATATTTACAAGAGAAGAAACAATCCTCGTAAAAAGGGTGAGTAATTCATTTTTCAATTCAAATCTTTGCTAAAGTAAAGTCTTATCTTCAGTAAGATTCGAAAATATACTGGAAAACTGAATTTTTTGTATATTTTGAACAAAATTAAAATTGTAGTTACGTTCTTTTGCATTTTAGCTTACGATATATTTCTCGGATGTGGCTGTGCACATAAGTAGGATGGCTTTTCTCATAGACTAATACTTATAGTAGACTTAACAGTTCTTTCAGCAAATTTATGACATTTGGCCTGGTGTAATATGAACGTTGGATGTTTAAAAGAATTGCTTCAATAATACCAGATAGAGGCAATGGTTCAAAACAACCAACAAAATTACAACAACGATATTTCGTTTTGTGTGTTAAATTTATTGTGTTAAATACAGCACAAATGTATGCTAACAATAACAGTCAATAAAAAAGTGTAAAACACATTTAAATTTCACAATTTTTCACCAAAACGACATGAAAAACTGAAGTCAGAAGTTATTGTTATTGCACCTGGTGTATGCCACTTTTCGTCAAACATCTCTCTATCACACCGACCGCACCACGAAGAGTGTGAAGTGAAAGGTTAGATGAGCCATATATTCTCGCTTGTAAGATTTACTTGCGAAATTTTCGTATGAAAGTTAGTCATCTTTTAATTTACCTTGCAAATATTTCATTTATAATTCCTATACGTACTCCATTTTATTTTAACGCATTTTTTTTGTTTTTAAAATTACGGTCCCAAACAATCATCAAACAATTGTTTTCATACGAAAAGGCTTTGGCGTAACAGCCCTGTAATTGATTTTGCGGTTCATGAAGTTTTTGTTATTTTTTATACACGTACTTTTTATGGCGACCAAAATTTCATAAAAATTGAATACCGGTCTTAACATTTGGACTTTATTTGCTCGATCTGCATTAATATATATAAACTGAAATGCCCATTTTAAATTTTAGGACATTGTTGCCGTTGGCGTTACCAACCAACGAGAGTCCGTCGTTGTCTGGAATCGAAATACTGGAGAACCCTTACATAACGCCATCATATGGTTGGACAATCGTACTACTACCACAGTAGATGACTTAATTGAATCGATTCCAAATAATTGCAAAAACATAAACTATTTAAAACCGTTATGTGGTTTACCGCTGTCTCCCTATTTCTCTGCACTGAAATTACGTTGGCTACGCGACAATGTGCCATCTGTGAAAAAGGCTATAGAAAGTGGAGATGCCTTATTCGGAACTATTGGCAAGTATTTCCCTATCAACATATTATGATGACATACTAATTTTAAAAGTAAAACAATTTTTTTAGATTCGTGGCTAATTTACAATTTGACTGGAGGATCAAAAAATGGAGGCCTTCACCTAACGGACGTTACAAACGCGTCCCGTACAATGCTGATGAATATTGAAACATTGCGATGGGATGCGCACCTGTTAAAATTCTTTGGGTTACCCCCTACCATTTTACCAAAAATTTTATCAAGCTCTGAAATGTATGGTGTCATAAAAGATTCTGACATAAAAGGTGTACCAATAACAGCATGCTTGGGTGACCAACAAGCAGCTTTAGTGGGACAACAATGCTTGTACAGAGGCCAAGCTAAAGCAACTTATGGCACGGGCTGTTTTCTTCTGTATAACACGGGCACTGCTATTGTGACATCATCTCATGGCCTTCTAACTACGGTGGGCTACCAACTCGGTAAAGACTCCAACCCTGTGTATGCCCTAGAGGGCAGTGTAGCTATAGCTGGGGTGGCACTCACGTGGCTAAGAGACAACTTAGGACTATTTGAGTCATTAGGACAGGTGGAGGCAATGGCGCGTTTAGTAGACAACTCACTGGATGTCTACTTTGTACCTGCCTTTAGTGGTCTTTATGCTCCTTATTGGAATCAAGAGGCGAGAGGGTAAGTAATATTTAATGCTGGATATAATTGCATTAATTTTCATTTGCACTTTTTTTTAAGAGTGATTTGCGGTTTGAGTGAAGACACCACTAGTGAACACATTGTTCGTGCAACTTTGGAGTCAATTTGTTTTCAAGTGCGAGACATTTTGGACTCTATGAAAAAAGATTGTGGTATACCGCTGGAAAAGTTAATGGTAGACGGGGGAATGACTGTCAATTCATTGTTTTTACAATTGCAATCGGATTTGGTTGGCATTAATGTGATTCGTTCTAAAATCGCAGAAACCACAGCTTTGGGCGTTGCTTTGGCCGCCTATCGTGTTGTTGAACCATCCTTCAACATTGAAGAAGGATTATCGGTCGGAGAGGAGCGTGTTATGTTTAAACCAAAAATATCAGACAATGAGAGAGACGTTCGTTATAGCAAATGGAAGATGGCCGTTGAGCGTTCAATTGGCTGGGATACATCAGCTGCCGCTAGCGGCAATCGAGACTTGTTTGACTAACTTAATCTGTTGTTTAATTTTAAATTGTTTTATTAACATAAATATAATAATAAAGAATGTTATTGGCACCCATGTTCTTAGAGTCATTATTTCAATTTCTTTTACGATATTGTGTTCACTGTGATAAAAGTTTCTTGTTCTTAAAATCACATGCTTTTAACATTTTGGCTGATATTAGAATTCTTAGAAGTGAAAAAACCACAATTGTTTGATCTGCAACAATCATGTTATTATCAGCAAAAAATGTGGTTCTTCTGCAAAACCCATGTTTTATTTGCAATGGAGATCCACCAAAATTTGTTTTAGTTTTGTAAATAAAAAATTTATGAATTACAAAAGATATTTGTACCTAAATGCTTCTATTTTGTTGACGTATTAGAAATTCCTATCTGGTCTTAATAGTACACTTATTGAATTCCATTCCACATATATACAGACCTGTCAGAATTTGTTCGAAATGGTTATAACCCACCACATGCAAATGGTTATAACCGTACATGCAAATAAATTGTTGCAAGTTGAGAATACGTATTATCATCAAAAACGTCGAAAATTATGGAAAACACAAGCAAATGTTAGTGTCTACATGATCAAGTGCAAATTTATTTCACAAATGTGGTCGAAGGCAAAAGTCATCGCCAAATTAGCTGTTCATTACGAATTAGAGAAATTCCAGTATTTCCATGTATTCAACATCTGGAAAAAAGTCGGTGTTAAAATGTTTTTTTTTCTTCTAAAACTTTCTAAAATTTACTAAAACTTATGAAATTCATATTTTTAATTAGCATCAACATATTTTGCGTTGTGCTTCCGTATATTTTTGAACAAATGTACACGAAATTACTAATAATTAGTTATTTTGTTGCGAGGCCGTCAATGCGCCTCTGGAGGCCGTCATTGAAGGTAAACTCCACTTTCGTAGAGCTTCGCGGACCCTGTTAACTTTTTTTTGCCCAGTGGAAGTCACTAACCACTCTTTAAATTTGTACAAACCTGGGTCGTGGGAGTATGCTGGTCCCAGCCCAGGCGTTTTTATGTTTTTGTGTTTTCTTTGTTTTTAGTTATTTTCCGTTGATGTTTAGTGTTTGTTTTTTTTTCTTTTCTTATCGTTTGTTTATTTTATTTTTCGCTGTGATTTTTTTTGTTTTGGCATTGCAGGGGTCAGTAATTTTTTTTTGTTAGGTTAGTTTTTTTTGTTTGCGTCCTATAAAAAGTGGACGTGGAAAGATCTGGTTTCATAGACTGGGTATGCTGTCTACAGAACCAGACCTTCCCAATAATGCTCCAACAAGAGAGGGTTTCTGGGATTTCCATGGACAATTCTCCGGTTGTTCATATGCCCATGTGTATATACATACATACATACGTATGTATGCATATGCGAATGAGCATGTGTCTTTCTAAGGAATTTTCCATGGATATCATAGAAAATTTGGCTCCCATCAACACGACAAGGACTCTGTAATGGAAAATAAAAGAAAACAATGAATTTAGAAAATTTTAATACCATTTAACCTGGAAAGAAAGAAATTTTACGGGATGAAGTGTTTACTTACCTTGCTGTGTGTTTGTTGAATGAATTTATCCCGGCTGTCATTACCAATTTTCATGTTGTCAATGCGTACTAAAACATCATTGCCAGATCAAAACGGGTGATAGTAAAATTTTTGTTAGTGTAGTGTAAAATAAATAGTAACCGAGTTAATGAATGAATTGGGTTCTGTTGTGAATTTGAATTTTATTTCGAAAGACATGTTAAACGATATTGAAGAAATGGATTATGTAATGTAATGTTAAATATAATTGAATTTATGTTACGATAACCACTCAATTGGTGGAAAGGGATGACTAAGGCTATGAAGACCGCCAAAACTCTGAGAAAAGGAGATGGATAAGGGCGGGAAGCCCGCCAAAAACTCCTTGTAAAAGAGATAGCTGAGGATCATAAAATCCGCCAAAACATTAGGAAAGGGATGCATATTGAAGCTCGATAAAATTGGAAATTGTATTAAAGATGGCTATATGGGAAGCAATTATGCCCAAGCCAGGTCATACAAAATTATATCGGCATTAGTGCACTAGTGGCCGTACTTGTAATCGGGTGCTCCAAAAATTGTTTTGGCCGTAAAAGGAAAAATTTTTTTTAAAGTGAAAAGTATTAAGTCACATGAAAAAGTTAAAAAAAAAAATACTGTCTATCGGGAGCATAAAGTGAAGCCAGCATTTCGCGCTTATATCGCTAACAATCCCAGAGAGGCAAAAAAAGGAATAACACAGAAAAAAAGAAGAAGTGGGTATTGAATAAGCCATTTTTTGCCAGCATTTTGTTTATTAATACTGTAAAAATAGGTACATATTGCGGAATCATTAGGCTTGGACTACTCGGATCCGCCCAGAAAATTTCCTGTGCCAAGTGGTATAAAACTGAAAAATGTGAGTATGTGTAGGAGCTAGATAGTGTAGTAAAGATTAAACTAGCAATGATTTTCAAATATGTAGAGTGGAATTGTCCTCCACCTGGAACAGGGCCAGACATCAAGGTACTTTATGTGGAGGATAGAAGCGTACCAAAGGATCCACTTATTCATCAGCATCGTGTCCAATCCGAAAAAAATCTGGAAGTCCTAGAAAGTCCAGGTAACCATTCAGACTTGATAAATAACAAAAAAATAAAAAGCTTCCACAATCATATACCAACGGATTTAACAAAAACAAAAAAAAAAGGAAAAGAAGTAAAGAAACTAAAATAGAAACCAACATAATATATATAAATTGAATAAGAGTAGAATGAGTAATTTTAAGATATGTGTTTTTTTTTTAATAGCTTGATTTTTTTTTTGCAAATTGACATACCAAGAGAAAGAGAAAAGTGTTTGTTTAAGAAAAAGGTATTTTTTTTTGTTGACCGTATTTGTTCCCACAATCCTGGTTTTTTGTTTGAGTGGAGTAATAATTCGTATTTTGTTTGTCTCTCAAAAGAAGACGTTAGGGTTTTAGGGGGCCTCTTCATTCCTAATAGAAACTAATGTGTTAAAAGTCCTAAATAGTGAGGAGAAACGGTAAAGGATTGTGAGAAATAGTGCGTCAACAATAAGTTGCCTAGATTTGGCATTATATATATATAATTTTTGGTTTCCCATAAATACAATTTTTTCTTTCTTTTATGTTTAAATAATGTCTAGTTCTGTTTTAATATAACCTTTGTTTTTAATCAGTTTTTTTTTGATAACATACATAATGACAATTTTTTTTTTAAATGACAATTTTTTTTTTATATGAATTTGTAATAAACCCTATGTGGAACTATTTAAATTGAACATATGATGCATCTGTAGATCAATTAATGTGGGGATGGTGATGGAAGGTAAGTGGTGAATGGTGTTGGTGTTCTGGGGTCACAAGTAAAGGAGGGACGACTCCGTGACCATGGTAGGGTTGGGCCAGTTGGGGATTGTCATCTATTCCCTCACTCCGAACTTGAGTTTTCCAGAAGTTCATTTTGGGTTTATTTTATTTTTGTTGTTGTTTAAACATACAATTGCTGCGAACCAGGAGCTAGGGTAAAAGGATGAACACACTCCCGAGAGATGTCTCGCGAAAAGCTAGCTGGTCGGCTTTTACCCTAGTGCCGAAAAGGTCACGTAACAATATGGCGCCCAATCGGAAGAACTTCGGCATTTTCTAATGCCATATCGAAATTTGAAGTTTCACGTGTATTACACCAGAACACATCACCATAGACCACTAACGTTAATAAAATGCAATAGCTATATTTTTTTTTCACATATTAGACACGGGAAATTTTGGACATAATGTGTTTAGCCGTTCTGGTAATTTGACCAGAAGTCCGTTGTAAATACAATTGTTTTCAAAATGTTTCGTGTGAAGAAAAACTAATAATCAAATGGATCGAATGGCATGCATCATAGGAGAACATTATTAAGAACCTATTAAGTATAAATGCCGCACGATTTTAAAAGTTAAAGTAATTTCCGTTACAAGCCAGAGTAACAGCAGTTTATACTGCCACAATAACCGCTCAAGGCAAAGATTTAGAGGTCAGGATTATTGTGACCTTGTAAAAACTGTCCTTTGGGAAGATAAGACCGTTGAGTCAAAGGACCAAAGTGTCGAATGGGCTTGTGTTTTTTTTGAATTGCGAATATTAGAGTTTTTATTCGTTATAGTGTCAACTCAAGAAGAGTGCTCACAAAGTGAGAACTGAAAGGATGAGCATCATCACCTACACCACTACTTATACCCATCATCCCCACGTAAGTTATATTTTGAGGAATTTTTGTTTTAAAGTTTTTTTTTATTTTTTTTGTGTCTCCTATCTTACATGTATTAATATAGTTTATGATGACTAGTGAATGTTAAAATTTTTGAAATTTGTTTTTTTTGATTTAGTGAATTTCAGCGTGTTTTGTTTGAAGATTTAATATGAGATTTTGTTTATTTAATATATTTTTTGGGTACTATATGCACATAAGCCTGTAGTAAATGCAAATTTTAGACGAAGGAACTGGCGGGAAGTTATGAGCATTGAGACACGGGATAAGGCTAGAAAAAGAGCTTTAGAATCTGAATTTGATTTGAATAGAAGCATACATCCTACTAGTGCGAAACAGAAAAAAATAGACCAGTTGGAAATGCCGGGAGTTAATGAAATCCCGAATTCCTTGCCATTTGTGGATATGTCAAGGACAATTATTTCGCGGACTCAAGGCGAAAATCCGTCTAATACCGGCCTTAACTCTGCGTGTTCGAATGAGGGAAATTCGGCGGGGCAAAATAATCTACCCGATATTCGACATCTAGTTGCAGAAGAGGTTTTAGAAGCCCAAAGATCTGTTGAGGCCAACGTTCGGGCTATGGTTCAGGTTGAATTGGCCGATATTCGAAATGTGTTAAATGATATTGTTGAAAAATTGAATGTTCCACCACGGACACAGATTCAGCAAACTACCCCATCTGATGGTAATATCTGTGTTGAAGAATTACTTCGGAACAGTAACCGAGGTTCAAGTTTGAGCTCGTTATCCGTTCCCAGTAATGGTAATGGTGGTCCAGTGAATTCTTGTCAATGTTCAGGTACTTGTAGCATCCAAGCTCATAATAATGGTGGAGGGATGCATAGAGGCCAGAATGCTGATATAAACAGAATTAGAGTAGATAAGTTAGGTCTAAGTTTTGATGGGAATACTACTCAGATGTCTATAGAGGAATTCATCTTTCGCCTTGAGCATTTACAGGCTCATTATAACATCCCATGGCCTGAAGTAGTCCGAGATTTCCATCTGTTGATGAAGGGATGCGGCAAATTGGTACTGGTTATTTTTACATACTCATTGTTACTCCGATTGGCCAGGTCTTCGACAAGCGTTGCTCAAACAATATAAAGTGGATAAAGCCAACTTTGAGCTTATTACGGACCTGGTACAAAGAAAACAAAGAGAGAATGAAAACATCGATTCATACTTTCATGCAATGAATGAATTACGATGTAAGTTATTAGTCCCCATGGAGGAAGCGGATATGGTGAAAATTGTACAAAGGAATGTGTTGGATTGAATATATTGGATTATTTACCTTAAGTCATTTTCCTCTTTAGAACACTTGAGAAAAGTTTGTAAAGATTTGGAAATCGAATTAGCCAATAAAGATCGAAAAACCTATCAAAACCCCTTTAGAGCTAGACAACGTGTGAACGAAGTCTATATGGAACAAAATTCGTATCCATGCGGAAATATTAGTAACCACCGAGAATTAGCGGCCATTAATGTAGACCAACAATCTCAGCGGGAGAATAAAGTCTGTTGGAACTGTAGAAAAGCGGGTCATACATTTGCTACCTGTCAGGCAGCTAGAAGCGTTTTCTGCTTTAGGTGCGGTGAACCCAATGTTATAGCACCAAAGTGTCCCGTATGCCAACAGGGAAACAGGAGGAGGGGCGTGGAGAGAACAGGGGGCCCACGTCCAGCAGAAACCCCGGAGATAATAGACGATTGAGCAAATCCGCATATGAAGAGAATTCAGATCCTGTGGGGGAGAAAAATAAACAATATATACTGGAGTTAAGACATAGATTACCCTTACAAGTTCGAGAAGAAAATTATAAAAGTACCAGAGAACGAATATTTGGAACAAATTCAACATCGAAACTATTATCTAAAAAAGTTCAAAAAATTAGAGAAAAATTTGCTAAACGTAAGGAAATAAGGAAGATTTTAGCAGATTCAGTGAATAGAGCTGGAAATAATGAAACAGACCCGAGAGTTTTTGTGGACGTTGATATTGGAGATGTGCCACTTAAAGGCCTTTTAGATACCGGTGCCTCAGTGAGTCTCCTCGGAAAAGGATGTCGAGAACTTGTCGAAAAATTTAATATTGAAATCCAGCCTATGATCACCAATGTTAAAACAGCCGGTGGAGAAAAACATCGAATTTTAGGAAAAACAATTTTATTAGTTAAATATAAGGAGCAAGAACAAAATATGATTATGTACCTATGTCCTGATTTAGAACAACGGTTATATTTGGGGATCGATTTTTGGAAAAGATTTGATTAAGCGCCAGATATCGTAGGGGTAGAAGAGATCGATCTTGAGAAAATAAATCAAGATTTTAAATCTAACAAAGAAGAATATAAAATGAAACCCCATGACCTCACGAGTGAACAAACACTACAATTAGACAGCATAATAGAAAAATTTGATACATTTGAAAATAAAGGATTGGGTTGTACAACTATTGAAAAACATAGCATAAAACTAATAGAAGGAGCTGTGCCTGTTAAAGATCGGTATTATCCTATTTCGCCAGCGGTTCAGGAAATTACGTATAAGGAAATTGACAAAATGTTGGAACTTAAAGTCATAGAAGAAAGTGAAAGTCCCTGGAGCAACAGAACTACAATTGTCCGAAAGCCGGGGAAGAACCGATTCTGTTTAGATGCGCGGAAATTTGACCATCAAAGACGCATACCCTCTGCAGAATATTGACGGTATTCTCAGCAGGATCGATGAGACTTTCTTCATAAGTAGTGTGGATTTAAAGTATGCATTCTGGCAAATAGAGCTAGATGATGAAAGCAAGCCGTTTACCGCTTTTACTGTTCCTAATAGGCCATTGTACCAATTTAGAGTAATGCCTTTCGGCCTGTGTAATGCGGCCCAAAGACTTTGTCGCTTAATGGACAAGCTCATTCCTAGCCGACTTAAGGACAATGTTTTTATTTATCTTGATGATCTTTTAGTAATTTCCAGCACCTTTGAAGAACATCTTAGATTATTAGAAGAAGTAGCTACCTGTCTCAGAGTGGCCAACCTAACAATAGGCCGCAAAAAGTCAAAATTTTGTTTTCAAGAGTTGAGATATTTAGGCTTTATAATAGGCGGGGGATGCTTAAAACCGATCCTGAAAAAATTCTCGCCATTAAGAACATAAAAATACCCAAGTCAACTAGGGAAGTCAGAAGTTTTGTCGGAACGGCCGGCTGGTATAGGCGATTTATAAAAGATTTCGCGTCTATATCAGCACCACTAACTGACACTTTGAAAAAGTCGGCAAAATTCGTCATAACTGATCAAGCTAGAGAATCGTTTGGGAACTTAAAAAGGCCCTCACCTCAGCGCCGGTACTTCGACACGCCGATTTTACAAAACGGTTTTGGAGACAATGCGATGCTTCTAATTATGGTATAGGGGCCGTATTGTATCAACTTAACGATAAAGGAGAAGAACACCCTATCGCTTTCTACTCGCAGAAGCTGAATTCATGTCAAAAGAATTATACAGTGACGGAGAAAGAGTGTCTGGCGGCGGTGATGGCGATTAGAAAATTTCGACCATATGTTGAAATGATGGCGTTTACGGTCGTCACAGATCATGCCAGCCTAAAATGGCTCATGTCTCTTAAAGACTTAAGCGGTAGATTAGCGAGGTGGTCGTTACAACTTCAAGCATTCGATTTTGATATAGTTCACAGAAAGGGCTCTGATAATGTAGTAGCTGATATGTTGTCAAGAATTCCGCTGAAGGTCGCTATAGAAGAAATAACAATGGACGAATTTTTGAATTTTGAGACAATTGAATTTGAATGCGAGGAATACCTCGACCTTATTAAGACCATTGAGACAAATTCTGAAAAGTTACCTGATTTAAAAGTCGAGGATGGAAAAGTATATAAGAAGACGGTAGTCGAATATGATTTTGGTGAACAATATCAATGGAAATTATGGATCCCGACTAACCTTACTAATATGATAGTAGACAACGCTCATACGTCTACTACAGCAGCCCATGGAGGCATTCATAAGACTTTGGAGAGGATAAAACGTTTTTTTTACTGGCCTAAAATTACCTTGCAAGTGAAAGAGTACGTCAAATCATGTCAAATATGCAAGGAGACCAAACCTGCGAATCATAATCTTATGCCCGGGATAGGTCAAGAGGTAGTAACGGAACGACCGTTCCAGAAATTATACATTGATTTTTTGGGAAAATACCCAAGGTCTAAAAACGGCAATTGTTATATATTCGTGGTTGTAGATCATTTTTCGAAGTTTACTTTCTTGAAAGCGATGAAAGATGCTACTACGAATAATGTAGTTCAATTTTTGGTCCACGAAATATTTCACAAATTTGGGGTCCCTGAGATAATCCATTCGGACAATGGCGCACAATTTCTGGCGAAGGGTTTTTTGTCTATGACTGAAGCCTATAAAATAAGACATATAAAGACCGCAGTTTACTCTCCTCAGTCTAACGCTTCTGAGAGAGTAAACCAGTCCATTTTAGCTGCTATTCGAGCCTATTTGAAAGAAGATCATAGGGATTGGGACCTTTATTTATCTGAAATAGAATGTGCTTTACGTACTTCGGTCCATTCAGCGATAGGCAGTGCACCATTCTTCGCTATTTTTGGTTTTCATATGTTCACCAGCGGTGCTGACTACAAATTAGCCAGAAAACTGTCTTCTATGACCGACAATGAAGTTAAAAGTATTTTGAAACGCAATGAACAATTGGAATCGATTAGAGACCGAATTGGGAAGAATATGCATGAGGCTTACGAAAAAAGTGCCGAGAGATACAATAAAAGGGCCCGTATCGTTAAATTTATCCCAGGGCAAGAAGTTTTTAGGAGAAATAATGTCTTGAGTGATTTCAAGAACAATATAAACGCCAAGTTTTGTCGTAAGTTTCTTAAATGCAGAGTGGTTAAACCCATTGGGGGAAATATGTATGAGCTACAATCCCTACAGGGGAAACCTATTGGCGTATATCATGTAAAAGATATCAAATCGTAAAGTGCGACTACAGTCTGTGATACCACAGTTGATGAACGACCAAGTTCCTGATTTATGTCCGATTAGTGTAGCAATTAGTCTTCATCTCTATAGACCCTTGGCGGTTATGTAGGTTCGATATGTCCTTAGAGTAGTAGACGTGAATTTTCTAATCTGTAATGACAAGAAAATTTTACACAAAGTAACTAGGTACCTTATCTCGAAGTATACACATTTTTAATATATCGCATAAGTATATTATTTTTCCGTATACTTATCTGATTCCGAAGTGCCCGGCTCATAACATTACAGGGTGTGGGAGTTCCCCACGTTGGGAAGACACAATCCCGCACACCGTCTCTGTTTCAGTTCTCTTTACAGCGCCGGAGTTTTGTTGCGAGGCCGTCAATGCGCCTCTGGAGGCGGTCATTGAAGGTAAACTCCACTTTCGTGGAGCTTCGCGGACCCTGTTAACTTTTTTTTTGCCCTGTGGAAGTCACTAACCACTCTTTAAATTTGTACAAACCTGGGTCGTGGGAGTATGCTGGTCCCAGCCCAGGCGTTTTTATATTTTTGTGTTTTCTTTGTTTTTAGTTATTTTCCGTTGCTGTTTAGTGTTTGTTTCTTTTTTTTCTTTTCTTATCGTTTGTTTATTTTATTTTTCGCTGTGATTTTTTTTGTTTTGGCATTGCAGGGGTCAGTAATTTTTTTTTGTGTTAGGTTAGTTTTTTTTGTTTGCGTCCTATAAAAAGTGGACGTGGAAAGATCTGGTTTCATAGACTGGGTATGCTGTCTACAGAACCAGACCTTCCCAATAATGCTCCAACAAGAGAGGGTTTCTGGGATTTCCATGGACAATTCTCCGGTTGTTCATATGCCCATGTGTATATACATACATACATACGTATGTATGCATATGCGAATGAGCATGTGTCTTTCTAAGGAATTTTCCATGGATATCATAGAAAATTTGGCTCCCATCAACACGACAAGGACTCTGTAATGGAAAATAAAAGAAAACAATGAATTTAGAAAATTTTAATACCATTTAACCTGGAAAGAAAGAAATTTTACGGGATGAAGTGTTTACTTACCTTGCTGTGTGTTTGTTGAATGAATTTATCCCGGCTGTCATTACCAATTTTCATGTTGTCAATGCGTACTAAAACATCATTGCCAGATCAAAACGGGTGATAGTAAAATTTTTGTTAGTGTAGTGTAAAATAAATAGTAACCGAGTTAATGAATGAATTGGGTTCTGTTGTGAATTTGAATTTTATTTCGAAAGACATGTTAAACGATATTGAAGAAATGGATTATGTAATGTAATGTTAAATATAATTGAATTTATGTTACGATAACCACTCAATTGGTGGAAAGGGATGACTAAGGCTATGAAGACCGCCAAAACTCTGAGAAAAGGAGATGGATAAGGGCGGGAAGCCCGCCAAAAACTCCTTGTAAAAGAGATAGCTGAGGATCATAAAATCCACCAAAACATTAGGAAAGGGATGCATATTGAAGCTCGATAAAATTGGAAATTGTATTAAAGATGGCTATATGGGAAGCAATTATGCCCAAGCCAGGTCATACAAAATTATATCGGCATTAGTGCACTAGTGGCCGTACTTGTAATCGGGTGCTCCAAAAATTGTTTTGGCCGTAAAAGGAAAAATTTTTTTAAAGTGAAAAGTATTAAGTCACATGGAAAAGTTAAAAAAAAATACTGTCTAACGGGAGCATAAAGTGAAGCCAGCATTTCGCGCTTATATCGCTAACAATCCCAGAGAGGCAAAAAAGGGAATAACACAGAAAAAAAGAAGAAGTGGGTATTGAATAAGCCATTCATACCTGTAGCATTTTGTTTATTAATACTGTAAAAATAGGTACATATTGCGGAATCATTAGGCTTGGACTACTCGGATCCGCCCAGAAAATTTCCTGTGCCAAGTGGTATAAAACTGAAAAATGTGAGTATGTGTAGGAGCTAGATAGTGTAGTAAAGATTAAACTAGCAATGATTTTCAAATATGTAGAGTGGAATTGTCCTCCACCTGGAACAGGGCCAGACATCAAGGTACTTTATGTGGAGGATAGAAGCGTACCAAAGGATCCACTTATTCATCAGCATCGTGTCCAATCCGAAAAAAAATCGGGAAGTCCTAGAAAGTCCAGGTAACCATTCAGACTTGATAATTAACAAAAACATAAAAAGCTTCCACAATCATATACCAACGGATTTAACAAAAACAAAAAAAAAAGGAAAAGAAGTAAAGAAACTAAAATAGAAACCAACATAATATATATAAATTGAATAAGAGTAGAATGAGTAATTTTAAGATATGTGTTTTTTTTTTAATAGCTTGATTTTTTTTTTGCAAATTGACATACCAAGAGAAAGAGAAAAGTGTTTGTTTAAGAAAAAGTTATTTTTTTTTGTTGACCGTATTTGTTCCCACAATCCTGGTTTTTTGTTTGAGTGGAGTAATAATTCGTATTTTGTTTGTCTCTCAAAAGAAGACGTTAGGGTTTTAGGGGGCCCCTTCATTCCTAATATAAACTAATGTGTTAAAAGTCCTAAATAGTGAGGAGAAACGGTAAAGGATTGTGAGAAATAGTGCGTCAACAATAAGTTGCCTAGATTTGGCATTATATATATATAATTTTTGGTTTCCCATAAATACAATTTTTTCTTTCTTTTATGTTTAAATAATGTCTAGTTCTGTTTTAATATAACCTTTGTTTTTAATCAGTTTTTTTTGATAACATACATAATGACAATTTTTTTTTTAAATGACAATTTTTTTTTTATATGAATTTGTAATAAACCCTATGTGGAACTATTTAAATTGAACATATGATGCATCTGTAGATCAATTAATGTGGGGATGGTGATGGAAGGTAAGTGGTGAATGGTGTTGGTGTTCTGGGGTCACAAGTAAAGGAGGGACGACTCCGTGACCATGGTAGGGTTGGGCCAGTTGGGGATTGTCATCTATTCCCTCACTCCGAACTTGAGTTTTCCAGAAGTTCATTTTGGGTTTATTTTATTTTTGTTGTTGTTGTTTAAACATACAATTGCTGCGAACCAGGAGCTAGGGTAAAAGGATGAACACACTCCCGAGAGATGTCTCGCGGAAAGCTAGCTGGTCGGCTTTTACCCTAGTGCCGAAAAGGTCACGTAACAATATGGCGCCCAATCGGAAGAACTTCGGCATTTTCTAATGCCATATCGAAATTTGAAGTTTCACGTGTATTACACCAGAACACATCACCATAGCCCACTAACGTTAATAAAATGCAATAGCTATATTTTTTTTTCACATATTAGACACGGGAAATTTTGGACATAATGTGTTTAGCCGTTCTGGTAATTTGACCAGAAGTCCGTTGTAAATACAATTGTTTTCAAAATGTTTCGTGTGAAGAAAAACTAATAATCAAATGGATCGAATGGCATGCATCATAGGAGAACATTATTAAGAACCTATTAAGTATAAATGCCGCACGATTTTAAAAGTTAAAGTAATTTCCGTTACAAGCCAGAGTAACAGCAGTTTATACTGCCACAATAACCGCTCAAGGCAAAGATTTAGAGGTCAGGATTATTGTGACCTTGTAAAAACTGTCCTTTGGGAAGATAAGACCGTTGAGTCAAAGGACCAAAGTGTCGAATGGGCTTGTGTTTTTTTTGAATTGCGAATATTAGAGTTTTTATTCGTTATAGTGTCAACTCAAGAAGAGTGCTCACAAAGTGAGAACTGAAAGGATGAGCATCATCACCTACACCACTACTTATACCCATCATCCCCACGTAAGTTATATTTTGAGGAATTTTTGTTTTAAAGTTTTTTTTTATTTTTTTTGTGTCTCCTATCTTACATGTATTAATATAGTTTATGATGACTAGTGAATGTTAAAATTTTTGAAATTTGTTTTTTTTGATTTAGTGAATTTCAGCGTGTTTTGTTTGAAGATTTAATATGAGATTTTGTTTATTTAATATATTTTTTGGGTACTATATGCACATAAGCCTGTAGTAAATGCAAATTTTAGACGAAGGAACTGGCGGGAAGTTATGAGCATTGAGACACGGGATAAGGCTAGAAAAAGAGCTTTAGAATCTGAATTTGATTTGAATAGAAGCATACATCCTACTAGTGCGAAACAGAAAAAAATAGACCAGTTGGAAATGCCGGGAGTTAATGAAATCCCGAATTCCTTGCCATTTGTGGATATGTCAAGGACAATTATTTCGCGGACTCAAGGCGAAAATCCGTCTAATACCGGCCTTAACTCTGCGTGTTCGAATGAGGGAAATTCGGCGGGGCAAAATAATCTACCCGATATTCGACATCTAGTTGCAGAAGAGGTTTTAGAAGCCCAAAGATCTGTTGAGGCCAACGTTCGGGCTATGGTTCAGGTTGAATTGGCCGATATTCGAAATGTGTTAAATGATATTGTTGAAAAATTGAATGGTCCACCACGGACACAGATTCAGCAAACTACCCCATCTGATGGTAATATCTGTGTTGAAGAATTACTTCGGAACAGTAACCGAGGTTCAAGTTTGAGCTCGTTATCCGTTCCCAGTAATGGTAATGGTGGTCCAGTGAATTCTTGTCAATGTTCAGGTACTTGTAGCATCCAAGCTCATAATAATGGTGGAGGGATGCATAGAGGCCAGAATGCTGATATAAACAGAATTAGAGTAGATAAGTTAGGTCTAAGTTTTGATGGGAATACTACTCAGATGTCTATAGAGGAATTCATCTTTCGCCTTGAGCATTTACAGGCTCATTATAACATCCCATGGCCTGAAGTAGTCCGAGATTTCCATCTGTTGATGAAGGGCGATGCGGCAAATTGGTACTGGTTATTTTTACATACTCATTGTTACTCCGATTGGCCAGGTCTTCGACAAGCGTTGATCAAACAATATAAAGTGGATAAAGCCAACTTTGAGCTTATTACGGACCTGGTACAAAGAAAACAAAGAGAGAATGAAAACATCGATTCATACTTTCATGCAATGAATGAATTACGATGTAAGTTATTAGTCCCCATGGAGGAAGCGGATATGGTGAAAATTGTACAAAGGAATGTGTTGGATAGAATATATTGGATTATTTACCTTAAGTCATTTTCCTCTTTAGAACACTTGAGAAAAGTTTGTAAAGATTTGGAAATCGAATTAGCCAATAAAGATCGAAAAACCTATCAAAACCCCTTTAGAGCTAGACAACGTGTGAACGAAGTCTATATGGAACAAAATTCGTATCCATGCGGAAATATTAGTAACCACCGAGAATTAGCGGCCATTAATGTAGACCAACAATCTCAGCGGGAGAATAAAGTCTGTTGGAACTGTAGAAAAGCGGGTCATACATTTGCTACCTGTCAGGCAGCTAGAAGCGTTTTCTGCTTTAGGTGCGGTGAACCCAATGTTATAGCACCAAAGTGTCCCGTATGCCAACAGGGAAACAGGAGGAGGGGCGTGGAGAGAACAGGGGGCCACCTCCAGCAGAAACCCCGGAGATAATAGACGATTGAGCAAATCCGCATATGAAGAGAATTCAGATCCTGTGGGGGAGAAAAATAAACAATATATACTGGAGTTAAGACATAGATTACCCTTACAAGTTCGAGAAGAAAATTATAAAAGTACCAGAGAACGAATATTTGGAACAAATTCAACATCGAAACTATTATCTAAAAAAGTTCAAAAAATTAGAGAACAATTTGCTAAACGTAAGGAAATAAGGAAGATTTTAGCAGATTCAGTGAATAGAGCTGGAAATAATGAAACAGACCCGAGAGTTTTTGTGGACGTTGATATTGGAGATGTGCCACTTAAAGGCCTTTTAGATACCGGTGCCTCAGTGAGTCTCCTCGGAAAAGGATGTCGAGAACTTGTCGAAAAATTTAATATTGAAATCCAGCCTATGATCACCAATGTTAAAACAGCCGGTGGAGAAAAACATCGAATTTTAGGAAAAACAATTTTATTAGTTAAATATAAGGAGCAAGAACAAAATATGATTATGTACCTATGTCCTGATTTAGAACAACGGTTATATTTGGGGATCGATTTTTGGAAAAGATTTGATTAAGCGCCAGATATCGTAGGGGTAGAAGAGATCGATCTTGAGAAAATAAATCAAGATTTTAAATCTAACAAAGAAGAATATAAAATGAAACCCCATGACCTCACGAGTGAACAAACACTACAATTAGACAGCATAATAGAAAAATTTGATACATTTGAAAATAAAGGATTGGGTTGTACAACTATTGAAAAACATAGCATAAAACTAATAGAAGGAGCTGTGCCTGTTAAAGATCGGTATTATCCTATTTCGCCAGCGGTTCAGGAAATTACGTATAAGGAAATTGACAAAATGTTGGAACTTAAAGTCATAGAAGAAAGTGAAAGTCCCTGGAGCAACAGAACTACAATTGTCCGAAAGCCGGGGAAGAACCGATTCTGTTTAGATGCGCGGAAATTTGACCATCAAAGACGCATACCCTCTGCAGAATATTGACGGTATTCTCAGCAGGATCGATGAGACTTTCTTCATAAGTAGTGTGGATTTAAAGTATGCATTCTGGCAAATAGAGCTAGATGATGAAAGCAAGCCGTTTACCGCTTTTACTGTTCCTAATAGGCCATTGTACCAATTTAGAGTAATGCCTTTCGGCCTGTGTAATGCGGCCCAAAGACTTTGTCGCTTAATGGACAAGCTCATTCCTAGCCGACTTAAGGACAATGTTTTTATTTATCTTGATGATCTTTTAGTAATTTCCAGCACCTTTGAAGAACATCTTAGATTATTAGAAGAAGTAGCTACCTGTCTCAGAGTGGCCAACCTAACAATAGGCCGCAAAAAGTCAAAATTTTGTTTTCAAGAGTTGAGATATTTAGGCTTTATAATAGGCGGGGGATGCTTAAAACCGATCCTGAAAAAATTCTCGCCATTAAGAACATAAAAATACCCAAGTCAACTAGGGAAGTCAGAAGTTTTGTCGGAACGGCCGGCTGGTATAGGCGATTTATAAAAGATTTCGCGTCTATATCAGCACCACTAACTGACACTTTGAAAAAGTCGGCAAAATTCGTCATAACTGATCAAGCTAGAGAATCGTTTGGGAACTTAAAAAGGCCCTCACCTCAGCGCCGGTACTTCGACACGCCGATTTTACAAAACGGTTTTGGATACAATGCGATGCTTCTAATTATGGTATAGGGGCCGTATTGTATCAACTTAACGATAAAGGAGAAGAACACCCTATCGCTTTCTACTCGCAGAAGCTGAATTCATGTCAAAAGAATTATACAGTGACGGAGAAAGAGTGTCTGGCGGCGGTGATGGCGATTAGAAAATTTCGACCATATGTTGAAATGATGGCGTTTACGGTCGTCACAGATCATGCCAGCCTAAAATGGCTCATGTCTCTTAAAGACTTAAGCGGTAGATTAGCGAGGTGGTCGTTACAACTTCAAGCATTCGATTTTGATATAGTTCACAGAAAGGGCTCTGATAATGTAGTAGCTGATATGTTGTCAAGAATTCCGCTGAAGGTCGCTATAGAAGAAATAACAATGGACGAATTTTTGAATTTTGAGACAATTGAATTTGAATGCGAGGAATACCTCGACCTTATTAAGACCATTGAGACAAATTCTGAAAAGTTACCTGATTTAAAAGTCGAGGATGGAAAAGTATATAAGAAGACGGTAGTCGAATATGATTTTGGTGAACAATATCAATGGAAATTATGGATCCCGACTAACCTTACTAATATGATAGTAGACAACGCTCATACGTCTACTACAGCAGCCCATGGAGGCATTCATAAGACTTTGGAGAGGATAAAACGTTTTTTTTACTGGCCTAAAATTACCTTGCAAGTGAAAGAGTACGTCAAATCATGTCAAATATGCAAGGAGACCAAACCTGCGAATCATAATCTTATGCCCGGGATAGGTCAAGAGGTAGTAACGGAACGACCGTTCCAGAAATTATACATTGATTTTTTGGGAAAATACCCAAGGTCTAAAAACGGCAATTGTTATATATTCGTGGTTGTAGATCATTTTTCGAAGTTTACTTTCTTGAAAGCGATGAAAGATGCTACTACGAATAATGTAGTTCAATTTTTGGTCCACGAAATATTTCACAAATTTGGGGTCCCTGAGATAATCCATTCGGACAATGGCGCACAATTTCTGGCGAAGGGTTTTTTGTCTATGACTGAAGCCTATAAAATAAGACATATAAAGACCGCAGTTTACTCTCCTCAGTCTAACGCTTCTGAGAGAGTAAACCAGTCCATTTTAGCTGCTATTCGAGCCTATTTGAAAGAAGATCATAGGGATTGGGACCTTTATTTATCTGAAATAGAATGTGCTTTACGTACTTCGGTCCATTCAGCGATAGGCAGTGCACCATTCTTCGCTATTTTTGGTTTTCATATGTTCACCAGCGGTGCTGACTACAAATTAGCCAGAAAACTGTCTTCTATGACCGACAATGAAGTTAAAAGTATTTTGAAACGCAATGAACAATTGGAATCGATTAGAGACCGAATTGGGAAGAATATGCATGAGGCTTACGAAAAAAGTGCCGAGAGATACAATAAAAGGGCCCGTATCGTTAAATTTATCCCAGGGCAAGAAGTTTTTAGGAGAAATAATGTCTTGAGTGATTTCAAGAACAATATAAACGCCAAGTTTTGCCGTAAGTTTCTTAAATGCAGAGTGGTTAAACCCATTGGGGGAAATATGTATGAGCTACAATCCCTACAGGGGAAACCTATTGGCGTATATCATGTAAAAGATATCAAATCGTAAAGTGCGACTACAGTCTGTGATACCACAGTTGATGAACGACCAAGTTCCTGATTTATGTCCGATTAGTGTAGCAATTAGTCTTCATCTCTATAGACCCTTGGCGGTTATGTAGGTTCGATATGTCCTTAGAGTAGTAGACGTGAATTTTCTAATCTGTAATGACAAGAAAATTTTACACAAAGTAACTAGGTACCTTATCTCGAAGTATACACATTTTTAATATATCGCATAAGTATATTATTTTTCTGTATACTTATCTGATTCCGAAGTGCCCGGCTCATAACATTACAGGGTGTGGGAGTTCCCCACGTTGGGAAGACACAATCCCGCACACCGTCTCTGTTTCAGTTCTCTTTACAGCGCCGGAGTTTTGTTGCGAGGCCGTCAATGCGCCTCTGGAGGCGGTCATTGAAGGTAAACTCCACTTTCGTGGAGCTTCGCGGACCCTGTTAACTTTTTTTTTGCCCTGTGGAAGTCACTAACCACTCTTTAAATTTGTACACACCTGGGTCGTGGGAGTATGCTGGTCCCAGCCCAGGCGTTTTTATATTTTTGTGTTTTCTTTGTTTTTAGTTATTTTCCGTTGCTGTTTAGTGTTTGTTTCTTTTTTTTCTTTTCTTATCGTTTGTTTATTTTATTTTTCGCTGTGATTTTTTTTGTTTTGGCATTGCAGGGGTCAGTAATTTTTTTTTGTGTTAGGTTAGTTTTTTTTGTTTGCGTCCTATAAAAAGTGGACGTGGAAAGATCTGGTTTCATAGACTGGGTATGCTGTCTACAGAACCAGACCTTCCCAATAATGCTCCAACAAGAGAGGGTTTCTGGGATTTCCATGGACAATTCTCCGGTTGTTCATATGCCCATGTGTATATACATACATACATACGTATGTATGCATATGCGAATGAGCATGTGTCTTTCTAAGGAATTTTCCATGGATATCATAGAAAATTTGGCTCCCATCAACACGACAAGGACTCTGTAATGGAAAATAAAAGAAAACAATGAATTTAGAAAATTTTAATACCATTTAACCTGGAAAGAAAGAAATTTTACGGGATGAAGTGTTTACTTACCTTGCTGTGTGTTTGTTGAATGAATTTATCCCGGCTGTCATTACCAATTTTCATGTTGTCAATGCGTACTAAAACATCATTGCCAGATCAAAACGGGTGATAGTAAAATTTTTGTTAGTGTAGTGTAAAATAAATAGTAACCGAGTTAATGAATGAATTGGGTTCTGTTGTGAATTTGAATTTTATTTCGAAAGACATGTTAAACGATATTGAAGAAATGGATTATGTAATGTAATGTTAAATATAATTGAATTTATGTTACGATAACCACTCAATTGGTGGAAAGGGATGACTAAGGCTATGAAGACCGCCAAAACTCTGAGAAAAGGAGATGGATAAGGGCGGGAAGCCCGCCAAAAACTCCTTGTAAAAGAGATAGCTGAGGATCATAAAATCCACCAAAACATTAGGAAAGGGATGCATATTGAAGCTCGATAAAATTGGAAATTGTATTAAAGATGGCTATATGGGAAGCAATTATGCCCAAGCCAGGTCATACAAAATTATATCGGCATTAGTGCACTAGTGGCCGTACTTGTAATCGGGTGCTCCAAAAATTGTTTTGGCCGTAAAAGGAAAAATTTTTTTAAAGTGAAAAGTATTAAGTCACATGGAAAAGTTAAAAAAAAAATACTGTCTAACGGGAGCATAAAGTGAAGCCAGCATTTCGCGCTTATATCGCTAACAATCCCAGAGAGGCAAAAAAGGGAATAACACAGAAAAAAAGAAGAAGTGGGTATTGAATAAGCCATTCATACCTGTAGCATTTTGTTTATTAATACTGTAAAAATAGGTACATATTGCGGAATCATTAGGCTTGGACTACTCGGATCCGCCCAGAAAATTTCCTGTGCCAAGTGGTATAAAACTGAAAAATGTGAGTATGTGTAGGAGCTAGATAGTGTAGTAAAGATTAAACTAGCAATGATTTTCAAATATGTAGAGTGGAATTGTCCTCCACCTGGAACAGGGCCAGACATCAAGGTACTTTATGTGGAGGATAGAAGCGTACCAAAGGATCCACTTATTCATCAGCATCGTGTCCAATCCGAAAAAAAATCGGGAAGTCCTAGAAAGTCAAGGTAACCATTCAGACTTGATAAATAACAAAAAAATAAAAAGCTTCCACAATCATATACCAACGGATTTAACAAAAACAAAAAAAAACGGAAAAGAAGTAAAGAAACTAAAATAGAAACCAACATAATATATATAAATTGAATAAGAGTAGAATAAGTAATTTTAAGATATGTGTTTTTTTTAATAGCTTGATTTTTTTTTGCAAATTGACATACCAAGAGAAAGAGAAAAGTGTTTGTTTAAGAAAAAGGTATTTTTTTTTGTTGACCGTATTTGTTCCCATAATCCTGGTTTTTTGTTTGAGTGGAGTAATAATTCGTATTTTGTTTGTCTCTCAAAAGAAGACGTTAAGGTTTTAGGGGGCCCCTTCATTCCTAATAGAAACTAATGTGTTAAAAGTCCTAAATAGTGAGGAGAAACGGTAAAGGATTGTGAGAAATAGTGCGTCAACAATAAGTTGCCTAGATTTGGCATTATATATATATAATTTTTGGTTTCCCATAAATACAATTTTTTCTTTCTTTTATGTTTAAATAATGTCTAGTTCTGTTTTAATATAACCTTTGTTTTTAATCAGTTTTTTTTTTGATAACATACATAATTTTTTTCAAATTCTTTTTTTTTGGCAATTTGTTTTATTAGTATTAGATTAAGAAGCCAAGTTGTATTTAGTTTTACGGGCTCAAAAGAGACACAAATGACAATTTTTTTTTATATGAATTTGTAATAAACCCTATGTGGAACTATTTAAATTGAACATATGATGCATCTGTAGATCAATTAATGTGGGGATGGTGATGGAAGGTAAGTGGTGAATGGTGTTGGTGTTCTGGGGTCACAAGTAAAGGAGGGACGACTCCGTGACCATGGTAGGGTTGGGCCAGTTGGGGATTGTCATCTATTCCCTCACTCCGAACTTGAGTTTTCCAGAAGTTCATTTTGGGTTTATTTTATTTTTGTTGTTGTTGTTTAAACATACAATTGCTGCGAACCAGGAGCTAGGGTAAAAGGATGAACACACTCCCGAGAGATGTCTCGCGAAAAGCTAGCTGGTCGGCTTTTACCCTAGTGCCGAAAAGGTCACGTAACAATTTCACCAAATACCAATAAATTGGTACAATCGTATTACTAGATAACCTTGCTTATCGTTTCGAAATTTGCTTGCTGCAAGTGCCAAATATTTACTGCCTTCCAAATTTTGAAGGGGTAATTCCATAGTCAGCATTCCGATCGATTTCGTTACACCTTCAGATTCCGATCGATTTTGTTAATTCCGAAAATATGTGAATGCCCCTTTTTTATGTCATAAGGTATGGCAACCTTATGCATATCAAAACAAAAACCATAAGGGTATACACGATCGTTATTGGCTACATTTTCCAGCGAGTTACATTTTTTAAATCGGAAATATTTTCCATTTCCCAAGGGGGAAAGAGGAAAAATAAGCAGTTTTTTTCAATCGTCTTCCACTTCCAACTCTTAGGTCTAAACAAATGAAATGTTTTCCATGAATATATTTGCCGCATCCACAATGTTATTTTTTCGCCTGCGCAATATCAACACATACATATCTGCTATAATTTTTATCGTTTCTCCTGTTGTAAATTAGTTTTTCTCTTGGTTTAAGTGGGGTAAAATCAGAAGAAACAATTTCACACTGGTAAGTTTCTTCCCCATACATTTTGTTGTTTTCATAGGGAAACTTTTTCCATTGGGAAACCTTTTCAGGGCTGGAAATATTTCCGAGCCACAGCGTGAAAACTCTACATACTCTACAAAATTTTAAGCTGCAAAACTAAACAGTATTGGAGATTCAGAGGGGTCAACAGTGATACAAAATTACGTTAATCGAACTTTGCAATACGTCGGATTCTTTAGCATACTCAAATTCTTTGCAAGTTACACTTATAGTTAGGGATTTCACGATGTGGTTGGGAAATATTTCCAGCCTTGGAAAAGTTTCCCTTTACCAACCCAAAATGTATGTGGAAAAAATTTTCCAGAGTGAAATTTGTTCTTAATTTGCCTGACTTAAACCGAAAGAAAACGAATTTACCACAGGGAAACCAATAAAATGGAAAAAACAGATATCAGGGGCCAAATCACCGAATTCGATATCGAGTACTTTGTCTTCGATATGTAGTTAACGGGGATCACGGTACTCGTTATCGAATCGTATTTACTCGAAGTTGTACACGATTGGTAGTTTATTATCGAAATCAAGCAAACTATCATTTTTGCACGCTAAAAAGAAGGAATGCAAAGATTGCAGTTCAAAGACGCGAAAAAAATTCAAAGTTGAGAATAAATTGAGTTGAAAATATTTTTTTTGGAAAGAAATTTATAAAAATGTAAGTATTTTTGTATTTTAGCAAAATAAGTTAACACAATATAATTTTACTTGTTTTCATGGAAAATGAACATCAATCAAAAAACACAGCGGAAGCCGCTCACTTCAAAACAACTACAACTTCCTCAACTTCAGGCAATGACAAAGGATTACTTTTTTCGCGAATATTTCTTCTCAATACGCTTATATTTGATTCATCCTCCGAATCCGACGATGAAGACAACAAAAAAACACAAGGATTCATTTCAAAGTTAAATTTTTCGTATAATACAAAACAATTTTCACAATTGACTACTTTTGCCTTACTCTTTCCTGTTGTTTTTCGTAATACCATATGCTTACAGCAATGTAAAAAAGAGTAGTAGACAAAATAGATTACGATCGAATACCGTGATCCAACAAATGTCGACTATCGAAATGTTTAACGATACGAAAGTGAACTCGATAACGAATGCGGTATTGTCGACGCGACGCGATTCACTCACTCGCATTTCTCTCTCGAGTCATAACTTGATTAGTTCATACTTTTGACATACTTTATGTAATATTATTTAAACAGGTTGGAATTTCTATAGTCAGATACTGTAACATCATCAGAAAACTATTCTTGTATTGAAATATTCAACGAAGAGAGTAAGATAGAGAGAGAGAGAGAGAGAGTTCTCTTCTTGTTGTCTTCTACGAGGGTTGCCAAACTGCGCCGGTTTTTTCTTCTCTACTCGTACATCCAGCAGGACGAAATAAACCAACAAAAGTAATTGGAACATGGCTGACTTGAATCAGCTCAAGGAATTTCTCGCTAATTCTATCAGCGTCAGCAGGAAGACAAGCAGCACAATCGCTCCATCCATGCCTCCATCCTAGTAAGAAAGACTAAAATTTTAAGTGACCTCGAGAACGTATACTTTCCTACTAGTTCTACACCACCCATAGAAGAAGAGATATTATCTCCTCTAGGATAGGTATCATTACCATTCCCGAAGATTTCCTCTAGGAATTATCGAGGAAATTAGAAGAAAAGAAGACCGAGGGTAAGTACAGACAGTGAATGGGTGTGTAAAACTTGGAAGAAAAAAAAATTATAATCACGAAACAAACCCAATGATAGTGACATCAATGAGAGTTTCTCTCTAAAGGGGAAAAAGAACACACCACCAAGTCGCGGCCCTCGTGCTGTTAAAATCAAATTTAAATTTAAAATCAAAATTGAAATTAAAAATTAAGGAAAACTAAAATTCGAAATTTTAAAGTCGAAATTTAAAATTAAAATTAAAAACTGGAAATCAAATTTAAAATTTAAAATACAAAAATTCTTTACTTAATAGATCAAAATTTCCATCTTTTCATGCAATTTCATCATCTACAAGTGTTGTCTCGGATGAAATTTCATTCTTTTGATAGTCCGCGTCTCTCAAAGGAACACTATTTAAAATAACCGCGAACGCCTGACGCATGCATTGTGTTTAACAACAGGAAATAAGACTCACGTAGCGAAAAGAAAGAAGAAGCAGAAAACTTAATTTGTATGTCAACTCCATAGAATAAAACATACCATAGAAGGTTTTATTCGCTCAATAAATTAAACGTCATAGGTACGATGGAAATTACACAGTGGAGGGTGGAAAATATGGGTTCAATAATACCAGATGGTGGCAATAGTATACAGCGATCCACAAAGGAACTACACCCGAATTTCGTGTTTTTGTGGCAAACTAGTTGTGTTAAATACAATACAAATGTATACCAACGATAAAAATCAACAAAAAAGTGGAAACTACTTTTAAATTTTTCAGTTCTACACCAAAACGACAGGAAATAGTTAAGTGAACATATTTTGTAACTCCACCTGGTGTATGTAAATTTTAAATTTAATTTGCTCTCATTTCCACAAACCTACGATGAGAGTGTGAAATGAAACGTCAGATGAGAGAATAAGTTTATCTAGGTATGTGTTATTCTATGGTCAACTCTAACAAAAGTCAAATAACTACAAATAGCAAAAACGACAAGAAACAGGCTGAAAAGACAATTATTCAAGTGCTAAAATCATTAAATTAACTTTGTGGTGTAACCAACGGTGTACTATCCAGTGTATTACTAATTAAAACAACGGTAAAGGCCATGACTCACTATCAGATTTAGTCTTTGGATCTGTCAAAAATCGTATGTGTGCTGAAAAAATAGGATAGTCTGGATTGTATGCGAATAAGTATGAAAGAGAAACGAAAATAATTTTGACAGGTCTGTTAGATTTGCTCATGTTTTGAAAAGTTGCAAAAAATTTATATTTTCTCTGCGATGGAGACAGCTGATAAGAATAACAACAACGCCAGCTGATACAAAAATAGACGCGCTATTATTCTTGTGCAAAAGAATAAATAATAGTTGTGCAAAATAATAAATAAATGAACATGTCGGAAAATATTAAAGTGAGTATGAGTATAAAGAACCAACGTGATGTATTGGCATCCAACCTTACATTATGTAACTTTTTTCCATTTTTAAAGAATCGTTATATACTTATAGATATTTGACGACATTTTGTTGCATATAAATAATTACAGCTTTTCATTTATATGCATACACAGATTGATTGGCCAAAGGAGGGCGTGTTAATACACATCCATGCTTGGGAACAAAACGAGTGCCTCAAGTTTCGATGAAGCTGTATACAATTTTATCTCAAGGTACCACCGGCCCAAGGTTGGTACTGCTTGCTCTAGAGGACAGAAATCTTGTCCGGTTTCAACAAAACTTTATACTAAAGCTTTGTGTATACCAATAATTACAATTTTTGAAAATAATTGCATAGCCCCCATGTACATTTTACTACCCAGCTTGGTACTACCGGCTCCAGAGGACACAAATCTTCTCTGATTTTAATAAAACACTTTGTACACCCATAGGTCTAGCAAGTCAAAATATTTGTTACGTATGTATTTAAATACGTAGAAATATTTAATTTAGGTGTATTTTTAAATTCCACAAATAGAATATCTCGTACCACATTCATTTAATTGGGTGTAAATAACTGTAGATAATTACGTTGACCATTTCCGTCAATATTATAAAAATTACGAAAATTTAAATTAAATTTTGTACCACATCCAACTTTTTAAAAGTAGCGATAGAAGTTGAATATACACCACATTTATCTCCTAATTTATGAGTCGTTTTGCCTTTCACCGTAATGCTTGATTCGGAATCCGAATTTTGCAATTTTTTTTTTAATGCAATTTCCCAAAAATAAAAATGTTACTTTGATTAAATTTTATTTTAGACTAAAATAAATTATTTGAGAACACAGTACTGCAGAGAATTGACTAAGATCAAAGACAGCTACAAGAGTGGTTCTGGGTATGATGATATTTATACCCCAACAGCCTATTGGTTCGATGACCTCAATTTTCTTAAAGGGTATGTGAACATTAAAAGGGGAAATTCTTCAGTCCCCCTGGTAAGTATCTGTGTGCTAAGAAATAAAATGCATAGGTATGTAAATAAAAGCATATTTCAGATTGTAGATGTTGATGTGATGGATGCATTTGATGATTCAGAGCCTGTTGCAACATCTTCAGCGAAAAAGAAGAAGAAAGGTTTTACATCAACAGACATCTCTCCCGAGGATGACATACTGTTTCAGGCAAAAGAACTTTTAGAAAAAGTAGTCCAACCTTGCGGTACAACCAACAAGTACGACGAAGGACTGCTCTTGTTTTTGCAAGAGAATATACGCGATATTACAGACAAAGTTCTAAAGGATGAACTAAGCGAAGAAATTATAACATTAGTGATGCAGTACAAGCGAAAGCAGCGCAATAAGGGTGATTGTGGGCTCTTATAGATTTTTTAAAATGTAAACGTTACCTTACCTGTACCCATTGGATTATTTTGTTATGTTTTGTTTTTTGTTTATAAAATAAGACTGAATTTATGAATAAAAATTTTATTTTCTCGTATTAAAATGTGTTTATTTTTCGTGAGAATGAAGGACGGTATAAATAAATACAACCAACATTATAAAAAATAACATATGTATGTACGTCTAAAAATTGGATTTCTGGATAGCTTCATTTTGCCACGGTAGTACATCTGTGTTGTTAAAATAGAAAGCGAAGTTGTTTCTAACGTCTTTTGCTTCTGTCGAACATTTATTGCCAGGGCATTTTTGTAGTGAATTAGTTTTGCTTACATCTTCCAAATAAGTAGTTATATCTTCTCCCTCGCTTATCAAAAAATTGTGTAGAGCACAAGAAGCCAGCGTTATTATTTCAGCTTTTTCTGGGGAAAGATTGATTTGCTTTTGAAAAATTTTAAACCTGTTCGATAGTATTCCAAAAGCATTTTCCACAACACGACGTGCTCTGGATAGTCTATAATTAAATATTTTATTTTCTACTGCTTTCCGATCACTAAAAGGTTTTAGCACCCGTGAGCTTAAACGGAAGGCTTCGTCCGAAACAAATACAAACGGTACCTATAAAGTAGAATGTTATAAATTAAGTTTTTATTTTTTTACCATATGTACATATACCTTTGTGTTAGTTCCAGGGTGTACATCATCGTTAGGGAAATTTAATAAATTTTCTTTAATTACTTTCCCAATGGTAGACACATTAAAAGCAGCAGCGTCATTAGCTCTGCCATTCGTACCGACATCAACCATGATAAATTTGTATTTTGCATCTACGACTGCCAACAATATTATACTGTTAAACCCTTTATAATTATAGTAGTAAGATCCGTCTGTATGTTGGACCCTTATGGCAATATGCTTGCCGTCTAAAATAAATACTTTTTAAAATACTTGCAGTATATAAATATAAAATGTTCACCTATAGCTCCGAGACACATTGGAAAATTCCACAGGGTTTTAAAGACATTAGCAACATCCTCCCACTCACTAGCAGATTGACATCCCTGAAAACAAGTTATTTTGTTAAGCGATATAACATACAAAAACAACTAAGAATGGTATTTAATTGTTACAATACCTACACTGAATAAACATTTCACCTCACCTTCATATAATTATGCAACAGTGTTTTGTATAATGCTTCTAACGTGTCTGGAACAATTGAGGAAATAGCTTGGCGAGAAACTCTAAATCCATAAGACAAGTCTTTGAATGAGTTTCCACTTGCCAGGTATCGCAAAGTGATCAGGAGTCTGGAAATAAATTGTTAAATAGAGATATTATCTTTAGGGTTTTAGTAATTACCGTGTGGTAGGGGAAATGGCTTCTCTCAGAACTGTATTTTGTTTTGATATTAGTGGCCCCACAAGGTCCAGAAGCTTATCAAAACAGTCTCTAGAGAGCCTGGTAAAATTTTTAAAACTTTCCGGGTCCTCCAATCGCAGCTCGTTGTCAACGAGGTGCGTAAGGTCCTTTCCGCTGTAGCGTCGAAGCAACCACTCTCGGCTCCAAAATCTTTTTGGTTTCTTTTTAAGTTTTTCTTTTTTATATTTTGAAATTTGCGACATCATAATCACTGATGACAATACTGCAATTTTTTCCTGCTTTGAGAGGTACTTCATTTTTCTTCCACTGTTTGAGAAAATAAAAGAAGATAATACGTCTGTTAAAATTCGTGAAAACATATGGTTTTGCATCATTTTTGTGTGATGGTCTGGCATCCACAACACACTTGGATCGGATTTTTTTCAAGTGTGATGCGATTTTCTTCAAGTGTGATAAGATTTTGTCAGATTATTTTTTGAATAAATCGCACCACTATCTAGGATAGTGAGTCACGGCCTTAAACCAAAGGGAACAGATATCACACAATTGCAACATCGGCATCTACACCCTGTCAAAAAGCAGCACCATGATAGTCCATCAGCCAGTAATCAACCATCAGGCAGTGAAAACAGCAACATAAAAGTCTCAGCCATCAATCAAGGCTTCAACTAAAACAGAACAAAACAACAGAATCAGCTGAGGATAAGTACAGTCACCCCTTGCCCTAAACAGGCCCACGATAAATCCTTAGTTTCATTCCTCTTGTGCTAAATTATCTTTACAACCAGTTCCCCTGCAAATTAGTCCGAACAGTGGTGTTTGAAGTGGACACTCGCCATTTTACGTTCCCCTTTTGGATTTACGAATCACTGTGTTAAGGTTAAAAGGTTAGGACAAGTTGTATATTCTAGTCGTAAGTTACTACACAAATCCAGCCATTTATCCGACGTGCAATGGGGTACGCTCGAACCACTAGAAGAACCAGTAAGAAAAAGGAAGTGTAAAAGAATTATTTTATTTCACCATTCACTACATTTTATTATATTTCATTAATTTTATTGTTATATAACCTTGAAAATCAACCAAAAACAATTAGCGAATAGAACTAATTCGCAAAGATTAAGTGAACATTGAAGTTTTAAACTATTTTCTGCCCTACGATCGGCTTAGCAACAAAGATCTTCGGAAAGACAGAATTATTTTTGGTTCCGACATACATAATACATTGATTTACCTAAATTGTAATATATTTCATAACATTTCTTACAGCTAAAGTTTAAATTAACAATTTTATTTATATTTTATAGACATTTTCGAACCATATTAGCCTTTTACGATTACATTTAAATTAGTTTATTGATACCTTTAGATAATCAGCCTTATTACGAATGTCGTTCTCGTATTTCGACTACGACAGTTTTGTAAAATATTAAAGACAAAGTTGGCGTGGTATTTTTAATCTTTTACAAAACTGTCGTAGTCGAAATACGAGAACGACATTCGTAATAAGGCTGAATAAGAATTCATATTAGTTATTTAGCAATTTCATTTGCTTATCAATAGATAACCTTTTAGTTATCTCCATGTTGCATTTTTGAGCTTGCGCCTTAAAGTATACTATGGATACACTGTGATTTACTTATAAAGATATAAACTATCTGACTGTAATCTAGTTAAAACGACCAATTATGGATTCCAGACTAAAATATTAATGGGAACAGTTTTCTCCGTGTGCAGTCATATGATAACATTAGTGCGACTACCGTCATAAAGGAAAATGTACATCTTGGAAGATTACGAAAATAGATAGAGCTTTAAATTTATGTTCAGTGTTTAGTTTTTCATTTTGTTTTACTTTTCTTTGAGTTTAGTTTTCGCGTAAGGTATTAAGTTATTTTCAGTTTAGTTTTAATTTTGATTTAACGTAGAATATAAGATCGGAAACTCAAAATGAACACCATTGTTGCTATTTAAGATCTATCAATAAAAACCATATGTAATCATGTTTGTAACGATTAAAAATGCGTGTTTGAAAATTGATGGCTAATAAATAATAAGGTAGGTAGTGCTGGGGTGCGATAACTCCATACGAACATGGCCAAAAAAAGGTAAGAGCAAACCAAACTATTATTGGGACGCCTGAAAATCAATTCGGTCTCTTAAAGGGTGGGTAAATAATTTCCCGGAACCGACATTAGACCTGTCGAAGAATAGTCCGGAAGGTTCTAATCCATTTCAATGTGTGTAAAAAGTTGTATCAATTCAAACTTTGCTTACTCAGTAGTTGTAATTAGGCCCTTCGAGCGTACCTTTTGTGATTCCAACGGTTAATCACCCAGCTGGCAAGGATTCGAAACTTTATTGTACCGCCAAAATGATGAAAAGCCAGTCCTGGCAAGAACTTCTTACACTTCCGCCCCGTTGAGCTCTAGTCGATCATGAATATTTCCAGTGCAGCCTAGACTATGCGAAGGAATAAGAGGAAGTCTACTGAAGTTAATTTTTATCGCAGCAGTTTTCTCTTAGATAAATATGTAAGGAATCCATCGTCATCTCATTGTAGTCAATTCCTTCGTTGCCCACTTCGTCAAAATTAAATAAGCTGGCAATTCCAGCTAAATATAGTCTCTGCACTTGCAGATTAGATGCATTGAATTCCAATTATGCATGTGGATGAAAGGCATAAAGTGGCATTGCGGCATGAAATTTTTATATTCAGTTGTAAATCAAAAACTATTTCAGTTATTTTTGAACGCTCCCCGAGTTCATAGCAATTCCGTTTCTGCATAAATTCTCTTTATTATTTTTCCAATATTTTCATTAACATGACATTAAACGTTACTTTTTGAATGTTTAGTGTTGTGTAAATTTCTTTTAAATTTATTCATGTTAGAATTTCTTTAAATTTTAAAATCATTTTCATTAAGGGTAGTATGCTAAAAGTCCCGAAAAAATGGTATTTTATACATCACTTCGTGCTTGCGATGGCTTACGAAAGCTGTCACTGACATTTGTGGTTTACAGAGTTGTCAGACTAAAATAAAAACTTATAGATTACAAAAAGTTCTCTTGAATGAACTGCACACAATAAAATATATTAAAAACTAAGCTCTATTTCAATTGATCAACATATTTTATGAATGGCATTGCTTATACTACTGCAAATATCAACAACATTTAAGGAAATGCACGTAAAATGTGTAAAAAATCTAGATTATTTTGAATGGCAATGCCGAATAAATTTTCCAATCTGTATTAAATTAGTTGTCTTTGCAAAAAACACCTGCCGTTTGGCCGCATTTAAAACGTGTTGGTTCATTTGTTTATTAAAGCTTTAACATCAACTGATGGTCTATAATTTTATAAATATAATTATAAAAGTTATGAAACCCATCAATTATTTAAACTTCCGATTCGACATTTTTCTTTCAATTTGTAATTTCGTCAACCAATGCCAGGAATAATGGCGTGTTGAATTTGACAGCTAAAGTGATCGCTGCGTTTTATAAACTACCCATTAAATAGCGAAGCTCAACGCAGATAGTCACAGAACAGCTGTAGTCACAGAACAGCGCAACCACCAATTTGGAAATATCTGGAAAATTTCTCGCAGATCAGACAACACCCAAATGATAGAGCTTTAAAGGCACAGGTCTTGTTAACAATGAACACAGACATTTGGGAAAAGTTTCCGGTACAACAACTTTTTCGGCGACACACTAATACTTTTTTCATGGACTAATTACTACACTAGACTTAACATTTCTCAAAAAATTTATGAGATTTGGCCTGGTGTGATATGAACGTTGAATGTAGAAAAGAATTACTTCAATAATACCGGATATAGGCAATGGTTCAAGACAACTAACAAAATAACAGCTACGGTATTAGGGTAGTATTCTAAAAGTCCCAAAAGTGAACGTAAAGGCAGCAGCTAACGCGAACGCCAAAGTCAACAAATTGTAGTTTATATATCACTTCGCGCTTCGTAAAATTTTTTTGCGGAGAGTTACCTATCTTTGATTTACCTTGTAAATATTTCATTTATAATTCCTCTACGCACTCCATTTTATTTTTAAGGCTTTGGTTGTTAAAATTATATTCTGATCCCAAACAATTGTTTTCGTACGAAATAACTTTGGCGTAACAACCCTGTAATTGATGTTGGCTACGAAATTTTCGCAAAGAGCTAAGTACCAAGGAAATGAAAAGTGAACAAAATTTTTGGTTCAAGAAACGAAAATTTCATAAAAACTGATACCGGGCTTTGGCCGATAAAAAGTCGGCTATACGTGCTGATTTCGACTCACGGCTTTGAGTCGCCGCAGATATTTTTTCTGTTAGCCGCCGTCGCTGATTATTTTGGTCGGCGTAGGTCACTGTTGCGTACTACATTGGGTTTTGGTGGCTCCAATTTTTATTTTCTACTGTTTGTTTACAATGATTACCAAAACACTTTGCCCGTTCCGGAATTACGCGAGAAATATTTTTGTTTTAAACAAATTTAATAAAAAATTTTCTAAAAGTGCAATAAGAGAACATGAAGGTACGTTCGGATGATGTCTGCAAGCGATTTATATTTCAATTTCACACTGCTAGATTCTCCCAGTGATGTTGTTCTGGTGGACAAAGATACAAATATTACGCTGATTGGAATAAACAGGCCAAAACAACGAAACTCAATAACATTTGAAACAGCAGAGAAACTTTCGAATGCCATTTCTGCATTTGAGGCAGATGATGCATCACCTATTGCTGTACTCTATGGTATTGGTGGTTCATTCTCTGCCGGCTATGACGTACAGGAACTTGAAATGCAAGGTGAGAAGGGTAGTTTAGACTACCTGCTGAGACATGAGGGATCAGTGGGACCCACACGTCGCCACTCAAGAAAACCCATTGTCTGTGGTATAAATGGCTTCTGTGTTGCTAGTGGTCTGGAGTTGGCTTTGATGTGTGACTTAAGAGTCATGGAGGAGAATGCAATATTGGGATTCTTTAATAGGCGATTAGGAGTTCCAGTAAGCGACGGAGGCACGGTTCGCTTGGCGTCCATTGTTGGTCATTCCAGAGCTCTAAATATGTTGTTAACCGGAGAACGGATTACGGCTAAAGAGGCTTTGCATATGGGACTTGTCAACCGGGTAGTAGCGACTGGAACTGCTCTGGGACAAGCTGTAAATCTAGCATTTTGCGTTGCCAAATTCCCACAAGCCTCTCTAGCAAAAGATCGGAGCTCTTTATACACAAATGCCTATAGTCGGAACGGGTTTCGAGCCGCCATACAAACAGAAGTTATGAACACTTCGCGAGAGGTTTTAATGGAACTAAAAGAAGGCGTTCAGGGATTTAAGAAATGTAAGTTTATTTAAAATAGGTAATTATTTTATTACATTTTATATATTTTTCAGCCGCGTCAGATTCTCCAACCGCAGAAATCTGGCAAGTTAGAGAAAAATCTATTCCTGAGTGGGAAAAAATCGAGATTGATCTCGAAAAAAAGACAACCCCAAAAACGTAGTTATAAGTCAATTGTTTTTGTAATCATATTTCAACATGTTCGTGCTTGTAAGTATAAAAAAATTAATTTGAGGAGGGGCACTGAAACTTCACAACAGTTAACTACTGTAAGGGGAAAAAGCCATATTTGTTATGTTTTCGTTTAAATTAATTTGCCGTCAACTTCGTATGGGGAACTTCGTATGGAAAATCGCTTACCTCCCCCTTGCGAAGTGGTCGAACGAGAACATACCACTTATTAAAGTCAAGATCTAACAACGTTAGGTCGGCTCTGAGAAGCCAGTTTGATGTTTTGTTTCGGAACAAGACAAAAGGCATATATATATACATATACTAACGGCCTTATTCATAAAAAGTTGTGGTTTGAGAGGCGATTTATTATACAAAAAAAAACTCAAACCCATCACAACTTTTTATGAATAAGGCAGTAAGAATTTAGATTATTCTAACCAAGAAATTAAATTAAAAATATTTATATTTTCAATAAGATTTACACAAGACTTCTAATTGAATTTCATTTATTTTAACTTTGTATATATTAAGCAATTCAAAGCCAGTAGACCAATTGACAATTCTTTGGCATGGTGGTTAAAATGCATATGGTTTCCAAATTAAAAGTCAAAAGATAAATGTTTTTAAATATGTATGTATATCTGATTCTTACTGAATTTGATACACAAATCGACAAACTATGTAAAGTCACTATATATTTAAGGGAATTAGAATAGATAATTTTATTCCGTCAATAATTTTAACTTCATAGGTTTGGTTGCATGCAAAAGTACACAACCTCCAGCAAACAACAACAACCTCTGTTCGTATTTCTGTGGCAAAATAGTTACAAAAAAAGTACAGTAAAATTAAGAAAATAAAAGTACCCTTTTTTTTAAAGTTAATAACAAATTAACAAACAAATTCAGTACATAACAGTAACCATTTATAAATTAAAGAAAAAACGAACAAACTAAGAGACCACAAATATTTTTTTTAATAAAAACTAGTAGTCAGGTAACAAGTGAGTGTAACAACCTATTCTATATTTTTAATACTGAATATAACCTGAATTGCAAAAAATGTCGAATAATTTATATTTTTTCTTCCCCCCCCCCCCCCCCATATTCACAATGCATCCAGATTTTTTCCTGTGTGTCGTTTTTGCATTCACATGGTGACCTGATGGAATCGCTCTTCTTGTTCGTCCGATTCGGTGGGCAATTGGTGGTTGTTGGTTGATTGGCTTTCGTGGTTGCTAAAGATACTATTTAGCATCAATTAGTGTCTTGAGACACCGTTTTGCATACCATATCACTCCGGGCAGTCCAAAATACCGTGTCCAAATCTAGCCTGTTAATCGGAGATACCTCATTAGATCCCCTAGATCTATCTCGTCTATCTCAGTGAGGTTATGCAGGAAGGGACGGCCCATAGCCTTCAGGCGTCTATTCATCAGAGCCGGACAACTGCAGAGGAGATGCTCCACCGTCTCCTACTGACATGATCTTGGCTTACCATTGTCCTTTATACAGAGTGTTTTGTAACCATTATCATTGAGCCCTCTCACTACATTGTCTTGTACGTAGGGTTCCAGGATGATGCTTAGGTCTAGATCCTCCTCAGCTAGAAGGATTCGCAGGTTATCTGAGGCGATACGGGAGTGCTTCAGATTAATCTACACGACTTTCAACATCTTGGCAATTTTGGTGATGAAGTGGATGACCCCTCCAGCTGCATCCGGTCCCCATTCGCCATTGGGGCCAGGTGAATCGTCTGGGCCAGGAGCGTCTAGTATTTTTACTTTGTCTTCTCTCATGCTAAATAATAGGGTCTCCCCTGCTGATTTCAGAGCGGCGACGCCCTCTTCCGTAATGGCAAGGACTAAACTCATGCTCTTGTCGTTGGGTGGCTCTTTACGGTCCATGACTTGGAGGCACTCCAGGAGCTGGGCACCCTCACCCTTCATTTTGGGTAACCAAACTCGTGCACGAGGCCTCAAAGGAATTTCCTGCGCCGGGATCAGCCTCAGGCTGATATCTTCCCTGGCATCGCTCACTGAAGAGATCGACTTCTTCAGGAAATCCTTCGAGAATTATTCCATGCATTTGATCATCCTATAGCCTCGTAATGGGGTAACGGAGCCCTTATTTGGCAGTACGTGTTCCATCACGATTTCTGACAACTTGGACTCCACTTTAGTCCATTCCGAGACTGTGATAGGAGTTAGCTTCGCGGTCTTCGTGTTGGCCAGGGCAACCATTAGGTTGTCCTTCACTTCACGGGATGGTTTATTTTTTTTCCTGTGGATGTCTGTGTAGACGGGGGAACGTTTTTGACGTCATTCACCGAGCTTTTGGGGCCATTGCCAAAAGATCATCCTCTGATGGGCTGCCCAGACCCATCGAGGAATTTGATTTGCGACATTTTGGTCCCACGAGTGTACCCTAAGGGGACGTACCGTAGTGCGCAGTGACGGCTTGCGCACACTAGGCAACTAAATTACAACCGAACTGTGCCCTGGAATCGGAGGCGAGAAGTTAGCGTCCAGTTCCTTTAAAGCACTTGCTTGCCGTACAGATCTTCGGCACAACTTCACCTTGATCTTAAAAAGTGCAGATCCAGGTAGAGGCATGACCTACAAGGACCCAAAAGAATTGCCGCCTATTACATATAGGACAGACGCAGACCCAATGATGCCAACCAAAAGCGTGGTAAAATCCCACAAACACACCAAAAAATCCCTTTAATTGAAACAAAATCCCATATTTTTTTATTATATATTTTATATTAATATAGCATGTATACATACATATATACGGTAAAAAGGTACAAAGTATTTAAAAATAAAAAAAATAGGTTTTAGTTATGTCTAAGTCAAAACAATTCGTGTTTTTTAATAAAGCTGTTGTATGCATTACACCACTGTCAGATGAAGCTTCATCGCTTGAATTTGTGGAATCTAAAAATAATATTTTTAGGACATAGTCTATTTCTAGACGTGCAATTATAATTGCTGCAATTTATGAGTTCGTAGGAGAGAGAGGTAAGAAGAATGGAACGAGGAAAAAACTTGCATGAACTCTGCAATTCTTTCAGTTCTCATTCGTAATTTTTTAGTAATGGCGGCTTGAGAATAATTTGACATTTTTTTTCGTTTACTCATTCGTAAAAATTTCACACGAATAGTCTGCATATGTCTCAGATTTATACGAATGTCAGAAGCAGCAATATTAAAAAACCAGAATTGCGTGTGTGTAAAAGCAAATTGAAATTCCAAAAGAGAATCATGAAGAATTGCAGCAATTCATGAGTTCGTAGGAGAGAGAGTTAAGAAGAATGGAACGAGGAAAAAACTTGCATGAAATCTGCAATTCTTTCAGTTCTTCTCATTCGTAATTTTTTTAATAATGGCGCATGGTACAAATAAATGGTAGAAGCACTAGCCCAGCTGATTTGAACTTTTTTCTGGACTGAGTGTGAGTAAGTTTTTCTCTTATGTCAAAGTTTGTTTACATTTGTTTGTCAGCAACCCCCGTTCGCCTGCAACTTCTGTTTTTGAAATATTTATCTGCAAAAATTACATAGAAACGTTTTAATTTTCACACTTAAACACTTTCAATATATCAAATAACACTCAATCATTTTCTAAATGGCACTTTTTGCAAATTTGTTTACATTTTCATCATTTTTCTATCGGCTGACTTGACACAACACAGACACTGAGCAAAAACAAAATGCCTGTTGTTTTTGGCTTGTTGTATTTGTTGTCGTACTGCATCTACCATTATATTTCTACCATGTAATGGCGGCTGCAGAATAATTTGACATTTCTTTTCATTTACTCATTCGTAAAAATTTCACACGAATAGTCTGCATATGTCTCAGATTTATACGAATGTCAGAAGCAGCAATAATAAAAACCAGAATTGCACAAACAGAATTGCGTGCGTGTAAAAGCAAATTGCAATTCCAACAGAGAATCATGAAGAATTGCAGCAGTTACAATTGCACGTCTAGAACCAGACATAGTTTTAACTTTTATAATAATAAACAGTTATCCATTCCTCTCTGATGTTTACATTCGCAATTTTTCTATTTTGCATCGTTGCATATTTGCGTATCAAATGTAAAAATAAGCCTGTTTTTTAAAACAAGCGTCTTTGAACAAGCTTAATATAATAATCTTTGTTTGACCTTACCATATTAGAGCGTATGCGTACGTGCGTTCGTAAAGTCATAGCGCCGTACGTCGAAAGGGTTACCGTTATGTTTCATTACAAACTAAGTTATACACATACATAACATTAGAACAATTGAAGTATTTTGAGAAAACATCAAAAAGTTCGTAACTCAAATGTTTCGCCAAATATCCCACAAATTTTTGTATCCCTCCCTTTTATATTTGAAAATCCCAAAAAATGGATTTATCCCTCGGGTTGGTATCGCTGAGCAGACCACGGAGCCGCCTAATGTAGGATAGACGCTTGTTGATTTTGACTGGTAGCCTCCCTATTAAGGGATAGACAGACGCTCCCAGCCTGGGAAGGGTAGTTCTTAGGTCGTGTACTAGTGCCCTACTGGCATGGGTGGCCCAATGGGAGTTCCATGTACGACAAGAAGTATTCCCTCCAGCATGGCCACTATAAGTACACTTAAGCCCCCTACACTTAATTGGTGTAAGCACTGATCAAATTGGTGATGCAGAAAATGCAATTTCAATCTCTAGATGGATTGATGTTATAAAAGTAATTAAACATTGTTCTCCAATTTGTTTGCATCGTCTGGCTGTACACGATTCTTTCTTAAAGCGCCCTCGATTAATCTTTTAATGCATCCCAGACTCTCTAGTGGTTGTTTGTCACAGTGGTGTAGCGAGGGGGAACAAGGGGGGGCATCGTGCACAAAACAAAAAATTGCTGGATAATTTTTATTTTTATTATAATTGATTTCTGGAAAATATATTTTAAATTTAGTGTCAGTGTAATATAATAGATGTTGACTTTATTTAATACAAAGATTTTTCATTTAATAACAATTGACCAGTACATCCGAGTACAACAACAACAAAAAATAATAAATGTTAATTCGTTAATAAAAAGGAAAGAAAGGAACACTAATAGTCTAAATCAAATAGTAATAATATATTCATAATAGAAATGGCGCGTCTTTTCTACTGGCAGGGCTGACTCGATCTGTGTCTGTCAGCACTTCCTTATGGCATCTACGCTGTATGGTTACATAAATTATATCCTTTATTGATTTGTCTGATAAAATAATATGTTAAATAAATATTTGCAGTGTTCAAATCACAAACATTCTTTCTAAAACTAGCACTTCAAGATGGTACAAATGTAGGAAACCTATTTTCTTTACTAAGACTTGTAGCTCAGTTTGATCCGCTACTTGCAAATTATCTTAAACATGCAACAGAAACTCCAAAAACTGTCTCTTGTCACCACAGATTCAAAATGAACTCATTCATCTTTTGGCATCTACAGTTCGAAATCAACTAATAAACGATATTAAAAGAAATAAATATTATGGAATTTTGTTTGATTCAACTCCTGATATCTCTCGTCGAGAACAAATATCCCAAGTCGTTAGGTATGTATGAAGATGTTGATTTTATCACTAAAAAAGTTGCCATCAAAGAATTTTTTTGGGTTTTATTGAAATACGATACATGCTACTGATGCAGCCTCGATCGAAAATACAAATGGAAAAAATCATAAAACAATATTTGTTAATTGTGATAGCCATTCATTGAATTTAGTAGGAGTTACTGCAGCTAAACAAGATCCAATCGTTGTGACATGTTTTGGAATAATTGAAAACATATACATATATTTTTTCTCACGTTCAACGTTACCATGGGAATTATTAAAAACTGCTTTAACAAAAACTGTCAAACATGAATCTGAAATCGTCTAGAGAATATGGTAGAACTACTAGAAAAATTTGCAGAGGACACTAATCAGTCATTTGTGTTACTATTGTCGTTTTGATAGTTTATAAAACGTTGCAGCTGTTAGGTGACTACCTGCGTTGAGTTACGTTAGAGAACCCATTGCACTATTTTTTCCGCTCTCATGTAGAGAGTCTGAGTAAAAGAGCATAAACGAGTCTTATTCTTTTTATAGAATATTTCAATATAAATGCACCATTTCGACAATGTTATTACATAAAACAATATAAAAGGCATCAATGTTTCACATCAAAATTATTAATGGACCATGTTATGACAAAAAGAGAGTAATACGTTTTGAATCAATCGCCAGATGTTGCCAATGCTTTTGAGTCATACAATTCGATCCATGAGTTCTCCATACTATTCAATACTCTTTGCCGACGACGACCTCTTGTTTGTTCGCTGCCGCTACATCAATATCACCATACTTATTTTCAGGCAGAGACTATTGTTGTACAACAAGCACGTATGTAATGCTAACGCTGTGTGTTGTTTGCATGTGTTCACTTTGATAGATTGCCCTACCCGTGCCTATAGATGTGAGCACATCAACAATATTAAAACTAGTTCATTAAGACCGAGAGTTAAATTTGTCTTCAAACCAACACATTTCGTCATGTATATGTGACTCCAGAACCTGCTCACGAAGTCACATATATAAACCCCTAGAGGGAAGCAAAATATAGGGCTGAAAATTGAAACTTTAGAGCATACATGATTTTTCATAACTAACCACCTGAATAGAAGCTAATCATAAACCTAAAAATCAGAAACAAATAAATACGCATATGTGACCGCCTAATATAATTATAATTATAATAATAATTAGAATTATGCGAACTTAAGGGGTACTTACCTTATCATACTCGCCGATACCTTGACAACTTACCATTTTGACCTAATGCACTTATACTCCGTACTTATTCATTTACTTACAATTATCCATATGTAGTATCATTAGTATATACATGATTTCAGGCATATAAAACCAACAACAAATATCATAGGCGAAATTAAAATTTAAAATAAGAGGGGAAAAAACCATAGACTAATACATACATAGATACATTTATTCTCTCAATAAATTAAACGTCATAGGTACGGTGGAAAGTAAACATTGGATGGTGGAAAACATGAGTTCAATAATACCAGGTAGAGGCAATAGTAAACAACGTCCAACAAAGGAACAACAACCGAATTTCGTGTTTTTGTGGCAAACTAGTTGTGTTAAATACAATACAAGTGTATACCAACGATAAAAGTCAACAAAAAAGTGCAAAATACATTTCAATTTGTCAGTTCTACACCAAAACGACATGAAAAAGTTAAGTGAACATATTTTGTAACTCCACCTGGTGTAAGTTAATTTTAAATTTAAATTCTCTCATTTCCACAAACCTACGACGAAGAGTGTGAAATGAAACGCCAGATGAGAGAATAAGTGTATCTATGTATGTAAAGGGGTTTTCAACAGAGACGCTACAAAAGTAAATCGATAGGGACAGCCATAGAGTAATCTCAGACTAGAGAGAATATTTGGCTCATCTGACGTTTCCCTTCACACTCTTCGTGATGCGGTCGGTGTGATAGAGAGATGTTTGACGAAAAGTGACATATACCAGGTGGAATTACAATAACTTCGTGCTTTAATTTGTCATGTAATTTTGGTGGAAAACTGTGAAATTTAAATGTGTTTTAAACTTTTTGTTGACTGTTATTGTTAGCATACATTTGTGTTGTATTTAACACAATAATTTTAACACACAAAACGAAATGCCGTTGTTGTTATTTTGTTCGTTGTTTTGAACCATTGTCTCTATCTGGTATTAGTAAAACAGTTCTTTTCAACATCAAACGTAAATATCACACCAGGCCAAATGTCATAAATTTGGAGGGAGAACTATTAGATCCACTATAAGTATTAATCTATGGGGACAGCAAACGACGCCATATTTTTTCCCGCTCTTTTGACATTTCTCTTCAGTAAGGTTTGCCATTTCATCATGGAAAGATATACGAGCCAACAACAAGTCGAAATTATTAAAATTTACTACCGAAATTTGGAGTCAGTGGCCTCAACTTTAAGAGGCCAACTTTAAGAGGCCTCAACAATCAGCGATGAGGCTCATTTCTGGCTGAATGGCTTCGTCAATAAGCAAAATATGCGTTATTGGTCAGACAGCAATCCACACGTAATCCATGAGTCATCATTGCATCCCGAAAAAATTACGGTTTGGTGCGGTTTATGGGCCGGCGGGTCATTGGGCCGTACTTCTTCCGTGATGATCAAGACCCGCACATTACTGTGAATGCGAATCCCTACCGTTCAATAATAACCGAATATTTTTGGCCCCAATTGGATAATATGGACTTGGAGGACATGTGGTTCCAACAGGATGGCGCCACAAGCCACACAGCGAATGCCACAATCAATTTATTGGAAACCAAGTTTGGTGAACGTGTTATCTCACGAAATGGCCCAGTCGATTGGCCGCCTCGGTTGTGCGATTTGACGCCGTTAGATTATTTCCTGTGGGTTACGTCAAGTCTATGGTCTATGTCAACAAGCGAGCGACGATTGATGAGCTTCGTTCGAATATCGAACGTGAAATTGCAGCAGTATCGGCCGATTTATGCTTGAAAACCGTAGAAATTTGGGTTCAGCGTCTGGACTTCTGCAAGCGTGCCCGTGGTGGCCATCCAAAAGAAATCGAGTTCCATACATAATGGCATCGAACGTACTTTCAAAGGAATAAAGAATTTCATTGGTATCTAAAACCGGTTTTGTTTTATTTAAAAAAACTTTTGTAGCGCTCTTATTGAAAAAGCCGTTATTAGTTTATGGGAAAAACAAAACAAGTAACTGGGTTTTATTTTAGACCAGAGATTATAAATAATTCTCGATATTTTTAACTTGGCTGTACTGGTCAACAATTTTCAATGAAAATTAAACAACGTTAATTTCAATATTCTCCAACGTTTCTCCGGATTTTCCCGGCTTCTTCAGGGAGATGTTTATTTTGATCTACAAAATTATGTTTTATAATGTTTTGTTTATTTTAAACTTTTACATTTTACACTTACTTTTAGCCACAGTCAACCTGCACTGTCTATGATCAAATTATAATTGGCGCTAATTTTGTCTATGTCGTCTTTGCTGTTTATTGTTTTGTTTGCTTTTTGTCTTATTCGTAAACTTTCTAGTGTCATTCGTTTTCTGTGTTTGTTTCTCTATATCTAATATTTTCGTGTTATCAAAGTCAGGCGTGTGTTCAGTGCGTGCTGTGATATTCCTGTCATCGCTTTTTTCTTTTTGATGTCCATTTCGTGTTCGGCTATAATGATCATTACCGACTAATGAAATTATGTATCGCTGTAATGATCATATGTTTCAAATGTAAACAACGCAGAGCATAAGATAAAAAAAATCATAGATTAATACTTATAGTAGATCTAATAGTTCTCCCACCAAATTTATGACATTTGGCCTGGTGTTTACGTTTGATGTTGAAAAGAATTGTTTTACTAATACCAGATAGAGACAATGGTTCAAAACAACGAACAAAATAACAACAACGGCATTTCGTTTTGTGTGTTAAAATTATTGTGTTAAATACAACACAAATGTATGCTAACAATAACAGTCAACAAAAAGTTTAAAACACATTTAAATTTCACAGTTTTCCACCAAAATTACGTGAAAAATTAAAGCACGAAGTTATTGTAATTCCACCTGGTGTATGTCACTTTTCGTCAAACATCTCTCTATCACACCGACCGCATCACGAAGAGTGTGAAGGGAAACGTCAGATGAGCCAAATATTCTCTCTAGTCTGAGATTACTCTATGCATCGAAGAGAATAATGGAAGAGTAAACGAAACAAAGAGCAAACAAGTTACGTTTACAAACAAATAGAACTAAACGACATACCTATTCCGGAGAAAACATCTTGAAGCTAAGATTAAATTGAAGACTCATCAATTGCATTGGCTGCTCAATTCGAACTCAAAACTTAGACTTAACTACAAAGTTCAAATATTCAACAGTGTAATAAGTCAATTTTTATCAGGCCCACTTCAACATCAATCTCATTATTAATACATAATTGGATTAACCCTATTTAGAATATACGATTCAAACACTTATTTTTAGGCCACTTTATAGCAGACTCAATAAATCATAATTGTCTTTAAAAGAGTTCTTGTAACTCCACCTGGTATAAGCTAAATTGTCAAAGAGGATGAGTATAAGTAGACAAGAAAATTTACTCACGGAGAGGAATTTCTCTGCTCTATCTCTTAATCTTCGTTGAATATTTCAATACACTGGCTGTTTTTTTGCTGATGTTATTGTATCTAACTATACAGTTTCCAACCATGTTTAAATAAAATTACATAAAGCATGTAGAGTATAAAATAAAGTTACAACCATAGAATAACACATACGTAGATAAACTTATTCTCTCATCTGACGTTTCATTTCACACTCTTCATCGTAGGTTTGTGGAAATGAGAGCAATTAAATTTAAAATTATCTTACACCTGGTGGAGTTACAAAATATGTTCACTTAACTTTTTCCTGTCGTTTTGGTGTAGAACTGAAAAATTTAAATATATTTTGCACTTTTTTGTTAACTTTTATCGTTGGTATATATTTGTATTGTATTTGACACAACTAGTGTGTCACAAAAACACGAAATTCGGTTGTTGTTCCTTTGTGGATCGGTTGTATACTATTGCCACCATCTGGTATTATTGAACCCATATTTTCTACCATCCAATGTTTACTTTCCATCGTACCTATGACGTTTAATTTATTGAGCGAATAAAATCTTCTATGGTTACAACGCTTGAGAGACATGCGTTTGATTGAATTGCGTCGACTTGTTGGTTCTTTTGGCGTAAATACGTCTTACCTTACGGTATAGGGTTCATTGGTTATGAGGAAACGGCGAGATAACTTTTTTTAAAAATTTTTTTGTAGGTAAATGAAGGTGTTATCTTTCGTTTGATAACCAACATTTCATATTGGTTGATATCTTCCTAATATTTAAATTTCTCAAATGAAAATTGTTTAAACACATACACTCAAACATATGTGTGGTGTTTGGTTGAGTGTTTGAGTTTGTAGCGTGAACACAAACTATGCTGCTGTTTCAGTGTGGACACAAACCTTCGGCTGTTGTTTTGATTGATGAAATATTGAAATTTCGTATATTTACTTATTTATTTAAGTGAAACAAAATGTTAAATGTGAATTTGAATTTAACATGGATATATAATTATAAAAAATATATGAAAAAATTAATTCATACATTTTTATGTTAAATGAAAGTGCTGCCAAGTAAGCAAAATAACAATGCTGCTTGATGCTGTTTGACAGCAGCTGACAGTTGACGTTTAGTAAATTAAAGTAAAAGTAACTATCAAATAAATAAATTCATTTGCTTATGTTATTTATCATTTATTGTTATATATGCTTTCTGTCTTATCGGATGGCGTATTCTACGTTAAACTTAATGACACAGCCTGCAGGGACAGTCCGTGGCCGAAGGCCTCGGACAACTGTCTGCTGTTTTTTTTATTTCTTGTCTATCTAGATTCAATCGTTTTTGTGTTCACACTACAGATCTTTTTCTAATCGATAATTTTCTATTTTAGTTGGACAACTCTATAAATCACAAATGACAGTGATAGCTTTCGTAAGCAAATACAAGCGCGAAGTGATTCTAAACTTTTTTTTACATTGGCTTTCGCGATGTTGCTACGTTTACGGTGACTTTCGGGACTCTTACAATACTAGTCTTATTACTTTTGTTTGCATATATGCATGAGAACTAAGCCGACAGAAAATTTCCCGGTGCGCCGCCGTCGTAGATAATGTTTTGAAGTTTGGGCCACCGTCATTTATGGCTCGTAGCGGCTTATAGCCTTTTCACACTAGGCCACATCTTACATCTTCAATCAATTTGCCAAAGATTTTATCATTTCCCCATACAAATTTGACATATTGTGAGCTCAACATCTTTGAAAAATGTTCCTATCTCATTAAGTTTCACCCCACATCATTCGAAAATTTTGAGTCCATCACTAGAACAAAATTGAATTTCTAGAAAAAATGACAGAAATTCAAAAAACAAAACGAAATATGTATTTATATCAGGTGGTAGCGCTAGAACAGCTGATATAAATGTTTTCAAATCTTTGCCTCAACTGACTGTTAAATTGAAATGAATTTATTTTTTTTACTTTTTGAGTACTTCTATTGCAATTTGGTATGATATGACATGATTTGGTATGACTTTGGCATAAAGCAACTATTGTATAGAGAAGAAAATAAGTGAAGCGTGCCGTTTCTCTGCTCGCTCTCTTACTCTCTTCGTTGAATATTTCAATACACGAGCAGTTTTCTGATGATGTTATTGTATATAACTATAGAAATTTCAACCATATTTAAATAAAATTACATAAAGTATGTAAAAAGTATGAAGATATGGCGCATAAATGAAATGCGTTTGAGTGAATCGCGTCGACTTTTTTGTTCTCTTCTACTAGGGTTGTCAAATTGAGGGGTTTTTTCTTCTCTACCTGTACATCCTTTATGACTTTGGCAGTGGTATTACACCAAACAGATTCAAAACAGCTATTGTCGTTGTCGCAATAACACCACCTAATATAGATACATCTTGACGAAATAAATGTAGGAAACAGCAATTGTAATAAATATGAAATGTTAAAAAATAAACGCTTGCCGAATGTTATTCTCCATTTTTTCGACTCCTGGGCTCCAATAGACAATACAATATACAGAAAGCATTTCCTAAACCGTTTTAGTTCCATTTATTTTTGATCACAAAAATTTCGCTACAGCGATGTGGCATATTAATAAATGAATACGAGCAGATGACGGATGGAAGATGTTGCAAGTGTGAATGCATGTTCCATTATTTCAAAATTTTCCATGCGTTCCCCCAAAATGTACTCTAGTGTGAAAAGGCTATTACTATGTTAGCCGATATTACCAGCTAAGCCGAGTAATGGTAATAATAACAAACAAAAAAAAATCCAATGAGTGTTCGAACTCACGGGCGATGTGTTAACACCTTTTTGCTACACGGTACCTGTTCGATTTCTATGAACACATTCGTAAATGTTACATTGGAAAATTAAAAACAGCGTTCAATCATATGATGACGTTACAGTTAAATAATATTAATACTTAAAATTATTTAAAGACCCAGTGCAAGCAAATGTGTCATTATTTTCTTCCTCAATACTTTTTGTTTTATTCCCACAAAGAATGCAAAGCAACAGACACTTGTACATACATACATACATTGTTATATTCGTACGATATAACCGAAGATCAACATAAAATACTTTTTTAATATTACTCCAAATTAATACTCCAAATTAAAACACTTCAATCTTGGCTCGCCGATATCGGATCGCCTTAATTTTTGGCCTAAACTCTTCGTCGAAACCCGCACTAGCTTTTTAATCCAAAAATTAATAAAATCGGCTATGAATTTCCGGAGAAAATCGCGTGGGAAAATTATACGAAAATCGCCAATAATCACTTTCAATACCGACTGCCAAGCAACGAACAAACAAACGATGATTTACTCTACAAACCTAACACTTGCGTATGTATTAAATTTATAGTTTACAGCCCTAGAGGCGCGCGTATAGATGTTAACACATCAAAAATTATCCACACAACCAACGAGATGAGCCTAGTAACGTCTGCCGATAAATCATATTTAATAAAAACTCAGTCGCCGCCGACGATTAATTTTTTTGCTGCTCTTCCGCCGCCGCCGAAAATTATGGATCGGTTTCGTTCACTGAAGACGTGGTTACTAAAATGGTAAAAGAAACCAACAAAACAATTGTATGCAACGACGATCAATATTACTGCGCAAGTTCTCTCTCACATCATCTTCTGATTATTGCATAATTTATGTAAATTTACTAAGTAGACAGTCAAAATTTCTAGTCAATGGAATGCTAACAAACAAAATGAGTAAAACCCTAGCCATTCTCTGATCTCTCTCTTACTCTCATCATTGAATATTTCAATACACGAGCAGTTTTTTTATAGTTATTGTATATAACTATACAAATTCCAACCGTGTCGAAGTAAAATTACATAAGCTATGCCAAAAGTATGAAATAATCAAGATATAACGCGAGAGAGAAATACGTTTGAGTGAATTGCTACCACTTTTGGTTCTCTTTTACCAGGGTTGCCAAATTGCGCACATCATAGTCGTCTAAGTCTTGATCGTCTTTGCTTTACTTAAACATGGTCAGAATTTGTGTCGTTATATACAATATCAATATCAAAAAACTGCTCGTGCATTGATATATTCAATGAAGAGAGTAAGAGAGAGAGCTGAGAAACGTTACGCTTTAGTCATTTTCATTTTTGGCCTTCCTGTTGAGAGCAATTTTGATTGTCTACTAATGATTGGTTTATTTTGTATGCCGCCTCATTCATCAAATCGCAATTTTAATTTTTCATCGAAATAGATTAGTGAGAAGAAAATATAAACTGTGTAGAATCAGTGCCTCATGTTACGGTTTATACACCAATCATTTATTTTATTGTTCTTTCATTTTCTAACAAAGTTTGGGATATTTAAAGCATGATAAAATTGGAATTGTTATTTATATTTAGGTTCCTGGCAATATTAGTGTTGCCAGCTGCAAACTGGAACTTCCATTGGAAAGATTGAAATTTTCTAGCTTAAACATACTACATAGAACATTTTCACCTACGAACACTCTTTGCTGTTTTTAAATTGTGTTGAAAAATTCATCTCGGTCAAAAAATGGAATTTACCCGTGTACATTTTCGTGCGATGAGCTTTTACGATTTTCAGCGTGGATTATGGAGACAAGAGTGTCTCAATCAATTTGTTTCGACTTTTGGTGATGAAGCACCAACAAAAACCACTGTAAAAAGCTGGTACTAAGAGTTCAGTCTCGGACGCCGTTCGATCGAGGATGAATTTCGTGAAGGTCGTTCAACTTCGGTCGTTTTGCCGGAAACCATCGATGCTGTGCGTGAACTGATAAAGTAAGACCGACATGTGACATACCGTGAGATTGAAGCATCCTTGGGCATTAGTATGACAAACATCAATAAGATATTGCATGTTCATTTGGCCGTGAAATATATTTGTTCTCGTTGGATCCCACATAATTTGGCGAATGTTCAAAAAAAGCCTCGTGTCGATTGGGGGAAAGAAATGTTGAAAAAATACAACCGCAGAAACTCAAATGCAGTGCATAAGTATAACATCGTCACAGGTGACGAATCATGGATCTACTTATGGATATGAGCCCGAAACAAAACAACAATCGACCGTATGGGTATTTCGAGACGAACTAAATCCAACAAAAGTTGTTCGCTCGGGGTTTTTTTCCGGTATAAGCGGTTATGTGGCCACAGTGCCTTTAGTCGAATATAGTAGGTCAATTCTGAGTGGTATACCACCATCTGTTTGCCAACAGTGTTCGAAGTAATAAGGAAAAACACAAGAGAATACGCATCATTTTGCATCAGGACAATGCGAGCTTTCACAAATCAGCTGAAGCAATTGGTTATTTGAGCACTCAACATGTCGAATTGATGGGTCATCCGCCGTACAGCCTGATTTGGCGCCCAATGACTTCTTTTTCGCCGCCCGAAGAAGCTGTTGACGCGTTCAAAAACCCATGTTTTGGAGGTGTCTCTATCGGATTGAAAGTTAATTTTCGTCGAATATCTCTCATTTGCACAAACCTACGACGAAGATTGTGAAATGAAACGTCAGATGAGAGAAATGTTTTCGCTATCCTAATTTCCTCTATGTGGTATATACCATTACGTTCAAATTCTAGCATAAATAAAAACTGTATGAAAACCATTGCATTACATTAAGGGGCCCTTAGACCTGTGGATAAGTTGCAGCGACTTCAAGTTGACATCAACTTATCCATGGTGTAAGGTGAAGTTGGTGGTTTGTACAAACTAGTTGATGTAAAATCAAAGCCATTTTGATTTTTTGAAGTTAATATCAACTTATCCACCAGTGTATGGGGAAGTTGCATCAACTTTCATACGCATTTCGGTGAGAAACGTTCATGAGGCAACATTATCGGCAAAATGTAAATAAATGAACCAAAAAATAAATAAATTAAACATTATCGGAAAAATATAAACTAAATAAATATGATTTGTAGTGTTATTTATAAATATTTAAAGAAAATAAAAATGGGGTTTTTTCGTAAAATTTGTGATATTTTCGCAGTGCGCTCACCACTTGTAGTCGAGCAACTTATCCACAGGTCTAAGGGCCCCTTTACGCAGAAATTCTGGCATAAAAAACCGTATCACAACTGTCGTTAGGTTAGCCCAGTGAGTTTCAACGAGAATTTGGTGGAATTGAAACACGCATGCACAGTCATGGCAAAATAAGTAAGGTAGAAGCAGTAGAAATTGTTTGCAGTTTGTTTTTATTTCAAGAGCCGACCTTGTCAAATTCAGCTAATCGAAATTGCCAAGATGTATTTACATATATCAGGTTATAGCAAGAGTAATTGTTGTAATTTTCGGCAACAACCAGAAGGACAAGAAAAAACTTAATCTGCTGTTTTAACGCTTCCACCCAGTATTAGATACATCTTGGAAATTGGTGTAAACAACATTTGGCAAGGTTGGGCCACAACGCCAAGAAAAAAATTGAAATCAGCTGTTCTAACGCTTCCACCTGTAATATATACATCTTGATGCACAAGTCTTTATCATAGACGAATTTTGCATAGATACATTAATTCTCTCACCAGACGTTTAATTTCACACTCTTCGTCGTAGGTTTGTGGAAATGAGAGAATAACCTACGACAAATAACCTACAGCAGGCTGAGGTACAAGAACTGTTTACTTAACTTTTTCATTTCGTTTTCGTATAGAACTGTGAAATTTAAGTGTATTTTGCACTTTTTTGTTGAATTCTATCTTTGGTATACATTTGTACTGTATTTAACACAAATATTTTGCCACAAAAACACGAAATGCGGCTGTTGTTCCTTTTTTGGACGTTGTGTACTGTTGCCTTCTGGTATTATTGAACCTATGGTCTCCACTATCCAATGTTTACTTGCAACGCCTATGATGTTTAGTTTATTGGGAGAATTAATGTGTAGACTAAATTCAAAGACGAATATAGTATAGACATATTTATTCTCTCAATAACTTAAACATCATAGGTATGGTTGCAAGTAAACATTGGATGGTGGAATGGGTTCAATAATACCAGATGGTGGCAATAGTATACAGCGATCCACAAAGGAACAATAACCGAATTTCGCGTTTTTGTGACACACTAGTTGTGTTAAATACAATACAAATGTATATTAACGATAAAAGTCAACAAAAAAGTGAAAAATCCATTTAAATTTTTCAGTTCTACACCAAAACGACATGAAAAAGTTAAGTGAACATATTTTGTAACTCCATCTGGTGTAAGTTAATTTTAAATTTAAATTCTCTCATTTCCACAAACCTACGACGAAGAGTGTGAAATGAAACGTCAGATGAGAGAATAAATGTGTCTATACTATATTTGTCTATGACTAAATTCGTCTACGGTCTTTATATCCATAGACTAATTATTATACTACACTCAACAGTTCTCTCAGCAAATTTATGACATTTGGCCTGGTTTGATATGAACATTGGATGTCGCAATGAATTCTTCAATAATACCAGATAGAGACAATGGTTCAAAACCACCAACAAAATAATAACAACGGTTTTTCGTTTTGTGTGTTAAAAATATTGTGTTAAATACAACACAAATATATCCTAACAAACACAGTCAATAAAAAAGTGTAAAACGTTTAAATTTCACAGTTTTTCAACAAAACGACATGAAAAACTAAAGAGTCACAAGTTCTTGTAAATCGAACTGGTGTAAGTCACTTTTCGTCAAACATCTCTCTATCACACCGACCCCATCACGAAGAGTGTGAAAGGAAACGTCAGATGATTTAAATATTCTCTCTAGTAAAATGTACTCTATGTTTATATATTTCTCTATTATCAACACTGGCAATAGCCCAGTGACTTTCTACGAGATATTACTTTATGGTATTCACGTTTAATAAACACAAATTGAGTAAACACCGGTTAACCGACGTCTATGTCAAGTTTATAAAGTAAAATAACTAAAGAAAAACCTTGCCGGCCGATCTACCATTCGGACATATGTATGCACACGCAGGAAAAAGCCGGGCCCTGTAACATTATGCAGGAACCATGTATATGTTTGGAACGGTTTTTTGAACAATAATAAAACTATATCTAATAAATGAATAAAATAATATAGTTCTATAAAAGGTAGCATAAATAAATATCATACCTGATATTTATATATAAGTAGAACATCATTATACTTACGTGCCATCCATTATTTTCATGAATTGAAGATCTACTGATTTGTTGTTTCTTTTTTTGTTGTCTGTCACGTTTTTGTTTTCATCAGTTTTCAACAAACAAGGTAATTTTTGGGTCATAAGAACATATATTAAAACTTATTAATCGTTGTGTCTCCAACATGTTACATTGCATAGCACACCACAATGCGTTTAGATACAAGTATACTATATTTGCCACTAGCTACAAACACGTTATATTTGCATCCAAACAACAAAATAAATGACAGATTTTTCAGCGTGTATAAAATTTGAAAAACTCCAGAAAAATGTAAAAACAGAGTGTTAATTTTTTAATAGCTGACGGGCAACTGCAGTACAGCCATAGTTAAGAAAATAAACGAAAATCTTATGTTACGGAATGGAAAATATGAAAATTAGCCAGCCTACATGCAGTTCCACTACATATTGATATGAGTAAGAATTCATTACACTGTTGTAGTTTTTTTTACCCTAATTCGGGCACGAAGAATCGAACTACATCATTAGTTTTTTGAGTTAAAATTCCGGTTTCATACAAAATTTTTTTATTTTGACTAAAGAGTGGATTTTATTTTTCTATTTTGACTGACTTTGACAGACACTATCTTCTATTTTGTTGGCTGTACCGGTAAACATTCTTTAATAAAGTTGTCCCCAACTTTTTGGGCTTCAACCTTTGGGAAAAAAAAGATTACCTATAAAACCTTCAGAACATCGACAGAAAAGTAACTTTCCGACTTCTTTAAGTTTTCCTTGTCAGTAATCAGATTCTTTCGCCAAATAAGAGACTATATAACTATATTTATTTACTCATCTTCATTTTCAATATGAAATTTCAATTAATTATCAATTTCCGATATAAATAAATTCGTATTTAAAATAGCAAAGACACAAACCAATTTACTTAGTAGAGCTCTGTTATAGAACGAACGAGCTCTGTTACGCACTTTATTTTAAAGATAAATTGACAATTTATTGATTTTTTCAATTAAATAATCGTTGCAGAAATTTAAAATACAATAATTAATAAAAACACAGTCCAAACTAAATATATTTGCTGCACAAACTAATATACATATGTATATGCAATCAAATCCCAAATATTGGAATTTAAATATGTCACATATAGTGGGACTAGTGTGGCAAATATGGTTATATGAAGAATTCTCCACGAACCAAACATATCTTTAAAGAGTGTCTTCGGAACATAAAATCTAGAATTTCCCAAGGACTTCCAGAAATTCAGAAATTTAAACATTCTGTGTGAGGTCCCTGTTCAAGATTTTGTCCCACTGTGGTCAAACGAAGAATTCTCGAAGAACCAAACATGTGCAGTTGGGTAGTGCTTGATACATCCATTCAGAATATGCCACCCACATATTTCAGAAGACCTGAAAGGTCTCTTAAAGTACTTTCCAACAAGCCTAAAAAGAAAACGAATCCGACCACTGGTCCAGAACTTAGCAATTTTATCCCAGTACCCTCCGACCACCAACCCGAAAATTTTCAATCCACTGCCATTTAGCCCCCTTGCATTTTCGGGGATGGTCGTAAATGGGCATATTTTCAGGAAATGAGCCAAGGAATACGTTGGTAAAATTTGTCCAGTCGTGACTGAACCACCCTGTATATTAGTTTGTGCAGCAAATATATTTAGCTTGGAGTGTGTTTGTAATTACTGTATTTTAAATTTCTGCATCGATTATTTAATTGAAAAAATCAATAAATTGCTGATTTAGTTCTATAAGTCAGTGTTTACATTGGCAATAATTGCTTTGGCAATTGTTGAGTTTGTTGGAAAGGAACGGGGAAAATACTTGCCCGTACTCGGCAATTCTTTCAGTTCTTCTCATTCGTAATTTTTTAGTAATGGCAGCTGCAGAATAATTTTTCATTTACTCATTCGTAAAAATTTCACACGAATAGTCTACATATGACTCACATTTATACGAATGTCAGAACTGACTCAGAAGCAGTAATAATAAAAATAAGAGTTGCCGAAATAGAATTTCCATAGTGTAAACACTAATGGCAAGTTCAAAAGAGAATCGTAAACAATTGCCTAAGCAATTATTGCCAATGTAAACTCTGACTATTTTAAATACGAATTTATCTTCACGCACATTTTGTTTTATTGGGTTTTGAACCAAAGAAAACATGAAAAAACACTACAAAAAATACTCTCGCCTACTTTTTGATGGGTCAATTAGAAACAATTAGTAGGTGACTGATGTCACTGAAGCTCATCAAGCTATCGGACATATTCTTTTGTCCTTTAGAAGGCGGATGAGCCAAACATATGAGCCAACGGCGGATAAAAAAAACAAAAGAAGAAAATCCAGGTTCGAGATATTGCATCCTGGTCAGCGTCTGATCCATAATGGGCGGCTGCAATCAAATATCCCGGCAGTATGTAAAATGCAAAAACCCGGTGGACTGGGTTTGCCTCCCGCCACCGTTGATAATGGCAGTGAAAATACAAAAACGAAACAGAAAACATAAACAACCCCTATTTGTTGACGACCCCCGCAAACGTTATAAGGCCCACGATTTCCGGATATGCACCTGGAATGTAAGAACTCTATATAGATCCGGTGCAAGTATCCAATTGACAGATGTCCTCGAAAGTTATAAGGCTGACATTACCGCAATCCAGGAAATGCGATGGACAGGACATGGCTGCACACAAAAAGAAACTGCGACATATACTATAGTTGCCATGAGGAAAAACATGAATTTGGTTGCGGATTTGTAGTTGGCAAAAGACTGCGACATCTAGTCTCTAGGTTCAATCCTGGGAGTGAACGTATAGCCACAATCCAAATAAAAGCGAAATATTTTTATATTTCCCTAATTTGTGTGCATGCCCCGACAGAAGATAAAGATGATGATTCCAAAGACATATTCTATGAGCTCCTAGAGGAAACGTATGACCGCTGCCGTGGCCATGACATTAAGATTGTACTAGGAGATTTTAATGCCAAAGTAGGCAAGGAGAATTTTGTTTCATCCAACTATTGGCAATTTCAGTCTACATGCTGATAGTTCCGACAACGGTGTGAGACTGATTGACTTTGCCGCGGCAAAAAACATGGTCATTAGTGGTACAAGATTCCAACATAAAGACATCCACAAGGCTACTTGGGTATCCCCTGATCAAAGAACGAAGAACCAAATTGATCACGTGGTAATTGATGGAAGGCACTCATCCAGTGTAATGGACGTACGAGTGATCAGAGGAGGTAACATTGATTCTGATCATTACCTGGTAGCAGCAAAGGTTCGCACAAAGTTAAGTAGACCGAAAATCGTATGAAACCAGACGCAGATGAAGCTGGACATCGGAAAGCTCCAATTACCAGAGGTAGCCACAGCCTACTCAAGGAAGCTCTCGCAACTTTTGGCACAGAAACCACCTCCTCCCGATAACGATCCTGAAGCGCAGTGGAAACCCATTTCCGACTCTATAAAAACTGCCGCAACAACCGTACTTGGTTTTGAAAAACCGCTTCGCAACAAACAATGGTACGATGGAGAGTGTCGCATTGCAAATGATGAAAAGAACGCTGCACGCATGGCAATGCTTCAGTCAATTGCAACGCGAGCTGCGACTGAGCGGTATAGGGAGAAAAGAAAGGAGGTAAACCGTCTCTTTAGGCGTAAGAAACGGAAGTGGAGAAAGCGCGAGAGTGAGAAAATTGAGTCATACAGAAGGAAGAACGAAGCCCGAAAATTCTACCAAAAAGTCAAAAACGGAACTAATAGACATGGTTCAGGGCCCCCTCTGTAAAGGACGGAAATCTCATCGCAGATGTGCAGAGTATGTTGGGAATATGGAGAGATCATTTCTCCGCGCTACTGGTACCTGAGATATCCAATGACGAGACAATCGATCTAAATTTGGACGACGACGTCGATTGCCCCCCTCCTACCCAAGACGAGGTCAGAACAGCTTAAGAAGAATAGCCGGCTTAAGAAGAATAAAGCCGCAGGAGCCGATGGATTACCGGCGGAGCAGTTTAAGGCTGGCGGCGATGAGCTGATAAGGTGCATGCATCAGCTCATTAGCAAAATTTGGTTAGATGAAAGCATGCCCGGCGATTGGAGTCTCAGTGTACTATGTCCCATATTTAAAAAAGGTGACCCGAGTCTCTGTGCCAACTACCGTGGAATAAGCCTTTTATCCGTAGCATATAAGGTTCTATCAAGTATAATGTGCGAAAGACTAAAACCGATTATCGCTGACCTGATTGGACCATACCAGTGTGGCTTTAGGCCTGGAAAGTCGACAACCGACCAGATTTTCACGCTACGCCAAATCCTGGAGAAGACCCACGAAAAACAAATCGGCACATATCATCTATTTGTCGATTATAAGGCGGCCTTCGATAGCCCGATACGGGGGAAACTGTACGAAGCAATGTCTGAGCTTGGTATTCCTGCAAAACTCATACGCCTTTGCAGGATGACCCTGACGAACACCAAATCCGCAGTGAAAGTTGGTAAGGATCTTACTAAGCGAGACCTCAGACAAGGTCGCACCCTATCGTGCGATCTCTTTAACATCTTAATAGAGATTATTCTGAGAAAAACTGTTGTGTCAACATGAATAAAACCATCAGCAGCAAAAGTCATATGCTGCTCGCGTATGCTGATGATATAGATATCATTGTACCCACAGTTAGAGAAGTTACTTCGGTGTTTTCGAGAATTGAGAAGGAGTCAGGAAAAGTGGGTCTGACGGTAAATGAGGACAAGACAAAATTAATGGTTTCAACGAACAGGGCCTCCACGCGATTAGATCAAAGCGTGAACGTTGATACCCGTTAAAATTTCGAGGTAGTGGACGAATTTATATACCTCGGATCTGCCGTAAACAAAAACAACAACGTCAGCCTTGAGATCAAACAGAGAATTGTGCTTGCGAATAGATGTTACTTTGGGCTAAGCAAGCACTTTAGAGATAAAGCCCTCTCTCGAGTAACAAAAGTCCAATTATACCAGACTCTCATACAACCTGTCTTGCTTTATGGCGCAGAATCCTGGGTATTATCGCAAGCAGACGAAACATCTGTAGGAGTCTTCGAGAGAAAAATACTCCGAAAAATTTATGGCCCTATAGTGCACGAGTATCGGCGACGCATAAACCATGAGCTGTATGAGCTATATCCCGACATTGACATAGTTAAGCGGATCAAAATAACACGATTGCGCTGGCTAGGCCATGTGAGTAGAATGGATGAAGACGAACCAGCACGAAGGGTTTTCGAAACCGAACTCGAAGGAAGACAAAAAATAGGAAGACCAAGACTCCGCTGGAAGGATCAGGTTGACGAATCCCTGCGTACACTTGGTATTGCCAACTGGAGAGATAAGGCAAAAGATCGAACTGGTTGGCGAAATATGTTATCTTCGTTTTGTAAGGTCCCTGACCCCTCGGGGTTGTTCGTGACCGGATAAGTAAGTAAGTAAGTAATTAGAAAACAGTACAACGAATATAAAGGGTTTTCCAATTTAAGTGATATGATTTCTTAAAAAAAACACTAATTGTTAAGGAATTTTTTTTATTTAAAATACAATCGATACAATCAAGTTCTGAATAAAACGTCTTTCAAATGGCGTCTTCTTTTGCAGGAACGAATTCGATGAACCCATTTTTCGAGCACTTTTTCCACTAAATCAAGTCGTACGTACGTATAGCACGTTCAATATTGACTTGTAAAGCTTGAAGAGAGTCTGGTTTATTGCTAAAGACCAATGACTTCAAATAACCCCACAAGAAATAGTCTAATGGTGTTAAATCACAACTTCTTGGAGGCCATTCAATGTCACAATTTCTTGAAATAATCGAATCTAAACTTTTCTCGCAATAATTCGGTTGTTGCCAACGGCAAAGGTCCAATGACTTCAGTTCTTGAGTGATAACAATTTTATACGGATGCAAGCCCAGTCCTTTCTCAAAATCGGTCAGGTTGTGGTTTGAGACAGTCCCAATTGTTGACAACGTCTTGGAATCAATAAATAGTGGTCTTCAGCAACACTTGCCTGAACGGCAGCAATATTTTCGTTACTACTAGCGGTTCTTTGTCTTATTGTCACTTGAACATTATGTAAAGAAAACGTACGCTCGTAATTGGAAACGATTCGACGAATAGCGAGCACAGGTGGACGATTATTACGAATGGCAAAAGCGCACGAGAGTTTCAATTGGAGATCGATATAAATTTGTAAACGTTGATCTGGCGTATATCTATCCATGATGAAATTGTAAAAATTATTGAATACTGTGAAAAAAATTACAAACTAATATATATGCAGATCATGACATACTACAAATGGCCGAAACGTCATTTAGAAATCATATGACTCATATTGGAAAACCCTTTATTTTGCATGAAACTGTAAAAATGCTGCAGTTCGATTCCTCGTACCTGAATTAGGGTAAAACCGTCCTCTACCGCCTTGTCTCATTTTTCGACTCCATTGTTACAATTTTAAAAGGTTTAATACGGCATTACCGATGTCGAAATTCGACTCTGTCGTAGATCTATTATTGTGTATGTCATTTGGCATTCATGTTCTTCATTAGAAGATGAAAAATGAGCCACACTTAGCATTTTTTTTATTATTTGTTTTAAAATGTACTAAAGAAACACACGACCGCGATTACAACAACTTTTTAACTTTGATTTTTGTCTATCAGTTGATCTGTGATTGCAGGGTGACACATAAATTGTAAAAATATGCACCAACAATCTATTACTAAAACACTCACGTCGAAAGTATTAAACAATACAAATAAAATGTAATGTAATAAAATGTACAATGTAAATGTAAATAAAATGTAAATGTCACAATTCGACTACGACATACATAATAAGGGTGTTAGTAACAGTTAATTCGGCAAAGAAAACCATCAAAAACAAAAGTGTTTTGTTAAATAAAAACTGTGTGTAAAACTATTTATTCTATACTTAATAAATTTCGTGACAGTAAAATACAGGACCCATTCCCTAGAAAATCAGCGATTCTAAGCATATTTCCAAAACTGTGAGAGACCAAGATGTACGATTTCGAAGCCGCTGTCTTCTTCTAAAACAGGATTTAATTAATTTAAATACATTTGAAAATACAGATACGAATGTGACTTATTTTATTTAAATGTTATAAATTATTTAGACTATTTATTGATATAAGTACTTGTTTTGTTGTTTAATATTGCACTTGAGATTAAAAAGTAAAACTAGAAATTAGAAGAAAAAATGGAACGGAGACTTGTTAATTACGTTTTTGTTGTCTGTCTTAAAATTTACTCTGAGCTAAATAAAGAAATTTCAAAAATACCTTAGACAAAGGACATGTATCTAACTACACATACATATGTATGTACATGTATCCATCCATCCTTAAGGACTTTGTAATGTAATACGGAATGTAAATGATTAAAATACAAACATTTGCTCTCGTTTTCATTTCTCAATATTTTCTTGTATGGTTTTTGTTTTTTTTTTTCATAAAATTTTAATAACATTCACAAAACACTCAGACACACGTTAAAAGCACAGCATATAATATAATTTACGATACGATTCGATAATACAATATACGATATCGCCGTAATAAGCTTAAATTATGAATATTCGCTCATACACAACACAAATATGTAAAAAAAATATATAAGTATGTATAATATTGCACACCCAATCGATATTTTCTTGTTGCTTATGGTTTTTTTTTCATTTCTTTTTTTAGCTACATATAAAATGTTGGAGATTTACAAGTTGTAAATGTACATGTGTGTGTGTATCTGTCTAGCTTGCCCCTTTTAAATTGTACAAATGCATGTGTGTATTTGCAACAAAATACAATGTCTCGTATTTGTCTACTACTCGTACTCATTTACATTAGAACGACTGACTCATCAGAAATAATTGGAAAAGTGCCCTCTATAAGATAACTATAGCTTGTTTAGCAATGATTCCCAAAATATTTCCAAGCTTTAGGATTCGTTAGTTTGTTAAACACCCATATTGTATTCAATTCTTGCGACGTTTCCGTTCTCATAAGAAGTGCATGTGTATATAAACCAGTACATTAATTTTTTGTATAGGAGGTATCAAAATGGGCGTGGCAAAATCACGATTGTCTTCATCGGTTATTGGCGTTTGATGACGTGAAGCCTTATACTGAATTTCATTAAGGTCGGAAGTGCTTCACGCGATTTATCGGATTGACAACACGGACGACCACCAAGCTTTTGTACGAGAGGTACCAGAATGGCGTGGCAATCTCGCCCATTTTCTTCAGTTAAGTAGACATTTACAGATTATTAACCAATGTGGGAGTTGAAGCTAATCACATTTACCAGAAAAATGTTTAGGAACAAATATGATTTTGTACTAAATGGGTCGATTTGTATGACAGGTACCAGAAGGGGCGTGATCAAGACGCTCATTTTCAATCCCAAACTAAAATTGGATAAATAATAGTCACTGACAAAATTTCGTTATGATCGGTAAAGGTCCCAAAACGAACTTCGTCCATTTTTAAATTTTTTACATATTAACCCCCATCCCTATGGGTGAGGGTATACAAATTACGAAAATTTCATGAACCTAAAATTTAGTTCACTTTTAATTTGCTTGGTACTCAGCTCTTTACGAAAATTTCGTAGCCAAAATCAATTACAGGGTTGTTTCGCCAAAGTTATTTCGTACGAAAACAATTGTTTGATAATTTTTTAGGACCGGAATTATGACATTTCTATAATTTTAACCATGGATAAAGTAAACTAATAGATGCAGCACAAGTGTTGGGAAAATTTTAGTGTAATCTGTAATTTTCTAGATTTCGTTGAAAGCAATTAATGGGATTTTTTTATTCTAAAAAAAGTAAAAAATGTTACAAAAGAGTTCTAAAATTTTATATCAAAAGAAAAAATAATTTTCAACAAAAATATCAATTCGAAACAAGAATACAAGACTCCACGAAATACCCCCCAAGGAAATAACCACCAAACGAGAAATGAAATAATCTCCAATGGTTTTTCAAACATTTTTGGGTGTTATTTTATATGAAATAACAACCAAATTTTTTGGGATGTGTTTCATTTTTGTTTAGACGTTATTTCGTTTTCCAATCGGGGTTACCCAATTATGAAATAATCTCCCATGAAATTGTATGAAAATGGGCCTTTTACAAGGAAATTTTTTCGCATTTGTTTCCATTTTCCCTTGGAGTTAATTTCATGTTTGTTTGGCTTTTATTTCATTCTTTGTTTTTGGATGTTATTTTTTTTTTGGGGTTTATTTCATTGGGTGCTATTTCCCGGGCGTTATTTCAAAGCCATGGTACCACCGTCTAAATTGGTTCTTCCTCCGGTTCAGCTACCCTTCTTGTTGAGAGTACTGTGACACTCTAACGGTTTTGGTATCTGCGACCACAAAATTTCCTACAGTTTTTGGGCGGGGAATTTTTTAGATTAAAGAAGCGTTCGGCATATTCATCTTCGGGAGGTCTTACGGGTTTCCTCCTACTGATATTCCAAAACCGGCCTCAAGGCTTTGAAATAGTGTTTTATATCAGAAACAAATTCTATTACATATGTAAAATCATTTAAATTTTGTCACATTTTCCCCTGTTTAAATTAATCCCATGAAGGAATTGGGGAGAGCTTCTCACAACCAGTGAGCTGTGCGCTTTCTAGATTTTTTTTATACTCACTGATTGGGACCTACAGTTTTTGCATCGAATCCGAACGTTATTTTGAGAAGCTTTTTCATGGCTAAATACTTGATTGTGTTGCCGTCACTATGCGAGGTGGCCGCCGCCGAAAGAAATTGTTAAGGTGGTCAGAGCCTAACCACTGCACCACCGACGGTACAATTACTTTCACAAAAAAATTTCCCACCATTTTGAATAAACGCCAATGAGAATTATGGGAATCTTCAGTGAAAGTGAAGTGAACGTTGACAATGGCCGCGCTATATCTATTATTTCCTTTATCTATGATTTTAACAACCAAAGGTAAATTAAAGATAGATGGTAACTCTCCGCAAAAAATTTTCCGTTTAGAGATAAATGACACAATTTCTTATGAAAATTTCGCAAAAACTGAATACGGGGCTTAAAATACAATGAGCAGTCTGTGAGCTAGTTGCGCATTCCAGAGGTGGTCTCGTATTCAACCTTAGCAGTACGGTACAAAAAATCGCGTACACTAAACTTTGTATCAAATACCTTAAATTATACAGTTTTGTATTGAATTTTGTTAGACAGTGCAAAACACTATGAAGAAAATATATCGGTTTAAATTTTTAAAATTTAATTTTATTTTTTTAAAGAGGAATAATTCAGCTGAGAAATCAAAGGGAGTAAATCTTAGTAGAGAAAATATTTGGCTCATCTGACGTTTCCTTTCACACTCTTCGTGATGCGGTCGGTGTGATAGAGAGATGTTTGACGAAAAGTGACATACACCAGGTGGAATTACAATAACTTCTTGCTTTCATTTTTCATATAATTTTGGTGAAAAACTGTGAAATTTAAATGTGTTTTAAACTTTTTTATTGACTGTTATTGTTAGCATACATTTGTGTTTTATTTAACACAATAATTTAACACACAAAACGAAATTCCGTTGTTGTTATTTTGTTCGTTGTTTTGAACCATTGCCTCTATCTGGTATTAGTAAAGAAATTCTTTTCAACATCAAACGTAAATATCACACCAGGCCAATGTCATAAATTTGGTGGGAGAACTATTAGATCTACTATAAGTATTAATCTATGGGAATTACACAACTTGCTGGATCCAATTTCGGTAATTGGAAGTCTGTCAGCTGGTTGTCTTAAAGCTGTTTTGGTGTCAGCAGCCATTGAGAATGGGGAAAATGAAATTTTCATGATGTTATATGCAAAAACCCAGGATGTGATAGTTTCATTTATTCATGATGGCTTTATTGAATATGTAAGAGACAAGGAGACACCAAAGACAATGTGGGACTATGTCCTTTAAGATATCTGCCTAGAGTCAAATTTTGGTGAGACTACTAATTGTGGGCGCGAAATGAATAGACATATTGTAAAGTTTGATTCCTTAGTTCAGCAGTTGAAATCTGCTGGAGCAAAGCCCGAAGAAAAGACCTGGTGTCGCAATTAGGTTTTGACTCTGCCCAAACCATATGATGCAATTGTGACTGCCCTGTAAAATTTGTCAACTTGCAACCTAATATAAAGTAAATACATCTTGAGTTTGCATTTTTGTAATTTTTTCAAGTGATGCACTCAAAATTATCGGATGATGTTGTGGGGTGAATGAAATGGAATAGGAACATTTTTCAAAGATGTTGAGCTCACAAAGTGTCAAATTTGTATGGGGAAATGTTAACATCTTTGGGAAATTGATTGCAGATTTAAGATGTGGCGTAGTGTAGAAAGGTTATAAGGCGTTGTTAGGAAGTTATTGAAATTCTTTCACATTGCAATTGTGACTGCCCTGTAAAATTTGTCAACTTGCACTCCCATACTATGTTTATATGAGAGCTTATATTGTGACATCATATCGTGATATGTCAATAAAGTACGTGCACGTACGTTGTTATTTAAATTCATAGAGTAATGACGTATAAAGTATCCAACTCTCTCAGTAAATTGATGACATTTGGCGTGCTGCAGATGGACGGTTGGAAAATATTGCTTTAATAATACCAGATAGAGGCAGTGGCTCAAACCAACCAACAACAAATCAGCAACGGCATTTCGTTTTGTGCGTTACAATTTTTGTGTAAATACAGCACAAATGCTAACAATAAAATACAACAAAATGTCCAAAATATGTTTAAATTTCACAGTTTTTCATCAAAACCACATGAAAAATTTAATTCAACAATTTTTGTAATTCCACCTGGTGTAAGTCAATTTAATAACTCTCTATGCACCGACTACACCGCTAATACACCAAACAAGATTAACGCATTTCGAAGGATAACTCCGTTAACCCAGAAGATTACTCATACAATTTTAATCTGTAGTAACAGAAGTTTAATTTTTAACCTCATTTTAAACTGGTGTACAGTTTGATGCAACACTGTTTGTTACTAAGCAACCATAATAAAAAATGCAAACATAATAAAGACATACACATAAATCAACTGTTTGACAGATGGAAGCCCATCGAAAATTGTATGCCATTTTTTGAAGCTCACGCCGCCTCCGATATAACCCTCTGATCCAATTTTAATAAACATTCCAAATTTTTACAAAACTGGCAACACCAATAGCCGCCAACTTAATTTTCTGTCGTGCCGCCGTCTTCAATAATTTTGTCTCGGCGCGGAGTTGCCACCTGAAATGTCAATTTAATCTCAAATTGGGTGGGGTAAACGGCAACGATTAGCGAACAAGGTTATCGCCAAGGTTATCGGTCACCTCGCATAGTGACGGCGACACTATCGAGTATTTAGCCATGAATAAGCTTCTCAACATACCGTTCGGAATAGGTAGGTCCCAATCAGTGAGTGAAAACTGAAAAGCGCACAGCTCAGTGATTATGAGAATCTCTCCCCTGTCCCTTCATGGGATGTAATGGGAAACCATTTTTTTTATTATCTATTAGGAGCCAAGGACCAAAAAATGGGGAATGACTGTCTTCATACGTTTATTTTTTGCATTTCATATTTATTACAATCGCTTTATTTTCTACACTTGTTTCGTGTAGATGTATTTGTATCAGGTGGTGTTATTGCTACAACAAGTCAACTACAACAGCCATATTATTTCTGTTGGGTTTCACTCCACTGTCAAATTCAGCGCAAATGTATACAAAGAATACAAGTACAAAAACGAATTAAATTTAAATAGAACACTCAATTGAGGCAAAAATTTAAAAAAATAATTAAGTCAACTGTTCTAGCGCTGCCACCTAATATGAAGTAAATACATCTTGAGTTTGCATTTATGTAATTTTTTCAAGTGATGCACTCAAAATTATCGGATGTGTAGTGTAGAAAGGTTATAAGGCATTGTTGGGAAGTTATTGAAATTCTTTCACATTGTTTTTCAACAAATTAAATTCGAAAACAAAACTCATCGTAATTACTGTAGACTTCCTAATTTGTAAGAATATTTAAACACATTTAAAGAACTAGACTAAATAGGGAATCATCAAAACACATCAATGACGATTATTTTCTCTTCTGTCCATTTTGAGTCGCTCTAATTTAGAGTAATGAGTATTTTGTTATTTTCATTTGTAATTATTATTATTTTGACTAATAGGTATAAGTCTATACTGCATAGAAATTTGTGAAAATGATAAAGTGTTCCGTGTACTACAACCTAAGTTTGGATGTTAACCTTTTCACAGGACACCGTCCGTCGGTGTTTATGTACAAAGTATATATTTATTTTAAGCGTTGTGTCACATTGGCCAGAGCCACAGCAAAAGCCTGTAATGCCGAGAATGGGTACTGAAAATCCAGGGTGTACGCATTTCCATCAATCCGTCCAAACTGCATCACCTTGAACAAGATAAATACAAAAAAAGATTGTTAATGACATTTAGCATTAGAATACCTACCACTAATCTAATATCTATGTATATATTTATATAAAACTAAATGTTCACAATTATGTGCATGCACATGATTCTATACCGGAGAAAAGCATAGGCCTATTGACATTACAAAATTCGGTCTATGGATAGAGTGTGTGTGGCTAAACAATTGTTTTAGTCCTAAATCTTCTATGAAAACATTTTCTAAATCAATATAACAATTTAAAAAAAATAAAACTCTTATATTTTAAATGAAAAAGTAATTCGTCAAAGATCAACATATCAGTACAATGTATCATTATGTACGAGAGTTGCCATTTATATTTCTGGCCTAGACAATTTTTAGTGTTGCCAGGTGCAATCTGGCTACATCATAGGAAAGTGTTACAGTTTTTAGCTTAACGGTACTTAGAATGTGTTGAAGTGCGACATTATTTATGGTCATCTCTGTAAAAAAAATTTAATAAACTCGTGAACATTTTCGTGCGATTATTTTTCACAACTTTCGAGTGCATTATTAAGAGAACCATCCATCGATGAACTTAAATCTTTATACACCCATGATACACCTTCCTACCGTACAGGGGAAAACTGATATGCATAATGAATTTAATTCGTGCCGACGTTCGATTCAGAATGCATTCCGTGCAGGTCGCCCACGATCGGTTGTTGTGCCCGAACACATTTATGCTGTGCGTGAACTGGTTTTGCAAGATCGTCATGTGACATACCCAGAAGTAGACGCAACCTTTAGCATTACTTCCACTCCCATACAGTCAATACCGTATGAACAATTGACCATAAACAAATTTACAGAGTTCAAAATAAAGTTCGCGTCGATTGGTACAAGGAAATGTTGAAAAAATTCAATGGCGGTGCTTCAAAAGACGTCTATACGATAACGACGAATCATAATTCATCATAATAATATTAAGGAGTGTTGACAGCATCTGTATACACATCGTGCTGAAACGAAGCGGAAAAGTGAAAAAAGCAGGTAGTGGGAAAACCCAGAAGAGAAAAGGCAGTAGACTGCTAACGAGTTCGGAGAAAACAATTAAGGACGTGAAGAAGACCGTGGTGATAGCCGACGGCGTGGGAGATTCTCATCCAGTGATGGATGAAACGATGGACGAGCTGATGAAGAAGCGTAGGAGAGAGGAGTCCGACGATGCGGAGGAGTATAAAGTGCGGTACGAGGCAAGTGCTGCAAGATGCGAAAAGCTAGAAGCAATGCTTGAAAAGGCATTATGCGAAATCGCCAAACTAAGAAAGATTGTCCGGAAGTCTGAGTCCGGCACTGAAGACGAAGAAGAAGAGCAGTCCTCTGAGAACTACTCCACATCCGATGAGGGAGATGACGTCGGAGAGGAAAGCGAGATGGTATCCGTGGAGGCCATCAACAACAAGGAGGAGTTTCCATCGTTGCGCGAAACGATGTCGAGACCAGCAAAGAGGGATTCGGCAGGGCAAGTCGCCACACCTGCCAGAGTAAAGGATGCAGCAGGGCAAGACGCCACACCTGCTCGGGATACGGTAGGGCAAGACGCCACACCTATCTGGACATCAGCAGCAGCCAAGAGGGTCAAGGCAGCAGATGATGGTGCAGCAGGGCGAGACACCACAACTGCTTGGACAACGGTGGTGTCAATAGCAGCGGCCAAGAGGGCAAAAACTATGGCGAAGGCAGGTACGCCATGTTCAACAGCGGCAAGTACAGTTGCCGCAAAGGGTGCGGTGGCTGCTGATAAGCCATCTACAAAGAGGGCGGTAACGACGACATCAACTGCGAGAGCAGGTACTGCGGCGACATCAACTGCGAGAGCGGCAACGGCGACGTCAACTACGAGAGCAGGTACAGCAGCTAACATGAGGGCAGCTGCGGCAAAGAAGAGGATGGGAAAATCGATACCGGTCATAACGACCTTCGATATAGACGTCAAACTGATTCTGCGAAGCATTAGGAATACGCTGGGGCATGACAATTTCAGCCTCAGCATCTTGGGTAGAAATTCTACCAACATTTCCGTGAATTCCCTTCAGGATCACGAGAAGTTAAGGGCGCTGTTAGAGGCGATTAGTGTAAAGTTTTACACCCACACTCCTCGGAGTGTGAAGCCATACGTGGTAATCATTCGGCGGCTATCTGACACGTTTGACGTGGAAGATGTGAGGGGGTACTTGGAGGGTCTTGGGCTGAAGCTCGATATCATGGGGCTGACAAAAATGGGTGGCGATCGTTGGCTGATAAAGCTATCGAACGAATCCCATTTGGTCAGTTTCCATGAACTGACGAGTATTTTGCATTGCCGTATCAGATTTGAGCGGTTTAGGAGAGGTGGGCCGACGCAGTGTTACAGGTGCCAGCGGTTTGGACATGTGGCCAGGAATTGCAACATGCCATCAAGATGCGTGAAGTGTGCAGGACCGCACGAGTCGGAGGCGTGTGCTTTACCCAAGAAGGGTGAAGCCGTGAAGGAGGTACCAGTGGAGGATGAGATCACCGGGGAGGTGACGATGCAGGCCCCACGCAGGGTGAAATGCGTGAACTGCGATGCTGAGGGTCATACGGCTGGGGCAAGGGATTGCCCGAAGAAGATGGCGATTGCGGCTAAGATGCGTGCAGCGCGGAATGGACCGAGGGTCAGTGGACCAACGAATACTCGGGCAACGATGATGAGAAGACCAGGAGTATCATATGCGAATGCGGCAGGTGGTGCTCCCAGAGTACGGGCGAATTCGGGCCGTGCTACGGCTCCTAGGGCGGCTAATTTTGGAGGTCCTAGGTCTGGGACAGGGACTGATGCGGATGTTGGTGCATTGAATGCGGATTGTCGCATGATGATGGGAGGCAGCATTTTCGACTGCATGATGAAGGTCCGGGATTTCGCAGGAGGCTATGCGGGAATCCGGGATGAAGCTGGAAGGATGCGTGCCATGGCGGCCTTTATGGAATCTCTGTTTCTTTCATGAACAGACGACTGAAGTGTATACTCATCAACGTGGACTCCATCGTTTCAAGGCAGCGGAGGCACTATTTGGAGCTGTTTTTGGCGGAGCACAGACCAGACGTGCTTATGATGGCAGAACATGGACTTGGTGACCGACATAGACTGGATGTCAGGGGTTATGTGACCCACAGATGTAGTTCGAGCGGAGGTCGCGGTAAGGTAACGGCGATACTGATTCGGGACGGGATTCATTGCATCAGGCTTGGAGTGGATACCGGGATTATGCAGAACACTGCTGTCAGGATCAGCAGGCCAGGTGGCACCGCCATCTCATTAGTTTGTTTGTATTTGCGTCCTCACGCAGTACTTTCCGACTCTGACCTACTCACACTTAGTGAGCTGGTGAGAGACGGAGATGTGCTGATTGGCGGGGATTTAAATGCTAAACATCCTGACTGGGGTGGATCGGTGGTTAATGCAAATGGACGACGCTTGCGGGATTTCCTGTTGGGGTGTCCTGATTTTGATGTCTTTTCTGCGAGGGAGCCGACCAGGGTTTCTGGTACTGCAGCATCGTACATCGATATTTTTATGGCTTCTCCAGGCATACGTGTGTCTCAGGAGCTGAGAGTTCTGGATTATGAGTCGGATCACAGGGCTGTGGAGATTCGAATGGACTGTGGCGAGCTGGTTCGGCGGGAGCGACCGGTAATTTACAACTTTGGGAGGATGAACGTGGACCGGTTCAACTCATTGCTACGGGGTCTCTTCCCTCTGCTGGTCTTCCGGTGGATCGTAATGTTACCATTGGCGAAATTGATGACTGCGTGGAATCTATGGCTGAGTCTTTTCGACAGGCTGTTGATGGTGCTGTGCCGAAGATGACAACTGGGAATGGTGGACTGCCTGACCTCCCTCCCAGGATAAAGGACCTGATTGGACAAAAGAAGAGGCTTCGGAGGACTCTTTGCAGGACAGGGGATTTCTCCCGCATTCCTACTCTCAGGGCTGAAATAAGGCAGCTGAGTCGGATCATCGATGGTGCGATTGCTGTATTTGAGGCTGGTTTCTGGACGGATCGGCTCAATGCTATAAGGGTGGACAGCACTACATTTGCTAAGGTGAAGGCGGCTGGCGGACTACGTCGAAGGGATCCTGTCCCGGATATGTTGGACGAGGGCAATGTGCCCATTATTGAGGAGGTGGGCAAGGCTAATCTCCTTGCGGCGGGATTTTCTGCGGTGCATGGCGTGAATGGTCACTTGAGGACTGGTGACTTTGGTGAACGGATTTCTGCTGAGGCAGCTGATTTGGTGAGCCACATACCACGTGTTGCTTTTGGATCGGGGATCATGGCTGACGGCGCAGTTGGTGCTGGGCGTGTGGATGACCTGATTATCAGAGCTGCGGATGTTGGTGGCGCTCTTAGGAGGCGTCCGCCTAAAAAGTCGTCTGGACTGGACGGCATTCCTGATATTGCTTTGAAGAGGACTGATTCCTTCGTTTGGACCTTTCTGGCGGTTCTTTTGAACCATTGCCTCAACTTGGGTTACTTCCCTAGGGCCTGGAAGAAGGCGGCGGTAGTACCTATTCCCAAGCCTGGGACGGATCGGAAGAGGGTCAGTGGATATAGACCAGTTTCACTACTTTCCCCTTTTGGGAAGCTTCTGGAGCTGTTCGGTCTGGACCATGTTCGAGACCATTTGGCTGAGCGCGGCATCTTGCTGGATAACCAGTTTGGTTTTAGAGGGCGGCACTCGACATCACATGCGCTTATGGTGTTTTCTGACCACGTGACTAGGGGTCTGAACAGGAGATACATCACGATTGCTGATAGCCTGGATTTTGCCAAGGCCTTTGATACGGCTTGGCAAGCGGCGATATTGGTGAAGATGAAGGCGGCTGGATTTGCTGCTGACATACTCAGGATGGTTGCGGGCTTTCTAGCGGACAGGACGTTCCGTGTAAGGGTTGGCGACTCCCTCTCTGAGGAGAAGATGGTGACGGCGGGTGTACCGCAGGGCTCGCTATTGGGACCTGTCTTGTACAACATCCTTCTCAGCGATATGCCCCTTCCCCCGGGGGGGATCTGTTGCTGATTTATGCGGATGACATCCTTATTGCAGCTTCTGGCCCTAGGGCCATCAACGTCAATCGGTGGCTGAACACTTACCTTGAGACCCTGAGTGGTTTCTTCTCCAAGTGGGCAATTGGGCTTAATATGGCCAAGTCGAAGGGGATAATTTTAAAGGGGAAGCGCGGGAACCTGTACCCGAACGCCAGGGGCTACATCCCCAGGCTCAAGGTGGGAGATGCGGATATCGGGATTTCGAGGGAAATCAAGTACCTTGGAGTGATGTTCCATGAACGGTTCACCTTCGTGAGCCATGTGGACTACGCTTTGCGGAAGGCTAGATTTGCCTTTTCTGCATACTACAGGCTGTTGGCGAGGGCGAATGGCCTGAGTACGGAGGTGCGTCTGCTGGTGTACAGGCAGGTTATAAGACCTGTTGTGGCGTATGCCTTCCCGGCCTGGTTTCCCATCTCGTCCTGTCAGATGGAGAGGCTAAGGCAATGGGAGCGGAGGATACTCAGAACCTGTCTGGGACTGAGAATGACGGTGATGGCGGATGGCTCTTTCCGCATGCCCTCCTGTAGGAGGGTGTATGATGGTGCTGGTTTTGGGAGGATTGACAGGTTCATGGTGGACTCTGCTCTATCTTTCCTGGGAAAGCGGCGGGTGTGGATAATGACCTGGTTAGGGCATGTTTCGACACAACGGATGCGGACAATCTTCTGTCACGCTGGTTCTTTGGACCAACCGACCTTCTGGCCCTCAGTAGTGGGGGCTATCTAGGAGCGGACGGGGATTTGTTGTTTCACCGCAGGAGATTCGGTACATTGGGTATCGATGATCCTGTGTATAATACTACTCAGTAGTATTTCTTCGAACCAAGGTGGAGACTGGAGATTCTTCGGAATTTCTGGTCTATTGATTTATGCGATCCAGCTTGCTGGATATCTTGTTTTTATTTAGTTTTTAGGTTGTTATTTAATTTTTAAGTTTCTTTTATTTTTAGGTCAAGATGACAACCGAGGCGTTCCCGTTTTTCGTCGATTTTTCGGGAAATTATTATTTTTTCAGCGTATGTAATTTATTATTAAGACTCGATGTATGTATGTAATGCTTTTTATGAGGATGGAAGTTTCTGGAAGGCACCCTATGGGTGTGAGGGAAATAGTATAAGTAATATTAAGTAGTATTTATTGTGTACCAGTAGAATGTTTAGAATCTTTACAATAAAACCAGTTAAAAAAAAAAAAAAAATAACGACGAATCATGGATATATGAATATGAACCTGAGACTAAAGAGCAATCGACTGCATGAGTCTTCCAAGACGAGCCAAATTCAACAAAAGTTGTTCGTGCACGAAACACTTCAAAGCAAGTGGTGGCATGTTTCTTCGGCATAAATGGTCATGTGGTAATAGTTCCATTAGAGAACAGTAGGACGGTACATTTTAAATGGTATACAACTATTTGTTCGACAGAAGTTTTTGGTGAACTAAGAGCCACTATTTGACTGGTTATTTAAATTGGTAATCAGTTGATTTTGATTTATATTTGATCTGACTTTAAATACGAAAAGAGTTTTTCAGTGCTTTGTCAAATAATCTTACTACCATGTGGCAAATGCTACGAAAAATAACCGGTACCATGTGGCAAATGCTACGAAAAAAAACCGGCCATTTGCAAAACAAAAGTGAAGTGATAAAATACAAAATATTTAATGAAATTGGAGAATATTTGAGCAGAAATAAAGTTCTAACTGCACTATGAGTTAAATGATACATTTTCATTGTCATTTCAACTAGGATGGTGATTATAATTGTTCACATTAACAACTAAAGAACCTTTGTATTTCATAGTTTAAATGTCACTGTTGCCACATGGTAATGCCACTGTTGCCACATGGTAGTAAGATTATTTGACAAAGCACTGAAAAACTCTTTTCGTATTTAAAGTCAGATCAAACATAAATCAAAATCAACTGATTACCAATTTAAATAACCAGTCAAAAATTGGGCCGAAGTATTAAATATTATAAAACAATCTAAAAACCTAAAAGTAAATTAAACGTGCTAACAAGAAGTTTGACAATTCTACTTTTAAATCATTTTAATGAGGTAGGATAGTGTATTCAAGACTGAAACCGGTTAACCGAATTCCGGCCGGTTAACCGTACATCGGTTTTTCAGAAATTACTACTTTCGTAGAACTGATTTCACCGGTTATTTGAAGTCGATTAACCGGATATTTTGGTTTTTACACAAATGATACAACAACGCAGAATTACAAACTTAAAACTTTTTTCATAGCTTACTATGTTTACTGACCCCCATCATACAGACACAAAAGACTTTGACAACGAATTATTTCGCCGATAATTTGCTGAATTAGGTTGTCCAATGTAATAGAAGTCATATCTGCCAACTCGGATTTAGATGTAAGTTCCGGAACTATTGACAACACAGGTAGTATGTTGGCAGAAATGTATAAAATAATAAGTGGTATTCACAACCGAAAAAGAAGTACAAAACGTCCAAAGGAATATTTACTCAACGACGATTTTGTCTAATTGGGCAAGTCACATATTAGAACAGATAGGTTTAATAAAATCAATAAATAAATAAAGCGTGGGCTATGTAAACTTTGGAATTTGAACCACACTTTATTTCAAAGTAGATTGCCAATTTGACATTTACGACGTGACAAATAACCTTCTTCCAAAGTTCTGAGTATTCGACTCAAAGTGCAAGAAGTCTACGAAATGAATTCTATAGAAATAGAGTGCCAACATCCCAGTTAGTGGATCAACTTGTGAAGCGAGTTTGTCAATCCGGGTCCTTATTGAACAAAGTAACTAGTGAACGGGCTCGTGCAGTGCGATCAGTGGAAAATATTGCCGCTGTAGCTGAATGTATGCTCATAAACTCGCCACCCCCGCCGATCACTGATCCCAACCATTTGTCTCACAGTGTTATTATTGAAAACAAAACGATGTAAAAATCAGAAATAATTATTAATTGTGGAGTGATGTACACTCCGGTTCACTAATTTAAAGGCACTAAAAATGCCATATTCAGCAGCCTGTATCTTTGGCAATTTGTAACCGATTGCAGAATTTTAAAATGGAAATGGAAGCTAGACATCTTGAGATATAAAAAAAATCATGACAATAGTGGTTTCTTAACTAAAGAATTTTTTTGAGCAATTTATAAAAAAAAAAGTCCAAAAGGTGCTGTTTTTTTTTGCTTCACTTGAATACAGGCACTTTGTCTAATATTAATGAAAAACAGTTTTTCATGTTTTTTAATTTATTATATTTTATTTCAGAACTATTAGTAATGGGTAAAACCCCCTTTGTTTTTAATAACTTCAAATATACGGGTTTTCATTGAGAGACAAAGAGAATTTATGTAATCCAACGAAATTTGATTCCAATCATCCTTAATGGCCTGAATTAGTGACTGCTTGTCATCAAATTGTCTACCTCCATAATAGACCTTACGAGATAACCAACCCCGGACATTTTCCATAATGTTTAGATCTGACGAATAGGGTGACCAGTCAAGAATATTAAACTTTTGGCTTGCAATGAACTCCTTTACTACTCTGGCGTTGTGTATAGGGGCATTATCCTGTTGCAATATTCAAGATATGGGACCAAATAGTTCACTGAACTTCGGAAAAGCCGATTCCAATAACGTTTTAGAGCTTGCACCAGTCATTTTTTCACTTTAAAATTCAAGATCGATGGTGCCAGAGTACGTAATAGTAAGAACCCACACCATAACGCCGCCCTCTCGGCTCTGATGTCAGTTCAAAAAACGCTTTTCTTTGCGCAGATCATGGAAATAATAGTTTTAGCCATTAGGCCCATCCAAATTAAACTTCTTCTCATCTGTAAATACAACGAATTGAAGCTGCTTTTCCTTACGAGGAGCATTAAGTCGCGGATTTTTTTTAAATTCAGGTATCTAAGATACTCACAGCTCTTTATTATTCTGCGTACTGAAGACTTGCTCGCTACCACTTCAGCTTAAGCTCTTATTTTTTGGCAAGGATAAGGCAGAATTAGAAGCAATTCTGATGATTTTTCTTTTCTCATACGTAGATAAATCCAATGAAATCCTTCCTTTAAAATTTTTCCAATACCCCTCGGGGTCCTTGATCTAATTGTCGACAACTGTTGGGCTACGTCCAATTTTTTTAGTTATTGCGCGGTTAGAATATACCATTTTGACTCGTAAAATGATTAAGATGTAATAAATTGTAATAAACAAACGCTCCCTACAAAAAATCATCGCTTACTTTAAAAATAATAAAGTGCCTTTATTCAAGTGAACCAAAAAAATAACTAGCACATTTTTGGAATATTTTTAATAAATTGCTCAAAAAAATTCTTTAGTTAAGAAACCACTATTGTCATGATTTTTTTTATATCCCAAAATTTCTAGCTTCCATTTTAAAATTCTGCAATCGGTTACAAATTGCAAAAGATACAGGCTGCTGAATATGGAATTTTTAGAGCCTTTAAATAAGTGAACCGGAGTGTAATTAAAATCAAAAATAATTCTTAAATACTGATTTTTAAAATAAAAATCATAACTGTTACTGTCCCTGACTAAATCTGTTGCACTTATCTTAATTTGAAAACGAACCTTCTTTTATTAACGGGAATAAAACAGCTCTGAAAGCACGATAAAGAAATTCATAACAGTGTGTATATACATTAGGGTTAATCACTTTTTATGCGGCGAATGCTCTCGGAGTATGATGTAGGGCATGACTAAATATGAACAACTGTGTCTTTACATTTTTGGTATTTCAAAAAAACCTTCCGCACCAAATGCAATTACTTTTACTCAAGGCAGATATTTTCGGTTATATATTTTTGTGATTTTTAAAATATCAAAAAAAATTTTGTTCTTTATAAATAAATCTTGTGGAAGTTCTTAGTTAAGAACTGATTACGAATCTGTAATTGGATCTATAAATGGTCATTTAGTTTTCGAGATATGGCGATTTCAAAATTGGTTTGAACAAAAGTTTTTTAAATTAAATTTAAATTTTTAAAATTCAATTGGCTGTTCTTAGTTATGTTTGGTACGCTGATCTGGAATCTGTTTTTCGCTCAATAAATGGTCATTTAGTTTACCAGATATATCGATTTTAATGTAGAGTTTGAGCAAAACTGTTCATTAGGCAAATTTCATGCCATATGTCGGAAACTGAATGACCAATTATTGATCGAACAACAAATTCATAATGAACGTACCAAAGTTACCCAAGAACAGCCACATGAAAAGTTTAAAAAAAATTATCAAAATTTAAATTGTTAAATTTTAAAAATTACAAAAGAAAAATGAAACTTTTGCTCAGACCAATTTTAAAACCGCCATATCTCGAAAACTAACTGACCAATTAGTGATCGAAAAACAGATTCGTAGTCAGCTTACCCAACTTCACTAAGAAATGGCACACATCAAATTTAAAGTGAAATTTTTTTTCAAAAATTTTTAAAATCACAAAAAAACAGTACATTAGCTTTAGTCGGGTGAACCGACTTAATCATACCCTCACCCTAAGTAATCCATTGCGTGGGAGTTCTGTTATAAGACGCCCATACTCAAAAGTGACCATATTCAATAGCAGATTAACGACGACATTGCGCTAAATATTATTGAATACCCAAATAAGTTAGTTTCCCTTCCAATATTTATATGCGAGGTACAAAAATGGGCATGGCAAGTTGTTGCCAAAATTTTGATCAGTACTAAATTTTATTAAGATCGGTTATGATTTATTAGAGATATCGAGTCGGCAAACCGGAAATACGCCCAACTTTTGTATGGGAGTACGAAACTTGGCGTTGCACAATAGTCAGTAATTAATTACACAGTAGTTTTTAGCAAAATATTGCCTAGTACCGAATTTTATTAAGATCGGTTGTAGTTTATGAGAATTATAGTGTAGATCAACCGATCATCCGCCCAACTTTTATATGGGAGGTCTCAGAATGAGTGTGGCAAAACAGCTCATTTTCTATAGGAGAGCTTTATTTGACTAAATATTGACTAATACAAACTTTCATAAAGATTGGTTCGGTTTTGCGGGACTTATCGTGCGAACAACCAGACGTACAAAGAACTTTTGTATGGGAGGTACCACAATGGGTGTGGCAAAATCACCCTTGTTTTAATCGGTGATTGGCGTTTGATAACGTGAAGCCCTATACCTAATTTCATTAAGGTCGGAAGTGTTTCACGCGATTTATCGGATTGACAACCCGGACGAACACCCTGTTTTGTATGGGAGATACCAGAATGGGCGTGACAATCTCGCCCATTTCCCCCAGTTAATTAGGCAATTACAGATTATTAACCGGTGTGAGAGTTGAAGCTAATCATATCTACCAGAAGAAAGGTTTGAAATTCATGTTTTGATTTGTATGGGAGGTACCACAAGGGGCGTGGTCAAAACGCCCATTTTCAATCCCAAACTCAATACTGGCAAATAATAGTCACTGACAAAATTTCATTGTGATCTGTAAAGATTTACGGCAGTTATCGTGTTGACCAGCCAGACAGACAGACGGACATGGCTCAAACGTCTTAAAAAGTCCTAAAACGAATTTCGTCCAAAGATACTAAAGGTCTAATATGGCTCCTTCCATGTGTTAAATTTTTTTTACGTATTAAATGATATTTACCCCCATCCTATGGGTGAGGGTATAATAAACTAATTGCATTTGGTGCCGAAGGTTTTTTGCAATATCCAGAAATTAAAGACGCAGTTCTTCATATTTTTGTATGCCTTATATCATATTGCGACAGCATTGTGATATTCGAAAAAAGTTAAAAAAAAAGTGACTAACCCTAATATACATATGTATGATTATCTGCCGATGGTACTTGTCACCGAGTTCGAAACGAGTCATGCTACAGTGTGTGTGCTTTCCTTAATTGTCTGTTATGTCAAGAGTAACAAAAACAATTTTTCCATTAGGAAAATGTTTTTCACAACTCCGGTTAGGTGTGGTATGAACGTCGGATACATTAACATGTAACAAAATACAATTTGAAATTTTATGGATTTTTCATTTCTAAAATTTAATTGTAATTATTCAAGACCCTAGGGGAATGAAACATTTGCCCATAGAATGCTAATTGAAGTTTCTATTGGGGTAGATCACCTTAATTTTCTTTAGCCAAAACTTTCTTTACTTACTTGTTTTCCACGAAATTCTATTTGAAAATTTTTCGCCGATTCTTGTGTAACACGTCCACCAAAATCTAATTGGTAAACCTGGCTCATTTCGTTCCACATGGGTGCTTTATTGTGCATAACAAATTCCCGACGCACAGGGGCTGGGTTATTGCAGTTGGAGGATCCATTTGGTTCTATTCGCCCACGTTTTAACTAAAATATTATAAAAAATTTAACTATTTCCTAGTTATAGTTTTCGAACACATGCCCACCTTTTGCCGCAGTTGAGCCTTTTGAAATGTCTCCAAATCTCGGTATTGTTTGCTACAACCATTGTTATTGGAATAGGCATTTTCTTCGCTAGATCCGTTGGTGCCATTCGCTTCATCATCCGAACTGTCAATGATATTTTGTTTCTTCCTTTGGCGCCTATTTAGCAAAGGGGAGTTCAAAATGTTGCGAATGGGAGAACTGCTTTGATAACGCTTGTTCTTTTTACTAGCTGCTGGAGATGCTGGAGAGCTTCGTGGTAAGCGCTGTGGCGTTGAGGGTGGGGTTAGACGACCTTCGTCTAAATCCCTTAACCTACTGATAATATTTTCTAATGTTGTAAGGGCCTGTTCGTAAAACAATGGGATTTGAATGGACGTGAATTAATCTAATCACTTGCAATTCTAGTTACGAGAACTCACCTGAGTGTGTAATGAAACTGAAGCTCTTGATTCTACAGGGGTTGCCTCGACAGTATTATCAATGTTTTTGTTTTCTGTACTGTCCGTACTCGATCGCTGTTCCTGAGTTTGATTAGCACTATTCGCGGTATGTTTACCATCTTCACCATTGGCGGCATTCTTGGGATCTTTGCGTCTCCATCGGCCTTCTGTCAGTTGTTTAACCAAGCTAAAGCCATGCTCGTTTCTTCTAGCAAGAGTGGGTGACGCAGTGTCTCCATTAGTTCTACTTCCAAATCGATGTTTGCGTGTAAATAGCGGGCTGTCTGTAAAACTCGTGATTACATCAAGTCTCCTCTTAGGCAAAGTTTCACTGTCGGTCGTTCTTTTGCTTTGGCCGTCGCTTTCATTAGGTTTCCCTTTTGTCATCACAATCGTATTCGCAGCATCTGCCTGGACAATTTCATCGGCTGTTGTCTTGGACGACGCACAGCAATTGCATTCGTCAGTGGTGGAACACGAAGAACAAGTTATCTTTTTATTAGTAGCAACTGACGTTTCCTCATGTAGTTTCTCCAGTTGTTTGCTTGTTAGCTTGGCTTGTGTTGATAAAAGGTCGCAGGAATCCAAACTTTTTGACTTTCCTGTCATCATTAGTTTGGGTCGGTTAGAGTTCTAAATAAATGAGACCAAATTTTATTTGTGGTTCCAATTTATTGATGGGTGACTTGTTTTACTTACCCCTTGGTGCAAACGTTTCTTACGACACTTGCGATTATCCACTAGAATTAAACGTTTATTTGGCGCTTCTCTTCGCAACGCTGTGAGTGCCTCATCTGATGGTGTTATTGCTACTGAATCCAAATAGCCGACACTGCAACTACGTGTAATGGCATCGGGAACAACTGGAGCTATGGATACCACTGTTGGCGTTCTCTTCATAGTATTGCTGGTGGCCGCCACTGGTGAGGATGTGACTATAGCATTTACTGTTTGTTGTTGTTGTTGGGGCTGCATTGGAGTCTGAGTCTCGTCGTCGATATAAAGCAACTCACGTTTCTTGGAGGTGGAAGGTAGTGCGGTTCTTAGTTTAGTAGCATCCATTCTTTCCAAATTTAAGTTTAAATTTAGAGGCACTGGATTAACATGACTGTTGGCGGACCGAATGGTTTCAGACATTAAAGCGTTTTTTACTTGCACAACATTGTTAGTGTAGTCAGCATTGCTGGAGTAGGACATAAGAGTAGTTTGCCCTGTGGCTGAAACGGGCGGACGTTCAAATATAATATCAGTGGGAGCAACAGCATTTTTTGGAGATTGCAGTGTTGGGACGGATCCATCGTTATAAAGCGGTGAAATGGCATGACGTGACTGGCCACACGAACTTCCGTTTGAACGAGAGTAACTCGATGTTATATTCTTTGGACGTATGACTTTATGATTGTTAGAAGTAATATGCGCCATAACTGGTACGGTTATAGCGCCGGACGTGGATGGAATAGCTTCAGGGGACTCGCTCGTTGAATCATCGTCGTATGACTCTGCGCGAGCTAACGGGCTTCTACCCAAACCACCGGCGCCATGTGCACCATTCGACGAGTTTCTGTGACGAGACAACAAACGATTTGGTCTAGGTGACATTGGAGCTATGGGTGGTGCGATTTCATTGAGTTTCCTCGGTGGCATACCACTGGGCTCGTGGGGTGTCGTCTGTTCTGTCACTGACGTAACGGTTTGTGCTTGAGTTCTTTTTTCTAAAATGTGATTTAATACGGATTCATCTTCATCCTCTGAAAATAGATTCGGATTAAAGCTTGGATCCGGGCCAAGTGGAAAATCATCCCTTAGCTCTGTAATGACTAAGGTCATTTGTCGCGGCTGCAGGTGTAGCAGAGACGTTTTATATGTAACTTGACCCAAGTTGGCTGGGACGGTTTTCGCAAGGCCATGTATCTTGAATTTGGTTCCCCAAATATTTGAGGTCACTTCGACTAGTTTCACCTCCTGAAAAGAAGAAGATATAACAAATGTTACGCTGATTCAGCAAAAGTATAATTTTCCTTACACTAACCTCGGGGAGAGTGTCAACATATGCCAGTTCATCCAAGGTTTCACTACCATCGTTACTGGTCGTCGATAAAGTAGTTCTTTCATTACTGGGCCCATGTCGCTTTTGCTGTCGAGCCTTTCGTTTTCGTGGTGTATGTGGTGATCCACGCAATCGATCTTCATATTCACTATCTGAGGAGTCAGTCCGACCATTTGCTGTCGTACTTGTAGATTGACTTGACGTGGACGAACTCTTTGATCCGGGAGAATGTTGGAAGTATTCTGATGACTCTATGCAACAGACATAACACACCAATGATAATGTTATACTTATGGAAGCCGAAGATGTGTCTTACCATTAACTTGTGGATCAAATATCACAAACTCCGGCCGTATTTTAGATGTCCGTTTTCCCTTTAACAACGGCACCAGGCCTCCCAAGTATTCCAAATACAATGTGTAACAAGTGCCAGAGCTAATGTTAGAGTCGTCATCGTGCCTTATCATGGTACAATGCAGACGTGTAGAACAAACCGGCGGCCGCGAAACGAATTCTCTTAGAGATTTTAAATCAGGTACACAACACTGGAATGCGCAAAGAGAGAATTTGGTTATTATACGTTGAAGGTGTTTGATTCAAACCGAATCTTACTCGAATCGTTTGAGCAAAAAGATTGCCTATAAGAGTTTTAATTCTTGACGGCAAAGGCAACAATGGCAATAAAGTTTCCGCACCTATACTGGCTTGTATTTGGAGGCGACACAGCAACTGCAACGAAGCTACCCGCCGAGACACCCATGCTATATGGACCTGAGTACCTGTGGCTATAAATAAGCGCTTGTCGTTGTGGCCCCAAGTTAAAGCTGACACTGGAGCGGAAGAGTTTGGTATGTGTGCTTGGTAGAGTAAAGCTCCTGTTTCCGTGTAAAATTTCAACATATTGTTGTAAACTAAACCATTTGTGACATCACTAACGTCCACCGCTCTCTGAGATGTTCCTGCCACGGCCAACAACTCGCGTGAATTGCTCCATTCCATAACCATACCCAATGCACCATCCAGGCCTGTATTGATATGTGATGGTGAAACATCGTCAAAAGATTTCAATAGGTATATGAAACCATTTTGGAAGCTGACGGCCAATACAAATGAACGTTTTGCTGTAATGGCAGGTAATAAAATGTAAATAATGCGGTGGAAACTGAAGGCAGAACATACTTGCGTTCGTGACACCGGGTTCCGATTCCTCGCCCTCTTCCATTTTGAATTTCTCACAGGACCATGACATGGACGTTATACCCACATCGTTGCACAGTTGAACCTGTGATACCATCGCACCGTGAACATCCATAACAATCACTTGCCCTTGGGTGGTGCCAAAATAAACCTGCTGATCATCTGGTGTCCAAATGCCGCACGTTATGGTCGACTCTAAATTCAGCATAGACGACCAATAGCGTTGGCCCGCTACCGATCCCACCAAAACAAACCCATCCTGATAGCATATGAGAGCCATGCGCCCGTCATGTGACCACGAGAAATGTGTAACTGGCGTATTACGGTCATTTATCAATTCTATCGACCAACGACCTTCGTATTTAATCCAAACAAATATAATGCCGGAGCTATCACAGGATGCCAATTTTTGATATGGTTCATTCCATTTCACTAGAATTACCTAAATGGGTGCAGAACGGATTGGATTAAGTGGTAGTGTGCTTGAACATACATTCATATGGATATGCACACACATGTGCATATGTACATATATATCTATATCTACTCACATCAGATCGGTGTCCTCTTAAATTGTAGTTTGTCCGCAATGGATATTCAACGTTCTTGCGACAGTGTGAAGTAGTAAACGTCACACCCACAATTCCTCTGACATTTCCAGTGGCTAACCAACCTTCCTGATAGTAATTGGTGCGATTCAATTTCCATCCGTCATCCTTGAAATAAAGTAATATACATTTAAACAATAATTCTTGTGTGCATATGTATGTATATGCACATGTACGAGTATGTAAATCTAAGAATCAATACATCAGTGTCTTTTATTTTGTTTCACCACTAAATTATTCGCCTTTTGCAATATGTTTCTCCTGCAGTGTTCTTATTTGGAAATGTGCGATAGTGGACGCATTCTCTATTTACCATGGACAGTACAAAGTTGCTGTTTCGAAAACTATAAATCCCAAAATCCAGGTGCTAGGCTTATCCAGAGCGAAGTAATGCCAGAAATGAGAACTATTTTGAGGCGAGATATAGCTTAGTTGTTACAGTTAGTATCCTAAATTGCATCATAATTAGTATCACCTCCGGATACAGTCAACCTATCCTAATGTATAAGTAAACTAAACGGAAGTTAGTTAAACAACGAAATCTCGTACTCCAAGGCACATAGAATCCCCCATTCAACCTGCTAGTTTGAGCTTCTTCTTACAACAGCCTGGACTTTGCATATACATGAGTACATACATATGTATGTATTTGCATCTCCAAACAGATGTGGTCCAACAAAATAGCTCAAGTATAATCCTAAATGTTCGCGGACAAACTTGCGGACAGACATATCATTTTGTTTTTGTTGGAGATAGGCATTTTGCCAAATGGCCAAATTGTATTGTTTGTTACTCCCAATGCAACTAATATCAAGCAAACGGTGCAATTATTTGTGTATTATATTATAAGTATTTGTGTATTATATGTATGTGTATTATAGTTTAGTTGAGTTAAATGTTTTATCAATATAACAAAGTTTTCATACAAGCACTTCCGAATATACAGTTGCGATCAATTTTCTAGCACTACACTAGCAGCACTACTACTGGCCGTCGGTGGTGCAATGGTAGTGTGCGCGTCTCTTGTACATGAGATCCTGGGTTCGATCCCTGCTCAGACCACCTTAAACAAATTTCTTTCGGCAGCGGTCACCTCGCATAGTGACGGCGACACTATCGAGTATTTAGTCTTGAAAAAGCTTCTCAAAATACCATTCGGAATCGGTGTAAAACTGTAGGTCCCAATCATTAAGTGAAAACTGGAAAGCGCACAGCTCAGGTATTGTGAGAAGCTCTCCCCTGTCTCTTCATGGGATGTAATGGGAAACCGTTTATTTATTCATTTACATAATAATGATGTTTATACTTTAAATAACGCTGTTGTAGTCGAAAGTCAGCGTTCTATTAAATTGTTGCGATTCGAGTCCAGCCTAGCCAAGAAATGCACTGTATCACGTCAAATTTTTGAAAAAAATCGATTTTTACCAATTCTCAGATTTTCTTGCACTTCTTTTGAAAAAAAAATTTCACTTTTTATGGAACCAACAACTGCCGCACATCTCTAAATGTGATGGCCAAGCAGTTCGATTTGCACTTTATATGGGTGTCGGAGCACAGGAACATTCCATTGAATCATACAGCAGATGAGCCGGCAAGATTAGGAACTATCTTACCTATTCCACTGGTTATGTAGCAACGAAAACTCTCAGACATGGGAATAATAGATGGTCTCGTGACACAAATTACAGTATCACCAGGCACGTATGGTCAAGTTAGTATCTACATAAATTGTACGCTAGATCTATAACATCAATTCCTAAGCAAGATATGTCTATGCTAGTACCTGTGATCATGCGTCCAGACTTGTAATATCAGCTCTGGATTACTGCAGAAGCTGTGGGGTTGAAGAGGAGGGCGAGAGTAGTATAAGTAGGACAAAATATCTAGGGCCTTACTTCATGTTGAATTTAACAGACATTCAGGAAGTTAAGCTGAATGGTCTTAGGACCTTACTGCAGTGTACTAATTGGTTCGCCAGGGACCAATGTACGTCTTTCCTTCAGCCACATCTTGGAAAATTGGGATGAGGTATCAATCATATGGCTTGAACGCCCCTTAACCATACCGGGTAATTTTAAAGTTTCAACTATGGCCACGGAATATGACGGCCCATGGTATCACAACAGTCCTCATTGGACTAAGTGTGCCAATTGTGACAGCCACTTCTACCAAACCTAACCATGTAACGAGATAACTTATTGTGACAGTTCGATGCTAGAGAACTTACAATCTTTTACTGGAGAAGTTTTTGCCAGTAAGAATTTGCAAGTTCGAACATATTTTTTAGACCATGTTGTTCTATGTAAACAAACTAAATTAGGAAATAAAAACAAAAATTACTTATTTTTTAAGAGAAGAAAATGATCAAACATTGTTTAAACTCTGAATTAATTTTTTAGGTTAACAGTTGATTGTTGTTTAAACAGACAAAGTCGTTGAACAATGATCATGTGACCATATTTTGTATTTTATCGCTTCACTTTTTTTTTGCAAATGGCGTCAGTTTGATGCATTGTAACGATTAGTCGATGAATGTATGAATTCCGGTTATTTTTCGTAGCATTTGCCACTGTTGCCACATGGTAGTAAGATTATTTGACAAAGCACTGAAAAACTCTTCGTATTTAAAGTCAGATCAAATATAAATCAAAATCAACTGATTACCAATTTAAATAACCGGTCAAAAATTAGGCCTTAATCTTTAACTTTTTTACTTTTAAAGTAGACAGTTTTGGTGGTTTGTAATGTTTTGTTAAAACTCCGGTTGTTGGTTCTTCAAATGTTTACATTGGAAATCAACTGTTTACATACAAACGTTCTTAATTCTTGCAAGTTTTTATTGGATATCGTATGAGTACTTGTTGTGATATTTTCTACTGCCAATGTAAAATCTATCGTAGTCTCCCAGACATAGTTACTGGCAATTTTTCACTGGAAAAGTACGCAGGCCGACCTAATATGTGGTAATTTATAACTTGAACGTAGTTGAATTGAAATCAACTAAGTTTTCATTAATATGGATGTCTCAACACAATTACATGCTTAGCTGAAATTAACTACAACGCTTACACTCTGAAAAAATTTGTTTGCATGCAAATATAACGCGTTTGTAGTTTGTCCCAAATGTAGTATATTTGTGTCTAAACACATTGTGGTTGCTATTCAATATAACATGTTTGGGACACAATGATTAATAGGTATAATATATGTACTTGTGACCCAAATGTGGTTTGGTTTGTTGAAAACAAAAACGTCATAGACAATAAAGAAACAAAAAGCAGCAGATCTTCAATTCACGAAAACAATGCTTGCAAACATATTTTTCAGCGTGTGTTGCACTATTAGAGAAATCGTCGGATATGTCAGAAGTTGCATTAGCCCAGAGCTAATAGTAACTATGAGGAGATCGATTCGCCAAAAAGAATTGAATGACCGTAGATCAGGGATACATTTATAATAAAATTAACAAAAGCAAAGAAGACGGAGTAAATCACATTATTTTAAACATTTCTTAATTGTAATTGTGGCCGTCGGTGGTGCAATTGTGGTGTGCGCGGCTCTTGTGCATGAGAACGAGGATTCGATCTCTGCTCTGACCACCTTAAATTTCTTTCGACGGCGGTCACCTCGCTTAGTGACCGTGACACTATCGAGTGCCTAGCAATGAAAAAGATTCTCAAATATACCGTTCGGAATCGGTGTAGAATTGTAGGTCCCTATCAGTGAGTGTAAAACTAGAACGCGCACAGCTCACTGGTTTGTGAGAAGCTCTCCCTAATCCCTTCATGGGATGTAACGGGAAACAATTTATTTTTTTATTTTTAATGCAAATATAACGTGTTTATAGCAAATATTTTTCCGGTTATTTTTCCGAGCAAATATAGTATACTTGTGTCCAAACACATTGTGTTTTCATATAACATATTTGGGACACAGTGATTAGTAGGTTATAATATATGTATTTGTGACCCAAATGTGGATTTGTTTGTTGAAAACTGCTGCAAACACTGGTGTCTGTCACAACAAAGGAACAAAAAAATAGTAGTTCTTCAATTCACCAAACCAATGCTTTCAAACATGTACATGCTTCCTGCAATATGTTGCTGGTGCCGTTATTTTTCAGCGTGTGGTTATTCTGTATTTGTAAAAGCTTTTCTTAAACGCTCCCTATTATCGTTTTTTTTCCCGCTACGGCACATGGATTTCCGATAAACTTCATTTATGCTGTTCGAATCATAAAAATTGTTAGTTTGACTATCATAACCGAAAATAAATAATGTGTTTCTCAATTCTCATATAATCTTGTAATTACTTTCAAATGTTTTCAATGAAACCCAACATACAGTATTCATTAAAAATTTGCTGTATTTTTTTCCACTAAAGCCCCAAGAGTGCCAAAGGTACTTATTTATATTTTGTCACATGGAAGGTAAACGATTGCTCGTACTGACTTGCAAAGCATTTTTCTTGAAATCAGAGGCCCAAATTTACCCAAAAAAAAAAATTATTCTCATAATTTTTACACATTGTTTTAGAATCCAACATTAGAGGGTTAATACCACATTAGGATAAAATATTACTAAAAAATATACCAAGCATAGTAAACGTGCGCTCACTACCCGCTCGCAGTTGCTCAGTAGTTGTGAGATGTAAGAACAAAGCGACTCGAGAGCACGGGCAAAAAATAAAACAACATACGATGGTGTCCCCGAACAAGCCGCTTGCGTTTGCTTATAAACATTTCCGCACGCTCTTATAGGTTTCAGAAGAGTAACACGAGGAGCTCGGGAACAGCTCGTGTACCGAAAGCGAGAAGTAACGCTATTGAGTGAAAATGCGAAAATGTGACAATGGGGTCAAGTAATGAATGTGAATCTGCCTGTTATTTATTCACAAAATACATAAAATGTACCAGAAACTACATACAACATTTATATGTACCTAAAACTACAAAAAATTACCCATAAAGTACATATCATGTTCCATAAAGTACATAACATATAAAAATTTACAACAAGCACACGAAATGTACTTACCTTAAGTACGTAACAAGTACCAACAAATTACATCAATTGTACCATAAATGTAAAGCGTCGTGGCCACACATCAAACTGTTTGATCAAATTTATGTATGTTTGGTAATATTTTGTTTGACTTAGCACAGCAACCCATCAAATTCATACCATCAAATTTAATTTCAAAGTTCAGTCGAACTTTGGTCGGAAAAAATTTCATTATTTGTCAAATTTTTTTTGAAAATATTTTGTTTTGAATTTTCAAGTGTGTTTTTTTCAGAAATATTTTTTATCCATTTTTCATAACACCGCGTCACCAACAAAAAATAATGTTGTCACTGCGAAAACTAAACAGAAATAAAATTTGAAGTAATTACGCGCACACACATCAAACCGGCTTCAAATCTCTGCAGCAGCGGCAGTGAGTTTGATGAAATATCTAAACTGTTTAGATTTTCGTCAAACTATCATCAACCTATCCGTGTGAGTTTTTTTCACTACACAATCAAAATTATGACAGTTTGATGAACCAGTTTGATGTGTGGCCGTGCCGCTTAAAGTGTACTTAAGTACTTTAACTACATAAAGGTTCTAAAATGTGTACCAAACATAACGTAAAGTGCTTAAAAAAAGTACATAATTTGTAGCAAGCAGATAGAGGTGTTCTGGCGAATTGAACTATTCCTCGGCTTCCTTTTTCACTTTAGTTCGCCGTGGTTTTGCTTTAGTTGTTGTTTATCTCCAGTACTGCATTGGAAGTTTTCTTCGTGAAGAAGTAGAAATCAATAATATTTCATTTTGATTAAAAAATATTTTGAGGGCGGTCCCAAACTAGCCGACTTCACGTATAGATGGTGCCAGTGGTTGGAAAACAAATATTTTGGTGAAAAGTGGCAACCTTATAAAACATATGTTGTAAGTTTCAAGGCTCCACGTTGTTTAGTATTTCTATTTGAGCCATCAAAAGTAAACGATCTCAGTGAATTTGTAAACATGGAAAAAATTTATCACCGTTATGTATATATCCATTTGAAAGTTCTCAGACCAAGCAATATTAAAGACGAGCTAGATTCTAATCTGGGGGAGTCTGCTTCTTCATTTACGAGAGTAAAATAGCAGAGCTTAAACGAGGCTGTACGAGCTGCCAAGACGAACTCCATAGTGGTCGACCAATTGAGGTGTCCACGCCAGACACGGTTAAGAAAATCCACAAAATGGTATTGGATGATCGTCGGCTGAAGGTGCGTGAGCTAGTTGAAATGACAGACATTTCAAAAAGTTATATACGTCGTATATTGACCGAAGCTTTGAAGATGAGAAAGCAGTGCGCAAGATGGGTGTCGCGCTTGCTTTCAATAGAACCATCAATGGCGAATATTATGATAATTTATTGCAGCGTTTAAGTGATGAAATTGTGGAAAATGGCTGCATTTTGCGAAAATAAAGTTTTGTTTCATCAACACAATGCTCTATGTTACAATTCCACTATTGCGATGGCCAAAATTAATGAATTAAAGTTCGAATTGTTTCATCACGCAACTTATTCGCCAGATTTAGATCCCTCGGTAAATTTTCTATTTCCAAACTTGAAAAATGGCTTGGTGATAAAAGATTTGCCAACAAAGAAGAGGTGGAGTCTGCGGTTGATGGATATTTTAAGGAGTTTGACAGTTCTTACTATATCGCTGGAAAAATGTATCGAGATAAAAGAAGATTATGTTGGAACATTTAGTCAATTTTTTCCCAACTTTTCTCTGTCTTCTTTGTTAGGTCGGCTAGTTTTAGGACCGCCCTCGTACATCCTAATTTTCGAAATGTCGTGGAAATATAAGAAACGGAATGACAGACATTTTATATTTTTCCTACAACAAACTCTATATAACTTGGTAACACTTTTATCGGGGTTATACTCAACTTCCAAAATTATACATGCGTTCACTTTGTCATTTTATGTATATAAGTTACGAAAAAACGAGCCTATTTATAGAAACGAAAGGAAAATTTTTAGTTTTTTTTTTGTTTAAATTCTCAGTCGGAAATTTGGTAAGGTACTTCCAATGGTAAGGCAAGTTGTGAATACTTCATTTTGTGGTTTACTAAAAGAAACTAGAAAAGGTATGCAAAGCAAATCCTAAAAAGAAATCCGAAGCTTTTGCTAAGCGTCGGCCAATTTTGAATACTTCATTTCTACGCTTACTAAAAGAAACAAGAAACGGCATGCAAAGCCGAAGCCAAAAAAATGTCATTCTCTGTCATTTCATTTCTGCTACTGGCGTGAGACGTTTTTATACCTTACGCATACATTACACTGTAAGCGAGAAAAGGAGTTTATTGCTTACGTTTTCATGTATCGAGAAGGGGAAAATGCATGTTTTTGGAAAGCATAACTTACAAATTCTTCCAAAAAGAAACCATATTCGGTATGCACGTTCTCAATATTGCAATGCATTACACTTTCAACGCCAAAAATAAGTTATTGTGGAATTCAAACACGAAGTTTCTCGAGTGATAACATGCATTACCTTCACTTTATTTTTAGAAACAAAAGTGGAAGCATGTAGCATGTCTTCTTATCCTTTCAAAATAATGCTTGCGACAGGCGGCAATTCTTTTAAGAAAGTAATGGGAATTCGTAAGGGAAGATAGCTTCACTCTCGAACGGAATGTAAGCATACTGTAATGCATTATTGCATGCTTCTTTTTCCTACTGGGAATGCATTATTATTGCATGCTTCTTTTTCGCAATGTGTATTGTAGTTTATAGGTCATATAGAAATGACTTTTAGAGAAACGGTTTGACTCAGTAAATTTACGAGGTTTGGTGTGTTGCATATTGGAAAGTATTGTTTTAATAATACCAGATAGAGGCTATGGCTCAAACCAACCAGCAACAAAGCAGCAATGGCATTTCGTTATGTGCGTAAAAAATACTAACAAAAGAGTCAAAAATACGTTTCATCAAAACTATATGCCAAATTTAAGTCAAAAATTTTTGTAATTCCACCTGGTGCAAGACAATTTACGTCAATAACTCTCTATCGCACCGACCGCACCACGAAGGGTGTGAAATGAAACGTCAGATGAGAAAGATGGCAGCTCTATATGACATTACTCTATGTTGTAGCCTTTTGATTACATTTTTACATATTTCTCTTTTTTTGAATGTAATGTACTTATATTATTGAGCCGGACTTATTCATTAATTTTTATTTATATTTCGCTGCTGTGTGTTTATCGAGCCAAATAATTCTGATTGACTAAAATTTTGACATTAGCGTGGTGAGTATTTATTGTCAAAAGTTTCACTAGCCCCAGGGCTACACAAAATTTTGACAAGTAGTCTAAATTTTGACGTTTGTCCTTTATGCAGCTTATGCTCGGAAACATGGTAATAGCCGCAGGTGTTATTGTAGTTGTAGGCAGCAACAACAGGTATTTTGTTTTTGTCTCATTCGCTTCAGTTGTGAAACTCTACAGAAATACATACAAATGAGTACAAAAACAAAATTCATGAGTTTTTTAATTGGGAACACGTCCATTTTACAGCTTACACTCCAAAAATCAAAATTTTTTTGAGCGGGACAGAACATGTTATTTTAAGCAGAACAAAACAAACAACAACAAAATCCGGGCAAATGCATTGTTTCGGAGTTATGGTCCCCGAAATTTCGGATGTGTGAGAGGGTAATGGAGTTAAGGTACTGTGTAAAGCTATTTATATCATCACTTTTGTGTATAAAAGAAGTCAAAATAAACTCAAAAAATTAGCTACCATTTCTGGATATCTCGCTTAGTTATAGAGTTATAGGATGTTTAAATTTTTTAAAATTATCGATTTTTTTTCAAAATTCTCGAAAAATCCTATAGAGGTTTCTACGTGGACGGGCTAAGGGGCTTTCTCCTCTGGGGTAGGCCCAACACCGGCTTCGGCATAGTATGGGATTTTCTCCTCTGGAGTGGGTCCAACACCGGCTTCAGCATAGTATGGGATTTTGTCCTCTGGGGTAGGTCCAACACCGGCTTCGGTATATTATTTTTGTGGTGTAAAGCTATATATTTTTGAGAAAAGTAAAAGAAAATAATCTATAATTGTTCAAAATTTCAACATACGCCTTCAATACACAGTCTTTAAGCTGTGTCCCACATTGGTTCCCAGCGAAGTTTTTGATTTGTTATTCGTTTTGTTTATAATTTGAATAACAGTAGCGAAAAATTTTTTACAAATTATGTTAATTTAAAAATTTTTGATGTGATTGAATTTGATTTTCCATTTCACACAGCAAAATCTGAATTGTATCTTCACCACACAAAACTAAATTCAACACAATTTGCCACGGCCGAAATATTTTCGATGAACACACAGCCCGAGAGAAAAATATCAAAATTTGAAAATGTAAATATTAATTTTATCCCATGAAGGAACAAAGATGTGGTTCTCACAACTAGTGATCTAGTTTAATACCGAATGGGACTTACAGATTTACACTGATTCAGAATGGCTTTTAGAGAAGCTTTCTTCATGTCCAATTACTCGATGATGTCGCCGTCACTCAGTGGCGTGATAGTCGTCGAAATAAATATCAGGTGGTCTGAGCAGAGATCGAACCCACGTTCTCTTGTACAAGAGTCGCGCACACAAACCATTGCACAACCGACGGCCAACGATTATTGCATAAATATTTTGTTTATTAAAAGTTTTATCACACAATCGGTAAAGATCGAAAAACCCTATTATTCCACAACTAAATCAGAACAATATTATTAAGTTTTGGAATATTTTTGGCAATGATGCCAATTAATTGTTATACATATATAATTTCACACTTTGAAACATACAAACATTTTCTTTTTTATATAGTATTTGTTTTAAGACTACAAACTATTTAGAACATATTTCTATTTCTCTTCCCATATGTGTAGACATATGTATGTACATATGTATGTCTGAATGTACATGCAAAATTCAATACATATTGAAAATCAGCGGATGTTGTTTTGTATGGTATTTGGACGGTACTTGCGCTTTAAAAATGTGTTACTTTAACGGAATTGTTAAAAATAGATTGGGTTTCGGTTCTTTTTTTTTTCAGAAAAAATTCAAGTTTATTTTCTTTGTAAAAATACCAAATGATTCATTAATAATAAGGTCAATGCCAATATAAAATACACACATATGTACGCACATGTTTGTGTAAAAACATACATACATTTGCACATATAATCCAAACAAATTGTGCTACTGAAACAAATCGAACAAAGTGCAACACATTGAATGGTGGATACCCTGAATTTGTATTGATCAACTAACCCAAAACCGAAGGAAAATATCAAGTAGTAATTTCAATTTTCTCGTGTAAGAGAATCTAATAGAAATCCATCTGTGAATTCTAAGTGTTTTTAATATTGTTTCGATCAGAATATTAAATGTTTTCAAGCTCTTTTAAAAATTTCCCAATAATTCTTGGCGTGCATAGAGGAGAGGAGAATACTTTAGCTGTTTGCTGATGTCAAATTGAACCGATTTCGCCAAATACTACTGAGACGAACTCGTGTGGGGACATCGTGGGCTTTTCTATAGCTCTTAACTTATTCAGAAAATCAGTTCTCGCAAAACATCAAACGGCAAATGTTTTGAATTTGACGCCGGAACAATCATAATTTCGTTTCTAAATATCCGACAAAGTGAGGCGAACGAACGACCACCACAAGACACATTTTTTAAATTATTTTTTTCATGACTAAGATATAGAAGAAAAGTGACGAAATGTCTTCGTTTGCCGCCAATTTGTGGGTTATTTTTATTGCGGCCAGCTGTCTCATGACTCAAGTGGAAAATAAGTCCGAATTTGGCATTGGAACACGCATCATTGGAGATCAATTGCTGATGAAAGACGTCTTAAAGACGCCACCGATAAGCTTATCCGAAGATCCATTCATTCAATTCAACTACGCCATATCACAACCAATTACATACATAGAAATTCTATCGGAAAAAGTGAGTTGAGCTAAAAAGGGTTGCGCACAAAAAAAAAAACACCGAAAATAAAAAGTAAAAAAAACAAAAAAAATGCTAACACAAATTGTGATGCGAACTCGATAGGTCGATGGAATGTTCTAAAAAAAAATTTTGTTTGTCATGAATTTTTTGAGAAGTGACTACTGACTCCTTTCAATCCCACTTTTGAATTTATCGTATGTCCAAAATAAGGCAAAACATAATGGTGTTTCTCCATGGAGAAATATATACATACATACATACTCGTACACTCTGTTAACATAGGATAGGCTCACTTAAATTAAAAAATTAAATTCCACATTCTTATAGTCCCTCAAATGCGATATCCCCTTAATGCCATTGGAGAGAGTGTATTTTACATTTGTAATAGCAACAAACCCAGTAGGATCAGTTGAAATAAATAGTATTTTCGCGACTGTTTTCGTAAACAATTGAAAAAACATGTGATTTTCAGTGTTAACATAGATTTGCCTCGGTGCAGATGTTTGAAGTTGAAGTTTATTGATTTACATGTGGTTTTGGAACATTTTCCGAATAGTTTTTCTTGAACAAATACGAGAGTTTTTACTTAAAAATAACAAATACGGGCCAGAAGACATCATTAAGTGCCACGAAAAATCAAAAATCGGTGCTTGCAACAACCAAAGGTTTCTAACCGTTGTACTCCTGCAAAATTGCTGTGAACGTCGGTGATGTAACGGTTAGTGTGCGCGGCTGTTATGCGAGACAACGTGGATTCGCTCCCTGCTCTGACCACCTTACACTTCTTTCGACAACGGCCTCCGCGCTTAGTGAATGCGACACTATCAAGTAATAAGCCATGAAATAGCTTCTCCGATAACCGTTCGGAACTGGTGTAAAACTGTAGGTCCCAATCAGTGACTGGAAATTAGAAAAGTTACAGCACGAGATAAACACAAAATTCTTCAACTGTCTTCGAACTCCAGTACGACTTTAAATAAAATTGGAGCCATTACAGGAGTGGATGTCAGAAAGGCCACAATCTACAACATTATAAAAACGTCTACGTTCCTAAAGCGTCGAAAAGTGCAGAAAAACCGCCACTTAATCTCGCCCGCAAGCAGCTGAAGTTGCAGTTCCCGAAGGATCATATGCCATGGACTGTGTTTCAAGGTCAACAACTCAACGACTGGAAAATATATTTTTTACTGCCAAAAAGTGATTCAATATCGATGGCCCGAAAGGCTATAATTACTAATTGCATGTTATCAGGAAGGAGGAACAATTTATAAATCGCCGCCAAAGCAGAGAGGGAGAAGCTATGGTTTGGGGTGCCATATCCTAGTATGACGCTTCCAGGTTGGTTTTTGTGAATGAACGACTGACTGCAAGCAGTTACAGAGACTTACTTCAAACAATTTTTTTGGAGAGTTCAAGAAAATTTTTGGTCCCCTTTAATTTATGCTGATCGACTATGTAGTAGGAAAATGAAAGAGAACATAGTGGATAGGCGAGAGAGTGATAAGCAACCAGAAGCAAATCATGCAGCAAACTAAGTTTAAGGGTAGTATTCTAAAAGTTCCGAAAGTTAACGTAAACGCAGAAGCCAACGCGAATGCCAAAGTCAAAAAATGGTAGTTTATATATCACTTCGCGCTTGCGTTTGTTTACGAAAGCTGTCACTGACATATGCGGCTTATAGAGTTGCCAAACTAAAATAAACAATTATAGATCAGATAAAATTATCTTGACTGAAATGCTCAGAATGAAAAAGATTCCAAAATGTAGCTCTATTTCAATAGATCAACAGATTTTAAGAATGCTATTATTTATAATACTGCAAGTACCAACAATATTCACATAAAATGTGTAAAAAACCTATGTTATTTTGGGGTTCAATGTCCAATAAATGTCCCCATCTATATTAAATTAGTTGTCTTTTCAAAAAACGTGTCATCATAGAGTAATCTCATACTAGAGAGAATATTTGGCTCATCTGACGTTTCCTTTCACATTCTTCTTGATGCGGTCGGTGTGATAGAGAGATGTTTGACGAAAAGTGACATACGCCAGGTGGAATTACAATAACTTCTTGCTTTAATTTTTCATGTCGTTTTGGTGAAAAACTGTGAAATTTAAATGTGTTTTAAACTTTTTTATTGACTGTTATTTTTAGTATACATTTGTGTAGTATTTAACACAATAATTTTAACACACAAAACGAAATGCGTTGTTGTTATTTTGTTCGTTGTTTTGAACCATTGCCTCTATCTGGTGTTAGTAAAGCAATTCTTTTCAACATCGAACGTAAATATCACACCAGGCCAAATGTCATAAATTTGGTGTGAGAATTATTAGGTCTACTATAAGTATTAGTCTATGGTATGCATTGATTGTAATGTATTGGTTCTTTTGTTTATTATTGTCAACGTCAACTAATGTCCATAATTTTTAAATATAATTATAATAATAATATAATTATAATTTTATTATTGTAAATAAGAATTTCAGTGTGTAAACAGTATAATTTTGAATTGTGTAAAAAAAAGTTTGAGCTCTATCCGTCGAATGCATTTCTGCCAAAATTGGCAACTACTTATAAGCAATAAAATTCAAAATACTTCCATCTGCCTATGCTCGATCGATATTTTTCTTTAAATTTGTAATTTCTTCAACTAACGCAAAGAACTGTGGCGCGTCCAATTTGACAGCTGAAGTGATCAAAAACGTTGCGCTGTGTTTTACAAACTGCCCATTAAATAACGTAACTCAACGCAGGTAGTAACCGAACAGCTGTAACGTTTTATAAACTACCTAAACGACACAAGTAACGCGAAGTGACTGATTCACGACTTATACAATACCACCCTAAATAGTATTTGATAGATACTAATGACAGCTAAATTATGTTTTATGTTGGTTGCATCGATACGCATTCCCTTTTATTTCTATCCGTTTTATGTCCAACCGAAGAGCAAAATTACACAGCAACTCGAACTTGATGAAATGGCCTACTACCCCGCCGTCATCATAGAGAAATTTAGAGTAGAGTAATTTATTCTCTCATCTGACGTTTCGGTGACGCGTCATAACGCCCATGGACATAACGCCCACGGGCTTTATGTCACACCGGTCATGGACTTTATGTCCATTTTAGGTGTGACATAACGCCCATGGGCGTTATGACGCGTCACCGACGTTTCATTTCACACTCTTCGTCGGAGGTTTGTGCTAATGAGAGAAAGTAGACGAAAATTAACTTACAGTCGGTGGAGTTACAAGAACTGTTGACTTAACTTTCCATTTCGTTTTCGTATAGTACTGTGAAATTTAAATGTATTTTGCACTTTTTTGTTGACTTTTATCGGTGGTATACATTTGTATTGTATTTAACACAAATATTTTCCCACAAAAAAACGAAATGTGATTGCTGTTGGTTTGTTGGACGTTGTATACTATTGCCTCCATCTGGTATTATTGAACCCATGATTTCTTCCATCCAATGTTCACTTGCAATGACAGCTATGACGTTAAAAATATTGAGAGAATAAGTTACTCTATCCTAAATTCCTCTATGGTCGTTATTGATGTAACGTAAATAGAGGGATGGAAACTCTTGTCGATTTCTCTATGCATCCATACAGCTAGCGCTGTTAAGTATTGGGTTCAGATCAAGGATGTTGAAATATTACCGTGTGCCCAATATTCATCGGACCTAAATATTATCGAAAATTTTTGGGGATGGTTTACATGAAAAATTTATGAAGGAGGAAACCAGTTTTCAAATAGAGAGGAGCTCACTGAAGGGATAAAAAAGACTGGACCGAAATTTCGTTGAATTAAGTTGCATCTCTCTACACTAACTATTACATATTGTAAAACAGTGTGAAAACCTAAAATCAAATTAAACTTGCTAGCAAGAAGTTTAAAAATTCCACTTTTAAGTAATTTTAATGCGGTGAGGATTCTAATCTAAGTTAACACTGAAAATCACATGTTTTTACGAATGGTTACCAAAACAAAAGCTAAAATGCCGTTAAATTCAACTGACCCTTCTGATTTTGTTGTTATTACAAAAAAAAGAATACCGCCTTTTCAATGGCGTTAATAAATATTTGGTGGCGTTTGAGGGATTATCATAATTTGACATTTTCTTTTAGTTTTTAAGTGAGACTATCCTATTTTTACGGAGTGTGTGTACATATGTATTTGTCAAATTGCATTTAACTTTCTTGTGTAGAATACGATACGGTCTAAAAATATTATACGTGAAAATATTTCAGTTCAGTTCCATCCATCTCAAAGCTCATAAAATAAAAAAAAAGTACTAAAAAAATAAACAAAAATTTTGTATACAATCGGGTGAGGCAATTTTAATAACATTTTTGTGGGTTACTCCAATCTGTAAGCGAGTTCATTATCTAGGCGGAGCAAGAAAGATTATGAGATCAAACAGAAAAAGCCCTAAGCGTTCTTTTGTTAAAGAAAACTATTTTTTTCATGTTTTGTTAGGGGAAACTGTTTAGAGCCTAAACCAAATCAATTTAGAACTAAACCAAAATCGAACATAAAGTACTTGCACGTGGGATAAAATAGCGCGCTGAGCTGTGCAAATCAAAATAATTTATGAATTTAAATTTGAATTCAAAAATGTAACTGTCACTAGTCCGATCATCAACAAAATCTACACCACAGAAAAATTCTACTCTGTGATAAGCACTGCGTCAATGTGAGTACATATGCAATTGGAAAATAAGAACATGGTGGAGAAGAAGAACAGTGTGTGTTGATACTTAGGGATCTTCGATCGATATTAATTCGTTGATATAAGTATACGAAGGATGATCAGCCGATGATATCAATTCAGGCACAGTAGTTAGGCATCTGATAATGAACTTGTCACGGAGTTCGAAACTAGTCATGCCAGTGAGTGTGCTTATTCCAACAAAACCCAAAAATTTTTCAATTAGAAAAATGTTCCCGACCTTGTAAGCTTGTAGTATGAATTTCTCAGACATTAAGGCCAGTTTCACACTCTGCATTTAAAAGCTCAATTTAAAAGCTCACAGAAAATTTTCATTTTAAATGAGAATTTTCAACTGTGAAACTTGCCATAAATAAAATATAAAATAATTTATATTTTCGTCCCAAATACGAAACGGTTTCAAAGCTCCGTGACTTTTAGAACTTCTCTCGTAGTTAATTAAAAAATAATATTACACCTGTAATCTACCATCTGTTAACAGACTACTGTACAATTTCCAGCAATCTAGGTTAATTAGTTTGTGTTTGACAGCCATTGAAAGCAGACAATCTCGAGAATTTCTACGAAAAAGGAAATAAGTTTCCGAAACCAAGGAAACAAAAAGTGTTTCCCATTTCACAGATTACAATTCTCATTTTAAATTGCATTTAAATGCCCGATGTTTGTCATTGAATATGATTATTTTCTGTGAGCTTATAAATAAATGTAACGAGAATGTATTAAGATATAGAACGTTTGTTTTGCCGAAAAAAAAGTATATTTTATTCAAAAAGTCATAGAGTTGCCAACCTGACTCGTACATCCCAACTCAGAATCTGTGTTACCGGTTAAAGTTGACGTCCATATTTCTGAAACAGCTAAACATTTTGCATTATAGTCTTAGGCAATATTATGGGTCTTAAAATCGTTGACAACTCTCTGGAAGGTATCCGAGGCCACTCGAACGGATAATGCTATGGAGTTTTAAACTTCAATCCGAAATATCTAGAGCACTAACCGAGTTATCGATAATTTGTATTTATTTTTGTTAGGCTTTGGCGACCCATAGACTTGCCATTCATGAGCAAGGACATTAGAGCGGATCGCCCTTCATATAAAAAAAAATCCCAAAGTCGGAGGGCAAATATTAAATATCACTTACTTCTTATTTTTTACTTCCTAAATAGAGTAAAAATTAATTACCACAGGAAAATATTTAAAAAAATTTTCGAAATAATTTACGCAAAAACGTATGGAATAATTGTTATTAAAAAATTTTTTCGATAGGGCCAAAAAGTATGAAATAATTTGCGGTAATTATGCAAACAACATGAAAAAAATATTTATATTAATGCTGTAAGTCAGTGGTAGGCAAAACCGAACCATAGAGTAATCTCATACTAGAGAGAATATTTGGCTCATCTGACGTTTCCTTTCACACTCTTCGTGATGCGGTTGGTGTGATAGAGAGATGTTTGACGAAAAGTGACATACACCAGGTGGAATTACAATAACTTCTTGCTTTAATTTTTCATGTAATTTTGGTGGAAAACTGTGAAATTTAAATGTGTTTTAAACTTGTTGTTGACTGTTTTTGTGAGCATACATTTGTGTTGTATTTAACACAATAATTTTAACACACAAAACGAAATGCCGTTGTTGTTATTTTGTTCGTTTTTTTGAACCATTGTCTCTATCTGGTAGTAGTAAAACAATTCTTTTCAACATCAAACGTAAATATCACACCAGGCCAAATGTCATAAATTTGGTGGGAGAACTATTAGATCTACTATAAGTATTAGTCTATGGGTACTACTGCTGTAATGATGTTGTACGTCAGCGACATCTATTGGAAAAATGTAGTACTCGCCGAGACCTATACAACGATGTATTAGCTGTGTTTGTTTACTTTCCCAGTAATAATTTGCAAGATTTTAGTTTGAGAGAGTAAAAACGATTTTACTCTCTTTGTGCAAATTTGCAGAAAAAGTAAACAAACGACATCCAGTAAAAATTTGCAAGAAAACAGCTGATACGTGCTTGTTTGTTTTTCAGTTTATAAAAAGTTTAAAGTAGAGCATAATGGAAAAGAAACAATTACATTTAAAATGTTCGCCCGGAACTTTCCACAATTTGCGGAATCACTCTTTTCTCCATTCACATCATTTTTCTCCATTTTAGTTCCAAATTCCTATGATAAATTAAACAAATATTAAATAAAACAATAAAAAATTACGAGTTTACTTACTTGTGTCGCTGCTAATTTATGTTTCGCTTTTCTTTGTTTACATAAAACAACTGATTTTAAACAGCTGTTCAATCTTGCAAATTTTGGTTGGGAAAAATTTATCCAACCAAAATTTGCAAGCTCTCTAACATCGAACTGTCAAAATTTGGGCCAAACCAAAACAGAACGAGACAACTACAATTAGAATACTTCGTTCTATAAATCGAACTTTCAAAACTTCTGCATCAGTGCGTGTAAGTAGGAAAGCAATGTGTAAGTAGCGAAAACCAATCACTCTGCACAATCAATAAATGTCTTCGGTTAGTGACTTGTGTAAATACACACCGCAGTGGCTTAACGGGCTAAACATCGAAACGATCGTCCAGCGAATGTGAGTTCGAATCCCACCCGCGGCATTTACATTTTTTTTCACTAACCGGAGAAAACATGATCTCTTATAGCCTTAAAGGAAATTACAACTTTAAACATAACGAGGATCTAAGACAACTAAATTTAAGTATGAAAAGTTGTTTAACAAAAACACATTTAGGGAAATTTTTACAGTGTTTGATTAGAGCTGATAATTATAATTTGTAAATTCCACACGAAATGGCAGCTAAATCTTTTACATAGCTTTAACTGTAGGATAACTTTAGCTGGTGGTAAAGGTGGTTAAAACATTAAATTTCTTCTTTAATTTTATTAAAACACTGAAAAATTTTTCTCCGTTAAAAGCAAAAACAACGCCTGAGGTTTGTCTTGAATCGTATATAAACTGAACCCGCTGAAAAATTAGAGAACGTAAATATTTTATAATAGTAGGCTCAGACGCACCCTACAATTACGCTTTATTAGTGTAAACTTTTGTGCGTGCACTGCCCTTATGTACCTGTATTAAAGTGATAAATTTTCATATAAAAACTTCCAGGATATCTACGCCTCAATAGACTTTAGCTATGAGAATGAACTTGTGCGTGGTACAATCCAAGAAACCAAACATGGAGTTGCGATGAAACCCGAGCCATTTGAAGTACTCATACAAATATATGGCCTTAATGATACTGTACTCAATGTGAATCCGTCATATATTCTCAATAAAGATCAGCAATTTAATGGTATCCTCAGACCCAAAAATGATCGCCAAACGCACGAGTCACTGAGTTTAATGAATGATGATAGTGCTGTTCTGGAGCATTTAGATGATGACTACGATGAGGAAGTCGAACTCGACGTCGATAATGACGATGATCATGGTGATGACTATGAGGAAGGCAATGGTGAATATGATGACTATGACGATCAAGCCTTTAATACGAAACTGAATAAAGTAATAGAACTGGGGAACCGACAGAAAGGTTTGTTATATGATATATGGTTTGCTTATGTGTTTGTACTAGTTCTCAATTCTAAAATTTATTCGTAGGTGATTATATGGTCTATGAGACATACCAAACATCAGCGGATGCCACGGAGACTCCAACGAATCATACAGTGACATTTTATTATACCGACAGTGATTTTATAACTTTTGTTAAATTTACGATCTATGACGTAAGTTCAAATGAGAATTTTCTTAAACAGTAGTGAGAGAAATCAATCAACTTCAAACTGAAAATATCTAAAAAAATACTTCAATTACTGGGGCGCAGAAGACCTCAAGCTGGACTAATAATTATTGAAAAAATTTAGAACCAGAGGTCGAATAAATATACACTATACTTTAATGATCGAAAAGCTGATTAGAAATACTTAAGCCTAATTGGCGTATGTGTCTAAAGTGAGGCAATTGCCCACTGAATTTATAAAAAATTTTCTAGTCCTCGAAAACTCCATATTAATTTTCCCAATTATATCTCTGAAACACGTTTGTGAACTAATAATGGGTTATTGCCCCTGAGTTGTATTATGACACTTGTTGTCATCCTTGAGCCAAGAGAAATCTATAGAACTCTCCCTATTTTCAAATACATATGTGACCCTGCATATGAAAATCCACGAAGTTTTTGAGTCAAACGCAATTATAGTCCCTCCTCTGTGCTGCATTTTCAGAGTTTACTCTTTTATATAATTGCATTTTTACTTTACTTTCCCATGTTTTTGAGACTTGCGAGCGGTTTCATATGAAAATTGATTGGTTGTAGTTGATTTAATTTTAATTGTCTCTCAAACACTATCTGTTCTATAAATCATATTATTGTTGCTTCATTCAATTATTAATTGTAATCCATCAAATGTTTCAGCACTTTTTAGACAATCCTCTGGCGAATTACAAATCGCCAACAGTGCAATTTGAAAAAATATCACCCCACACCCTCAAGGCAATTGTCACAGATCAACACACCACCAGTCTGTTTGTGCAAATGCAAATCTATGGATATAAGCCAAAGGACAAACCTGTTGCTTACGAATCCTACTTGACTCATAGCCAAAGCCAACCAACAGCAGCAGCTCCCAATGGTGACGACGATGTGGATGCTGTTGACTACGTCACCGTCCAGCTAGCATTGTCGATGCATAGACGCATTAAAATACATTTCAATGCTGAGGACCAGCAGCAGCACAAACAACAACGCCAACAACAAACACAACAACCAGATGGAGCCAGCATTGGCAGCAACGGCAATTTGGCCATGTTCAATTGGCTGTTACACACATTGACGACTGTGGCACTTGTACTGATTTGGAGACAAAATGTTGATTGAAAAATCTTTATTGTTATTCGAATGGTTACGAGTGTGTGTGTTTGTATGTGTATTCAATAATGTATTTGTTACTGTATTCCTACATTAGCACTATGTAAACGTACACATGTGTTACATGTGCGTGCGTGTGGATACGCTAATTGTTGTTAACTTGTGTGTATTTTTGTATAATAAAGAACACTTGTATAGGTAATTACTAGTGGTTGCCGAAGCCTTTCTGTGTTACGTTTACGTTACGACGTCCTTCACACTTGACATTCGCATACAAATTCAAATAAGCGATTTTCTAACGTTTGAGAAAATCTATAGTTTTAAATAAAGAAAAACGTGATTTAACCAGGGACGGGAAAAAATTGTTACACGCTGAAAAAGCTGTATTTATTATGCCAAATGACCAACAAATTTTTCAAAATGGAATTAAGGGAAACTATTTTTTGATATATGTAGTATTTGCGTTTGCGTATATTATTTTGTATACTACATGTATATAATATAGTTTGAAACCTCATGCCTAAGATTTTTATTGACAAATTACTTTTTATAAACACAGAAAAAGCATTTTAAAATCAAAAATGTGTATTTTTGATTCAAAAAATATTATGAAGACATTAACATAAAAAAATAAGTTTTGTTTCAAAAAGTTCCGATGATTTATCAGAATATTCTGGGGTATTATTTTTAAAACCGTTTACATTTCGGTTTTGTATATTGTAGCAACACTTGTTAGAAGCAAGTACAGTCGTGTCTGGATATAGTGAACTAATTTTTATCCTGATTGCAATTTTTTGTTCAAAACCTGCTTTTATTTGTTCAAAAACTCGTCTTATCAGCAGTTTTAACATATTATCGGACGGTTTGACTGAATTGAGTTGTCAAGCAATAGGATAGCTTCTTATTTGTAATACCTTTTTTTGCAAAAACTTTTGGACCTAAAGACAATTGAATACAAATGAAAAATATTATACATTATACCTGAAGGACGAAAATAGTGAAACCATTCTAGGAAGACGTCAGAATTCAACCATGCACTCGTAGAGTTTGGGTAGTCTACTGGGATGTCATACGCCGTAACCCTTTGACGACCACAGGCAAGTATATTTGCCCCAGGGTTTTTAGCACCTATAATTGTAAAGGTAGGATATAGAGTAAATGTATCAATGGGTAGTTTATAGAAGACGGTAGGAGTAACAATAGCTTAGTAAGCGTCAATTGTCTTACGGATCCGATTTGACCCCTAGAGCCACCAAAGTGTGTCAAAAAGTGGTCTTACTACAAATGGATGCAACTGGTCGAAAAAAGGGGGCACGTGGAGGAAAGTCAGGTACGTTTTGAGTCCATATCTTAAATGTAAGGTTGAATTTCAACGTGTTTACATGGACCGAATGTTTGACAGATATGAGTGCCTTTTAGCTGAAATGAAAAAAAAAAATTTGGTCCCACTTTTTGGGCCGTCAATTTTTCTTCAGCATTTCCCCACTGAGTGCACAGTTGTGTTACGTTGTTTTGCAAACAATATGTATAATGCCCTATCCATGCGAGGATGCTCGAGGTTTCTGGAGTCTTCTTCTTAGATGGTCCAATGTCTGGTGAGAGATATTGCGCGTCTTTTTTTTATTCTCGACGTTCTTGGTTTAGGTACTCCATATATTTTTGCCAAAGATGAAACGCCCTTTTACGAAGAGATGGCCGCACTATCAATTTATTTGCATTCAGAAACTTTTGAATGCACATAAACTAGCACGCTTTCGCCCAGAAACGGTTTGCACTCGATAAATAATAAAATAATCGCTGATGCTAACGTCAAGTAACAACCGCCTTTGTAGCAATCAAGTTAAGGGAATACCCCATAGACTAATATAGGTATAGATACATTTATTCTCTCCATAAATTAAACGTCATAGGTACGGTGGAAAGTAAACATTGGATGGTGGAAAACATGGGTTCAATAATACCAGATAGATGCAATAGTAAACAACGTCCGACAAATAAATACAATACAAATGTATACCAACGATAAAAGTCAACAAGAATGTGAAAAATACATTTAAATTTTTCAGTTCTACACTAAAACGACACGAAAAAGTTAAGTGAACATATTTTGTAACTCCACCTAGTGTAAGTTAATTTTAAATTTAATTTCTCTCATTGCCACAAACCTACGACGAAGAGTGTGAAATGAAACGTCAGATGAGAGAATAAATGTATCTGTACCTATATTAGTCTATGGAATACCCGCTTTAATTTTCAGTTCTTTTGTGTTTATTTTTGTTTCTTTCTGCTTGAACTTGCTTTAAAAATGTTGTTCACTATTTAGAGGTTTTCGATTGTTTACTATTTAGAGTACTACATGTAAAAATTTTGGTGTTCAGTATATCCAGATGTTCACTATATCCGGTGTTCGCCATACCCAGACACGACTGTACTGAAATTTTGATCTGGGAGGCCCATAACTATTTTAGAAACAATGCAAATCATACCTATGGTATGTGGTTTTCATATTTCATATAGTAAATATTTGAAAAAGAAAAATAATTTTATTCTATGACAAGGATTTTTCCAATGTTTTATATTTTCTATATATTCACGATTTTACCATTAATATAAACCTAAATTCCATTTATCACATGTGTTTATGAAGTGGTACCTTAAGCTACAGTCTTCTTTGATCACACTGCGCAACACATAAAATGTGTCTCCGATTTCACTTCAGTTTCGGAAAGCACTTATCGAAACTAACAAAATTTCATTTTGTTTTTTTTTTAGATTCAAATGCCGTCATAATAATTCCAGGATAATTCTAGGACGAAAGAAATATAAGTTTTTAAATTTTTCATTGATCCAACATAGAGAATAATCACCACTACAGGATAATTTGATTGCTAGAACTAAAACTTGATTGACAGATCACATTTATTTCTTGTTACTGTGGCTTCAACTAAATATTTCAGTTCTTGAAACCAAAACTGAATTACAAATCAATTAATATGCACAACATTGGGTGATACGGAGTAGGGCATAGCAACAAATGTATTTGAATTCAAATGCATTTGTTTTTTGTTAACTACTCTTCTTCTTTTAAACCAACCGATCGACAATCAAACCAAGTAAATACAAATATAAAACGAAAACAAGTAAAATCCGTTACTTCTTGTTGTGCTGACGAATTTGTATTTACTTATGTTTGGACAAAGTAAAGACAACAAATGTAAGCATCAAAATAAGTAAAGTAACCCCCCGTTTACACATGCAAGTGCAAGTTCGAAAAAACTTCATCGACTTGCAGCCACTTGCAGCTCAACTGCCTTCAAAATTTCGAAGGCAGTAAATATTAGGCACTTGCAACAAGTGAAATGCCAAAATGGAAAACAGTGTTACCTAGTAATAAGATTGTACCAATTTATTGGTGTTTGGTGAAATAATAATTATAATTATTACCAAGGAAGCTTGAAAAGGTAGAAAGAAGCAATACTACAAAAATTTCATATTTGGAGTTATGGGCCTACAAAGTTCGGATATACGGGGGGCTACTATGTATTAAAAAGCGTCTAAAGGAATTTGTCTGGCAGCGTTTTTGGACAACATGAGGCAAAATAAACAAAACAAATTAAATGAAAGTGTTCGGTAACTCGCTTTGTTAACGAAATTTCGGCCGTTCAAATTTTGAAAAATTATCGAAAATACTTTTTACATTTTCCCAAACTCCAAAAAATCAAGAAATGCAAATTAAGGAACAGAAATATTTCTCTACCTGGCCCCTGAGCCCGGCCGGACGACTCGAAATACAAAATAATCGTCCGAAAAAAAATCGTGCGACAAAAATCCCCCGTCATCCGAACTTTGGAGGCTCATAACACCTAAAATAGCGATTTCCCCGAACTATTGTATTTAAAATTTTGTGCTGAAAATCGTGTGTTCTACCCCCTTCCTCAAAAAATTTTTATACGACAACAAGACATAAAGTCGACCTGTTAATAATTAGTACTATTAAATGCAAATATGTGAGAAATTTTAAAAATAAAATAATAAAAAGAATCATGAATTAACATAATCAATGTTTTTTCTGTAACAATTTTTTTATTTTTTATGCTAAAAATAACCGTTGCCAAAGATGTTTCAAAAATTGCACTTTTTGAGACAATTCAAAACCCGGTTTCTGGGATAGCTGGATTCCTGAATACTCTTCTCACAATCAGTTGATTTTGACAATTTAATTAATTAGAAGTCGTCCAATGACATCTAGTGCAAAGTGTATTTATATCAAGTTGAAGCATTAGCACAGCTGATTTTTAGTATTTTCATGACGTTGTACCTAGCAAATGTCAAATTCATGAATATTTTGTTTTTGTACGTGCTTGTTTACTTTATTGTTGGTATACATACATGCAGAGTTTGACACAACGTCGGTACGAAATAAAAACCAAATGCCTGTTGTTTTTGCCTACAATTACACCAACGCCTAATGCTTCCACTTGTTATAAATACACTTTGATCTAGTGCCACCACATTCTTCAATACTACTTGGATTGTAGTATATGCATTTACGGTGGCCGTCGGTGGTGCAATGGTTAGTGTGCGCGGCTCTTGTACATGAGATCCTGACTTCGAACCCTGCTCTGACCACCTTCAAAAAAATTTCTTTCGGCGGCGGCCACCTCGCATAGTGACGGCGACACTATCGAGTATATAGCCATGAAAAAACTTCTCAAAATACCGTTCGGAAACGGTGTAAAACTGTAGGTCCCAATCAGTGAGTGAAAACTGGAAAGCGCACAGCTTAGTGATTGTGAGAAGTTCTCCCCGGTCCATTCATGGGATGTAATGGGAAACCATTTAATTTATTTTACTTACAATTATTAGGATGCTTTTGTTTCACCTAGGAGTTGTTCGATCGAACTTACGAAATATAAAGCAAAACACAGACTTGTCATTCATGAGCATGACCATCACTTATCGTTGATGTTTATAGTCGGTGTACCGGTCTTCTTGATACCAAATAAGAATGTAATCGGAGTTGTTCGCATCACTATATAGACAAAAAGTTATCGACCAAGCTCATGCCCATGAACGACAAGCCTCTGGTTCGCTTAAAATAATATTTTTTCATAAAAACGGGGCCCACCGACGAAACCGAAAGCAAACATTATTTTTGATAAGAAACCTTTAGCATTGAGGACGGCGATAATATCGAGTAATTAGCATAACCATTTGGAATTGGTATAAAACTGTACATCCTGGCCTGGGAGTCTACAATTTAAAAAGGCGATTAAATGATTAATTCAATTGAGAAGTTAGATTAGTGCTAAACTATACTCCACACCTACAACATTTACAAGTGTTACTAATTCACAGCCAATTTGGAAAAACTCGTCATTATTTTAGAACTGCTAAGAAGACAGTTCACTGTGGTCCTGGATTTTGTTAAACTATCAAATGGAAACTCGTTAGCAGTTTAAATCCACTTACCTCTGGTATATCATCTGGAACTTTTCCCATCCACGAAAGTGATAATATCGTACAGTCGCATTTTGTATTGGTATTACGTTCAAAATGTAGATGCATTCTTCTCTATGTTGTGTGTGTGTTAGTGGATGTGTGTGTGTGTGAATAGAAAATATAGGTTATCCTGATGCCTCTTTCGCTTTTTTTGGGGGGCTGTTGTTGGATGTGTGGTAATTGTGATAGTTTATTTTCTACTAAAATTGTTGCTAAACTAACTACAATTTCATTTATTTCCGCTTGATATAAGTGACAAACATCATCGTCATCAATAGCAGCAGTTGCAGTTGCAGTACCATCGACGAAGTTCATCAGCATCTAAAATGTAGGCCCTTGTGGCAACATTTGTTCCTGCAAGAAATAAAAGGAAATTGTTATAGTATGTGAAAGTGTTAAAAGTCCATTAGAAGGAATCGGCATATCACCTATATGTATGATTTGAACGGATGCATTGAACGGCAAATGAATGCATTGAACGACAAACACCTTTTGTCGATGTCAGCCTAATGGTGTTCAATGAGTAATGGCCAAGATATCATCAATATGTGAATGTCTATACTTATATATGTAGGCATCATCATTGTCGACGCCATTATGGCATCAGAGAAATTGAATCAAAGGCCATTGAGTTTCCAATGTAACTGTCTAGATACCAGTGGGTACATCGTACGTAAGAGGAGATAGATGATTGTACTAAATAGTGGCATGATACATATATCGTTGAAAAATTAAGACAATGTCACATGCACCTTGGGGCCAGACGATATGCTAAAGCATAAAACATATGCAAAAAACCTTTAGAATATGCAAATGAATCTTTACTTTACATACTAAATATACGTACTTGACTACTAATTGTAATATTTTTGAAACTGACACATAGCAAGATCTAAATTACTTTTAACGTTTTGTTGTTGATATAATAATTAATTAAAAGAAATACGCTAATATTCTGGGAGAACCTTTAACAGAAGGCTATTTCGTTAACCCAGAAAACTAAGCATATTGTACGTATATTAAAAGCTTAGGTACGTCGTTTCGACTAACCCTATTTTGAAACACCATTTACTGGCGGATAAAAGAAAAAAGTGATCCGCTGCAAGTATCCAATTGGGAGATGTCCTCGAAAGTTATAAGGCTGACATTACCGCTATCCAGGAAATGCGATGGACAGGACATGGCTGCACAAGAAAAAGAAACTGCGATATATACTACAGTTGCCATGAAAAAAAACATGACTTTGGCAAAATACTGCGACATCTAGTCTGTAGGTTCAATCCTGTGTAATATTTTTATATTTTCCTAATTTGTGTGCATGCCCCGACAGAAGACAAAAATGATGATGCCAAAGACATATTCTATGACCTCCTAGAAGAAACGTATGACCGCTGCCCTGGCCATGACATTAAGATTGTACTAGGAGATTTTAGTGCCAAAGTAGGAAGGGAGAATGTGTTTAATCCAACTATTGGCAATTTCAGTCTACATGCTGACAGTTCCGACAACGGTATGAGACTGATTGACTACAAGATCCCAACATAAAGACATCCACAAGGCTACTTGGGTATCCCCTGATCAAAGAACTAAGAACCAAATTGATCACGTGGTAATTGATGGAAGGCACTCATCCAGTGTAATGGATGTACGAGTGATCAGAGGAGCTAACATCGATTCTGATCACTACCTGGTAGCAGCAAAGGTTCGCACAAGATTAAGTAGAGCGAAAATCGTACGAAACCAGACGCAGAGGAAGCTGGACATCGGAAAGCTGCAATTACCAGAGGTAGCCACAGCCTACTCAAGAAAGCTCTCGCAACTTTTGGCACAGAAACCACCCCCTCCCGATAACGATCCTGAAGCGCAGTGGAAACCCATTTCCGACTCTATAAAAACTGCCGCAACAACCGTACTTGGTTTTGAAAAATCGCTTCGCAACAAACCATGGTACGATGAAGAGTGTCGTATTGCAAATGATGAAAAGAACGCTGCACGCATGGCAATGCTTCAGTCAATTGCAACGCGAGCTGCGACTGAGCGGTATAGAGAGAAAAAAGAAGGTAAACCGTCTCTTTAGGTGCAAGAAACGCCAGCGCAGAAAGCGCGAGAGTGAAAAAATTGAGACATACAGAAGGAAGAACGAAAAACCAAAAAGTCAAAAACGGAACTAATGGGCATGGTTCAGGGCCCCCTTTTGTAAAAACAAGGACGAAATCTCATAGCGGATGTGCAGAGCATGTTGGGAGTATGGAGAGATCATTTCTCTGCGCTACGTCATCTTTGGACGACGACGTCAATGAGGTCAGAACAGTCATTGCCCGGCTTAGGAACAACAAAACCACAGGAGCCGATGGATTACCGGCTGAGCTGTTTAAGGCTTGCGGCGATGAGCTGATAAGGTGCATGCATCAGCTCATTAGCAAAATTTAGTTAGACGAATGCATGCCGGGCGATTAGAGTCTCAGTGAACTATGTCCCATATTTAAAAAAGGTGACCGGAGTCTCTGTGTCTACTACCGTGGAATAAGCCTTTTATCCATAGCATATAAGGTTCTATCAAGTATAATGGGCGAAAGACTAAAACGAATTATCGCTGACCTTATCGGACCATACCAGTGCGGCTTTAGGCCTGGAAAATCGACAACTGACCAGATTATCACGCTACGCCAAATTCTGGAGAAGACCAACGAAAAACAAATCGACACCATCATCGATTATAAAGTGGTCTTTGATAGCCCGATACGGGGTAACTCTATGAAGCAATCACTGAACTTGGTATTCCGGCTAAACTCATACGCCTTTGTAGGATAACCTTGATGAACACCAAATCAGCAGTGAAAGTTGGCAAGGATCTTACCAAACCTTTCGAAACTAAGCGAGGCCTCAGGCAAGGTGATACCCTATCGTGCGATCTCTTTAACATCTTAATAGAGATCAGTATGAGAAAAGCTGCAGTCAACATGAATAAAACCATCAGCAGCAAAAGGCACATGCTGCTCGCGTATGCTGATGGTATAGATATCGTTGGGAGCACAGTTAAAGCAGTTACTGCGATGTTTTCGAGAATTGAGAAGGAGTCAGCAAAAGTGGGTCTGACTGTAAATGAGGACAAGACAAAATTAATGGTTTCAACGAACAGGACCTCCATGCGAAGACCAAAGCGTGAACGTTGATAACCGTTATAATTTCGAGGTGGTGGACCAATTTATATACCTCGGATCTGCCGTAAACAGAAACAACAACGTCAGCTTTGGGATCAAGCGGAGAATAGTGCTTTCGAATATATGTTATTTTGGGCTAAGCAAGCACTTTAGAGATAAAGCCCTCTCTCGAGTAACAAAATTCCAACTATACCAGACCCTCATACAACCTGTCTTGCTGTATAGCGCAGAATCCTGGGTCTTATCGCAAGCAGACGAAACATCTGTAGGAGTCTTCGAGAGAAAAATACGCCGAAAATGAATGGCCCTATAGTGCACAATGGCGAGTATCGGCGACGCATGAACCATGAGCTGTATGAGCTATATCCCGACATTGACATAGTTAAGCGGATAAAAATAACGCGATTGCGCTGGCTAGGCCATCTCAGTAGAATGGATAAAGACGAACCCGCACGAAGGGGTTTCGAAACCGAACTCGAAGGAACGCGAAAAATAGGAAGACCAAGACTCCACTGGAGGGGTCAGGTTGACGAATCACTGCGTTCACTTGGTATTGCCAAATGGAGAAATAAAGCAAAACATGGAACTGGTTGGCGAAATATGTTATCATCGTTTTGTAAGGTCCCTGACCCCTCGGGGTTGTTCGTGACCGGATAAGTAAGTAAGTAGGTATAGCGAGATTATATTTTATATAGCGAGATTATACATAATTGGAATTTTATTTCGTTGATCTTGGCTTATTTCATAATAAAGCCATTTTCTAATAAAGCCATAATATACCAAAAGAAATTAAGTTTAGTTCATTTTATTTAATTTTTAAAAAGATAATTGTATTTGGACCACCCTGTGTATGCATACTATTTGACTCCCATAAATCATACGCCCCGTGAACTACTTGATTAATGTTATATTCATCATTCGTATCATCTGCTTGTTATGCTATACTTATAGTTTTGACATTTTCTTGGGTATCCATTTGATTATTCATTATTCGATTAAATGTGGCCAAACAATTAATCGAACAAGACCAAATGCATATTTTTCGATCAATGATTAACTCGAATAATTTGGTCAGATTAATAGATTCAATTAATATTTTAATTGAAGAGTAGATGATCTTGTAGTTATCGATTTTCTTTCAGAACTATCTTCCATAATTGGAAGGATACAATAAGCGTGTTTTGGTTACACCGCTTGCTTATATAATCGCTTGTTTTGTATGAAGTTTAAGAACAATATTTGTTGCCATCTTTACTGTTGTGACCCCTTTTTCATATTTTGGAATAAAATGACTTATCGCTAAATAACCATTTTCTTTCCTGAAATAAGAAAAGTCAAATCCAAAAAAAGGACAGAAGAATTGGATAAAGTATTTATTATACTTTATTCAATTATACCAACACCTACAATAGTGTGTGAACACAGTTGGTGCCATAACTTAGGCGTTGAAATTGTGCACATACATATGTTCTTAGGGAAGAAGACCAAGAGCTGAAGTTCAACGTCGATTTTTGTGTAGGTCACCAAAAATGTGAATTCTTTCTTGTACGCTTTATAGAAAATATCACATGCGTTGAAAACGGTTTTTCTATTTGTCTTAAATTAAATTAAATTAAAAATTAAAATATTTTGAAATTGTTTAAGGAAATACGAAATAAAAATACAAATAATACTTAGATGCAATTTTAACCTTCCGGTTTGAAAAAAACAAATAAAAACTAATTTTTTAAATTTATGTGCATTGGGGATATGACATTTTTCTAACACTATATTGTAATCTTGGTTAATTTGTAGACAACCCTTTCCCCGTGAATTTTAGCACTTTATCCCAATGTTCTTGACATTTTTCAATGTCTATTTAATTTCCTAAAATTTTTTTGGAATCGATTAAGACCAATTTGAAATATTTAATGGTGAAAGCTTAAAAAGTTCCACTAACTCTAAGGGGTTTGAAAAAGATTAAGTTTTGAATAAAGTGAAATTTCATGGATTTCAGTTTTTTACAAACAGCACATTTAGTTTAATTAGAAGATCATTCTAACAACAACAGTCATTTAGCTGAAGTATTTACGCTTTCAATAAGATATAATATGATTGATTTCGTTGCAAGATGGTGGTAGATTATGTCGAGGAAAAAAGTCAAGATGGTCCAATATGGTTGGTTTTATATTTATTTCTCATATCGTACGGCCATGTTTTTTTAATTCTTTCAAAAAAATTAAAAAGTCATATCCCTAATGTGCAGGTGTTAGTTGCCAAAAATAAGAACGTATTCGCATTTCGATTTTCTCAGTAAAGGCTCGGACAGACAAAGGGTTTCATGTTGTTGCCCTTTCCAGTTTCTTTTCTCAAAATCGTTTTTCACTTTGAGTAGCACACACACATATATATACCAAACACATACACAAAAACCAGAGCAACATCATAATCCATTTATCCGTCCGAGCCTTCATTTATTTTTTTTTAATGATCCAGCGCTTTCGATATCCTCTGTCCGATGAATCATTGACTACTGAATTCATGAAACTAAAACGCTATAAGAAACATTTCATCTGTAATTTACACGCACATTCAGGAATACAAACTTACAAGATAGACTCTCTTCGTTATCCCTCTTTTATTCTCTTGCTCTCGAGAGAGCATAAACAGTGCAACAATACAACTATATTTGTATCTGAAGCACAGATATATTTGGGTCGCAAACACATATATAATAACATAATAATCATTGTGTCTCAAACATGTAATATTGAATAGCAAACACAATGCGTTTGGGCACAAGTGTATTATATTTATGACAAGCCCCAAACGGGCTTTATATTTGCATCCAAACAACAAAAATATACAGATTTTCAGCGTGTAGGATCTGGCCCCAGTCGCCACAATAAGAATGCCCTTTAACTGGAGAACAATTTGTACAAACGACGAGAAAGAACAGCAATGATTGAAAATAGGAGTTGTAGAATACTGGAGTAATTGAGACAGGAGTGATTGAAGACAGAACTCATGGAATACAGGAGTTATTGGAGACAGTAGTGGTGGAAGATAGGAGATATTGGTAACCGATTTTACATTATTCTGCACGAATTAAAATCTTAATCTTATGTTTTAAGACTCGGTTATCGATATACTGTTATACACTTCATTATAAATGAGACAAGGGATTATAATAATCGTAATCATATCGGGCAATTGGTAATTTAATTGGATACAAATACCTTGTCGTTCTACGGGGAATATTAAAATTTATTTGGTTTAGGAGTAACCCTTAGTCGCCAAAGCCACCAGTAAGTTTTAAGATAAACATTGCATTAAGCATAGAACTACATTTTCCAAGTGTTGGAAGATCAATAAGCATCAACTGATTTTCATAAGGTGGCAAATTATCAAGGTTCCATGTAAGACCACGTAACACGAAAAGATAAAATTGTTTTTGGATCATCTTAATGCGATCAATGTAGCATAAATTATACGGGCTTCAGACAACAAAAGCATATTCTAGTACTGGTCTAACAAGTTAAACAAACAGATGTTTAGTGAGGTATGGGTCATCAAATTCTTATCCCCATCTCTTAATAAACCCTAGCAGCGATCTAGCTTTATTGATACACGAATCTATGTCTATCAAACCGCAACCTATGATCGAGAAGTACTCGTAAATCGAAAAAAGAAGACACTTTTTCTATCGTATAAGTAATTTATGAGAACCAATAAAGTAATCCAAACTCTCCAAAAACTCCTACAGAACGATAGTTATTTGTACTTTCCTAAGTTGAGAAACATTCCGTTCTGAAAACAGCATTCAGCGACTCTATTTAGATCATCCTGTAGATAAGTATAATGCATAATATCTTTAACAGACATAAATAATTTCACATCATCTGCATACATCAAAAAATTAGCCGAATTAACTATAGATGGAATTTCATTTAGATACAAGACGAAAAGTAAAGGACCCAAGTTACTACACTGTGGAACTCCACATGTTACCAATATATCGGATAATATATGATCTTTAAACCTAACTTTTTGAGTACGACCACTGAGGTATGACGATATCCAGTGTAACAATTTAGTTGGAAACCCAATAGTATTAAGTTTATACAACAACAAATCGTGAGCAACAGTGTCAAAGGTCTTGATAAAATCCGTATAAATTACATCCAATTGACTCTTAAATACATGAGATGTCAACTCCAATAATTTAGTCGTAGACGATCTACCCTTTGTCAATCCATGCTGGTAAGGCGAAACCAAAGATCTAACATAGTAATTTAACCTATGTATTTGTCACCGATCGTTCAAAAGGCTTTGGTGTAGCACTAAGTTTGGCAATACCTCTATAATTCACAATACTACACCTATTGCCACTCTTAAATATTGGGACTATAAAACTAGATTTCCAAGTGGAAGGAAAGCTTCATCAGCACACAGTCTAAGTATCGAAGGTGGAACGCCATCCGGCCCTGGATAATTCGAATGTTTTAAAGTTTTCAGTCCATGAAGAACTTCTTCCTGTGACAATAAAAAATTATTAATACCATTGAATTGTGCTTGCAAATAGATGCTATTTTGGGCTCATCAAGCAGTTTGGGAATAGGAACCTCTCTCGACGGTCAAAAGTCCAGCTATACCAGATTCTCATTTTACCTGTCCTGACATGTGGCTCCGAAACTTGGGTCATTTCGCAAGCGGATGAAAAACACCTGGGAGTACTTGAGAAAAAATTTCTCCGTAAAATATATGGTCCTATTAAGGAAAACGGCGAGTACCGACGTCGTTGGAACCAAGGGCTATATTACTTGTATTCTGACGTAGACATAGCTAGGCCTGGCTAGGCCATAGCTTGGCCAGAGATCAGTGGCAAATTCAATCCAGCGCTTCGTGGAAAATCTTACCACACACGGTGGGCTTGAACCAGTTTTAACCTCGAAAGTCCTGCACTTCCGGTTTCTCACTGGTTTCTTATTCTTCCATGCATACGGAGTATTCCTGTCAAATTTCAGCAAAATCGCCTGAGGAATTTCAGAATAACCTCACTTTTTACTTTTTTTTCGAATTTTAATTATATACTTTTTACATTTCTTCTTCTTCTTTTTTTGTGGCACAGCATTTGTTGTTCGAATCAAGTGACACTTTTCCTGTAAACTTACGGCCAACAACGTACGTCAAAATGCCGAGAGCTAAGAGGCACAATGAAAATCGGAATGAAATCTGTCTGCTGTGCTTTGGGAAAACAAAAAGTATGTCTCTCGTCAAAGATGGTTTGAAAGATTTAGTCGAAAATATGTGGAGTACGGTGCGCTGGATTATCGATTACCCCGTGTTTTGTGCTCTACTTGCAAGAGAGATCTGTACCGAGTGGAAGATGGTTCAGAGAAGTGTGTGAGTCTTCCAAAATTCTCAGATCTCAAGGCCATCCGGAAGCCTACCAGATCAAGGATCAGTGCTACGTGTGGCTGTTTTGTTTTCGAACTGGCTCGAAAACCAGCGACTGGAAATTTCGCAATCGGCAATCAGTTGCCTAAAAGAAGAAGGATAGTAAAAGTCTTCAGAAGAAATTTCAACACAAATTTCCAGTAAGTGAAAACATATTTTTGATATTATGATTTTTCCCCGTAGAGATATCGTTAACTTTTTTGATTCTTCTAACTTACAGACGAATCATCGCAATTTCGGTGTGGTATCGTACGTGTTTTGCTGTGGTGGATACGGTAACATCACACAAATGCAATCTGACTTCACGTTACCTGAACATTACGGAGGCAGTTGCATTAGCAGGTTCAAAAACTGCAGATCACGTGGTTAGTTCGCTATTAAAAACAAAGGCATCCGAATCAGGAAGTAACAGTAAAACTGTCTCGTTAGTGCAAACTCGTGGGGGACGTAATCTCCAAGTGACTATCGGGCAAGTAACGTCATCATCAAAACGTCAGATATTTTCGGTGGACGAATTTCGGAAACTACAAACGGATTTGCACCTAAGTCAAAATAAAACACTCGAAGTGGCAGCAGCTTTGCGCGTGGTTACAAAAAACAGGCGAGTAGTTGAACCACACCTGAAACAAAGACTTTGCCAGCAAAATCATTCGGTGGATGCATTTTTTACTATCAAGAAATTTAATCTAACAACAGTCAAAGGTAAGGAGGTTTCAGAAACAGTAGTGTACTGTTCCAATCTCGAGAGTTTTCTGCAAATGATGAAGGACAACCGAAAATTGAACGAGGTACACCTGAAATTTGGAATCGACGGCGGTGGAAGGTTTCTTAGTTGGTCTCGAAGAAGAAAAAGTCCAGAAGAAAGGTACAAAGGTACGAAGATGGTATCGCAACAAAAAACTTCAAACAATCTGGAGTGAATAAGCTACTTGTCCTCGCGATAGCGCCAAATACTCAAGAAAATCATTCGAATGTTGTACAACTATGGTCGGCTATTGGTATCAACAACTTCGAAGGAACAGTTGCGACAGATCTGAAACTCGCCAACATCCTAGTTGGTATCATGTCGCACGCCAGTTTTTATCCTTGTACGTGGTGTTACTCCTCGAAGAATAAAATGGACGAGTATGGTCTTTACAGAACAGTGGGAAATTCTCTTGAGAACTATTTGAAGTGGCATGCAGCAGGAGAAAGGAAACAAGACGCGAGGTAATTTATGAATTGCATCAATCCTCCGGTTTTTGATACTAGCAAGGACAGAACTTTTCTGGAAATTATTCCCCCGCCAGAACTGCATTTGATGCTTGCCGTAGTCAACACGTTGTACAACAACTTATTGAAAGAGTCCGAACAAGATGCTCTTCAGTGGGCGCAAAAATGTAGTGTGACGCGTGAAGTTTATCATGGCAGTTCTGGTTTCAACGGAAATTCGTGCCAAAAAATTACTGTCTAAACTCGATTTCCTCCGTTCAAATTGCTGTATAAGTTCGTTAAAGTACGTGATGATTTCCACACTGTCGTCCAAGCTTGTTTCAAGCTGTTTATTTCATGCTGTTTTTTTCACGTTCCTGACTTTTGTGATGAAATGCAAGCTGGAGTAGGATTTTATAGTGAAGAAGCTATTGAATCAGTGCATTCCGATTTCAAACATGTGTGGAATAAGTACAAAATAGCCACATATCATCCTGACTATGCTGACAAGTTGTACCGAGCGATTTGCGAGTACAACAACCTTCATTGCTGTTGAGTTTGATTGTAATTGTGCATTTTTATTGTTGTTCGATGTAATTATTTACTATAACTATGTTCTTTTAATAATAATATCGTTTAATCATTCAAACTGTACTTTTATTTAAATTAACAGAACAATTTTTGCGAAAAAAACGAAAAAGTAAGGTTATTCTGAAATCCCGCAGGCGATTTTGCTCAAATTTGACAGGAATACTCCGTAGGCACGTAAGAATAGGAAACCAGTGAGAAACCGGAAGTGTAGGACTTTCGAGGTTAAAATTGGTTCAAGCCCACCGTGTAGGCGATTCAAATTAGGTCAATTGCGTTGACTAGGTCATGTTATCGGAATGGACGAAGATGAGCCAGCGCGAAAGGTTTTCGATAACGTACCCGATGGAAGCAGGAAAAGAGGACGACCAAGACTCCGCTGGAAAGATTGGGCAGAAGAATAGAACCCATTGGAGGAATATGTTGAAATTTGTTTAATTAATATGTGTACGACATCTGACCTCATGAGGTTGTAAAATAGTCAATATAAGTAAGCAAAGTAATACCATTGCACACACTAATATTATATTGATAATTAGGAGGTGACGTCGAATGAGAATAACTTCCACGGAAAAATGAGGTAAACATATTGGCAATATCGACATCATTTGATGATTCAAACCATTAAATTCCATACTTCCCGGAAATTCTACAATTTTACGCTTAGGGTTCACACATCCAAAAAAAAGACGTTTCGGGTCCTTCATTAAAGTTCCCTTCATTTTTGAAATATCAGCTGAATAACACTTACGATTCAAGATATTAAATTTATAACTATGTATTCGGTTAAATGAGTAGATGTACCACCACTATCATCTTTTCGCTTCAACCTATTCCTTTTTTTATCGCAGACTTCTTAGTCCCTTAGTAAACCTAGCAGGTCCAGTTTCAAGTCTACCCATCTGAGAAGGGACGGCAAAAGAAAAACCCTATATTCAAATTATTATAAACACTTGCAACTCTGGTGTCAGGTTGCAGGTTCTGGTGTCAGGTTTTAGGTTCCAAAGTAAAATCAATAACCGATACGTCCTAGTGTGTATATAAGTACATATGTACATATATTGTATGTGTAACATTAAAATAGACAAAGCAACTGACACCGATACCTTTAATATGTCACAACAGCCATATATACTCGTACATACATACATACATATAAAGAACACGTGGGCGATGGATCATCACAAGCTGATACGAAAAGGACACTTATGCACGTTGCTTATTTGTTGATTTAACTTGTAGAGACCATTACATTTTATATACTTTACATACATACATACATATTTCAATACTAAACTAATCATTAGACAAATCTGAAGCGGATGACTGTTTAATTTATTGGTAATAAAGGTTAATAAAAATGTGATTAAGATACTGTCGCCACTTGTTCACTAAACGTTCAGTGGACAGCAGACACGGATTACACTTTCAGGGAAAATACATTAACATGGAATAGTACTTTACGATAGTTCTCGAGTAGATAGCTGAGTGTGGTTTATAACACTGTGCGACAGTTTGAAGTTAAAGATGTGGGTGGTGGATAATCTGTACAAGGGATGTAAAGTAAAATCCCTAAACTTTTTTTTGATGTGTTAACATCTATACGCGCGCCTCTAGGGCAGTAAACTATCAGTTTAATACATACGCAAGTGTTAGGTATGTAAGAGTAAATCATCATTTGTTTGTTCGTTGCTTGGCAGTCGTTATTGAAAGTGATTATTGGGCGATTTTCATATAATTTTCCCACGCGATTTTCTCCGGAAATTCATTGCCGATTTTATTAATTTTTGGATTAAAAAGCTAGTGCGGGTTTCGACGAAGAGTTTAGGCCAAAAATTAAGGCGATCCGATATCGGCGAGCCGAGATTGAAGTGTTTTAATTTGGAGTATTAATTTGGAGTAATATTGAAAAAGTATTTTATGTTAATCTTCGGTTATATCGTACGAATATAACAATGTATGTATGTATGTACAAGTGTCTGTTGCTTTGCATTCTTTGACTTTTGTGGGAATGAAACAGAAAGTATTGAGCAAGAAAATAATGACACATGTGCTTGCACTGGGTCTTTAAATAATTTTAAGTATTAATATTATTTAACTGTAACGTCATCATATGATTGAACGCTGTTTTTTATTTTCCAATGTAACATTTACTAATGTGTTCACAGAAATCGAACAGGTACCGTGTAGCAAAAAGGTGTTAACACATCGCCCGTGAGTTCGAACACTCATTGGATTTTTTTTGCTGTGGCCTCGCTATCGTCTTTAATATTAAAAAAGTCCAAAATAGTTTATAAATCAGCACGAGGTCTTTATTTTGTGCCTGGACTTATGCTGTAATAAATATATTGTGTGGAATATTTTGACTTGTTACTTTCCGATTACGTGGGTCATGTTCGTAATTTTTTTAAGACTTAAACTTAAATTCACTGAGACTGAAATCATACCGGGGCAGTCAAACCACTATTGATTCATGAGACAAGAGCATATATTGAAATCGTACTACATTTCGGCTGTTTTGGTGGGCGTTGGCCAACCAGACCAACTGTTTTTGATCGAAAAGCGGGATTTTGACTCAAAAGCGGAATTTTTTATTTTTAACAAATGATTTAAATTTAAATCATTTAAACTGACACTAGCGCGGTCATCAAAAATGCTATACCACGGAAAAATACAACTCTGTGATGTAGATTAAAACTCACCTCAAGGCAATGCAACAATGCGAGAACGCATGATGAAAAGAAGAACATGGTGGAAAAAATTCTGTCTGCTCTTGTTGTTGGAATTTCAGTGATGTTGATACTTAGGGATTTTCGATCGATACTAATTCGCACATGTAAATTGAAGAATTGAGTTTGTATATATGTATACGATTGATGATCAAGCGATGGTATCAATTCAAGCACAGTAGTTAGGCATCTGATGATGAACTTGTCACGGAGTTCGAAACTAGTCATGCCAGTGAGTGTGATTAACTGAATTGTCTATTATTTCCAACAAAAACCAACCATTTTTCAATTAGAAAATTGTTCATGACTTGTAAGCTTGTGGTAGGAATTTTCTCATACATTAACCAAAAACTAACAAAAATCGGGTATAAAAATTCAAATAAAATAAATTAAATATAAAAATTAAAATAGTTTAAATTAGATTTAAAAATATAATATATACTTTTTCGATTTATTAATCTTTGTTTAATTCATCTATATATTTTAAATTCATAAACAAAATACATTTTTTTATATGTAGTGTATTTTTTTATTTTTGAAATGCAAGACTAAATAATTAACTAATAACAATAAGAAACATTTTCCTCTTAACCGGCGTCTAATTTGAAATTAGTTTGTTTTGGGATCTGTTTAAATATTCTGCCCATAACAATCAACTGATTACACCACTTTTGTGACCCACGCCACGGTAAAAAATACATATATCATGTTAATACCAAAAAACCTTTACCAAATTATTGCAGTTAGTGACACATTTGAAGTAGCCTAAAACTAAGCCTATGACGATGAAGTTCACCAACTTCCAAACGATCGCCTGAGATTGCGAATTCAAATCCTGTTTGTGACTGCTGAAAATTTTATATTAAAAAAATATAATTTCCAAACTAAATTATAGTTTACTATTTCTAAAGACAAAAACGTCATAAAGCGGAACTTCTCTGTACAAAGCGGGGTTGAAATTCAAGGCGGGAGGAGACATCGAAAAGCGGGATAATGCCGCCAAAAGCGGGATTGTTGGTCAGGTTTGTGTTGGCTCATAAGAACCAAACTATTGTTGTTTCATGAAACAAAATAAAACGTTTTGACTGATCCGGTGTGTTTTCAGACTAAGGGCTTATTTTTAGGTCAATGATCATCATCGTTTCTTAGTCAAATTGTGGTTAAAGTTTTAACTGCCTTTTTCAGTATATGCTTAACAGTACTTTAATCACCCAAACTTGGCTGGTTAACCTGTAGTCAGAAAACATATGGGTTTGATAACAACGTTCTCTGCGTCAAACAGAGAAATGTAAATTTATACAAAATGCAAAAATATGTAAAATACAAGTATGCATTTTATACAAACTTACATTTCTCTTTTGGACACAGAGAACGCTGTTGTCAAAATCACATATATTTAATTATAATCTAATATTTTGTGTCTGTGAACGTTGGTGGTGCAATGGTAGTGTTCGCGCTTCATGTACATGAGATCCTGGGTTCAATCCCTGCTCTGACCACCTTAAATTTCTTTCGGCGACGGTCACCTCGCATAGTGACGGCGACACTGTCGGTTATTAAGTCATGAAAAAGTATCTCAAAATACCGTTTGAAATCGGTATAAAAAATGTAGGTCCCAATCATTGACTATAAAACTAGAAAGCGCACTGCTCACTGGTTTGAGAAGCTCTCCCCAATTCCTTCATGGGATGTAATGGGAAACCATTTATTTATTTTTTTTATATATGTTGTGGTAGGCAAAACCGAACATATTATGTTTTTGTGTGCAGCCGCAAACGACCATGCATAGACTGATGCATCGAATCAAGCATAGTTGTTGTGTACATTTGAGTTGCCGATCGTTCTTATGGGTACGAAAATTCCATAAGAGCTGACGACAGGGCTACACCAGTAATTCGTTTTTTTTCAGTATGAGAGTGCGATATTTCCTACCAAATTTTGTACATGAGAACGTGGGTTCGATCCATACTCTAACCACCTTACATTTCAATCGACGTCTGCTACTTTGGTTAGTGATGGCGACACTATCGAGTATTTAGCCATGAAAAATCAGCTGTTTATTGAAATGAAATCCCATAAACTGCGAAATCCTGGTATACCTGAACATAGCTTTAGAAATGTTTAAACCAGAATATGAAATAATTAAAATACTCATGGTGTATACTCAACCCAATGAGTAAGATGAGGAATTGCTGCTAAATCGCTGTGGACTCAAATGATAAGGGATCGCTATGAACTCAAAGAGCATTGATGGTCCGGCTACATTTATACCAGGTAGGTTGGAGTTCAACGACACATACGGAATTTATGAATTTACTGATCATCTAAATATGCATGTGTGTATAGTTAGATGGATGTGAACAACACTTCTATACTGCCTGTACGCCAAATTTTTCTTTAAAAGTTTTCTAAAAATCTCACTTCATAAACTAAAGATTTCCGTTATTTCAAAACGACAAAGCAATATATTTTCAATTTTGGAAGATTTGTGACAAGAAATTGTATGTTAATGAGAGTTCGTGATTGATCACTCACATTTCATTGTATATATATAAAGAACATTAGACCGACTCACTAAAAAAGTTCCTACTGTCCACTCCTCAAAATTTATCTTGGTTTGTTTTATGATGATTCCCAAAATATTTCGTGTCTGTATTAAGACCCCGTAACTTACTTACTTACTTATCCGGTCTCGGACAACCCCGGGGGGTCAGGGACCTTACAAAACGAAGATAACATATTTCGCCAACCAGTTCGATCTTTTGCTTTATCTCTCCAGTTGGCAATACCAAGTGTACGCAGGGATTCGTCAACCTGATCCCTCCAGCGGAGTCTTGGTCTTCCTATTTTTCGTCTTCCTTCGAGTTCGGTTTCGAAAAGCCTTCGCGCTGGTTCATCTTCATCCATTCTACTGACATGGCCTAGCCAGCGCAATCGCGTTATCTTGATCCGCTTAACTATGTCAATGTCAGGATAAAGCTCATACAGCTCATGGTTCATGCGTCGCCGATACTCGCCGTTGTGCACTATAGGGCCATAAATTTTTCGGAGTATTTTTCTCTCGAAGACTCCTACAGATGTTTCGTCTGCTTGCGATAGGACCCAGGATTCTGCGCCATAAAGCAAGACAGGTTGAATGAGAGTCTGGTACAGCTGGACTTTTGTTACTCGAGAGAGGGCTTTATCTCTAAAGTGCTTGCTTAGCCCAAAATAACATCTATTCGCAAGCACAATTCTCCGTTTGATCTCAAGGCTGACGTTGTTGTTTTTGTTCACGGCAGATCCGAGGTATATAAATTCGTCCACTACCTCGAAGTTATAACGGTTATCAACGTTCACGCTTTGGTCTAATCGCGTGGAGGCCCTGTTCGTTGAAACCATTAATTTTGTCTTGTCCTCATTCACCGTCAGACCCACTTTTGCTGACTCCTTCTCAATTCTCGAAAAGAAAAAGACCCCGTAAACTGGGCCATTTTGTAATAAGGTATTTTTCACGGAATTTTTTATGAAGGGATTTTTTGAAGGCGTGTCCAACGGTATACAGGATGTTCCAAAAACTTCCCGAAAAAATTAAATGCGCGATAGCTTGGATCAATATGAATATTTTTGGTTCTAGCACCACTGTTCTAACACCTACCGTCTTCGAGTTATTGAATCTCAAAGATAAATACATTTGCTGAAAGCCCCTTCTTCTGTCACCCCTGCATTTATTAACGCAACCTGTCTCACGAAGGCGATCAAACGTACTGTTGAAGACGGTGTGGTGGGGAACATCTCTTTGGGGGAAGCCTCAGCATACATACGCTGCGCTGCCAATGAATTCCCATCAGCTTTGCCATAATAAAAAACGAAATCCACATACTCAGAATTTGAAAATTTCATCGTGAATCGAATTTCACAATTTTTTTTTTGACACATAACTCAGATAAAAATGTTTAAAAAAAACTAAGTTGTTTTAAAATGAATTAAATGCATTTAGAAATGCGGTAGTCGTTAGAACAGCGGTGCTAGAACAAAAAATATTCATATTGATCCAAGCTATCGCGCGTTTTATTTTTTCGGAAAGGTTTTGGAACACCCTGTATAAACATTTCAAAACATGTCCTTACACATCCTTTTCTCAGGAATATTCTGCAAACATATAGCATTTATAAGTTTTTGTACGGAGATTTTTCTGATTTAAATGTCAGATTGACATAATTTAATCTCTCGTCAATTTAAGTGAATACGTGTTTCAGCTTTTTTTTGGAAATTCGCACTAGCTTCCGCTTTACCAAAAAGTCAACACGGTGGGGACATTTCGATCTAAACAGGGCAACATGGGTATCAAATCTTTGCTTTTGACAAGGACATCATTGTTGTATAGATATACTGTTTTTATTTTGTAATAGATTTACTGGGGTGATCTGGACCAAATGTTGAATACGTAGAATTACTCCAATCTAAACTGCAAATTTCTTTAAAATACTAATATTTTTGTTAAAAACGGTTCAGCTCACGGGATCTTAATGACAAAAGACACGAAATAATCTTCAGAAACCAAACCAAGGTACATTTGAGGTGTGGACAAAAAACACTTTTTCCCCACCATACAATGTGAGTTGGTCTAATATACATATACTCATTAACCATATTGGCCTATCAAACGGTACATTTCTTCCTTTTTCAGGTCTGCACTTCTTAGCTGTTCGCTTGCCACTGTCATGCGAGTGCCAAACGACGAATCCCTGGAATCCACAAATCCGTTTATTAACCGGATGTAAGATGTGGTCAGCTCACTTGTATGCCCAAGGTGTGCAAATTGTCGATATTGTATTTCCCCTTAATTATTTCCACAACTAAGTGATCTTATGACTGCTTGGACTCGAAAATATCATTGATATCAACAACAAGTGCCTCTTATTATCGCTGGATAAAAATCTCTTCAACATTTATCTTTCGGATCTTCCTGCAACCCCATGGAGTTAGTAATGTGTCGTACGCCAATGATTGCACCATCATCTCCTCGGGCGTAAACGGATATGAAAAAGCGCCAGAATTAAGAGCTATCTGGCCTCCCTCACTAGCTTCCTGCAGGAACCGAATTTATAAGTAGAGTTATCTCCGTTGAAGTCTTCTGTGACTCTTTTTACTTCTTGGACCACAGAAGTAAGGAGAGAGCTCAACATCTCTGTCAATGGAGGGTATATACCAGTGACCGCGCAATTTTGAGCTCAGGTTTTCACATCGACATGCGCTCACGTATTCAGTCTCACTTGTGCCTTCGAACAAGAAGGCTGATCGTTGCTTGTCGTTTGCATAGAGAAATTTAGGGTAGAGTATTTTATTATCTCATTTGGCTCTTCATTTCACACTCTTCGTCGTAGGTTTATGCAAATGAGAAAAATTCGACGAAAATTAACTTACAGGAGGAGAAGTTTCAAGACCTGTTGACTTAACATTTTCGTGTAGTTTTGGAATAGAACTGTAGTTTGGCATAGAATTTAAATGTATTTTGCACTTTTTTGTCGACTTTAATCGTTGGTATATATTTGTATTGTATTTAACACAACTATTTTGGGACAAAATCACGAAATGTGGTTGGTGTTGTTGCTTTGTTGGACGTTGTGTAATATTGTCTCTATCAGGTGTTATTAAACACCACCCATGTGTACTTGCAACCATACCTATGACGTTAAAAATATTGAGAGAATAAATAACTCTATCCTAAATTTCTCTATGGTCGTTTGCTATACACTGTGAGGAATATTCCAAAGAATGGATATATAATTTTTTGTTTGTCGAATTATTTTCCAGTAAGGTCGAATATTTATTGTGTTTTTCTCAGTGCAGCTCACTTACATAACTACAGAATTAAGGTTGTATGAGTTTGCCGATCACTGGTCTATACCATAGATTAATACTTATAGTAGATCTACTAGTTCTCGCACCAAATTTATGACATTTTGCCTGGTGTGATATTTACGTTTGATGTTGAAAAGAATTGCTTTACTAATACCAGATAGAGGCAATGGTTCAAAACAACGAACAAAATAACAACAACGCAATTTCGTTTTGTGTGTTAAAATTATTGTGTTAAATACAACACAAATGTATGCTAACAATAACAGTCAATAAAAAAGTTTAAAACACATTTAAATTTCACAGTTTTACATGAAAAATTAAAGCAAGAAGTTATTGTAATTCCACCTGGTGTATGTCACTTTTCATCAAACATCTCTCTATCACACCGACCGCATCACGAAGAGTGTGAAAGGAAACGTCAGATGAACAAAATATTTTCTCTACTAAGATTTACTCTATGGCCTATATCCAATAAGCACAAAGTGGGACACGGATCCTATTCGGATCCGATTTGAGTCCGACGCGTCGGATTCCGCTTACGCTGATCCGATTCCAGTTTGAGTCCGGAACGTCGGATTTCGTTTTCTCTGATCCGATTCGGATCCGGTTTGAGCCTGGAACATCGGATTTCGTTTTCTCTGATCCGATTGGAAGTGCCAAAGATCGACTAACTAAGAGAAGCAAATACACTGCAAAATAAATTAATTTATCAAAAATTTACATGTTTATATATTCGACGGGTTTGCGTTTTCATTTTCCGGTATAAATTTTAATCCGAAACTATTTCAAGACTGAATCCGATATGATTTACACATTCGATCCGTTCTCGTTTCGAGATCGGGTCCGTTCTCGATTTCAAGATCGGTTCCGACGTCATTTCGAGATCGGACGCATTTCTCGTTTCGAGATCGAAAGAGGAATTGCGGTCGCTTTAGTATCCGATCTCGAATCGAGATCCGATCCCAAAATTATCGAAGTTATTTTCGATAATTTCCTTACATTCAATACTCAATATACAATATTCTTGCAGAAACAACATTGGAAAAGAAGAAGGAGACAATTGTAGTGTCTTATACAGCGATAAGTGGCTCGGTCTTAAAATATGCCGCCCCAGTTTGGATGTCATTCCTAAGTGAAACCCAATGGAAAGGTCTGTAGAGGTTCCAAAATTGTGCACTTCGTATCGCAACCGGATGCATCCAAATGACGAATGTGGATGACTTACATAAGGAGACCAAGATGCTGTCAGCGCCACAGCATATTGAATTGTTGACGAGACAGTATCTTTTATTGAGCTTAAAAGCAGCATTTATAAACATTTTATATATTGGAAAACATTTTGTAGTACTCAGTTCAAAATAGTTAACTTCTTCGTGACGGTCTTGCCACGAAATGAATGCTACGTTGTCGACATCTTGCAATCTTTCTGTAATAGATTTCATTTTCATAATTTCCTCCACTTTTAAGTAGATCTTTAAAAAACTGAATATATATATATACATAGGCGATCCAATTAAAAATGTCAGAAGTGAAGAGAAATAAGGAATAAAGAAACAAATTGAAGAATCACTTAAAGTAACGATGTTTCCTTAAAAGTTGTACGCAGTAGAATGACTGATATTACCTGGGGCCTATGTAGTTTAAATCCGGCCCCGTATAGTTACAAGTAACTGTAGGTTAACTCTAACCAGATATTGCGATAATTACCCTTAAATGTTTAACCCTCTAATGCTGGATTATAAAATAATGAGCACAAATTATAGCAATAATTTCTTTTCGTGCAAATGTCAGCCTCTGATTTAAAAAAAATGCGTTGCACGTCAGTACAAAGAATCGTTAACCTTCCATGCGACAAAATATAAATAAGTGCCTTGGGTCCCTCTTGGGGCTTTAGTGGTAAAAAAAAAACAGCCAATTTTTAGTGACTACTCTATGTTTAGTTTTATTGAAAGCAATTGACATTAATTACAAGTTCATATGAGAATTGAGAAACACATTATTTATTTTCGGTTAAAATAGTCGAATAACAAAATTCCTACAAAATATATGAAGATTATAGCAAATCCACGTGCCTAGCGCAAAGCGGAAGAAAGTGATAAAATGGAGCTTTTAAGAACTTGAAAAGCCTTTACAAATATTTTGTTACATCTATTAGCAACTGTAGAAAACAGCTTCCTGACTAAAAAAGGCGATACATTTGCCATCAGTATGACTTTTGTGAAGAGTGCCTCAAGCATTAGAGGGTTAAGGAAACCACAGGGTTATGAGTTTTTCAGGACAAATCAAACTCCTTTCAGGCTGAAACCAATTTCCGAAATGTCCCGCTGGGAATCGGTTTGGTCTAAATCCAAATTGTACTAACAAGACTACAGAATTTAGAAAAAATCCGGGTTTTCAAAAGTATTCGTAAAATTTAATGTCCAAATAAGCGGTTGACAAGATGCTATTCCATAGTGGTTAATTTACTTATCAGTTTCTCATTGTTTACACTTATTTTGAATATGTCAAAAATTCGAAAATTCCTTAATCACTTATACAAATTTTAATAGCTTAATAGAAAAGTCGGGATTACCCAAAATCGGTTCTCAAAAATTCCTAGAGTTCGGGATTAGACATTTATCGAACGACATCACTAAATCTGTAAATTATTTTTCCATTACGTCCCATGAAGTGATTGGGGAGAGCTTCTTACAATCAGTGAGCTGTGTGCTTTCTATTTTTGGACCCACTGATTGGGACTTACGCTTTAACACCGATTCCGAACGATTTTTTGAGAAGCGTTTGCATGGCTAAATGCTCAATAGTATCGGAAAGAAACGAAAGGGGGTTTTCTAGACAAGAGTCGCGTGTTCATATAAACTTATGAGACGTAGCCATATACTTACATATGTATGTATGTAACAGAGATTTGATGTTTGATTCTGTTGACCTTTTTAGTTCAGCTTGAGGTCATAAATAAAACTCGACGTTATGTTTTACGTTCTTTTAATTAATTTATTAATTAAGTTTTAACTTCGTTATTATAATTATTAGATTTGCGCTAAAATCAAATAATACGATTATCCCCGACGAATATGTTTCGACATTTTAAATTATTCGGCTTACAAATGTCACAAATCAGTTTGGCAAGAAAGATGTTTAATGTCAATGCAAAAACTGTTCAAATCATTCATATCATTTGTTTTGCAGCAACCCTTCTGTGAAATGCGAGTACTTTTGATCTGCACTGTTGTCTATATTTTCCAACTGTCATTTCCACAATTAAGATTACAAATCTATAAATTACGATATGTACTTTTGTGGTATATTATTGTCTTAAACGAGTATTTACATACATACGTAAATATAATTGCTTGTCGTTTTGCTTTCTTGGATTGCGCAAAATAATTATTTTTATTTTTGTTGTCGCTTTTGTTTATTAGGAGTATTGGTGCAATCGAATGCAACACCTGAATACATGAATAACGATGGGCTAAACAGTCGGTCTGCCAGTCATGTCTAATGGCATTTGGCAAATTAAGCAAGAAACAAGATCATTCACATACATAAGTATAAGATTCCCAGCAGTACAACATGTCGTATAAGCAATGCCATATTTCCGTTCCGTTCAAAATTGTTTTAATTGAAGAATAGCTGGAGAAATTACAGCCGTCAGTCAATACAAATTGAGAACTGTTGTTTCTACGTTTGCACATACACGCTCCTTTGAATACATACATCCATATATACATAAGTATTTTACTACTCCTTCACAAAATCGGTGGGTACATACACAATACAAACGAGGCAACACAGAGGAGCCCACCATTCTTTTAGTCGCAACGACATTTAAACACGGCTGTCGTTACTGTTACCGTTTAGAACAGAACGGAACCACACTGACAGTAGAGAGCACCACCCTATCTGCTACTCATCATGGCGTACACTCGTAGTAACAGTAAATACCAAATACCACTGTACACGGACCTTTGGGGGGTTGATGATGGGGTGGTGACATGCTTTTAAAAGTAATGGAGCCTGGTGTAGACATTTCATAAATAAAAATATGTACGACTATGAAAAAATACGAAACGAAACAAAAGAGAAGCAAAGTAAATGAAGAAAACTTACCTTATTCCAATAGACTCGAACTTGGGGCGTAACTGGAGAGGAAAAATCAAGCAAAACCTTCATGATTGTAAATTATTGACCACTCTGTCGATATGAAACGAATTGTTTTAAAAATTTCCTCTGTTTTTGTTTTAACTAAACAAACATGTTATCACTTTTGCTTCTTGTTGTGCAAATCGTACACTTGACCACGCACAGAAAATACTTTGAGCTTACAATACAATGGATGGCTGATGGGATTGGATGTTTCGCAATCCAATTATATCAACACTTTTGACTGACAAAAAGGAACTTCCGCAAGACACGTCAAAATAATTTCACTCCACGTACCACGACGACGTCTAAAAGGAAACTACTACAAATTGTCACCAGGCTACAACAATCCCAGCACACAAACAACGTCCAACAACTCAGTGAAGAGAGAGTGAGCGAGACACGACGACGGCAATGACAACCACAGCAAAGAGAAAGAGCGCGAGCTGATTTTAAATTATATCACTGAAGCTTTCCTGTTTCGTGTTGTTATCGCAGTTTTCATTAATAACTAACGGAATGTTGTGTGCGAGTGATTCTTTTTACTGTCGTTTGCTTTTGTTTCTTTTTCTTTTTTTTGCTTTGTTTTTGTTTTGTCTTCGTATACGAATTTCCGAAGGTGGTGGAAAATCGATTTTCCAAGTGCTGTAACGGGCAGTGGCATTTACATATGTATTTATTTTATACACGTTAATTTTGCTACTCTGTATGTAGAGGACGGTTTCAATCTTGTTATACGTGTTGTATATTTTGTTAAACGTTATTATACTTATTTTACTTTCTACTTAGCGGATAGTTTGGTTTAACTGTAACTATTGAGAGATTTATGTAATAGTATACAAACTCTAATGTTATGCTATTTTATTCTGTTGACACGACCTTAAAGTTGTATGTAGTCCTTCTCTCACTAAATTTAGAAACATACTGGCATCTGACAAGTAAGTTGTTCGAATGTACTCCTTCGCCAATTAGAAGTACACTGCTACTCGTAGCAGAGCTTTCTTAAGCGCACCACACATTGTTAAAACAACATGTGTTCGAATTTAGTTTTGGAGCTCACCGAAAATGCCAGTAGCGATCACTATAACCGCTGGTAACGCTTAACTTTTGACAAAATGATTAACTCTATCTGCCACAGTCATATTGGTACTAGATCAAACAAAAGTAATACTAAAACAAAAAGAAAAAAGCGGAACCTCGTAAAGATCGGACTTTTCATGGACGATCACTGAAATTTTGGATATCTTGCCTTGCTTTGTTATAAACTTAATTATATTTAATGATTACCAACTATGTATTACATCTTGTTCGATAATAATAAGTCCCGAAGACATATAGATTAGAGTGTACTGTATTTTTGTTGGTGTCTTAGACTGTGATTATTGATGAGTGGAATACGGGAATACTTTTGGTACATACATAGAGAATCACCTTTTATTTTTGTAAATCAGACGTTGCTCGATTAAGTCATTGCTCGAATTTTAACGAGTAAATTTATTGCAAATCTTTCTTTAATAACACAATTCGTAATACAATAAAATATATTTAAAACTAATGAACTGAATTGGAAAAATTACTTTACTTTACACCAGTTTCTCGTTATTGTTTCCGGGACCAACCAAAATGAGCCGTACTATTACATCGGCGACTGGACGTAAACGCAAAATCTCAGCTAACTGGACATAACTTCATTACTTATCCGGTTTTGAACAACCCCGGGGAAGAGGGACCCTACGAAACGAAGACAACATACATATATCGCCAACCAGTTCGATCGTTTTTCTTGTCTCTCCGGTTGGCAATACCAAGTGTACGCAGGTATTCGTCAACCTGATCACTTCAGCGGAGTCTTGGTCTTCCTATTTTTCGTCTTTCTTTGAGTTAGGTTTTGAAAACCCTTCGTGCTGGTTCGTCTTCATCTATTCTACTGACATGACCTAGCCAGCGCAATCGCGATATTTTGATCCGCCTAACTATGTCAATGTCGGGATATAACTTGTACAGCTCATGATTCATGCCTCCCCGATACTCGTCATTGTGCACTATAGCGCCATGCATTTTTCGGAGTATTTTTCTCTCGAAGACTCCTACAGATGTTTCGTCTGCTTGCGATAAGACCCAGCAAGGCAGGTTGTATGAGAGTCTCATATAGCTGGACTTTTGATACTCCAAACGAGGGCTTTATCTCTAAAGTGATTGTATCTATCTATCGAAATTCATCGCATTTATCAGTGTTCTGCTTAGATTTGGATCAGACATGCAACTTCTAACTTAGATTTCAGCTATTACCCGACTTTTGAAAATTCACATTAATCAAAATTTGTATCAAAGGGGTAAGTCCTCAGATTAATAAATAGTTAGGTAAAACTATCAAAAACTTGACTCTATAGCGAACTCACATTTGTCTTCGGCAAATGTGTAAAAATAAATGCATAAATTGACCTGGAGCCTATCAAAATACTTTTTGCTGGTCAAGTGAAATTTTCATTGGCATGTGCATAAGAAGACACAACAGACACTTGTCGAGTTGAAAAGATTCTACGATATAAGGTACCTTCTTAGACTATTGGCCAATGCAAATGTATACTTTGCTGAAAACACCTGGAAAATACATTTTTAACTACACCCAAAATATTCCAAAATTTCAACCACGACCTAGGTGAAATTCCCATGAATACGGCGTAGTTGATACGAATTGGTTGATAAATGCTAGATTTACGAAAAATAAACGTTTTAACGTCGGTGGTGTAATGGTTGTGTGGGCGCCTCTTGTACATGAGATCCTGGGTTCGATCCCTGCTCAGACCACCTTAAAATTTCTTTCGGCGGCGGTCACCTCGCATAGTGACGGCGACACTATCGAGTATTTAGCCATGAAAAAGCTTCTCAAAATACCGTTCGGAACCGGTGTAAAACTGTAGGTCCCAATCAGTGAGTGACAACTGGAAAGCGCACTGCTCAGTGATTGTGAGAAGCTCTCCCCTGTCCCTTCATAGGATGTAATGGGAAACCATTTATTTATTTTAAACGTTTTAACTAAATAGATTGATCTGACGTGGTTGTTCTTGACGTGGTTGTTCTTGACGTGGTTGTTCTTTGAACTAAATAATATAACCCGTTGTGTGGCAAAAAATATAACATCGACGTAGTTGGTATAAATTTAACTACGTTTTGTAGTTTGAATGAACTATCTACAAGGTTTTTAACTGTTGCAACTGACAATTAATAAAAAAGTCATTGAATATAATTTAAAACTATTCAAGTTATTCAATTTTACAAAAATATTTGTACATTAATTTCTTTTCGACAATGGACTTGCACAAACACTTTTCCTATATGTTGCAAACTATAAAGTAAACCGACACGTGTAAGAAATAGAATATCGAAATTTATAATATGGGCAATCATACAAACTTTTAAAGTTTTAACTTTTTAAAAAGTTAATGGCAACTAAAAGAATGGTTACAAACGATTATCATAGATTATTTACCTGTTTTAGAATGCAACTATATATTTGATTAAAGGCCGGGCCACACTGGCGTTTTCTTGTCGCGCGTTTTCAAAAGCTTTCGTAGAAGTATACACAATCAACGTATACAATGTTGAGCTTTTTTTTTGAGTTAGAGCTTTTGAAAACGCGCGACAAGAAAACGCCAGTGTGGCCCCGGCCTAACTGTGGTCGTCGGTGGTGCAATGGTTAGTGTGCGCGCCTCTTCTAAATGGGATCCTGGATTCGATCCCTGCTCTGACCACCTTAAAGTTCTTTCGGCGGCGGTCACCTCGCGACATTATCGACTATTTAGCCATAAAAAAGCTTCTCAAAATACCGTTCGGAACCGGTGTAAAACTGTAGGTCCCAATCAGTGAGTGTAAATCTAGGAAGCGCACAGTTCCAGTTCCAGTTCATTTATTTATTTTATTTGTTAACTACGCAACTAATGAATTTTACCGGTGTACAATTTTGTTTATGCAGTCAAAATTCCTAATTTGAATACCAACGAATTATGTTTTACTCGAATCTGTTTTTTAATTTTTTTTTGTCACATAATTTTTCTTGGAAATTTATTTCTTGTTATTCACCTCGCATATGAATGGCATCTGAGTGTACAAAGGACACCAGTAGTAGTGCCAAAAAACTGGTCAACAGAAGGAAAATTACTATTTGCCGATTTCGGATAATGAAGTGACAATTTTTTGATGTGCCTAGGTAGGGCAATCTATCAAAGTGGACACATGCAAACAACACACAGCGTTAGCATCACATACGTGGTTGTTGTACAACAATAGTCTCTGCCTGAAACTAAGTATGATGGTATTGATGTAACGGCAGCGAACAAATAAGCAGGTTTCAAAACTTCAAAACTTTAGTCGTCGTCGCCAAAGATTATTTAATAGTATAGAGAACTCATGGAACGAATTGCATGACTCAAAAGCACTGGCGACATCTGACGAATGATTCAAAACGTATTACTCTCCTTTTTTTCATAACTTGGTCCATTTATAATTTTGATGTGAAACGTTGATGCCTTTTGAAACATTTATGCATTTTGTATTGTTTTATGTAATAACATTGTCGAAATGGTGCATTTATATTGTAATATTCTATAAAGAGAATAAGACTCGTTTATGCTCTTTTACTCAGACTCTCGCTCTTTTTATGACAAAACAAAAACAATTATTTCAGTAAGCTAAATATTGCTGTATTTATTTTAACAATATTACATCTAATGTTAAAGCAGATGTAAGAAAAAAGAAAGTGCAATAGCAAAAGGCCTTCAGCACAAAAACTATTCTTTTTTTATTTTCCAATGTAACATTTAGTAATGTGTTCATAGAAATCCAACAGGTACCGTGTAACAAAAAGGTGTTAACACATCGCTCGTGAGTTCGAACACTCATTGATTATTTTTTTTTAAATAACACTTCTCCAAATCCCTATCCACACACGGAGACTTTTGTCGCAGCGACACGAGCTTGTCAGAGAGGGTGGTAAGGTGTAAGAAGAGGGGTGCGATGTTGCCTGTACTCGGCGACACGCTTTGATGTTGTTCTTAAGTTAAGTTAGCTGCATATACTTTTGACGTTATTTTTTATTCGTCATTCGTAGTATTTTTCAGCGCCAAAAAAAATAAGTTTGTTATTGTTTTAAAATTGAAAGAAAATTATTAAAATGGCAAAGTGGAAGCAAGAAAAGATTGAAAAATTGATTATTTTAGGGGAACAAAATCCCTGCCTATATTTTTACACATTTACACAACACTAAAGTGTAAACAAAGAAAAATGTGAGAATGTCAGAAATAATTCATCATATTTGCTTAAAATATTATCAAATCAATACAGGGTTGATTTTGTGTTCACACTACGCACATTTATTTGCATTTTTGTGTTTGATCAAACTGGTATCAAATAGTGTCATATAAATAGTAGGGAAAATACATTTGCTCTGTTGTCACACTTGAACAAATATCTGCAACAAATAATTGTTTGATCAACCTTCCAGAAAACACAAATTTGTTTTCTCAAACAGTTTAAGTAAGCTGTCAGAAAACACAAATTTGTTTTCTGAAAAACTTTAAACAAATTGGCAGTAAATACGATTTTGTTTTTTCAAAAGTTTTAAACAAACTGCTACAAAATATTTTAAATAACTATGATGCATGAGCATGAATGTTTTCTTTATTTAAGGCTGTTTAGGTGTTCTCTATTGAAGAGGATAAATCCAAATAGCAAATTTTGGCTAGTTTGGCTCCCACTGGTATAGCCAAAAAAAGCTCACTGGTTTGAGGTAAAACTCATTGTTTTCAGCAACAAAATTTAAACACCCCTATTATCGGAGTTATAGGCTTCCAAAGTGCGAATATACGGGAAGATATTATTTTGAATGAGCCACCTTAAGCGATTTATGTGACCTCTAATATATTTTTGTTATAACTTACTTTTATTGACTATATTACAACCTCATGAGGTCAGACGTCTTACACATATTAATTAAACAAATTTCAACATATTCTTCCAACTGGCTCTATCCTTCGCCTTTTCTCGCCAGTTGGTAACACCAAGGATACGGAGGGATTCTTCTGCCTGGTCTTTCCAGCGGAGTCTTGGTCGTCCTCTTTTCCTGCTTCCATCGGGTACGTTATCAAAAATCTTTCGCGCTGGCTCATCTTCATCCATTCTGATAACATGGCCTAGCCAACGCAATTGGCACACTTTGATTCGTCTAGCTATGTCCACGTCAGAATAGAGATTATATAGCTCTGCGTTCCAGCGACGTCGGTACTCGTCGTTTTCCCCAACAGGACCATATATTTTACGGAGAATTTTTCTCTCGAAAACTCCCAGGTGTTTTTCATCCGCTTGCGATATGACCCAAGTTTCAGAGCCATATGTCAAGACAGGTAAAATGAGAGTCTGATATAGCTGGACTTTTGTCCGTCGAGAGAGGGCTTTGTTCCTAAACTTATAAACAAAGTCAAAATAAAGAAAAAAAATTAAATGGAATTTTTCGATAACTCGCTTAGTTATAGAGATATCCTATGTTGACATATCCTATGTATGTTTTTTCAATTTGACATGCGTGCTCTAAAATCACCTAGCATAATTGTAACGCCTGGTAGATGAGATTAAAAAAACATTTTCAACATATTCAGTTGCCTCAGAATTCAAAATATGGCCAAATTATACTTATTATATCCTAATTAGTCGCAGATTAGCCGGTTTAGAGACGATTTGAAAGTTAGTGAAAATTAACAAAGCTAAAACTTTGCCCGTTTTAACTATGTACACAGTTTTATAGCAGTTGAATGAAATTACCACAATATTTGTAAAAGTGTTTATAATATTTATCATTTCTTCTTGTTAGTTTAATGTTGGTATTTTTTTTCTTCATTTTATAATTTGAGTCGTACAAGCTGACAACACTGCTTATACCACCTGTTATTTATCAGTGTTTGCTCTTACAATTCTTTTATAAGACCAAATAAATGTTTGTCCAAAAAAGAGAAAAGAGCGCTTTAGTGGTCACACTTTGGTCACAATGAGCAAATTTTTATTTGAAGGCAAATAATTTTGTTTGGCCAACATCAGCTGTTTTGTTGTTTGCCACACAAAAATATTATGTGGCCAAACTGGGGCCAAGAAGTGTTTGACGTTGTACGTCAAATATTTACCCAATATGACCGTACCTTAAGCCACAGAGTAATCATGTCCCTAGAGTAGCGACTTCGCTCAGTAAACTTACGAAGTTTGGTGTGGATGCATATGGGCTTTGCTAGTTGAAAAGTATTGCTTTAATAATACCAGATAGAGGCAATCGGCATTTCGTTTTGTGCATTAAAATTTTTGTGTAAATACACCATAAATATATAATAACAATAAAGGATAACAAACAATACCAAAATACGTTTAAATTTCACAGTTCTTCATCAAAACGACATGTAAAATTTAAGTCAACAATTTTACGCCAAATAGGTCTCTATCGCACCGACCGCACCACGAAGAGTGGGAAATGAAACGCCAGATAGAAAGATAGCACCTCTAGGTGGCACTATAACTCTATGATCTAAACATTAGGTTTAAATAGGCGACGAATGAGACATACATACATGTTAACTGATGAAAGATTAATTAATTAACACTCTACGGTTCAATTGTTATCATTTGCAACTCTTTCACGTGGGAGCAGGGTTTCTAGTAACGCTGTTATCACTTTAAATTTCATTTGGTGACAATCCTCTCGCTTAATTACGAGAAATGCAATCGAGTACTTAGCGATGAAATTGGCAATAAGTGAGTTTAAACCTACAAAATCTCATAGCTCTTTGATTGTGAGAAGCTCTCCCTAATCCCTTCATGGGATGTAATGGGAAACCATGTTTATGTTATATGCCCAAGGAGATGAAAACGCATGAGTAGGAGAAAATATCTACGATCTTACTTCATGTTGGATCTAAATCATGATCATGTTGGACTGAATAATCATACGACCTTTTTTGCACAGTATTAAGTGTTCGCCAGTGAATAATGTTAGTCTCTTCAGCCACTTCCTGGAATATCGGAATGAGATCAAATTGAAAAATTACAGGTTCAAATTACAGTTTCAACGGTATTGGACTCATTATTGGATATTGGGGACGGAATATAACGTCCCATGGTATCATAACCGCCCCCATTGGACGAAGTGTGTCAATAGTGATAGCTACATACATCTACCTAACCTAACCATTGCACCACCGACTGTTCAATGTATCCTAATAGTGTATGAGTTGATCTGTTTGTTTTTAAGTCAGATTTTAAGTCCGGTATTCAGTTTTTATGAAATTTTCGTTGCCATAAGAAGTACGTGTATAAAAAATAATGAAAATTTCACGAATCGTACTTTTCGCTCACTTTTCATTTGCTTGGTACTCAGCTCTTTGCGAAAATTTCGTAGGCAGGGTTGTTACGCCAAAGTTATTTCGTACGAAAACAATTGTTTGGGACCGAAATTTTGGCACTTCGATTATTTTAGTAAACAAAAGTAATAACACACGCGTTAAAAATAAAATGGAATGCATAATTAAAAGATGAATAATTAATGAAATATTTGCAAGGTAAATCAGAGATATGTGGTAACTCTCTGTTACAACATTTTCAGTTTAGAGATAAATGACAAAATTTCGCAAGAACTGAGTATGGGGCTGTAAATAGAAGTAATGGGTTTATACAAAGCCGATCACGAATTAGACGACCAGAAGATGTACGCAATTTGGCAACCCTGGTGGAAGAGAACCAAAAAAGTCGACGCGATTTGATTGTATCTTTTTACATACATACTTTATGTTATTTTATTTAAATATGGTTGGAATTTCTATAGTTAAATACAATAACATCATCAGAAAACTGCTCGTGTATTGAAATATTCAACGAAGAGAGTAAGAGAGAGCAGAGAAACAACGCGCTTCACTCGTTTTCTTTGTTGGCATTCCACTCCATGAGTAAATTTTCTTCTCTATACCATAGTTACTTTAAGTATTTTTATGATCATGGTAAAATAAGTAAGGTAAACGCAGTAGGAATTGTTGTAATTTTAGACACTACGTCACTACTACATGACGCTAACACTGGACAAACATGTATAGTGTGGAGAAAACATACATGTACGACATATATACATTTATGTTAGATTAACACTAAATAGACATGCAAATAAATATATAGAAAAACGAAGTAAGTGTGAACAGTGAACGGAAAATACTAAATGTAATATTAATTGTTATCATTGTTATTTAGAATAAAACTCCCCTGAAGAGGATGCCAATAAAGCATCGAAACGTAGGGAAAACAATTGAATTAAATAGTTTTATTTAATACATTGGAATTGCGACCAAAAAAGCCAGCAAGGTTATAGAATATATAACATTTTCATCGAACAGAATAATCACGAACAACTTGGTCTGAAAAACACTCAACATAGTAAACATATCAGAAGGCACGCTGATCAACAAATTCGGATAATAACAATGACCAACTTTTTTGAACACGTCAAGTATAAGTACAACACGGGGACATGCCAACTTCTCAAGGACTACTGCAACACCAACGAAAAAATTGTGAAACAGAGGACACGATTAATATACTTACTGGAGTGCAAGGATTTTGGGGTATTACCACCGCACATAAGAAACTCGACGAACAAAATATCTAAATGTTTCGACGACGATAAAGTTAAACATATTTTCGACAAAACGGAATACAATTTTCACACTAGAATACTGAAAATTGAAATCAAACAAACCAACATTAATATCAATAACTTGGGCATTACTATCAGGAAACTGAAGAACTCTGTACGACAATTATTGGACGTCGAGGATTATAGTAAATTCATTGGTACTCAACGCACATGCTACAACTCACAGTTCGAACAAGTACAACAGAACCACCGACACAAACTACAAAAGGCGAAACAGGAACACTTCGACAAATTAGGACTCACATTCAATGAGGATTGGTTCATCAATAACACCAACGTATACTTTCCAACGGAATCCAAATGGCTGCTCTCACTAGGATCCAAATTTGCCATACCAATCACAGGCAAAAGTTTCTCACCCATACACATCATCGCAGAACTGGAACAAGGAGTACAACAGCACACAGATGATAGGGAAAAGGACATCATCAGAACGAGAATAGCGAATAATATTAACAATTACAAGCGAAGGCTGAACAACACACCGAGGGAAAAGTTTATAATTACCATCTACAAACGCACGGAGAAATTACTTCGAGAGCATAGGAACAGAATCATCATCACAACAGCGGACAAGGGTAATAAAACTGTCATTATGTACAGGCGAGAATACAGCACGAAAATGTCACAACTACTGGAGGACAAAACAACATACAGGCCAACTAGAAAAGACCCCACCACCAAATTACAGAAAACTAACAATAACATCATTACAGATCTTTACAAAAACAAACATATTGACACATATCTAAAACAAAAACTTACATGTCATGCGGCAATAGCACCAAGACTCTACGGACTACCGAAAATACACAAACCTGACATACCTCTTAGACCGATCTCAGCATCTACGAACGTACCTTGCTATAACTTATCTAAACATATAGGGACAATACTGCAGAATATTATATCGGACCAATACAACATTAAAAATAGCAAAATACTTAGGGAAAGGCTAGCAGACATACCACTTGAAGATGACGACATTCTAGTCTCATTCGACGTTGTCTCATTATTCACGAACATCCCTACACATTTGGCAATTAAAAATATCATGCACCAATGGGCAACAATTTCAAAATACACGGACATACCTAGACAAACATTTTTGAAAATCCTCAATTTTTGTCTCAACGACAACAACTACTTCATCTTTGATGAAAACATATATACTCAGACGTATGGAATGCCGATGGGAAACCCACTCTCTCCAACAATAGCTGACATAGTGCTGGACAAATTATTAGACGACACATTTACAGACTTACGGAAACATAATATAAAACCCAAAGTGTTGGTTAAATATGTTGATGATATTTTTGCCATCATCAAAAGACAGGACACGGACACCATTTTAGAACACTTGAACAAATACCATAATAAAATACAATTCACCATAGAAAAAGAAATAGACGAAACCATTGCATTCCTGGACTTGAAGATACACAGACAATCAACAACTTTAATTACAGACTGGTATTCAAAACCGACAGCATCCGGACGAATGATGAATTATTACTCCACACAACCGCAAAATCAAAAGTTAAACACAGCCTACAATTTCATTAAAACAGTTTTCGATAACAGTCATGAAAAATTCCACAACAAAAATTACAAAATCATAACTAAAATTCTCCACAAAAACAACTATCCACAATATATCATAAAACACTTAATACAAAAATATAACAATAGGACAACAAACACTACAACCCAACTTACGGAAAATCGAAACGAAAACACATCATATATAAGCGTCAAATACATACCATCGCTAACAGATAACAAATTACTGAAAAACATTTTCAATAATGACATTAAAATTGCACACAAACCCAACAATACCCTACAGAACATATTCTCCAAGACAAAAACCCGGATACACAAAAACCACCAACACAATGTAGTATATGAAATTTCATGCACTGGCAACACTGATGAAACATGTGGGCAAATATACATTGGCACCACTAAAAGATCATTGGAAACTAGAATGACAGAACACAAGGCAGACATAAGGAACAGGAGAATGAGCACTGCACTCTCACAACATATGATGGAGAACAATCACACACCAGACATGGAAAACGTCAGAATTATAGACAGAGAGAAGAACACTAACAGGAGATATACACTAGAGAGTTTGAGAATTCAACAAAAACATGACATAAGTATGAACACAAAAGAGGACAAAGACAAGACAAATTGTCACTACTACATGACGCTAACACTGGACAAACATGTATAGTGTGGAGAAAACATACATGTACGACATATATACATTTATGTTAGATTAACACTAAATAGACATGCAAATAAATATATAGAAAAACGAAGTAAGTGTGAACAGTGAACGGAAAATACTAAATGTAATATTAATTGTTATCATTGTTATTTAGAATAAAACTCCCCTGAAGAGGATGCCAATAAAGCATCGAAACGTAGGGAAAACAATTGAATTAAATAGTTTTATTTAATACATTGGAATTGCGACCAAAAAAGCCAGCAAGGTTATAGAATATATAACATTTTCATCGAACAGAATAATCACGAACAACTTGGTCTGAAAAACACTCAACATAGTAAACATATCAGAAGGCACGCTGATCAACAAATTCGGATAATAACAATGACCAACTTTTTTGAACACGTCAAGTATAAGTACAACACGGGGACATGCCAACTTCTCAAGGACTACTGCAACACCAACGAAAAAATTGTGAAACAGAGGACACGATTAATATACTTACTGGAGTGCAAGGATTTTGGGGTATTACCACCGCACATAAGAAACTCGACGAACAAAATATCTAAATGTTTCGACGACGATAAAGTTAAACATATTTTCGACAAAACGGAATACAATTTTCACACTAGAATACTGAAAATTGAAATCAAACAAACCAACATTAATATCAATAACTTGGGCATTACTATCAGGAAACTGAAGAACTCTGTACGACAATTATTGGACGTCGAGGATTATAGTAAATTCATTGGTACTCAACGCACATGCTACAACTCACAGTTCGAACAAGTACAACAGAACCACCGACACAAACTACAAAAGGCGAAACAGGAACACTTCGACAAATTAGGACTCACATTCAATGAGGATTGGTTCATCAATAACACCAACGTATACTTTCCAACGGAATCCAAATGGCTGCTCTCACTAGGATCCAAATTTGCCATACCAATCACAGGCAAAAGTTTCTCACCCATACACATCATCGCAGAACTGGAACAAGGAGTACAACAGCACACAGATGATAGGGAAAAGGACATCATCAGAACGAGAATAGCGAATAATATTAACAATTACAAGCGAAGGCTGAACAACACACCGAGGGAAAAGTTTATAATTACCATCTACAAACGCACGGAGAAATTACTTCGAGAGCATAGGAACAGAATCATCATCACAACAGCGGACAAGGGTAATAAAACTGTCATTATGTACAGGCGAGAATACAGCACGAAAATGTCACAACTACTGGAGGACAAAACAACATACAGGCCAACTAGAAAAGACCCCACCACCAAATTACAGAAAACTAACAATAACATCATTACAGATCTTTACAAAAACAAACATATTGACACATATCTAAAACAAAAACTTACATGTCATGCGGCAATAGCACCAAGACTCTACGGACTACCGAAAATACACAAACCTGACATACCTCTTAGACCGATCTCAGCATCTACGAACGTACCTTGCTATAACTTATCTAAACATATAGGGACAATACTGCAGAATATTATATCGGACCAATACAACATTAAAAATAGCAAAATACTTAGGGAAAGGCTAGCAGACATACCACTTGAAGATGACGACATTCTAGTCTCATTCGACGTTGTCTCATTATTCACGAACATCCCTACACATTTGGCAATTAAAAATATCATGCACCAATGGGCAACAATTTCAAAATACACGGACATACCTAGACAAACATTTTTGAAAATCCTCAATTTTTGTCTCAACGACAACAACTACTTCATCTTTGATGAAAACATATATACTCAGACGTATGGAATGCCGATGGGAAACCCACTCTCTCCAACAATAGCTGACATAGTGCTGGACAAATTATTAGACGACACATTTACAGACTTACGGAAACATAATATAAAACCCAAAGTGTTGGTTAAATATGTTGATGATATTTTTGCCATCATCAAAAGACAGGACACGGACACCATTTTAGAACACTTGAACAAATACCATAATAAAATACAATTCACCATAGAAAAAGAAATAGACGAAACCATTGCATTCCTGGACTTGAAGATACACAGACAATCAACAACTTTAATTACAGACTGGTATTCAAAACCGACAGCATCCGGACGAATGATGAATTATTACTCCACACAACCGCAAAATCAAAAGTTAAACACAGCCTACAATTTCATTAAAACAGTTTTCGATAACAGTCATGAAAAATTCCACAACAAAAATTACAAAATCATAACTAAAATTCTCCACAAAAACAACTATCCACAATATATCATAAAACACTTAATACAAAAATATAACAATAGGACAACAAACACTACAACCCAACTTACGGAAAATCGAAACGAAAACACATCATATATAAGCGTCAAATACATACCATCGCTAACAGATAACAAATTACTGAAAAACATTTTCAATAATGACATTAAAATTGCACACAAACCCAACAATACCCTACAGAACATATTCTCCAAGACAAAAACCCGGATACACAAAAACCACCAACACAATGTAGTATATGAAATTTCATGCACTGGCAACACTGATGAAACATGTGGGCAAATATACATTGGCACCACTAAAAGATCATTGGAAACTAGAATGACAGAACACAAGGCAGACATAAGGAACAGGAGAATGAGCACTGCACTCTCACAACATATGATGGAGAACAATCACACACCAGACATGGAAAACGTCAGAATTATAGACAGAGAGAAGAACACTAACAGGAGATATACACTAGAGAGTTTGAGAATTCAACAAAAACATGACATAAGTATGAACACAAAAGAGGACAAAGACAAGACAAATTGTCACTACTACATGACGCTAACACTGGACAAACATGTATAGTGTGGAGAAAACATACATGTACGACATATATACATTTATGTTAGATTAACACTAAATAGACATGCAAATAAATATATAGAAAAACGAAGTAAGTGTGAACAGTGAACGGAAAATACTAAATGTAATATTAATTGTTATCATTGTTATTTAGAATAAAACTCCCCTGAAGAGGATGCCAATAAAGCATCGAAACGTAGGGAAAACAATTGAATTAAATAGTTTTATTTAATACATTGGAATTGCGACCAAAAAAGCCAGCAAGGTTATAGAATATATAACATTTTCATCGAACAGAAATTTTTTTGTTTGGTGTTCCTAATCTGTCAAATTTTCTACATGTGCGTATCTACAGTAAACAAAATACATGTGAATTTGAAAAAAGAGAACCACCTAAGCAAGGAAAAAGTTCAAGGCAGCTGTTCTAACGAGTTTAACTTACTTATTCTACCATGTTTATGATTTTGAAAAACTATTTGACGATCTGTTTTCCCCCAATTTTTACGTATTTTAATTCTTTATCTGGCAACACTGTGACACAGTATTAAACTGCAGTTACACCAACCAAGATTATCGCTTTTTCGGGATTATAAATGAGAGATAGATTTCGCGGTTATCGGGATTTCATTTACATAAACACTTGATTTTTGCTTGGCAAAATTTCGAAATCTTGGAATCCCGATAAATGTGAAACCGATGAAACAGCTGTTCGAACTCCTAGCTGTAAATTTTATACAGCATAGCATTTGAAAGAGAATGATCGATAGGCGAATTGAAAAACTGATTTTAAATCTGATTTTGTCGGCACTTATGACTTTTAAAATAACTTTTTATGCAATAAATTTATTTTGATTTGAAGAACACCAATTTTCTAAAAAAAAATTTTTGTATTACACCCAAATTTTATGGGTATAGTTGAACATAGCTTTAAGTGTCGTTAAGATATACCGCAATTTCGAATTTCTGGAGATTTCAAACCACCAAACACCGGTTTCGTTTTTTATGATCAAGTCTTTCGAATTGTATTTTTTAATTTAAAAAAAGTAAAACCGGGCACAATTAAGGCAAATTTTTAAACTATAGGAGAACAAAATGGAAAAGTGTCGATTGCTTTTTTTTACAAATATTATTAACTTTCCAAAGAAAAATATAGAGTAAGCTATAAAGAGTGTGCAAGTGAGTTTCAGTTCCACCCAATTCTCGACGAAAGTCACTGGGCTAACGTCAGTTTTGATACGGGCTTTTTATGTCAGTTTTTTCTGCCAGAATTTGGACGTAATACAAATAAAAATGAGAAAAATATGGTGCAGGCTAATTTCGCAGTGGATTTTGATGATATACATAGATGATCGAGGTCCTAGCTGCAAAATTGATATTTGATCAATTCGCCTTGATTTTCAATCAAATCAGGAAAAACCTCAATCCGAACACTTCAGATTTTGTTAGGACATTTGATACAAAATCCGGAGAATATTTTGCAGTGCGAATCAGCTATTAGAGCATCATTACAGTATGGCTTTCGCGAGCGTGCCTAACGCGTTTTGTGGGTGAGGGGTGTGGTGTTGCTGGAGAGGAAGACATTCACGCACGAGACGAAAATTTGTGGAGAGTTTAGACGTTTCTCTTTCTTCACTTTCGTATTTCTACAATTTTGTTTCACAATAATTCTCATGTAGAACTGAACTTCTTTGATAAAAAAAAAACACTTTTAAAAATTTTAACGAATATAAGAATGAGGGAGATCAGCCGATTAAACGTCAAAAACTGAAGGGGTGGTTGTAAGCTAAAACGCACAATGTAATGCAATCGTGATTTACGTAGGCTTTTTAAAAGAGAATAGCGTGATAATTGCAGTCTGTCAAGCAAAATCTAAATAGGGACTTAAGGGGCCCTTCGACCTGTGGATAAGTTGCAGTGACTTCTAGTTGACATCAACTTATCCATCAGTGTAATAGGAAGTTGCAACAACTTTCATACGGATTTCGAAGAGAAGAGAACAAAATGCAAATAGTATACCACAATATAATTAACAAACATTGTTGGAAAAATATAAACTAAATAATTATGATTTCTAGTATTGTTTGTAAATATTTAAAGAATATAAAATCGGGTTTTTTCTTAAAATTTGTGATATTTTCGTAGTGCGCTCATCACTTTTCATTTCGGCATCTAACCAGAAAATGAAGTTGCATCAACATGTTTTAGAGTGTAAGGGCAAAATCGAAGTTGATGTCAACTTGAAGTCCAACAATTTATCCACAGGTCTAAGTGCCCCTTTACTCTATGACAATATCAGTTTAAGATTTTTTACACCCATAATCTCTTCTTTTCAGAAATTGAACAACAGTTGACAACATTGATAATTTCTTCTTCATTGTAGAATTATCTCATATATTTTTGTGGTCAAGAATTAACCTCGATAATGTTATTATCGTGTCACAAATCATTTCAACCGCAGAGTTGTCTACGCACTTTCAGTATGAGACTGTGTGAACAAACAAACGGAAATGGGAATGTAAAGGAACCCTACTTCTATATAAATTCTCATAAAAATAGATCCAATTAACTAAAAATTTAGTACTACACGTGAAGACAGAAAAAATTACTGACTGACAGAATTGTATGATACTAATACATACAAATCCACCCCGTCGTGTTGCCGTCGGTGGTGCAATGGTAGAGTGCGCGGCTCTTGTGCATGAGGACGTTGGTTCGATTCCTACTCTGACCACCTTAAATTTCTTTCGACAGCGGTCACCTCGCTTAGTGACGGCGACACTATCGAGTATTTAGCCATGAAAAAGCTTCACAACATACCGTTCGGGACCGGTGTAAAACTGTAGGACCCAATCAGTGAGCGTAAAACTAGAACGTGCACAGCTCACTGGTTGTGAGGAGCTCTCCCTAATCCCTTCGTGGGATGTAACGGGAAACCATTTATTTTTAATACATGCAAATCCTCCTGGCATCACCTGGTATAATTCAATAATGGCAACATGAAATACAAAATGTCAAAACTAAATCGAGTAAAAATGCATGTAAACACCATTTTGCCGTAGAATGATAATCTCGACATTATCATGATAATCGAGTTCACGTAAACGCGCTATAATATTTTAAAGACTGTGTATGACTGTTTCAGTTCCACCAAATACCTGCCGAATGTCACTGGGCTTGTTGAAGTTTTGATAGAATTTGAATTTATGATATAATTTCATCGAAATTCGAATGTAAATAAAAGGAAATTGTTGTATTCGTTTATATCAAACTCCATTTCTAGAAAATAAAGTTGTTTTAAAAGTCATAAGTGTCAATTTACGTACAAGTTAAAGTCGTTTTAATCACCTATCGCTCCTTCTCCTTCACTTTCTATCCTTTTAAAAATATCAAACCAGGAGATAAGTCAGCTGGTTCATAGAACTCCCCAGGTACTACACGTGTGGAAATATTTCGTCGACATTTCTCAGAATTTTTTTTGTATTTATTTTTGTAAAATTTAAAATATAAAATTGGAATTAACATTTTTTTAAAAAAAGATTTATAAGAAATTAAATTGGAAAAAATCAGGTTCCACATAGAGTAATATATAAAGAGTGTGCATGAGTGTTTCAGTTCCACCAAGTTCTCGTAGAAGGTCACTTGGCTACCGTCAGTTTTGATACAGTTTGTATTTATGCCAGAATTTGAAATAAATATAAAAGTAAATTATTGTGTTCGTTCAAATCACAACTGCCATTAAATTCACATTTAAAGTTAGTTTTTTCAATGCGCCTATCGCCTATCGCTCATTCTCCTTCACATTCTATCCTCTATCAGATTTGCAACTAGGAGGTCGATCAGCAATTTCATCGAAACCCCGTTGGTGGAAAGACGGCGTTTTTTTTTATCAAACCAACCATAGACTAATATAGGTATAGATACATTTATTCTCTCATCTGACGTTTGATTCCACACTCTTTGTCATAGGTTTGTGGAAATGAGAGAAATTAAATTTAAAATTAACTTACACCAGGTGGATATGTTCACTTAACTTTTTCATGTCATGTTCACTTAACTTTTTCATGTCGTTTTGGTATCGAACTGAAATGTTTAAATGTATTTTGCCCTTTTTTGTTGTCTTTTATTGTTGGTATACATTTGTATTGTATTTAACACAACTAATTTGTCACAAAACACGAAATTCGGTTGTTGTTCCTTTGTTGGACGTTGTTTACTATTGGATCTATCTATCTGGTATTGTCTGGTAACCCATGTTTTCCACCATTCAATGTTTACTTTCCACCGTACCTATGACATTTAATTTATTGAGAGAATAAATGTATCTATACCTATATTAGTCTATGGAACCATTACTCAGGGAAGAGAAATTGTTGAAGTGGAGGGCGGAAAGAGGGAGTTGTGTCTGCTGACATTTTCCGTGTTACGTTACTTGTTGTTACGTTACTTTCGATACGTTACGATACATAATAGTATAACTGAGCATTGATTGTCAAACTGTGTGACGTTGCCACTTAAAAGGAAATTTAATGTGAAGAAGAATGTCAACGAAAAGAACGTCAACGGGAGAAATTAGTTCACTTGCCTGAAAACCAAAAGCGAAAAATATTTTTGCCAATAATACATAATTGAATTTTACTAAATGAATATAATTATACTCAATCCGTGCAATAATCCAAGTATTATTCAAAGTATTCATAATTGTTAGTTTGTGTATGATCAAGTGCATGTTATACAATGAATTCCAAACTTAAGTACATACGACGTCGTCTGTGTGAATAATAGTAGTACTAGCAGAGCAAAAATAAATAATAATAAAGCAAAACGAAGAAAAAACGAACCAGCAACGTATGGGCGAAGAGAAAAGAAAGCCACCAAGCAGCCAATTAAACGAACAAGAATAGGTCTAAACTTGGCCAAAAAGAAACAAAGCAATGTTCTTGAAGGCACTAAGCTATCATCATTACACATTATCGAACCGTTTGTTATTTTCGCTGTTGTGAATTGCGAAATAACGACTGACCCACCTGAACCATCAGTTGTCGTCGTCGCAGCCATCGTCGTAAGTGCGAGCAAAAAACAGGCCAGTAGGCAGTGAGGCAACACAATTACCGGAAAATGTGTTGTGTGAATAACCCAGCACTGGGCAGACAGGAAGAGGACAAGCAAATAATAACAAAATACAGTTTGGACCGTCGCATCGGCACATTGTATGCCACAACCACCACCGCCAACACGGCCCAGTGTTATATTCTGCAAAGTGCAGACGATCAATATGTTGCGACAACAACTGTGACAATGTTCAATAGCAAGTACAGACGGAAATATTTGCTACTACTGATCCTGGTGTTGTTTCACATCTGCTCGAGCAGTCTAACCAGAGTAACTGCCTACAATTGTACGGCTGAGGGAGGACGTTGTCAGAACAACGGACGGTGCAAGGAGGACGTTGGCCAATGCATCTGTGCCGATGGTTGGCAAGGGCCAGAGTGTCAGTTTTGTGGTGGAAAAGTAAGGTATGTCTAATATCATGTCAACAGAAAGTGCATTATAATTTGGGAATGCAAAGGCTAAGTTGCTTGATGACAAAAAAAGAAAAGTTGATGGTTCATGAGAAGACTAAATCGTTCATATACATATTTGTAGGAAACTTTTCACATACAATATGTGTTAAGACCGTATGTGGTGTGATCTTGTAACTACATACACTTGCATTAAAGGCCGTGCCACAATACGCGACTTGCAAGATTTAAGTCTCTTGCTACGTTTGCGGTTAAGAGTTGTCCAAGGAAACTAGACATTGGAACTCTAAATCAAAGAACATCCCGTTTTCATTGTTGACAAATATTTAAACAATCATGAAGGGTTTTCGAACAATGTCATCTTTATTGTGGGTTCAGAAAACACGAGTAATTGTTGAGCAACAAATCCATCAACTGCGAGCCACTTTTTTTAGATTTTGGGCTTGAGGATTGATCTGATACAATTAATAATTGGTTGTCTACCAAGCAAAGGTACTAAGAATGCGTACTCCAAGCGAAGAATATAAATGTAGAACGATTGTATACGGATTTATAATCCGTAAAAATTAATTTTCGAAAATGTTGCTGATCGGGTAATATGAGAGTAATCCATAAAAAGATTCTCCTTCCTGCTTATTGTCATGTTAAAATTTGATGGGATTTGTTCTACACAAGCAAATACAGCCATCCCATTGGGGTGTGGAAGAACACACTTGCGAAATAAATTATTTACAAATATTTGTTCCCAATTTGTTGCACTAAAAACATATGGAAAGGTTTTTTTTGTTTTCCACTATGACTTCAAATAATTCTTCAGTATGTCGAGACATATAATTCTTTTCTGTTTTCAAGGCATAGTTTCGGTGATGTTGGAATGCTAGCAAAATATTTAAATCCAACATTGTAAATAAACACACCTATTTCGAGTTCAAATCTGCATTAATTTTACTGATCAAAATTGAAGTACAATAATTAAAACCTATTCCACTATATATTTATATTTCTTGATTCTTTGACGAAGAGTTGGTAGAGTAAAAGAACCCTTTATGCGCCCATCATCACGCAATTGCTATCTCTGGTAAAGCGAACCATATGCAATTTATTGATTTTAGACTCATGAATTGAAACAAAAGCGTCTCTAAAAAACGTCCCATGTACGTTATATTCGGCATTGGAATTTCAAAAAGATCTACTTTTTATGGCTGAAAATCGGTTACTAATTTACGAGTTTTAAATGTCAATCTTTAAAATTTTGAAATTTTTAATCTTTTAAATTTCAATTGAAACATTTCAAATTTAAATCGATTTTTCTAAAATTCAGTTGTTGTATTTTAAGTTTCAATTGATGTATTTTAAATTTCAATTGATGTTTTATAAATTTAAATTGATGTATTTCAAATTTCAAATAGAATTTTTAAGTTTCAATTGATATGTTTCAAATTTAAAATATAGTTTTCAAATTTCAATTGATATGTTTCAAAATTAAATTGACATTTTTTATATAAAAATTGGCGAAAGTGGACTGAAAAGTAACTCTCTAGCCTAATTGTAATGTCCGACTGGTGTAATAATTAAAGTTGTAAATAACTTGACTCCACGAATCTTCGATGTTAAAGTTACAAATGTCGGAAATCATACATATAGCACATACTACAAGTATTTGTTTTAGTTACCATTCATAAATGCTTGCATATTAAAAACTGTAGAAAGAACTTGGCCGTCATATACATACTTTGGATTAAATAATTATTGCAATGCGATCGGGCAATTGAACAGTTGATAACAACCACTAATATCACATTGCAATGCTGTACTAACACCCTCACCCTCACTCTAATTACTATTGTCTTTCGTAGAATGCATCATCCCAGCGGTGTCATACACGATGGATGGGGTAATTATTCCGTGAGTGTTAAATGTAGTTGGCTAATCGATGCGAGACATCCACATTCGAATCATACACATGGGGCTAACCCACCAACTATACGTATGCATTTGCGTGAATTTGCAACAGAATGCGGCTGGGACCATTTGTACATATACGACGGCGATAGTGTCGATTCGTCTCTCTTAGCTGTGTTTAGGTAAGATAGACAGTAGCAGCCATTAGGATTTTTAATGTGTTACACTTGCTTTGGATTTTTTCAGTGGTCTTATGTACAGGGGAAATTTTTCCATACGTAGCGTACCCCAAGTTGTTGCACGCTCAGGCGCCGCTTTGTTGCACTTTTTTAGCGACGATGCTTACAATATGTCTGGATTCAATCTATCGTACCGGATGAATGCTTGCCCCAGCGACTCGGAGGATGTGGAATGTTCGGGACATGGAAAATGTAGAAATGGCTTATGCATTTGTGATTCATTATTCAATGGTGAGGCATGTAATATCGCTGCATGTCCAAATCGTTGTTCGGAAGAGAAGGGCCATGGCAAATGTAGCATAGACAAGGAGAGGTAATGTTGCGGTACAATTCGAATACAGCAATCCAGTTATAATAACCACACTGTCATATATCCCTAGATGCATTTGTGAGGAGGAGTATGGAGGCAATGATTGTGGTCAACCAAAAGCACATGGCATTTGGTTAAGTATCAACAACAGACTGTCTCCGACCCCGAATGGTACTGCGTCACATGCCGCCGCTGTGTGGCATGACACGATGTATGTAATTTCAGGTGAATCGTACGGCCGAGGTAGGCTTATGACAACCTACGACTTTAATGGTAATGTTTGGGAAACGGTCCACCCTGCGAAGGATAGTATTGTGCCGGCTCAGCGTTATGGCATGTCCACGGTTATGCACGGCGATAAGATATTTATGTATGGCGGCGTGGTAAGTGGGTCTGGGATCTCGAATGAGCTGTGGGCGTTTGATGTATCCGCCAAAACATGGGAAAACATAACTGTAAATGCGGAGCCGTGTTTTACGGGGGACACACCATATGCCATGTGCGGTCCCTTGGACGTTACCGGCCATACTGCCACATTAGTGCCTAGTTCAGGTGATAAACACAGTTATCACTACATGGTGGTGATATTTGGTCGATCCCCGCAGTACGGATATCTCAATACTGTACAGGAATTCAATTTTGGCACTAGAGACTGGAAGATCGTTGAGACCTCCGGCTATGTTGTGAAAGGTGGTTTCAGCCATAGTGCGGCGTATGACAAACTTACGGAGAAAATTTATGTTTATGGGGGCATTGTTTCGGAGTCTGAAGCCAACCAGTACATAACACCTCGACTGTATGCCTACACACCATCGACACGTACATGGTCTTTACTTTCTTCGGCACCAAGTGCGCGACTGTTACACACGGCGAACTTTGTTAATGAAGGCCTGATGATGGTGTTCGGTGGAAACACCCACAACGATACGGCAGAGAGTTACGGTGCTAAGTGCTACAGCCAGGATTTGCTGGTCTATGATGTGTCCTGTGATTCGTGGCACAAACAAAACATTCCACAGCATTTACAAGCCGATTTGGCAAGGTAAGGATCATTCACAGTGTTGACTGTAATGACTTTTTTTTTTTTTATTGGTATTTCGCGTTTAGGTTTGGCCACAGTTCGGTAGTTTTCGCTGGCAGTTTGTATATCTATGGTGGATTCAATGGGCAGTTACTGAATGATATGTTGCGGTTTACTCCCGGCCATTGCGAATCGTATACCAAGGAAGAGAAATGCTCAAACGCACGTCCTGGTGTCAAATGCATATGGGATGTTCAGAAAATGCGGTGCATCGCAATAAAACATGTTCAAAAGTCGGCAATTTTTGGTCGAGAGCAATATGACTATGTAGTCTGTCCATCAAAAAGTCGTCTGGTAATGACATCTGAACATCTATTAGATGTTACCCGATGTCAAGAGTTGAACAATTGTCAATCTTGTGTTTCAAACTCGTACGGTTGCACATATTGCGGCAACAGTGTCTGCACGAAGGAGCGCTGCCGTGAGTCAACGCCATTGACGTCGGTGTTTTACGAAACGTCTACGCAACATCAGAATCAGCTGTCAAAGGCTCAGTTTATAGTTGCAACTAATACACCACCGCTTAATGTCAAAGAATTGGAGAACTGTCCAAGATTTGAGGAATTTCGTGTGAACGCTGTATGCGAGCAATTGCACACTTGTCATGCCTGCCTGGCAAACATTGGTTGCTCGTGGGAAGCCGAGCACAATCGCTGTCACCAATGGACAGTTAGGGCGTTAAGAAACCGTACAGTCGAAGAAATATGCCCGCCATCCTGTGCTTCTCTCACTAATTGCCACAATTGCACTGACAACGATTGCATTTGGTGTCAAAACGAATTACGTTGTGTTGATCGCAATTCATATACAGCCAGTTTTCCCTACGGCCAGTGCAGAGAATGGACCACACATGTTTACAAGTGCCGCAGCCCTCCTACAACCTTAATTGCAGGCAATGGCAGCAACAGTTCAACGCAATTGACAACGGCTCAATGCGGATATTATAACAGTTGTTCTCAATGCCTGGACGACCCGGCTTGCGGATGGTGTGACGATGGAACTAGCACTGGTCTTGGTAGATGCATTGAAGGGGGAGCTTTGAAAGCTCATGGTCCCGCAGAATGTCCTGCCGGTCAGTGGTATTTCACGTCGTGTCCTGAGTGCAATTGCAATGGTCATTCCAAGTGCTTGGACTCGGCACATTGCGAGCAACCTTGTTCTAATCTTACCTATGGCACCCACTGTGAGAAGTGCAGCCCTGGCTATTGGGGGAACCCTATCAATGGCGGACAGTGTCAAAAATGTGAGTGCAACAACAATGGGGATATTTGCAATCCAGACAATGGCAAATGCTATTGTAACACCAAGGGCATTATAGGCGATCACTGTGAGAAGTGTGACACTCAGAATCACTACCATGGCGATCCCACAACGTCGTCCTGCTATTACGAGCTCACAATTGATTATCAGTTCACTTTCAATCTGTCCAAGAAGGAGGACCGACATTTTCGACAGATTAACTTCCGAAATTCACCCGTGAAGCCTGAAATAGATGCCGACTTCACGATAACATGCAGCGTTCCTGCCAAATTAGATATTTTGGTGGATCGAGCTGGATCGAAGTTGAAGGAAGTGTTCTTTGGTATTAATTGTTCGACGTATCGTCATCGCTTCCCCAAAACTGATTACAACTTCGGGCACTCAACCGAGGACAATAGCTCGTTGACAACGTTTTATGTGTCAGTTAGGGACTTCCAACCGCCAATTTGGATACAAATCGCCTTCTCGCAGTATCCTAAGCTTAATCTACAGCAGTTCTTTATAACATTCTCCACATGTTTCCTGCTCCTCTTGTTGATGGCGGCAATATTGTGGAAAATCAAACAGAAATACGATATGTTTAGGCGGCGTCAACGACTGTTTGTTGAAATGGAACAGATGGCCAGTCGTCCCTTCTCGCAGGTAAATGTGAGGATATTCTTATTGTTTCAAAATAACCGGATAATAACTTCACAACTCTCAGGTGCTAGTGGAAATTGAAAATCGAGAAAATATCGATCTGACTTTAACCATGGAGGGTATAACAAATATGAGTAAAAAGCGTAAAAAGGTAAACAGATAGTGTGTACAAACATATTCTCTTATAAAACGAGAAATATATTTTTGTTTTAGGATTGTCCGAGCCCTATAGCATTGGAGCCGTGTAGTGGAAATCGTGCTGCAGTTTTGTCTCTTCTAGTCCGTTTACCTACAGGTATATTATTGTTTATCCCGTGTGTATGATACATATGTTTCTAATGTTCCGCCCACCTCTGTTGCACTTAAAGGTGGTCTTCAGCATGCACCCGCTGGACAGTCGGCCGGCTTAGCTGTTGCCAGTGCGTTAGTTACTCTAGGAAATCCAAGACGTCCGTCAATCGATCACTCAAAAGAGCCAAAATCCAAGCGTAAGCAAAGTCAGCACCCTGATAGTTGTACATAATAGAAAAGGATGATACATGCGTATGTGTTTCTTTATTTTTTTAAATAATAATATATTGTATTTTAATTTAATCATAACTATTACTGCAAAATGATTTTATTTAACTCTAGATCATAAATTGTAACTTATTTTTGTTAATATTAAATGAGAGAAAGAAAATAATGTATAATGATGATCATGATGATATAAACTGTACGTACTAAAGATGGAGAAGACATTATACATTAAGGTGATACCCGCAAACAAAAATAAACAAAACAACAATTTGTCATATTTAAAAAATATACAAAGAAACAACAACAGCAACAACATATACAGTTACAAAACAAAAATTCATAAATATTACTTTTGAGATTAAGACATTAATTAATAATTATTATTATTATAAATTGCATAGAATGTAAACCATTAAAAAAGGAAAATGCAAATGCAGAAAAAATATAACAAAGACAACTTAAATGATTCCAAAAACAATACACAACAAAATGGATATAAAATTAAAACAAATGTCACATTTATTTAATTTAATCATCTATAGTTGGAATATTGTGTTCCGTAAGGGTAAGTCAATCAAATACGCGCATGCACCTCGCTGGTAGTTACTAGGATATCTTGAACGTTCCCTTAGAATTTCCTATTAGAGAATTGTTGGGCGGTTTGCGACACTTTTCTCCTCTGTGACTCACGCCAACGTAATGATTTTATTTGTATATGCTGCTTCACTTCTCTATACATACAGTATCGCGCAAACCCTAAGCAACTGTTGTTGCAATTTCTTAAAATAAAAAATATTTTAAAAATATATCAATTACAAAAAATAAATAAAGGACAGTATTTCATTATTACGAAAACAATATGTTCTCAAATTTTAGCAGCTTTTAGTTTTCTTTCGATATTGTTTTTATTATCGCACGAACGTAACGCTTATTTTCCAAGACATGAATAGTAATTGCAAAGAAGACTTAATTATGCTTCAGTTGTGATCGATTGTGCCCCGCGACAGCATCAATTTTTTACAAAAGCCATGATCCGTAAAATATACGATAGAGGTCCGTCACAATGTGAAATAGCAAAAAAAAAAAATATATCGTGGACATGAGCATTGTGTTAATAGTTAGTTTAAAAAGAGGGGTGTGATGTTGAGTGTTCAAAAGAGAACACTGTAATCCTTCCCATGTCAGTAGACATACGCTTAAGCCGCTGATTCGACCTGTTGTGCTGGTTTAGGAATGCAACACGGGCCTTATTTAGTGCTGCGACATCGACCTCAAAACATCGATGTTTCAAATAAGAGACATCGATGTCGATAAAACATCATTACATCCCATGTTTAACCAGCTACGCATAATGGTGGTGGTTGGCGTCTGGCGCCGAATAAATGGGCAAATATAAACAATTCGAGTTTATATTAATATTTTATGGTTTATATTTCCTTATATTAAGGCAATTTGTTACAATCGTCACACAGAAAAACATCGATGCAAACATCGATATAAACCATCGATGTTGGAAAAACAACGTCTCATCGTCCTCCATGCATGCCCTGCATTCACTGTTCGCCACTAGTTCAATACGGTACAGGTGGGCTCGTAATCACGAATGCCCCGTTAAGACTCCCATCATTTTGCCCATTTCGGATTTTCCCAGTTTCAGCAAACCTTTTGTCCTCAATCCATCTGGGTCTCCCCATAGGATCTTTGTCGTCCTGCCTTCTGATTCCCGGTTCCACTGGGCTAATGTTGCAGCCAAGTAATTGATTGAATCCACGTTTTCAATTAACGAACCATCAACTGTTACTACAGTATTCCGTTCTGTTCGAATACGCATTAGCTTTCTCTTTACATTTATTCTCAATCCTACTTTTCCGCATTTTCGGAGAGTCTGTTTAAATTGGCCTGGATGTGGATTTGTGGGCCATAAGACATGTCGTCTACGAAGTCTACATATATCATGCAAATGTTCATACATACTCAACTGAATACCGAATGGTGATTCTGCATTAGTTTCCTAAATTACCTCTTCCATAAGTAGAAAATAAATGTGGGGGACAAAACACATCCTTATCTAACTCCCGCAGATGTGGTGAAAGATTGACTTTTCTATCCATTAAAACGAACTTTATATGCTGCATCTCTGTACAGTTAACGGATCTTGGACACTATCTTGTTTGGTATCCCCTTTTTAGTTAAGGTAGGCCACATTGAGTTACGGTGGACACAATCGAACTCTTGTTCGAAATCTGCCCAGGGTACCCAGAAACAGTGGCGAGTGTAGGTTAACTGATTGTCCTATTATTATAGAAAAAGCGCTCACGTGGTCGACACACAAACGACTAGGCCTGAAACCTGGCTACTCCTTCCACGCAATTTACTCCCCCACCGGCGAGATCCCCTGAAGTATAAGGGTCACCATTATTTTGCCTATTGCATTGAGCAATGTAATACCTCTCCAGTTCCTGTACACGTAGATTAACATACAGTATGTCAAGAATGACTTTACACATTAAAAAAAATTAAAATTTGCATATTTATTAGCAGAATGAATATACTTTTTATTTTAAAACATATATTTTTTTTATTTATTATAATTATATATAGTATTTATAAAGGTATGATGAGAAACAAGTGTAAGTTTAGTGCCAAAAACTGAAGGCTGAACAGAAAAAAACATTATTTCATTTTTAGTAGTGTCAAGAATGTCTTTTCACAAATGAGAAGATGTGTATTTGTTTTAAATAAACTAACGAATAACAATATTTTGAACTTCTAATATTTCGTATGACCATCCTTTGTATCTACCACGCATTGTAGCCGCTTTTTCATGGAATGAATTAACTTTGGCATATCATAATTGGTAGGTATTCTCTGCCATTCTTCTAATATAGCAGTTTTTAGGTTTTTTGGTTGCCTCTTAGCGACATTTTTCGTTAATAGGACCCACAAATTTTCGATGGGATTAAGGTCAGGACTTTAGGCAGGCGTATCAATAACTTTTCCGCAGTTGTAGTGAAGCCACATTCGTACATTAAGTTCCTTATGCTTTGGGTCGTTGTCCTGATAAAATTTGTATTTCGGCTTATTACAAAATGTTCCGGCACTGTTTACCAAATGGGTTTTTAAAATATTCAAATATTGTTGCGCGTCCACAGTAATCTCAATAAAGGCTAAGTCTACCACTCCTTTACTTGAGATACACCCCCAAATCATAATAGACATTTTTCCAAATTTTACGGTTTAAATGATGTTCTGCTTGCAGTTAACGCCTTGCGCCACACTCTATTGGGTCCATTGTTGTAATACAACATCATTATCGTCTCGTCGCAGAAAATGACGTCGTCCCAATAATCGGTTGGCTGCGAAATATGCGTAATGGCGAAAGAAAACGCTTCCCAACATTAAGTGTAGAAAGGAGTGATTTTTTACGCGCTGCTCTTGATGAGTATCTGTGTTTTAATATGGCCTGCCGACCGGTTTCGTGGGACACAACCACACCACACTCTTCCTTAAGCTCTCTCGGAAGCGCTCTTGTCGAGATTTGAGGGTTTTGATCAATTGTTCTGTTCATTAAGGGCTCTGTCCGTCCAGTTATCTTAAGTTTAGGGCAACCTGCACGCTTTGGCTCCAATATTACCTTCTGTTTCAGCTCGATTCAGAATGTTGTAAATTGGTTTTCTTGACACTGAAAACATTTCCGCTAGCTCCTGCGCACTTTTCCCCAACTGATGATTATAATAAATCAGTTGAACTACCTCAAATGATGTCTTTTTGCCTGGCATATTTTAAACGCAGTATTATACTACATTTATAACCAACTGACTAACAAAATCTTAGAAGAGAACAATGCAGGTCAAAGATAACGGTAAAATTACAGTTGATCGTTAAATGAGTGATAACGGGAGTAAAAAATGAGTTGTGTAAAGAGATTCTTGACACTAATAAAATGGATTAGTATTAGTTTTTGTTGCAATTTTCGGTTCTTCTGCATTGGGCTTGCACTCTTTTTACATGACATCTTTCTAAATACTATCTAAAACAATAATCGATGAAAAAAGTTAATGTACAGAAATAAATGTTTATATTATTTTGAGTAGTAAGTTAAAAATGTAATTAATTTTCATTGTGTAAAGTCATTCTTGACATACTGTATACGAGATGCTCTCCAACTCTCCCATCTGACGTTTCACTTTGTGCTGCTCCCGGGAGGAATCAAGCGTCTGTCGGCTGTTTTGCTTTAACATCGAAAAAAATGCTACGTTTTTAAGTTTGGACATTCATGATGTTCATACAATATTTATGCTTTTTTATCAAACCTCAGCGACAGAATTCTTCTCTTAAATCTAAAATTTGCAACTTCAGACAGTTGATTCCCTTCAGTAAAAAAAATTAAGAGCCTGCACAGCGTTAGATCACTTTTTTTCAGGATAGTGATAACCACTCTTTCCACTCCGTAGGGATTTTGTTCTCTGTTAACGTTGATGCAACCTATTTCAATAGTTCAGCTGGAATATTATCAGTACCCGATAATTTGCGATCCTTCATTTTCCCCAGTGCCTCCTTGATCTATGCTTGATACGGGGTTCCGTTGAAATATCTCTTCTCGGGTTGCGACGTTAGCATACTGCCGAAGGGGTACAATGTTCATTATCCGGAAATCTAGATTGTGTCGTACAGCACTCACTATTATTAGCTTTTAACGATCGATTTATCGCCATCATTAGCTTTTAACGATTCACTACTCCTGATGTTACCGCTCAGCTTTTCCATCGAAGAGTTCACAATTCGGCGGTTACCTGTAGTTGCAGCTTCTTCGGTTTCCTCAGCTATATCGTTCAGATAGTTGTCATAATCGGAACGGACCATGTACCCATTCTATGTGCTGATTGCCGATAGTCTGCTTTTAACTGCCTCGTTAATGTTGGTGTCTTTGATCGCATACGAATATTGTACAGGCGTTCGCGATTTCGAATTGTTAGTGTTTCTCTTCCGGTTGGTAACATCAAACTCTCGTTTACAATCTTCCATCTGGTCTTTCCAGAAAGTCTTACTTATTTTCTTACTTATCCGGTCACGAACAACCCCGAGGGGTCAGGGACCTTACAAAACGAAGATAACATATTTCCTAACCAGTTCGATCTATTGCCTTATCTCTCCAGTTGACAATACCAAGTGTTCGCAGGGATTCGTCAACCTAATCCTTCAACCGGAGTCTTGGTCTTCCTATTTTTCGTCCTCCTTCGAGTTCGGTTTCGAAACCCCTTCGTGCTGGTTTCTCCATCTCCATCCATTCTACTGACATGGCCTAGCCAGCGCAATCGCGTTATTTTGATCCGCTTAACTATGTCCATGCTTGCTTAGCCCAAAATAACATCTATTCGCAAGCACAATTCTCCACTTGATTTCAAGGCTGACGTTGTTGTTTTTGTTTACGGCAGATCCGAGGTTTATAAATTCGTCTACCACCTCGAAATTATAACGGTTATCAACGTTCACGCTTTGGTCTAATCGCGTGGAGGCCCTGCTCGTTGAAACCATTCATTTTTGTCTTGTCCTCATTTACCGTCAGACCCACTTTTCCTGACTCCTTCTCAATTCTCGAAAACACCGCAGAACTTATCTAACTGTGCGTCCAATCATATCTATATCATCAGCATACGCGAGCAGCATGTGACTTTTGCTGCTGATGGTTTTATTCATGTTGACAGCAGCTTTTCTCAGAATAATCTCTATTAAGATGTTAAAGAGATCGCATGACAGGGTGTCTCAACTTTTCTGAGGCCTCGCTTAGTTTCGAAAGGTTCGGTAAGATCCTTACCAACTTTCACTGCGGATTTGGTGTTCGTCCTGGTCATCCTACAAAGGCCGCCTTATAATCAACAAATAGATGATAGGTGTCGATTTGTTTTTCGTGTGTCTTCTCCTGGATTTGGCGTAGCGTGAAAATCTGGTCGGTTGTCGATTTTCCAGGCCTAATCCAATCAGGTCAGCGATAATCAGTTTTAGTCTTTCACACATTATGCTTGATAGAACCTTATATGCTATGGATAAAAGGCTTTCCACTGTAGTTGGCACAGAGACTCGGATCACCTTTTTTAAATATGGGCCATAGTACACTGAGACTCCAATCGCCGGTCATGCATTCATCTAACCAAATTTTGCTAATGAGCTGATGCATGCACCTTATCAGCTCATCGCCGCCAGCCTTAAACAGCTCCGCCGGTAATCCATCGGCTCCTGCGGCTTTATTGTTCTTAAGCCGGGCAATAGCTGTTCTGACCTCGTCTTGGTTAGGAGGGGGGCAATCGACGTCGTCGTCCAAATGTAGATCGATTGTCTCGTGCTTGGATATCTCAGGTACCAACAGCGCAGAGAAATTATCTCTCCATATTCCCAACACTCTCTGCACATCTGCGATGAGATTTCCGTCCTTGTCTTTACAGAAGGGGGCCCTGAACCATGTCTATTAGTTCCGTTTTTTGACTTTTTGGTAGAATTTTCGGGCTTCGTTCTTCCTTCTGTATGACTCAATTTTCTCACTCTCGCTCTTTCTCCACTGCCGTTTTTTACGCCTAAAGAGACGGTTTACCTCCTTTCTTTTCTCCCTATACCGCTCAGTCGCAATTGACTGAAGCACTGCCATGCGTGCAGCGTTCTTTTCATCATGTCCAATGCGATACTCCATACCATGGTGTGTTGCGAAGCGGTTTTTCAAAACCAAGACCGGTTATTGCGGCAGTTTTTATAGAGTCGGAAATGGGTTTCCACTGCGCTTCAGGATCGTTATCGGGAGGGGGTGGGTTCTGTGCCAAAAGTTGCGAGAGCTTCCTTGAGTAGGCTGTGGCTACCTCTTGTAATTGCAGCTTCCCGATGTCCAGCTTCCTCTGCGTCTGGTTTCGTACGATTTTGGCTCTACTTAATCTTGTGCAAACCTTTGCTGCTACCAGGTAGAGATCAGAATCAATGTTAGCTCCTCTAATCACTCGTACGTCCATTACACTGGATGAGTGCCTTCTATCAATTACCACGTGATCAATTTGGTTCTTCGTTCTTTGATCAGGGGATACCCAAGTAGCCTTGTGGATGTCTTTATGCTGGAATGTTGTACCACTAATGACCATGTTTTTTTGCCGCGGCAAAGTCAAACAGTCTCACACCGTTTTCGGAACTGTCAGCATGTAGACTGAAATTGCCAATAGTTGGATGAAACACATTTTCTCTGCCTACAACCAGGTAGGTCCTTTACTGCAACCAGGTAGGTAGGTTCGGTGGTCAATTCTTCTGTAGATCAGGGGATATCCAAGTATCCTTATGGATGTCTTTATGTTGGAATCTAACAGTGTCATTCCGTTATCGAAATGGTTGGTTCAAAGACACTTTCCCTGGTGACTTTAGCATTAAAATCTCCTAGAAATCTCCTAGAATAACGTTTGCGGAGGTCGTCAACAATTAGGTGGATTTTATGTTTATCATTTTCATTTTGTATTTTCATTGCCAATATAACGGTGGCGGACGGCAAGAGCAGTCCACCGTGGATTTGCATTTTACCTACTGCCAGAATGGTTATGTTTCAGCCGCCCACTATGGATCAGCCTCGGACCAGAATGCAGTGTGTCGGAACTTGATTTTGGTTTCTTTACTTTGATCTGCCGTTGGCCAGTAGCGTTGGCTCGTCCGCCTTCATAGGACAACAAAATATGTCCGCTAGTTTTAACAGCTTCAGTGACAGGATAACCTATTTAACCTGGAACGCATCAGTGGTCGCATAACCAATCTGGCTGCTCATTCGTTTTGCCTTCCCACTCTAGCTAGCTAACGGAGGGTCCCTATAAAGCCGTTGCACGGAACATACTTCTAGGAAGTAGTGAGTTGCTTGGACTGCCCTATAAAGGAATCAATTCTGGCCACTCCCAAACGATTGGCTATCAGAAACCCTTGGCCAGTCCCATATCGCGATGGTACGCTTAAATAAATCAAAAAATTTATATTTACCTTATTTAAATACTGGATATCCCCAAAAACAACAAGAATATTTTATAAAATCCCCTATCGCCCAAAATATTTTATTTGTCCTTTTTGACTAAATTCCCAATTTTGGCGACCCTGAAATGATCTGCGGTGCGACGAACGGAATTAAATCAGAGTAAAGAGAGGCATTAATTTTCGATTCCCTCGAAAAATTTAAATCGGTAATAGAAATAATTTTTAATTCTTTGAAGATTTAAATCTTTTTAACTCCCGAGTTTTATTTTTAGCTCGAGAGCCGAATTTTTATTTTCAAAGATATAAAAATATTGCTCTCTCCCGATTTAATTCAAAAAGAATGATTCGAGAGTCAAGTATGTGTTAAATAATTAATAATAGATAAACGGGCATCAAATTGTAAAATTTAATAATACGGGGAAATTTGTTTGAAAGGATGGGAAGGTGTTAAAATGGGGACTAGTGGGGTATAACTCTAAAATGATGGAAATATCGTATCGAATGATTATGAACGTAAATCTTCAAAATTCAGTAAAAAATGGGGCGACAGGTTACAACTTGAAAATTACAGAAAAATCATTTGGAAAGGTTAGGAATGTGGCAAAAATTGTGACTGTGGATATATAGGGTAAAAAGGGAGCGAAAAGGTGAAAAGTGAAAAATTGTGAATGAAGATAAAAAGGGTAAAAATGGTGTAAAAGGGATAAAACTTCAAAATGCGGAAGCATAGTTTGGAAAGCTTAAGAATGTGGATAAAAAAAATGTTAAAAACGGGGGCAAAAAGTGAAAAACTTGAAAATGCGACATCCCAATCATTCCAAACTTATGTTCACCTTTTTTAAATTTTACCCTTTCCTGCCCCTTTTATCCATAAACAATGTTTAATATACCCATTTCCAATAAAAAATAATAAATAAATAAATGGTTTCCCATTACATCCCATGAAGGGACCGGGGAGAACTTCTCGCAATCACTGAGTTGTGCGCTTTCCAGTTTTCACTCACTGATTGGGACCTACAGTTTTACACCGATTCCGAACGGTATTTTGAAAAGCTTTTTCATAGCTATATACTCGATAGTGTCGCCGTCACTATGCGAGGTGACCGCCGCCGAAAGAAATTTTTTTTCGAACCCAGGATCTCATGTACAAGAGCCGCGCACACTCCCCATTGCACCACCGACGGCCACACCTATTTCCAATCAGTGAGTGTAAAACTAGAACGCGCACAGCTCACTGCTTGTGAGAAGCTCTCCTCGATCTCTTCGTGGGATGTAACGGGAAACCATTTTTTTTATTCCCAACGATGACAATTTTTGTTTTGCATTTTCAAGTTTTACGTTTTTTGCACTTTTTACCTCTTTTTACGTTTTTTACCCACGTACACTATTTTTAAGAAATTCTGAACGATTTCTCTCGCATTTTGAAGTTGTACCCTTTAATGACCTTTCTACAGCTTTTTAACCACACACCACATTATTTTTAATAAATTTACAATACTTTATAAATATTTTTGCCGTTACTTGAAGTTGTACTATTTTTCCATAAGTTATCCCCCTCCTTTTTACCCAAAGACACTATTTTTACCACATGGGTAATAATTCCAAACGATTTTTCTTGCATTTTGAAGTCTAACTCTTTTTCGCTATTCTTCCCACTTTTTAACCACCTACACTATATTAAATGTATCATATTAAATCATTGTAATCATTGCCCAAACCAAATTTTGTTCTGCCTATAGTGGCCTTATTTAAGCTTAATTTAAACTTATTTCAATTATTAGTCGAACTTTAGACCCAATCATTGTAGTTTTTCGCCACGTGTACTATTTATTTTATATAGGTACTTTCCCCACTTTTTCATCCGATTTCGGCCGCTTTTTATAATTCCGCCCTTTCTGATGGACGTAGATTATTTGCACCCTTTCACAACATTCCAATCGATTTTTGCCGCAATTTTCTCTTAAGAATATCCAAATTCGGATTCTCTTCACTACATAGAGGGACATAAATATTGTTACTAAATTGAACATACTCATTAGAATAGTAAAATTTAACATACCCTTTTATTATCATATGGTTTTTGAAAATTGTGTGTGTATTTTCGAAAATTGTGTCAACTTTCACCATGGAGTGGTCAGATACTGAAAACCGTATCGATACTGAAAAACGATATATTCAAAACTCTCCGCCCGCTTGGCATTAGTCGCATGTTCGTTCGAGGAGACTGGAAATATAAAATACCACCCACGTACCGTTCGGACACAGCAAGTCATCAAAGCTGTCAAAGCAAGAATTTAACGAAATGCTTTCCGGAAACAGAAAATCATAGCCCGTGAAATGAAAATCACGCAAAAGTCCCTGAGTCGAATTATTAAAAAAGACTTCGGACTTGGACCTTTCAAACGGCGTACAGGACATTTGTTGACTGCAACTTTAAATAAAAATAGGATAGAAAAATCCAAAAGTCTTTTGGTGAAGTACGCTGATAACGTGTTTACGGATGAAAAAATTTTTACCGTACAGGAAAAATTTAACAAACAAAAATATAGGGTTTATGCACGATCATCTAAAGAAGCATCTGAGCTCATCCCACAGGTCGAAAATGGTCATCATCCAGGTGCAGTTATGGTTTGGTGGGTGTCTCTTATGATGGGGTAACTGACTTGCATTTCTGTGAACAAGGGGTCAAAACATCGGCCAAAGTTTACCAAGAAACCGTTTTGGAAGCAGTTGTGAAGCCGCTTAATTCATTCCCTGTTCCAAAACCAGCCGTGAACCTTCCAGCAAGATTCAGCACCAGTTTATAAGGCTAAAATGACGCAAACCTAGCTTCGAAATAATTTGCCAGCTTTTATATGCTCTGAAGAATGAACATTGATTCATTCATCAACATTGATTCTCTTAAGACAGCGCTGGTTCGTATTGTAGACAATTTTCCAATGGATGAGGTGCGTGCAGCTATTGATGATTGGCCAATGCGACTTAAGGCGTGCGTGAGGACCAAGGGCGGACATTTTGAATGAAACTTATTTTTTGTATACTCATACAATACATATCAATAAATATATAATTTGGTTCAAAAACGTTCATTAGTTTTTGTTTTATAGCCCAAAATATAAGGAACAGTATTTATGTCTCTACGTATAAAGCGATTCAAATAAACAAAAATTTAAAAAATTAAATTCGCTGGAGTTTTTAATTTTGTTACACTCGGAGTGAGAGTTTTATACTGAGGAGGAGCTGAATTTTTCAGATCGCGAGCAGAATTTTTACTTACTCTGAATTAAACTTGAAAGAAATCGTACTAACCATTACTGAACTATATAGTAGAGACTGACGCAGTAGGATTTGTTGTAATTGTGGACCCCAACAACAGGCAATTCGTTACTGTTTCATGACTCTCTCTCTAACTGTCAAATGCAACACAATTCCATACGAACCAACAAAGTAAACAAAAAAGTACAATAACAAAATACTCTAAATTCGACAGATAGGCTCATAAGGAAGTAAAATCTGCTGTTCTAATGCTTCAACCTCTACTAGCTCAGACATGGTACTAACACTCTGCTTTAGATGTTATCCTCGTTTTCTTTCGTTTCGTTTCAATGCAACCCTGATTAGCATAATTTATTTATCGTATTTACTTAGTTTATAGAAGGAAAATACAGGGTGGAGCGCGGTAATTTGCTTATTTGGAAATGAAATAAAAAAATTATGAACCTTAGAAAAATTTATTTTACATTTTAATTATATTAAACAATAAGTGAACTTATAAATTACATGGTTTTAAATAGTGTATCTTAAATGTCGACATTCGCTATCCGCACACTGCTGCATACGTTTTCTGAAATTTCTAACAGACATGTTTCTAACAAGCATGTCGACTGGTATTCTGCTAATTTCAGCCTCAATATTGTTAATTAGGTCTTCCAAGGTGTTGGGAAGGTTTTATATATGTTCGACTTCAGGTAACCCAAAGGAAAAACTCGCAAGGGAATGTGTCTGGTAAGCGTGCCGGCCAGTTCACATCACCCCTCAAAGAGATAACCCGTCTAGGAAACATTTGCCTCAAACAATTCATGGTAACCCTAAATTTGCAGTGGCACCATCTTGTTGGAACCATGTATCCTCTAATTGCATTGCCTTAAGAGCCGGCTGAAACAAATCCCGTATCCCTGAATCCTGAATTGAAAATATTCAAAAATTGTTTACAAGGATCATCTTTAAAAAATTAAATTGGCCTGAGGCAGTTCCTTACATATCAAGAAGAAAGTTTTTGGGGTTGCAATCATTAAGTGACCGTAGATCATATTTTTGTTTAATGTTTGTTTTTAACGTGTTGTCTGGAGATATAAATTGTTCGGAAATAAAAGAAATTATTAATTTAAATGAACCTCCAAGGGAATTACGATGCAACCGTATATTTGAGGTGGCCTTGCACAGGTCAAATTATGCGTTAAATGAGCCTATATCAAGATGTTTAAAACTGTGTAATAATTTTGCACTAACATTAAATTTTAACGTGTCCAAAAATATATTTAAATTAAACCTATTTATATTGTACAACTAGTATTAAGTCTTTATGTAGCTATAATCTGTAAGAATGAAATTCTGTAGATGATTGAATAAATAAATAAATAAATAAATACCGTTCGCAGTTCACAGTTAGACGGTTATCCTGGAAAAGTAAGGGCCAATGATGCCTACTCGTGATATAGCGCACCACACAATAACGCGATCCGAATGCAGAGGTCTCTGGTGAAGTTCTCTGGGGTTTGTTTCACTCCAGTACCGCATATTTTGTTTGTTTACACACCCACTGGGGTGAAAATGTGCCTCATCACCGCGAACATCGAATCGTAAACGAAAAACACGCTGCACTGCAATGATCGAGTGCGCATTTGAAAAATACGCTTCAAAATACGCTTGCATGTTGGCAACTGAAAGGCAGACGAATACAAATCTCCCGTCAACCACTATAAACCACGCACACTCTCCACTCTCTTCTACCAACAGTGCAGCCACAGCCTGCAATGCAACAAAACAAATTACCGCGATCCACCCTGTACTTTAATAGCCCTTTTAATAGTAATAAAATCAAAATATGTGAGAAATCTAACAGATCTATCGAAATTTCTCTTCAAGTTTTCCCTAATCCATTGGTACTCTGTGTAGCAAAGGCTTAAGAGGTATCGCTACTATTATTTTGCACGCAACTGTGAGTACATATGAATATGAGTACGCACTGTGCAGTAGAGCGAAGTGTGTCTGATCTTAATAAGCCTAACCATCCATCATACCTACCCTATGTCAATAATGAAGGTGTGACATTAAATTGCTTTCGTAATACTCGATTAGCTTTTTATGAAGATAGAAGGTAATTTGTTTTCTGTTGTATCTCATACCTTTTTTTAAGAATTAAAGTGATTTTTTTGGGAAAACACTTTGGTTTTACCTATCACTCATATACAGTGTGTTGTAGAAGTTATGGCATACAGAAGGTCAGCATACAACACGTAGAAGCCACATGAATAACCGTCAACAAAATACAAAATAAATTGACTAAAACAACCAAAAGACATACGTACATACATTTGCGAAATACCACCAATTGTATGTTATCTCCTTACCGAACTATTTATGTAGCTTGTAAGTTCAGTTCAAACACTTGTATCAAACCGCAACATGACTTTGCACACATTTATTATTTACTTGGAGTATGAGTGAGGTTCGTCATGGTTACAACCCTCGCACCACTCAGCTTAGAGCTTGGAAAACAAACACCTTTGGTATTAGTTTAATAGCAGAGTGTTCGTCGGGCGAGCAACACATGAAATACCGTACGCTGTGGTGAATTATAATTTTTAACATTTATCCGAGTGTAAATTCAAAATTGAATCAAGTTTGTGTCTTAAGTCTTTTGTTTATTTTGTACTATTCTCTTAAGTTATTTCATTTGAATCGAATATCATTCACAACAATTGAAAAAAAACAACGAAACACGTATAAACTATCGCTATATACGCATAATCGAATAACAAAAGTGAGTGTGATTGGAATTTGCGATTAACTGCAGCGGCAGCGTTTGCGGATTATGTAATGTATCATTATTTGAAGCCAAATTGAAAATCAACTACGCCACAACTGAGGTTAACTAGTTGATTTCAAGAAATGTAACAATTGACGGTCTACTCACAAGAGTTACTTGGAATGCTTCACCTTAAGTTAAATAAATAAAACAGCCCAAAATCAGGTCATCATCGTTTACCATCAACAGTTTTCACTACGCAATCAAGAAAAAGAAACAACAACAAAAGTGTAAAAATTGTAAAACCTTTGTGAGGAATGTGGAAATGTGTTTTTACGTACGTAGAGTGTTTTCTAGTACAATGGTCGTAACGTTTTTCGTTCGTTTGATGGTTCGTTTTCATGGAAATTCAGTTGTTAAGTGAAAACATTTTGCAGAGACGTAAAAAAAGTATTTTTGAATTTCACCTAAGCTATGCTCAAACACCAACAACTCAAACAACAAAAATATAAAAAAATAAAAATAAAATCCTCACTACTGCGTTCGTGTTTAACTAATTCTACCAAAAGACAGTAACGCGCGTGTGTGTGTATGTGTGATTAAGCGTACGTGTGTGTGGCTGTATGCAGTGCACGGTTTATGCCAAAACTTTACCAAAATGAAATTAACGTTGAAAAATCAAAATTCACACAAATTAAGCATGAAACGTTAAATAATTCATTTCATATTTTCGCTTGCGAATTTCGAAAATTTGAAATAAAACGGAAATGAGTGAGAGCGTTTGATTCGTGGTATGGCAGTGACGATGCTATCCATATGTATATGTACGTGCATGTACTTACAGTGCCAGCTTGAAAAGAGTTGGGGACTCGATATACTTTAGAAACCATTGACCTTCAAGTAAAACATGTTAGACACTTATTTTGAAATAAAAACTAATCAAATTAAAGACGTTATCGTTTAAGAGGATGTTCGAGGAGTATCTGTTTCTTTTGTGTAAAAATGATTAAAGTCGAACGGCCATTTTAAGTAACCCTCCTTGCTAAATCGGCGAAAAATAATTAACATGACTCTACTATAATTACGACATCAAAGGTGTTAATAAATTTTTAAAATCTGTAAATTTTAAGGTTCCGTTGTTTAAATTGCTTTGCGTGTTTATTTTAATGTTTCGCAAAACGAGTCCTCGCTGTACAGACATATCGTATGACTGTGTATGCATTTATCGTTTACAACTTCTGTCTGATATGAAATTTTCTCAACGCTGCCGTTGTTGCCTGGGCTTGCTTGCTAAAGTGAAAGCGACATCATGACCACGATCATCGTCATCATTATGATCAACAACAGCACCATCACCGCCAACACCAACAACAAAAACTCTACAAGCAACGTCATTGCCATTACTACGACTACTAAAAATCCACATTTTCTCCAAATAAAATTCACTCTGTTTGGTGGTTTATGTTTTATATACATATATTTTTTTTAAATTGTTTGTAATATGAGTCTGTATAAACAAAATGGTCACTTTTATTGGCAACCAGCTGTTGTGCACTCATCGCGTAAACATCTTGGGTTAAAGAAATGGCAGTAGTTGCTGGGTTTTCAAACATTTTACGTTGAAGGTATAACAGTGCCTGTTACAATAAATCAGTAGTTTTCCATTACATATCATGAGGCGACTAGGGGCAGCTTCTCACAGTCAGAGAGGTGTGCGCTTCCTAGTTGTAGGCTCACTACTTGAAACCTACTGTTTTACACCGATTCCGAAGGATTTTTTGAGAAGCTTTTTCATGGCCGTCGATGGTTCAAACTAAAAGCGAGCTGACCGTCATCTAAAGAAAAGTATGGTGGTCAGAGCAGGAATCGAACCGACATGGTCAATTGCAAGAGCTATGCATACAAACCATTGCACCAGCAGTGGTTGGTAGTTTTTTATTTTGACTGTACATATGTATATGTATACGTCTGTATATATGAATGTAACTATCGTTCGTTGGTTGGGATTTTTGGCTGTTCCCTTAAACCTTAACTAAATAAAAACAATAATTGCACCCTTTGCAAAAACCCTTCAAACGATTTTAGTAAAAAAAACATGGGTTGATCGATGTATGTCCAGAACAGAATGTTGTAGAAAGTATGGATTTCGCCTACAGGCTGAAAAAACCCGGCCTCTGTAACATTTTCTCCCAAACGTATTCTGCAGGAACCATGTATATGTTTGGAACACAGTCCAAACATTCATATGTGTTAAATTCCCAAACTCACATGTATTTAAATGGAAACATTAGAATGTTTACTGGCAAACATGTATGCTTTTCCGTAGAAACATATGCGTGCTTCATCCATATACTTTCGTGGAAGGATTCGAGTGTTTCCTCCCAAACCTTCATATATTTACGTGGAAACATACACACTGACAAAAACCGGCCTCTGTAACATATTCTGCCAAACATATTCTGCAGGAACCATATATATGTTTGGAACCCACTCCAAACAATTATATATTTGCAAGTCCTAAACACACATATGTTTAACTGCAAACATTAGTATGTTTACTTGCAAAGATGCATACTTTTAAGTGGATCTATATTCGTGTTTCATCCCAAACATCCATCTACTTACGTCGAAGCATTCGTGTGTTTCCTCCCAAACCAACGATTGACCACTGAATGCAACTGAAACGCAACAGATCAGACAGCATAAGAAACACTCAATTCATTTACACAAGCATTCAGGACTATTTATGTATCACTGACACACTTGCAATAACATTAGCATAGGCTGAGAACAACCTCTTCACAAATATATTCTACTACGCGCCGTACAAGCGAATTTCATATCCTCTATCCGATAAACCATTGACTACTAAATGCAATAAACTATAACGCAATACATCTGCCAAAACAAGAAACGCTCTCTCTTTGTCTCTCTTTTATTCTCTTTCTCTCGAGAGAGCATAAACAGTGCTACAAACACAGCTGCGTTTGTATCATAAACACACATATATTTGGGCCACAAACGCACATATTATAAAATATAATCATTGTGTCTCCAATACGTCTTTAAGACGTATGGTTATGTTTTATGTATGTATAAAAAAGAACGTTATCTTTCTAGGGTTAATCAACCAGGCGCATTTGATATCCTCTGTCCGATTGACGACTGAATATATGAAACTATTTACGCACGCATCTAGGAACATTGCATACCAAACACGTTGTGTTTGGACACAAGTATACTATACTTTCTACAAGCTCCAAACACACGTTGTATTTGCCTCCAAACAACAAAAACGACAGATTTTTCAACGTGTGCTTGCACTCGAATACCGTTAGCGATCTCACGCTTGGTGGCAATATGCGCGTTTCGTTACAATGTTTAGTTAGATTATCACTTATTTTGTACGGAGAGCTTAGCGATATTAAGCGGCACTTGAAATACTGCTTCATATTTTCCTAACTTCCTCTCTGCTGATGCGTAAGCAACACACGCGCTGAACCTGTAGTAGTTTCTCAATTATTGACACACTTAGGCCAATGATGACCGTAGAAAATTTACCTGTTATGGTTAATGGGCGTTAAAGCCCTCATCCCGATATTCCAGGATGTGCCTGAAGAACAGACGTACATTAAGTAGCCCCTGACGAACAACTTTGAACCTCTCTAAAATGCCCTAAGATCATTCAGCTTAACTCCCTGAATATCTATCAGGTCCAACGTGTAGTAAGATTCTAGTTATTGTCTCATTATCATGAAAAAGACCGGGCAGTAGCATGTGATATATTCGACGCTCTCGTCTCCCTTTTCATTCCCACATTGTTTGCAGTAAGCGTGGGCTGAGAAGCAAAGCCTAGACGCGAGTCTCCCTATTAAATCGTTCATTATTCTTTCATTATTACTCTGTTTCTTTATCGTGTATCATATGTGAAACTTTTTCACTCTGCTCTTTATGTGGTATTTCGCAAGTAGGCCCCGATCTAGGATTACTCATGTGTAGTTCACCCTGTTGGATGCTTCCCTATCGAGAGGGGCTTGTCGAAAGCATCTATCTTCCTTGTAAATATAAATATGTCGGTTTATCTGGACTTTTGTTCAGTCTTCTTGAGTGTTTTCAGTTGTATGATAGCCCAAGTGCCTCTGTGGTGCTTCTGCAAATATTTTTCCTAAAAAACTATCGACCCATCCCATGCATTATTGACTGGCTTAAGTCAGTCGATGGTCAAAATTCGGAGTAGAGTACACACTGAAAATAAATGGCCCCAGCAACATATTTGAGGAACCATGTATATTACACCACTCACATTGTATGGTGGGGGAGAAAAAAGTGTTTTTTGTTCACCCCACAAAATATATCATTAGCGGTGATCAAATTTACATTTTCGACACTGACAGACTGTTTACATTTTGAACTATTTAGTTTACACAAATGTCATTGTTCCAAAATAGGATTGTACACTAACATTTTGAACGCAACTGTATACATACATGTATGCAAGTGTGAGTGGGTAGGCATAAATACTTTGATATCGTGTCTGATGTTTCCAGTTATATAAATTGTGTTTAGATATTACTCATACCATCCGTCCGTCCGTCTGGCTGTTAGTGATTTTTGCAATCTGTAACAGTTAAATACACACATAACTACATACAAACGCAGTTAAGTAGATAAGTATGTATGTACACAAGTTTGAATAAAATTTATTGCAGTTTTCACACGATCATAAAGAACCATTTCTTATTAGTGATTGCAATGAATGTGTTAAGAGCAAATGCGTTTAAATCAGTCAGTTATTTTAAACACCATCCCATTTACACATTACCCACCTTCATTTGGAGCTGTATGTGTGTGTGTAATGTATGTACAATGTATGTATGTACGACTTCAGGTATGATAATTGGTATTGCCATGCTTTGATGTGCGATTTAAAGAAATAGTGAAAGTTTTTCCTTAAATTCCATATGCATTCACGATTTGTGCTCCAAAGAGGAGGGTGTGAAAGAGTTTAAGTCAATATTATGTGCATATGGAATCACTTTTGATTTTACCAGCCGAGGTCAGTTTTCATACACTGAAGGCCAACCAATCGTATTGTTACGATAAATGCTTTACATGCTTTGTTTAACTAACATTTATGTCAAAATAACATTAAAATGTCAACATACATAGTTTGTGGCGTATATTGCAACTTCATTGCCTAATGTTAGATACTTACGCCTAAAAGTATGCCAGCTGAAGGGCTGCTTCATACCAAATCACCACGAATGTTTGATGATATCGCAAGAATAGATGACATCTCACCACTAATCATTAAGTCGATATCGAACTGTAGGTCAGTCGCATTTCAAACGGGGTAGAGGCATAAAACGGTGGTGCAATGGTTAGTGTGCGCGCCTCTTGTACATGAGATCCTGGGTTCGATCCCTGCTCTGACCACCTTAAACTTCTTTCGGCGGCGGTCGCCTCGAATAATGACGGCGACACTATCGAGTAGCCATTAAAAAGTTTCTCAAAATTCCGTTCGGCATCGGTGTAAAAACTTTCGGTCCCATTCAGTGAGTATAAAACTAGAAAGCGCACAGCCCACTGGTTTGTGAGAAGCTCTCCCCAATTCCTTCATGGAATGTAATGGAAACCCATTTATTTAATGGCATAAATCGTCGATAATAGTAAGCTTGTTTTTATATTCCCTGCTAAACTAATTTTTCGACGACTTTGTATGGACTGCCGCTTAAAATCGCTTAATATCGCTTAGTTCCCCATACAAAGTCGCCGAAAAATTACTTTAGCAGGGAATAAAAAAACAGGCTTAGTGTTATCGATAAAGGAAAATTAAAAAACTGTTTTATTATCTATATGTTTTGAGTGTCATTATCACAATGTCTGGTTAGAGCTAACTAATAGTTAAAATATTTGAATTCTATACAAAGTGACAGCTAAAACTTTTAGTTAACTTTATATGTAGGATAAATTGTACTGGTGATAATGTCTGAGACGTTCACACCACATTAGCTAACTGGACAGACACCGTTTTCTAAGTGAAAAATGTTTGGTTTATGTTGGAATAGTATGACTAGTTTCCATCTCCGTGACAAGTTCTTCATCAGTTGTCCAACGATCGAACACGGGACAATTTAATTATATGACAATTATAATTTGTAGTTGAATTTGAATTACCTCTACAAATGCAAATTCAAAAAAATTTAAATGCCATTGACAATTATTCTGACTTTTACAGCATTCTGGCAGTACCACACCAATCGTAGCCACACACCTCTACAAATAGTCAAACAAATTTAAAATAATTATAACCATTCCCATATTTCATTACAATTGGCATGCGATTCCACAACCTGCATTCGTATTGCCAACTCAAATGGAAATTCAACATTTTTTAAATGCCATTGCGAACATTGTGGACGTCGGTGGTGCAACGGCTAGTGTGCGCGGCTGTTGTGCGAAAGAACGTGGGTTTCGATCCCTGCCCTGACCACCTTACACTACTTTCGACGACGGCCACCTCGCTTAGTGACGGCGACACTATCGAGTAATAAGCCATGAAATCACTTCTCAAAAAACCGTTCGGAACCGGTGTAAAACTGTAGGTCACAATCAGGGAGTGAAAACGGGAAAGCGCACAGCTCAGCGATTGTGAGAAGCTCTCCCCTATCCCTTCATGGGATGTAATGGGAAAATATTTAGTTATTTATTTATTGCGAACAATGGTAATTCTTTTGCATTTTCATTAGTTAAAGTAATGCAAATTCAAATTCAATGCAAATAAAAAAATCCCAACACTGCTATCCATAGAATATCATTAACGCATATTCAAACTCTTAATGAAATGTACATATGCCAAGTAGTTTCAGTGCGATGCAACAATACCTCTCTAATACAATGCTTAAACGATGTACTAACGTAGACAACGATGTACTAACGTAGACAACCAAAATCTCTGTTGACTCTAATTCCAGCAAACAAAAAGAGTGAAGCGTTACGACTCTCTGCCCTCTCTCTCTCTCTCTCTCTCTCTCTCTCTCTTACTCTCTTCATTGAATATTTCAATACACGAACAGTTTTTTGATTATGTTAGACTTATAGTATTTAACTATAGAAATTCCATCCATATTTAAGTACCATTAAATACAGTATGTAAAAAGTATGAAATAATCCAGATATGACGCTAGAGAGAAATGCGTTTGAGTGAATCGTGTCGACTTTTTGGTTCTCTTTTACAAGGGTAGCTAAATTTCGCACAACTTCTGGTCGTCTACTTCTTGATCGTCTTTGTACAATGTATGTATTACATTGTATATCAAACGGTTAAGTTGTTATGTCCAGCAAAAGTGGATTTGTTAAAAATTCACTTCAGATTCACGAAATTTAAAAGGCAGAAAGGTTATTTTAGTTGAGCTTTAAGAAGGTAATGTGAGTTAAAATATTTACTCGGACTCTAAATATTCAATTGGACAACATAAAGTAGACATCTGCACAAGACTTTTGGGTTTTTTAAGAATGAACTGCAGCGCAGTTGCGAACACCAAGTACGTCAGCTCAAAAACACAATTAGGGAGTTCACATGGTGTACTATTGTGTTGTATTTATCGTATATGCTAAAATAATACAACAGTTGTAAATATGTTGTTGGTATTCTTCATGTAAATATATTTTACCACTATACAACCGAGCATGTCTGTTTTTCTAGTGTACTATGTTGTATGTTCAGTGTCAGCTGTTTTTTGTTTACTATTTAATCAGATATACATATTGTTGTGTTTTGAAGAAATTTTCCATTTTTCTACATTTACTCAAGAATTAATTTTAATTGGTAACATAATAAAAAAAAGGAAATTGGACAAATGGAAGGAGAAGAAACTACTTCGGTAAGTTTCTGTGCACAAACTTTTCACACAAAACCGTAAAAATTTTATCTTTTTCGGTTCTTGTTGGCATTTTTTAATTTTTTTTAATAATTTTCTTTTGTTGCTTGACGTTTAATTGACGTTTTTATGACTTATAATTTAGCACATACAACATGCTGCTCACATGCATAAGTCATATGTACTAATTTGTTAAATATGACTTTACGACTTATGACTTTAGGAGACCATGTGAATTCCCTAAATAGTAATACTTCTACTTTGATTGTATTGTTTTTATACAAACACTCACACAAATATATACACGAAAGCTTTGAAGAGACCCAGTAGCCTGTGTCTTGAAGACATCATCAAAGAATCGTGGATGACCATGTTACGTCTTGAAAGACATACTGCGGACATTCCTAACAAATCGTGAAAGACATTTTCATACAAATGTCGCAAAAATCGTTGACGACGAAGTTAGCGTCATTGTGAATGATCTTGTCGTTGCCGACGAAGTAAGCGACACTGAATGATCTTGTCGTTCACGATGAAGTAAGCGACATTGTGAATGACTATATCGTTGACGACAAAGTAGCTGAAAATTATTGCTATATCGTCGTTTACTATACTCTTTTACATTTGACTGCAGTTTTTTTAAATAATTCATTAGCTTTAGTCAATTTATTAAATTCAAATAATAATTTATTTTATATATTACTACATTTCGTGGGTTAAAAATATAAATAAATAAAAATAATAATGTAATTTTCGGTTTAATATTCGCCCTTTATCGTTAATATATATATGTAGTTATTCTTATTCAAAAATCAAGTCCGTTTTCATCATTAAATTTTTACAAATGAAAGTATATAAAAAAAATAATTGTAATAAAATAATTAAAGATCGTTGTTATCTGTCTGAAATTCGCATTCAACTGAATTGTTGTGCTTACACTTTTGTATTTGTTTTGTGGCTGCAGACAATAGTATAACTGTTTTTCCTTATTTTCTTCCAAAAATATAAGGTATTTTCAAGAGATCTCGGCTAACAAGTTTTTATCGACGACAATGTACAAGACATCGTCTCCCATAATGTCGTCTTCAAATGCCTTTAAGATATTGTTTGCATATGTATGTAAACAATTTCTTAAAGGCGTCTTTGAAGACAATGTCCCCACAGACACTGTGGCCTGCTGGGCAGTATCCCGAAGTACTAAGTTGGCGCAACTTCGCTACAGTACATGCTTGAAAAAATGCAAATGTGTAGAATGGCCATTCAAGACGTCTTGTGCAGATGTCTAATATAAATATGAATAACAATGTAAACGACTAAACGCCATTATAATAAAAACAATTTTATTATTTTTATTCTGTTGTTCGACCTTTTCCTTATCAATAAATAATCAATATTCTTCGAGCTTGAGGTCTGATCTGCTGTTGTTATATTTATTTTCCTCGATATTTCGCTACTCCTTTGTGTAGCATCATCAGGAGATATAAACAATATTTAACCCAAAGAAAAATATTAGATTGATATGATAAACAATTCTTGCTTAAATGGTTCTACTTTTTACTAATTAAATGTCTGTAAATTTGGGCTACATTATCTGTATCTGTAATTCTTTTCAATGTTGGTGTATTAATTATCTGTAGCATTTCTAACATATAACGACGTTTATAATTGTTTTCTTTTTTAAAACCGCTGTATCCTGAAAGTTTGGGTAATGATTTAATCTAGCACAATGGGATGTTAATGGTGTTTTATGTAAAGATTTTCAAAAGGCTTGCACAAATTGCTTTGACATTGTGTTACAACAATACGGACTTTGAAGTGTTACTACTAAAACCATACAGTTAAACATAGTAGAGAAATTTATTCGTGGTATATTTCACACTCTTCGTCATGGGTTTCAGCAAATGAGAGATGTTCTTACACAAGGTGGAGTTACAAGAACGGTTGACTTAAATTTTTCATTTCGTTTTGGCATATCACTGTGAAATTTAAATGTACTTTTCAGTTTTTTGTTGACTTTTCTTGTAACACAACTAGTTTGCCACTCAAATATGAAATTCCTTTGGTGTTGTCTTGTTGGGCGTTTTGTTCTAATGTCTCTAGCTGGTATTATTGAACCGTCAAACGTTTACATGCAATCATACCTATGGCGTTAAAATTATTGAGAGAATAAACTTCTCTACTATGTTTTACTCTATAACTAAAACTGTTCAAAAAGCTTCACAAAAGGTACAATTTTTGGAAGATATTTCCTAACGTATACATTTTACCTGTATTCAGATGTCGTCGTGCTTGTCGAATATTTTTACATTTGAAAAGTAATTGGTGCAAAATAACATCTAGAGTTCAACAGTTCCACTAATAACAAATTTATGTAATTTGAACTAACATTTTATAAGATATTGTAATTTTACATGACAATGTACAAGGTGAGATCTCTAAAGCCCTGAAAACTGCAATCGAAATCTTATGTTTGGATATTTCGGTTACCCAAACATCTGTTTTACAATACAATACTCAGCTTTTAATTTACTCAAAATCCTGAAACGAAAGAATCCTGCTGCAGTGTGAATGCAGTATAAGAGAATTGCTGAAATTGTCAATATGAAGATCAATGCATTATTTCTTACTTTACAGTCTATTCATGATAAAATGGAAAACTAGTGTTGCCAACTTAAAGTTGCATACCTGTAAAAAAAAACACCCTCTTCAAGCTAATTTTTCAAAATATGCCAAAACGTTTAAATGACGTCCTTACGTAAAAAGGACGGCCCCCTAACAAATAAGGCATGACCCAGACACACTCACTCAATGTTGTTTTGATACATCTTTCAAATGAGACGACATATTAGTGGTATTCAGGCAAACAAGAAAACCTAGAACTTTTGCTCAGCGTAAGTTTGCCCCGAAGCGTTTCATGAGGCACCAAATAAAGTTTCTCAGTGTATCTATGCAGCAATTGTCAAAGAAGGGTGACAAAGGCTTTACCTATTCCATTATTTTATTTTTTTTTTCAAATAAATCAAAAACCCTCTCTTTTTTCAATACAAAAATATTGACATTGAAATGTCAAAAGTTTTCACGTTTCTTTTTCCAGGTTTGCTCAGCAAATTTGCCTCGAAAACTTTCCACTTTTGTGCAAGTCGCTTTGTATGGGAAATTTGTTTGTTTTGACGTTTGCTGTGCAAGTTTACGATGTTTTCGAGTTTACGAGGTTCTTTCGAGCTTTCATGAAGACCACTATTGTATAGGTCGGCGCAAAGTGACAGAAGGGGTTTGAATTCATTATATCTTTTTATTTGAGACATAATTATTGTATTTATTGTTTTTAAATACAGTATATTAATTGAGAATATTTTTAATTTAATTATAAAAAATTATATCTCGCAAGTGGTGACCATTTTCTGCTTCACATATTGGTGCTCTTCCCATAACCTTTCGCAAAACTTCAGGTGTCATGTTGTGGATTTCGTCGCGTGTATTGTTTTCTAATTGCTGGATGATTCTAGGCTTATTAATATATAATTTTCCTTTCACATAACCCCAAAGGAAACGGTCTTGGGCAGTTTAAAATAACAACAATATGCACGCTGAGCCAACGATTTGGATACGTCGTTCAATTGTGTACTGTTCCATTTTAAATTCCCCAAATCTTCTTTACAAAATACTGAAAAGAAGTAAAAAAAACTTCTAATAAAAAAGTTAGTTCTAATAAAAAAATCCAATGAGTGTTCGAACTCACGGGCGATGTGTTAACACCTTTTTGCTACACGGTACCTGTTCGATTTCTATGAACACATTCGTAAATGTTACATTGGAAAATAAAAAACAGCGTTCAATCATATGATGACGTTACAGTTAAATAATATTAATACTTAAAATTATTTAAAGACCCAGTGCAAGCACATGTGTCATTATTTTCTTGCTCAATACTTTTTGTTTTATTCCCACAAAAGTCAAAGAATGCAAAGCAACAGACACGTGTACATACATACATACATTGTTATATTCGTACGATATAACCGAAGATCAACATAAAATACTTTTTTAATATTACTCCAAATTAATACTCCAAATTAAAACACTTCAATCTCGGCTCGCCTTAATAATCACTGAAAATCGCCCAATAATCACTTTGAATACCGACTGCCAAGCAACGAACAAACAAACGATGATTTACTCTTACAAACCTAACACTTGCGTATGTATTAGTTTGATAGTTTACTGCCCTAGAGGCGCGCGTATAGATGTTAACACATCAAAAGAGTTAAAAGAATTTTCGAACCCGACCACTTTTGATTGGTATGAAATTTGGACAGTTGTTTCTTCTCGTCCATACGAATTTTATGAGTCAATATTCAAAGTAGTTTTTGTTTTATGGTTCGTTGAAGTAGGTATTGTATGGCACTTTCTGAAAAAAGGACCTGACTTAAAAATGGCATAACTTTGGAATACGTTAATGGATTTCAAAATGTTGGATATCATTTTAAAGCTTGCAAAAACCTTTTTAATAATAGTCGAAACAATAGTCATGTCGTTGTGGTTCATTGATTTTGAAAACTCCAAAGTATACTTAATCTTTGAATATACTGGTATAACGTATCTTTAATTTTTGATTTCCTCCACCAAAAAGAAAGCCCATCTTTTTCTCTTCATCATATCCAAATTTCCGAATGGGATCTCCATGTGATCAGTAGATACATAAGGTTTGGTAAAGACTGCTCGAGTTTTACTGTTTTAGTTTCGATTTTTCAAGCAGTGACTACGTATAACACAGTTACAAAAAATACTAAAGTAGAAATACCTGGAAAGTGATAGTATTTATCTTGTAGGTACTGTCGAGTGAAACAAGAATCTGCTTGTGAAATTTCCCAAACACCCACAAAATCTTGAAAACCGGTTAAAACCCCGGTTTTCGTACGTTGGCACACTTATAAGCCTGTAAGTTAGTTGATTATCAACCGATTTTCACTTTCTCACCGGATTTAAAAAGAATAAACTTAGGCCTTTCAAACGATATATACGTTATTTTAAAAAATATGAGAAGTCTGTGTGTATTTGTCCAGGAAACAGATATTTTTTAATTTTGTTCCACAATTTTCAACTTCGGCGACGATTTCACACAAAATTTTATAAAGAAACCACAATACTCTTGAATTTATTCCAAAGGGACGTATCCGAGTGAGTAAAACGCCACTTTGTTTTTATATATCCAGTATTAATTGATTAAGTTATTGAAGTTTTTATTTTACAATCGGGCGATCTTACCTGTCACTACAAATTGTCAAAAACGATACATCAGCCGTCTCGGAAATGCATCCTTCATAACAACCACTGTCGCGAGAGCTGTGTGTGCAGTTGCATGCCATCCAGTCCCAATTCATCCATTGGAATCAATAAAAACTCGTTGATCATGGTTCCGTATTGCTCTCCAGTCACAGTAACTATGTTACCCACTTCGTCGTCGCAAAAATATGGACCGGTGTAAATGGCGCACCACGCAGTGACTTTGAGCGAATGCTATGGCTCTTCGTGAATGATTCTCAATGCACCAAAGCGCGGATTTGGTTTGTTTACGTATCAGTTCAGATAAAATGGGCCCCGTCGCTCATGATAAGTTTCGATCGAAAATCGTCCAGTGTGTCGTTGAGGATCATGAGACCGTGAGCGCTTTTTAGACATGACTGTATGCAGGCAGCAGCTGAAGGACTGCCTGCGCTTTTGTAAGCGCACATCTTCAAGTCCTTTGTTGAATGCGCTGCAGAGACGAACGTTTAATGACCAATTGCGTGGAACGGCAACTGACTGAGGTTGACGCCTCATCCGCGACATCTTCAGCCACATCGGTGACATTCTTGTCGGAACGAGCACTATGAGGCCTTACAGCGCCTATTATGTGTCCATGGTAGAATTATTTATTAGGTAGTTGCATTAGAAATACCGTGGTTAAGCTGTCAAATTTAGCTGAATAATGAAAAACACTATGTACACAAAATGTGTTTAGTAAGCTTGACTTACTTGATAGAAAGTCCATTTTATAAATTGCATTCTAATTGAAATTCTTTCAATTTTATTAACAAATATAAAGAAACGAAATCAAATTTGACAGCTTACCCACGAAAAAGATGGAAAACACCAATCATTCACAACTATCAAAACAACACGGCAGTTGCATTTTCCGAAAGGGTGATATATTTTGGTCGACCTTGTACTAATGTTATTAATAATATACTGTATGTCAATAATGAAAAAAATTAAAATTTGCATATCTATTAGTAGAATGTATACACTTATTATTTTCAAACATATATTTTTTTTATTCATTATAATTATATATAGTATTTATAAAGGTTTGATGAGAAACAAGAGTACGTTTAGTGCAAAAGCACAGATGGTTGAACAAAAAAATATTATTTAATTTTTAGTAGTGTCAAGAATGTCTTTTCACAAATAAGTAGATGTGTATTTTGTTTTAAGTAAACTAACGAATAACAATATTTTGAACTTCTAATATTTCGTTTGGAATGATGCTATTGCAAACTGCATTAGTAGAGATATTAAATGGTCGTGAAACTGATTAAAATAATTAAATTTATTCATGAACTTAATTAATCGTCTCCACATTTGTGTCCATTTTTAATTTTGTTTTATTTCAGTTTTAATTTTTATTTATTGCCGAATATTTATGCCTCTCACTGTAGCTCACTTTTCGAAAGGAGCAATAGTAAGTAGTACAATCAAATGCTACGAGTGTAATTGACAATTGCACTCAAAATTGTGTGGACTATTTTAAGTGAAACAATATTGTGTTCTTGTGTAGTCGATATCTCCTTTCACTTATTTGAACTGTGTGTTTAATTATTATTTTATTTTTGTTTTCTCTTTCAGAAATAAGAGTTAATTTCAAAACATTTACCAGCAGAAGAAGTGCAACGATCACACAATCAAAACTCTTAAGTAAAGGTGAAACAACATACAATATAAGTTCAGGTGGAATATTTTGATGCTGTTTGTGTTCGAATCACAACCGGAAAGATATGGCCCGGTATGATCAACGATGGTTGAAACTGTTTACATTTGGCGCAGTTGTGGCTTTTGCATGTTTGTTGGCATTGTCCGAAGCAGGACGTTCACATGGTAAGTGCAACAAATATGCATGTAGGCATGTATGTATGCATGTACATTTGTAGCTGCATATCATGTGTGTTGAAACAAAATGTCGTTGACTTCTCATGATTCACATAAAACACCCAACACATAAATGCATACACACATATGGTAGGTATGTACAACACATTCGATTTCGCCAGACTACAGATACAGGTAACTTGTACTGCCTTGCTACCGTTTTAATTTTCCCAGTGGTCATTTACTAAATTCATATACATACATGTACATGTACGTATGTACTCACATCCATTTATAGTGATGTACACTTGTTGCTGTAATTATTTAGGCCACCTTTAGTATGAAGCGTCCATAAGCGTTCAACTGTAAATAACCGAAAATTTTATTTCTTCCACTTCCTATTCGTAATGTTTTTTCTTCTTCTTATGTTTGGTTTTATTTTCTCCAAACTACAACTACTACATATTTCGAAATTTGGCCAAATCTCAAAGATAACAAAAAACTGCAAGCAAAGAGCCAACTAACTGTCATGTGTGCGTGTTTGTAACAGAATGAACCAATCCCACATCTTACCATTTATACAACATGTTTGCTTCGAACATGTTCCATTCACATGAAAGGTACAACGACAGAGCTATGGGCAGCAAAGCCAAACATGTTCAAATGTGTGTCAGTAGAACTATTTCGTGTGCAAGCGAAATAGTAATAGTAAATACATACATACATATTACATTCAGATATGTAAATATGTATGTATGTACTTATACAAAAAATACTCGTGCAAATTTCATTTTCATTGATAATTGCGATGCACAGACAGACACTAAACGTATTAAAGAACAACAACTTCTGCCGGATTGTCTAGCAAAAAATGGAACACTGTGTACATGGTTGTATGATAAGGTGTTGGAGCCGGAGCCCAAGAATCAGCATCATCAGAATCTTTCGACAAATGGATAGCACATGCAGCACAAATCACAGTTTGGACCATAGATTAATACTTATAGTAGATCTACTAGTTCTCCCACCAAATTTATGACATTTGGCCTGGTGTGATATTTACGTTTGATGTTGAAAAGAATTGCTTTACTAATACCAGATAGAGGAAATGGTTAAAAACAACGAACAAAATAACGACCACGGCATTTCGTTTTGTGTGTTAAAATTATTGTGTTAAATACAACACAAATGTATGCTAACAATAACAGTCAATAAAAAAGTGTAAAACACATTTAAATTTCAGAGTTTTTCACCAAAATGACATGAAAATTTAAAGCAAGAAGTTATTGTAATTCCACCTGGTGTATATCACTTTTCGTCAAACATCTCTCTATCACACCGACCGCATCACGAAGAGTGGGAAAGGAAACGTCAGATGAGCCAAATATTCTCTCTAGTCTGAGATTACTCTATGGTTTGGACGGAAGGAAGTAAACGAGTGGCATAGATAATCAGCCATATTACGAACGTCGTTCTCGTATTTGTAAACAGTTTGTAAAAGATTAAAAAAATAAACACAAAGTTGACGTGTTATCTTTAATCTTTTACAAAACTGATAAATAACATCGAAATGTCACTTCTGTTTAATTTTCTCGTTTTGACTGCGAGCTTGTACAGTAGGTTTCGTAAGCGGTGACTCTGGTCGAACATTGGGAAAAGAATTTCAATTGGCATAACAGGAGCATACAAATTGAAAACGTTTAATAGCCAATTGTCACTATAAAGGTTGTCCAAAAATACTCGATAACTTGAATGCAATTGAATTGTTTCTCGTTTCGATGATATCCCCAGCAAAAATCTACAGCAAACAGTGACACAGGGATGTTGTTGATTAATTTGTTTCTCAACAATCACTCATGTATTTTCTGAACCCCAAATGCGATACTTTTGACGATTGACGAAGTCATCGAAATGAAAATATGCCTCGTCGCTAAAGATTATTTTGTTAGAAACCACTTCTTTATTTTTAAAATTCGCAACAATAAAAATGCGTTGTTCCTTAATTTACAGCTCCATTTTTAAACACCTTGAAGTGACATCTGTCCTGCTGTAATAATAGGTCTGTCTGCGGACTGAAAATTTGTACCAATAGGTATGTCTGCGTACTTTTCCGGAGTAAGATAGATTTTACTCTCCCAGTATAAAACGTCAACAAAAGTACACAGACGACTATTTTAACACGAAATGCCGTTATTGTTGGATGCTACGTACCAGGACGCACCGTTTTCGATTTATAGCCACCTTTTTATTTTTGCGATTTTCTTTTTTTTAGCGATTTTTCGAAAAAAAAATGCTTCCATACGAATTGGACCCTTAGAAACCAGCAAAAATTGGTTATTTTTTCGATTGGACGCTCCGTTTCCGAGATATAAACATGAGGGCGTTTTAACGATTTTTTGTTTGAAAATTTGATATAACCCTGGGTAACTCCACGAAATACGACCCCTGCTTCATACTAATGTCTCTATGTATCTGCGTCTTTAAAGTAATACTTTTCAACATACAACGCCCATATTCAACCACACCAAATGTTGTAAATTTGATGAGAGTGGCTGGCTCGTTTATACCTAACCTGTCCAACTGATTGTGACCAACAAGCGGGACACAATGGGTAAAAAGGCTAAATTTTTGGATTTAAATAAAAAATTAAATAAAAATATATGTATATATTTAGTTAACTTTAGACTAAATATACTAAAAAAAATAACTGGTTTCCCATTACATCCTATGAAGGGATTGGGGAGAGCTTATTTCCTCTATGAAATATTATTTTATTCCAAAACAACAACAAATTTTTGATTTACGGTAACAAAATTTGATTTATGGTAGATTTTAGTTTCTTTAAAGATTAATTTATACATAGATTTTTTATCCGTCTCATTTGACGGTCTCTTTGCACATCTTCAATGAGGAAACGAACTTATTATGTCAGCTGTTTTGCTGTTTAATTACAACAATTTGTGTGAACAACGAACAAAATCCTCCACTTTTAGTTTTGTGCATTCACGATGCTCATATATGTACATATTATGAACATTCACAGTAACAATTGCTGCTGTGTTTGTCAAACCTCAGCAACAGAGCTGAACTTCCACAAGTTCGCTTCCCTTCAATCATTAAACCGATGAGCGAGTTGACAAATCTATGAATAAATTAATCTATGGATAAGCCTATATATGCGCTTCAATACACTGCTGTTAGTGACACTGGTGAAAATCCTATTTTGGTATTTGACGACAAACAGGATGTAACGGTGGTGAAGAGGCCAACAAATGTTGCGGTACTTCAGATCAACCTACATCATAGTAAAGAGTACTTTACTTTAGGTACTTTAATCCTAAGTAAAAGGCGAGGTGGACGTGCTCCTAATCCAAGAGCCCTGGGTTGCTAACGGCTGGGTTTGTGAGTTGAGGACGAAGGGGTATAGGATAATAGCCACACCCGGCGTAGGCAAACCCAGAGCTGGCTTTGTGGCCGGAGACGACTTGAATATGTTCCTGTTACCGACATATAGCGACAGAGACAGCGTTGCGGTTAGCCTGAAACAGAAGGGATCTAATATTTGGTTGGTCACATCGTAGATGCTCCATGATGAACATGAACCACGAACATCTGTCCCGGGGGCTAGATACCAGTTTCCATCAGTACCATTAGGATGTCTTATAGAGGAGGCAAAAAGCGTTGGTACATCATCCATTACCACCAATGGGAGGGGAGAAACACTCATGGAGTACCTATTCGGTACTTGCCCGGCTATATGTAATAGAGGCAATGAGCCGACTTTCCTCTCCAGCTCCAGGCAAGAGGTACTAGATGTTTCCTTTGCAACGGAGGACCTGTATGAGATGATCAGAGAATAGAATGTCTTTGATGAGTAGGAGTGGAACATGACCCAGCCAGTTCATCGCAATTTAGGAAGACTGACTGGTCGCTCCATGAAAAGAATTGTTTGGTATCAGAAACATCTGTGGAGATAAGTAACATAGATGACACAGATAATGTAGCGGACAGGGTCACAGGGTTCTGTCAACAAGTCGCTACAAATCTTTTGCCCAAGAAAGAAGCCAAGGGTGAAGATGAAGCCTCCCTGGCGGGTGCAAGGAAGGCATGCCGACGACTATTTAACTGAGCCAACTCTTCGAGGGTATTGAGGACTGGGATAATTTTAATGTAGAGGTAGGGCGATATAAGAACGCAATCAGATGGGTCAGAAAAAAACTCATAGATTCTCTGCTGTAAATCAATAGACGATACATTAGGTGTGTCGAGTCGAAGGAAAATACTAGCGTCAGACAATACGACGATAGGTTTCGTAAAGGATTCTTCTGGGCAGTGGACAACATGTACTCAATTCACTCAATCTCCTTATGGGCACCCATTTCCCGAGCAACTCGCTGGACGAGGAGATCACTTACTCCTAATAGATCAAAAGTTGAATTTAAAATTGTTACTAAATCCGGGCTTAAATGGGCCATCGGCAGCGTTGAACCCTTTAAGTGCCCGGGTGCCGACATTGGCTCACCAGCGGAAATTCAGGCTGTGTCTGATCTATTAACCCCTGGGTGATAAAGTTATACATCGCGTGTATAAACTTCAGGTTCATTCCTAGAGGATGGAGGTATACAATTTCAAAGAGGGAAAGGCCGCTCACACTGCCCTAAAGACTTTAGTCCTATAATCCTGTCATCGTTCCTGTTTAAGACTTTGGAACGGCTGAATGAAGTACACTTGTTGACGAGAATTGATGCAAGATCATTATCAAGGGCATAACATGGATACTGCAAGGGCAAATCTATAGAGCCTACATGAACTGGTAGGATACATAGAGAAAGATCGTTGGCTGCTAAGGAGTATCGTATACGTTGGTAAGCTTTCTTGACATTGAGGGTACGTTCAATTATGCGATAGAATTCGCGTGAATTGAAGGTGGACGGCTCTTATGGGGCTTATATATCAAATTCTAACCTGGAGATGTGTCGCATCCGAATTGGGCACCTTAACCTCTACGAGATATGTTAACAGAGACACACCTCAAGGAGGGGTCTTGTCTCCACTTCTATGGACCATTGCGCTGAATGGAGGTGTAAACCCGGCCAAGACCGAGCTGGTCCTTTTTATCCGAAGATATAAAATACCTATCGTGGAACCTGTCACGTTGAATGGTTCTGAAATTAAGCTTGCAAAATGTGACAAATACTTGGGTGTTATTTTGGACAGCATGCTTTGTTTCCGACCCAACACAGTGGAAAGGGCAAAAAGCGACCATAACCGTATACACCTGCAAGAGGGCTATATATTGTAAATGCAGGCTTTCTCCGAGGATTGTTCATTGGACCTAAACAGCTGTGGTGAGACCGATAATGCTCTATGGGGTTATCATTTGGTGACAGGTGCTTAAGGAACCCATCTAGTGTGCACTACTCACTAGGTTTCAGATAATGGCGACGATGTGCATCACAGGTGCTCTACGCACCACTCCCACTGATGCTCAGAATGTAATGTTATACAGGGTCTACTCAAGGGAACAAGGGTTGTCCCTTTCTCGTAGACTACGTTATCATTGTAGCGTGTACCCGCCGGAAATTTTGGACATTAGAGAAGTGGCCGAGATAATATTCCTGAAGTCATTGGCGTCAATGTCTTCTCGGACAGTCAGCTGGCCATTAAGTCCGTGAAATCAGTATTCCTGAATTTAACATCTGCCCAGGGCTGCCGCAGATCTCTTTATGAGATGGCCCAACTGTACGATATTCACCTCATGTTGGTGCAAAGGCACAAGGAAATTCCGGGGAACTGTAGAGCGGATGAGCTAGCCAGACTATGGACTATCGTACAGGTTCCACACGAATTGGAGCGTGTTGGCATGGCCCTAGTGTCTTGCAATCATATCCTGCAAGAGCGCTCCTTTATTATGATGACGGAGATGAACGAGGGGCACAGATTGTGTATGCTCAAGGCAAATATGGCCCATAGTGGAAGAACCACGAACCTTCTGTCTTTAGCCAAACCCAACATATTAATGTTTGTTTCAGTTTTGACGGGGCACTGTCTGATTGGTAGACATGCGGCGAGATGACTTCAGGGCAAATGTCTTCTGGCGAAGCTGGACCGATGAGGAGAGGAAGAATTCTCTGAACATATTTTCTGCACGCGTCCAGCACTAGCCGGCAGGAGTATGTCTACTATAGAATCCTACCTATTTAGGGGCCTGAGAGACTTATCTCATATAGGCGTAGAACAGATCTTGAACTTTTCGAAGCAAACTATATGGTTCTCCTAGGGCTAAAGCTAAATCTCGTTAGACCGTGGTACCACAATGGACTAATAAGTCTAAGTGAGTCGTTCACTAACACCTAGCCTAACCTAACGTCCGCCTGACTGATTTCAGAATCACATATGACTTATGGTTCCAGTGAAGTCAGAACAGGCTTGATAAAAATATAAGTTGCTAAATATGGAGTTCCGTACATTATGATGGAATCGTCCGGCACTGTGAGTTCAAGTTGTACTTGCAACTGTTTAACATTGTTCACTTATTAAAGAAAAACTTACCTGTTAACTCATAAGAAATTAAAACCTTCTTCCAAAATGTTGTAAGTTCGGACCGAATTTAGGTTGTCGTGTAGAGATTTAGGAGTGTAAGTTCAAACGTAAACCATACAGTGAAACCATACAGTTAGCATTGTTGGCTTGAAAGCATTATTGACTTGATTTTGTGTGATATCGTATCCGATGTTTATGATTATGTATATAAATAGAGTGTAGATATTATTCCTACCACCCGTCCGTCCGTTTGCTTGTTAGTGATTTTCGACAATCTGTAACAATTAAATACATCTGTTAGATTTCTCTCCTTTTTTGATTTTACTCCAAAAATTGTATATCAGGGTTGCATTTGGAATGTTATGCACAAAAGCAAAGGAAATGGAAATACAAACTTTTGAATGCGTTGTTTTTCCAAATACATATGTTCTTGATTTTTTGTTCCAAATACTTGACCATGTTTTTTTTTTGTCACTTTGCAGTCCATTTTATTTCACTTTCCAAAACTGGTAGTGTAAATCGAAAGCAAAATAATAGTACGATTTACTTCAAATCTTTTGTCATTCCATTTTTCTCTCCGCCAATCGTTCTGTTTACACAGATAGTCTAACGTGGCATTTATTAGTGATTGCAACGAATGTGTTATGAAGGAAATACACGATATATAATGTATGAATGATTAATATAAATGTTTGTAACATTTGCAATTGTCCCAATTACGATTAGTTACGGTAACCAAAAACGCACTCTATGCATGAATGTTAATTACCGTTCATAACATTTAATTGGGCCTTTAGACTCGTCATCCATCCATTGCCTATATCATATCTTTTATTGACCTCAAGCCGAATGACCGTCCCTCAAGCAACCATTAATATTTTGGTTGATCAGCAGTTACGTGATTAAACGTCGTTGTGTGCGTCACATGCCTGTTCGTACCTATGATTTCTTTGATATCCACAGACACTGGCCACGACATGTACACGATTACATCACACCATTGTCTAGAACTGGATTCGCTTTCGCTTTAGTGCGCACTCGGTCGATCGCCAGCAAAACGTGTAGAAATGGTTATTGGAATTTCTTATTACACCATCTTTGGATGAATGGTTGGATTTGGATGAGCTTTCGCTTTCAATTATGTTTGTTTTTGCATTCATAATATAACAAACTCAAATGTGTGTTTGTTGTATCTGTATCTGGCGAATACAATCGTTGTTTATTCCAGCTACTGAGTTAATATACAAAAGTCTTTGGATTTTAGTATAATGTCTAACTACACCTTAAGTTCTATATATTAATATAGAGAATCGATATGATATTTTTTTTAATTATGCATTTTAGCCAATTTGACAGCTTGCCAGCATTTACGTCGTTCTGAAAACCGACGCTCTAAAGTGTTGGGTGCCAGGGTACGCGTTCCCAGATGTGATAAACTTGGTCGATTTGAAGAAATTCAATGCGCTAATTTGAAGAGGGGCGAAGACTGCTGGTGTGTAGATGAGTACGGTGTGGAAATCCCTGGAACTAGAAATGCCAGCAAGTATGATGTTCAGTGCAAAGAACCAGACAATTGCCCAGCCTCAGCGTGTCGAATGTTTTGTCCATCGGGGTTTGCTCGGGATCCCGTTACTGGTTGCACTCAATGTCGCTGTCGAGATCCGTGCGATGATGTCACATGCCCCAATGGTCAGTCGTGTCAATTGATGGAAGTAAAATGCAAAACTGAACCATGCCCTCCAGTTCCCACGTGCAAGAAAGCCCGTTCTTTGGGTAATTTCTGTCCCGCTGGCATGCCTTTGGCCATTGAGGATGGTACTAGCATGAGACCGTTCCTTTGTGGTTCGGATGTGGGAAAACCACAATGTCCTCCCTTGTATCAGTGCATGGTGGAGGGAGGCAATGACTACGGCGTGTGTTGCCCAAGTGCCTTGAGGTTTAACAAGCCAGGCGTTTGTCCCGCGCCAGAGACTGAGAATTACACGCAGCGAACAGGTCACATGTGCGGAACACCATGCACCCATGACTTGGAGTGCCCCAGCACGGCGAAATGTTGTTACACCATCGGATGCCAGTATAGCTGTCAGCAGCCCCGCAATGTAACCTCATGCCAGCAAGCACGAGCTATGTCCGACATTTTAAGTATCAGTGAACGGGAAGGACGTGGTTATGTGCCGGACTGTACCGGTCTGAATGGTCTGTTTTCTCCACGCCAGTGTTCGCGCAATGGTTTGGTGTGCTGGTGTGTGGATCCACGAACGGGTCACAAAATTGTGGGCAGTATGGGTGCTGCGAATGCAGTCAACTGTGAGGGTTGGGAGAATATGATAAGCAGATCGGTGATGGGCCGCAGCTTTAACGAGGACAAATGCGACACCAACATATGTGCCGCTGTTTGTGAATACGGATTTAAGGTGAATGAAATTAGGATAGTACCGGGATAAAATATTCCAGCACTAATATTATGAAAACAAAAATATTCTCCTTACATTTCAGAATGACCACAATAACTGTCCAACTTGTGAATGCTCTGAGCCATGTGAAGGTTTCCAATGTCATGCGAGTACACAGTGTGAAGTTGCTACAGATCCTATGTGTAATTTGGGATCTTCGTTGTGTGCCTCCTGGCCAGTGTGCAAGCCATCATTGGCGTATTCGAATCCCTGTGACGTAGGTACTCCTTTGACAAACAACGATACGAGTGAGGTTATGTACTGTGACAATGGTAAGTCTGATTGATGATCACTGAACGAAAATGAAATTCATTAATTTTGACGTCCACTTTCTATGTAGAACGTCGGGAATATGGCCGTGAAATAAATTTATTCTTTGATACTGAAACCAACTACAAATCTTCACGATCGATGTCCAAAAAAATAGATTGCCCCATAAATTATAAATGCACAAAACTACGTGGAGATGCTCAAAGTGTTTGCTGTCCAAAAGAAATGAGTCCTGACCAATCAGCGGGAGAGGGACGCCAGCAAACAAGTGGGTTTTCTTATATCTAAATGTGGCGAATATTTATTTATACATTTCATTATTTAGTGTGCGAGTATCTCCGCGACTTTTCCGAACGCATGGAGGGTACAGAAGAAGGCATGAAATTAGCTCTGCCCACTCCTCGTTGCACCCAGGAAGGCAACTATCAACAGCGCCAATGCTCGTATCGAAAGATCAAAGTAACCCGAGCCGAACAACGTAAAATCTTGGAAGAAAATATCATTCGTCGGATGCGCATGCTCCTAGCTAGCAACGTCTCGAAACGTTCCAAGCGTGATGCGGAACGACTGAAGCTTTACAGGGTGGACGATAGTTTACTTAAAGTTCAAGTGGCAGCACCTGTTATGGGACGTAGCGCAAAAGTTATTGATATGGGCTCAAACCGAGATCAAAGTTTGGGTCAGTTATTTGAAACGGACTTTAAAAAGGTTGTGCCAGCACCAAAGCGACCGGTTAGTGAAAATGAAGTCATTGAATTGGATGTTGAAGAATGTTGGTGCGTAGACAGTTTCGGCACTGAAATACCAAGATCTCGAGGTTTTAATGTGACGGATGAGACATGTGGGAAAATGCGAGAAGAAATTGATTGTTTGGACCTTACCTGTCGCATGGGTTGTGAGTACGGCTTCACGTTGGATCCAGAATCACGATGCCCATCTTGTCAGTGCCGTGATCCATGTCAGGATGTAGTTTGTGGTGAAAACGAAGAGTGTCGAATAGTAGAAGTTTCTTGCGACGACGAATACTGTCCACCGGTGCCAGCTTGTCTCGCTCGCAAGCCGGGACAATGTCCCTATTTAGTTCCGCCGGGTCCGGATAATTTGGACACAAATGCCTGTGCGTACGAATGCCGCACAGACTCCCATTGTGACGGACCGAAACGCTGCTGCTCAAACGGTTGCGGCACCCAGTGTGTTATGCCGCAAATGAAAACGGCTTGTCAGCACTTGCAGGCCATACAAATGCATCAGTCTTCGGAACTAGGAATACCTGTAATGAAAATTAACATTTCCCAGTGTGACGTTGAGACTGGCGAGTGGAAACAAGTGCAATGTTCTCCCAATGGTTATTGCTGGTGTGTAAACGAACAAGGTCAAGAGCTCAGTGGAACTCGTTCCAAAGGCGCCGATCCAATCTGTGTCGAGAACTCAGCATTTCAATGTCCTAAATTGTCGTGTCATCCTGGGGCCTGCGAAAGTGGTTACAAAGTCGATACAAACGGTTGTCAAACTTGTGAGTGCCGAGACTTTTGTGACGATATTAATTGTGGACCCACTGAAGATTGCCAGTTGATTAGTGTGGAATGTGTTGACTTCCCATGTCCGAAAATGCCCATTTGTGTCCCACGTCGAGAGTCGGTTTGTCCTGAAGGCAGCCCATTAAGGCAAGGAGATGCCGAAGTCAGTTGTGGTCCACACAATGAGAATGAAACTTGCCCCAGTACACACACGTGCCAACTGAATCCAGTCTCGAATCGTGGTGTCTGCTGTACCAAAACAAGTGTGTTTTAACGAAAATATTGCTTACTTGGAGACGGTGCAGTATAGCTGTCATATTTATTTTTTCTTATCTTTTTAGGGGACGTCTGTTTTGAGTCTATGGACAACCTTTGTCTGGCTAAGGATACGTCTGTAACAAACGCCACCCGTTACCGCTTCAACCCCAAAGCGAATAGATGTGTTGTCATTAACATTGACCTAAGCGGAAGTAGCTGCCAAACCAAAAACCTGTTCCACAGTGAATCGTCATGCAATTCGGTTTGCCCAGCCTTAACACAGTGCGAGAGACTCAAGCTGAAAAATACTTTGGCCGCTCAAAGAACAGGGCATTCTTCTGTTTGGTTCAAACCTAGATGTGACCCCGTTACAGGACACTGGAGTCCAGTTCAATGTCTGGGAAAACAACCAAACTTGAATTCTGTGAGTGAATCATTGGACCAAACTCCATCTCCGTACGGAGTATGTTGGTGTGCCGATAAGAAAGGTGCTCCGCTAAAGGGAACTCTGACAAGAGATATCGAACCCGTGTGTAACAGTCGCCAGGGCCGCCTGTTACACAAACAACAGAACACACACGATTTTCTTGTAATGGAAGAACTCATCCGTCAAATGACAGCTTTAACAGATTTTGATAACTTTTTGCTGGCAGATGATGGTATGGTAAATGAGTTTAACGACACAGATTCCAGGCAAAAAGTAACGGATAAAGTGTTGAGCTTTAGTCCTAACCCTGATTCAACTACAAAGACAGAAGTACCTAAACTAAGTGCACCACAACGCAGAGTTGAACTCGCAAACTCCTTATTAGATTCGCAACTTGTCGTGGAGTATGTTAAGCCAATTAACGTTAAAACAACCAGATGCCGTTCCCTCGCCCAAACAGCTCCTTTCCCCGTTGCTTGTGATGAGAGTGGCGCCTTCAGTCCAACACAATGCAATAAGAAACATTGCTGGTGTGTTGACGCAGCCGGAAATCAATTGGAATCGTCGCCAATGTTTGAAAGAGGTCAACACAAATGCTCTCCTACGCCCATTACAGCCGTTACCATCGAAATGCATATGCAGAATAATACGGGGACGTCAGTACACAACGCTTACGATATCATTCGGACTGAGCTCGATCAGCTACTGGGGCGCAATGTCGAGAACCTGAGAGTACAAGAATTTTCAGATGGCTCAGTGGTAGTGCGCTTTGAATTACATGATGATGACAAAATCGATGTGGCATTTGCCATTGAAACGACCGTAACAAGTGGTGAATTCAAATTAGGCGGTGGCCACTACACCACTGACATTACACGTGTGCAGTTCATACATCGCCGCGAAGAGTTGCCTATCTACGCCAAAGTGGTGACCTCGCACGAGGGCACCATTCAGTTGACACTTTTTATTACAGCCAGTAGCACTGCCCTGTTGATTTGTATATTTGTCGTCTACATCGTTCTAAAGAGGGGTAAGGAGAAGGCCATCTACGAAAGCACTTCGCCGCCACCATATCAGTCGCGTAAGTCAAGTTTAAACAACGAATCAGATTTCGCCTCACCCATCTTCGTTCTGAGTCCCGAACATGATTTAGAGAGTATTCGGCCTCCTCCAGACTTCAAACATCATCATCATCAAAAGTTTTGAGTAACCAAGGACCGGCGGTAGCACCCTGTTTGTTTTGTTTCTATTGTAAATACGTCAATGTGGCGCCATCATCACCGATGCGCATATGAAGAAAAGTAAATTTATAAACAAATTTGTAGTTCCATATGCTTAATGTTATTATTTAAAAATAATTTTAATTTTTTATTTTGTTGTTTTTCAATACATATGTATGTATATCTTTTGATGTAAGTATATTTGTGTATTTTATGTAGATTTACTACTCTGGTTGTCTGTTAGGTTTTTCAATATTTCAAATACTTGGAATTCTGTTCTTAACTATTGGATGAATCACTGAATTGTGTACATCTCGAATGAACTCGGAGTCTTCGTTCATCCGCCTTATTTTCAATTGCATACATATTTAAAGTGTGAGTGCAAAACATCCCATCTCTTTATTTTTGTTTCTTATTTAAATTTTGTTTAGTTATGTAAGTGTGTATATTTGAAATAAATTTGTACGAAATCTACGATTAAATCCAGAAGAGGATGGACTGACACTGTTTTATTTTCTGTATGTAGATACGAGACGAGCGAGCGTCTTTCAGCATTCGCAATGATTATGGATGTGTGAAATGGAATAAAAACAATTCGAATTGTGTTAAACGGGGCTATCGGCAACACAAAAATAATACATCTGGGGTGAAAATTGTTTTCGACTTCTACATACAGTCAAGGAATAAAGTCTACATATAACCTACGATTTTGAAGTTATTAGTAGCGAGAATTGAAATGATATTATTGCAATATTTTAGTCATTTAAAATAAAGATTATTTGAAGAAAAAAAAATATGAAAAAAATATAACATGGAAATTATTAGGGAAAAACACAATAATTAGCGGGAAAAAAGTCTGCAGCGTGGCAACTCCTAAAATCGAATAGAAAATTGGAAACAAAGAAAGGGAAATAACAGTTAACTTTGTTGAATTAATTACATTTGCAAGCATAACAATTATTTAAGTGGACAAAGTGACAAAAAAAGAAAGTATTATTCGAATTTTTATCCTTGAAAATGGAAAAACGAAAAGAGATTCATACTTCAGTTCGGAATATGGTAGTAATTCTCCGCAAGGAAAATAAAGCTTATGGAGAAATTGCTAAGACAGTAAAATTAAGTCGTGCTACTGTCCAGACTATCGCAATCTTCGCCTTGACTTTGCTAAAGCGCATCTAGACAAGGGTATGGACTTTTGGAAACGTGTTTTATTTACTGACGAAAGTAAGTATAACATTTTCGGAAGTGATGGCCGATCCAAAGTTTGGAGAAAACCAAATACTGCACTTGATCCAAAGAACATAATACCAACAGTAAAACATGGTGGTGGCAAACTTATGGTTTGGGGCGCCGTTGCGTCATCTGGTTTGGTTTTTGTCGAGGGTAATATGGACCGCTACCAATATAAAAATATATTGGAACAAAATCTGAAGGCATCTGTTGATAGTTTAGGCCTGGGAAATCAATGGATTTTCCAACAAGATAACGACCCTAAGCATACTGCACACGTTGTTCGAGACTGGCTTCGTTACTATGCCCCAAGACAGCTGAATTCGCCACCCCAGTCACCAGACTTAAACCCAATAGAGCACATATGGGACGTTTTGGAAAAATTGGTACGACAATATGACATTAGTAGCCGTGAAACATTAAAAACCGCCCTTATTCGTGCATGGGCTAAAATAACACCCGATATTACGGAGAATTTGGTGACATCAATGCCCCGTCGTCTTCAAGCAGTTATTGAAGCCCAAGGTGGACCGACCAAATACTAAAAGTTATCTTTTCTTTGTTTTTATATATAAAATTTTGAAATAATATATATTTTTTGTGGCTGTATGTAGACTTTTTTTCTATGAATTTTCAGTGTTTTTGTTACAACTGTTTTTATTATTAAATGAATTGTTTTTTTATTTTATAAATAAACTTATTTATTAATGCCTTAAATATTGAAATAAACATTTTTTTAATTTTCTTCACAAACTTTCTAGAACCTCTAAAACAAGGGATGTATGTAGACTTTTTTCCTTGACTGTATGATGTAGGTATATCGGAGTATGTACCGTGCTTAACATCTTTCATGTACACATGCCTACAAAAAGGAACATACAAACGACTAATAAAAAGTCAAAAGAAATTTTCAGTAGTGGGAGTAGACACTCGTAGTCTTTTTTTTATTTCCCGCTAAATAAATTTTTCGACGGCTTTGTATGGGGAGCCGCCTAAAATCGCTTGGCCCCCCATACAATGTGGTCGAATAATTGGTTTAGCAAGGAATAAAAACACAGGCCTATGCATAATTGTATACTCACTATTTTTAGTATAAAGCCCCGTATTCAGTACTTGCGGAAGTTTCGTCTCCATAAGACGTAAAAAAGAATGGTGTTCCATAACAACCCATGAAGGGATTGAGGAGAGGTTCTCACAATCAGTGAGATGTGCGCTTTCTAGTTTTTACACTCACTGATGGGGTCCTACAGTTTTACACCGGTTTCGAAAGGTATTTTGAGAAGCTTTTTCATGACTAAGTACTCCATAGTGTCGCCTTCACTAAGCGAGGGAACCGTCGTCGAAATAAATGTAAGGTGGTCTGAGCAGGGATCGAACCCACGTTCTCATGTACAAGAGCCGCGCACACTAACCATTGCACCACCGACGGCCACAAGAGCATGTGCATTAAAAATAACGCAGAAGTACGTGTATAAAAAATAACGATAATTTCGTGAAACGAAAATTACGCGCACTTTTCATTTGCGTGGTATTCAGTTTTGCGAAAATTTCGAAAGGAAAATCAATTACAGGGTTGTTATGCGAAAGTTATTTCGTAAGAAAACAATTGCTTGGGACGGGAATTTTGCTCTTTCGATTACTTTAAAAAACAATAGTAACCACATGCGTTAAAAATAAAATGGAGTACGAAGAGGAACCTATTAATGAAATATTTGCAAGGTAAAACAGAGATTTTCCGAAATAAACATTTCGCAAGATCTGAATTCGGGGCTTAAAAGAGGATTTCACTGGACGCTGTTTTTCTAAAACACTTGAACTCAAATGAGGTGAAAGTCTGTCACGCGATATCTTTATGAAGATATTAGTGAGAAAAAATACAATAAGACATTAGTAGTTTTAACATAAACTAAATTACATAGACGTCTCTAAGCTCTGTAATTCCAATCAAAATGCGCAACAAGCATCTTCATCACATCACTGCCCCTACATTTGTGTTGTACACAGATAACAACACAAGTCTGAAAACTGTTTTTTTTAAGATAGCTGAAAATAAATTTATTTTACTTTGCGCTAAATGAAAATTACTCCCATTTATGTAGCTAAAATAAATATTTAATACAACTGGCAACAAAAATCTGAAATTGAATAAAAGCCATCTTACGTTATCTCAAAACAAAAAACACAGTTATTAACTAATATAAATCATGAACCAGAATGATCAAATTTAAGAATGAATGTGTTTGTTTTGACTATTTATTGTTTTAATATTACGTTTGGACCAAATACACAAATTTCACTTGAAATGTATCAATAACATAAAACATGATCATTGTGCTCTGTATTTCATCATTCACTGGACACGAGAGACAACAAGGGCTGTGTAGATTTTAATATAACAAAGTTTGTTTGTTTAATTCTATAAGAATTGCACAATGCACTAGACCCACAAGTTACATTACTATAAATATTTATCATTTCAGAACTTCCAAGTGTTGGTTTTCCTCTTGTTTCAGTTAAGTGGAAGTCATGCGGATATAAACTTGTGTTGAGGGTTAGAGTAGGATGGACCGTGAAATTGGGCATGCTAGTAGCATGTACCCAATATAATTTGCTATCTTTTGCGTTTCGCAATCCTTCTGTTCACTTGTTAGTAATGTAAAAAGTTAACTAGAAAAATTGTGTGATATAAGATTTCTTTTCCTTCTTTTTGTTTTTGGTTTTTGGAAATGTGTAAATTTTATATAAATTCTAAAAAGGAGTATATAAATATCAGCATTTGACTTGGCATTTGCACTCTATTATGTATGTTATAATGTAATACATAATAATAATAATAATAATGTTTATAATCAAGGGAATTATGGTAGCAATGGAATTATTAATAATAAGTTAGTTATTACGATAGTGAATGTAAGTAAATTAACAGATAGATTTGTATAATTTCAGTAAAAATCGTAATATATAAATAGGTTCGTTCATGGGTATGTTAATTTATATTATGTAATTATAAATTATGTTGTATACTCGTGACAAGTGTGTCACTAAAAGATGTTTTAAGGGCTTTTGCAGAGGGCGAGCTAAGACTAAAGTGAGGATGATAAGAAAATGGAATCACTTTGGAGATATTAGGCATTACGTACAAAATGGGTTATTTAATTAGTGAAATCACTTGTTTGAGCTACTGGGTGCATCGCGACGGCTCATGGGTATAGCTGCTCTTTGATCTTCCATGCGTCCACTTTGGACTTTCATTATCAGAGAGAAAAAATCCTCATCTGGTACTGTAGTACCGCCACGTGCGGGTGCTGGCCTGTTGCGTGGCTGAGCTTCTGCATCAATGACTGCATTAGGTCGGGGCAATTCCGAACGTTGTTCCTCCAGCCGCGAGCCTTGGCTGCGCATTAGCATTTCCAGAAATTCATCATCCACTTGTTCAGTAGCGGTGGCACTACGCGCCAATTGGGGATGTCCAGAAGAGGACGATGAGTTGTTATTAGCTGTGGTTTTCAAGCCAGGCAGGCAATTAACACCTTCGCCATTTGGAAATACTGTGTTGTTTTGTATCGAGTTCTGCTGCTGCAGAGGTTTGCGCGAGGGTGCAATTGCACCAACCGCGGAACTTGAGTGATTACCACTATGTTTATTAATTTTAATCGAACAACGTTGGTCGTCCATGCGTTTTGACTGGGATCGAGATAGTAATTCAAAGAAATCATCTTCCTGGGCTTTTCCAATGTGTGGGCGAACTTTTGCATCTTGTTTTTGATTACGTTTGCCATCAGGTGTGATTTTAATTAAATCCAACTGTTCCATGCTTTGGCGGCGCACACGTATCTAATTGAAAACAAAGAAAAGTTGTAAATTTAACATATTATTAGTTGAACTGAAACGCTTTCACGCAACAGGTGTTCCAGATTTCACTTTCGCCATAAATTTGCGAAAAAATGTTTCGCTTGCATGCAAATAAATTGAATGGACTTTTTATAAATGAAAGCAATGTTTACTGAGTAAAAATTAAATGAAGTTTGAAGAGTTTTCTATCGATTTTGTTACATAAAACCCTTTTTTTGTAGAACAATTTACTATAAAAATAAATTAATTTAAGAAACGTTTATCATTTCAAACCCTCTTTGGTGTATTGTGTCAGTTATTTTCTTTCCAATATTCTCATTCGTTTGAAGCTTTACTTGCACTAAGTTGTACCATAAACAAATCAAGAAATTAGTGAAACTCAAGAAATCATTAGAGAAATTCATGTAAACGCGAAAGCCTCGAAAACTTGCACAGCAAATGTCAAGTCAAAACAAAACTGTTCTCATTCAAAACGACTTGCACAAATGTTCGAAGTTTCGTTTCAGCAAAATTGACCCTAAACTTTTCTACATTTGTGCAAGTCGCTTTGTTTCGAGGCGTGTGCGAGTTTACATAAATAAAACTATTATATTTTGTTGCTCGACCGTTTTCTACCAATAAATAATCCTAATTATTCGAGCTTGAGATCAGTTTTTTTTTTAGTTTCGATATTTCATTACACCATGATGATGCTGCTACCGAATGGTGTAGCGAAATATGGAAAATAAAAAAGCAAACTGACCTCAAGCTCGAATAAATTGGATTATTTATTGAAACTCGTTGATATTATTGTGTAGTCCATAGGCTCGTTATTATATTTATTAATATTGTAATTTGTTTTCATTGGCCAATAAACTTTAAATTACCAGTTAAGATGTCACAATAAAAAAAGTTAATTCTAACAAAATATAGGACATTTTATTTCACATGAAAGCTATCAAGGTAGCATTCACTTTTGTGGAACGAAAGCGGAAAGTGCAACGAAATGAAAGTGGAAGCTGGCACATGGGCCATGTAAGTGAGATTTGAATAATATGAATTATTATTGCACTAGGCAGATGTCAAATGTTACTCAACTATTTAGGTAACGTGTGATTATATTTTGTAATGTTATTTAATTTCATTAGAGCAGATTACAACTTTGATAAAATTCCTTATTTTTTCATAGATATTATATTGTGATATAGTTGCACGTTTATGTTTAGTTACTATATTCTTAGAACACACTATCGCACGTGGGTGGTTAAAATCAACAACTTTAAAAACTCTACAAATATTTGTAATGGGTTTGCAACCACTTAATAAAAAATTCGAATAACACAACAGGCACGTTAATGGAAGGTGATATAGAACCATCGTGAGATATTTAGTATTTTCTTTTGCCCCCGCCGAAAGTTCATGAAGTTCATACTGAGATTCATCACTTACCATACGTCCTTGAGAATTATCCGAACCATCAGATTGCACGTCACTACCTTGTGACAAGTCTGTGTTACTAGAACGTTCATCGTATTCCACTGGCGAGGGAGCTGCATCCGGCATGCCCAGCAGCTTACGCAAGTCGGCAATGTTGACACGTGCTGTACTTTCACCCACAGGATCTTGCAATTCTTTGGCCAATTGTAAATGCGATTCGGCATACCTTAAAGCTTTCTCATGATTCCCTATGGCCGAATGAGCGTTGCCGAGAGACCAACAGGCTCGGGCTTCACCTACCCTATCACCCAACTCTTGGGCTATTCCCAAATGCCGCTGATGGTATTCAATGGCAATCGCGAATTCTCGCAGCAGTGTGTATGTGTTGCCCAAACTGTAGCATGACTGAGCCTCCACCTCACGTTCACCCAATTCAATGGCCAAGGTCAACGTGCGCTTGTAATGATCGGCTGCTTCCTCGAATTGTCCCAGGAATATGTGGGAGTTGCCCAAGTTGCTATTGGCTCGTCGTTCTGCAGACTTGTCGCCAAATTCACGGGCTATGCGCAAACGCTCTTGGTGATGCTCAATGGCCGCCTGAAAATCACCTGGAAAGAAAATTCAAATCAGTTTCAATCATCATTATAATCGACGACGTGACTAACCCAAGAGGTAATATGTGTTGCCTAAATTTCCACATGCTCGTCCTTGAGCACCGCGATCGCCCAGTTCCCTCATCAGTTTCAGGTTCTCCTGGTAATACTCCACAGCTTTGGACAAGGCTTCCTTGACGTCGTCACCGAAATCGCCAGGATTTCGCTGGCCCATATGTTTGCCCTTAGCATGATACACATTGCCCAAATTATATAGTGCTCGACCTTCCGACAGCTTATCGCCCAGCTGTCGGGCCAACGTCAAGTGGCGATCGCAGCACATCACAGCCTCGTCGAAGCGGCCCATTACCTTGAATGTGTTACCCAAGTTCCCCGATGATTTCGCCTCACCCAACTTGTCGTTCATGGAGCGCGCCAATGTCAAATCCAATTTGTGATACTGCATCGCCTTCGAATAGTCGCCTAAATAGAAATAGGCGTTGCCCAACTGAGAATAGATCGCACTTAGGGTGCGAAGGTCATCGGTGCCTGCTCGAATGGCTGCCTGAAAAAAGGCCACACCTGCACGACAGTCGCCAGCCTTGCACAGACGCTCACCCTCCAAAGCTAGCTCAAGACACATGCTTGAGCCTCCACCATCCTGAGCATTGCAGTCACCACTCGAAGCTGCTCCACTGGCTCCTATGCCGCAGCCACCACCAACACTGGACACATTTTCAGCGGACGCTGACAACGACGACATAGTTTTCTTTCTCGTATGCTTCTCTACGTGTTCGTTAACAAACAAACGCACAAACTGGCAGAATCTTTCTTATTGTTGTGGCTTTTACGCTTTCGTGCTGGGTCAACCGACACAATTCGTCTTATATATGAATGTTGTGTATTCCCCAGTCTAATGTATATACCCACGGCCCGAGTGTTTCGTGTGTTTTTCCCGTGCTCGATATTTTAGCGTATTTCTCTAACAAAAAATAAATTGTGCATTAAATGAATCACAAAAATATGTTGAGGGAGAAAAACAAACAGTGTATATAATTCACCACTAATCAGTTTATTTAGGTACGCACTATAAAATGCAACTCCTCGCATAGGCAACTGTGTGCGCGTTGTTACACCACTACTAACTTAAATGCAAGGCGAATTCATAATTCGCCTTGCTGAAATGGGAAAATTGAGTATTCCGGACCATAGACACCCATTGTCAACTTTGTTCACTAGTTGTCCTGTACTACTGTCACTTTCATTGAAGTTTCGCATAATTCTCATTGACATTTATTCAAAATAGAGGAAAATTGGTGTGCAAGTAATTTAATCAAGGGGAAAATGTCACAAAATTTAAATGATTCTATATAATAGCATTTGTTTCTTATATAAAAACTTTTTCAAAGCCATGAGACCAGTGTTGGGATATCAATAAGGGAAAACCTGTAATGCCTTGTTCACGCTGCCGCGAAATTGAGGTCTTTCGCAATTTGGGCTGAAATTGAGTTGAAATTGTTCAATTTCGCATATATTTTGACAATCACGAAATTGAGATATTTACAACAATTTCTTGAAATTGTCGCTGTTTTTACTCTCCAAAATTAACGTAGTACTCTTTTTTGCATATATGCAAGGAGAACGAAGCCGACAGAACATTTTGCGGTGTGCCGCCGTCGTAGATAATTTTTTTGAAGTTCACGCCGCCGTCATTAAGGAATGCTTCGACTTAAAATCTAGTTCGATGTTATCGCCTAAGCCGCTTTTAAAGTCCCGAATTACAAAAAAAAATATCTAATTTTTTTTGCACAACCAACGAGATGAGCCTAAAAGTAACGTCTGCCGAAAAATCATGTTCAATAAAAACTCAGTTGCCGCTGTCGATTAATTTTTTTGTTGCTCCAATGCCGTCGATAATTATGGGTCGGCTTCGTTCACCGAACACGTGGTTACTAAAATTACAACATAAAACAAAACAATTGTATGCCGCCTCATTCATAAAATTTAAATTTTAACTTTTCGACGACATAGAGTAGTGAAAATAAATTAAAAATCGTGGTGAATCAGGGCATCATGTTAAAGTTCTCGTACCATTCATTTATTTTATTGTTTTCATTCATTTCCTAGCTAAATTTCGGTTATTGAGCCCAGGCACTAAAATTTTACTAATGGTAATGTTTGTAAACAAACCGTTGTCATTTTCCAACGAAATTGCTCAAATGCCAGTGTGAACGATTTCAATTTCGTTCGACAATTTCAATCCGAAATTGTCAATTTCGTAGCAGCGTGAACAAGGCATAAGACAGCCCAAAGATGAACATGCCGGAACTGCTTTTAATCTAAAAACTTCTCCGCCCAAAACCTGCAGCAACTTCTGTGGTCGCAGATGAAAAACCCGGAATGGTGGAATGGTAGCTGAACCGGAGGAAGGACCAATTTATTAGGACAGAGTCGGTTATTCTACTTTAAGTAACTTATTCGACTTTAAGTAACGTGTTGTATTCTTGTTTCGAAGTGATATTTTTGTTGAAAATTATTTATTCTTTTCATATGAAATTTTAGAATTTTAATGTATATTTTTGTTTGGGAACAAAAAAACTTCCATTTATTGCTTTCAACGACATCTACCCAGTCCAAATTTATTTTTAATGCACGTGGTGTTACTTCTGGTAGTAAAAATTATCGAAATGTCAAAATTCCGTTTCTTAAACAATTATCAAACAATTGTATCCGTACGAAATAGCATTGGCGTAACAACCCTGTACTTGATTTTGTCTACGAAATTTTCCTAAAGATCTGAGTACCAAGCACATGAAAAGACAGCGAAATTTCCGGTTCATGAAATTTTCGTTATTTTTTATACACGTACTTCTAATGACAATGAAAATTTCATAAAAACTGAATACCGGGCTTGAAAAGCAAAAATAAATTAATGGTTCAAAACAACGAACAAAATAACAACAACGGCATTTCGTTTTGTGTGTTAAAATTGTTGTGTTAAATACAACACAAATGTATGCTAACAATACCAGTCAATAAAAAAGTGTAAAACACATTTAAATTCCACAGCTTTGCACCAAAACGACATGAAACATTATTGTAATTCCACCTGGTGTATGTCACTTTTCGTCAAACATCTCTCTATCACACCGACCGCATCACGAAGAGTGTGAAAGGAAACGTCAGATGAGACAAATGGCGGCTCTACTATAAATTTACTCTATGGTCTGTACTCAGCTTAAGACATTAGAAAAATAAACAAGTTGTCTATTCCAGTGGTAACACCACATCAATGCGCCGTGATTGAAATGGTTGCAAACAAAAATCCTATTCAAGATGGATTCATAGATGGTGAACGTATAAGCACATCTGATTTGCTTTGTTTATATTGCAAACCACTTCCGAACTGTCAAGTTCACATGTATTTTGTTTTTGTATGTGTTTGTTTACATTTATTGTTGGTATACGTATGAGCTGGATTTGACACAAGGTAAGTGAGAAGCAAAAACAAAACAACACCTCCTGCGTCTACCATGAGTAGTTTTTATCATGGTAGAAGGAGAAGGTAAACTCATTAGACAGCTGATTCCAATTTTTCTTATTGTTTAGTTGGCCGCATGGTTGAAATATGAGGTTGTGTTATAAGAACAGCTGATCGAAGTTTTTAATGACGTTATACAGAGTTCTGTCAAATGTTATCTAATTTGTTTGTTTATTTAGTAAATACTTAACAGTTTCCAAGAAATTCGATATAAATCCAATTTGACCACTTGTACAATTAAAGAAAGTAAGAAAAAATAGAAAAATCAACTGAGTTTGACAGAACTCTGTATAATTAACCCATACACAATCCTCCTACTATCACCTAATTAATTTCATCACACAATTGTCGTCGGTTAAATCAACGAAATATTGTAGTAACTTTTTAACTAATTTAGTTATTCAAAATGACGAAATTTTGTTAAATTTACAAAATTTCGTCAGTATGAAATATCATAGCGTGAGCGTCATTTTGAAATACAGAGTCGTTTTAGTAATAGTCTGTGTGCGCATTAATTGAGAATAGAGCAACAATTTTAGTAATTACTAATAAATATCTTTAAAGTCAGCAATATTAATAAAAATTTTTGCAAATAAAATATTAACGTGTACATTTACGTCTTTTCGGGTATATTGTCCAACAAAAGGAATTGAAAATCAATTTCTGGTTACAAAATAAGTGATTTTTTTGGAAATATATGTGCCTTCTATTGCAGTGTGCAAACATTTTTTAATTTTATATACATAATTGTATACTAATTTACATTGTCTCATTATAATATACAAAATCAATATAATTATGTTGAAAAAGAATATATGTATTAAAAAATCATTTTTACTGGGATTTATTGTCGACAAAATATAGTCAAATTGAATAAAATCATTAGTAAAATGTACTATTTTTATTTATTTATTTATTCAGTATTGTAATACAAAGCCATCCAGGCCAAAATAAATATGCATTACATAGTAATAACTTTCTAAGTACTTACAGCTAAATATAAACATATTATTCATATATCATTTTAATACTAATGTATGTAAAAATAATAACAAAATAAATATAATTCAATTTTATCCAACTCATTTGGCTCCCCAGCCATTGTGTTCCAAGAGTACAAAAGCATAGACCGAAATGTGAGTATAATAGAAACAATGGGTCCAAAATCAGAAATCAGCAACAAGCCATTCAAATACCAAAGCATAAATAAATATCGAAAAAAACCATACTAAAAAAGTACATACATGCGATTAAATAAAATAGACAAAAAAAAAGACTTTAATTAGTGTATTATTGTTTTTAAGATATATCTCGCCAAAGGCAATACAGTTAACTAGCAAAATAATGCAAAAGTTTCAGGCGAAATACATTATTAGAGTGTGAAAAAACACGTAACATAAGGGGTAATCGATTCCAACATCTAGCCACTCTCACTATGAATGACCTCTCATATACCGACTTAAACACTCTCGGAAAAGATATCTGAGGGTTTCTGGAAGAACGTGAGAACAAAAATACCTTGCATAATGGTAACGGCCTACCTCTTATAATAACCCTATGAAAAAAATTAAAATTCGATATTTAACAAATTCATCAAAGGAACATCCCAGGAATTGTTTAACATAACCAGATATATGACTCCTAAGTCGAACCTTATACACAAATCTAACAATTGTATTAACTATACGTCTTAATCTATTGATATTAATCACCATGGTACCCGATACGACCTCTAGGCCATATAATACCTGCGACATCAAAAGTGCATGCACTAATTTCAGCCTGACATGAGTCGGGAGGAATACATTCGTGGAGTAAATCCTCCGCAAAGTACCCCAAACTCTACAACGAATCAATATGAGGTTTAAACGATAGTCTACTATCAACAACAACACCCAAACATTTATGTTGCTCAACAAACTCTATTCCAACATCATCTAAAAAAAGATCAAAGTCAAAACGGAAACGATTAGTGGGTCGAAATATCATAGCCTTAGATTTCGTTGTATTTATATTCAACGAGTTATTCAATGTCCAAACAGATATACAATCCAAACAACAGTTAATGCCATGCTCAAAAACATCTGGATAATTAGTATTTCCAGTAAATAACAAGAAAACATCATCCGCAAACAAGAAGGCCCTACAAATCCTAGAATTCACATGCAAATGAAGATCATTAACATAGAGGATAAACAACAGAGGCCCTAAAACAGACCCCTGAGGTACCCCAGAATGAAGGGAAAGCAAACTAGATTTAACACTATTAATTTCAACAAACTGTCATCTATCACGCAAGTAAGACATTATAAGTTTACAAGCAGATTTTGAAAAATTAAACTCACTCTTAAGCTTAAATATCATCCTTGAAAAACAAATAGAATTAAAGGCCTTCGAGAGATCAAGGGACACCAAAATACTCAACTTTTCCAGATTCATATTTTCCCTTATAGAGTCAGTAAGCCTAAGCAACAATGATGTAGTATTATGCCCTTGACGAAAGGCAAATTGGAATTCATAAATGTTTACTGTTGAAGATTGAAGCATCTGGTCTTTAAGAAGATGTTCAATAACCTTGGACAACGAAGGAAGAATAGAAATCGGTCTCAAGTAGTCAGAATCCCGAACTACTTTAGATTTAGGAATGGGTACAACCCTCGCCGTCTTCCAGGAAATAGGAAATACTGATGACGTCAGAATGGAGTTGGCTAAATTTAAGATTAATGACGAGACTTGGTTAAATATCAATTTCAGGAATTTAATAGGAAAGGTAAAAAGGTATTCAAGTTCTCAAAATCACGATCCCAAGCTACATCACCCCCATCACCAACACAACCAGCACCCCTAAGAACTTTCCACAAACCTGCAGAATCAAGTCCACCAAAAAGTCTAGAAAAATGTTTCCTTTTTTTCCCTCCTAATTACACTCTTAGCCTTATTACGAAGCTTACAATACGATCTCCAATTTGTCGACGTTCGGTTAGTTCTAAAAACAGAATAAGCCAAATCCCTTAGAGATCTCGCCAACACAATAACTCTTGACTCCATCCAAGCATCATTACAATGGGATATCCTCTTCCTAACAACAGGAACAAAGGAATACAATTTCACAAGAAGTGAGGTAATTATGGAACACTTCATGCCAATGTCAACCGAACTAAAAAATAGATAGGAGTCAAAACTGTTAATATACGAAAATATCCCATTCCAATTTATATTATTAAAATCACGATAGAATACAAATTCCTGTACAGGTTTTATATTAAAGGTAAAGGCAGCAAGAATCAAAGCATGATGAACTTGATCAGAGTAGCATATCATCGAGATATCAGATATCAAAAAGAAATCAAGCAAAGATGTGGAATCATTGACAACATCAAAGTGAGTAGGTCTAGAGTTATGAGAAATAGACATATTAAATCGAGCGCACATTGATCTGATCAGGTTAGACTTATAGGGACAGAATACATTACAATTGAAGTCACCAACAACTATAATATTAGAATACCTAGAAAACAAATCACGATGTCGATGCTCAAACGCAACCAAATCTCCACTACGCAGTTAAACAACACCTAAAAGAATTTTGATATTACCAAAATATAATTCAATAAAAAGAGTCTCACATACACCATAATCACAGACTCAAAAAATAGGCTTAAATTTAAGCCCATCAGATATAAAAATTCTCACACCTCCACCTCTTAAGTCTGTTGGTCGATCACTACGACTGAATTTATAGCCAGGAATCGCAACAGCCCGGTTAGAAAAATTTTCATTCAGCCAAGTTTCCGTCACTGCAAATACATCAAACACGTTATCCTTCAGAATACTTTTCAGCTCATCTAATTTAGTAGAATTACCCGAAGGACATAAACTTCGGCAATTAAGGTGACCAACTTTTAATCGATTACAATAATTTTGAAAAACAGTCCTCAAGTAAGAGTTGTTACTGACTACTGGACCCATATTATCATTAGAAGACATGAAAATAAAAGAAAAACACTACGGTGGGGAACCAAAACAAGATTAGTGAAAGTAAGAATGCAAAATGTATTAAATATAGATATAGAAAGTAAAAAATATATTAAAAACTAATCATAAAAAAATCCAATGAGTGTTCGAACTCACGGGCGATGTGTTAACACCTTTTTGCTACACGGTACCTGGTCGATTTCTATGAACACATTCGTAAATGTTACATTGGAAAATAAAAAACAGCGTTCAATCATATGATGACGTTACAGTTAAATAATATTAATACTTAAAATTATTTAAAGACCCAGTGCAAGCACATGTGTCATTATTTTCTTGCTCAACACTTTTTGTTTTATTCCCACAAAAGTCAAAGAATGCAAAGCAACAGACACTTGTACATACATACATACATTGTTATATTCGTACGATATAACCGAAGATCCACATAAAATACTTTTTTAATATTACTCCAAATTAAACACTTCAATCTCGGCTCGCCGATATCGGATCGCCTTAATTTTTGGAATAAACTCTTCGTCGAAACTCGCACTAGCTTTTTAATCCAAAAATTAATAAAATCGGCTATGAATTTCCGGAGAAAATTGCGTGGGAAAATTATATGAAAATCGCCCAATAATCACTTTCAATACCGACTGCCGCCAAGAAACGAACAAACAAACGATGATAAGACAAAACCGAAGATCAACATAAAACACTTTTTTAATATTACTCCAAATTAATACTCCAAATTAAAACACTTAAATCTCGGCTCGCCGATATCGGATCGCCTTAATTTTTGGCCCAAACTCTTCGTCGAAACCCGCACTAGCTTTTTAATCGAAAAATTAATAAAATCGGCTATGAATTTCCGGAGAAAATCGCGTGGGAAAATTATATGAAAATCGCCCAATAATCACTTTCAATACCGACTGCCAAGCAACGAACAAACAAACGATGATTTACTCTTACAAACCTAACACTTGCGTATGTATTAAATTTATAGTTTACTGCCCTAGAGGCGCGCGTATAGATGTTAACACATCAAAAAAATTATTCCACATCAACAATCAGCTGATTACAAGAAAAACGAAAAAGCAAAGCAAAAAATACGGGAACAATTAAGAGAAAAAAAGAAAAAAAAAACAGTGTGGTGCTAGTTATATCGATATATAATGAAGCATTTTAAAAAAGCAAGACTGAAATATATAACTCAAGAAATAATAATAATAACTCAAGAATAATTCGAGCAGCAGTAGCCTTTCCCAGCAACTCAGCACATCCGAGAGCATCAGACTCCACCACCTCACCATCAGGCATCATCAACTTGGCAATAGGCTTAGTAGCATTAATCACACGGAACTTACTAATGATTCTGTCTTGAAGAAGCTTTCTACATTGACCATTCAATTTACCAGCGGCAGGCGAGAAATGATCATTCAGAAAGACACGTCCAGTAAGAGCCGCTGCAGGAATCATAGGGTCAACCAGCAAATTAGAGGCCAGTAAGGGTTAAGTTTTCATCAAATTGAAATATTCCTTCATAATAGCATCGCGCAAAAATACACTAGTGGTCTTCATGAAAGCTCGAAAGAACCTCGTAAACTCGAAAACATCGTAAACTTGCACAGCAAACGTCAAAACAAACAAATTTCCCATACAAAGCGACTTGCTCAAAAGTGGAAAGTTTTCGAGGCAAACGTGGGATGGAGAAACGTGTAAACTTTTGACATTTCGTTGTCATCTGACTAGGATGGATAAATAAGGTGATAGCACTAGAATAGTAGAAAAAGTACACATACATAATACATGCAATTGCTACTGCTACCACATTATGTATCCATCGTGGTCAGCTGATATGGTTTTGAGCACAACTACGCTGAGCAACTTTACCTGGTGCCTCATGCAACGGTGCGAGGGAAACTTGCGCTGAGCAAAAGTTCTCGGCTTTCACGTTTGCATGAATGCCGCTACTATTAAACTTAACCAGTATAGCTTTACCTTTGTTAATATAACAGGCGTAATTAATGTCCTGGAGTGTATCCGGAATTTTGTAAAAAGATCCTAATTGGATTATAGTATTAGGAATATTTTGAAGACCCTTTGGCAAGCCACCAATAACAATATCCGCACGATAAAATTCTTGTACAAGGCATTATTCTCCGCCTCCAACTCAGCAACCTTGGCCGACGTAGACGATTCAACCTGCCTCACTAGCTTACTGCAAACAATGATATCAGTTTTTAAGGCAGTAACACAAGCAGACAATTCCAGCTTCAGATCAGCAACTGCATCAGTAAAAGCCTGCTTGATAGAAATGCGTTCCTCATCACCCTTCCGAAGAATTTCATCAAACTTGGCATTTAAAGTATCAAACTTGGAATTTAAAGTGGAAACTTCATCATGTACCGAGCTATGACCAGCTGAGCACATATTAGACTTGCAAGGTGGGCAGATGAAAGACACAGAAGCATCGCTGAATTTATCTAAGTCCGCATCCGAAATTCCAGCACATGAACCATGCACCCACAACGAGCATAAGTCACACTGAATGCTACAACTAACACTCCCAATGTTCAACTTGCAAACTCCACATTTATGGACTTTCTTGGATGGAGCCATTGCAAAAAGTACAGAAGAGGTTATGTCTGTATACGAATGTATGCACAGGTTATAGATGAAAACAGCATGAACAACAGCAAGCACAGCAACAACAATAAGCAGGCAGCCACAGCAACAACAATACGAAAGCAGGTTAAACAAAACAACTTGTAAAATTTAATGTTAAAGCCAGTTCTCCAAAGGTCCTCAAATTTAATTATGTTAACTCTCCAATTTAAGTAGTATTCAAGTTAAAAGTAATTAAATAAATGACGATTTGTAACTAAATATAATCAGCCGATGTGAACCACGCGTTTACTCAGGCATAGGGTCTACTCAAGCGAAAATAAAAATTTAATACAATTATTTTTGTATGGCAAACAGCAAAACTGCTGATTTTGGTCAAACAAATTTATTTTCCTTCAAATAAAAATTTGCTCAATGTGACCAAAGTGTGACGACTAAAGAACAAATATTTTCCTCTTTTTTGGGCAAACATTTATTTGATCTTAAGTACTATTTACACTTCGGCGTGAACGCGAACGCGAAAAAGTTTATTTTGCAAATATCTACACTAAAAATGAAAACTAGTCGATAAATGGCCCCTTAATCGATGGATTATTTAATAAGCTTTGACGTTTTATAATAATTAATTAAAAAAAATAACCATTTTTGCTGTTTTTTTCATTCCCCTGTGTCATACTTTTTTCCCGCTCGTTTCGCTATGCACAATACTCACCACGGGAAAAAAGAAGTGTAAACGCGACTGGTGAAAGTGTAAAATAATAGAGGTGGATATCGGTCAGCTGTTTACGAAATTTAATTTTCACGTCAGAATAGCAAGTGTCATTCTGAAAATATATTTGTCGGTGAAAAAAAACAAACTATCAAAAGATAATAAGAAAAATCTAACAAAAAGTGTTTGAAAACATACAAATGGAGAACGAAGAGTGTGGAGGTGGAATTTTTAGAGGATCCTTCCAGTGGTTATGGGCAATACTTCCAATTCCAGGAGGAAAAAAGCAAGGAAACCACCAAAAACTTTCAGAGACCAAAACAAATAGGGTTTAAATCAATTGCTCAAGGCGAAGCAAAGAAAGAGGTAGCAATTCTAATAAAGCGATATCCCTGCCTTTGGAATGAAGCAGAGAAGGACTATCGAGACCAATCCAAATGGTTGGCGGCGTGGAAAAAACTTGCTGATGAAATTATGATTTCAAGTAAGTTAGTGAAGGTCATATTAGTTGTTCCTGTATGAAGTTTGTGTGTTTATGAGAGACCATTCCATTATTGCCTAGGGTCTGGAGAAGTCTTATAAAATCGGCCCGGCCGACTTTAGCCCTTTCTTATTTTTTATTGTTACTTCTTTATTTTTATTACTTTAGTGCATCTTTTATTTTCATTTTTAGTTTCTGAAGCAAAATCCTTGTGGAAAAAGGCCAGAGACAGCCATCGGTATTTTTCTAAAAAGCAAAATGTGGGAAAAAGTGGGGATGCGGCCCCCGATGAACATGACGATGATTTGGATTTAGAAGAATCCAATGAAATGCGGACTGAAATGTCCTTCATAGATGACAATTCAGCGTCAAGTCAAAGACAAACAATTTCATTGGGTGGTGGTTCCCCGCTTTCTAGCCCCTTAGTCGACGGAACGAGCACGCCAACGTCATCAATATATTCATATTTAACTCAAAAGAAGCGTTCTGATAGCGGTTCGTCGGCTATAGAAGCTGCTCACATGGTGAGCCAATCAATCACCAGTCTGATCGCCAACAAGGGCAGTAATGCCAATAATATGAAGTATTACCATACATGGCAACACATTGAAAAGCTTTATGAGCAGCTGGATGAATGCACAATTACCGATCTAAATCATAAAATAATAACCACAGTATATAATACCGTAACAGCAAATCGAAAAAATGATAATTAAAAGAACGTTTTTTATAAAATATACATTAATTTTAATATTATTAAACATACATAGTAATGTATTAATTTCTTAAAAAAAGAATTATAGAAATAACAAAAATAAAAAAAAAATGTCCGTGTTTTCTGACCCAGGGGAGTGGAACCGATTAACTATTTGATGTAGGGTAATGAAAATTTGGCATAAATTGTGCTGACAAATCGGAAACTTTAATATTTTTTCCAAGCGTTAGTATACCTGTGCTTGGTTTCATAATATACTAGCTTCTTGCCCGCCACTTCGTATGCAGTGGACACCAATGAAAATAAAAATCTGACTTCGAATTTATCTTTCCTAATTTTCAGTCTCGTAGCTCTAAAAAATATTTTTGGCACAGACCGAATTTTGAATAGACGTATAGCCTATAGTTCCTTCCAGACGTGCCACTATATGTGTAACAAATTAAAAAAAAATAAAACAGAGGGTTGTATAATATTAGTTGTAATGAAAATGTTTATTCGAGACATTTGTTTTGCCAAGGAACAGTACCAACTTCTGAATTTACAAAATATTTTAAATTGTCTCTTACACATTTAGCTTTGTCACAAGTTCGACCAACTGATGTTTTTAGTTGCGTTAGCTGAGTTGTTTTACTACGCCAATCACCTTCCACTAAATCCCCATTGAAATCGTAGTAATCAGCAAACCCTGGTGGACAATATGACTTTTTCCTTATTAACAAATTGTGCAAAACGCAGCAGGCTAGAACAATTTTTGAAGCACGGGCAGGGTTTTGACGCAACGGTTGGCTCAAGCAAATCCATTTATTAGAAAGTATACCAAAGGAATTCTCCACACATCTTCTTGCACGGCTCAAACGATAATTTCAAATCCTTTCTTCTGGTGTTAAGGACTGTCCTCTTTTTGGGGAATATGGCTTCATAATTCTTTCTTGTAAAGGAAAAGCGTCATCAGATATAAAATAAAATGGTATTTTCTTTCCATCAATATTTGTATCTCCTGGAACAGCCAATGTATTGTTACAAATTTTCTGACCAATTTTGTCTGAAGTAAATACGCCACTGTCTCCTTCACTACCATATGCTCCAACATTGACGTAAATAAACTTGTATGAAGCGTCCGAAATAGCCATCAGAACTATAGAATAAAATTTCTGGAAAATAATGTTAATAATTATGTTGAAGATAGAGAAAATCATATATTCAATAACAACATACATACTTTGTAATTGTAAAACAAACTTCCTGAATTCGGTGGACAACGAATGGCAACATGTTTGCCATCTATTGCACCCAAACAATTCGGCAAATTCCATCGATAATTGTATTCATTGGCCACAGACAACCAGTTGTCATTTGTAAAATCCATAAACTCATTTTGAAATTCATAGATTATCGCATCACAAACTTGGCCAACTATATGTGTAAATGACGATTTGCTAATCCTGTAAATTGAAGACATATGACGGCTTATTGTTCCCGATGCGACATATTCCAAAACAATAGCAAGTCTCATTTTTTCTGGTATGCGGTCATTGGGACGAGTATTTCGCTTAAATTTTAAATGTTTTTCCACTTTCTTAAAAATTGTCTGGAATGTAGCCGTATCCATATGAAAGTTCTCAGTAAAAAATTTATCGCTTTTCGTCAAATCCTGAAACTGCGAAAGTTATTATAGTACTTATTTGGCTTATTTTAGTGTGCTGCTTACGTCTGTGGCAAAACGACCCTTTTCATTTCGTTCAGCTAAATACGGATGAACCCATACATCCCTGGGCTTTCTCTGTTTTGTTGCTCCTAGTAATAACAATAAAACTGTTACTGACCCGGCCAAAATAACTACATCGGTGTAGTCTTCCATTTTTTTTAACTTTGTTGCGTACTAAAACAATTTATTCGCCTATATCTATAAACGTATGTTTTTGACATTTCTGTTCTTTTACCTCTGACATCTTAATTTCACCACTGCAACTTTTCACACAACATTTTCATAGAGGAGTTTTTATTTCCCGATTAAATTTCACGTTCGCGTTCACTATGAAGTGTAAATAGTACTTTACAAATGAATTGTACGAGTAAACAATGGTAAATAACAGATGGTATAAGCAGTTTTGTCAGCTTTTACGACTCAAATTATAAAATGAAAAAAATCACCAACATTAAACTAAAAAGGAGAAATAGTAAATATTAACATTTTTAAAAATATTTTGGTAATTTTGTTCAACGGCTATAAAACTGTGTACATATGTAAAAAGAGCAAAGTTTTAGTTTGTTAATCAGTACTAACTTTTCAAATCGGCTCAAAACCGACTAAGCTGCGACTAATTAGGATGTATAGGTTATAAGGATAATTTGGCCGTATTTATTGTTTTGAGGCTACTGAAAATGTTGAAAATGGTTTTTAATATGCTCTACCAGACCTTACAATTATGCTAGGTGGTTTTGGAGCAAACTCGCAAAAAAAGAATTTAAAACAATTTCGATATTTTTTCAGATCATTTTTCAAAATTTCAACATAGGATGTCACGATCACGAAATTTCATTTAAGTTATTTTCTTTATTTTGACTTCGTTTGTATTAAAATGTATTAGAGGTCACATAGATCGGCTTAAGGTGGCTCAGTCAACATAATATCTTCCCATATATCCGAACTTTGATATTTAAAGTTTGATATTTAATATGTTTTACTTAAAACAATGAGTTCTACGAAGTTATGAATTCGGTCTCCTATAAAACATATATCTGAGCTACTCACTCTACTGCTGTTCGCTAAGTCCCCTTTTCCACTAGCAAATATTTCTTTGCAAATTCTTGAGTTTGTTGGCGAGAGGGGTGGGAGGAAGAGAAACAAATCTTTGTCAGTTCAGTATTTGCTGTTCTTGCAAATTCTGCTCTGTTCTTTTCGCTGAAACAAATTTATTTGACATACCGGTTTTAACCCATTCGTTTTTACCTGTCGGTTTTTTGTTTACAAATCTGTTGGTTGTAGTGATTGTTTGAAGTAAACAAATGAAATTTAATTTATAAATTACCATTTTCACACCGATTTTAAATTATTTATACACTTCTTAAGAAAATTCTTTAAAATGTAAACAGTTTTGACGTTTCTTTCGTTCTTTTGTATTTTGATTCGCAAAATTTGGCAAAGAAAAATTTGTGAGTGGAAAAGCATTCGAAAATACCAAAAGAGAAAAGAAAAAATTTGGCAAAGAAATATTTGCCAGTGGAAATGGGACTAATCAAAGATTATATGAGTATTAGTCACAGTTGATGGATATGTCCACCACAGTTGACTAATCATACCTGATGTATATATCCATCACAGTTGACAAATCAAATTTATATATCAGTCAAAGGTGATGGGTATAATTTTTAATATAAAAGATGACGTTATTAATGATTTTATGGTATATTTTTATTATTTTTATATATTTTTTAAATCTTATTGTATAATAAATGAATGAAGTACAAACAATGAATGACTAAGAATAAATGAATAAGAATAAACGATCCAAAATGTTAATAAACAAAAAGAAACATTAAACTGGGCAAAATAAAATACTTATTTACAATTTGTTTTTAATAAATCTTCTGCTTCATCCTATGGTGGCTTCGTTCAGCTGCCTTCTCGCACTGTTTCAAACTCCACAGCTCCTTGGAGTTGAAAAACATGTACAATTTTAACAGGAGATATATAAATATTAATAATTATTTAATCATTTATAAACAAAAATATGTACATACCTCGCAGTTATTGAACCACATAAGCTTCCCTGTCACATGCTTTTCCCACCTTTGCTATTGCTTGAGCAAAATCTGGTGTGTCCAAATTCTGCTCTACCTCTCGCTTTAATGGTCAGGGAAGGGAGCATGCTGCAAACTTCATCAATGATTTTGGCCAGTCATGCCACAGATAGAATATTCCACTACTTTTTGATGGCTTTTAAATGCCTTATTTTTCATAATAATTATATCTGTTTTTTGGACCACATAAATTTATTCTTTTCCACTGTTTATTTTTATTCCACGATATTCAACTTTTGTCGAGGATTCACAAATTTAACTTTTTTAACGTCAACAAATTCAAGTCTCCTTCAACACTAACGGTCAAATGACCCAAACTATTCTTGTAGGGTTGTTTCACTCTTGCACATGCAACTCAGTATAATATATTTGCAAGTGTGTCAGTGCAAAAATATTGTGTGTATTAGTTTCCATCATTCATATCTTGTAGGGTTCATTTTAATGTGCAATCTTACCAAATGTTTAGCCCATTTTTCATATTTACAGAAACAAACTTTGTTTTTGTTTTCAATAAAAGAATTATTAATTGCATACTCAGTTGTTGCTTACAAATTAAAATAAATGATGTTATACTAATGAATATTGTAGGAGCACCTACATCCCGTTTGTTACCGCCGAAGAATCCAGTTACGTTCTCTGTGATTGGTATTCACTAGATGTGGATATCGCCTAAGAACTTCTGAGATAATCTTACCATAGTTTATCTTGGAGTTTGAACCGTCTTTCACGACAATGGTGAGAGGTTTATCAGAACCATCGTGGTTTACTACGATAGACTACTGTTGTGTATTCCGACTGCTGTTGTGTTATGGGCGTTTGAATGACAGCATAATGCTTGCATCATAGTTTCCATCATCCCAAATATGCTCAGCAAACTATTTAATATCTTTCTTTGTTGTTATTGTATCCCTTTCAAAGTGTTTCAGAAGGGTATCTAACGATGTGGTACTGCTGTTGAGTTGATTCCTTAAAAGATATGATAATCACCACCGTCGTTCTAATTTTGTTCAGGCTCTTGTTTTATAAGCGTAAATGTTGTTCAGCTTACCTGCTGTTTCACGGGATAAGGCTTGTCGCTGCCATACTGGACGACGTAAATCCCATGTATGTGTTTTGCTGTACACTACGATGTTGCTGCTGAGGTTGTGCGGAGTATTGCAACCTATCACAATACGATGTTGCTGTATTAATGAATGACCTGTTGCACTGACAGTGGCGCAGGCATACGTTTGGAGTTGCAGGCTACTGAAAAAGCAGAATGGGAAAAGGTTTCACTCTCTCGACATTAATCTCGTCGATTACTTTACTTACCATTACAATTTTCTGTGGATGCATTTCTTTTGTACGCTTATGAGCTTCGAAGAGTTTTAATAGAATAGTCATCGTCTACTACCTCATATTTCTGTTCTTTCCAAAACATTAACATATTCGGTTGAGGCACTTAACAATAATCGATGTGTTTTCAATTGAGAAATGTCACGGAATTTAAGAGTTAAATAGCAATAGTTCGTTTTATTCAAGTTCTGTAGTTTCTGACAAAAAAAACTCCGCAGATGTGGTATTTATCTCCCCCCAAAATTATTTGGGGGGAGATATGTTGACATTCGAATATAACAATAATAACAAGTGGAGTTTCCAACGTACATAGGTAAATTCAGTATTGTCGACAATATTGCATCTTTTTCTTGTCCTCATACAAAAAAAATCACCAAACCCAAACTAGGTAATATTACTTATGGTTATTTTTTCTGTGTAGTTAGAATGCTGCTGTCTCGTCACAGTCCTTGACATTCAAATAAGATACAGGCAATTTGCCAACATTCATATGCAAATTCAGCATTGTTATCGGTAGTGTGTTTTGCACTTAGATTTAGGCAATAATGCCACATATTCTTGTATTCGTACAAAATAAATCACCAAACCCAAGCTAGGCAATATTACCTATGGTTATTTTTTCTGTGTAGATAAATGATCTGGTATGAGGCAATGCTTTTAGGCCACCCTGCAACTATATGAAATCATTTGGGAATGGCAATCCCATTACAATGCCACCCTGCGACTGGGTGACCTATCTGTTGTAGGCAACTCGGCAACTCTGGCCATTCTGAAGCTCTTAAATTCGCTGCTACAACGCAGAAAATAAAAAGAATTTTTATTGTTTAATTTAATTGTAAATGTAACTACATTTGTGAAGAATATCGCCCACAAGTGTATTAAACATTTTCCTATAGGAATTCTCCAAAGAATTTCTCGATTAATCACCTAGCAATCCAATTGAAAATTGTGTGTGTGCCCCAGAAAAAAAGCCAAAAAAAGAAGAAAAGAAAAAGAGTGTAGTGAAAAAATGCGAATATTTTCCAGCTTATAGAGCTGGCTGCATTTCGCAATACCAAAAATAAAGAAGTTAGAGTAAAACAAACGCTGTTTAAACAATTTAAAGTTTCTTTCAGAATACCGTAAAAGTCTAGAAAATAACGCAAAAGTCATACATAATTATCAATGCGGCTGACCTGAGTGTCAAATAATCGAGGAAATCTTATTCAGTAATGCCACAGTAGAAAGTGTGGAGTGAAAAGCGAATCGAGGCAGAAGAAAGACAAAAAAATCGATATTCCTGGTGTCTCATTCAATAGAATTCAATGCAGTAGACCGTTTCGCAATATAGGAATAAATAAATTAATAAAAAAAAAACAAAGTTCACCGTACGAAATTGTAGCAAAGAGTGTGCATTTTCTTGTAATACAACACCCAAAAGTGTGGCCCATCTCAGAGCAGTGTCAATTTTTCAAAACTCTTATCCTGAGGACGAACCGACAGACCTCGTACACCACCTTCCTCGTCTTCGCCGTGTTGCGTTGCATAGTTTGTTGAGTTCAGTTCAGTCGGGTAAATGGGTAAGTGAAGAAAGAATTTTCATTTTATAAATGTTAGAATGGTAATTATTGTTATTTCTTTGTTTTGTTGTGTTAAATCATCATTCGGGCATTTTGCACTAATTCTTGAGGCAGTAAAAGAAAAAGAGGCGAGAGTAGCAAGAACATTGACCGATTAACAGAAATGCCTGAACAAAAAGTGCAAGTACGATTTATGGACAAATAGACCAGACGTGAATGAATGAACGAACGAATGCAAATAACGATCGAGCGAACGAACGAATGATCGAAAATAATGAATGAACACTAAACACACGGCCTGAGACGCAGGCACCAGCTATGATTTGTTAGCTGCATTAAAAAGACCTTGAAATTATGAAAATGTAATGGGAATACATATGGGCGCTTCGCAATATGAAATACGACTGCACAACATTCAAAGACCAACAGCGAATGGCTAACAACGTGCAGTTTGTATATTTAGAAGCACAGACGGCCAACAGTGTTGGTTTTGGTAGTCAGTAGTTACCCAAATGGACAGCAGTTGTGTCTCATTTAGTTTGCATTCCGTTGTCGCCCATCGCCCACGTACGTTTGTTTATTTTCCGTTTGTATCGTTCTGTCGATATTTTGTTTGTTTCATTCTGCTGGGAAGAACATTGCAATTTTCTGTTTTGCGTTTTCTTCTTTACGTAAGATCCACTGGGAGAATGACGGATGCTGTTGTTGTTGTCTCCGTTGTTTATCCTATCTGTAATTTTACGTTCTGGCCAATTAAAATACGACAATCAATATAACAAAGCTAATTAAAGTTCAGTCAGAAGTTCTGGATCTTCAACTATAAGCGTTTGGATGAGTCAAAACAAACATATATGTATTTGCATTGAAATAAATTGCTGTTATTTGCGTTATACCCCACATTCTCCTGTCACCAGCGACCAGTGGAAACTAAGATCTCAGAAATTTCATTGGTGTCATTAATATGTACAACAGATAATGACTATGGCTATTGGCCAACTACAGCTGTTGATACGGCTACACCTTATGGTGCTTTAAACCAGGTAAATGTTGTTTTCCTGTCATTAAACATTTGTTTCTTAGCCGCAATTCAATCTCTATTTTGCGTTGGCACTTTATTTTTTTTGTATCCTCATTTTTCTAATTTCTTTCGTTTATCCGTTCGTACAGAAACAGAGAAGACAGAGCTGCCAAGCATTAATATTAAAAATGCTAAGTATTTGAACAAAAAAAGTTTTATAAATAATTTTAGGATGGTTGCATATTCTTGATGAAGCCCGTATTCAGCTGAATGAAATTACGCTACACCCAAAACTTTCCTCAAATTTCATTTGGTTGGTACTCAACTCTGCGAGAATTTCAGAGTTGTCTGACACCGATGTTTTGACAAACTACAAGAAAAACCACAATAAGATACATACTTCACTTAAGCCTCTTTGTGATAGCAATTTGCTGAGAACCGGAACAGGTCCAAATAACCGGTTCTTCTCGGAACCGGATTCGACAGAACCTGTTCTTAAAATACGCGGAACCGCATATCACTAGTCTTAATTAGGACCAGGCTATCACAAAGTCCATTTACAAGTGTCCCCACGTTTGAAGACTCGATTGTCAAATTAATATTCAGTATGGTCAAAATACAAGTATGAAAATACAAAATACAATTGAATGAAATGAACTGAACTTAATCCGGTACGCGATGGATGGTTTTGTATTACTTGATTGGAAATAAATAAAATAAATCAATCGATTTAAATCGAATATGTTTTGACATAATAATGATGTTTTTTTTTGGGTAAACAATGGATACAAATTAATTTATTCCTTTTTTTCTACCAGCAAATAAAGTATATATAAAATATTTATTGTCCAATATTAGGAATTATGACAATAAAATTTATTTAAATAGTCAAATCGTATTCGATTTTGACTCGATATTATGGTTTATTGAACACGATTTTATTCACCGCGGCTTGTTTCGCAGTTGCTCATCCTGTCAGTACGACTTTATCGGCGGTTTCTGGTTCTATCTCACGAATGGCCCGGATGATATTATCCTTAAGGGTGTGGATCGTTTCTAGATTATTGGCATAGCATCGGCGTTTAATGGCACTCCACAAGATCGCAGCTCAGAGGCGGTCAGTTGACATCGCCAAGTCGGCTGATAACACAATTTCCGAACTTAGTGCGCAAAAGATCCATGGTTTGATGAGCTCTGTTACATGGGGAAATGGCGCTTCCAGCAGTGTTTTCGAAAAAATTGGCCAATGATGGCACCACTCCAAAATCCACACCATGCTGTCAATCTCGTCGATGCGAGGCACACGACGAAGAGGACCGTGAGTGTTGATCACTAGTAAGCCTGTCTCACGAACTTTGTGGGCTTAATTTTCGCCCAAAACTTGTATTCAACAAACGCACAGTTTGGGCAGCACAACACTCAGTTTGGAAATAAGATTGCAATATTTTCCATCGTTGTTCAAGCCTAAAGTTACTCATTTTGGTCCGCGGAGGTATAATATAATGCTTTCTAATATACCGTGAGGTTAATGACAGCGAATTTCTCCACTAATATATCTACAATAAACATCATTGGATATCTATTTCAAATAAACTCTAATTCGCTGTCATTAACCTGATGTGTATGTATCAAGTAGAAGACTCTACTTCGCGGTATATTTGAAACCAATAAAAAATAAGGAATGCATAATTATAGCGGGTGATTCAAATACAGCTATCTTCTTAAATCATATGTTGATTTCACACTGCTGTTCGAAATATTGACTATCAGTCAGTAAATATCATCCTCCGCGGAGCAAAATGAGTCACATTACGCTTGAACAACGATGGAAAATATTGCAAACTTATTTCCAAACTGAGTGTTGTGATGCCCAAACTGTTGAGTACAATTTTTGGCCGAAAATAAAGGCCCACAAAGTTCGTGAGACAGGCTTGCTAGTGATCAATACTCACGGTCCCCTTCGTCGGTTTCTTCGGATCAAGAAGATTGACAGTATGGAGAGGTGGCATCATTGGCCCATTTTTTCGAAAATGCTGCTGGAAACGCCATTTCACCATGTAACAGCTCATCAAACAATCGATCTTTTGCGCACTAAGTTCGGTAATCGTGTTAACAGCCGACTTGGCTTATACTGGCAAAACTATTCTACAAATGGGTTGATCGCTGGATCGTTTAGCCAGAGAACGCCGTTGCCGTAACGAAACTTGGTTATAAAATGCACTTGTCACCAAACAAAGTTCCTGTCAAATACTTGAGTGAGCGAAAAACAAACATCCGCTACGGCAACACTTGTCGAAGTGGTGTCTATATGGCCGATATATATTTGGTGTTTTTTTGTATTCTCCACTGTTTCTCGTGAGTGGGGCTCTTGGATTTCGTATGATTAAAGTACGACCAAGCAGGCAAGTGACTGGCTGTGGTGCTTGACTGACTGATGGTTTGTGTGCTGTTGTTGTTTTCTACCAACTACGACAAGAACACACGGATGAACAACGAAAAACGAGTGCCAGACGAGTTGGCCCAGCTGCTGCGACATCGGCGACGAAAGCGACAACGATGAAACGAAGCCCCAATGGGGAGAGAAATTTCGAACGAATGAATAGATGAAGTAACACAAAACAAATTTTTGTGTGTTATTCTTTGCTATCTTTGCGAGCAGATTTTAGTCGCTCAGACGCAGTACGTCGTCGCCGTATGTGTCAGAGAAACCGAAAAAAATATTCGCCTTCTCCGTTCGTCTTGCTGAGTCTGTCGGTGTGTCTGTCGGTGTGTGTATGTTGTGTGTTAATATAGAGGCAGCAAAAAGAAGAACATTTTTTCTATTCTGCACAACAGGAACAAATTGAAATATTGAGCAAAAAAGACGAAAAAAAAATGAATTATATATAAAACTGAAGAATTTTTCATTCTTCTCGATATATCTACATTTTTGTGTTTTTGCAACAAAAAAAAAATTAAAATAATAATAAAAAACAACTAATACACATGTGAAAAATGATTTTCTTCTTCAAGTCAAATCGAAAAGTCTGCCTATTATGTGAAAAAATGTAGAAAAATATTTGAGTACAATAAGAAACGGCGAAAATGAAGAAATAAAGTGTTGGAAGAAGAAGAATAGGAAAATATATATTTTTTTTGTTAAAGTGAAGAAAAAAGTGAAAATCGGCCGTGATCTCGGTAAATTTACAGTAAATTGTGTGCGTTTTGAGTCATTATTTTTAGATATATCGATTTTATACGAGCAGCGAGCGGTGTTTGTGCGATTGTGATTGGGTTGCCTAATGAATATTAATATAATAACAAATATAAAAGAAATTAAAATGACTGCTACGTAAAAGTGGTGACCAAAATCAAGAATATGTTCGTTCCTTAACTATCATCAAACCACATCGAGTCGTCGTATTTGACTACAACAGCAACAACAACAACAGCTACTACTACTGCATATACTACTGAATGACGGACTCACTCTAAGCACCAGTCCAGTCAACCAGCTAACTTGGTATATATGTACCTATGTACATACGTATGAATACGATGAATAGGAATTAAGGCCCATCCGCCATCGCCATCACCTTCACCAACTGGCAGCAGTAGCAGAAGCAGCAGAACTACGTCGCTGCACGGCACATCTGATCCACATCACATTATCATGTATGAAAGTGAAATTGTTTTCTTTTGTTTTCTTTCTTGAACAAAAATATTGAACCAAAAGAAAAGAAGAGATTCAGTGAAACACAGAAACATCAAATAAATCACGTAAATTTCATTTCTATTTTATTAAAATTATTAACCGAAACACAAAATAGACAAAAATATTTATTACGATATCTACACGTATGTATGTATGTTTGCACCTACATTCCTACGTATGTGAAGTACATACCTCCCTACTCAATAGAAGATATGTATGTATGTATGTATATATGTATAAATATACATACATTATATATGTACATATAATCAGGAGTGGATAGGAGGAGGAGGTGCATGAGATGGACGACGACGATATCAGTGACGACTATTCAATTATAGGCTACAAAATATTGTGAATGTGTGAATTTAATAATAAAATAAAATATACAAAAATATACATCAATTTTTAAGAAAATATTTACGTTAAAGCAAAGAGAACGAACGAAAAATATATACAAATTACCTAATCATCATAACCATTGGAGGAGCAACGAACATTGAATTCTATATAGAGATGAGTAAAAACACCAGCAAAGAAAATAAACTTGATAACTTTGTATCGGTCAACTAACATCGACGTCGTCAATCTCTATCTCTCCACTCGCCCCACCTTCACTAATTCATGTCTTGTCTATTTTACAACTGTCAACGGCTCAAGTCGACCGTTTGCTTCCCAGTGCCAGCAATGAATTATGCAAATGGAGGAGAAGGTGCAACAAAAACATAAATAAAAATCACAGAAACCATTGCACTCACTCATCAAAAATATTTTTTATTTCATTTCATATTTTCCGCTTTGATTTATATTCTTCAAGATTTACCAAGTATATTATTTTACGTCACTTTTATTTTTCTTGCTCTCCTCCTTTGTGACTGTTCGTACCTCTTCCGTTGGCCGATTTTTGAAATGAAAACAAATGGTATTTCTACTAGGTCCATATTTTATGTATTTATCCAAGCAATGCCTGCCAGATTAGAGGTGGTAACCTGACTAACTAACTCATCGCCGGCATAAAATAGATAATTCCATTATAATTACATGTCCAGGATCTATTGTGCCAAAATCATAATTTTTATGTCTACAGAGTGGACATAATTATCGCACAAAAAACAGTGAATAGGTTATCACGAAAAAAGTACTCATATCCAGTAGCGTCATATTGTTTACATGAATAAATAATTTACTAATTAAAGTACAATGAAAGTCGTAATTTCCTTTAAGGCATTTATGAAGGCCATTTTATTAAAAATATTTCGTGACACCCTAAACAAGTTTTTGTTTTGTTTGTGCGAAAATGTATCGCTTATTGCTTCTTCTTTACATAACGATTAGGTTTTGGACCCAAAGGTTCCCTGATATGGAGTCATGGTACAACAAATATGCGGTAGTAGCGTTAGATGTTGTTGTAATTGTGGAAACAACATGCACCCAGATTGTGCCAAACTTAGCACATGTCTATACCAACAATAAATGTAAATAAACAAGAGCAAAAAGAAAATACATACGAATTTGACAGTTGCAGTGTAAAATAACATGAAAATAATAAAAACAGCTGTGCTAATGCTTCCAATAGATTAAATACTATACTAGACTTAGCATTTCACTTAGCAAATTTATGACATTTGGCCTGAGGTGATATGAACGTTGGATGCCGAAAAGAATTGCTTCAATAATACCAGATAGAGGCAACGGTTCAAAACAACCAACAAAATCCGTTTCGAACCCGTTACTAGTCGTAGATTCATATCTGGGTGGATAAAACACTAACTTAAAAATTACAGCAGACAGTTGTCCGAGGCCTTCGGCCACGGACTGTCCCTGCAGGCTGTGTCAGAGACACGGCCATTAAGTTTAACGTAGAATACGCCATCCGATAAGACAGGAAACATATATAACAATAAATGATAAATAATATAAGCAAATGAATTTATTGTTATATACATATGTTTTCTGTCTTATCGGATGGCGTATTCTACCATGTAGGGACAGTCCGTGGCCGAAGGCCTCGAACAACTGTCTGCTGTAATTTTTATATTTACCAACGGCATTTGATTCAAGTCCGTTTAAAAAAAAAAATATTATGTTCAATTTTTTTAAACTTAATTTAATTTATGTATTTTAATTAATATTTTTATTGAAATAAGTTCTGCGAATGTTGAGAGGGCCGCCCTAATATTAAAAAAGGGTTACCTTATCGAGTCTTCGCATTAGCATTCGAGCGTTGTGTGAAAGCTTTACGCTTTGCAATTCAAAATTAATGTTACAACAGCTTTATTGAAGCTTTCGCAAAAAAGCTTTATTACGTTAGCTTACTGTTTGTTTCACTTTTTACTAGATACATGTTGCCAAGCAACATTAGCTTGCTGTTCGTTTCACTTTTTACTAGATACATGTTCCTAAGCAATGTTGAGCAACCAAAAACACTCAACCAAACACCACACATATGATTGAGTGTAGGTGTTTAAACAATTTTCATTTCAGAAATTTAAATATTAGGAAGATATCAACCAATATGAAATGTATATCAAACGAAAGATAACATCTTCATTTACCTACAAAAAAAATTTAAAAAAAATTCATCTAGCCGTTTCCTCAAATTCAATGAAATAAAGATTACAACAATAAAAACCTGACATGACTCATCATACCTAAGGTAAGACGTATTCTACGTCAAAAAAAAATTTTAAAACGATTTAAATTTAGCTGGCAACAATTTTTTTTATGTGAAACTTAATATTAATGTAAGCGAAGCACTTCAGTATTAAATATCAGAACAAATTCGTTTCAAATCCGCAAAAATTGATAAAAGCGGATCCGTCTCGAATCCATTTTATTTAAAAAAAAAAAAATCCAAAACGGATTCGAATATGAAGTCCGTTACAAGTTCGAGACTAATCCGATAAAGTAGAAAAAAAAAACGATTCGCGTTTTCGAGAGGAATTTCATACGAAAACAAATTCGTATGAGTCCGTGACGGATGTCCGTCTCGGACAACATATCAGAAGAAACGGATTGAATCGAATTCGTAACGTATTCATATGGAACATTGGGTGTCTCCAATTTTTCAAAGACGTTAAATTCGGCAAATGATTTTATGTAAAATTTAATTTAATTTATTTATTCATTCAATAACCAAGCAGTAGAGCGAAAAAGGACGAAAACAGTAAAAAATATCCAGTAACTATTATTAACTCTCCCAGTAAAAAATATAAAAAAGTACACAGACGATATTCAGTAAAAACTTGCAAGAAATTAGAACTTTTGTATGTAAACAGTTGATTTGCAATGTAAATACCTAAAAGAACCAACAATCGCAGGTTGACCCAAACATTACAAATCACCAAAATTGTCTTCTTTTTTTAAATAAGCAGTTAAAAGTTCATTACAGAGCATTATAAGTTATTTTTTGTGTGTGTATGTTTTTAACAATTCCAATGATTTTTTATTACTTTCTGTTTTTTTTTATTCTTTCTAATTTTGTTTTTTGACATAAAACATGTGTTTTCTCTAGTAAAAAGTATCGAGTACAAAAAGCTTCTCAAAATACCGTTCGGAACTGGTGTAAAGCAGTCGGTCCCAATCAGTGAGTATAAAACTAGAAAGCGCACAGCGCTCTGTTAGTGAGAAGCTCCCGCAATTCCTTCATGGGATGTAATGGGAAACCAATTTTTTATTTAGACAATTTGTACAAATTGCTTAAAATTTCCGGTATGCAGACAAACTCTATAACTCTCATGAAAGGACAGGGGAGAGCTTCTCAGAATCACTGAGCTGTGGGCTTTCCAGTTTTCACTCACTGATTGGGACCTACAGTTTTACACCGATTCCGAACGATATTTTGAGAAGATTTTTCAAGGCTAAATACTCGATATCTAGTGTCGCCGTCACTATGCGAGGTGACCGCTGCCGAAAGAAATTTTAAGGTGGTCTAAGCAGGGATCGAACCCAGGATCTCATGTACAAGAGGCGCGCCACTACCATTGCACCACCGACGGCAATTTTTGTTAACAACATGCAAGATGTTGGTCGTCAGTCAATGCCCCTTTACTGTGACATGAAAGAATTCTGTTAAACGAAAGAAACAATGATTTTTACACAGTGCAACAGTGAAAAAAAACACGGTGTTGAGTTCTACTTTCAAAAGATGAATGGTTTATCGAGTTTGGTGACAAATTTTTTCTAAAAATCATGAACCCATTGAAAAAAGGTGTCATCAGTTTTTGTACAATATCTCATTCAGACTTGGTGATACCGCTTAACTATATGTGGCAATAATGTAGATAATAATCTGTTGAACAACTTTCATTAACACTTTATGCCAAAAAAGTAATGTGTTCCTGCACTTTTTTTTTGAAAAAATATAGGCAAAAATATTTTTTTATTCACTTTTTCAGAATAATTGACAGAGGCTCCTAATTTTTCACTAATAGCCTGTTTCTCTATCTCGAACGAAAAGCTAAGTGAAAGAAAATGAGTAACTCATATTCAACTCAAATTAGGTTTCTCGTAAGTGACAGCACATTCGAAATAGAGAAACCAAAATGTGTACTGAATAGTTTATTGTGAAACCCAAATCAACTTTCTTTCGTCTAGAACACGAACGAAAGCTTTCGTTCGAGATGGAGAAATAGGCTGTAACAAACAATGTTTTTGCAAAATTATAGCCACGATAAAGCTGAACAACTTTTGTGAACACATCAGTACAATCTGAACGTGTCTCGACACCCTAATAAGGAATCTCTACCGGATGATTACTAGCAGTTTTTGTAATTTCATCGAAATTATATAAAATTTCCCATACAAAATGGAAATTTTAAATTAGCTCATTTCGCTGAATTTGACATTAAAATGAGCATGAAAAATAAATTACTAGACAGCCTCTGTATCAATTCCACTATTTTACATAGACATTGTAGGGAATCCTGAAATTCTGTTTTAGCTGTCAAACAAAATTAAAATTTGCCGGTGTGGAAGGGGGTTGAAACATATTACGAATTGAGTAGTCGTTGGAGACATGGAATAAATAGCTCCTAAATACCCCATTCTACCTCAAAAGTTTTAGTATTTCACTATTTTTTGATGCTAACTCGCAAACTGTGAATATTTGCCACCTAATATCTTGGCTTTTATTGTTGTTTTTCCTACTTTGAGTTATTGTTATTTATGAATCTCCAGGTCACAATGAACTAGCATTATTGGAGGAATACGAGGATTCACATGATGATAAATATGATTATGGGGAAATGTTCTATATGTAACGGGCGGTAAAAATACAAGTATATTTTTAAATCATATGTTATATTGACACTGATAGATTTTTTCCGTTCAGGATATTGACTATCCGTGAGTATTATACCTCCGCGGACTAAAATGAGTCGCTTTACGCACAACCCACACGTCATTGTCGAGAAGCCCATGCAACCACAGAGAGTGACAGTTGGTGTAGATTTTCGATTGATGGCATCATTGGGCCATTTTTTTCGAAAATGCTGCTGGAAGCCCTATTTTCTGGCCAGGCGCATTCTAACTCTTTTTTTGTATTTGGACCACCCATTATAGTGATCGTTGGGATGAAAATTTAAAGTTTTAAAAATGTTTTAAATATACCAAATAAATAGCACAACACAACACAACAGAGAAGTGTGCAGCACTTGATTAAATCTTTTAGTTTTAGCGTCAAAAATTGTAAAAAACGACAAATTTTTAAGTTACAAAGTGGTCTTTGTGAGCAATTTTTAGTGCATATACACGTACAGATTGTAATGATGTGTTGTTCAGCTTTACCGTGGCAACAATTTTGCCAAACACTCTTTGTCAAAAATTAGGAGTCCCTGTCAGTTATGCTGAAAAAAGTGAAAAAAAAGTTCCTTTTTTTTTGGCATAAAATGTTAGTAAGAATTTTAGCAGCTACATTGTTGCCAAATGTAAAGGGTTATCCATTTTGCGGTTTCAAAAGTAAACGTAAATAAAAGACATATCGTCGGCTTAACCTACAAACCTGCTAACTTCCTTTCAGCATATTATATTATATTATACATATATATTTTTATATTATATTATTTATATATTATATATATTATCAAACCTTTTTACCCACTTCAAGACTCAAATTAAAGAAAAACTACATGCTGGTCAACGAGGCGTATTTTTCTCTACCATACGGCATCAAAATCTCAATTTACTTAAAAAGTGGATTTAGCAGGTTTGCAGGTTAAGCCGACGATACAAAATAATTTTTTTTATTGTAGGTATATCTTTTTTATTATAAAGTTTGAACGTTGACATTATGTGTGAAACACTACATTATTTATATGACCACCACGCGAAGTGTTGCAAGCATTGATTCTTTTGAGGTAATTTTCGACCACTTTTTGGCACATATTGGGCGGTATCTCAGCCATAACTTGACGAATGTTGGTTCTTAAGTGCTCAAGAGTTTAAGGTTTATCTGCATAAACACGGTCTTTCGCGTAGCCCCACAAAAAAAGTCTAATTGTGTCAAATCGCATGATCTTGGTGGCCAGTTGATATCGCCACGACGAGAAATTACGCGGCCAGGAAATGTCTCTTGCAATAAAGCCATATTCGATCGAGTTGTGTGGCATGTGGCACCGTCTTGTTGAAACCACATATTCTCCAAGTCGTATTCTTCAATAGCAGGCAAAAAAAAGAGTCGGTTATCATATGACCATAACGCTCCGAATTGACGGTGATAGTCGTTCCATCGTCGTTTTCGAAGAAGTAAGGTCCAATCACACCTTCGGACCAAAGAGCGCACCAAACATTGACTTTTTCTGGATGTAATGGCCTCTCTTCAATTACTTGAGGATTCTCAGAACCCCAAATACGACAATTTTGTTTATTAACACACCCACCGAGTGAGAAATGTGCTTCATCGCTGAAGAAAATTTTGTTCGAAAAATCGCCGTCCACCGCCTGTTGTTCAAGCACCCATTCCACGTATCTACGACGTTGTGAATGGTCAGCTGGCTTCAGTTGTTGTGTGAGCTGAACTTTATATGGATGTAGGTGTAGATCCAAATGCAAAATACGCCATAATGTGCCGTAAGACAGTCCTAATTCCTGAGAACGACGAGGAATCGACACATTCGGGTCTTCGGCAACACTTTCATTTACAGCAGCGATATTTTCAGCGGAACGAGCGAAACGATGATGTACAGGCCTTACAATAGCTGTAACCGCTCCAGTCTCTTCAAATTTCTTCACAATTTTGCCAATTGCTTGCGTAGTTGGACGATTATGTGAACCACAATCTCCTCTTAAAGCACGATATGTGGCTGTGCCAGAATCACCATTTTTGTAGTAGGTTTTAATAATTTTTATGCGTTGTGTTAAGCGATCCATTTTCTTTAATATCAGACTTTCAACTGAAAAGAAAAAAAAATTGGTTTAACAACTTAGTTTGACAGATGTCGAATTCCAGCCCTATACTTTTGAAACCACGAAATGGATAACCTTTTAGTTAAGCGGTATCACCAAATGTGTTTTTTATTCACAAATAAATTAAATTTTATTTACAAATAATTCCGAAAGTATTTTATAAACTTTTTTTATTACACTGTGATAGTTTCTGCAAAAATTGTTATAAACATGGCTGGAGAGGACGGTTTTTTTTTTACCATAATTCAGGTACGAGGAATCGAACTGCATCATTAGAGTTTTGAGTTACAATTACGGGTACAACCAACTCCCTCCCGTGTTGTTTCATTTTTCGACTTCCACAGTGTTATTAAACGAAATTGTTTAACCTTATTTATGCCCTGTACGACAAGTGGCTTCCACTTTAAAAACTTACAGTGCCGGTCAAAAAAATAGCACCAACGTCGAAAACTATTGTCATTCCAATAACAAAATAAATTCTGTGCTTATTATTTGAACATAACTAAGCGATGACGTAGTACTCTGTTTACTCTTTTTAAGAGAAGTTTTTTTCCTCAAGATTGTTAACGGTTCTCTAGAAATGATCGATCATTTACAAAAGGATCTACTTCAGTGCAGTCAATGAAATAGCATCAGCAGGCTTTTTTAAATTTGTTTTGCAAAATTTTGTGGAAAAAGTGAAAACAAAAGCTAATAAAAATTTTTTAATATACTTTCTTCAAAATCAGGTAATAATTTTATAAAAATTGTATAGTTATGGGTCGCGGAAAGCATTGTTCGCCGGAAAAACGTGAACAAATAAAAAAATTTGCGTCCGAGGGTAAATCTTATTCCCAAATAAGGAATTTGCCGGGATGTTCCAATAAAATGATAATAAATGTCCTAAGATATGAGCAAAAAGTTGAGTTTTGTCACCCTTAATGGTAAAGCGTTTAGTACGTACGACGAAAGCAAATCCCTTTATGATAGCCACGGAGCTCAAAAAAACATTGGATGTGCCGGCAAGCGTGGAAACTATTCGCCGCAAACTTTGAGACAACAGCCTCAATGCCTGTAGTCCTCGAAAAGTGCCGCTCCTTATCTCTAAGCATGTTGCTAAAAGGATATCTTTTGCTAAAGCACATCAAAATTGGCCAAAGGAAAAGTGGAGAAATGTGCTTTGGACTAATCCAAAATTGTTCTTTTTGGTGGAAAGGGTTCCAGATCTTTTGTCCGTAGGCCAAATAACAGTGAATATCATAACTATAAAACATGGAGGTCATAGTATTATGGTATGGGGTTGCTTTTCATATCAAGGTGTGGGTCCCATATATTGGATCAAAACCGTTATGGATGCATCGGTTTATGTAAAAATCCTTGATGAAATTATGCTGCCGTATGCTTCCTACGAAATGCCACTGGTGTGGGTCTTCCAGCAAGACAATGACCCCAAACACACCAGCAAAATGGCAAAAAATGGTTCAACGATAACTCTATCAATGTAATGGAGTGGCCTGCACAGTGCCCAGATTTGAACCCTATCGAAAATCTGTGGACGGATATAAAGAAGGGTGTATCAACAATAAAACCAACAAGCGCTGAAGGGCTCTGGGAGGCTGTGCAGAAAATTTGGAGTTCCATCAAAGTTGAAAGATGCCAGCATTTAATCGATTCCATGGGAAGGCGATGTGCCGCGGTAATAGCAAACAAAGGTCACGCGACAAAGTATTGCAACAATACAATTAATTTATCAACAAGATATCTGAGTACAATTTTTGATTTATTTTAAGAAAGACTACCATTTTTTGTTAAAAATGAAATGAAGTTCTATTATTTTGACTGGGTAGTTTTTAAGTTTTTTGTTTAAATTAATTAGCAAATTATAAACTGTTGAAAAAACCAAATAATTTTCTTATGATAATAAACCATTAACATCAAAGAATTTATTATCTTGTTTTGAGTTAAATTGGCCCAACTGTTAAACTAATGTAAACGGAGTCAATATAAATTTGTGCGTGGTGCTATTATTTTGACCGCAGCTGTATGATTTTACCATAGAGTAATGACGTATAGAGCAGCCAACTCTCTCAGTAAATTGATGACACTTGGTGTGTTGCAGATGGGCGGTGGGATGTTGGAAAGCAATGCTTTAATAATACCAGATAGAGGCAATGACTCAAACCAACCAACAATAAATCAGCAACGGCATTTCGTTTTGTCCGTTAACATTTTCGTGTAAATACACCACAAATATATACTAACAATAATATATATATAACAAAAAGTCCAAAATTTATTTAAATTTCATAGTTTTTCATTAAAACTCCATCCCATAAAGACTAAGGCGAACTACAAAAATGTTTGACTTAAATTTTTGACAAATATAAATCAGATTTCAATAAGACAATGGGATCTGTCAATGAATGAAGCTGTCTATTTCTGTTATAAAATACGCGTGTGTACTTTTTTAAATTTGGTGTTACCAGATCTCGAAAATACTAATTTAAATGCCAAGTTTTACACGCTGTTATATTGTTTGTTTATGAAATATTGGATTCAAACGATATTTATCAAAACTCTTAGATGTAATAAATTTGAATAAATTCGCATTAAATGTGAACTCTGAACCACTGTGTGTCGGCTTAAGATCAACTGCTGATTTCCCAACCCAAAAATAATCTTTATTTGCCAATTTGTTTTTCTAATGTTGGCGACCAATGCAATTAAATTAAACCTTTTCCGTTACGTACGTTGCATTAATTTTATACAATTTTCACCACCTCAGCAAAAGCGTCTGTATACCCCGCCTATCTATCTCTATCCCCTGATTTGGCACATCTCGAACGCCACTCCATTCTTGGATATTCTTAAGCCATGTTGTTTCATTACCACCTCTGGCAAGTCTTCCTTCAATATTTAAGTATTTCGCGTTGTTAATTGCAACATTTTTTTGTTTTGGGTTTATCATAATATGTACCAAATACGATGTCTTTCTTTGCTTTGTCTTCCTTGTATGCATTCTTGTATTCTCCTTAATACTTCACTATTAGATACATATAAAGTTGGTCCATGGTATTTTGAGTACTTACCTATAAATCCACATTTCAAACGATTCCTTTCGTCTTATATCCGCTGCTTTAACGGTTCATATCCCAGGCGCGCATGGCAGAAATGTCGTTAGCGTGTCCACCAGAATTTGAAGTCCTGACATATACAAACAGGTAAAAGATGTCAAAAAAATTAGTTTAAACTTAGCTCAAAAAAATTAGTTTAAACGAAGCGATTATATAAACAAGCGGTGTCACCAAAACACGTTTAATATCAGCCAGTAAAGTCATGTCGTGTTGTGGAGAAATATGCCATTTAAGTATACACCTTTCCAAACTTTGCTGATAGACACTTGAAAGATTAATTCCGAGTAGATATTAAATAATAACGGAGACAGTATGCAGCCTCGCCTAACACCCTTTGGATATTTGCATATAAATAAATAAATGGTTTCTCATTACAATCCATGAAGGAATTGGTGAGAGCTTCCCACAACCAGTGAGCTGTGCGCTTTCTAGTTTTTATACTCACTGATTGGGACCTACAGTTTTAAACCGTTTCCGAACGGTACTGTGAGAAGATTTCTCATGGCTAAATACACGATAGTGTCACCGTCGAAAGACATGTAAGGTGGTCAGAGCAGGGATCGAACCCACTCTCTCATGTACAAGAGGCGCGCACTCTACCATTGCACCACCAACAGTCACAATATTTGCATACGTTTTGCCATTTCTCCGTTGACCTCGATTTGTGCTGTTTGATGCCAATACAGACTCTTAATACATTGTATTTCCTTGTGGTCTATTCCAACAGACATAAGAATTTCCATCAATTTATCATGTTGCATCGTGTTAAACACCTTTTCGTAGTTCACGAAGCATATGAAGAGGTTATTTTGCACGTTTCGACATTTCTGAACCAATTTCCATTCCTTCTTTAAAACCGAGCTGGGACAGGCCCATTGCTTTTTCGCATTTAACATATCGATGGCTTAATATAAAAAGGGCCCAACTCGATTTTTTGTTACTTGACAGGAGAAGGAAAACACTTAATAAAATCCGTAAGTTTTAGATACAACAAAAAGTTTTAATGCAATTTCCAAAAATGTGTTGCATCTTTTTATTAAAAATTACATTAAAACTTTTTTTGTATCTAAAATTTTACGGATTTTATTAAGTTTTTTCCTTCTCCTGTCAAGTAACAAAAAATCGAGTCAGGCCCTTTTTATATTAAGCCATCGATATGTATATTCTGGAGTGAATTATCCTACGGAAAGGCTTGGCTCATTAGGCGTATTAGTCTATAATCACTACAGTGTTTTGGATGGCATTTTTGGGGAATGATTATGAACGTAGATTTAAGGCAGTCTTGTGGATATTGGCCCTTATTATAAATATGGTTAGACAACTCTGATAATATTGGAAGTTATCGTCGTCTATCAACTTCAGTATTTCCGAGAGAATTTCGTCCGGACCACAGGCTTTTTTGTCCCTTATCAACTTTACTGCAGCTTCCACTAATTGGAGTTCTAGTAAGTGGTTGTGGCTGTGGACCGTAACTTGATCGGTTGTCATCAGAAAATATTTTCTTTATGTACTCTTTCCAGGTAGTCTTCTTTTCCTCAATGTCGAATATACTTAGCTTCAATATTAGCCTCGTTCATTTCGTCCAGTATACGCGTTTCTCCATACAAGTGAAAAGTGTATACGTTACAGTCCATAATTTTCCCCTACAAGTCGAGCAGTGGATAGTAGAGTTGTCGGGTTCATTTTTTAGTTTCAAGAATTTAAATTTTTTGAGACAGACTCATATTTTACTGTACGCAAGTATTGTCTCGTCGTTTGAAACTCGAAGGTGGCATGATGGGTAGCACATGCAACTAACAACCGCGAGATTTCGGTTCGAATCCAATTTGAGGCACATATATTTTAAATTATATGTTTAATTTTGGCGTAGAATACGTCTTACCTTACGGTATAGGGAGTCATGTCAGATTGTTATTGTTGTAATCTTTATTTCATTGATTATGAGGAAACGGCGAGATAACTTTTTTTAAAAATTTTTTTGTAGGTAAATGAAGATGTTATCTTTCGTTTGATATACATTTCATATTGGTTGATATCTTCCTAATATTTAAATTTCTCAAATGAAAATTGTTTAAACACATACACTCAAACATATGTGTGGTGTTTGGTTGAGTGTTTGAGTTTGTAGCGTGAACACAAACTATGCTACTGTTTCATAAGCTTATGTATATTATCAAAAGTAACTATCAAATAAATAAATTCATTTGATTATGTTATTTATCATTTATAGGGCCGTCGGTGGTGCAATGGTTAGTGTGCGCGGCTCTTGTACATGAGATCCTGGGTTCGAACCCGGCTCTGACCACCTTCAAATTCTCTTTCGGCGGCGGTCACCTCGCATAGTGACGGCGACACTATCGAGTATCTAGCCATGAAAAAGCTTCTCAAATTACCGTTCGGAATCGGTGTAAAACTGTAGGTCCCAATCAGTGAGTGAAAACTGGAAAGCGCACAACTCAGTGATTGTGAGAAGTTCTCCCCAGTCCCTTCATGGGATGTAATGGGAAACCATTTATTTATTTATTTATCATTTATTGTTATATATGTTTTCTGTCTTATCGGATGGCGTATTCTACGTTAAACTTAATGGCCGTGTCTCTGGCACAGCTTGCAGGGACAACTGTCTGCTGTATTTTTTTTAACTATATTTTTAATGATTTTGTTTTTTTAATATTGCTGGTTATGTTAAAAAATGGAGTAATTAGTGCGATAAATAATTAAAAAAATATTTTAATTTTGTGCCTTCTCCGAGGTTTGAACTCACGTCCTATCGATTTGTAGAAATAAATGCATTCGGGTCAATGTTCAATATTTCTATATTTCAACTGCTAGAGTTGGCAGTCGACAAAAGTGATTGATTGGTTTTGCGATATATTCCTGCGGCTTCTCTCAGTTCAGTGTAATCAGAGTAGAAAATGGTGCCAGTTGGCACTCCAGTTGGGAATGCGACACCTTCACCACCACCCATATTAGTGCAATTACCCTCACTCACGCCTTGGCCACTACATTAATTTCCTCAGGCAAACAACCAATCCCAGTTGCCCTCGTCAAGTTCTCAATTGCGTCCCGCAATTTCAAATGATCTGAACGCTCAAACTCAGCTGTGTCCGTCAGCTATCCAGTTGCTATCGACAACAACCATGCTGTCCCCGTCAACTACTCAATTACGACCTGTTACTCCCAGGCACACACTATTTCAGCTGCAACCCGAGGCCACCCAGTTGCGTATTGCAACCCCTCAGCTGACCTTGTCAGCCATACAGTCGTCTCAGGCGACAACTTAGCTGTGCCCGACAGCGTTCAACTCATTACTGATGCACTCACTAGCCAATCAGTTGCAACCCGCAACTGCTTTCGGTGGCTTCTCAATTGCCTCCGACAATACCCTAGCTGCGTCAAACAGCATACAGTTGGTGATCAGCAATCTTTTAGGATCATGCAATTTAATTGTAATGGTGTTAGGAATAAAATTGCTGAGATCACCAACTATATACATATGTATATGCACACACATAAGATCCTTATAGCCGCCGTTCAGAAGACTAACATCACCATTGAGTGTAGACTTTCATCTCATGGGAACTGTGTCATAATTCGGAGAGACAGGGAGAGAAATCACGGTTCATCATCGGGCGATGCGTGAGCTTCAGATTCACAGACCCACCCTCCCCTACCCAACCTGATTAGTTCCTTGAAGCGATGAGTATAGCGATAGAGACTGAAGATATTGTTATTGAAATCGGGAATGTGTGTGAACTATCACCCCTCTATTTAACACCTACTCCAGGGAGATAGTACAATTATACTTGACGATTTCAATGTTCATCATGAGATGTGGTTCTCCCAGTTGGTGTCTGACCAGCGTGACATTAATATTTCAGACGAGGTAGCCGAACAAAATTCGTAGCGATAAATGAAGACTTCTATACAAGATTAACGGCTAATTGCTCAAGCTCCCCTGACATGTCCATAGTCCGTGCGTCGCTACTAGTCAATACCACCTGACAGACCCATATAGCCCTGAACTCTGTTCATATTCCCATCGTGATTACTATAGAGAAACCTGGCGACTTTATGGAGTCGGATAAACGCACGTTCGTCAACTACAACAACAATACCCACTGGCCTGGCTTTACGAATGTTATTGATGAATTCCTTCGTAATTTTCAGCTACCCTTTTGCGCTAGACAGGGTGAGATGATGCTTAGGAATACTATTCTCAACGCTGCAAAGCGTTTCATCCCAGTTGGTAGAATTCCTAATTGAAACTCAACTACCCATCTGATGCTCCGCGTCTAGCAGACCAGAGTGATCTCATACGCGGCATCAACCCCGTGATGGAAGATATTACCCCTGACGGAAGAGATTAATTCACTCACCAACCAGCACCGTCGTGACAGATGGCTAGAACATCTGGAAAACTGCAATATTGGTTCGAAAAGGCAATGGTCTACGATCAGAGGCCTATCTGGTACAGGAAATGATAAGGGTCACATTGCTATCGCGTTTGATAGTACGCATTAAAGGGATGCCCCCAGGAACCCCCGCCGGGAGTAACGATCTTGCCGCGACGTTGGGGTTTAATCGTGGCTTAAGCTCACCCCAACCATCATATTCTGATGCAGAATCCACCTCCTTGTCACATCCGGAAGGGCATTCCATCTGAAATTATTCACCAATCTTTGCATTTTCGCCATGATTTTGAAATTTTAAATTTTTACAGTTTTCTTCAATGGTAATGATTAATTAATTTTAAGTAATATTATAAAAAAATCAGCCCATAATCATCATTTTTGAGGAAAAAATAAAACTCAAAAATTATAATTATTTATGATTTTTATTTTTTTAACTCAAAATCAACTCACAATTTATGTGTTTTTTGTGGGGTTTTTTGCCAATATCGTTGCATATCCTCATAAGATGAATTTCATTTAAAAATCGAGATAAAACTGAAATTTTGAACCCGACCACCTCAGATATCGATGAAATTTTGTTCATAGCTAAATTTGATCAATACAAACAAACTCTCATTTTTAGAAATGACTGTTTTGGGATTTTTTGGGCGTGGCACAGTGGGAAAGTTTTCGAAAAAACGCGAAAATGGTCGAAAAGAGCTACATTTAAACTACAATAACTCAGAATCGGCTGAACCGATTTCCATGATCTTGGTATCATTAAAAAGATATTTTAACAGGCTTTATGACACGTTTCTTTCTAAAAATGGGTCCTTTTTTAGTTTTTTTTTATATAATTTTTTAAGTAGGGTCACTTCTAGTAATACGTACCGAAAGTTTTCTAAATAATTCGAATAACAGCGAAAATATCAGGTCACATTCTTACACATTTACAAAATAGTTCAACAATTCTAACATTTTTTAAATGTTTACAAATAAAAAACCATCAACAATTGTTTATATTATTTGCCATGTTTTTATTAATTTGTGTTTTATTTTATTTACATTTTTTTTAAGTTAATTATTTGTAAGAAATTTTGCGCTGCTCAAATGAATGTTGGCGACAGCTGGAAAATATTCAATTATATTTGCAGCCTCGTTTTCACTTATTTTACGAAGCGAAGCGCAACACTTATTAGATATTTTTATGCATCTGTACTTATTGTTTGAATTCATATTCACTCAAATTTTTAAAATATACGCGTAAAAATTGTAATGGGATATCTTGCCTTCTCGAAACTGTTTATAATTATGAATTTCGGTACCTTCATCAGGTGCATTTATATAGCAATTTTTAAGGCAAGCAAGAACTTTTTGGGGTTAAAACATATTCATAATTTTCCTGGGACAATGTTTATTTATTTTACCTGTAAATATAAAATATAAGGGCAATTACTAGAAGTGACACTACTTAAAAAATTATATAAAAAAAACTAAAAAAGAACCCATTTTTATTTTTTGGTATGGTATAGGTGAAGGATAAACCTTTCTAAAAATATACTACACTGTAAAAAAAACCCTTGATCTTTTTGGTTTTTTCGTTAGTTAAAATTTTTTTTTGTTATAAAATTTGTTAAATAAAGCCAGTTAAAATATCTTTTGAATGATACCAGGATCATGGAAATCGGTTCAGCCGACTCTGAGTTATTGTAGTTCAAATGGAGCTATTTTCGACCATTTTCGCGTTTTTTCGAAAACTTTCCCACTGTGCCACGCCCAAAAAATCGCAAAACAGTCATTTCTAAAAATGGGGGTGTGTTTGTATTGCTCAAATTTAGCTATAAACAAAATTTCAATGCATCTCGATTTTTACATGAAATTCATCATAAAACAAATACAGAGGAACCAACCAAGGCGAAAAAAATCATTATTTATATAAATAAAATTAATAAAAAAAAAACTTCTGAAATAATTTTTAATAATTTTGTTAGCTTGGTTGGTTTCTCTGGATTTGTTTAATGAGGATATTCGATACGATATTCGATATTCGCAGAAAACCACAAAAAAGTTGTAAATTGAAAGTGAGTTTTATTTTGGGCGAGTTATAATATAAAAATCAGACCATAATCATTATTTCAAAAATAATGATTGATAAGGGGTCACAACGCTGGTATAAAAATACTCGTATTATAAAAATCGGCCCTTAATCATTATTTTTGAAATATAATACGATTATTACTCAAAATTAATCATTACTTGAAGAAAATCCTTGAAACTCATATGATCATTAATATGTAATTTTTATACTAAAACTCATAATGTTTACTTTCCCTGGTAAATGTAACCCCATTTTGGAATTACATGAGTTTCAATAGTTTTGATGGCATTTCAAAATAACGATATATCTCAATACTCCGATGTCAGCAAAAGCACAAGTTTGTTCAAACTTAATAACAAATTCCGTGTAATTAAAGTTATAGATTTTTGTTAAACAAATTATGGTCTTTAAAAAACCTTAATGCCTTGAAAAAGTTGATAATATGATTTTGTAATAACTATGTATCCTGTGATGGGCATCTTGAGCATTGTAATAACAAGTATCAGTTTGGGTTAACTCGATGTTTTCAAATATCATTTTATCATATCATATAACTTTGGATGGGCTCTCTATCTTTTGGCTTGTAAGATCTCTCAACAGAATGCGCCACTGTTGCTCCAAATTAAAAACCAGCGTTGACCCTTCTTGCAGCAACGTATAGAGATCAGTACTTAAAGGGTGTGAGGTGAAGTCGGTCAGTCGACCGACAAGTCGGACAAAAATCAAAACTAGTTTGATTTTCAGAAAGTCGGTTAGTGTAAGGCGAAACAATGCCCGACACAAAAGTCGGCCGACTGGTCCGCAGGTCTAAGGTGCCCTTTAAATTTGTTCTGAAAATGAATGATTTTCACATTTCGCTTTTTAAATCTTATTCCTTAACCTTTACTTGTTTAGCTGTCTCTATTATTAGAGATTGTCATTAATGGATGGCAGATCATGTTTCTTTTGTCCACCCCAACTATGATTCTTTAATTCAATTTGTGGATTTGAATAACTACAATCATAATTAATACATTTCAGAGTATCACACCATGGATGATTCTTATATTTGGGTTTTTAAAGACATCATAAAATTTTTGTCAAAAATAAAATGTCTAACTAAGCATTTCGTATAAAGATAGTCAGAGTTACAAAACGGGTTTCTTATGACACAATCTTATAAAAAAAAAAAACAAAACTTATGAAACTTTATCTAGTGCAATGGCAGAAGATTGTTAAATTAATTGAAGAAGCAAATAATGAAATATCAGTATATCTTTCAAAACAAGTCAATTCCTATTCAGTTAACCTAAGAATGGCCAGACCAAAGTAACGTTGTTTTGTCAACAGGCTTAACTACATTGAATTCGGAGTACGTGTTCCAATTTATTTTAAAAAAAATAGTAAAATAGTTTTTGATTTTCTGGTTTCGGGTTTGGACAATTCACCCTTAAACATATTCATGTATAGATTATTCCTCTCTTCCTTCTCACTGTGTTTTGCCATTAGACACAGTGTTTGTCCTGAATTATAAATCCTCATTTTGTTAGTGAATAAGACTGTATTCTCATCGTTAATTTTATGCCCACAAACACCGGCGCGATTCTTTCCAACTTTTCCACGACTGGGAATATTACAATCTCCTGCTCAAATGATTGGAAACGCTAGTAGACGACACGGGGATGAGGATGGACACAATGGAACAAACGTTAAGGCAGGGGGTTTCTATGGCACAGCTGATCAAAAAGTCACTAGGGAAATGATGTAGAATGAGAGACCAAAGAAGACATACAGATTAGAGACCATGCAGCAAACTAAGTCTAAAAGTGTTTGATTGATACTAAAGACAACTAAATTATGTTTGCATCGAACGAAAATACGCATTCCCTTTCTGTCCGTAATATGCCAACCAAAGAGTAAATTACCAAAGCAACTCGAACTCGATGAAATGGCCTACTACCTCGTTGTCATGAAGAGGCATCGAAGAGAGAAATGGAGGCTCTTTAGTATTGCTCTATGGTTAAGGCAACTGATGAATACACACTTTCCAAATGGGAACGCGGAACCCACAGAAGAACGGCGACAAGGTGAAAATGTAGTACATCAGACACCAATCATTACGGACCAAATGTTCAAAAAATCTATAAAGAGCTTCTTCTCATATAAAGCGGCGGGACCGGATTGAATTTTCCGGCTATCCTATAACATGAGTTTGCGGGAATGTTTACTGCATATTTAAAATTCGCCTACACACCAAAAAACTGGCATGAGGCTAGGGTAGTATTTATACCCAAACCTGTAAAAGCAAGCTATGCAAAGGCAAACGCTTATAGACCAATTAGCCTTACCTAGTTTCTACTTAAAACCCTGGAGAGAATAGTGGAGGACATGGTGAAAAGTGGAATACCGAACGATATGCTGAAGTTCAAGCAACACACATTTGTTCAAGGCCGATCAGTGGAAATCGCACTTCATGAAATTGACAAATTGTAGACACTGTCTGTGTGCATAGATATTGAGGGAGCGTTCAATGATGTCCGGACCGAAACACTCATCCAATCCTTAGGCCAGTTTATGGTGGACCGGGCATTAAAAGACTGGATCAATCATATGCTAATGAATAGATGGATAAACTGCGGTTTGCATGATATAAATATTAGAGACAGGGTATAACGTGGAACTCCACAGGGAGGGATTATATTACCATTCTTATGGGTCGGAACAATTCACAGTCTTCTAAGGAAGCTTACCGACGAAGGACTTCAACCAGTCTTCTATTATAATAATTCTTAGGGGAGAGGATCCTAATCAATTAGGCAGAGCGGTCGAGGGGGCACTGAATTTTTCGTACCACTGGGCACATTCAAGATGCTTAAATGTGAACCCGGACAAAACAGAAGTATGTCTATTCACAAGAAATACGAAAATTTTAAAGACGAGTTTGAAGAGCCACGATGCCTTGAAATACCATTAAAATATCCGATAAGGTTAAATACTTAGGGGTAATCTTAGATAGGAAATTTAATTGAAAGCAAGACATAGAGGACGGGACCAATAAGACCTACAGATGTTGGTCGATATGCAGAAGGGCTATAGGATCCAAATGGGACCTCAACCCGGAAATAAAATGCTGGCTCTGCAAAACCCGTACTAATATATCCTTCTGTAGAACGGTGAACGGCAGTTGAGAGGAAATGTAATAACGCAATACTACAGAGGGTTCAACGAATGTGCTGCATTGGTACGAGTTTGAATTTTATGTTTCGGGATTAGAGAACAAAAACAAATATTAATCATCGAAAATAACTTTATGGTTTTTCAAAATATTCCCCATGAAGATTGTCGAAACACTTCTGCCACTCTGATTGAGGTATATCCAAAACATGCATTCTGAATGCAGCAACCGCTTCTTCAGGTGTCGAAAAATGTTGACCTCTCAGTTTGTTTTTTACGTACGGGAATAAAAGAAGTTATACGGCGGATGACCCATCAAATCGATGTTTTGGGTGCTCAAAAATGCATATTGAATGTATAATGGTCCCACTAATGCCTAAGGCTGCTGACAGAGTGGCGCGAGAAGTCGAGACGAGCTGGTTGCTGGTTGAAAAGCAGAAAGCTGGTTCAGTACAAATTAGTACAAACCAGGTTGCTGGTTGAATGGCAGAAAACTGTTTTGAAGAGTGTTGTCGCGCTGGTTGATGCCGACTAACACACACATGATGGATTTATACATATGTGTGTGTGTGTTCTTGGTCACAGAATGACGTTTTTTTCTTGTTTGTTTTCTTTCTTTCGTTGAACTTTTCACTTAAACTTTATACTTTTTGTTGAACTATTCACTTCAACTTTATAACACAAATGAATAGAAATACAGCGATATAAACATTCATAAACACAAAACACGCAAAACAACCAGCGCAGGTAGCCAGCGCTACTCTGCCATCCCCTAACTTATTTCTCGCATGAACAAGTCAGCCAGAAATCAGCCTGAAATCAGCCTAAGGTTGTCTCAATCTCACGATAGGTCACATGACGATCTTGCAAAATCAGTTCGCGCACAGCATCAATGGTTTTCGGAGCAACAGCTGATTTTGGACGACCTTCACGAAATTCGTCTTGGAGTGAACTACGACCACGTTTGAATTCATACCATCGATCAACACTGCTCCTTGATGGAGCTTCACCGCCAAAAATTGAATTAAGTTCATCCATGCACTGTTGTTGAGTTAATCCACGTCGAAAGTTGTAAAAAATAATCGCACGAAAATGTTCACGATTTAATTCCATTTTTGGGCCGAGATGAATCTTTTAAGTTACTGTAAACAACACAAATAGCGATCGTATGTGAAAACGTTCTGAGTACGCATAACCTCAAAAATGTCCAACTTGACGATAAAGCTGTCAGTTGCCAGATTGCAACACTAGGGTTGCCAAATCCCGTAACATAAAATTCAATCTCGTAATAGCTGTGCAATAAGGACAACCTCGATAAGGGCCATGGAGACTATTTTATGTATCCAACCAATCGAGATTAGAGTTAAATACGAGGCCGCCCTTGATCTTAAGTCGAAACACCAACGGATAATGGATGGAGCCTTAGGTCGGTTACACGCAATATACGAGTATGAGTGAATCCGACCGAATATTCCAGCTAAGGATTAAGGCGAATTGTGTGACTTTAACGCCAACTAGAGGCGCCTGGCTGGATGGGACAATGGCACACACACCAAATGGGACGCGGATGGTTCAAAGCTAAGGGAAAGAACGGGTCTAGGAATTTTCATTGAAAAACCGGCAACCGAACCCCATATACGTTCCTGGACCATAATACGAACTTTCAAGAGGAAGTTCGGCGATTGCGGACTGTATCAAATGGCTCAGCGATAATACAAACCCAGCCGAAGCGAATATCTTCACGGATAGCCAAATGGCAATCAGGGCAGTATCATCGAAAATTATCAAATCTAGAACGGTCCTTGACTGTAGGAAGTCGATAAACGATTATTCTATGCACGGCAGACTCAACATCATCTTGGGGCCGGGACAAAGTGGCATAGTCGGCAACGAACTTCCTGGCAACGAAAGCCAGGAAACCCCAACGGTGAGTCTAGAGTGCGCGAAACCTTTTGGGGTGACGAAGGCTGAGTTGGGTAAATGGACGGAGTCGGCACACATAGCCCAGTGGAGCCAGGAAACAGTAGGCAGGATGATAAAGATCGAATAGGGAGACACAGATGGATCGAGGACAAAAGGTTTGCAAAACCTGAAATGAGCAAACCTGAAATGGGAGTCTTAAAGGGACATTCGGGATTACGGGCCCACCTGTACCGTATTGAACTAGTGGCGAATAGTGAGTGCAGGGCATGCATGGAGGACGATGGAGCATTTCCTATGCCACTGCTCGGCTTTCACACAAACTGTATCCTGGTATCTCTCGGACAGTATACTTAGTAGGGACATAAATACTTTGGGCTATAAAACAAAAACTAATGAACGTTTTTGGACCAAATTTTATATATTTATTGTATATCAAAAGCTAAGTTTCATTTAAAATGTTCGCTCTTGGGCTTCACGCACGCCTTAAGTCGCATTAGCCAATCACAAAATGGCTGCACGCACCTCATCCATTGCAAAATTGGCTACAGCACGAACCAGAGCTGTCTTAAGAGAATCAATGTAGAGGTATCTTTTGTGGCAGACCATGTCCTCTAAAACGGTCCACAATTTGTAATCCAGAGGGTTCAGATCAGGGCTGCCAGAGGGTCATTCTTCAGAGCATATAAATGCTGGAAAATTGTTTCGAAGCCAGGTTTGTGTCGTTTTAGCCTTATGAGCTGGAGCTGAATCTTGCTGGAAAGTTCACGGCTGGTTTTGGAACGGGGAATTGTTATGCGGCTTCACAACTGCTTCCAAAACGGTTTCTTGGTAAACGTTAGCCGGTGTTTTGACCCCTTGTTCACAGAAATGCAAGTCAGTTACCCCATTATAAGAAACACCCCACCAAACTATGACTGCAGCTGGATGATGACCCTTTCCGCCCCGTGCGATGAGCTCAGATGCTTCTTTAGATGATCGTGCATAAACCCTATCATTTTGTTTGTTAAATTTTTCCTGTACGGTAAAAACGTTTTCATCCGTAAACAAGATTTTGCTTTGCAGGTTATCTATCAGCGTACTTCATCAAACGACGTTTGGATTTGTCTATCCTATTTCTTTTTTTAAGTTGCAGTCAACGAATGTCCTGTACGCCGTTTGAAAGCTCCAAGTCCCAAGTCTTTTTTAATAATTCGACTCATGGACTTTTGCGTGATTTTTTTTTCACGGCCATGATTTTCTGTTTCCGGAGAACATTTTGTTGAATTCTTGCTGTGATGGCTTTGATGACTTGCTGTGTCCGAACGGTACGTGCGCGGTCTTTTATATATCCAGTCTCCTCGAACGAACATGCGACTAATGCCGAGCGGGCGGAGCTTTTTGGATATATCGTTTGTTTTATTTCCACACTTAAAAAGTGGTATAACTGCGATACGGTTTTCCTTATCTGACCACTCCATGGTGGAAGTTGACACAATCTCAAATTCCCGTAACTGACTAACGCTATAGAGGTTAACTTTGAAAAACCATATGATAATAAAAGGGTATGTTCAATTTTACTATTCTAATGGGTATGTTCAATTTAGTAACAATATTTATGTAATACCGGACGTGACCAAACTTTTGGGAATGGACTGGAATAACTTAAGGAATTTCGTGAATATGTCTACTGTACCAGGGTTGAATTTTATGTTTCGGGAACTGATTTTGCAAGATCGTCATGTGACCTATCGTGAGATTGAGACAACCTTAGGCATTAGTGGGACCAGCATACATTCAATATTGCATAAACATTTGACTGTCCAAAAAATTTGTTCGCGTTGGATCCCACACAATTTGCCAATCGCTCAAAAAAAAAGGCTCGTGTCGATTGGTCGAAAGAAATGCTCCAAAAATACGATCGCGGTCCCGAAATGAGCCCGAAAGTAAACAGCAGTCAACTGTATGGGTGTTTCAAGATGAGCCAAATCCAACAAAAGTTGTTCGCGCCTGAAGCACTTCCAAGCAAATGGTCGCCTGTTTTTTCGGGAAAACCGGACATGTCGCAACCGTACCATTAGAACAACGCAGAACAGTGAATTCTGAGTGGTACACAACCATTTGTTTGCCAGTTGTCTTCCAAGAAATAAGGAAAACCAACCGCCGAAGACGGATCACTCTTCACCACGACAATGCCGAGCTCTCACGCATCGGCTGAAACAACTGCATTTTGGAGCACCCAAAACATCGATTTGATGGGTCATCCGCCGTATAGTCCTGACTTGGCACCGAATGACTTCTTTTTATTCCCGTACGTAAAAAACAAACTGAGAGGTCAACGTTTTTCGACACCTGAAGAAGCGGTTGCTGCATTCAGAATGCATGTTTTGGAGATACCTCAATCACAGTGGCAAAAGTGTTTCGACAATTGGTTCAAACGCATGCAAAAGTGCATAAATCTTCATGGGGAATATTTTGAAAAACAATAAAGTGATTTTCGATGATTAATATTTGTTTTTGTTCTCTGATCCCGATACATAAAATTCAACCCTCGTATGTCTACTGACATGGGAAGGATTAGAGTGCTTTCTTTTTGAACACCTCATCGCACACCTGTTTTCAAATTAACTAACTACCAATCTGCAATATCTGTTAAGGGTATGTATGCTTAGCAGGGTCGCCAGTTTTTTTTGGACGAAATCCCCGAATTGTTATTTTTAATCCCCGAAAATCCCAAAAAAAAAATTAAAATCCCCGGAAAAATCCCCATAGTTTTAAAGGAAGTTCGAGAAAGTTTTAAAATAAAAATTTATTTAGAATTCAGTTTAACAAAACGAAAACTTAAATATTGAAAAATGTAAACATTATAAATTATTATATTATTATTAAATTATAAATATTATATTATTATTATTTTAATAATAATTAGTTATAAAAAAAAAGATTATGACAAATGAGATCTGGATTTTGATCTGGACATTGGTTAAAAGTCATTAAGGCTTAGTATATCAAATACTTAAGTCTCATAATCTTCAGATTCATCTACTTCATTATTTGTTTTAGTATTTCTCGTTATTTCTTCTCCACTGCTTCTATTCTTTTCAGCAACGCCAAATATCAAAAATGTTTGTTACTGGTTTTATTGTTGTCATCACATACAGCCTTGCCAGTAAAACATTTTGATATTTTCTGGGACTGACAAGTGCATAGAGTAAATCTTACTATAGAGAATATTTGACTCCTCTGACGTTTCCTTTCACACTCTTCGTGATGCAGCCGGTGTGATAGAGAGATGTTTGACGAAAAGTGACATACACCAGGTGGAATTGCAATAACTTCTGGCTTTAATTTTCCATGTCGTTTTGGTGAAAAACTGTGAAATTTAAATGTGTTTTAAACTTTTTTATTGACTGTTATTGTTACCATACATTTGTGTTGTATTTAACACAATAATTTTAACACACAAAACGAAATGCCGTTGTTGTTATTTTGAATCATTGCCTCTATCTGGTATTAGTAGAGCAATTCTTTTCAACATCCAACGTAAATATAACACCAGGCCAAATGCCATAAATTTGCTGAGAGAACTGTTAAGTCTAGTATAGTAATTAGTCTATGGACAAGTGTATGCAATTCTTTTTGCGGACAACATTTGCAACATTTGCAACATTTGTAAGTGTTAACTGGCAACGCAAAAAAACAGTATAGACTTGCCACAGTAACTTTCTTCTCTTTGTTTTGCAATCACACATACGCAAAACCAAATATTATTTGTGTGTGTATGCTTGCTTTGATTTAGGTAGTGCCAGATCAAAACATTCAAACAATGATACTTAAGAAGCGCTTTTAATAAATACATCTTAAATTTTCATCCCCAAAAAATCCCAGGATCCCCATTCCAAAAAAACAATCCCCTGTTTTGGAAAAAAAATCCCCAATTTGGGGATAAATCCACTAAACTGGCAACACTGATTCATAGATCAATAATAATTTGTGGATTCTGACTGTTTTTACGAAAAGATAATTCGTCCGTATTGGCAAAAAGCTGTCGTGTCGTTGCTTATACTTATACAGTTCTCAACATTAAATTTTCAATATTTGTCTCCGATTTATGCCTGCTCACGACTTTTATCAAGATACATTCTACTGTTTGTTTTTTCTTTTATGTTTGTGCAAGAAAAGAACGAAAACAAATGTAGTAAGACAAAAATAAGAAAATAGTATCTGCAATAGTTTATCCGAAAGTAATGTACATAAATACACAATACCATATCTCACCTCACTACATTCGGCCGTTTCAACCTCCCACCTTCACAACTCCACTGCCGCTTAGGACGGAATTTTGTATTTCAGAAATTCTACTTGTGTGAAAAGTATTTTCTTCGTTTCTATGTAAAAAAGTGATAATAACTAGAATCTTGTCATGTAGTAGTACGAGTATCCATGTATGTACTTATATTGTACCGCTGTCTCATTGTCGCCCATGTATCCACATTCACACATGCTTGTTCGTTTGTGTGATTGTGCTATGTGCAGTTTGTGTAAATCTCAGAACAGACCTATGATAAATTAAGCAATTAAATGTTAATATTTAACATTGTTTTTGTACTTATATTATCATTAAGCACAACAATCGGTGCAATGACAAAAATCAAGAAATGAGATAATGTACTTATACTCGTACGTACATACATTTGTTTGTGAACTCTCTGGTAGAGCTTTCTATGTTACAATTTTAGAGGTTTGATAACATGGCGAGTAAAGCTGTCCTTCCGAAAGTTATTTCTAGAGGTCCAAGTAGTTTTAGGCGGACTATAAAAATAGTTAAAACCTTAATATAGTGATTTAAGGCAAATTTACTTGACTTTACAAAATATAAGTACTTGGAAGATTTGTTGACATCATTTGGCCGGGCTATGTTCGATGTTCTCTATGTGGTAGAATAACTACTTGCAAGGACATCCCAACTTTAGAAACGAGAAAATATCAGACCCGCTATACTACGAATATATTTTTAAAAATTTTTATTTACATTGTTACAAGATGTATTTATAACAGGTGTTGTTGTTTTAGATTCAATTATGTTATTTGAGGTGCGCATCCGCATTGGGATTGCTGATCCAGTATTGTGTATAATTACGAGGTATCTCTGTAATTGTCCATCCAATTAGTGAAGGATAGTCTGTATAGTTGGAAACGAGTTTCGAATAAGTCTGTGGTTAGTCGTGGGCTGTAATAATTGGTATTCGGTTCAGATATTCTTTCACAACTCTAAACAAGTGTTACGAACTTATGGAATTGGCTTAGGATAACCCTGATTGCGTATAATGTATGATTAAGTTTTACATGATAGGTGAATGTGGTCGGGTGGCCAAGCGCGAATGCCAAACTTGATGGGACATTTCGAGAACGTGGTAGCCTACCCACGGTTAGGTTTGGGACACGTGACAATATGAGACAGTTTACAACTGCATTATCGTCACTACACTCGGAGGTCGGTAGACCCATTGTGGTTGCCCATATATATGAGAAGAAAAGTAAGAAGGGAGGGAGAGAAGGGGGTGGGCCCCACTAATAGTAAAAAAAATTCCGATAGACAAAAGACAGGATAAACAGAAGAACCACTCAATTATGTTCCCAGTATATAAAGGGTGTCTCAGTAAGAATGCACTTTTTCATTTCTAAATAAATACACGTATGTATTTTTGAGATAGTTGTGATTTTTTTATTGGATTGTAAAGAAGACATGTTCCGATTAAGTATGAAATAAAATTTCCGTCAAATGGCCCCTACTGCTCTGATGACAGGCCATTACTCTCTTCATGAAATTTTCCATGACTTTTTCACAGAGATGTGGCTGTATCTCACTGATGCCGCCTTGGAGCTCGGATTTGAGCTCAGGAATTATTTCTAGTTTATTTGCATAAACCCGAGATTTCACGAAACCCCAATCAAAGAAATCGAAAGGTGTTAAATCGCATGATCTTGGTGGCCAGTTGACATCAGAATTTCTTGAGATAATTTGTTCTGGAAATCGCTGCTGCAAATAAATCGATTGTTTCATGCGCGGTGTGGTAGGTCGCGCCGTCTTGTTGAAACCACTTGTCCAGATCCGTGCCGTCCAGTTGATGCCACAAGAACTCCGTTATCACGTTCCTGTAACGAATCCCGTTCACATTCACTGCAATTTCGGCTTCATCTTCAAAAAATTAAGGCCCCATTCACGCCACCTACCAAAATCCGCACCAGACAGTTGCTCGTTGTGGGAATAGGATAGTCCTTAGGAAATTGCGTGAGTGGAATTCATAGGGAAGGAAAATTAAGTTCAATTAACAAGGGAAGACCATCATGTATGCCAGTCAATGCTATATCCCCTGAAAGTATCATTCGGTTAGTGGTACTTATATTTGTGCTAGATGTGAAAATGAACCTACACTGACTGAGTTCAAGTCGGAGCTCCTGACGATGGTACCACGAAAATGTCATTGTTTCCACGGTAAAGATTAGATGTTCTTTCTATTTAATCCCATTATTAGACAGATAAACCACGTATGTACACCTACATATATTAGGACAGAGCATTACCATTTATAAAATGAAATCAGTAGTTCTAATAACACAACCTCATATAAATTTATCTCGTTTTTGCTTTTTTATATGAATAGATAACTACACATGTGGTCGCTGTGGGGGGGTTTTTTTTTATCAACTTTTCATTAAAACCAAAAAAGAGCTAACATGAAATATTTGTTCTACGATCTTGTTAGTATGTACTACGAGTATTAACTCTTAAACTTTTAAAGTGTAAGCTAAGATATGAATCCGAACATTTGGGCCAACTTTTATTTGAAATGATGGTTCCAAATAGTGCGATAATTTAAGAGAGGAATACATTTTCATTTCATTTAATAACAGATTATTTAAGATAACTAGCAAAAAAAAATATTGAATAAAAAATTGTTTAAAACAAAAATGTTTAAATCCGCGATATTGAAGAAGTATTAAGTTACAATAGGGGTCAAAAAGTACAGTTTTTTTGTATTAAATAGAATAAATTTAATTCGAGTTTTGTAATCAAAAATTGTATTCACAACGACGTAGGATTTTGTTTTAACGTTAAATTAATCGGCCCTGTTCTGCATACAGAATCATTTTGAATCAGCATTTTCTTTCAGAATAAAAAGTCTACAATTAAATTGATATATTTATCTACACTACACGTGGATGAGACAAAGGATCTGATGCATCCCTCGAACTTCTGCGATGTAATTTTATTTCTAAAGCTTCCTTTCTCACTTCTACCATCGCTGCAACAATTAAAACACCTGGAATACTTTTATTTTGTTTGTATTTTACTCTGTTTTGTTTATTTGTTTAGTTTCTTTCAATCACTACCGCCAATCAGAGTGCGGAGCCGAACCGACATCGGCTGGGAGTGGCTGAACCAGCTGTTTCTGATTTTAATAATTAATAATTAATTTTTATAAAAACATACGAGAGTTGACGAAGCAAAAGTAAAACGTTATGAATAGAAAATTGGAAATCAAATCAATGTCGTACAAAACCTGTGACATGGTTGATGGTCTCCCTTTAGCTCGATACATTTAGTTCATTCTTTTTCCAATATTTCCCTTCCAAATAAAAGAGTTTCTCACGATCCTCAAAATATGCGTTTGTTTCAGTGATGTCCTCTTCATTAGACCCAAATCTCTTACCATCAAGACATTTCTTCAGATTTGGAAATAGAAAGTAGTCACTGGTGGCTGAATGCGGAGAATATGGCGGATGAGGTAGCAATTCGTACACCATTTTATGGATTTGTGGCGCACAGTGGATAGATAATATGTGTACTTTGCTAATCAACAATCGTATCACTTTTGCGTTATTGAAGATTTGGATCTGTATTTTTGTATGAAATATTCTTTGTTATGTCGACTTTTTAATAATGTGTAGCAAAATTATTATTATTTATTTAATTGTTTAATAATATTATTACTTGTTTTGTTTTAATTTCACATTGTGTTAAGTAGTAGTGTAAATAAGTGGTATATTGTTCTGGTTGAATTGGTCAATAGGCTTTTTAGGCACAATTTTGTACAATAAAGGAAACGAAATTATTTTTTTTTATTAATACGGACGATAAAAGCGGTTATGACGTGTTGGTTTTGTTTTTCAATTCCTTGTCACATCTGCATTTATTTCTAATACAACATAATTTTTCTTCTGCAGTTTTTTTTCTCATGATTGTTAGCTCCTATATTGGTTAAAATTTGCTTAACCGAAGAAATTTGTCAATTGTGCCACGTTTATTCTGATACCTGAACAGATTTTCGGCAACTATTCAAACGTTGTCCAGATCAATACCATCCAACTCCGACCATAAAAAATCATTAATCATTAATTCATTAAAAGATCATTAAATCATAATCATTAATCATCTCACCTGGGTTTTCTTCAACACTTTGGGCTACAGCCGCAATATTCTCAGTTGTTCTTGAGCGACGTGCACGGGTTTTATTCTTCACATCACTAACTTGTCCCAACAGCTCGAATTTTTCCTCCAATTTCTGTATTGAGGTCCCACAAGGTGCTTCACGACGACCCAAAAATGCTTTAGTTTTGCGAACTGTGACTGCAAGATTTTCACCATTTTTGTAGTGAATTTTAATCATTTCAATGCGTTGTTGAAGCGTGTATCGTTCCATTTTTAGTAATTTCGTAGTTTCTACTTGTCAAATGTCAAAGAATAAAAGCTTCAAAAGTGACAGCTACCGAAATACAGGGTGAATCAAAATAACATCTCTTGTTGGAAAACCATTTATATGCATGTTTCTGACTTATTGCGTAAAGAGCAAATGATTACGATTGGATGCAGCTGGGCTAGATTTAAGTTATTGATACCAAACGAAAGAGAAAACAAAATTGAATTAAACCCAACCAAAAACTCAAAATGCAAACGTCAAAGATATAACAGTCCCAAATATATTTCTTTTCGTTTCGTCAAAAAATTAAAATTTAAATTAAAATCAAAATTTTGTCAAAATTTTATTTTTTTCTTTCCATAATATTTTCGAAATTTATTTGTCGTATACATAGAATAATACATACCATAGAAGCTTTTATTCGATTAATAAATTAAACGTCATAGGTACGATGGAAAGTAAACATTGGATGGTGGAAAACATGCGTTCAATAATACCAGATAGTGGCAATAGTATACAACGATCAACAAAGGAACAACAACCGAATTTCGTATTTTTGTGGCAAACTAGTTGTGTTAAATACAATACAAATGTATACCAACGATAAAAGCCAACAAAATGGTTCAAAATATATTTAAATTTTTCAGTTCTACACCAAAACGACAGGAAAAAGTTAAGTGAACATATTTTGTAACTACACCTGGTGTAAGGTAATTTTAAATTTAATTGCTCTCATTTCCACAAACCTACGATGAAGAGTGTGAAATGAAACGTCAGATGAGAGAATAAGTTTATCTACATATGTATTATTCTATGGTCGTATACAGCTATTGTCAGAATACATTTGAACTCCACCATGTGTTAATATATTTCAATACAATTCTTACCCATATTTTTAATATTGTACATTTCTTTTTATTACATTATTCAAGCTCAAGACCATCTATATCTCTATAAACAGAGATATAGTTTTTTAAAAGATGTTTTGCAAATGCAGCCTCATGATTCCTGACAAACCGTATATCTATTTCAGTTCCAGCCACAGATCTTCATCACCGGTTGTTTGGAATGTGAAACATTTGATTGAAGTGGATAAATGAAAAATAGTTTATTCTATTTGTGGTTATGTTGTTGTTTTATACTAAAAATGTCTTTAACTGCCATCATAGGTGCGTTATCAGGACGAGCGGGAATAATTTTAAAGCCATTAATATTAACAAAACAATAAATAGCTCCCGATTTGGACGATTCTATAAGTTAGGAATAGTTTGAATTTCTACATAAACAGCCGGTATGAAAACCATGAAGTTCGTTTTTAGTTTGGGGGATAGGATTTGTTGGGGATTTTATAATAGATCCAGTAATTCCAAATCGAAAGTAGAATAGTGAAATATGGGTGTTCAAAATTTAATAACATCATCGGCAAAATTATGGATATTCATTGTTTGAGATCAATGAAGTTTTTAATATTCTTTGAACACAATTAGCTCGTAATGTGGATAATTTGCGAGAAGATAAATTACGACAAAATCAATAAATGCTTTTTCATTATATCTTTCTATATTCCTCTTAGAAAATACCTCCCGCGTAAAGAAAGAACAATACAATCTGAGTTGCTTTAAGGTTACACAAGTCCATTAGGTCGAAATATCTTGTTTGGAGTTCTAATATCAATAAGATTATGTTCTAGTGTCGTTACATAGTTGATTGCAAAATATGAGTTTTGGTATGGGTTCTTAAAATCAATTAAATACAAATTGGTTCCAAGACAATGCATTTCATCACTAATGGCAAAACGTGCAGGATTAAATTTAATTATCCACAAAAGTGACATCAGTGCAGTTGCGCCTCTAAACGAGCCTAGAGCACGTTCTTCTCAAACAATTGCTTTAAACCCCTTGTATTGTTCACTGTTTCATTTACATATTAAAAAACAACATGAATTTTGGTACGCTAATCGGGATGTAATGGTAAACGGTTTTTTTATATTTTAAGGTTGAATGGTTTTAAATGCACAAGTACAATATGGGCAAGGTACTGCTTTTTTGTATATGCAGTACTGGAAAAATATGGGTTTTCTGCAGTGGCAGCATACAAATCTCCGTCGTCATATTTAAAGTCAGTATACATAACTCAGATGTACATAGCCGCACATACAAATTGAATCTTTATAATGCTTAAACACATAGAATTTTTGATAACCATGCCCACACTTCAAGAGGAAATGAAAATAGTTGTGCTTTTTTGTACAATTTTTAGAGCCAAAATGTAAGAATTGCGATTTATAGTTTTACCAATGTTTAATTACAATAGCATTTCGATACTAGATACTTGTGTGATTTCGAACTTTGCAGCAAAACTTAAGATTGCGCCCTCGTAATTCTAAAATTATTTAAATTTATTTGGTCCAAACCACCATATCTGCGTATTATTTTCGAAATATGTGTGGGTTTTCAAACATGTTTTTGTTGTTGCATTTGATCATTAGAATGTAAGTAAGTCTTTATAGATTTTTGCTTCACATTTTGTTTGTTCAATGGAATGAATACCTTTGAGTATGAGTTTAAGTTCATTGAGTTAATTTTTAATCGTAAATATTGTTGAGTCAGTTTTTCTCAAAATAATAATTTGCATTTTTTACTTTTTCAGAATTTGGTACTAACAATACTGTAACAACACACCATTCGCTGGATGTGATGCAAAAGGGATAAATTAAACACCAACAACAACTAGAAAAGCTGTCAGCTGTCTGTCACTACCAAAATACATGCATTCATTCGACACATATTTATGTGTTATAACATAATTTATCCGGATTGAAAAAAAAATAGAGAACAACAACAAACAAGTAACAAGTTTTGGTGCTAATGTGCTAAACAGTTTCCAACAAAAGGAAGAAGAACAGAAGATCCACAAAAAAAAGCAACTAAAGCAACTACAAACGACGTGCCATCATCTAAATTCAAAATATACATAGACGAAAGTTGAACCATGAATGTTTATTAGCGAGTATTAAACGAATCTATTAATTACTGCATACAACCACAACAACAACAACAACAGCAAGAACGACACAGAACAGAGCAAAACACAGAACAGAAGATTTAAACATCAACAGTAAAAAAAAATAATAAAATAATAAAGTATAAAGAAACACATGTAATCAAATGCAATCCCTCCATTAAATGCACTACTACTTCAACAGTAACTACCCTGCTACTGCAACTATTCATCATATTATAAGAAGAGGTAAACTAAATTACACAACTAAATATTTGTATAGCGTAACTCGTATTTCCACTTTGTTATTGTTGGGTGCAATTTATGTAGATCCTATGGCATGGCAATTTATTCAATTCTATACAGTATTGAATTCTGTGGAGTCGGTTGAAAATTTGGAATTTGGAAAATCCACGATTCCGCTCCGACTCCAGCATTTTGAGAATACACGACTTCACTACCAATATTAAATGAAACCGATTTCTTAGTTATTTTTTTCACTTATGGGGAAATAATGTCGCAAGAATCAGGAAAAAATATGATTTGAACTGCCATTAGTAAGATTTTTAATGTGACATGTCTTGGCTAGGCTCTCTTTTAATAACCTTCAATTATCTATTGTGTCCCAGAAGAAATATGTTTTTAATTAAGAAACGTTTGGGTCCCCTTTTCAGTATAATATAAAACGATTTCACTTTATTTAAAAATTTTAAAATATAGTAACTGTATTTTAGAATTGCAAACAAAGTTCGAGACTTACGCTTGTTAATTATAAACGTCTAGCAATTCTATTCTCTATGTGCAAGTTTAATTAAAATTTCATTTGCAAAGGTTATAGTACTATATATGGGCATTTCCACAGAAAGTGCCACCCTATGTCGCATCACGTCACCATAGTAAATTGTTTATATTTTAGGACCATGAAGTTCGATTGTTTTCTATTCTTTTACTAGATACAGAATGTAAGAAGCTCTATATTTAATAACAGATGAGAAAACAACCTAACTAACGGGTCTTAAAATATAAGCAATTAACGAGAGTGACGTGATGTGACAAAAGGTGGACTTTTCTGTGGAAATGTCCATATGCAGTTAAATCAACGATACAAAAAATTACAGCAGACAGTTGTCCCAGGCCTTCGGCCACGGACTGTGCCTGCAGGCTGTGTCAGAGACACGGCCATTAAGTTTAACGTAGAATACGCCATCAGATAAGACAGAAAACATATATAACAATAAATTCATTTGCTTATATTATTTATCATTTATTGTTATACATATATGTTTTCTGTCTTATCGGATGGCGTATTCTACGTTAAACTTAATGGCCGTGTCTCTGACACAGCCTGCAGGGACAACTGTCTGCTGTAATTTTTATATTTACCAACGGCATTTGATTCAAGTCCGTTTAAAAAAAAAATATTATGTTCAATTTTTTTAAACTTAATTTAATTTATGTATTTTAATTAATATTTTTATTGAAATAAGTTCTGCGAATGTTGAGAGGGCCGCCCTAATATTAAAAAAGGTTTACCTTATCGAGTCTTCGCATTAGCATTCGAGCGTTGTGTGAAAGCTTTACGCTTTACAATTCAAAGTTAATGTTACAACAGCTTTATTGAAGCTTTCGCAAAAAAGCTTTATTACGTTAGCTTACTGTTTGTTTCACTTTTTACTAGATACATGTTGCCAAGCAACATTAGCTTGCTGTTCGTTTCACTTTTTACTAGATACATGTTCCTAAGCAATGTTGAGCAACCAAAAACACTCAACCAAACACCACACATATGTTTCAGTGTATGTGTTTAAACAATTTTCATTTGAGAAATTAAAATACTAGAAATATATCAACCAATATGAAATGTATATCAAACGAAAGATAACATCTTCATTTACCTACAAAAAAAATTTTAAAAAAATTCATCTAGCCGTTTCCTCAAATTCAATGAAATAAAGATTACAACAATAAAAACCTGACATGACTCCTCATACCGTAAGGTAAGACGTATTCTACGTCAAAAGAAATATGGGGTCCACTTTTCGAATGAGGGACCAAATTAGTTTTAGCAAATTGGTTGAGCAAAAGAAGTACAAATTTACAATTTATAGACAATTTTTGACCATCAGTGGCAGATGCCAAAATAGACAAAACCTTGCCAACTTTGAAGTAGTACACCAAAACTTATATTAATGATAAGTGTAAACTTAAAACTAGACTTATTTGGCAAACTATTATAGTGAAAGTAACGATTTAAAATTTATTACAGTTAAAAATGTTTTTTTTTAAACTAAATCGCAAAAAATTTCGATGACTCCGACACCATGCAAATATCACAGACTCCACAGCACTACTTTTTAAAGCGATGATCCTCGCATGTCTGTCATGCGAAGGGTACGGGTTTAGTCTCCTTTTTCCCGGGATAACAGACGAACATAAGGACAAAATGTCAAATCTGAAATAAGAATGTATATGGGCTGGCTATAGGCCGATATAATTTATTTAAAATGAAAATAATCCTAGTTTTATCAGTAGATGTTAGGAAAAAATGTACGTATGTATATTAATTAGTTGTAAAAATTAGAACAAAAGTTGGAGAAATAAATGAATTTAAGCTAAGCTAAGCATGTCTGTCTGGCTGGTGGGTTGGCTTCATGGCTGGTCAACACGATAACTGCTTTAGATCAGTCACAATAAAATGTTGATCGTGATTATTATATGTGAAAACTTAGTTAGGGATTGAAAATGTGCGCCATGGCCACGACCCTTCCGGCACCTCCCATGCAAATCGACAAATTTAATGCAGAATATTCTAAAACCTTTTTTCTGGATATATACAATCAACTTCAACTATTGCAATTGCAACTTCAACTATTGCAATATTGTGCAAATGTTTATAATACCTATCCGAATGAAATTTGATATCAACCATAGATAAATAAAAACCATAGATGATTCATTTGCTTAATCACCATTTTCACCAGAGAGCACATGCTGTTTCCGTACGACCATTTTTCACTCGGATGCAACGAAAAAGCACTCAAACATCATTTTTATGTTGTTTAAATTTGAAAATAGAATATAAATAATAGATAACCATATCGCTTTTGATATTTGTTCACAATACAAAAGGCAAAAACCCATGGCTATATAGGGTTTTCAATAGTTTTTGTTTCCAGGGAAATTTTCCCATATCCATCTAGAAAATTTTCCTTTACTTTCAAATCCTTCATTTATCTTTCACCATCTATGGTTTTTGTTTTGTTTATCTATGTATCAACCTATATTTTGTCAAGCGCCAGTCACCGAATGAAAAACTATGGTTTCTGCACGCACATTTTTGTATTTTCTGTTGTGTGGTTGTGCGGATAGCTGGATTGTCGACACAGTAAATCTGCCCATAGACCTCAAACATGTGCGTTGCATCGGTGTGAAACTGTTATGACACACGCAAAACTTCATTTCGTATTTAATTTTTGAGGCATGAAGATGGATAGCGATAGGTGACGACGCAACCACGTTAGCTTTAATGGTCATACATGCCTGTACAAAAAAGATTGGGATTATTGCGGTACAAATCAGTTTCTTGTGCGAAAAACTTTAATAAATTCGTCCAAAATTTTTTTGCTTAAGCCCCGTATTAAGTTCTTGTGAAGTTTTCGTAAAAAAATTTTCATTTACCTCTAAACGGAAATGTTTGTTACATAGAGTTACCACATATCTCTTATTTACCTTGCAAATATTTCATTAATAATTCATTTTTGCACTCCATTTTATTTTTAACGCATGTGGTATTACTTTTGTTTACTAAAATAAAATAATCAAAATGTCAAAATTTCGGTTCAAAAAAATTATACAATAATTGTTTTCGTACGAAATAAGTTTAGCGTAACAACCCTGTAATTAATTTTTCCTTCGAAAATTGAAAAGAGCTGAGTACCAAGCAAATGAAAGATGAGCAAATGATTGGGACCTACAGTTTTACACTGGCTCCGAACGGAACGGAGCAGGGTTCAAACCCACGATATCATGTACAAGAGCCGCCCACACTACCATTTCACCATCGACGGTCGACTATATTAATATAAAAAATATAAAATTTTGCCACTCCCATTTTAGTAATTTCCATACCAATATTGAACGGATAATTGGCTAGTAGACGCGATAATAACTTACAAAGTATTTTGCCTAACGACACTCCGCTGTTGAATATGAAGGATTTTTTTTAAATGTTCGTATCTCTTACAGCTTCCCATAATTCGGATCAAAAGCTAAATAGATGTTGTTTTGTGTATTGCTTGCAACTTAAGAAAATATCCCGAGTTCAATGGAGGTACGAGTATTACTTGAGGATTGTTAAAATAGCCTAAAAAGTAGAGGCAACTCTTAGAAAATTATTGGTGAAGATCACACTTCCATTACATTTCGTAAAGGGATCAGACGGAGATTCATAGCCATATGTGAGCTTATATCATATAAAAATCTATAAGTAGAGGAGAAATTGCAATACAGAATAAAATTTGAAAATTTCTTGAAAGTTATTCAAATAAATAACTTTTAGGTCAGTGTGTGGCAAGAACAAATTTCCTCGCGGGCAAAAGTTTCTATGCTAAGATATTTCGTTATATGTAAAATAACGAATGCACAGCAATTCATACTTACTTGGAGTTATGACTAAATATGAAGTTTCGTATCAGATAAAATCTAAAGTACGTTGTACTACGAACGGATCCTGGGGCCTAACGATGTTATACAATAATCGCCGAAACGATAACGTATTGTAGATGATCGTAGTACTATTTACAATAAATGCGTAGATAAAACTTCACTACCAGCAAAATTATAATGAAGTTTGTATCGTTTATTACATAATTTGACTCCATCTTCACACGTTTCTCACAGACGTGTTCGATTTTTGCTGCAATATATGTACAAGTATTTTGATTTGCTGTATTAATGGTTAATCTAAACTCTCAATTATGAACTGTACTGGCAGTGTTTTTATTAATAAATTTTATTAACATCAGCAAAATATAACAATATAAAGGAGACCCCAGCGCCTGAAAGACATTTAGAGGCATATTAACAATACAGATAGATACACTACACGTATATTTTAATTTGAATTCATCTAAAAGAGGATGCTGATATATTTGTCATTTAGGTCTCGACTTGAATCGTGAAAGGGTATTTATATTAATGCTGTAAGAGTCACTTTCTCAATGTCTGGTTATCGTTTATCCCAACGATAAAGTGCCGGTTGGCAGAATTACATTTTCTCAATGTGAACTTTATTCGGTCGATAACGTTACCCGGAGGTCTAACGCCGGTTAATAGTTTATCGGAACGATAAATGTTGGTTCTTTTCATGGTGGTTGGTTTTCTAAAATTGACTTGCGTTCTTCCACTAGGTCAACAAGGAAATGTTCCTCGACGACCGAGAAGTTCGTTCACCGGTGTCTTTTAGATTGTTATCCGCTATAATTTAAATAATTTACACTTTGCACAAAAACATTAATGAATTTAACAGCTGATATCTTACAGCGCTGACAACTACAGTCATACATTTCATTAGAGTTTCCAGCGTAAAACATCTAACATCCTGTTAAATTAACCGAAGTAATAAATGAAAACCCGTAAACGAACCACAGACTTGTCATTCATGAGCACGAGCTACGCCGATAACTTTTTATCTGACTGATGAATTTAAAAAAATATTACCAACAAATTTTGTGAACATGATAGTGATGTGAACAACTTCGATTACATTCTTGTGTGGTATCAAGAAGGGCGGTAAACCGACAATAAGTATCAACAATAGATGATGTTCATGCTCATGAATGACAAGTCTGTGGTTCGCTTAACAGGCATTATATCATACCGATAAATTAAAGTACCGATTAGTAAGCAGACACTTTAACCGGATATTGAGAAACTGACCCTAAGTAATTTATTGTACAGGGTGGATCGCGGCAATTTGCTTATTTGGGAATGAAATAAAAAAATTATGAACTTAGAAAAATTTATTTTATATTTTAATTAATTTTTAAACTACATGGATTTAAATAGTGTATCTGGAAAATGTCGACCTTCGCTATCCACACACTGCTGCATATGTTTTCTGAAGTTTTCATGAATTGTAACAAGCATGTCGACTGGTGTTCTGCCAATTGACACATTCCCTGCTCCCAACATGACATATTGCCTGCTGTTCTCAATGAAGTTACCTAATTTACAATTAATTGCCGTCCAGGAACACTTACGCGTGGGGGAACAGCGAATCGTAAACGAAAAGAAGGCTGCACTGCAATGATCGAGTGCGCATTTGAAAAATACGCTTCAACACAAAATGACCTCTCGTCACGTGTCCAATAATGCATGATGGCAACTGAAAGGCAGACGAGTACAAATCTCTCGTCAGCCACTATAAGCCACGCACACTCTCCACTCTCTTCGACCAACAGTGCCGCCACAGCCTGCAGTGCAAAAAAGCAAATTACCGCGCTCCACCCTGTACTAAGTAGTTCTCATGTATTCTGTGCGTATTTTGTTCCAAATCTACAAAAGGTCATTCTTACATTTTGACGGTCAAACACGACTTTTAAAGCCTTGTTCTGAATACAACGCAGAGTTTTCAATACAGTCGTATTGTTAAATAGACCAATTGGCTTCGAACGATTGTATTGTATAAAAGTGATTAAGTATAGTAATATATTTATTTTATAAATAATTCATATTGCAGGAGACAATATATTGCTTTTATAAATATGCATATGCCATGGGGATTACTTAGTAATTAAATTCCCATTAACTTCATGTTGACGCTAAAGCTTTTATCAATTTTAGTGCGAGACCTAAAACAAATAGGCTCAGCTTTATTTGCACTCATAACCAGTTTATTAATCTAATATAAATTCCGACAATTATTATTCGTAAATATTTACATGGCCATCAAGATTTGGATACAAAAAATATTTAAAACAATAGACACTCTACGCAACTTTCTGCACTCCACATTCAACCATGTCAAGTTCAATTTTTCTTCCATAATTTGAACCTATAGTTTCCTATGTAACGGGGAACCATTTATTTATTTTATTGTTTCCTATTTGTTAAATTGTTTTAAAAGTATCAATTCTTTCCCTTGAAGACTATATCTTGGCATAGTTTGTAAAATTAGGTTCTGATCTACAATATAAAATGCCTTTGAAACATCATAAAATGACCCAAAGGGGTCGGTTGCTATATGAGTACCAATAAATAAATAGCCATAACCATGATCCACAACCATCACATATCCTTTTCCACAATTAATCTGATATTTATACATAAATAACTAATCAATCTGCCCACAATGCAATTTTTAAAGTAATTACCTACTAATTTGCGGCAATGCCACGTAAAATAAAAAAATTAGCAGTATAACTATATGTATGGAGTAGTGTTTTTTTGTATACAAGCTTTTGTATGCAACACCTGGATCATACATCAATAATATTTTGTTCCCTTTATTATAAAATGTTCATTGTTAACATTTTTATCACAGACTTGTAAATAATTCATTGTTGATTTTTTGTTTTAGTTATCGCGAAGGAAATAATCATCATTTATACGAAATACAAAGAACTGTAATATTTCAAACACCGCAGAGTGAACTTAAATCATAAAAGTAGCTATCAGCAGCAGGAGCAGAAACACTATCTACACAGAGTCGATCGAGCACAAATACCAGAAAGAGAGAAAAATGTCATCGGGAACATTTGTTGATCGGATCGATCCATTCGCCAAACGTTCACTGAAGAAGAAAAGCAAAAAGAGTCAAGGTTCCTCACGTTATAGAAATTCACAGGATGTGGAGCTGCAACAGTTGCCGCCACTGAAAGGTATCTGTTTCATAATTCTAATGATTTTTTTTTTTATTAATTTCACATCAATATTCATTTGTCACTTTCAGCTGATTGTTCAAGCCTGGAGCAAGAAGAATTATTTATTCGCAAATTGCGCCAGTGTTGCGTATCATTTGATTTTATGGATCCTGTGACAGACTTAAAGGGCAAAGAGATTAAACGTGCTGCCCTCAATGATTTATCCACCTATATAACACACGGTAGAGGAGTACTTACAGAGGCAGTGTATCCAGAAATTATTCGTATGGTTAGTTTGGCGCCACGTCTGTCACGTTCTGTATTTTAACTAGCATTTTGTTGTGGTTTCTTTGTAGATTTCATGCAATTTGTTTCGTACATTGCCACCGAGTGAAAATCCCGATTTCGATCCAGAGGAGGATGATCCGACATTGGAGGCCTCTTGGCCGCACCTACAGCTGGTGTATGAAGTGTTCTTGCGGTTTCTTGAGTCGCAAGACTTTCAGGCTACTATAGGAAAACGTGTTATTGACCAAAAGTTTGTCTTACAAGTATGTCGTGGTCTACAATTTAATTGGAACCGCATAGTAACCCACCCACATTGTTGTTTTATATTATTCTAGCTGTTGGAATTATTCGATTCTGAAGATCCACGTGAACGTGATTTCTTAAAAACGGTTTTGCATCGTATTTATGGAAAATTTTTAGGTTTACGAGCATTTATAAGAAAGCAAATCAATAATATATTTTTGCGTTTTATCTATGAAACGGAGCATTTCAACGGTGTTGGGGAATTATTGGAAATACTGGGAAGGTAAGAAATGTGCAGCAGCAATGCAAGTTCTATTGTGATATTGATTTATTTATTTTTTCTTTTTGCAGCATTATAAATGGTTTCGCTCTACCGCTTAAAGCCGAACACAAGCAGTTCTTAGTAAAAGTTTTGCTTCCTTTGCACAAAGTCAAATGTTTGTCGCTATATCATGCTCAGTTGGCCTACTGTATTGTACAATTTCTCGAAAAGGATCCGTTCCTAACGGAACCAGTGGTTCGTGGCCTTCTAAAGTTCTGGCCGAAGACTTGTTCGCAGAAGGAAGTTATGTTTCTGGGCGAAATAGAGGAAATACTCGATGTGATTGATCCACCTCAGTTTGTCAAAATTCAAGAACCACTATTTCGCCAAATCGCTAAATGTGTGTCGAGTCCTCATTTTCAGGTAAATTATTTAACGTATTGACAGGTGGTATCTGAGTGATACTAATAAAAACATTATGCCATTGTAGGTTGCTGAGCGTGCTCTATATCTGTGGAATAATGAATATGCTATGTCCTTAATTGAAGAAAACAATGCTGTTATAATGCCCATCATGTTTCCGGCATTGTATCGCATTAGCAAAGAACACTGGAATCAGACAATTGTGGCATTAGTCTATAATGTACTCAAGACATTTATGGAAATGAATTCAAAATTATTTGATGAACTTACCTCCAGTTACAAAGCGGAAAGGCAAAAGTAAGTACACAGACATACAATTGACAAGTTTTAAAGTCAACTAATACGTTCTTTGCTAACATTACAGAGAGAAGAAACGTGAACGGGATCGTGAAGAGCTGTGGAAGAAACTACATGAATTAGAGCTCAACCGTACAAAGAGCATTCAGGCAGCCAATAACACTAATACAACAACAAACGCTAGTGGTGCCTCAACAACAGCAGGCAGCAATGCCAGCGCCAATAGTCAACAGCAGCAACAGAACACGAATTCGCAACAATCGAATAGTAGCAGCACAAATAATGCCCCGGGTGCCGCTAGCGATAATAAATCTGGAATTGTCTCAGCACAAGCCGGCGCCGTCAATCCATTTGCCAAAATAAAGATTGAAAAGATTGAAAAGGTGGATAATTAAAACTCGTCCGTCAAATGCATCACCACAAAATAAAAGCAAATAACATACGACACGGTAGAGAACAAAAAACAACCATTAGGACTACTCTTCAGAACTTGCGATATATTCTGAGGAAGACTCGACTGGATATGTAGAAGGACTTTGATGCTGTTACAAGAACAACAACAACCATCAGGAAAAATCTTTAAACAAAGCGTATTAATTCAAACTGTTATATGCCTATTAGGTAAACAAACAAACAAATAAGAAATCAACAAAAAAAAAAACACAAAACAAAAACCATCATACAGCGTAGAGCGCTTGTTACAGAGAACCCCAAAATATTAAAATCTATCTTAAGAAACGAGCTATACATACTATACAGAAAAGATCAATAAAAAACAAACAAACTACTGAACCCGATCAACATGAATGATAGAAAGAACATGTATAAGAATGCGTTAAGCAACTTCTGATATGATTTAACTTATGCCTATTTAATTATTAATTAAAAAAAAATAAAATCTACAAATAAACTCATTTACATTAAAAAGAAAGAAAAACAAATGATTAATTTTAGAGAAAACCCTATATATATATATACACGTTACAAAAGCAAAAACAACAACCAAACAAATGAAAAATGTAGAAAGGCCAAAACCGATAAAGAGTCTGGAGTCTAACAGCAGACTTGTTACAGCTTTTGCTACATATAATAGTAATATATAATAACGATTATTATTATTATTATTATTATTTTATATAATACATAATATTTTCAAAAATAATGCAAATTATCAATAATACAAAATATAAAACAAAATGAAAATTCTAAAATTGTTGTGTAAGTGCAGTATATATAAAAAAAAATAATAATAAAGAAGAAAGAAAAAATAAATGAATAAATAACACCCCTCCCTCGTTCCCTCCCTCCCTCTCTCCCTTCCGATATGATGGATGATGAAGATTAGTAGACCTGGTCTAGACTTTAGTGTAACGTAAATTCAAACGCGAAAAACAACAAATAATTATTATTATACCTAATAGCACTTAAATACAAAAAAAAAGCAAAAAAAAAATTAACAGACGGAAAGAAAACAGCAACCTCTTCTCTCCCCAAGTTATATGAGTTATGTAAAGGAAAAGTATTTCAAATCCCGCAAAACGACGAGACGAGGAAGGCAGAATAATAAAGTACGACACTTAAAAATAAAATATTTATAAAAAAATAATACGAAACATTTTCCACAGTTGTTATATAAGAATTAATTTATAAATAAAAAAAAGTAAAAAAAAACACAATGAATGTAAGACGGATAAATAAATATTAAACAAAAGTAAATCGCCGGTTATTATTAATAAATATGGTTTATTTGTAAAACAAAATCTATACACTCTGTGTTTTCCTTTTAAAGTGTTTTTATTTCATTTCACTTATTTACATGTATGTAATAATTTAGTTTGTTTTAAGTTTTGTTAACAGTCTCTTGTAATACACACCTACTTACTACACATACTACTTAGTTTAAATATTTGTTATTTAAAGCGATACAACTCAATAATCGATCACGTCATTTCTCAAATTCATTTCAATTTTGATTTTCATTTGAATTGCAAATAATTGTTAATATACATATATAGAATATAACAGCAGGATTTAACAAATGAAACCACAATTGAACAATTTGCTGACATATATGATACAAAAAACAAACAAAACAAAAACTAAAATCGTATTGATAATGATGATAATATTTACACACACTTACTTATTCGAAAAGAACAAAAAAAAAACAAGTATAGAGTATAGTAGAGGAAAAAATATTTTACATAAAATTAATTGAACAACAACAAATGCCTAATAACTAAATACTAATAATAATAATAAATGGAGAAATGTATAAACGTAATAATATGTAATAGGGTTTTTAAAGTGCATGCGTGGTCCAAACGCCAAACATGCGCTGCTGCAACCATTGTATGGAATAAAGAATACATTTGCGTTTTATATACATTTTTGGAATACTTTATATTTTGTAAAATTGTTTATAATTAATACCAACCAAACTGATAATACCGAAATCGAAAGCAAAGTAGCTTGTCATCGCCATTGCCATCGTCATCGTCATCATCGTCATTATGATGCACCGCCACGACACAACTCACTAACTTCTATCTGAAAAAGGTAGGAATATAAGTATAACCAAATATTCATTCACAGACACAAACGTCTCATATTCCGTGCTCACTCCCCTTTACTTGTAAGCACGAGTATCTGTAATTGTGTTTAAGCCACCGATTTTTAACTTACCTAGATGAAAGTTGAAATGATAGACTGAAATACCGCTGTGCTCCTCGTTATAAAGTGTACATTTGGAAGTTTTGCGCCGCATATTTGGTGCACTTTGGTTTCGAACCCTAAGGATATAATAGCAAGCGATATAATACTGTTAAGATAAAATGTTTTGAAAATTGTAATTTAAAAATGTTAAGATAACTCCAATTTTATGATCATACGAGTTTCGAGGAAAGGGAAACCATTGCAACTACCGTTAGGAAATCTCATTATTTTATAGTTAAACTCCATATATATATATAATTTTTTTAAGCGAATTAAGTGGGATGCTTTCCTTCGTGTTTGGTTTATATTTTACATGCAGCTCCGATTTTAGGAATTTAATTTACCACTTATCCAGGTGATAATTTGGTGTTAAAAGCCTACACTGATTCTGGCATAGGTTTGGAAGCTGGGATAAAACCAGCTCCCGCTGATTTGGAAGTGAATAGAATAATACTTTTCCTTCAGTACTAATATTTTTTGGAAGTTTTGCTATTAAACTGACCCTTTGGAATCACATTTGCAAACCAGATTACCTTGCGGAATGGTTGTGGTAATTCTACGCCTGACCGCTACTCCATTTAAGTTTATCATCTTAAGTTTTTGTAATATCGTCTGCGTTAAATTTATGTTAGATGCTTAATTTATTGATATATTGGATGAAACGATTTAAACGATTATTCTTATAGATGATATCCTATATCTGATGAGCTACAAGTGAGTCTGGAAATTAAATTGCCAAGTGTAATTTTAACATTTTTTTGTTGCGTGATTCCCATTCTTACATGTCATTACAAGAAAATTTCGTCTACCCTCTCCCGAACTTTACAAAATTTTTTAATACAATTTTTTTTTCAGATTTTTCGTCTTTATTAAGTTAAGTACCAACAAGCAGCCTTAATGATTTTTCAAATATAAACATTAATGAAGAAGCTATATTTTAAACAGTTTATGTGCTTTATTATTTTCTCTACAAGTGTAAAATATTCCCCAAAATGATTAAAATTATTTTGGATTGGCTTGATAAGAAACATTCCTCTTCTTGTTATTTTTAAAAAATAAATGTATTTTGAATTTCTGTTACTGTTAAACAAATATTTAACCATTGTGGTCTTTGTCACCGACTTCGACTGGATTTCCAAACATCTTGCAGTTGCTTCAGCTACACATACCAACGTACTTCTGGTTTTTGTTGTCAGCTACGCTTCGTCCCTCTTTGAACTACTCTTCATTGTCACAGAATAAAATTACAGAATTTGTTTAAAGCTTATAAGTTAAAGGGAGCGGATACAGAAATGTTTATTTGGCGTACAATAATTAAATCACTTGTGCATAAGTACCAATAAAAATATTAAATTTTGTTTGCAAGTGAAATACTACATCTTGGTTCTTTGCTATTACATCAACTGAATCCAGTACCTTCATCCATCCATATGTCTCGACACATGATTTGTTTTTCTTAAAGTTTAATAAATTTACTATTTAAGAAATACATGTAACAACACTTCAGTACACAACAACAAATACAATAAGAAGAAGGAAATCACATTTATTGAACACTGGCTTTTTTGTATTTTGTTTAAAATTTTGTTTAAATTTAATTGTATAATAATTAATTTCATATGTAAAAAGGTGTTTTATGTATTAAAATTAAAATTAAACAGATAAAAATAAAACTGAAAAACAAATGTGTTTAAGTAAATCTAAAATATAACTAATAATAATATTAATAACTAAACAGAAGCAAACAAAACAAAAGAGAACTCTAAACAAATTATAGAACATAGAGAATACAGAAAAATAAAAAAATTTATTACCAGAACAAAATAAAAGTCATATGATAATCTTCTTCACCTAAAAGAGAATAAACAACTATGACGCATCATAAAAAACAACAACAAAAGGAATAACAAATTCAAAAGCATTTGCATACAAAAAATAATAATTTAAAACAAACAAAAACCAAAATAATTACATGTTCATCACTTGGTATAGTAAACAACAAACAACAAAACTGATAACAAACAATTGCATAAAATTACATCATTCATGTAAAAAAGAGAACAAAAACATCAAACATAAAAGAAATTGATTAACAAAACAAAGAAATACGGACATTTTGCTGCAAGCAAAATAAAGGAAAACAAAAATAAAATATTAATAAAGAAAATTTAAACCAATAAAAAAAACAAATTTAAAAATTTCACACCATCAAAGTGTCTCAATACTGTCTATGGACGACGAGTATCATGACGGTTAACTACTGCAACGACATCTGTTCAAAATCGGTTAACCGAACACTCAAGGAGTTATAGTGTGACTCACTCCAAAATAAGATATGTCCTACAAAGACACAAGTCTGTTCTGACTTTCACTGTGATTCCAAACCATTTGTGGCGTCGAAGTGACCGTGGTGAAAGTTCGTTGTTTTAGCTTTCACGCGCTTCGAAGTTCAGATCATTTGAATAAGACAGAAGAATTGATTAAGTGAAATTCAGAACATATCTGATAGTTTTCACTGTAACGGGGAAAAATGTATCTAGTACATTAAAGAATTACTACTTAACTCCACAGTTTAAGGGCCTTGCGAAAAAATTTCAAGGTAAGTTAAACATTTCTACAAAATTGTCGATCAATCATTTTGCAGAGATTTCGAAATATTCATTTTAACATATTCACCACTATACTGCATTTCGATTACGTTTCTGCATTCAGTTACGTAACGATCGAAAAAAGGTATTCCAACAAAAAACTGAATCGTAAGAAGTATTTTCAATACCATCTGTTTCGCTGTGGAACGCATGAAATAGGAACAGAAAATAAGAAATGTAAACATTTGATAAAAAGTTCAATTTAGTGCATATGAAACAGTGATTCAATAATTAAAACAAATAAGATTTTAAATATTGTGGGGACCTTAATTATATAAAGACTTCAGGTAAGTACGGAAAGACAAAAAATAAGCCAGAACACAAGTAAGAGGTATTTGTGGCGAAATTATTCCAGTATGAAAAATTCTGTCCCTCTGGAGGTCGTGTGTTTAGAATTTATACATAATTTTAGCGCAAAAATAAAGTTTCAATGAGAAATGGAATCGATAGCAGTGGCGTTTTTGTTGGAACAGGAGAAAAACCTGCAGCAGAATACAGAGTCAAGATTTGAAAAGCGCAAATAGAGAGACAATTGCAATCCATTCGAGATGAGCTATACATTTTTTCTTGGTGGCCCAATTGCTTTAATGGGTCGATTATCGATAGCAACCGAACCTCAGTTGCGTTGCCAGTTGCCGAAATGTTATTACATATGGCAACTGGCTACCGACAGCTGGCAACTTCGGTTGCTTGATGGTGGTTATATTGGCAACCTCGAATTTTTGGTTGCTGTATAGTTTTTGAAACAAAAAAAATCGTTCAGCTGAACGATAAGGAATTAACCGTGGTTCTCAAGGAAATAGTTAGTTAGTTAGTTCGAAAAGAGGGGCGTGGTGTTGAGTGTTCAGAAGGAGCACTCTAAACCTTCCCATGTCAGTAAAGACATACACTTAAGCCGCTAAGTTCGACCTGTTGTGCGCTCTAAGATTATCCTACTACTTCACTTCACTATGTCCCTTATAGGAATTCGGTGCTATTCACGAAATTCCTTAGTTTATTCCAGTCCATACCCATAAGTTTGGTCATGTCCGGTATCGTACTATCCGAAAGATATCTGGATCTAGCTTGTGTGAAGGCCGGGCAGTGGCATAAGAAGTGCTCCAACGTCTCATCGTCCTCCATGCATGCCCTGCACTCACTGTTCGCCACTAGTCCAATACGGTATAGGTGGGCTCGTAATCCCGAATGCCCCGTTAAGACTCCCATCATTTTGCCCATTTCGGCTTTTCCCAGTTTCAGCAAACCTTTTGTTCTCGATTCATCTGGGTCTCCCCATAGAATCTTTGTCATCCTGCCTACTGATTCCCGGTTCCACTGGGCTATATGTGCCGACTCCGCCCATTTATTTAACTCAGCCTTCGTCACCCCAAAGGGTTTCGCTCCATCTAGGCTTACCGTTTGGAGTTCCCTGGCTTTCTTTGCCAGGAGGTTCGCTTTCTCGTTGCCGAATACCCCGCTGTGCCCCGGCACCCAGATGATATTGAGTCTGCCGTGCATAGAGTAGTCGTTTATCACCTTCTTACAGTCAAGGACCGTTCTAGATTTTACCGTTTCTGATGATATTGCGTTTATTGCCATTTGGCTATCCGTGAATATATTTGCCTCGGCTGGGATTGTATTATCGCCGAGCCATTTGATACACTCCGTAATCGCCCGAACTTCCGCCTGAAAGTTCGTATTATGATCCGGGAGCCGTAGGTGGGATTCGGTTGCTGGATTTTCAATAAAGAATCCTAGACCCGTTTTTTCTCCTAGCTTTGAGCCATCCGTGTAGCAGTAAGTCCCATTTGGCATTGGTGTCAGGGTCCCATTCTGCCAGGCGTCTCTAGTTGGCGTTAGGGTCACGCAGTTCGCCTTAACCCTTATCTCGGGTATTCGGTCAGATTCACACGTATCCTGAGTGTACCCGACTAAGGCCCCATTTATCCGTTGGTGTTTTGACGTGAGATCCCTGTTGATCCATTCACCTGTAGCTTGTAGGCGTTTTGCCGCAAGGGCAGCCTCGTATTTGATTCTAATCTCGATTGGCTGGATACATAAAATAGTCTCCATGGCTCTTGTCGAGGTTGTCCTTATTGCACCGCTGATACCAATGCAGCACATTCTCTGAACCCTCTGCAGTGTTGCGATGTTACATTTCCTCTCAACTGCCGTCCACCATACTACAGAAGCATATGTTAGTACAGGCCTGATTACGCTTCTGTAGAGCCAGTGTGTCATAGTCGGTTTGAGGCCCCATTTGGACCCTATAGCCCTTCTGCATAGCGACCAGCATCTGTAGGCCTTATTAGCCCTTTCCTCTATGTGGTGCTTCCAATTCAGTTTCCGATCTAGGATTACTCCTAAGTATTTAACCTTATCGGATATTTTAATCGTCTTTCCCAAGAATCGTGGCTCTTCATAATCTGAGATTTTCGTCTTCCTTGTGAATAGACATATTTCCGTTTTGTCCGGGTTTACATTTAAGCCCCTTGGCTGTGCCCATTCATACGCTATACTCAGTGCCCTCTCGGCCTCTCTGCATAATTGGTTTGGGTTCTTTCCCTTAAGAAGTATTATAACGTCATCTGCGTAGCAGATTGGTTTAAGTCCCTCGTCGGTAAGTTTCCTTAGGAGACTGTGTATAGTGAGGACCCATAGGAGTGGTGATATAATCCCTCCCTGTGGGGTTCCACGTTGTACTCTGTCTCTAATATTTACATCATGGGAACTACAGCTTATCCATCTATTCCTTAGCATATGGTTGATCCAGTCTTTTAATGCCCGGTCCACCATAAACTGGTCTAAGGATTGGATAAGTGTTTCGGTCCGGACATTATTGAACGCTCCCTCAATGTCTATGCATACAGCGAGTGTGTATAGTTTGTCATTGAGAGATTGCTCTATGTAGTAGGTTACCTCATGAAGTGCGGTGTCCACTGATCTGCCTTTGACATAGGCGTGTTGTCTAAACTTCAGCATATCGCTCGGTATTCCACTTTTTACCATGTCGTCCACTATTCTCTCCAAGGTTTTGAGTAGAAACGAGGTGAGGCTAATTGGTCTATAAGCCTTTGCCGTTGCATAGCTTGCTTTTCCAGGTTTGGGTATAAATACTACCCTGGCCTCTTGCCAGTTTCTCGGTGTGTAGGCGTATTTTAAGCATGCGGAAAAAATTCCTGCCAGATGGGTTGTTATTTGGTCAACCCCATGCTGTAGGATAGCCGGGAAAATACCATCCGGTCCCGCCGCTTTATATGGGGAGAAACTCTTTATAGCTTTTTGGACCATTTGGTCCGTAATGATTGGCGACTGATGTACCACATTCTCATCTTGTGACCACTCCCATGTGGGTTCCGCGTTCCCATTTGGAAAGTGTGTATCCATCAGGTGCCTAAGTGTTTGTTCCATTGTATCCATTCTCTTTCCCGTGTCATCTACTAGCGTTTCCGCCTGTACGTGGGTCTTAGAGAGGAATTTTTTCATCTTCGACATATCGTTGACGCTATCCACCTGTTCACTGAATAGTCTCCAGGAGTTGCGTCTCGCTTTTCTCAATATTGCGTTGTATTCACTGAGACTTCTCTTGTAGTCCTCCCAGTATACTGGTGATTTCTTACGCGTGGCCCTGTTGTAAAGTCTACGGACGTTCTTCCCTAGATTTCGTATTTCCCCTGTTACCCAGGGTTTTTCTTGGGCCGATTTTCTTTCCCGAAGTGGGCAGCTGTCCTCGAAAGACTTTACTAGTGCTTGCGTTGTCTTTGTCACTATGTCGTCTAGTTCGTCCCTGCTAGAGTATTCGAGTTGAGGGTGGACTAGTCGATTCTTAAGTAGGCTTCCGAACTTTGTCCAGTCTGTCTTGGTCCTATTTCGGAAGCATATCGGTTTCGGTGGTGGCCGTGTTATCCTGAATCTAATATATCTGTGATCCGAGAATGAGTGCTCATTTAAAACCCTCCATTCTTGAATTTCATCTATAAGGTGTTCAGAACATATTGTTATATCTAACACCTCCTCCCTAATCTTGTTGACAAAAGTTGCTTTGTTCCCAATATTCAGTGTGAAAAGGTCGTTAGTATTCAAATATTCTACTAGGGCATGCCCCCTACGGTTACAGTTAGTACTACCCCACGACGTGTGGTGAGAGTTAGAGTCACTACCTATTAATACTTCGTTACCTGTCTGTTTGGCCCTCTCTACCAGTCGCTGTAATTCCGACGAAGGTGGTGGTGTCGGCGAATCATATGGCAAGTATACTGATGCCAGGTATATATTCCCATCTCCCTGTTTCAGTACTGTTGCATCCGATGTTGACAACTCTGGGGAGAAGAGAAAACAAAGGTTTTTATGGCATAAGATACATGTTCTCGGACGGGAATCCGTCTTCGTATAGAATAGTTGGTAATTAATATGATTTAATCCAATAACCTTGTCTTTAGTGGTCCAAGGTTCTTGTATTAAAGCAATGTGTATTTTACCTTTATTAATTTTATCCAACAGAGCGTGGGTTGCCGTCTCGCTCCGGTGGAGGTTAATCTGGATGACCTCTAACATTGGTCCTCCAGTAACCGGTCTTCTTGGGAGTTTGTGATGCCTTCGGCCACTTCCTCCTTCTTAGTTTGCGGTGTCTGCTCCGCCGAGCCTCCACTCGCTTCGTCATGCTTCGCATCCTCCGGCTGTGTTCCTCCGGTCGTCATGCCGATTGGCACTTTGCCAACTTTGATGTAGACAGCTTTGGTCACAAAGAACACCATACCTTTAGTCTTGGCAAGACCAGCCATGGATGCCGGGTCTATTCCGATCACAAGGAGTGTGCCCTCCTGCCCCTCCTCCCTGTGGAAAACGACCCATTTGTCCACGGATAGTCCTGCGTTTTGCTTGCCAATGACTTTAAGTATGGCGTCCGATGCAAACTTGCTGCCCCATCCTTTAATATATACAGTAGCCTTCGTCAGCCTTGGGATGTCCTTCTTCCTTACGAGGGCTAGCTTACCGCCTTCCCAGGGGGCAGAGATTTCATCCACCAGCTTCTTTAAAGTCTCCGCACAGCGTTGTGAGGCCAGCTGTAAAGTGAGTACCTCCCCTTTGAAGCCGCTACTGACAACTTCTATGGGAGGTCCACTTTCGGCCTTCATTATGTGGTCCATTACCTTCGTGTTGACGAGGTCCTCCACGATTTGGTGTTGGTTATCCGGTATTGAGCCAGTTGGGTTACCGCTGTCAATTACTGCATAGCAGAGATCGTCCAGTTGTTGCCTTCTCGCTACCTTTGCGTAGGATGGCGGTTCCTTGCCCGTGTTCGCATTCAGCTTCCTCTTCCGAGTTGGATAGGGTTCGTGTTTACGCGCCCTTTCCTTGTCGGTTGATTTGGCTGATGTGCTCGTCTTTCCGGTAATCGCATCGGCTTTGCTCCTATTGTCCCTGGAGCTCTGTTGCATCCCCTGGGTAATATGGGGTTTGGGCGTCTCCGAATTACCAGATGACGGGGAACACTTTTTCCTCTTTGCCATTAATTTGACAGTGTTCTGTTCTTCCGGTGATCGGTTTCTCTTCTCAGCCTCTGTTGAGGTCGAGGGAGGCACCGACAGGTCCTTAGGAACATCCTGTTTTTCGGCTTGTTTGGCTGAACGGTTCCTCTTTGCAATCTTCCTGCGTTGAGCCCCCGAGAGTCGTTTCTTTTGTGTTGATAGCTTCGCTATGCTCTCGCTTACTTCATCGACCATTCTATTTACCTCGTCATTTTTTGGAGTTGCTAAAATGGTAATGTTGTTATCATTATTATCACTTTGGGAATCAGAGTTGGAGTCACCACCTGTTATTGAAGGCTGAGGGCTTATGCAGCCCCGCTTGGTTTCGTCCGCGTCATCATCCTTGTTTTGGTTGCCATTGGCTTTTTGTGTGCTTGCCACAGACTCTACTACAGGGGTCAAGACACCACCCCCTGTAGAACCATGAGTATGATGAACCCGACTCTGCGTTTTCATCATCATCGAAGCGATCTCATGGTGTTGTTTCACAATGCTATCGTGGATTAGCCTGTGTTCCGTTTCAAATGTCGTATTAGTATCGTTTCGTGTATCAGTTTCGTTTGCAGTGTTGTTATCATTGTTTTGTTTTCCTGTTTTTAGTTTTTTCATTAGTTCTTTTTCTTTTTTGTACATGTTAGTCCCACGAGTATGCCAGTAAATATAATACAGTCCACCCCAGTGACGGCGTGAGTTGGACCGGGCGACATATTTCATTACTACCGACCCGTGCCCTGGCGTCGGAGGGAGCTGTTAGGAACCAGTTTGTTTAAACACTAACTGGCCATTCTAGGTCCTCGGCACTGCTTCCAACCACCTTGACCTTAAAAGTGTTTTTGCATTCAACGTTGGATATTCTAATGGCGCCAAAATCGCAAGGATCGCCATGTCGGGGGAAGCTTCATTGACATTCGTTATTTAAGTAGGCCTGATCAACAGATAGACCTACAACGAGACTCAACTTCCCCCCGGAGTAACCTTTAGTTCGCGCAGCCAAGGCCACACTTAGGCAGCCTCGGCCACACTTAAGCCCCCACATCGCGACAAGGTTGTTACCCCAGGTGAAGGAAATACTACTGAGTCGATTATTGATGGCAACCAAATCTCAGTTGCGTTGCCAGTTGCCGAAAACTTATTACATATGGCAACTGACAGCTGGCTACTTCAGTTGCTTGATAGAGGTTATAGTGGCAACCACGAATTTTTGATTGCTGTATAGTTTTTAAAACAAAACGTTCAGGTGAAAAATAAAGAGTCAAAAGCTGTGGTTCTAAAGGGAATCCTAATTTTTTGTTTATAAAAGTTTGTGCATAATAAATACAATATTGTTTGTATAAAATAGAACCTATACACAGAGAAGAGATTCGTTGTCACAACTATATTTACAGCCAACTAAAATTTGGCGGTTCCTTGGACTATCACATTATTCTGTTGTGATTACCAATAATTGTGTTCAGTATCACCACATGTTATGCATATCAATTGATTTTTAATTCAGTTTTTGTTGCAAGAACTGAAATATTTAGTGGAAACCACAGCAACAAGACATAAATGTGATCTGCCAACCAAGTTTTAGTTCTAGCAATCAAATTGTCCCGTATTATATTAGTTGGATGAACGAAAAATGAAAAAACTATTTCGGTTGTTCCAAATAATATATTGGTATGCTCAACTAAAGTAATTACATGAATTTGATGGCTGTCACAACCATTTGGTGATGCTTTAACCCATTATGAATTTTATAGAAAAAAAAGTAAAAACAATAATTTTTTATTAAAATTGTGTAGTTTATGTTTAAAAATAAACAAAATTATTATTTTTTGTACCCAAAGTTCGTATTTCGTGCCCATTTTTTATGGAAAATATGAAAAAATTTCCATATCTCGAAAACGAAGCGTCCAATCGAAAAGCACATATAGACAGTCTTTCTAAATTTTGCATATTTTCGATCAAAAATGGGGATGGGTTACACTGGGTATCATATGTACATATGTTTAAGTTAATTTGTGTCATCCACAATACTAGTTCCTCCAGTCAAGTGCCCACAATTGTTTGCATGTGTTTGTGAAGGCGTCAATAGTGGCGTCATATTCAACGATTATGTTTAAAAGTCTCACTTCACCTCAATTTATGATATTATGTATTCTTCGCTGGCCGAAATCTGTACACTTTATGTTTTTCACAACTTTGTTTAACACTTTCTGTTTAAAATATTAGTTTTTCTGTAAAGTCTTCGTGTAACATTCAACTATATGTAGTATCTCTTTAACGGAAAAGTCTCTTGTGAAAAATCGAATATATACATAATTTTGTAACAAGTGAGTTTGTGACAGACACTAAATTATGATTATAGTGACTAATATTTGAACACGAATTCTAATATTGTACTTTTTATTAGTTGTATCTTCAATTTCAGATGAATGAGGTTTTAGAAACACTCAAATTGGTTATTACAACTAAAGTTCGGTAGTAGCAACTTGTATTTAGTAAGACCTATTTTCAATCTATCAATAATATCGACAAATAATTCTGATGTTTGACAATTATGAATTCTAATCAAAATATAGACTTTATCATGGAATTTCCAATGCCTGAATTGATTTCCAACTAATCTTTTCCCTGTGTGTAGTAGCGGCAAAATTGTCGGAGCTCTGGCAGCTCAAAACTTAATGAAAAAACAAAATTAGGGGAAAATATAAGAACACAAAAAAATATATTTTTTTGTCGGACAGACCTATGGGGTCCACAGGGTCAAAAAACGAGTCCAGTTAGAGACTGCTAGAAACAGGCAACTGTGGGTACCTAAATGGAAGGTATCCCAAATTTAATAGTGTCTTTATTTTTGTGGAGCGGTATCTGTGCACCCACATTATCCCAATTAACCACATTATAGTTATCTCTTGAGAATCGGATAATATCAAACATTTAGTGTAGGCAATTAAAGGGAATGATGAATCTGCTTCATTGCTAGGCATTTTAAAAACTTTCAAGAATAATTCTCCAGACTTTAAGTAAAAAGTCTGGAACATAGGCCCGTCCGACAAAAAATAACATATTTTTCGTCTTCTTATGAAATGCAAAGTTTTGAGCTGCGCCCGAACTCCGGCAGTTTAGCTCTAGTGGCTACTAGTGTTTGCCCTGAAATCAGCAACCTGTTGTTTCAGAGGACTGTTGTTCCTAATGAGGGCATCGTGAGTAGAACCAGGATGTGATGCGTCAACATACGTGGGGGCCTACTATGTATTTCGATTCGAAAGTTAAAACTAATCGAAAGTTCAATCCGAATCGATTTTAAATCGGAACTATATAAATCTTTCGGATGCTTATACTTAAAAGGCGTTGCCACTAATTTCGGTTTGGGTTTGTAAGTGGTTGGCAGGCAACATTTTGATCAAACGTCAGATTTATTTGACATCTCTCATGACTTTCAGAAGAACGTGAATTTTTGAAAAGTAATTATTTAAATGGCGACAAATCTACATGGATTATAGGTAAACAATTTCATATTCTATCAATAGCTTCATGATCAGTGGTATTTTTCTTTTGTTTAATTCCAGTTGATTCTGGATATCATTTAGAGCCTTCGTTACTTACGCCTTACCGTAGTTCATCCGAAAATTCACCAGAAAGCCGTTTCATCGATCGTTTTTCGAAATCAAGGTCGGTCATTGAGCGGGTGTTTGGTATCTTAAAAGCTAGATTTAGATGTTGATTGGCTGCTATAGATCTGCACTATTCCCCGGATAAGGTTGTACAAATACTAAATGTGTGTTGTGTTTTGCATAATGTGTGCATACAATTTAACGTAAAATCACCACAAGCCGACGAAATGAATTACCAAGATGATCAACAACAATGCGAGTATACGACAGCTTCCGGAGGTGAGGAATATACGAGAATTGTGCAAGCACTCAGAGACCAAATTAAAAACAATCTAAGTTAATTCATATGTAAATTTTTCATTTTCAATCACTTATATTACATTAAGCATGGAAATAAAAATAGTTCAGTGGAGTTCTAAAAATATAATAAATAAACTTAATTAAATACGTAATAATCAAAACTACATTGAGTTCTGTAAGTCAAACATTTGTTTTTTCAATTCTAACTTTGCAACTTTTAGCCTTTGGTTTTCCAAATCCATTTTTATTTTAGCCAATTCATATTTGCTTTTCTTTAAATCATACTCTTTTCTTTTATGTCTAGCTATGTCTTTTCTATTATTATTAATTTTCTCCATAATATCAATGGAATTTTTATGATATAGCTCAGAACACGTCGATTTTCGGAACGGCGATTTGGCTAAGAGAACTGTGCGCAAAATGTTGCGGAGATGTTTCATTCGGGATAATGTTTTCGGTCTTAACAGTTGGAGTTTGGGTGCGCGAAGTCGATGATAACGGTATGTGAGAGGTGATGTTATTATCGTCGCTGTCCAAATCACTTGTGTTTCCTTCTGGTTCCGTCTTTGTCGCTGCATTTGTTGTCCAAAACTTTTTAGCGCTGCGTACACCAACTAATGCTTCCCGCATCTTCAACAACTCAATTCGATGGCTTAATATAAAAGGGCCCTAACTCGATTTTTTGTTGCTATTTTTGGAAATTGCATTAAAACTTTTTATTGCATCTAAAATTTTACGGATTTATTAATTTTTTTCCTTCTCCTGTCAAGCAACAAAAAATCGAGTTAAGGCATTTTTATATTACGCCATCGAATTGCTCTTTCTTCCAAAGGATTTATGGTACATAAAGTATGTGGGCCGCCACCAGTGCCTGAAAAATTACTTCGGTTCTTCCGAAACTTAGCTTTCAAATGGGTTTTATGGTCGGACCAAACCTAAAAATAAAATGTTACAGGGAGGAATAATTCCCAATTTACATACATTACAAAAACTTCGCGCATAGGTGGTTCTGCGATATTTAACGATGTTGTCAAACGATTCCATAAATGTTTAGAAGACGTTTTTGCATTCGGTGCTTTTAAATAGCCCTTTGCCAAATCCGGATGCTCACACATAAAACTAACCATATTTTCAAATTGGCACTGTTTGGTATGCATATTCTTGCTTGACTTTAATAATAGCAAACAGATTTGAAAAACATTCGGTTTATCCATTTCGCTAACTCCGAATAAATATACATATGTATATTCGAATGAGTTTGACGTTGAAAACCGATTTACATAGTTGCCACATATCCGAAAGTCGAGAACGAAATTATTGGAAATTGATTACTCGAATTTGGTATACATAGTACCAACAATCCGTATCCGACAAATTTCATTTTCGAATTGAGTTACATAGTAGGGGCCCTGATTCGCATTTCGTAGTCGCACATCTACAATTAGATCATCGTTATGAAAATAATTGTTATAGTTAGGGAGTTCACATGGTGTACTATTGTGTTGTATTTATCGTATATGCTAAAATAATACAACAGTTGTACATATGTTGTTGGTATTCTTCATGTAAATATATTTTACGACTATACAACCTTAGCATGTCTGTTTTTCCAGTGTACTATGTTGTATGTTCAGTGTCAGTTGTTTTTTGTTTACTATTTAATCAGATATACTGTTGTGTTTTGAAGAAATTTTGCATTTTCCTACAACATTAACTCAAGAATTAATTTTAATTGGTAAAATAATAAAATAAAGGAAATTGGACAAATGGAAGGAGAAGCAACTACTTCGGTAAGTTTTTGTGCACAAACTTTTCACACAAAACCGTAAAAATGTTATCTTTTTCGCTTCTTGTTGACATTTTTTAATTTTTGTTAATAATTTTCTTTTGTTGCTTGACGTTTATTTGACGTTTTTATGACTTATGATTTAGCACATACAACATGCTGCTCACATGCATAGGTCATATGTACTAATTTGTTAAATATGACTTTACGACTTATGACTTTAGGAGACCATGTGAATTCCCTAAGTATTATAACTTACCTACAAAACATTCAAACTAATCTAGTCTTTCCTATTTGTGTATAAATGGCGAACTTTTTCCTTCGCTCCAATGTTACGTACGTGTGTCCCAACTATACATCCGACAACACCAGGAAACTTCGCCTTCTAGTAAAACCGGATTTTATTTTGGGTCTTTTCTTCCTCCGTCATTTTTGAAATAATCTACATCTTACAATGTTTTATTTCAATAAGATGCACAACTTCCTTCAAAACAACCGAAAATGTAGGTTGAGCCATGCCAAGGTTGAAGTCGTTGCCGTGGGACTTAATATAACTCAGTAAAACCGGCAATTCTAAAGCGTTAGAGTTGTCTCTTTAAGTGTCTTCTAATAGATGCCACGTTCTGTACTTTGTCTTCCTCATCACAAAATAATTCCACTGAACTCTTCATTTTTGTTATTAAAAAGGGTTTTACTTTTTTCTTAGACACTTTTATTCCTCAAACTCACATTAGATTTATTGTTTCTTTACAATATTTACAGCTGGCGAAACGCCAAAACACTGTTACCTACGGCAACTGGCAAAAGTTGCCATACATAATACCAATTTCGATTTGAGTGGCGTCCATATCCGACCCATAAATTGATTTTTAAGATTAATAGTTGATTGCTTTTTAAATAGCCAAAGTTAGGCATTTAAACTATGATCAAGTGACCATATGATTTTGACAGAAAACAAGAAGAAGATCAAACGCAAAGCTTCTTTAATTATTAATGTGAACAATTATAATCCCATCCTAGTTGAACTAACTAACTTAATTTCTGGTCAAATACTATTCAATTTCATTAAATTTGTATATTTCAATGCACAATCAGCTTTTTGATAGTGTTATTTTATATAACTATACAAATTCCAACCATGTTGAAATAAAAGTGCATAAACTATGCAAAATGTACGAAATAATCAAGATACAACGCGAGAGAGAAATGTGAGATTGAGAGTGAATTGACTTTTACGAAGGTTGCCAAATTGCGCACATCTTCTGGTTGTCTACTTCTTGATCGTCTTTGGCTTGATGCATTGTAACGATTAGCCAAAAAATGTATGAATACCGGTTATTTTTCGTAGCATTTGCAACTGTTGCCATATAGGTAGTACAATTATTTGACAAAGCACTGAAAATCTTCATATTTCATTTCATTTTTAAATTTGTAATATAAAAAGCCTTACAGGCCAATTAAGCTATATTACATATGACATACAAAAATTTCAATAAATTCTTATAAATTAGGATTTTCAACTTAAAAATTATAAGCAGAATAAAATATAGTTTGCAAATAAAGGAAACAATATCAAAAAATAATATATGTAACAATGTAACGGCTCCCCAGCCAAAATAAAAACAAAAAGAAGAAGATTGTAAATACAGAACCCATGGTGACAATTATGGCAACAACATCGAAATAAGTATAGTATGTATGCTACATAGGTATACAAATGCAAAGTATAGACGCATTCCAATTTATGACGGAGGCTGGACATATGCCAAATATTTACGTTTGAAAGAAACATTGGAGTATGAAAAATTTCGCAGGCCAATAGGAAGCTGATTCCAAATTCTTGCTGCACGAACAACAAATGATCGCTCAAATATAGAGAATGACAACGAGGCAGAAGTAGTTGAGGGTTTCGAGTGGATATCGTGAATTGGAACATACCACGAAGTAATCTTGGTACGCCACTGGAAATTATTTTATAAAAAGTTAGCAGAATACGCATTTTAATAAATATTATAAACGGCACACCCAAAAAATCAATTATATATTCAGATATATGATCACGACGATTTAACACATACACAAATCGGACTATCATTTTAAGTAACATTTCCATCCTACTAAAACATTCTGATGTCGTACCAGACACTACTTCAATTCCGTAACCAATACACGACATCAATAATGCGAAAGCTAGTCTTCTCTTTACAGGTTGAGGCAGATACATATTAGTACAATACAACTTTCGAAAAGTAAACATAAATTTAGGAAATAAAGAGTCGATATGGCTACTAAAATCAAGTTTCTTATCGAGAATAATTCCGAAATCAACTGATATAAATTTAAATAACCACTCAAAAAATGGGCCTAAGTGAGAGAAGAGAGAGAAAACCAAAATCCGTTAGTTTAGAAAAAATATGAAAAAATTATTTTATTGTAAATTGTATAAGAGAATCCTGGCGCGTTCAAACGGTAGATTTTTTAAGGAATTTAGAATGTAAATTCCGATTGTACGATAAATAGAGTTACATAACTATTCCATATAAATATTGTACATTTTCATACTTGTTTTACTTGCACTAGGTGATTTTGGAAATAATCGAAAACCTGCTGTATCCGGAGTAGTACCATTAACAAATCAATAAATTAACAAAATTCGAGAAATAAGTTAATTCTAACAAAATTGCGAAAATGTTATTTCACATGAAAGCTATGAAAGATGAAAGTGGAAGCAGGCACATGGGTGAATATGTCTACTATTGAGATCTAACTTTACTATCTATTTCACCTATCCGCAGTGATATTAGAGCATAATGCCTGAAGGGCATTGAGCCAATATTCCATTGCCAATCGTCCCCGTTGAAAATATGAAAAATATGAGAACGAAGAAGAAGACGTGCAACTCGCTTATTTTTTTGACAATCTCCGCAAACGGAAATATGAGAATGAAGAAGAAGCCGTGCAACCCGCCTTTTTTGACGATCTCCGTAAACGTTGTAAGAACCACGATTTACAGATAAGCACCTGGAATGTAAGACTACTATACAGGTCTGGTTCCAGTGTCCAACCACGGGAGTTACAAGGCCGAAATTATTGATATTCAGGAAATGCGATGGACAGGACATGGTTGTACAAGGAGGAAAAACAGTGACATCTACTAAATCTACCATGAAAAAACATTAATTTCAGATTCGTAGTTGCCAAAAGGGTACTGCATCTAGTTTCTAGGTTCAACCCCGTAATTGAACGTAGAATCACTATCCACATAAAAGCGAAATACTTCAGCATTTTATGAGCGCTTAGAAGAACCTATGAACGCTGCCCTGACGATAACATTAATCTTGTTTTAGGCAGGAAAACTGTATTTCAACCAACTGGTAGTTTGAGAAAAATAGGCAGAGCGAAACTTTTACAAAACAAGACAAGACATGCTACTAGAGGTAGCCACATGCATATCATATAGGGCCCTATTCTGCATTGCAATCCAAGCGTAATTTTCTCCGTTGTTGCAATTTTGGTATTCTACATTCCGTTTCGTTTCAATTTCTAATTCTGCTTTACAATCGTAACTGAGTTTTTCTAAGTTGGTAATTACTTGACGGAGCGTCTTACAATTGTTGTGTTTGGTGAAAACGTTAGTGAAAAAATCAAGTTTAAGTTGAAGAAACAGGGAATTGAGAAAAATTTAAGTATAAAATACAATAAAACGTTTCATAAATTATATAAATACATATTTGTTTAACATTTTTGATTTTTTTGTACGGATTCGTGAGTTTTATTTAATTCATTGCAGGTCGAAAAAAACACCGGGACAGAACGCGAAGCTGGCGACTTTACTTTGCGGTACAATGATGTTAAAAGCATGAAAATATCACCTCCGGCACGACAGGCTGCTCCAAACTGGTATAGTGTGGCCACAAATACCTTTTACTTGTTATGATCTGCCTTTTTTGTCTTTCGGTACTCACTGATGTGTATAATTAGTTAAAGTATCAACAATATTTAATTATTATCTGTTTTATCACTGAATCACTGTTTTATTTGCACTAAATTCTTCGAGTACCATTATTGACCTTGTGATAACAAATAATTACCAAATATCTGTGCAAACGGACAGTGCAAATATAATATCAGATCACGAAATGTTGAAAATAAAGATTGAGAATGGGGGAAATTGTAAAAGGACTACAAATAATAAAAAGGTGGAAATATTTAAGTACCAACAACAGGCATTTGCAAATGAAATATGTGCAGTATTAAAATAAGAAATTAATTTTCGAAGAAACAATAGGAAATTTTACGAGTCAAAAGATAATAAGAGAACAGAACTATGTTAATGGGTGGTTTAGCAACGAGCTAAACATGTTGAATAAAGATAAAAGTGGCAAGTATCAAAAGGCAACCTTTGAAAACGGTAATGATGCTTGCGTAGAATACAATGAAATAAGAAACGCATATAAAGTCAAAACTACGAATACAAAATTTAATTACATAAATAACAAAATTAACAATGCCAAAGATCATAAGACAATATGGAAAGAAATCAAAGAGCTGGTAATGAGGAAAAAACAAACTGTGATCAAATCTGTGTTATTTAACCAAGTAAAATATAAGGACAGTCATTGTCGCTGATGCTCATGTTTGTTATTGCATTTACTTATATATTTTGTTTCTATTCATTTGCCCTTTTTTTGTCATATTATTATCATTTGGCTGTTTATGATCATTAACTTGTTATTATTGTTTGCCTATAATGATCATTTGTTTGAGTTTTTTTAAGTCCCTTTTTTGTCGTCATTTGTTTACGACTTACCGCAGATCCCCCTTTGTCCCTACATTGCACTTGTTGTGTTGGAAAGGAACTGTTAAGTTTTGTAAACAAGTACAATGTAGGGCTCCAGCAAAGCAGTTGTTCTGCTGTTAAATCAGTTTGTTGGGGATAAAGACTGCGGTAAGTAGTGTTGGTTTTTATATTTGTTTAATTTTATTATAATTGTAATTTTTGTTTTAGAAATAAACCCTACCCTGCCCTACTAGTATTAAGCACATATTGCCGTGTTTTTATTGGGTGTTAAATTCGTTATCCCCGCAGGAATAACTCAGGTCGCAGCCAGCGACAAATTTTATTTCGCAAACTTTGTGCGATTTTTATTGTTTTTTTTTTGCCGATTGCCATTTAGATGTCCATGCGGCGTTCACCTCCAAGAAGAAGTCCGCGGAACCTGACAATTGCCGATTCGTTGCCCTCCTCAGTAAGTACACTCAACAGTTCCATGCCTGCTGGAACAAATGAAATTGTGAATGTGGCCCATATGCCGCCGGAGCCCAATACAAGTTCCTCTACTGCCGGAACATCATCCGTGTTCTTCACCACTGCCGAGACGATTCAGACGGCGTCAGGTAAACATAATCCTGGCCCCAATTTGTTGCTGTCGCATATACCGCCACCGTTGACTCCAGCGCCAGGTGTAATGACCTCTAGCTCCAAATTAGTTGCCCAGCCAGCCATGGAAAGCCTTCTGCGTCAAATCGATGTTTTGCAGGCGCAACTTTTAAATGCACAACGAGCCCTGAAAGCAGCTTCAACTACAAATAACTTGAGCATTTCAACAAGTATGACGACATCGAGTAGCACAGCACCAGTTATGTCGGTTAACAGTGTCGCCGGTAGTTCCAATAGCAGTGGACCAGAGGACATTTTAGATCGTCGGGATCCATCGCCATTTTCCTTTGCAAGTAATGGCGCCACAGTGGCTCCATGCTATGGAAATCAGCAGCATCAGTTAGCAGCGCAGTCGTTAAATGTATAGCAGCTGACAGCGACGTATCAGATGCTGCAAGCGCCGTATCAGATGCAGAATTCAGTGCCGATAGCGAGAAAAATTGTTGACCTACCGGAATTTAATGGCACCCCAGAAGATTGGCCGATGTTTTCATCTGCCTTTGATCACTCAACGGCCGCATATTTGTACAGCAATTTTGAAAATTGTTTGCGTTTGCAAAAGGCATTGAAAGGTGAGGCCCGAGAGTGCGTCAAGTCTCTGCTTATCCATCCAAATAATGTTCCCACTGTTATTGAGCAACTGAAATTACAGTATGGTCGCCCGGAATTGCTGATAAGATGCCAGCTGCAATAAGTACGAGAAATTTCGCCTATTGGGGAGAATGCTGTGGATAAGCTGATACCATTTGCTGTCAAGGTGAGAAATTTAGCCGCCTTTTTAGAAAATGCAAATGGGCATCAGCATTTGTCAAACCCAACTTTGATGGAAGAGTTGGTGCAGAAGCTCCCCATGAGCCGTCGTTTAGATTGGGCCCAATATGCAGCAAATATAAGCCAGTGGCCCACTGTTATGGATTTTAGCAATTGGCTCCAAGGTGTAGCTAGTTTGGTACGGAGTATTCAAACGACCAGTGTAAGTACCAATCGCTCAAACAACAGTGAGTCAAAAAAGAAAGTGGTTCTTTATACATCAGATGTTCAACGGAAAGAGATACAGTGTCCCCATTGCCGAGGACAACATAGAACATTTGAGTGTAAGAAATTATCACTGAGTGTGCAGAACAGATGGAGTGAAGTGAAAAAGTTGAAGTTATGTTTCTCATGCCTTAATGAAGGACATTCAAGCAGAGATTTCCGCCGGCGTAAAGAGTGTCAAGTGAATAATTGCCGAAGGAAACCTAACAAGTTACTGCATGAAGATCAGTCTAAAGCTTCAAGTGAAAATAATATCTCAAATGTATTATCAGCTGATAGTGGTCCGATTGGTGAACCAGTTTTAAGTTGTGTCTCAAGCATAACTGAAAAAAAGTGAATTGCTGTTTAGAGTGCTACCAGTGAAACTTTATGGGCCAAATTGTGTTGTGGAGACTTATGCTCTTTTGGATGAAGGCTCATCGGTCACTATGATGGATAGTTCACTGGTGAGACAACTTGGACTTCAGGGAAGACAAAACAAATTAAATTTGAGCTGGTATGGTGGAAAATCGTCTCAAGAGATAGCCACAGTCGTCGATCTTCATGTGAGTGGTGTAAATAAGCAACGGAAATATGCTTTAAAATGTGTTTATGGTGTTTCAAATTTGAAGTTGCCCAATCAGACTTTCAATGCGGACTTGATAAAGAATCATGGCTTCCTATAGCCTCATATGGTGATGTGGCTCCAAAATTGCTCATTGGATTGGACCATTGCCACTTAGGATTGCCCGATGAGATAGTTCCGTTGGAGGAAGCTGGTCCATATGCTGCCAACACTCCTTTAGGGTGGATCGTTTTCGGGAAAATGGATGGAGGTCACCCTACAGCCCGCACTTGTTTGCTGACAGCACAGCCGGACAATTTAAATGATTTGGTGGCAAGTTATTTCGAGACAGAGAATTTTGGCGTCAAGGCTCTACCAGTCATTGAGTCGAAGGACAATGCACGTGCTCGGAAGACTTTGGAAAGTTCTACAAAGAGGGTTGCCAGAAGATTTCAATCCAGACTACTGTGGTGCCAAGATGACGTAGTCTTGCCGGATAGCTATTCCATGGCCCTCAATCGCCTTTATGGTATGAAGCGAAAGATGAAGAAAAATCCCGAGTTTAGCGTGGCATATAAAAATATAGTTGCTGAATATGAGCAGAAAGGGTATGTACGGAAATTGTCACCAAAAGAGGGTCAATGTTATAACCCGAGGACATGGTACTTGCCCCATTTTGGAGTTGTTAATCCCAATAAGCCAGGGAAAATTCGTTTGGTGTTTGATGCTGCTGCCAAGGTAGAAGGAGTCTCATTAAATTCAAAATTATTGAAAGGCCCTCAACAATATAAGCCGTTACCTTCAGTACTATTCAATTTTCGGGTTGGTACAGTAGGTGTTTGTGGAGACATAAAAGAAATGTTCCATTAAATCATCGTGGCTCCAGAAGATCGATGTTCCCAGAGATTTTTGTGGCGTGAAAATGAAATTCGTCAACCAAATATTTATAAAATGGTCGTGATGACTTTCGGAGCTGCCTGTTCGCCGTGTGTTGCCCGATATGTGAAGGAGAAAAATGCTCTAGAATATCGAGATCGTTTCCCAAGAGCCGTGAAGTCAATATTGGATCACCATTATGTTGACGATTTTGTGGACAGTTTTGACAACGCATCAAAAGCTATCGAAATATCGAAGCAAGTTCGTGATATACATAAGTCTGCTGGTTTTTAACTGCGTCGTTTTACATCAAACTCGTCGGATGTGATCGTGGCTCTTGAAGGTGATTCGGATCAGAACGTCAGTTTTGAAGGACCTTTAAATGAATTTGAGTCATCCGTAGAAAAAATTCTGGGCATGTATTGGCATCCGGGAGACGACGCATTCAAATTTATTTTTAAATTTCATCGAGTAAATGCAGAGATTATAAACGGCCTAAGGTATCCCACAAAACGTGAGCTGCTCAGTGTTATCATGTCCGTATATGATCCAATTGGTTTTTTGTGCCATTTCATGATAACTGCAAAATTGTTATTGAGAGAAATTTGGAGAAGCAACACACGTTGGGACGAAAAGTTGCCTGAGGGACTAGAAGTTATCTGGGATAATTGGCGGCAGGAGCTGAATAACGTTGCTCATGTCCATGTACCACGTTTCTATTTTGGAAATGGTATGCATGGTGTGTTGCAGCTACATGTATTTGTCGATGCCAGTGAAGACGCATTTGGTGCCGTGTCATACTGGCGATATATAACAGCTGGTGGAGAAATTGGTGTCTCCTTTATTTCTAAATGTCTAAATGTGCTCCAATGAAGACCATGACCATTCCCCGACTGGAACGGAACACTCACTCAAAGTTGCCCGTAGTATTTGTTGGAGTGATTCTACAACTGTTGTAAATTGGATTGGATCTGAAAGCAGAAGATATAAGCCATTTGTTGCCCATAGAATAAGAGAAATATTGGATTCCACTCGCCCGGATGATTGGAGATGGTTGCCCACAGATCTTAATGTTGCAGATGAGACTACCAGAATGAAAAGCAAAGTTGACTTTTCTAATGAGACACGATGGTTCCAGGGGCCTCAATTTCTTTATAGCCACGAAGATGTTTGGCCAACGCCTGTTTCTAGAGTACAAGATGATTCCTGCGAAGAAGAACTGCGCCCTAAATTTGCATTACTGGTTGATTCAAATTTAATCATTGATTTTAATCGTTTCTCTTCATTTCTCAGGCTAAAACGTACTATGGCATGGGTACTGAGATATGTTGATTGCTGCCGTAAGAGAAAGATTAATAATAACACAGCTTGCCTAACTGCTATCGAATTGCGATCTGCAGAAACAATTCTCTGCCGGCTCGCACAAGAGGAGAGTTTTGCGGACGACTTCAAAATTTTAAGATCTGTTGGTAAAATACCGAAATGTAACGACCTGTATTCCCTTTCGCCATATATTGATGAAAACAATTGTCTCCGAGTATATGGTCGTATCGATGCTGCCAGCTGGTTACCACTAGATTCCAGGCGCCCCATCATTTTGTCGTCCAATCATTACCTGACCCAACTTATTGTGGATCATGTGCATAGCAACATGAAACATCAAAACTTTGAAGCTACATTGGGTGAAATAAGAAGAACGTTTTGGATTCCACGACTTAGGAGTACTCTTAATAAGTGTGTCTCAAATTGCAATATTTGCAAAATTCGTCGTGCCACTCCAGTACCGCTATACATGGGTCCCTTGCCAACGGACAGACTTATTCCATATGTGCGGCCATTTACATACACTGGTGTGGATTACTTTGGGCCAGTCAACATAACTAGTGGACGTCGCCACGAAAAGCGCTGGGTAGCTCTGTTCAACTGCCTAACTATCAGAGCAGTGCATTTGGAGGTAGCCTTTGACCTTTCAACAGATGCTTGTATCTTGGCAATAAGAAATTTTATAAATCGGCGTGGTACCCCATTGAAGATAGGCACTGATAACACTAGGTCACAAATAACAAAATTTTCTCTGTGATTTGTTTCTAGCATACTTTTTCTCATTGATTTTGACCTACTAAACACGAAAATGAGTTTTAAAAATTTTTCTGTTGATTGGTTTTTGAGATACAAATTTTTGAAGTTTTTTTTTTAAATTTTTGGAGGTACACTTACAATTTTGAGCATATCTTTCGTCTTCTTTGACGTATTTGATCCTACTACTACTCAAATTAAAGCAAATTGAGCCGTCTACAACTCATTCTCAGAAAATTTTCAAATCGGGTGAGTAGTTTTGATGTTGGCGGCTTAAAAAGGTTAAAAAACTGAGTTTTTTTAGTAAAAATGTGGCAGAAAAATTCATATAAAAATTCATATAAAATATAAAACGCGATGCTAACAGCGATTTTGGTTTTTTTACGTATAGCTGGCATTTTTCCAAAGAAAATAAGCACTTACTTAACAAAATCTGACAACAAACGGCGGACTTATAATTTTTTTGGTAAACACCGAAATTCCGCTATTTCACGATATTTTGATTTTCATTATTTGCACAGCTAACCTACTAGGAGGGATCGAAAAAGCAAGTTTTTTATAATCATTTTGGAATAGAACGGAACAGTTGCTCCTATACATAAGTTACTTCTGTTCAAAATTTCACCACCCTGGGTTAATGTCTTCTGTTCTGGCAAGGGACGTGAAATTTCAAAAATTTAGTGAAATCAGCAATTTTTTTTTTTGGAAATTTTTTTCAAATGTCACAGCACTTAGCAGTTTTGATAAAATTTTTAAATTAATATTAGGTCTGTTTGAGAACTTTTCCAGTAAAAAATATCAAGTAACTTTTACTGGGAGAGTAAGGCTGATTTTACTCTCTAAGTAAAAAATATCGCAAAAAGTAAACGAACGACATCCAGTAAAAATTATCAAGTAATCAACATTTGTTTGTAAACAGCTGATTCATGTTTTCTTTTTTGCTTTTCGTTTCATTGTTTTCCCTATGTTCAGAGTAACTTGTTGAATGTGAGATACCTGGATGTGTTTCAGGTTGCTGCTGTTTCAACTCATTTACTCCTTGAACACACTGCACTTTGTTGGGAATCTAGTTTATTAACAAATTCTATTAAAATGTTCCAACAAATGTATTTTCTTACTTACCTCTGCCATTGTTAAATTTTTTCTTTGTTTTCAAAGTTTTGTTTATTTAAATAAAACAGCTGTTTAAAAACATGTGTTCGTACTTGATAATTCTTACTGGCAAAAATTTCTCCAGTAAAAACTTGGAAGTTCTCTATCATTCAACTGTCAAAAATATTCACTCTCTGGCTCTCTCGTTGTTGATTTTATCGAGTAAACGAACACTATCAAGTAAGAAATGTGATAAATTGTACAAATTATCACGTTCTCAAACAGACCTATTAATAACACAAATATTTCATAATTGTAAAAAACCTATTTACAATACCGTAGGGACGTTTCGTCGATGTTTTTAAGAAAATGGTATAATGAAAATGCAGAACATAGAAACACAGGTGCATTTTACGATACGAATTTTGGCAAACCCACTTTACATGTACAAAATTGTTTGGAAAAAACGTTTACGTAATTTTTATGATTCTCAGAATTAAAAAAAATAAGTAATACACAAATAGTTATTTAATTTTTATGATTGTGGTTGCAGAGTAATATACGCTTCTGAATGTGCGTGGACGCTCTTCGTGTTCCTTTATGACTGCTACTCCGTTCACAGTCAATTAAAGGGAATTACACTTTTTTATTGATGTGTGTTTTCCCGATGGCTACCTGTATCGGATTTTTTTACAGAAATTCCCCCCACATTTGTGAGTGGTTATTATTTGGAAACTTTTCCACAATTTGAAACGCACACTTGCTGAATCAGGTATATATCCAGGTATAGTATTTATAGGTGTTCATTTATCGTTTTTTGTCATTCAACAAGTGTCTACGAACGCGAGTAGTACGAGTAAAAAGTGAAACAAATTGAATTTAAGTGCATATAATACCTACCCAGCAAGTAAGACAATGAGTAAAAGACTACGTGTGTTCGAGTGTTTGAACAATTCAGACAATTTCTGCAATGTTTGTGGCGAGTTTATAAAGAATAATCACGCACACGCGTTTACTCCAGCAGTGGAATTGCACTATTTGAATTATTTTGGTATTTCACCAAATATCACAGAATCATGGACACCTAAGTCGCTATGTCATCTTTGCTATATAATCCTAACCAACTGGGCAGCTGGCGGAAGGTAAGAATTTTTATTTAAACACATTAAGCAAAGCAAATATAGTAATTTATTTAAATTTTAGGCGCCATATGAAATTCGATACACCAATGATGTGGAAAAAGCCGCTATGCCATTCCACAGACTGTTATTTTTGCCTCACCACAAACAGTGGGGTAGGGAGATTTTTAAAATGGAACTACGCTCAAGTGGGATCGTTTGCACTTCCAGTACCACATTCGAATGATGTACCATATCCAGTGTGCCCTGGTGCATCTCTTCAAAAAGCAGAATCGTCAGATCCAGAGTCCGAGTCAAGTGCAAGCGAATTTGGGGCGTGCAGAAAGCGAAAATTACTGTCACAGGCCGAACTAAACGATTGGGTGCGCGATTTTGGTCTCACTAAGGAGAAATCCGAACTTTTTGCGTCTCGGATGGTACAGTGTGGATTTGCGGATTCAGAAGTGAAAGTAACAGCGTACAGGAAGCGTCACCAGCAGTATGCAAAATTTTATACAAAGAAAGACCAAATATGTTTTTGCAGCGACATTTCCGGCTTGTTCCAAGAGCTTCACCAAATTCACAACCCCAATGAATGGAGGTTGTTTATTGACAGCAACAAAGAGAGCTTGAAGGCAGTTCTCTTACATAATGGGAATGAAAAGCCATCTCTTCCTATTGCTCATGCGGTTCATTCAAAGGAGAACTATGAAACTATGAACATTTTGCTGAAATGCATAGAGTATAGCAAATATAATTGGAAAATATGCGCCGACCTCAAAGTTGTGGCCATTCTGTGTGGACTCCAAGGAGGCTATACGCGACATTGCTGTTTTCTGTGCCTTTGGAATAGCCGCGCTGATGATCAGCATTATATTCAAAAAAAATGTCCGGAACGAACGAAACCTGTAGTTGGAGAAGCGAATGTTCAGCGCAAACCACTAATAGAGAACCGTGAAAATATAATACTTCCGCCGCTGCACATAAAATTGGGTTTGATAAAAAATTTTGCCAAAAAATTGGACAAAGAAGGTGAAGCTTTTGCCTATTTACGGTCAATTTTCCCTTACCTTTCGCTGGCAAAAATTAAAGACGGAGTCTTCGCAGGACCCGATATAAAAAAATGTTGAAAGATGAAACATTCCCGAAGCTGTTATCACCCATCGAAGCCGCAGCATGGAATTCCTTCAGGCTTGTTGTGGAAAACTTTTTAGGAAACAACAAAAGCCATAATTATAAGGACATAGTTGAGGATCTGGTAAAGAACTATGAAGCAATGGGTAGGTTTTTTTTGAAACAAATGTTAATTTAAATAGCGTTTTAATTCTCGTTTTTTTTTCATTTTTGGGTAGGAGTGCACATGTCACTTAAAATACACTTTCTGCATTCTCATTTGGATTTTTTCCCTGAGAATTTAGGAGACGTGAGCGACGAACACGGCGAGCGCTTTCATCAGGAATTGAAGGCTATGGAACGACGCTATCAGGGCATCTATGACACGGCTATGATGGGTGACTACATTTGGACCCTAATACGTGAGACCAATTGCAGCGAATACAAAAAACAAAGAAGAAGTCAGCTGTTTTTCCACATGGCATAAAATGTACAGTTATATCTTTGTTTCTACTCATTTTTTATGGGCGTTGATTTGGTTAATTTCGTTAGTTTAGCTAACCTGGCACATCCATTTCTAATTGTGCCATACATTGAGTATGTAGTGCTCTAAATAAATTAAAAAATAATATACTAAGACTAATTTGTTTATTTTAAATTAAGTTCAAATGTATTTATTCGTTTGCGTTGGGTAGGTAAGCTGTGCAAATAATGAAAATCAAAATATCGTGAAATAGCGGAATTTCGGTGTTTTACCAAAAAAATTATAAGTCCGCCATTTGTTGTCAGATTTTGTTAAGTAAGTGCTTATTTTCTTTGGAAAAATGCCAGCTATACGTAAAAAAACCAAAATCGCTGTTAGCATCGCGTTTTATATTTTATATGAATTTTTATATGAATTTTTCTGCCACATTTTTACTAAAAAAACGCAGTTTTTTAACCTTTTTAAGCCGCCAACATCAAAACTACTCACCCGATTTGAAAATTTTCTGAGAATGAGTTGTAGACGGCTCAATTTGCTTTAATTTGAGTAGTAGTAGGATCAAATACGTCAAAGAAGACGAAAGATATGCTCAAAATTGTAAGTGTACCTCCAAAAATTTAAAAAAAAAAGTTTAAAAATTTGTATCTCGAAAACCAATCAACAGAAAAATTTTTAAAACTCATTTTCGTGTTTAGTAGGTCAAAATCAATGAGAAAAAGTATGCTAGAAACAAATCACAAAACGACTGTTGGCTAGTGTAATGGGAAGAATTTTGTTGGTGTCGACCAAGAGGCTAAGCGGTTCGAGAAAGTCTTTGACGTGGCTCGAATCCAAGATGAGTTGTCCTCAAAGGGCATAGACTGGCAGTTCAATTGCCCACATAATCCGGCAGAAGGTGGCATATGGGAACGAAGTGGCCCCTAAGGAACACACCCTACAAATTTATCTAATTGAGGCGGAAAACATCGTTAATTCTCGTCCATTGACTCATTTGCCTGTCAGCCATGAGGATGAGGAGCCATTAACGGCTAACCATTTTTTGCTGGGATCATCGAGTACTGCGCAAACACCAGATGGAACAGTCGTCGATAAGCCAGCTGTGTTTAAAAAGCCGTGGCGAATATCTCGTCAGCTACGAGACCACTTTTGGAAAAGGTGGATTGTTGAGTATTTGTACTTGTTGTGTTGGAAAGGAACTGTTAAGTTTTGTAAACAAGTACAATGTAGGGCTCCAGCAAAGCAGTTGTTCTGCTGTTAAATCAGTTTGTTGGGGATAAAGACTGCGGTAAGTAGTGTTGGTTTTTATATTTGTTTAATTTTATTATAATTGTAATTTTTGTTTTAGAAATAAACCCTACCCTGCCCTACTAGTATTAAGCACATATTGCCGTGTTTTTATTGGGTGTTAAATTCGCTATCCCCGCAGGAATAACTCAGGTCGCAGCCAGCGACAGTCATCAAATCGCTAATCAATTTACTAATTATTTTGTAAGTAGTATACGAGAAATACGAGAAACAATCGAGAATGTGCAATATGTAAAGCAAATCAATATGATAGACAATATATTTAAATTCAGTGCAATAGATATTATAGAACTTAAGAGTGTACTAATAAAACTAAAAAATAAACCCGAGTACAACAAAATATCAACGACAATTATGCTAGATAGCTGGAATACAATTGGAACAGTATACTGAAAATAATAAATAGCTCATTAGCAACTGGAAAATTCCCTGACAAGTGGAAAGAGACAATGATAACACCCATTGAAAAAGTAGAAAAGACAAAATTCTGTGAGGACTACAGACCCATAAATACTTTAAAAACGTGTGAAAAAATATTAGAAAAAGTTGTGAAAGGACAATTAGAGAAATTTATAGAATCTAACTCTATTTTGTCAAAATACCAGTCGGGGTTTCGAAAAAAATACTCTTGTGAGACAACAGTGAACTATGTGATAAATCGATGGAAGAATGTACCGAGAAATAAGAAAATTATGGCAATTTTTCTGGATTTTAAACGAGCATTTGAAACAATAGATAGAAATATATTAATTAAAAAACTATACATGTATGGTATACGGGGCACTGCATTAAAATGGTTTAAATCTTACCTAACAAACAGAAAACAATTTACAAAAGTAAATGGCATCTTGTCAGAGAAAATAGACAATGAATACGGTGTACCACAAGGTTCCATTTTGGGCGCATTATTATTTATTATATATGTATATAAATGATATGCCGGATGTATTGCAGAAAAGTGAAATTGTCTTATACGCAGATGACACATTAATTTTCGCAGAGGGAGATACTGATGAACAGTGTCGGGAAAATATGATACTTGACATAAATAATATAAATATATGGTTATAAATGAATAAACTTAAATTAAATGAAAACAAAACGAAAATAATGGAAATAAATATGATTAGCGACGAAAATTTTGAAATAAATGTCGAAGTTATTGAAAAAGTAAATAAAATGAAATACCTTGGTTTTATACTTGACGCAAAACTACAGTTTAAAGATCAAATAGAATATATTTGTAAAAAAATTGGCAAAAAAATTGGTTTCTTTAAAAGAATACGAAATAATATTTCTACCATGACTTCGATAAACATTTATAACACAATGATAAAACCTCATTTCGAATTTGGATCTACAATTTTATACACATGCTGCCGTGAGTCACAACTGGAAAGGATGCAAAAACTACAAAATAAACCTATGAGAAGTATTCTAAAATGTAGTCGATATACACCCATACAACCAAGGCTGGATTCTCTAAAATGGCTTAACATAAAACAAAGACTTAAATTGAACACGCTAGTTTTTATACGGAAAATGAAGCAAGGCGATGCACCGGAATATCTATGCGAGCAGATAAGTTACGTAGGTGGAACACAACCATATGAACTCAGAAACTCTGAAGACTTCAGGCTGCGGCGAGTAATGACAACTACAATGCAGGCAACACTGTTCTACAAAGGATTTAAATTTTAGAACACACTTCCAAATCATGTAAAATCTGAGACAAATAATAACAACTTTAAAAAACAATGTATACGTTTTATAAAAAATCTTTAATCTCTAGTTGTTGCTAAACATGTGTAGTATCAAAAGTATTTTAAATACTAATAAATGAAATGAATGAATGAATTTTTGTTGCTGGACAAAGAACCCATGGATAGAACGCAGAATGTTAATGCTCGTGATTTACGAAGGGTGTTCAAAACAGAATTTAACGATTAACGCAGGCTGAAGACGCATAGTCTAAAACATCACATACTTGTCTGATGCATGCACTAGAGGTGCGCATGGATCGATCCATTTCGGCAAATGGATCACATTTTTTTGTTTTTGTAGTTTCGACTATTTGGGATCAGTTTTGCGATTTGTGATCCTGAGTCATCCTAAAAAACAAAAACAAATTAAAGGCAAAACGTAAGCATGTGTGCGTGCGTGTGTGTGTTCACTTGTGCGACAAAAACCATCGTACTCAACAGCTTTCTAGTGGATGATGCATAGATTAATACTTAGAGTAGATCTACTAGTTCTCCCACCAAATTTATGACATTTGGCCTGGTGTGATATTTACGTTTGATGTTGAAAAGAATTGCTTTACTAATACCAGATAGAGGCAATGGTTCAAAACAACGAACAAAATAACAACAACGCATTTCGTTTTGTGTGTTAAAATTATTGTGTTAAATACAACACAAATGTATGCTAACAATAACAGTCAATAAAAAAGTTTAAAACACATTTAAATTTCACAGTTTTTCACCAAAATGGCATGAAAAATTAAAGCAAGAAGTTATTGTAATTCCACCTGGTGTATATCACTTTTCGTCAAACATCTCTCTATCACACCGACCGCATCACGAAGAGTGTGAAAGGAAACGTCACATGAGCCAAATATTCTCTCTAGGCTGAGATTACTCTATGGGATGATGTGTGACTTGTGTGAGTATGTGTGTCTGATTTCATGCTTGCCAACATAACACAGCAAACAATTGGAAATTGAGTTATGAGAAAGAAAATTTGAAAAATAAAAGTAGTTAATAAAGTTATTATGAAATAAATTTTATTGTGTTATTTATTAAAATAAAAGTAAACAAAGTTGATTTAATTCATTAATTAATTAAGTAAAAAATAATTATTTTATTAGATTATTTATTATAATACAATACAAATATGCTATAAACTAAATTTTATTGTATAATTGGTAAATGTTGGGTTTGATGTTTTTATAACTCATAAATCTTCGCACTTCGAAAATGTTCGCTGGGAATATAATTTGTGTTTACTTGTTGTTGTAGCGTTTTGTTTCGAGTCATCCATAAATTTGCATTTGCCAGAAAGGGATCAAGCAGACATAATTAAAAAACAAAAAAAATGTGTTGGGATCACTTGGGATCGATCCATGCGCACCTCTAGCATGCACGCATTGTTAGTTGTTTTCTCGTTCATACTTTCTTTTTTTCGAGTATAAAAATTGTTTGAAATCATTTATTCACAATTTTGTTGTCCGCTCATGGGAGATGTTTGATACCAAAAAAGTGCCCGCGTCCGTCCATTTCTTCCTGAAACAAAGCGAAATTTTTGGGACCAAGAAATTTGTCCGCTTAAGAGAGCTGTCCGGATAAAAGAGCTGTCCGCGAGGAGAGCTTTCACTGTACATCCATTAAAATTTACTGTTCGGTGCGGTTTACACGCTGGCGTTTCTTTCGAAATGAGCTGCCGTTGCGGTGAATAGCGAGCGCTAGCGAGCCATGGTGACTGAATTTTTGTTTTCAAAAATTAATCAGCTAAACATCTACGACATCTGGTTCCAACAAGTCTGCGCAACTTGCCATGCAGCGCGCTTAACAATCGATTTATTGGAAAATCAATTTGGTGTCCACTTTATTTCCAGAAGTGGTCCTGTCCAATGGCCCCCTCGTTCGAGCGATTTAACGCCTGTGGATTAATTTTTATGGGGCTATGTTAAGGCATTGGTTTATGCCGACAAACCAGCAACTCTTGAAGCCAATATTCCAGCCACCATTGACGCCATATGGCCAGATTTATTGGAAAAGTAGTCAAAAATTGGACTGATCGAATGGACCATATGACTCGAAGCCGCGGCGGACATATGCCGGAAATCATATTTAAAAAATAAATGTCATGAAATTATGGACCAGATTATAATAAAAATAATTGCATTCCAACAATATTTCTGTCTTGTATTATCATTTTAAGTTCTCATGCAGCTAAAAAAACTCCCTTATATCGGCGGTGTCGTGAGCTTGAAACAATTTTTTTTATACTTAGGAATGTTGCCTCAAGTTTAAAATGAGGTTAAAAATTAAACCTCAGTTTTTACAGATTAAAATTGTATGAGTAATCTTCTGTGTTATCTCGGGTTAACCGAGTTAACCATCGAAATTCTCTAATCTTGGTCGGTGTAAATGCGTATTAAATGTCATTTAATATCAAAATTTTCTGCTTTTAAATTAAATACATGGAATAAATAACCATCGGTAATATTGCCCAGTTTGGGTTTGGTGATTTACCTACAGTAAATTCTATGCATTGCGCTGTTCGTATGTATTGTGTAATTCTACAAGTATGCAATCCTTATTTTCATATTGTTGGTGAACATAAAATTGCCTCGTTTATTGATAATATTGCCCAATTAAATTGCTGACCCTATGCTGCCCAGTGCATTGGCTGATATCAGACTATGAATTTGGGTAATATTACACTAGGTTTTGGAACGAAGTTCCTTATCGCACGTTGCGGGATCGGGTCTAAATGAAACACCTTTTTTTTACACTATTATGCTACAACCCAGTATTATCAACTAGAAGTATATTGGGTACTTTTGCTTTGGTTGGTGTCTTGACGAACATATGGTGAGAAATTTCTTGTTTAATGGGAAGTTTTCTAGGTGGAGCCTGTAACCAATATTTAGTATATACTGTAGTTTTGAACCCAATAAAAATTAAATTTAGAAAAGCCAAAGTCAAAGAAGTTTAAAAAAAGAAAATTTTCTTAAAAAAATACCTATTCATATTCTTAAACAAAGTACCTTTTCTTAAAAAAAATAACTTATCGTAAAGAAGTACCTTTGCTTTAAAAAAGTAAATTTTCTTACAAAAAGTACATCTTCTTAAAAAAGTATTTTTTTAATTAAGTACCTTTTCTTAAAAAAGTAAATTAACTTACAACAAGTTGCCTTTTCTTAGAAAACTAAACTTTCTTTAAAATAAGTACCTTTTCTTAAAAAAGTACATATTCTTACAACAAATTGACTTTTCTTAAAAAACTACCTTTTCTTTAAAATAAGTACCTTTTTTTAAAAAAGTAAATTTCCTTACAACAAATTGCCTTTTCTGAATAACTACCTTTCTTTCTTTTTTGTTAAACAACATAACTTTTCTTAAGATAAGTACCTACTTGAAAAACGGACCAATTCTAAAAAAATTCCAATTTCTTAAAAAAACCTTTTCTTCAAAAAAATACCTTCTCAAAATAAACCTTTTCTTACAAAAACTCCTATTCATAAAAGTATCGTTTCTTAAAAATAAAATAATACATTTTCTTTTCTTTTGCTGAGATAAGTAGCCTTTCTGAGAATAATTAAATTTTCTCAAAAAAAAAAACTTTTTCCTAAGAAGAGTACCACTTCTTTGAAAAGTACCTGTTCTTAAAAAAATACTTCTTTGTAAATGAAATTCATAGTCTTATGGCTTTTTCATACAGAAAGTACTTCTTCTTAAAAATAGTAAATTTTCTTAAAAAAACATTAGCTTTTAATAAAAGAAATACCTTACAAAAAGGACCTAAAAATATACTTTTTATTAAAAAAAAATCATTCTATAGAATAAAAAAAAACCATAATGATCAATTTCACACATTTCATTTTAATATTTCTATTAAAATGTACTTTTTCATAGAAAAAGTACTTTTTAATAACTATTGATCTTGAACCGAACAATTATTAAAAACATAACAACTAAAAGATCGAATAATATAAACTCAAACGGATATAAATTTGAAGACGGTACACTCTAAACGCCAATCTCATGGCAATCTTTGTTTCTTTTTTGAAACAACAACATCAATGCAATGGCTTTCGATGAAAGCATGCATACGAAAGAAATGTTGTGAATATTGATGGTTGTGGCAAAGTATTGTTGTGGATGTTTTCGCACAAGTAGGAGTTTAGACAATTCTCGCTTACTTGAGATTTGTTTATCCCTATAATGTGTGATGATATACCTAAATACTTGTGGAGAAGGGAGCTGATGATATGCCATGATGGGCATTGAAATATGTAGCTATATTCCCAACCATCCACCATAATGATCAATTTCACACATTTCTTTTTAATATTTCTATTAAAATGTACTTTTTCATAGAAAAAGTACTTTTTAATAGTTATTGATCTTGAACGGAACAATTATTAAAAACAAAAAAAAATTTTCTTAAAAAAAGCTTATCATTTTACAAAGTATATTTTCTTAAAGATCCATTTAAATTGTCGCATTTTTCTACGGGCGACTTATGCGTGTTGGAACTAACTAATACATAATATATAGCGAAAGGAACTTCGTTCCAACCGGGTGTCCCCTGACACCCTCTTTACTTTACTCACAAGCTGTTAACGTAAAAAGCCCCCAGCCCCTAGCTCTTTTTCCAAATACAAAGAGCAGCAGCAACCAAAAAATTAGAACAAACAAGCCCTAAAAGGGCTAAATTGCCAACACTGGTAACACGTCCTGTATACTGAACGTGTGTTGCACTATATATGTGAGTGTTTCCTCATTGCACTAAAGAAGCTTTTGGTGAGAGAAAGCTTTTTCCGCCAAACTTTAGATAAATAAACTTACTAACAATTAAAGCATCTCACAGTCTCTGACATTCAGTTATCTATCAGTTTCAAGTGCAATCGCGAATACTGAACACATTCGTCTTCTTCTCGTAGCGGGTATTTCGTCACAGAAGTTCAATTTCATTAATTATGTATTTCTCAATTAGTGGGCAATACTCGTAATAGTAAATGCCAATGCATTCATTATATTGTACGGAATTTTCAAATACCTTATTAGTGAATAAATATGAAAGAAACGTACTGTGATTTTTTAGCGGGATGTTTTGGTGGTAAGCACCTTCAGTCACTCATGTATCATACCCGTGTTGGAGCAAATAAATGTTCGGAAAGTGTTTGTGAAATTCGTACATATGTGAGTGAACATTGATACTGACTGGTACTCGTACATATTGTCCGATGATGTAACGAATCATTGTCGTTTTTCTTTATTGACTCGATATATCCTAAGTATCGAAGAGAGTGCAAGTGGTGCGTGCGTATGATCAATTACGTGCATTAACCTTATCCGAGTAACAGTTGGTCAAGTTCATGTTTGGCGCCCGTGATCTTTAGTATAAATTTAACTCACCGTGTATTTTTCTCGCCTCGTGTTTACGTTTGTTTGTCTGTTTTTTTTATTTTTTTGGCATCGTTGCATACATAAGGGTGCATCCATAGATAAGTGAGGTGAATACCACTTTTCATGGATATTGTTAACCCATGTTGACCTGTGTCGGCCACTTAATATACGTGGAGTGCTTAGTGGAGCCCAAACTGTGGCTGAACTGTTGCAGATGTAGTACCTATGGATGTGATAGTTGCCAAAACGATCAACTCCATCAAACAAGAACTGAATAAAATCGATAAAGAAGTTTCTGGTATATTTTAGAATTACATTATAAATTCAAATGAATATGATTTACTATTTTCCTACAGCTAAAGCTACTGTACTTTATAGAGAAATTCCTAAAGTACGGGATGCAGAAATATTGGAGTAATCGTTATTTATAACACCATTTTTAGCCTTATAGTGGGAGATACTCATTTTGTCATCTGAAAAAATTTAATTACTACGTAATTACATATTTCATTTAAAAACAAAATTAATTTATTCACAATTTTATTGTTATATTTCATCTGTTACATTCATTCTTTTAATATAACTTTGCACTGGGAGAAAATATTTGCAATTCATTGTCCTAACCAAAATTTACCACTCAGTGATACATTTATCCACGTTCCTAGTATTTGTTGAAATAAAATGTTCTAAAGGGTGTTTCTATAGCTGCAGGAGAACTATCTATATCGATAACTATGTTTTCACAGCTGAGAATGTCAAACTGTGTAGACTTTTCTGTTCAGTAAGGTTTGGCAAGTCATCCTGGCATCATCGGTCCATATTTCTTTCGAAATGAGCGAGGAGCTGCTGTTACGGTGAATGGCGAACGCTATCGAGCCATGCTGACTGAATTTTTGTTCTCAAACAATCGATTTATTGCAAAATCAATTTGGTGACAACTTTATTTCCAGATGGGGTTCTGTCGACTGGCCCCCTCGTTCATGCGATTACTTTTATGGGGCTATGTTCCAGAAGTGGTCCTGTCCACTGGCCCCCTCGTTCATGCGATTACTTTTTATGGGGCTATGTTAAGGGGTTGGTTTATGCCGACAAACCAGCAACTCTTGAAGCCTTGGAAGCCAATATTCCAGCCACCATTGACCCCAAATGGGCAGATTTATTGGAAAAAGCTGTCAAAAATTGGACTAATCGAATGGACCATGTAACTTGTAGCCGTGGTGGACATATGCCGGAAATCATATTTAAAAAATAATTGTCATGAAATTATGTACCAGTATTATAAAAACCAACAATGCGATACTAATTTCAGGTGACTTTCCGTTTGAAAAAATTGCAAACGGAATTTTTGACATTTTCTTTCTACATATTTTATTTTGCAACAAGCATTTGGGAATTGTTTCCCCTACCACAAACAAAAATGAATGTCGCTGCCCCCTCTCTGAGTTTGTTATGAGAACTCCCTTAGTTATCGAAATATCTGGGATAGAAAATTTAAAATTCGATAACTTCCCTGAAGTTTCGCCTGATCCAATAATTCTTTAAGCACCGGAGATATTAAGGGTAAAACCTTTGCGATTAGACAGAAACGGGCTTAACAACGCTGGCTTTCGGGCTTCGGCGGATTTTTGTTTATTAAAACTTTTTAGGTGACCGGGCTAGGGATTTACTTTTCCGAGGTGGCTCTAAAATTTCTTCGATTCTTTAAATCTCCTGTATTATAAAAAATATAACATTTTTCAAATTCCAATGCACGATATCTCGAGTACTAAGCGAGTTAGCGGTAAATTTTATTTAATTTTTCTGTCTTACTTTGGATCAAGAGATCTGGGATATTGTACTCTCCTTAAGACTTGCCAACCATCAATTAGTTCAGTGGCCTCCGCCGATATTGACGGGTCGGCTCAACGCTCTGGTTGTAACTCAGGTTGTTTTTTACAGAGCTTATATGGCAACCTGAAATTCAGGTTCAGCTGCGTAATACGTTTTACGGTTCGAAATTTTTCAGCTAACTTTCCGTTTACGCAGCTGAAAAGAAATCCAAACGGAATTTTTGTAATTTTCTATCTATTACAGGGTTGTTTTGTAACAGGCGTTGGCGAATTGTTTCCCATACCACAAACAAAAATTAATGTTCTGATAACATTACTCAACAAAATGAAAAAAATTTCATGTACTCCGGATGCGATAATTTTTTCTGTGTAGATAACCTTGAGATGAGCTCGAAAAACGCAATAAAAAATTTTTTTTTCGTTTGGTTTTTTCTTTGTTTTTTTTTTAAATTTAAAAAATTTTTTTTGGTTAATTTGTTTTTGTATGAAAAATTGTTTCAGCAACTAACAAATCTCGTCAAAATATATACTAAATGGATGGTAGTAGACCCCAAAACATAAATAATGTGCGTCTTCATTCATCGGCTAGCTACAGCGGTCGTAATCGGTTGTTGAATCAGGAATTTTACAAAATTTTAAAAAAATATTAATTCACAGAGTGCATTTTTTTTTGTATTTTATACGCAATGTGGCAGGTTTTAGAAATCAAACAAGCTACTTTTTAAGAAAATCCATCAATTAATAATGAAGTTGTGAATTTTTTCGCTAAAGCCCTCGAATCTACTTTGTAGTTCGAACATGCATTTTACCTTTGAAATTATCTCACTAGTCAACCAAATGAAAAAATGTCATGTACTTCTAATGAAGTATTTTTTTCTGTGTAGATAACCTTCAGATGAGCTTGAGCAATATAACCTCTCCTATATGTCGATTAAATGACTATCGACGTATGAATTTCAGCCGATCTAAGCCAATGGCATAAGAAGTAACGGCTGCTTATAAATTAAAAAATCGAAGGCAGCGGCGCGCCATCTCGAAAATAAAATCCAGTTCAATCGTTGTAAAATTTCTTCCTCAAGTAGATACACAATTTCTCTTTATAACTATAAGTGAGGTTTTTAGGGGACTGCCGACTTGTTTTTGTCATTTGTTGATATGTTTGTGAAATGAGGATGTCATGGGGAAATAAAAGAAGCAAGAGCCGTCGGTAGTGCAATGGTTAGTGGCCGCGGCTCTTGTACATGAGCACGTGGATTCGATTACATTTATTTCGAAGACGGTCGCCTCGCTTAGTGAGGCGAGCAATTCCTTCCGACTTCTGACCGAATTCTGACAGAACGTCTGTACAAGTTGCCGAGTCTGATGTCGAATTCGGTCAGAATTCTTACAGAAAGTTATACGAACAGTTGACAAGAATTCGGACCGATATTTCTGTTAAAATTCTGATGCCTGTGCACACTTTTCTTTGGAGAAATTGGAGGAAAATCTGACATTTTGTCCGTGAATGTGCAGACAATTCTGAGCTTTGTCGGACATTTTGTGCGAGAATGTGCACACAATTCTGACATTTGGCGGACATTTTGTCCGAGAATGTGCAAACAATTCTGATGTTTGTCGCACAGTTTGTCCGAGAATGTTCAGGCAGTTTTGACATTAGGCGGGCATTTTGCCTGACATTTGTCGGTGATTTTGTCCGACAATGTTCAGACAATTCTGACATTTGTCGGACTTTTTTTCTTATTGCTTGGCGAGTCAACATTTTAAACGCGTTAAGTACAAATCACTTACATATGCACTGGCTTACTCACCGCTTGATTTATAAATGACGATCGATTGACACAAACCCATCGCACAAAAAAATTACAATGGAATGCAGGATAACGGAATTAAAAACAAAATCGCATTAAAAACTGCAATGGAATGCAAAAATAATAATAAATCCAAACAAAAAATTCCCTTCAGAGAGTAAGAAGAGAACGAAATGCAAACATAACAACAAAGTCGAACACACAACAATTTCCATCAGAGGGTTAGAAGATTTCTCGCTCAGAGCAGATTTCTCGCTCTTGCTAAATTTCCTTGCGATGTTGCAAATTTCCTTCAGAGAATGTGCAGATTTGTCAGATAGTTAACAGGGATTTAACAGACTTTTCGGACATCAGACATCAGAATTGCTCGCTGGGCTACCATATGGTGTAGTCCAAAATGCCGTCAACTAATACGGCCCATGTTTGCTTTAGTGTATGCAAAGTATTTTTTCGTAAGTTTTGAATGCAAAATTTGACGCATACGCCAAACAGCGACCAGTTTAATGATTATGAAATGTTAAAAATGTGTATGTAGATCAAAGTCGATACAGAATATCTCAGAATTGGTGAGATATATCGAAAAACGGATTTCGGAATCAGAAAGAGCTTACATACTTAAATTATATATAATCAATACCTAACTCCATTTTCCTAAAAATGGCTTTTAGGCCTAAATAATTCTCAGCTGACGATATGGCAACTGGCAGTTGACAGTTGGTAACTTTCGTTTTCGTTTTTTATTTACCAAGTTTTGAGATGCGCCCGAACTACGGCAATTTAGCCCTAGTCGGCAACCTGTTGCTTCAATGGACTGTTGTTCCAAATGAAGGCATCGTGAATAGAGCCAAGATGTCTGGCGTCAACATACTTCATTCGCATTTCGTAGTTGCATCTACAAATAGATCATGGTATTATAATAACTAACCAGCAAAACATTCAAACTAAAACTAAACTGTATTTAAATGGCGAACTTCTGCTTTCGGTCCAATGATACGTACGATACGTTTGTCCCATCTGTACATCCGACAATTTCAGGAAAATTCGTTTTCGAGTAAAACTGGTTTTATTTTCGGTCTTTTCGTCCTCCGTGAGTTTTTAAATAATCCACATCTTACAAATGTTTCTTTCCAATTAGATGCACAACTTCCTTCAAAAAAACCGACAATGTAGGTTGAGCCATGCTAAGGTTCAACTCGTTGACATGGGACTTTTGGAAACTTCTCTCCGCAAAAAAACCTTAAAGCTGCACAAAATTTTAAGAGCGGAGGTATTGCTGTCGCCCGATAACTTCGGTTGAAATCATTTTCCAAAGTATCCACTAAATAATCTATTCCTTCATTTGGAAGGGGCAAATATGCCTTGAACCTAAAAGAAGGAATTGTTTATTAACAATTAATGTCAGCAATACCATTTACTCAGTGTAGCCGGCATATGTATCTAAAGGATTAGAGTTGTCTCTTTAGTGCCTTCTAATAAATGCCACGTTTTGTACTTTGTCTTCCTCATCAACAAAATAATTCCACTGAACTCATCATCTTTGTTTTTTATTGTATTTCTAATTTTTGCGGCTCAAGGTCCACATAAATAAAAAATAAAAATGTTTTTCAATGTATATTCTTTATCATATTTTATTTTATTTCAATATTTCGACCATAGACTAATCCATACATATATACTTTTATTCTCTCATCTAACGTTTCATTTCACACTCTTCGTCGAAGGTATGTGGAAATGAGAGAAATTAAATTTAAAATTAACTTACATCAGGTGGAGTTACAAAATATGTTCACTTAACCTTTTCATGTCGTTTTGGTGTAGAACTGAAAAATTTAATCGTATTTTGCACTTTTTTGTTGACTTTTATCGTTGGTATACATTTGTATTGCATTTAACACAACTAGTTTGCCACAAAAACACAAAATTCGGTTGTTGTTCCTTTGTTGGACGTTGTTTACTATTGCCTCTATCTGGTATTATTTATTGAACCCATGTTTTCCATCATCCAATGTTTACTTTCCACCGTATCTATGACGTTTAATTTATAGAGAGAATAAAAGCATCTATGTATGTATTAGTCTATGATTTCGACCGTCATCGACGATTATCTTCCGGATCTAATTTAAAAAAAAAACGTTACAAAAATTATTTATTTAGTTATTACTAATGTGTGTAATACATTAGGTACATTAAACACACAAACTTCTAAACACTGTTCCAGTTGCGTCTCAACTGTTTTGTCTTTCTATCTCGTCTTTGTTTTGCTCATAGAGTAAATCATACTAGAGAGAATATTTGGTGATCCTCTTGATGCGGTCGGTGTGAAAGAGAGATGTTTGACGAAAAGTCACTTACACCATGTTGAAACAGAATAACGTCTGACTTTAATTTTTCATGTCGTTTTGGTGAAAGACTGTGAAATTTATATGTGTTTTAAACTTTTTTATATTGTTAGCATACATTTGTGTTGTATTTAACACAATAATTTTAACACACAAAACGAAATGCCGTTGTTGTTATTTTGTTGATTGTTTTGAACCATTGCCTCTATCTGGTATTAGTAAAGCAATTCTTTTCAACATCGAACGTAAATATCACACCAGGCCAAATGTCATCAATTTGGCGAGAGAACTATTAGGGGTACTATAAGTATTAGTCTATGGTTTTGCTGTTACATGTCTATGTGCACAGTTGTCAGTGTCAGTTTTGTAGTTATTCTGCTCTCACTAGATACGTCAATAATATGGAGCATTTCTAACATAAATCTCTTGCTATAGTGTTTCTCCTCATATAGTATTTTAACATCATCAAAGCTCGGAGAGTGGTTCTCTTTTATACAGAGTGCCGCAGTGACGTTTTTTGGTCAATTGTGTTTTGTCTATTTCGCTGGTCAGATTAATGGCTGAAATTCTTGTACGTAATTTTGACTTAGTCGTTCCAATATATTCTTTTTCGCATTCGTTAGCTACGTCACCACAACATTTAATTTAATAATATTAAGTCCGATTTGTCATATGGTTCGACTTGGTATAGCTAAATAATTTTCTCATGGTATAATCGTTCCCCAGGGCCATAGACTAATACATACATACTAGATATATTTATTCTCTCTATAAATTAAACGTCATAGGTACGGTGGAAAGTAAGCACTGGATGGTGGAAAACATGGGTTCAATAATACCAGATAGAGGCAATAGTAAACAACGTCCAACAAAGGAACAACAACCGAATTTCGTGTGTTTGTTGCAAACTAGTTGTGTTAAATACAATAAAAATGTATACCAACGATAAAAGTCAATAAAAAATTGCAAAATACATTTAAATTTTTCAGTTATACACCAAAACGACATGAAAAGGTTAAGTGAACATATTTTGTAACTCCACCTGGTGTAAGTTAATTTTAAATTTAATTGCTCTCATTTCCACATACCTACGACGAAGAGTGTGAAATGAAACGTCAGATGAGACAATAAATGTATCTATGTATGTATTAGGTATTAGTCTATGCCCAGGGGTATGGTGTATTTTTCCTTGCCGTAAAATGTAGAGCACTTGAATCTCTCTGATAGAAATGATACATATGTATGTATGGCATCGTTTTATATATATATTTTATCATCTTTATTCCGTGGTTCTCTTTATGTGCATAACGAGGAATCGATTATTGTCGTTATCGTCTTTTCCGGGAAATCATTTTTCACCAAGATTTATTTAATTGTGCCCCTATTTTTTTTATGAAATTGTTTGTCGCTTATATTTAGGACTCTCCTTATAACATTCATAGCCGTGTTCATTTTAATCGTCTTTGGGTGTTTGGAATAGTAATTTAATTTAAGTATTAATCGTCCTGAAGCAGTAGGTTTCTGATACCTTTATAATTTAATGATATTATTCTCCCTTTTCACCAGTGTGTCCAGATATGGCAATTTTCCATCATGTTCTAATTCCCTTGTGAACTTAATATCATTGTGAAATCTATTGAAAGTTTTTAAAATGTCATCTATTGTATTCTCCTTGACTACTCCGAAGATATCGTCAATATATTACTTCAGTAGGCGTTGTTTAACATTAAGTTTTCCTATACATTCGTCTAATAATTTTTCCATTACTATATCCGAAATTACAGGTGATGCCGGCGAACCCATCGGCATTCCCTTTTGCTGTTGGTATATTTTATTCTCATATTTAAAATATCTGTTATCAAGTATGCAAAACTTAAGTATTGCCATGAATAGTTCCTGTGTCATATTTGTGAATTTTTCTATCACAGCCCATTTCTCTCTAATTACGTCCAGTGCTAATTTTATAGGAATGCTAGGAAATAATGAAACCACATCAAATGAGATCAATAGTTCATCATCAGCTATATAATTGTCTTTGACTCTATCCTTAAATTCCAAAGCATGCTTGACATTATATGTCCGAATCATTTGTCAAATTCTTCAATATACTGATAATATATTTACATAGTCCATAAGAGGGCGAATTGATCGAAGAGCAGATGGGCCTTAGTGGAATACCCTCTTTGTGAATTTTCGGCAGTCCGTAAATCCTCGGAGTCGTAGCCGTTCTTATTGTCAACCGATATTTGACTTTCATATTCATAATCTTGTCCTTAAATAGCTTTTCCACCAGATCATTGTTCCGTTGTTGTAATTTTGTAGTGGTGTCATGTTTTAGCACTATACGTGCGTATATTATTGGAACGAAGTTCCTTATCGCACGTTGCGGGATGGGGGCTAAATGAAAAAATTGTAAACAATTATTTTAAACAACTTTATTACAACCCATTATTATCGACTATAATGGGTACTTTTGGTTTGGTTTAAAGGGAAGTTTTCTAGGTGGAGCCTGTATATTACATATAGTAGTTTTTAACCCAATAAAAAGTAAATGTAGAAAAGCCAAAGTGCAAGACTGGCAAATCCTTGAGTACAACCCCAAGCATGGAATTACATTTGGCAGCACTTGCTCTTACACTCGTACTTTTGGTTTCCGTCTAGACTAACATATGGGGCGATTTGTGTTGTTTCATGGGAAATTTTCTAGGTGGAGACTGTTTATTACATATTGTAGTTTAAACCATAGATAAAGTAAACAAATAGATGAAGCACAAGTGTTGGGAAAATTTTAGTGTAATGGGTAATTTTCTAGATGTCTTTCAAAGCAATAAATGGGATTTTTTTTGATCCCAAAACAAAAAGTCAAAAATATGACATTAAAAATCTAAAATTTCTTATCAAAAGAAAAAATAATTTTCAATAAGAATATCAAGGATACAACACGTTCCTTAAAGTAGAATATCTGATGGCCATCGAATTGCAAAGCCATGTCACCACCGTGTATGTCCTAATAAATTGGTCTTCCTCCGGTTCAGCTACCTTTCCTTGTTGAGGGTTCTCAGACACTCTATCGGTTTGGCATCTGCGACCACAGAAGTTACTACAGTTTTTGCCCGGGGAAGTTTTTAGATTAGAAAGGCGTTCCGGGATGTTCATCTTTGTCTTACGGGTTTTAGCCTATTGATATCCCAACACCGGCCTCATGGCTTTGAAATAGGTTTTTATATAAGAAACAAATGTTATTATGTAAAATCACATACATTTTGTCACATTTTCCATTGTTTAAATCATAGGTAAAGGAAATAATAGATATAGCGCGACCATTGTCAACTTTGTTCACTAGGTGCTGTTCTGTATGAGTGTCACTTTCACTGAAGTTTCCCATAATTCTCATTGACTTTTATTCAAAATTGTGGAAAATTTTTGTGTAAGTAATTTAAACAATTTAACAAGTTACAAAATTTATGTCATTTTACATAATAGCGTTTGTTTCTTATATAAAAAACTATTTCAAAGCCATGAGGCCGGTGTTGGGATATCAATAGGAGAAAACCCGTAAGACCGCCCAAAGATTAATATCCCGGAACGCACTAATAATCTAAAAACTTCCCCGGTCAAAAACTGTAGCAACTTCTGTGGTCGCAGATGCCAAAACCATTAGAGTGTCTGAGGACTCTAAACAAGGAATGGTAGCTGAACCGGAGGAAGAACCAATTTAATAGGACATAGACGGTGGTGACATGGCTTTGCAATTCGATGGCCATCAGATATTCTACTTTAAGTAACGTGTTGTATTCTTGATATTTTTGTTGAAAATAATTTTTTATTTTGATATGAAATTTTAGATTTTTATTGTCAGATTTTGTGACTTTTTTGGGAACAAAAAAAATCCCATTTATTGCTTTCAACGACATCTAGTAAATTACCCATTACACTAATATTTCTTAAACAGAGTACCTATACTTAGCAATATACTATATTTTAAAGAAGCACCTTTGCTTTAAAAAAGCAGATTTTCTTACAAAAAGTACCTTTTCTTAAAAAAAGTAAATTTTTAAATAAGTACCTTTTCTTAAGAAAGTACATTATCTTACAACAAATTCCATTTTCTTAAAAAACTACATTTTCTTTAAAGATAAAAAACAAAAAACTTTTCTTGAGATAAGTACCTACTTCTCAGAATACCGTTCGGAACCGGTGTAAAACTGTAGGTCCAATCAGTGAGTGTAAAACTAGAAGATCTCCCTAATCCCCTCGTGGGATGTAACGGGAAACCATTTATTTATTTATAGGTAGGTACTTATACTCTTAAAATTCTACCTGTTCTTTTGATAAAAAAATGCTTTTCTTCAAAACCAATTTTTATTTTTAATACCAATTTTTACTTTATTTTATTTTATACTTAAGTTTGGTTGCCATCAACAATCGACTCATTAATTATATTTTTTGTTAGGGTTTGCAAGTTACAAATATTTATGTGTTTATTTTTTATGTAATCGTCAATATCTTTTGAACCGGTCAAGAGATTGACATACATAAATACACATATAATGGGAGGTTTTATTATGATTCATTCAAGATTTTGCTCATCGAAACCTATGGTTTAATTCTCGAGAAATATAACCAGAATCTTAATGTAGGGTTTTGAAAAATAACAGAAGACTAAACATAATGCTTAACAAAATTGCATACCACTCTAAGATTTTGCAAGTAGATTTGAGTATTCAGAAGACCATAGATCTTAAAAAATTTATTCTGACTGTTCTGGAAAAACCCCACACGGAAAGCACCCTATTGCATGTGTATATTCAGTTGTAATGATCGTTATATGCATGTATCTCAATAGTACATATTCTATTCCCATGACAGATGTTTCCTGAACAAGTGGCCGCGAGAAATGTCAACGAGTGCATGTGTGTGTAAATATAATTACGTAGGAGCCACATGTGTTGCCTGAATGTACTATGATGATGTTCGAGTAGAATTTGGGCATATTTGTAAAGAATTTTTTAATTGGCAAAAATTTGAGAAATTTATTTTTAATTACAACTAATCTCTGTAGGTTTATGTTTGTAAAAACGAATAAGTTGTTAAATAAATATTTTACCCATAAGCAATTTACCCGAAATGTAATCGACTGTCAACGCTAGTAGTATCACGATAGCGCCTACTATTGTTGTAAACCAACACCTGGTACTAAAAAAAAAACATTTCTATAAAAGATACCTCTAGTAAAGGGTTTTTCAACAGAGACGCTACAAAAGTAAATCGATAGGGACAGCAAACGACGCCATATTTTTTTCCGCTCTTTTGACATTTCTCTTCAGTAAGGTTTGCCATTTCATCATGGAAAGATATACGAGCCAAAACGAGTCGAAATTATTAAAATTTGCTACCGAAATTTGGAGTCAGTGGCCTCAACTTTAAGAGCGCTACGTCCAATTTATGGTCATCATTATCGTCCTACCAGATCAACAATTGAGCGTCTAGTGGAAAAATTTGAATCCACAGGCACAGTACAAAAGGCTTCAGTTCAAGAAAGCCCAAATGTGTCTCTCGCACGTCGTTCTCAAGCGTTGGGCATCTCTGTGACGTCGTTGTGGCGAATTTTGCGAAAAGATCTTGGCCTACATCCTTACAAGATCAAATTGTCGCAAGAACTGAAGCCGCTTGACCACCATTAGCGTCGTATGTTCGCGAATTGGGCTGAGCAACAACTTGAAAATGATTCGGATTTTCATCGGAAAATCATCTTCAGCGATGAGGCTCATTTCTGGCTGAATGGCTTCGTCAATAATAAAATATGCGTTATTGGTCAGACAGCAATCCACACGTAATCCATGAGTCATCGTTGCACCCCGAAAAAATTACGGTTTGGTGCGGTTTATGGGCCGGCGGCGTCATTGGGCCGTACTTCTTCCGTGATGATCAAGACCGGCACATTACTGTGAATGCGAATCGCTACCGTTCAATGATAACCGAATATTTTTGGCCCCAATTGGATAATATGGACTTGGAGGACATGTGGTTCCAACAGTACGGCGCCACAAGCCACACAGCGAATGTCGCAAACAATTTATTGGAAACCAAGTTTGGTGAACGTGTTATCTCACGAAATGGCCCAGTCGATTGGCCGCCTCGGTCGTGCGATTTGACGCCGTTAGATTATTTCCTGTGGGACTACGTCAAGTCTATGTATATGCCAACAAGCCAGCGACGATTGATGAACTTCGTACGAATATCGAACGCGAAATTGCAGCAGTATCGGCCGATTTATGCTTGAAAACGTCGGAATTTGGGTTCAGCGTCTGGACTTCTGCAAGCGTGCCCGTTGTGGCCATGCAAAAGAAATCGAGTTCCATACATAATGACATCGAACGTACTTTCACAGTAATAAATAATTTCATTGGTATCTAAAACCGGTTTTGTTTTATTTAAAAAAACTTTTGTAGCGCTCTTATTGAAAAACCCGATACTTATATAAAATATAATCATCACAACTCGATATTAATTTCTCCTCATTCGCATCACCAATCTTGCATTTAAATGACATTTACATTTTATCACACCATAGCGATCGTTTTCAAAATTAAACATTTCAGAATCCGGAAACAAATAAGTTTTCAATATCTGTAGTATTGATTCTAACATGAACGTTCTTCTTCTATACAGGTGCATGCGGAGTTTTGGTGGGGCATCCTTTGGACACAATTAAGACATGGCAGCAGGCCTCAAATACCTCAGTACCCACCGCGGTTGCCCAAATCTTCAAACGCAACAATGGGGTGAGTTGTGATGAATGTCTTTGTTTGATTGCCCCAAATGATAATGCTAATTCTTGAATTTCACAATTTCTTCCCTAAGATCAATGGATTCTACAGGGGAATGTTTTTTCCATTTGTCACAACGGGTGGCATTAATTCCATACTATTTGGAGTTTATGGCAATCATTTGCGGCAGCTGAGACGAGTGTGTCACAGTGACTACCAGAGAGAACAACTGGAGTACAAAAATATGTTTATAGCCGGTTCCATTGCAGGATTTGCCCAGTCGTTCATAGCTTGCCCTATCGAACTTATAAAAGTGCGGCTACAAACTCACCACTGTAAGTGGATGCTCCAAACCTGTATACATATATTTGTGATCTGACATTACTGCCTTTCAGATTACAATGACTACATCTATGGCAAGCGGAGGAACCCATTTTGGATGTTCAAGAGAATTGTTAAAACGGACGGCATATCTGGCTTGTACCGGGGCTTATTGCCTATGATGTGTCGGTATATTTTTTTCTAAGAGCTCGAACACAGTTTCGAAATATTTTCGTTTCATTGATCTCGTCTATTTGCAGTGATGTCTTTCCTTACGGCATCTACATGCTCGTCTATCGACAGTCAACGGACTATTTAGACCGTACAGAATTCGTTCAGACAAGGCGAAGGGCACGTACTGAGGATGATACACAAGTGGATTTTGTAGTCACCACATTGGCGGGAGCTTGGGCTGGAATTCTATCTTGGGTCTGTGTCATACCATTCGATGTGGTGAAGACTATAATGCAAGCAGAGGAAAATCGGCAGTACAGGAGTGTAAGACATTGTTTAGTCAAAAACTACCAGGTAAGCGATCTCAGGCAACAGCCACTTCAACAAATCTTGATACTACACAAATGTATCGTTTCTTTGTACAGCGCTATGGTCTGCGAAGTCTCTTCAGAGGCAGTTGGATGCTGGTGGTACGGGCCATACCATTCAATGCCGCCACCTTCTTGGGATATGAATACGCGCTGGAGTGGTGTCATAAGTACTTACAAGTGAAGACAACCTCAAAATTCTATTAGGACCTGATTTTTTACTATTTGGATTTGCAAAGAGAAAATATTTTTAATACTTAATTGAAAAATAAAATAATTGTTACAAAAGAACAAAAAAAATGGAATCTTCCCATACCGGGAATCGAACCCGGGCCTTCTGGGTGAAAGCCAGATATCCTAGCCACTAGACCATATGGGATGGCACAAACCATGGAGAATGATTGATATCTAAGCGGTATAACCACTTAAGCTTTTTTGTAAACTGCAGCGGGCAGTGCTTTAAAAGCTTTGAGGAAATATTAGGTTGGTGTATTCGCTAAACTTATTTGGTAACACCATTTAGTGGTCAACATACAGTGAGGAATAAATAAATAACTACACCGAAATGAAAAGTGGAACTAGTTGGTCAGTTAAGACATAAGCGACCAAGGCAAATATATCAAACAAATTTTCATTATGTCCTGATTTCGCACTCAAGGAAAGATGTGAGTCTAATGCCGCATTTACACAGCTAAGGGCGCATTTTACACTCGACATTTAAAAACTCACAGAATATTTTCATATTAAATGACATTTAAGTGACAAGTCGGGCATTTAAAGTACATTTACAGCCCTATTCTGGCAGGGTTACAAAATTTACCACGGTTACTATTTGACAGCAATGTGACAATTGTCACAAATGGATATTCTGACACATTTTTTTGTTGACAAAAGTAACAAAAACTGTTACCTGCCAAAGAGGAGGTAACAGCGCGTGACAGCTGTTTTATTTGCCGGAAAGTTGATACAAAAACATTTTATAAATTCTGCAAAGAAACAATAAAACTGAATACGGTAAATATTAATAATATATTTTGTACCAAAACGACAAGAGGACATAATTAAACGGACGAAGGACTTTTGTTACTTTGTGCTATGTAAATGGACCAGAAAGAAGAACTTGCTTTTGTGTTAGAAGGATTAAAAAGCACGAAATGTATTACACAATTTTTAACGCAAATATCTCCGGTCTTTGAATGGATATTGGTGAGTAATATACCTTTAAAAAAGTCTAAGGTCTTGCCTATTATCGGGACCTGCCAAAAAATATGTATAATAGGGCATTTTTTTGAAAAAAATTTAATTTTTAGCAGAAAAGTGAGGTTAAAAAACGTTTTTTAATTAGCTCCCCAATGGGTAAATTAAAATAAATATGTTTATTCACTGATTTATAGAGCTTAGAAAGACCTTTGTAATGATACCATTTCAACCAGATCGGATTATAAATACCGGATATACGAACGATTATATACTCAAGCTTTAAATGCCTATATCTCAAGAAGTTAGACCGACCTCGGGGGGAAACAACTTTTTGAACTCAACGCAGGAGCTTTTGTCGGTGGTGAAATTTTGACGTAGATCAGAGAGTTGGCGATAAAGGCAATTTTTTAATTCTATTTGGCTTAGCATCTCTGGATGTTCCTTATGGAAGGCAATATAGCATTCCAACTGTGCCTTTGCGGTGCGCTCAAATTCCCTAAATAATAATGTATTAATTTTAATTCAATAAAACATACATACATACATATATTAAATACTTCCTTTTCCTTTTTTTACCGCGTTTAATTTGTGCTGAAAACCATATGTTTTTGTTTTGTTGTCCTTGCTTTTGACAAGCTGTTATTGTGAGGTGAATTATTTGTTACGAGGTGAATTTTTCGTTGTCACCGTGTTGCCAGAATACCAGATATAAACAATGGTGGCAACTTTGTAACAATTTTGTGGTTACAATTTGATTGTTACCACATACACAGAATAGGGGTGTTAATTGGAGAATTTTCAACAGAATATACACAGAATAGGGGTGTTAAATGGAGAATATTCAAATGTGAAACTGGCCATAAGATTTACACATTTCGACGGTTAACTCCGTTAACCCACGCTAACTTCAGAAGATTACTAATACAATTCTGATCCTTAAAAACTGAAGGTTAATTTTTAACCTGATTTTAAACTGGTGATGCAACACTGCTAAAGTACCAAAACAATTAAACCTTAATAAAAACAACATTAAAAATATCAACAGTTTTGCAAGCAACCCACCCCATCAGAGAACAGAACCGACCGAAAATTTCTCTATGCGCCGCCACCACCAACAGTTTGTTGATGCTCCGCCGTTATAAGTGGGTCGCATCGGCTTAGGATATGAGTCGGTTTCACCAAATGTCTCTAAACGGAACATTTTGTTGCGGAGAGTTACTACCTTCATATCTTTGAGTTACCTCGCAAATATTTCAGTCAAATAATTCCTCTAACGCATGTGGTGTTACTTTTGGTTGTTAAAACTATTATTATTTTACTTACTTACTTACTTACTTACTTATCCGGTCTCGGACAACCCCGGGGGGTCAGGGACCTTACAAAACCAAGATAACATATTTCTCCAGTTGGCAATACCAAGTGTACGCAGGGATTCGTCTACCTGATCCCTCCAGCGGAGTCTTGGTCTTCCTATTTTTCGTCTTCCTTCGAGTTCGGTTTCGAAAACCCTTCGTGCTGGTTCGTCTTCATCCATTCTACTGACATGGCCCAGCCAGCGCAATCGCGTTATCTTGATCCGCTTGACTATGTCAATGTCGGGATATAACCCATATAGCTCATGGTTCATGCGTTGCCGATACTCGCCTTTGTGCACTATAGAGCCATACATTTTTCAGACTATTTTTCTCTCGAAGACTCCTACAGATGTTTCGTCTGCTTGCGATAGGACCCAGGGTTCTGCGCCATAAAGCAAGACAGGTTGTATGAGACTAGTTGGACTTTTGTTACTCGAGAGAGGGCTTTATCTCTAAAGTGCTTGCTTAGCCCAAAATAACATATATTCGCAAGCACAATTCTCCGCTTGATCTCAAGGCTGACGTTGTTGTTTTTGTTCACGTCAGATCCGAGGTATATAAATTCGTCCACTATGTCGAAGTTATGGTTATCAACGTTCACGCTTTGGTCTAATCGCGTGGAGGCCCTGTTCGTTGAAACCATTAATTTTGTCTTGTCCTCATTTACCGTCAGACCCACTTTTGCTGACACCTTCTCAATTCTCGAAAACACCGCAGTAACTTCTCTAATTGTGCGCCCAATGATATCTATATCATCAGCATACGCGAGCAGCATGTGACTTTTGCTGCTGATGGTTTTATTCATGTTGACTGCAGCTTTTCTCATAATGATCTCCATTAAGATGTTAAAGAGATCGCACGACAGGGTGTCTCAACTTTTCTGAGGCCTCGCTTAGTTTCGAAAGGTTTGGTAAGATCCTTACCAACTTTCACTGCGGATTTGGTGTTCGTCAAGGTCATCCTGCAAAGGCGTATGAGTTTTGCAGGAATACCAAACTCAGACATTGCTTCATAGAGTTTCCCCCGTATCGGGCTATCGAAGGCCGCCTTATAATCGACAAATTGATGATAGGTGTCGATTTGTTTTTCGTGGGTCTTCTCCAGGATTTGGCGGAGCGTGAAAAGGTGGTTGGTTGTCGATTTTTCAGGATTAAAGCCACACTGGTATGGTCCAATCAGGTCAGCGATAATTGGTTTTAGTCTTTCGCACACTAGGCTTGATAGAACCTTATATGCTATGGATAAAAGGCTTATTCCACGGTAGTTGGCACAGAGACTCGGGTCACCTTTTACAAATATGAGACATAGTACACTGAGACTCCAATCGCCGGGCATCCATTCGTCTAAATAAATTTTGCTAATGAGCTGATGCATGCACCTTATCAGCTCATCGCCGGCACCTTAAACAGCTCCGCCAGTAGTCCATCGGCTCCTGCGGCTTTGATGTTCTTAAGCCGGGCAATAGCTGTTCTGACCTCGACTTGGTTAGGAGGGGGCAATCGACGTCGTCGTCCATATTGTGATCGATTGTCCCATCGTCATTGGATATCTCAGGTACTAGTAGCGTGGAGAAATGCTCTCTCCATATTCCCAACATGCTCTGCACATCTGCGCTGAGATTTCCGTCCTTGTCTTTACAGAAGGGGGGCACTGAACCATGTCCATTAGTTCCGTTTTTGTCTTTTTGGTAGAATTTTCGGGCATCGTTCTTCCTTCTGTATGTCTCAATTTTCTCACTCTCGCGCTTTCTCCACTGCCGTTTCTTACGCATAAAGAGACGGTTTACATCCTTTCCTTCTCCCTATACCGCTCAGTCGCAGCTTGCGTTGCAATTGACTGAAGCATTGCCATGCGTGCAGCGTTCTTTTCGTCATTTGCAATGCGGCACTCTTCATCGTACCACGGTTTATTGCGAAGCGGTTTTTCGAAACCAAGTACGGTTGTTGATTGCAGCCGCCAATTATGGATCAGACGCTGACCAGGATGCGATATGTTGAACCTGGATTTTCTTCCTTTAGTTTCTATCCGCCGTTGGCCCGTATGTTTGGCTCATCCGCCTTCTAAGGACAAAAGAATATGCCCGATTGTTTGATGAGCTTCAGTGACATCAGTCACCTACTAAACCTTATTTGATGCTCATTTGTTTCGCCTTCTCTAACGGAGGTTTGCGAAAAGCCATTGCCCAGGACATACTGCGTGGAAGTAGTGAGCTGCTTGGACTGCCCAATGAAGGAATCATTTCTGGCCACTCCCAAGTGAATGGCAATCAGAAACTTTCCACCTCCACGGACAGTCCCATGTTTATTATTATTTTATTGTTATTCTTAACTATGACGTATTTTTGATTTCACTATTTTATTTATATGGCTGGGGAGCCAAGGTAGGTAGTTATGATTATTTGTAGATTGCTCTTATTTTTGTATATAGATATTGGAAATTTTATATAATTCGTTTATTGAGTATAAATCTATTCAGGATTATTAATTGTAATATGTTATATTGACCTTAAAGGCTTCTTTATTACAAAACGAATTGCAAATAAATAAATAAATAAAAAAATGTCAAAATTCCGGTCCCAAACAATTATCAAAGCATTGTTTTCGTACGAAATAACTTTGGCGTAACAACCCTGCAATTGATTTTAGCTACGAAATTTTCACAAAGAGCTGAGTACAAAGCAAATGAAAAGTGAACGAAATTTTCGGTTCATGAAAATTTCGTTATTTTTTATACACGTACTTCTTATGGCAAAGGCCCAATTCAAGGTAGTAGCGTTAGCCCAGCTGATTTCCTTTGTGTACGTTTCATCGGACCCAGTAAATGTCAAAGTTATTTGTGTGAGTTATTTTTCTTTTCATTTCATCAATAGCGTAATAATGACATCTACAACTGACGTTTCATTTCACACTCTTCGTGGTGGTGTGGCTAGTTATTTGATATAAATTGACTTACACCAGGTGGAATTACAAAAATTGTTGACTTAAATTTGTCATGCCTTTTTGGTTAAGAACTGTGAAATTTAAACGTATTTTTATTATTAGTATTACATTTGGTGGCCGTCGGCGGTGCAATGGTTAGTGTTTAGGATCTAAGCCTTTTAATTGAAAAGATTTTTGTTTTATGTTTTTACTTCACAATTTTATTTAAATGTTTTGAATTCACTGTTTCAATTTGTATTATTGTCTTAGTTCAATATTAAAGTGTTCCCGTGTAACAATGTTTGTGGTTTTAGTTTAACTTTTAACACTTTTACTTTTTGTAAATGTCACTAAGTCACGGGAGGAAGAGTTTTTACTTTATATAAATTTCACTAAGTCACAGGAGGAAGAGTTTCGCGCACTTTGAACTTTAAAAACACTATGATCAAAAATCTGCATTGCTGCCGCTTGAAGGGTCAGCCGCTACCTTTTCAAAGTAAACAAATAGCATAACAAAAGCGAATATGCAATACCTTGTATTCCGCTATGCTATTTATTTACATACGTATGTATGAACAACCAATATTTCACTCAATATTAAGCAGTGCTGTTGCAAATTATAGCACTGTTTCAACATTCTGCCAGCACTTTATACTTAAAAATTAATTGTTGCGTACTGGACCAGAAAATACATAACCCAATGTTGACTTATAGGCGTGAACTTGGCCAAGCCCCGTGCTGAGACATCCTTCTTGGTGTATTGAGGAGTAGACATCTGCACCCAATTCAAGATCGATGGGTGTATTGCATCGCGGGTCTATATCGGCATAGGTGTCGGGTGAAAAGTTCTCCGTTGGGTCTTCTATTATTGGGTCCGAGTAGGGTCTTCTAGGCAATTCATCAGTTATCAGCGCTGTCACCTTCAGCACCCATGAGCTTCGTGTGTTTCGAGACATTACCTTAAATGTCGCAAAACGATGTTCGTGGTGGCGAAATGCCCGAATGTTGAGACGCCGAAATATAGTTGATGCTATGCGAGAAACTGCAGACGACTGGTTAAGAATGGCCCGCATGGATGACCAGGTTTCAAACGTGTCCTCCGCTACTCGCACCATGGCCGTGGGTACAAAAACCGCGGCTCTTCTGAAACTTGGCTCACGGTTGACTGTCCGTAGTAGCGACGTTGCCAGCTGGGGAGGGTTGTGCAACGAGGTGTGGTGCCGTTCTTCACACTTGCGACACCCTTCAATATTTGGACAATCGGGAGCCAGGTGACTCCTTGCTAGGCAGTTCCTGCAATATCCCCGTCTTTCCATAGTTTCGTACCGAGCCCTCGGTGTTAGCTCCCGGTATCTCTGGCAAATTTTTAATGCGTGGTCTTCCTGGCACAACCCACAAGAATATTGCCAGTCAGCTGGCCTAGAGCGTCTCTCTCGGTTTCGGTCTTGGCGGTCATCCGATCGATCACGGCGGGGAAGATAGGCTGCCATAACTAGAATTATATGAGAAACTTGGTTATTGACAATTTTGATTAGTTTTGTGATGCACATAAGTAGTCAGTCAGAAAATAATTTTACGACTTTAGTGATGGGTCTACTAATGTTGCCGTTTGAAGTCCGTATGTCTATTACCCGAATATTACTATCAATTCCCGCATAAGTTTTAGTGATGCGACCCATTTTCCACTCATTTGGCGACAATTTTTCATCCCTGATGACGACTAAATCGTTGACCTTGACGTTGTCCTGTTGGTATTTCCATTTGTACCTGCGATGAAGCTCTTTAAGATATTCTGATTTCCATCTATGGCAAAAATGCTGAGAGATTATTCTTAAACGTTTCCACCTGTTGACAAGATTTGGGTCCTCGTCTGAGATATCTGGTTCCGCAGGAGCAAGTATGGATGTACCGATAAGAAAATGTCCTGGTGTCAGTGGGGAAAGATCTGATGGGTCATCACTAGCTGGACTTAAGGGTCTAGAATTTAAGCATGCTTCGATGCGAGACAAAATTGTTGAAAGCTCTTCGAATGTAAAGTTCATGCGCGGAATCACCTTTTTCAGATGCGTTTTGAACGACTTGACACCGGCCTCCCATAACCCTCCCATATGAGGTGCGTCAGGAGGTATAAACTTCCATTCGAGTTCCTGATGTACATTCTGGTGTATTATGGTGGATTGAAGAGACTTGAGAAAGGCGAGTCTATCTTTTCGAAGCATTTCTGCCGCCCCAACGAAGTTTGTTCCATTATCTGAGTAGATCCTAGCTGGGCATCCTCGACGCCCAATAAATCTGGAGAAAGCCGCCAAGAAAGACTGGGTCGATAAGTCGCTTGTAGCTTCCAGGTGAATGGCCTTCGTACCAAAGCAGACAAATATGCAAACATAACCTTTTGTGAGAAGACAAGCTCGACCAGTAAAGTTTTTTATGGTGAAGGGCCCCGCAAAGTCGACTCCTGTCGTTGAAAATGGTCTAGACAACATAGTACGTTCAGGAGGAAGTGATGACATGATTTGCGTTTGAGTATGTTGCTTGAATAGTATGCAGGTTCGACAATTGTGAATGACTTTCTTTATAAGGGCCTTTAGTCTGAATATCCAGAATTCAGACCTCAACACACGAGTCATGAGTTGATTTCCTCCATGAACAGTTATTTTGTGCGTAAATTCTACCAGTAATTGGGTCATTCGAGCATCATACGGCAGGAGAATTGGATGACGTTCATTATAAGTGAGAGCCGGTGATTGGACTAGACGACCATTGGCTCTAACCACTCCTTTCGTGTCTAGAAAAGGGTTTAATGATAACAAATGACTATTCGGGAGCAGTCGGGTTTTCCGTTGCAATGAATGATATTCAGTTGCGAAATAATGTTTTTGGGTCAAAACGAGAAGCCGTATCTTAAGATCCTGGATCTCCTCCGAAGTTATCTCCAGAGATGATATTCTGAGATGAACACGACTTGAGCCAGTATTTTTCCAAAAACGTAAGACATAAGCTAAAACTCTATAGGCGCGAGACAATGAAGAAAATCTGAGTAATGGGTCTTCAAATGTCGTTGTGGCAAACACTTTAACTGCTTTTGCCTCTAAGCTTGTGTCATCTAATATTTCGCTTGTTGGCCACCGAGTTCTTGGCAATTTTAGCCACTGAGGGCCATGCCACCACAAAGAATGTTCGTTAAGATCCGTTGGAGAGCATCCTCGACTTGCCACATCAGCTGGGTTGCACTCTGAGTCAACGTGTCGCCATTTGTCGTGTCCAACATTTTCTAGAATATTTGATATTCTGTTTCCGACAAAGGTACTCCATGAGCATGGTGGTTTATTAAGCCACGCCAGAACAATTGTAGAGTCTGTCCAAAAATGTGTTGAAAAAGTAGAGATTTGGAGATTTAGTATTATGGCTGCCGCTAACTCCGACACTAGGACAGCTCCGCACAATTCGAGTCTCGGTAAAGATATTTGTTTGATAGGGGCGACACGGGTTTTTGCGGCTAACAGAAACGTATTTGTTGCACCATTAGTATCCTCGATGCGGACATACAATGCTGCAGCATACGCACTTTCAGAGGCATCACAAAATCCATGTATTTCCACTGAACATGATGGTTTGTACTGGATCCATCGAGGAACTATAATTGAGTCTATTTGAGGGCAATTTTTCACAAAATTATGCCAGTTCATCAGAGTTATTGGTTTTAATGGGTCATCCCAGTTTATCTTATCCAGCCAGACTTGTTGTATGATTAGTTTTGCGACTACAATGATTGGGGCTAACCACCCACAAGGGTCAAATAACTTGGCGATTGAGGACAGGACCTCTCTTTTGGTGTGTGATAACTTTTCTTCAACTGGTGGTGAAGTAAACGCAAACGAGTCTGTTGCGACAGTCCACCTAATACGTAGGGTCTTCGTTGTAGATCCGTCTGAAATATCCAACCAATTTACAGGTAAACGCTTATCTGGAGCAAGATCTTCAATTACGAGAGGATTATTTGAAGCCCATTTTCGCAACTCAAATCCTGCGGAGTCCATGGCCGAAATTAACTCCCTTCGAGATGCAATTGCCTGCTTGATTGTGTGACCACCGGCTAAGACATCATCGACATACAAATTTTGCCGAATTATGTCTGATGCTAGGGGATATTTGTCTTTCACGTCTTCCGCAAGTTGAAATAGTGTCCTAATGGCGAGGAATGGAGCACAATTTATTCCGAAAGTGACTGTAAGAAGCTCAAAATCTTCCACAGGGTCATTAGGCGCTTTTCGGAATAGAATTCTTTGAAATTCGGATTGAGTTGAGTGGATTGAGTTGGCGGTACATTTTAGTAACGTCTGCATTAAACACGTACTCGAAAAATCTCCACTTCAGTATCTGTAATACAAGGTCCTGCTGAAGTATGGGTCCTGGATGTAATATATCGTTAAGACTTTTTTTGTTGGATGAAGGGCTGGATGCATTGAAGACTACCCTCAGTTTTGTCGTCACCCTATCTGGTTTGATAACGGCGTGATGTGGTAAATAATAGTGTGGTGTCTTATTTATTTCCTGAGGTGAGAGTTTCCTCATGTGACCCAACTCGAGATACTCCAGAATTTCTTGATCATATTGTTCTTTGATGTCTGGTGTTCTTTGAAGTTTTCTCTCCATTCTATAAAACTGAGCCAAAGCGATATTTCTGGAAGTGCCCAGTTCTTCACAAGATTTGAACGGCAGAGTCACAATATATCTTCCAGAACTGTTTCTTCGAGTCGTGACTTTGTAATTTTCCTCGCATAATGTGTCTTCCTCTGATCTCAAAATCTTTTTTGGAGTCTCCTCCACTTCCCAAAAACGTGTGAGAATTTTCTCTAACGATATTGTGTTATAAAGTGAAATTCGGCTCCCTCTGTGATTCTCCTGGTTGATTGGTCCGCCAATGATCCAGCCAAATACAGTTTTTTGTGCTAGGAACGATCCGACCGATTGCATAGGAACGCCCATAGTATATATCAAGGGTCCTATATCCAATCCAATCAACAGGTCAACGGGTCGGCTTTCGTAAAATCGGGGATCTGCCAGCTCAAGTTTGACAGTTTCACTAAGTTAAGATTCATCCATTGTTCGCGGTGGTAAGTACGAGGGAAGGGTCTTCAAAATCGGCGCCCAAACTTCTAACTCAAAGCTAGGGTCCACGCGTGAACACATGTTGAATAGGCATGCTTTTGTAGATGTTTCAGATACAGTTTGATTTAAGCCAGTGACGTGTACTAGATGTCGTCTTGTTGGAAGCTTTAACCGGTTTTTTAGTTTTTCCGAAATGAAAGTTGCTTGTGATCCCGGGTCAATTATCGCCCGGGCGTCATATCTGTGTCCTCTAGTTTCTATTTGGACAATGACAGTAAACAGCAAGGTTTCTTTATTATGTTGGGGTCTGCTTTCTTGGAGTGTCAAGGCAGTAACTCTAGGAGGATCTTGATTCGATGTGGACTGTATGAGGGTAGTTAAAGCTGCAGCACTGGTACAAGGGCGTGCGGCATCTCTTACTGGATCTCGATTTCTAGACTGAAGTTCATCACCTTTATGAAGTAGAGTATGGTGTTTCTGTCTGCATGTTCTACAGCTGAAGCGACTTTTGCAATCCTTTACTCCGTGTTCCGATGAGAGACAGTTGTAGCAAAGATGCGAAATTTTTACAATGTGAATTCTGTCATTGACATTTTTCGCAAGAAATTTTGAACACACTCGTATCAAATGATTTTCCTTGCAAAGTTGACAGCTTGAGTCCTTTTTTGTACGGGGTTCATTTCGTGTCTTGAAGGTTTGACGACCCTTCATCTCTGTAGTGTCCTGAGCAAGATTTGTTTGAAAGGAATGAACTTGTCTTTCCTTTTTTCCGAAATCAGATCGAGGCTGATTGTTCTTCGCAACTACAGGTTTAATGTTCCCAACAGATTCGAGGGTCTTGAATTTGTGTGTCAAAAACGTGTCAAATTCGGCCCAGGTTGGAATTGTAGCGCAATCTTCCAGAGTATTTTCGAATTCCTCCAGGAAGTTTCTAGGTAGCTTTGTCGAGCTGAGGTATATTAATATTGGGTCCCAATCTTTAGTATTTATATTTAATGTGGCTAGGGTTTGTGTGCAACTGTTCACAGTGCGCTGCAACTTTTGAATTGAGGCAGCAGAATCAAGGGAAACCTGTGGCAGATGAAAAAGGCCCTTTAACTGCTCATTTACTTGCATCCGCTTGTTCTCATATCTGGTAACTAAATTTCCCCAAGCTATATCGAAACCATCGTTAGTCAACGGAACATGGTTAATTGTTTCACGTGCGTCTCCCGCAGTTTTTTGTGTTAAATGAAACAGTTTTTCGACCTTGCTTAGCTTTGGATTTTGTATGTAGATTGCCGTGAATAAGTCCCTGAAAGTGGGCCACTCTTGGTATCCCCCGTGAAAAGTATTGGTGTCACAAGGTGGCAACCGGGAAATTGGGGTGAATTCAGATTCTGTAGTTCTCTGTGGCATAACCGACAAGCGCTCTTCTTTTTCTTGAGCCTTTCGGTCCCTTTGTGTCTGAATTTCATCATTAATTGCGCATAATATTTTCTTATAATTGGAAAGCGAGTCCGTGTAAATACTTCTCAACTTCGTTTTATCAATCGGTTTTTCACCTTCGCTTAGCTCATAGTCTCGACAATCGAGATATGCCCGCTTGACTTGGCTCCAGAGCGAATCTAACTCCACACGAAGAATTTCGAGTGCGTGGATACTCTCCTCGGTCCTCGTTACCGAGTTTAATTTCTCAAAGTCATTCAAGTCATTCACACAATTGGCGAATTTGTCGGACAAAGTTTTCGACATGTTGCAGAAAAAGGGTTAAAAAAAAAACTACTCAAATTCGTGTCAGCAGTTGTAGATTGGGATTCACCTTATCGAGAAAGGTTCTAAATTTTCTTCTGGTTTAAAATTTTTCCCAAATGCGGTTCGTTAGTTGAGGAGGAGGAAAAAAATTTTCGAGTTTCTTGGTAATCAAGCAATTTTTTCCTTTATGCAAAAGACTTTCCAAAATGTTATTGAAATTTTTCAAATGTATGTATGTGTCGAAAATTTTCTCTTCAGATGCCAACAATTCTCAAAAAGTTTCCGAGTTCTCCAAAAATCACAAGAATTCTTTCTCAGAGTAAAAAATTTCCGAATGTTGTGGAAAAAAGAACTTTATTTCGTCGCCAAAAAGTGTCAATCCTCTTTCGAGTTTTCCAAAATCATAGCAATTTTTCCTCCAGTGTATAAATTTTCCAAATGTATGTGCCGAAAAACTTCACTTAGCCGCCAAAAAATTACCAAAAAATTTTCTGGTGTAGAATTTTCTTCAAAAAAGTTGGATTTTTGTGCTCCAGTGCAAAATTTTTTTCAAATTTATGTGTCGAAAATTCTCTTTTAGCCGCCAAAAACTTATCAAAAAATTTTCGAGTTTAGAATTTTTCTCGCAAATGTACAGGAATTTTGTGCTCCAGTGTAAAAATTTTCCAAATGTGTGTGTTGAAAATTTTTACTTAGCCGCCAAAAAATTATCAAAAAATTTTCAGGTTTCGAATTTTATTCAAAAACGTACAGGAATTTTGTGCTCCAGTGTAAAAATTTTCCAAATGTGTGTTTCGAAAATTTTAATTTAGCAGCCAAAAAATTATCAAAAAATTTTCTGGTTTAGAATTTTTTCTCAAAAACGTACAGGAATTTTGTGCTCCAGTGTAAAAATTTCCCAAATGTGTGTGTCGAAAATTTTTAATTAGCCGCCAAAAAATTATCAAAAAATTTTCGGGTTTAGAATTTTTCTCAAAAACGGACAGCAATTTTGTGCTCCAGTGTAAAAATTTTCCAAATGTGTGTGTCGAAAATTTTTACTTAGCCGCCAAAAAATTATCAAAAAATTTTCGGGTTTAGAATTTTTCACAAAAACGGACAGCAATTTTGTGCTCCAGTGTAAAAATTTTCCAAATGTGTGTGTCGAAAATTTTTACTTAGCCGCCAAAAAATTATCAAAAAATTTTCTGGTTTAGAATTTTTTCTCAAAAACGTACAGGAATTTTGTGCTCCAGTGTAAAAATTTCCCAAATGTGTGTGGCGAAAATTTTTAATTAGCCGCCAAAAAATTATCAAAAAATTTTCGGGTTTAGAATTTTTCTCAAAAACGGACAGCAATTTTGTGCTCCAGTGAAAAATTTTCCAAATGTGTGTGTCGAAAATTTTTACTTAGCCGCCAAAAAATTATCAAAAAATTTTCGGGTTTAGAATTTTTCACAAAAACGGACAGCAATTTTGTGCTTCAGTGTAAAAATTTTCCAAATGTGTGTGTCGAAAATTTTTTACTTAGCCGCCAAAAAATTATCAAAAAATTTTCAGGTTCAGAATTTTACTCAAAAACGGACAGCAATTTTGTGCTTCAGTGTAAAAATTTTCCAAATGTGTGTGTCGAAAATTTTTACTTAGCCGCCAAAAAATTATCAAAAAATTTTCGGGTTTAGAATTTTTCTCAAAAACGGACAGCAATTTTGTGCTCCAGTGTAAAAATTTTCCAAATGTGTGTGTCGAAAATTTTTACTTAGCCGCCAAAAAATTATCAAAAAATTTTCGGATTTAGAATTTTTCACAAAAACGGACAGCAATTTTGTGCTTCAGTGTAAAAATTTTCCAAATGTGTGTGTCGAAAATTTTTACTTAGCCACCAAAAAAATTATCAAAAAATTTTCGGGTTTAGAATTTTTCTGAAAAACCATACAGGAATCTTGTGCTCCAGTGTAAAAATTTTCCAAATGTGTGTCGAAAATTTTTACTTAGCCGCCAAAAAAAAAATTATCAAAAAATTTTCAGGTTTAGAATTTTACTCAAAAACCGGACAGGAATTTTGTGCTCCAGTGTAAAAATTTTCCAATTAACGAGTCACAATTACTGAATTTATGTACATTGGCGGGTCAACAAACTCCAGAAAATTTCGAAATATGTATACATATATGCTTATATAAGTTCCAAAATGTCCGTCCTTTGCATAAATATATGTATGTATATAGCAACTCTTCAGACGAATGCACGTAACGACAAGAAAATCAGTACAGGGACATGTGAGCATTAAAGCTTTAATACAGGCAACATATTTTTGTAGTCCATATGCGCCATAAAATTTCTTACTTCATCACCCTTTTTTTTTCTTTGCTTGTTTTTGCGTGCTTTAATATATTGGTACTTACTGATTTTTTTTTCCTTTGTCGTGGGTTTGTTTGTTTCTGTACCTTTTTTTTTTGTTGCTGGTATGTACTTGCTTTTCTGTGTCTCGCTCTTCCCTTGTTGTGGTTGTCCAGACGTTGCTGTGTCGTTGTCGTCGATGGCGTCTTGGGTAATTCTCCTGATTCTGATGATGTTGTTGTTGTTGCTGCTGTTGATGCGTCTTTGGGATCCGTTGCAGCGGGATTTATGTGCTGCGAATTTCACTTTTTTGCGATATTTTTGATGTTATTTTTAAAATGTTTTTTATTGTTTGTTGTGTTTCGTTAACAAATGTATGTTTTTGATGTTCACTTTTGTAATTGTTTTTTAATTATTTAAAAAAACGTATCCGGTTCGTAGGACCAATGTTTAGGATCTAAGCCTTTTAATTGAAAAGATTTTTGTTTTATGTTTTTACTTCACAATTTTATTTAAATGTTTTGAATTCACTGTTTCAATTTGTATTATTGTCTTAGTTCAATATTAAAGTGTTCCCGTGTAACAATGTTTGTGGTTTTAGTTTAACTTTTAACACTTTTACTTTTTGTAAATGTCACTAAGTCACGGGAGGAAGAGTTTTTACTTTATATAAATTTCACTAAGTCACAGGAGGAAGAGTTTCGCGCACTTTGAACTTTAAAAACACTATGATCAAAAATCTGCATTGCTGCCGCTTGAAGGGTCAGCCGCTACCTTTTCAAAGTAAACAAATAGCATAACAAAAGCGAATATGCAATACCTTGTATTCCGCTATGCTATTTATTTACATACGTATGTATGAACAACCAATATTTCACTCAATATTAAGCAGTGCTGTTGCAAATTATAGCACTGTTTCAACAGTTAGTGTGGGCGCCTCTTGTACATGAGATCCTGGGTTCGAGCCCTGCTCTGACCACTGCTCTGACCATAGTTTGCTGCAAAGCGGTTCATCAAACCCAAGTACGATTGTAACGGCAGTTTTTCCACTGCGCTTCAGGATCGTCAACGGGAGAGGGTGGGTTCTGTGCCAAAAATTGCGAGAGCTCCCTTGAGTAGGCTGCGGCTACCTCTGGTAATTACAACTTTCCGATGCCCAGCTTCCACTTCGTCTGGTTTCGTACGATTTTCGCTCTACTTAATCTTGTGCGAACCTTTGCTGCTACCAGGTAATGATCAGAATCAATGTTAGCTCCTCTGATCACTCGTACGTCCATTACGCTGGATGAGTGCCTTCCATCAATTACCATGTGATCAATTTGGTTCTTCATTCTTTCTTTGATCAGGGGATACCCAAGTAGCCTTGTGGATGTCTTTATGTTGGAATCTTGTACCACTACTGACCATGTTTTTTTTTGCCGCGGCAAAGTCAGTCAGTCTCATACCGTTGTCGGAACTATCAGCATGTAGACTGAAATTGCCAATAGTTGGGTGAAACACATTCTCTCTGCCTACTTTGGCATTAAAATCTCCTAGTATAATCTTAATGTCATGGCCAGGGCAGCGGTCATACGTTTCCTCTAGGAGCTCATAGAATATGTTTTTGGCATCATCATCTTTCTTTTCTGTCGGGGCATGCACACAAATTAGGGAAATATAAAAATATTTCGCTTTTAGACGGATTGTGGCTATGCGTTCACTCACAGTAACATACACCAACAACTCGAACTCGATGAAATGATCTACTACCTCGTCGTCATCGAGAGAACGTAAAGAGAGGGATGGCGACTCTTATCTATTGCTCTATGCACAAACCCACCCGCAATAAACTGCGGTCTAAGTGCGGCAAAAGGTTGGTTGAGTCAATATTAGCCCTTTGCATTTGCTATTTCGTCCTAATTGTTTTTCTCTAAATAATTGGAAAAACATATGAAGCTTCTCTGTCAATTCGTTTCGAAAATCCTCAATCACATTGTTATGCATTTTCTAATTGTTCCCTTCGAAACGGATCGGCATGTCTGACTTTTTCTTGTGGGGTAGCGTTAAGTGCTGATGCTATATGAATAATCCAGAAGCGATCCACACCCTTAAGGCAAACTTCGTCCGAGCCATTCGTGAGATAAAATCAGGAACCGTCAACAAAGTCTTGGACAATTAGACTGACATGACGAGCTACTGCGAAGCCGGCCGCTCCAGCCACATGACTGAAATCGAGTTCCATAAATAATGAGAATATTTGATATTTCTAATAAAGCCATAATATACCAAAAAATAATTAAGCTTAGTTCATTTTATTTAAGATACTTTTATTTGGTCCATCCTGTATGTTTGAAATATTGTTTGTACAGGGTGTCGCAAAAGAAAGTTTATATTTTGTGAGTCGACAAATACAAAATAAGAAGTCTTTAAAAAAATGTTTATAAAATATCAAACTTCAGTATTTGGAAATTTATTTCTTAAAAACAATATCGTCTAAATGTAAACCGTCGCGTTCGCCGCAGTCATTTAGACAAATGGTAAAATTTCCAATAACGGTTTGGCAGGTCGATTCCGCGAAAGATCCACGAACAGACTGGTTTACACACTCCACGTTTTCTGTTGTTCTTGATAACATTGACCGCCCAGATTATGATTTTTGTAGTGTTGAAAAAGTCTCTTAAATTTTTTTACACATTTTCGAATGAGAGTGATCCTTGGCGCATCATTCAAGTGACGAAAATGAGAAACGCTCCAAAGTGACATAATTCCTAAGAGTCAGGCTACCTACTGTCATTCCCCCGCTCCCCTCAGATTTAATGCGTTCACGCAGTCAGCTAAGAAATGTGAACTTTCTTTTGAGACACCCTGTATTAAATTATATTTATTATATATACATACATATGTTTCCCGGGAAATATTGTAATGCTTGTGGGCCTAAGCCAGACATAATAATGCAGTTCAACATATTTTCACCCTCAACCTCAATTTTCACTCTCACTTGAATGATCTTTTGGAAAATTCCAAACGAATCGGCATGTTTGCTGCTTCTGTTTGCTTGCTTTTTGAATTTTATGAGGAAATAAAAAAGGCCTCTGTAACATATTCTCTCAAAGACATTCTGCAGGAACCATTTATATGTTTGGAACATACTCCAAATATTCATATATTTGCAAGTCCTAAACTCACTTATATCTAAATGCAAACAATGTATAATAAATGTTTACTTCCAAAGATATATACTTTTATGTGGAGCCAAATGCGTGATTCATCCCGAACATTCATATACATACTTACGTCGAAGCAAACGAACGATTGACGAGTTAATGCATGAACCTAAAACTCAATAGATCAGTCAATGAAAGAAACACTAAATTCATTTTCACACGCATTCAGGAACATTTTTGAATCGTTGACTGAAAGAATAATGCAAAAATACAGTAATGCATTTGCAATAAGATTAACTTACGCTGAGAACAATCTCTTTTTGTCCTCCTTTTATTATTTTGCTCTCGACAGAGCATAGCGACAAATAAAAGAAAGTAGTGCACCAAATACAGCTTTATTTGTATCACAAACAAAGCTGTATTTGGATCACAAACTCATACCTTGTAACATAATAATCATTGTGTCTCAAACATTTAATTTTGAATAGAAAACACAATATTTTTGGACACAAGCATACTATAGTTGCGAAAACCCCCAACACACGTTATATTTGGACCCAATCAAGAAAAAATAAAGATTTTTCAGCGTGTGCAAATCCTTATACAGAATTGTCTCGTCGAAACTCTACGATGGACTTGTATAGCTGTAGCTATAGCGGCAATAGTTTCCTGCGACAGTTCGGGCTGCGAAAATTCGATGCCAAAAAGTGAGCTTTAACTCTCTTTGGTGATACGTTATCGGCGATCAATCCAAATTCTTGTTTCATCATCCCAATCGTCCATATTCCTTAAATTGAAAGTTTAATCACTGAAATTAATAAAGGGAAACAATTAAATATACAGAAATTAATAATTTATTATGGTCTTGTTTGGCAGCAACATTTATCAGCCACCCTGTATATTATACAGGGTGATTCAGGAAGTTCCGTACAAATTTCTCCAGCGTATTCCTTGGCTCATTTCATGAAGAAAAGTCCACTAGGACCATGTCCGAAAATGCAAGGGTGCGAAATGGCAGCGGCTTCAAAATTTTCGGATTGGCGGTCGGAGGGTAGTAGGGTAATGTTGCTAACTTCTGAGCCAGTGGTTCATTTTGTTTGCACGAATGGGCCCATGACAATCCCCACAACAAGAAAGAAACAGCATTTCAACCAATATGATGGCCGTCGGTGGTGCAATGGTTTGTGTGCGCGGCTCTTGTACATGAGATCCTGGGTTCGAACCCGGCGGCGGTCACCTCGCATAGTGACGGCGACACTATCGAGTATCTAGCCATGAAAAAGCTTCTCAAATTACCGTTCGGAATCGGAATCGGAAGTGAGTGAAAACTGGAAAGCGCACAACTCAGTGATTGTGAGAAGTTCTCCCCAGTCCCTTCATGGGATGTGATGGGAAACCATTTATTTTATATTTAATATGATGAGAGATAACAATAAACTAATACTTATAGTAGAGCTAATAGTTGTCTCACCAAATTTATGACATTTGGCCTGATGTGATATTTGTTGAAAATAATGGCTTTACTAATACCAGATAGAGGCAATGGTTCAAAACAACGAACAAAACAACAACACCGGCATTTCGTTTTGTGTGTTAAAATTATTGTGTTAAATACAACACAAATGTATGCTAACAATAACAGTCAATAAAAAAGTTAAAAACACAATTAATTTTCACAGTTTTTAACCAAAACGACATGAAAAATTAGAGCAAGAAGTTATTGTAATTCCACCTGGTGTATGTCACTTGTCGTCAAACATCTCTCTATCACACCGGCCGCATCAAAAAGATTGTGAAAGGAAACGTCAGATGAGCCAAATATTCTCTCTCATATGATTTACTCTATGGAGATAACAATTTGTCTGTCTCGAATGCGAGTAATTTGCTGTGTATTTATACAAAATTTACATAAATTACACTTAATTCTGCTTACATAAATATTATTGCAGAGCAATATTTTAGTAGGAACAAAGTGATTACTGGGCGAAATATGCTAACATGCCAATATGCAAGTTTAATTAACTTTGTCCACAACAAAACAGTAAATACATACATATGTAGATAATCATATTACATTGGTTGGTGACTGGTTTTGTGAATACAGTCGTAGGCAAAAGTATGTGGAAATGTACTAAACTAAACTAAAACTAAACATTATCCGTCGCGTTGACCAATCGGTCAACGAAGTGTGGTCATCTCTGCCATTTTTAAACTTTAATAGTGAAGCTCTGTCGTGGAGTTGGTAAAGGTGCTAATCCATCGTTGAGTGGTTGATTGGGCTGGTTGGATGGTTCATGTTGTGGCACATCAGTCATTCGAACCATACGAGATTTTCTACGTCACATAGTTGTGCATGAGATTATGATGACGGCTGGCACGCTTAAAAATAATGCGGAATATGAAACATTAATCTCATGGTTAGAGTTTATAGGTATGATGAAGAATTTCAGAAGTATCTCATATTGATCTGATAGGGATGAGGAATTTTTTTTGCAACAAATTTTTTATTTTGCAAAATGTTGGTCAGACATATTTCCAAGAAGGATGGTATTAGTGTTATGGATATTGCCTGACACATAAATAAAGTTATATATACTCATGATAATGCAATCAGGCTTAAAATACTGTTCTCCCATTACATTCCATGAAGAAGTTGGGGGAGACCTTCTCCCAAATAGTGAGCTTTCTAGTTTTACACTCACTGATTGGGGCCTATAGTATTACACCGGTTTCGAACGGTATTTGGATAAGCCTTTTAATGTGTAAATACTCTATAGTGTCGCCGTCATTAAGGAGGGTGAATACCGTAAGGTGGTTTGAGCAGGGATCGAACCATCGTTCTCCTGTACAAGAGAGACGTGGTTTCTTCCATTTATGCCGATGTTGTAGCTCATGCAAAAACACACAGACAGGTTTTCTGCTGCTGCTAAAACCAGATTTTCTGCGACTGCGAAAGAGAATAATAACGTGTTAAACAAAAATGAGCGAGCAAGAGAGCAATGAAAGAGTGGTGTGGCAGGGGTGTGGCAAACGAAATTGTGTCTATAGCGTATGTATTAACATAATAATGTATGTCTGTACATGTGTCTGTTGCTGTTGTTGAACGGAGATATAAAGCATAGCCACGCAAAATGTCATTTGCATGGGCTTGCGCAGTCGAGGTTATGGTGACACACTAATGCGTCAGCTACTTCGTACAAAGTATGTGTGATGTGACACACGTATACGTCAGCTACTTCGGACAAAGTATGTGTGATGTTGTGTGTTTGGTTGTTGCGTTGTTGTTGATGTTCAGCATTGCCCGGTGTATACAAAACCAAGTAGAAACAGTGTTAAGTTCGGCCGGGCCGAAGCTCATATACCCTCCACCATGACAATTTATGTACACACACACACTATCCACTCTTTGCATTCCCTTAACAGTTTTTATTTTATGTTTGTTGTAACAATACCTAGTGCGTTTACCTTACTTATTTTACCATGGAGTAGTAGTTGTTGTTGTTGTTGGTGTTGTTGTTTTTTTACTATAGTGAAAGGCATGGTAAAATAAGTAAGGTAAACTCGTTAGAACAGCTAATTTCTTGCTTAGGTGTCTCTCTTATGTCAAATTCACATGTATTTTGTTTTTGTACCGTTTTGTTTACTTTTACAGTAGATGCACACATGAAGAAAATTTGACAGATTATGGACACCAAACAAAAACAAAATGCCTGTTTTTGTTGTAACAATTCCTAGTGCGTTTACCTTACTTATTTTACCATGGTGAAAGGTAAGTCCAATAAAATGTGGGTGCGGAGCACTCTCAGAGCAAAGAGAGTAATGACGTATTATACGTATATAAAAATGAGATAGCAAGAGAGCAACGACAATTTTGTGAACTTGTGTAGCATATGTACGAATATAACAATGTATGTATGTATATACAAGTGTCTGTTGCTTTGCATTCTTTGACTTTTGTGGGAATAAAATAAAAAGTATTGAGCAAGAAAATAATGACACATGTGCTTGCACTGGGTCTTTAAATAATTTTAAGTATTAATATTATTTAACTGTAACGTCATCATATGATTGAACGCTGTTTTTTATTTTCCAATGTAACATTTACGAATGTGTTCATAGAAATCGAACAGGTACCGTGTAGCTAAAAGGTGTTAACACATCGCCCGTGAGTTCGAACACTCATTGGATTTTTTTTCATTTATATATTCATTAGAACATCGTCCCACAATTCATGCTTTAATTGAGTAACATGCTCCCTTCTTGACAAGATCGATAGTTTCTTGGAACTAGTTGAACTATCGAATGCTATACACGCTGAAAAATCTGTCCTTTTGTTGTTGTTTAGGTGTAAATATAAAGTGTGTTTGGATCTTTTCGCAAATATAATATACTTCTGACCAAACACATTGTGTTTGCTATTCAATAGTACATGTTTGAGACGCAATGATTAATATGTTATATTTTATATATTTGCAACCCAAATATATATGCGTTTGTGATACAAATACAGCTGTAATTGTTGCACTGTTTATGCTCTCTCGAGAGCAAGATAATTAAAAAGGGACAACGAGAGGGTCTATCTTGTAAGTGTGCATCTGTATTTTTGCATTATTCTCTCTTTGCGTGTAAATTGCAGATGAAGTCAGTGTTTCTTATTTTGGCTGATGTTTTACGTTTTAGTTTCATATATTCAGTCGTCAATGGTTCATCGGACAGAGGATATCAAAAGCGCTTGATCAGTGAAAAACGGGTAATCGAAGTCTCGGACGTTAATTGGTTTGTGATGTTGTTTTGGGTTTTGTGTATATGTTTCGTATATATCGTTAGCTAAAATCCAAAAAGGAGTAACTAACCAAAAATTCAAAACCGAGTTTTTGATTGACTGTTATGAATGCCATTAAACTACATGTCTTGAAAAAATTGTATACTTCTGCGATCAAAAATCTGTCTAAGTACTTAAAGTGAAATTAGAAAAAACTTCGTTAAAAATATTTATAGTTTTCATTTTACAAAGTTTTTTGCTCTCCTGTAAAATTATATTGTTTTTAGTTACGCCTTTTTGAGAAACGATTTTGAAGAAAGAAACTGGAAAGGGCAACAACGTGAAGCCCTTTGTTTGTCCGAGCCTTTCCTGCGGATATGGCGGACCATTAGTTAAGTCAGTATAATACAAAACACAAGTTATTTATCCACGGTTTGCATGAACTAGATTGGTATATAAGTACAGTATTTTTCGGTTAATTGCACATCTAAATTTGCACAACTTTTTGTTCAATTAACCGGGGAACCAATTAGCCGATACCCGCTTAATTGAACAATTCGTTCAATTACAAGAATCCCGTTTAATTGAACAGTTTGTTCAATTACAAAAATCACGCATAATTGGAACTACTAATGAATTAAAAGAAATCGCATATGTGCACTTTAAGTTTTTCAAAATATGTACATAACTTTTTTTACCTTAAACGATGTGTATACCCAGGTATTTATTATTGTAGGTATGTACTATTAAATGCACTATTTATGTGCACATTAGTTTTACAAAAAAATAAAATTTATAAACTAAAAAACAATTCATATACATATTGGTTTTACAAAAAAAAACATCATAACTTTTTTGTATTCACCCGTGGCATTGCATATAAAAAGTAATGTTACGCGCTCCTTAGATGACTTGAATCCAGTGTTACGGTATCCCTGTTTGCAAAGGCTTTTTGGAGGCAATGCTTTGAAAAATAAAGCGCTCTCATCCGCGTTGAAAATGTCGGCCTCCTCGTATTCTGATAATATATTTGGTACAACTGAACTTACAAAATCTTCTGCCGCATTTGAATCCGCAGATTTTTGCTCCCCATGTATTTTTCTGAGCTTAATTCCTTGCCGCTGTTGCCAGCGCCATAACCAACCTGTTGATGGGGTAAAATCACAATTCATTTGTTGAGCCAACTGCTGCGCTTTTTCCATCAACATGTTTGTTGAAATCACTGCACCAGATGATTGCATTTGTTCGAACCAAATTTGAAGCGCTCGTTCAACGTCAATATTGTTTCCATGCCGTTCACGCTTGCTTGACAATTTGCACTTGGAGGCTTTTGATTTTATTTCGAACTCATTTCGCAAAATTCAAAATTCTATTCAATGTGGTAAGAGAGCACCCATACTTTTTGCACAGCTCAGACTTCTGCTTGCATTTAGATTCAGATACAATTTTAAGCTTATCCTTAAGTGTAAGGGTTACGTATCGTTTTCCACTCATAGTCTACAAAAATTAACAATAAGATAAAATTAATCTCCAATGTTATTGTCAAATACAAATTAAACACTTACGCTTTCTCACGGTTTTTCCGTAGCAATAAACATATGTTTTCAATTAGTAGAGATGCCACCCAGTGTTTTTCACAAATGATATCAAATATGTATGTGCAAAAATGCCAGATTATTTTTCAATAATAATGCAATTAACCGGTGAAAAGTAAGAGGAAATTTATTTTTGATGACATGAATTTTGAACCAATTAAGCGGGAAAATCAATTAACAGGGTTCAATTATCCGAGGAAATTTACATGTGTTTTCGTATGCAATATATTTTTGCCCGATCATGTGGTTCAATTAAGCGTGGAAACCAATTAACCGTAGGGTCAATTAACCGAAAAATACTGTATATTGTTTGTGTACGAACTCATAGTTGAAACCTTTTAAAAATAATAAATCTTTAAATTTTGTGTATTAATTATTTATAACTTAATTAATTATAATAAATATTACTATATTGAATTCAAAGAAGAATATTGTTTCCAAATATTATTATGTTTGGGAGGAAATACGCATATGTTTCCACGTAAGTATATGCCGTTTTGGGGGAAACACGCGAATGCTTCCTCGTAAGTATATAGATGTTTGGGATGAAGAACGCATATGATTCCACGTAAAAGCATAAAGCAATAAAGTGAAATTGTATTCCCTTCGCGGAGCATGTTGACTTATTGATTCTTTCCCCCTCTTACGATTTAAATACTAATTTCACCAGCACTTCGTTGTATTGGGTGTTTAGTGTCGTTGGACAATATCGACTCCTTCCGTCATCCTCCTGCTCCTAATAGTGTTACGATTATGTAAAAGCGTTTTCTTACTTTTAATGACAAACTCAACATAATGTAAACAACAGGGCAATTAATGCTGCTCCTGAAAGTATACCCTTACCACTAACCAGTTGACATCTCGTCTGCAAGTACGTTATTTTTAAAAACTGCTCTACTACAGGGTATAACAATCTAGAAGCTGGTAGAGGCTGGCTGACGAGAAGCATAACTCGTATAAATGGCTTACGTTTTTGGCATTCTGAGTCAGGCAGTGATTAAACGCCGTGATTTACTGTCGAAAAAAGAGAAAACCCGCAGATGTAACTTGAACAGATGAACTCATCTTGGAAATCAATGCCTTGGATGGCAAGTATTATTAGCTGCATCAAGCTCTTCAGGAGTTTGAACCTTTAGCTACAGATTTTCCGACAGGAGGAAACGAACATCACTTGATACTATACGCCGTAATTTTGTAAACAAAACCCTTGTGCTCAATGTTGTACGCAAAATCATGATGATTTGTGGTTGCCAGTATCATACGTGTGATCTTTTTTCATTCCAAGATCAGTGGAAATTTGTAGATGTGGCTGGAATTTTACAGCCCAATATTCTTGTCTTCTATATAAAAAACAGTGATCCCAAAAACCACAAATGATATTTTGAAAGAGCCTCTGCTGAAAAACCTTTATCAATAAATTGTTCTCGTATGACATAACTTTGGCATAACAACCCTGTAATTGAAATGAAAAGTGAGCGAAATTTTCGTTATTTTTGTTATACACTACATTCTTATAGGAATGAAAATTTCATTAGAACTAACTACGGGGTTTGAAAAGAGAAACTTTTTAAAATTTTACAACACATAGTGGGATCGATAACAGGTGGTAATAATTTCAGAACTTTGCAACTATCGTGGGATTGTTTTCGAGGTACAGAGATTTAAAATTAAATAAAACACAGATGAATCGTATTAATTGCAATGAAATTGTTTTTCTTTGCATTTTTTATTTGAATATGATTTCTGGTATGTGGCCATCGGTGGTGCAATGGTTAGTGTGCGCGGCTCTTGTACATGAGAACGTGGGTTCGATCCCTGCTCAGACCACCTTACATTTCTTTCGACGACGGTCACCTCGCTTAGTGATGGCGACACTATCGAGTACTTAGCCATGAACAAGCTTCTCAAAATACCGTTCGGTGGAAAACTGTAGGTCCCAATCAGTGAGTGTACAACTGGAAAGCGCACATCTCACTGATTGTGAGAAGCTCTCCCCAATCCCTTCACGGGATGTTATGGGACACCATGTTTGTTATGTTATGTTATGATTTCTGGTATATAATACTATTGGTAATTTCCGATCACGTTTTGCACAATTTGGTTACGTATAATGGTAATAACGCGGCGATTGATACAGTCAATAATTGCAGATGTAAACTAGTGTCTTCACATGCTCCCCATATAATAATCCAGCGGTGTTAAACGCACTATCTTTGGGGGAAATTCACAAATTATTATTTAGTTATAATTTAGTTTATTTATTTAGTTATTAATCGCTTTCACATACAACAAGCCACAACAATTTTAAAATTAAAGCGTATAATTTTAAATGAGATATTAATTAATCTAAATTATTATAAAAGATTTTTTAAAGGCAAATAAAACTGATAATAATATTTAACATTTACAAATGTATTTCGTGTTACTTTTCCTGCATAAAAATAATTACAAAAGTTATTGAACACTGAGGTTTTGAAGTTCAATGCGTTATCTTTTAATAGAATTGAAATTGGTAGCGAGTTCCAAAGTATTATAGTATTAACAACAAAATTACATTTTGAAAAAAGTTACCGATAAAAAAATGGGCGTTAACAATACGCCTCTGAAAGATCTGCCAAATCGTAATTTGTGAAGCAGTTAACCACTGTCCTTAGTATAAATAATCCTGTGTCGTAGGATTAATGCCTGTATGTTCATCAAATCTTGTAGTTCCACTCCATATACATATAGATTTTGGCCGAAATTCACAGCTTTCGATTAATTTTATTTCAAATACATATAACACAGTGTTATGTGTAACAGACTTTTCAATCACAGCTTGCAAACCATTCACATCTATATAGCAGAGATGACATTATCAGTGTCATTTTCGAATTCATGACAACCGTCATTCACGAGCTTCTTGTCATTGGCATTTCATTTTCCTATTCAGGAATTGCTGTGACAAGACTAATAGCCTGTTCAGCGAATTTTTTTGTTTTCGCAGACGTGCGATTGCTACCCAGGCGATCAAGTTTATATTTAAGTTGTTGATCCTTTGTTACGTATCCTTTGCGAGGCCTATGTGTGATTGAGTACCTCGGCTGACTCGGTGTCTCTAGGGTGGTCCCATCCCATTATATAGGCTCTAAGGTCGTACAATAAATTATGTTTCAAAATAAAAAAAACAAAACTACACACCACATTATATTCTCCAGAGTGGGAGGAAGATGTTGACCCCCGCCGCCCTGCCCTTCCTTTGGTCACGGATGAGTCCCATCATTTATACTCCAGTGACCCCATAAACCCACCAACAATCGCATCACTCACCCATGTTCACTTCACCCCATCCTTACTTGTTTAGCACTTCATTTTTAAAACTATATCTTCTTTTCAGTAGTTAATCATTATAATTTTATTAATATTATTTACTCTACGACTTATTCTAACTCCAAAATGCCCATTATTTATATTTGCTTAAATTCTAAAACTATTTTTTTCTATTTTATTTAAATCCCTCGATTTTATGTTTAACCGTCACGGAAAAGCCAGCGATAGGTACTTTAGACCAAACAATACGAATCCTGATAACAGGATAACAATTTATCAAACAAAAAAAAACTTATATAAAAAAAAAATATCGAATCAATTAATTCTTTAAAATCCCTTAAACTCACTAAATATATAAATATAAAAGAAACACTAACACCATATAAAACATTAATACATTAACTTCCTACGAGGTATTGTGTGAGTGCACATTAGTCTTTGCCAAACAGAAAGATATTCATCGCGGCTAGGCCTTATGCGTTAATTTGATGCGCAAAATTTAAAAACTAGTTTTAATTATCATAAAAAAATAATATTTCCCTAGTCTTAAAGGAGCTCCCTGAAGACTAAACTTCTATGAAAAAACAAATAAAAAAAATCTTTAGAAACACAGGAAAGTATATGTGTGTATTTAAAAAAAAACTCGGCCGCAAATCGACAACAAAAACTAATACCCCGTGGATTACAAACACATACACATATACTTACACTAACACTTACAATAAAATCATACTAACACTATACTAAATATAAATTTCTTAAATCAGAATTTTCCCGTTTGCCGTCTGTTTTTCACGACTTTAGGATTTAAGAAAAAAAATTGTCACATCAAACTTGACTCGGTGCTTATTCCTTTAGTTTTGGATTGGTACTTTACTTATTCCTAACAATTTTTAAATGTCGAAAGTAATTCTTAAATTATTTTCTTTTTTTTTTCTTTCTGACACGGCAATATTATAGTTTTTAAATTTTTGGGTCTTCAGGAAATTTACTTATATTGCTCGGAAAATTTACTAATATAGCTCGGAAAATTTACTTATATAGCTCGGAAAGAGTAATAGCTCTGAATTTTGAACACTGACCTGCTCCTTTTTGTAAGGGTATACCTGGGCGAACTGTAGTAGAAAATTCTTCTTCACTCTGCATATCAGAAGATGGTGATGTTTTAATTCCTATTGTTACAGCGGATATGGCAATTCTCCTTCGTCAGCCTCCTATAATCGGACCTATTTTGCATTCACAAAGCCACTAATATTATCCAAAAATTCCACAAACTATTTCTGACGGGTTTCTTACCAATTTTAATCCACGATTAGGATACATCCAAAACCCAGAGCTCTTCTATAAATTTGGAATTCGATCCTCCGCGCCTTTTTGCTGTATTAAACACTAAGATCACTATTGGTTCTCAGAACTTTGGCTCATTATACTCACTTTAACAAAAAAAAAACTATTCAAGCACTATTAAAAATTAACTTTAACTTTGATTTACACTTTCCGAGAATTGAAAATGGAAATTCAATTACCACTTGGAGATGTTACGGGTTCGCCTCAACTTTTCTTAATGTTCACTTTGGAAAAATGGCCACGATTCCCTAGCGTCGGTTGCTCTAAGTTTTCTACTTATGTAGATGTTTTAAATAATATCTTTGTCCACATACATCCCGTACCTCTTAAAAAAAGTATAGTGTATATTTCCCCTATTTTCTCTTTTTCCCCTCTCCGTTATACCTCTAAAGTTTGTCAGCTACGAGAATCAAGTTACTTCCGGTGCGTATTGAGAGAACGATACCGCCTTTACCTATGCACTAATCCTATCACTTGATTTCTCTCAGTACACTAACAACTACTATATATGTAGGTACTGTACAGGTAAACACCCCGATAGGGTATCTTTATACACTACCTTTTTCAGCAACTGTGTTCGATAGCCCCACAGCTACATTCCTGATGCCATGAGTAAGTATAAAGCAGGTTTTTCCTTTTTCTAATAATTCCATTGTTCTCTTTTCAGATGCTCCATCCCATGGATCATGGAATACATGGGTTTGTTCCATGGATTCGACATGACCAGTGCATCAACCCCTGATGTTTTTCTGCTGGACAATTTCCATGCCCGTGGCACCAATTCGTCATCGCGGCGAAATGAAATAGGTAAACAAAAACCTGCTGTTAAGACTCAAAATTTATTTGGGCATTTAACTTTTTGTGCATCTACATTTATGCATAAAGCCTTTCAATATCTTAAAATGTCTCTGAAATACATAGATATTGGCGCTAATTTAACCGATCCCATGTTTCGTGGCCGTTATGGTGGCTCTCAAAACATCAGGATGATTTGGAATTGGTTTTGAAAAGATCTTGGCAACACGGTCTAGATAAAATGATAATAACTGTGGGTACTCTCAGTGAAGCGGACGATGCTTTGCAGATGGCACAAAAAGATGATCGTCTCTACATAACGATGGGTTGCCATTGGAGAATGTGGGCTGGATTATGATCGTTTACACTTTTGCGACAAGGAAATACAAAAAATATATTTCGAAAAACAATTATCACTAGCTGAGGAGTACCAATTACCTCTATTCCTACATTGTCGAAATTCACATAAAGATTTTATGGAAATATTGAGGAATAATAGTACCAAACTTGATGCTTGTGGTGGAGGGGTTGTGCATAGTTTCGATGGTACGATCGAAGAAGCTCAAACAGTTTTAGGTTTTCATTCTAACTTGTATATTGGCATTAATGGTTGCTCGTTGAAAACTCAAGAGAATTTGGATGTAGTTCGCCAACTACCCAATGATCGTTTGATGTTAGAGACCGACTGTCCTTGGTGTGGTATAAGACCTTCGCATGCTGGTCAGAAATTTGTGCATACTAAATTCCCCACTGTCAAGAAGAAAGATAAATGGACGGCGGACTCGTTGATAGATGGGCGATGTGAACCGTGCCAGATAAGCCAAGTACTAGAGGTTCTTGCTGGTATTAAGGATCAGCCTGTGGATAAATTGGCTGCGATGTTTTATGACAATACCATGAGGCTATTTTTCAATAAAAACATTAAATTGTGATAATGAACTAGTAGATATTTGTTGAGAAATGAGTAAACAGCAATTGTACAAGCATTGAAATACAATTTTGAAGATTGGTGGTTTGGGAAAACAGTGGCGACGGGGCCGCCACATCGGCGTTAAGGTCGTCCCATGTGGGTGACGTGAGGTTGATCTTCCCTTTTCGTTTTCCTTCTTTTTATCAAAAGGGCCCGCAACAAAACTCCGGAGCTGTCAAGGCGTGCGTAGACAGGACCGGTGTGCGGAGGGCTTTCCTACGATATTGACGTATTGATGTTTGAGACACGTGGGGAACTCCCACACCCTGTTATCCAGCCGGGCATTAGTACTGGTCGATATTGTGAACGCATTTCAGTATTAGGAATGTATGCTAAAAGTGCGCCATCTAAATTATTTTACCTTCCCCCTTTTCCTTTGCAGATGCCGATTTTTGGGGGAATCAATGTTGGAGGTAAGCATTAGGGGCATGTGAATAATTTCTTTACATTCTCATAGAACAAAACAACAGGCATGAGCTAAGAAATCGTATGTCATAAATTTTACAAGTTCCGGTAAGGTTGTGTGTAATCAGGACATTCCTTTAGAGAGTGTCCTTTGACTTCAACATCGGCAAAAACTCTGGGGTCTGTGTCTGTGGTAGCTCTTCTTATTGATTCCACTAGCAATTTTCTATTCTTCTTTTTTTCATGGAATTTCCGACGCAATCGTACAATTGATCTGGATATAGGTCTTTTCCCCGCTTCAGATTCAAATATTCGAGCCCTTGTTTCCATATAATTTTGTTGTCTCATCTCAATTGGAACGTAATGCCGGTTTTTTGGATCAAAATTATCATTATTCGTGGTAACTATGTTTTCTATACTCTTATTTTTATTTATCTTTTCTGGGGTTTTAAGGCGTATTTCTTTTATTTGTTGGTTATCGTAGGGTTCTCTTGCGGACGTGGGACCCCTGTATTCTCCACGCCCTTGCTCCGGTTTCCCTGTTGACAAACTGGACACTTCGGAGTTATGGTGTTCGGTTTACCGCATCTATAGCAAAGCAACATTCTTTCCGTTGAATCGCAATCCATAAAAATGTGGCCTGGCTTATGGCAGTTCCAGCACGTTAACGCTGGTCTAGGCTGTCTATTCATCTGGGCAGCTGCAATTTCTTCGCATTCTGGACTTTCGTCCTCTGCTTCTGATGATATGAAATTGGTCTCAGTAGAGTATAACTCGTTGACGTGCCTATTGGAACGTACGGATGGTGGTAAGTTCCGAATCTCACGTCTGGGGAAATTTCTTTCAGCTTCATTACACTCTATCCTAAGCTGCTCTACGGACGATACCGGCATCGCATATACTATTCTCGCTATATTTTCCCTGACATTTTTCTTCATAATCTTTATCATTTCATAATCTGTTATCGGGGGCATTAATTTGGATCTGATCTGACACATGTTGTGGAAAAATGTATCAATAGGCTCATTCGACTGTTGTTTTCTTTCAACTAGATCCCTCATAACTTCAAAATTGGATCTCAATGATTGGAATCTACTTACTAGTGCATGTCGCAAAATCGGCCAATCACAATTTCTGTTGTCATTGAGAAACAACCAGTACCATTTCCATGCTGACCCTGATACCAAGAGGTGGAAATCCCGAACAATTTCAGCCCATGGAATGCCGTATTGAGCCTGCAAGTGCTCCAATCTAAACACAAAATCGTCTACATCCATATTAGGTGAGTTACCATCAAAAACTAGACCTAATTTGTCTACTCGGATTCTAAGCTGGTCATTTTGCTGCCTTACAGGTCCATACCTTTCTCCATTAGACGACCCCTGTTTTTCATGTCGGTTTTGAAGAATAATCGGCTGTTCAGGTAAATAATGTAGGCTTGGTCCCAGTGCGTTTGACTCCACACCATTAACTTCGATACGAGGTTCTTGATGAATCTCAGATCTAGTTTGAAATGCAGTCATATTTGTCAAATTTTTAACAGCTTGTGCCAAATCGCCCAACGTTTTGCGAATCTCACACATTTCCTTTTGAACTGTTTGTATTCTACTCTCCATCGGATTTATCTGAATATCGGTAACCTCTCTCTGAACCCGAGGCCTTGTCCCCTGGGTTAAATTATCCACCGGAGTATGAGTATTCGTTGGCGCTTGAAGAAACACGGGTCCTAAGGTATTCATTGATGTACTTCTCCTCAGAATCGTTTCGGACAGATCTGTAACTTGACCGATATTATCGTTATTCCCCTCCATACTCAAATTTTCCTTATGCCTCTTATATTCTATTAAGTATGTGGATCGATTCAAATCAAAAATTTCTGGTCTATTTCTCTTCCTATTTTTAGCCTGCGCTCGAGTCACTATACTCATTACACCAAGGAATGATCTGCCGATGATATTATAAATTACTACTCAACTACCAATTATCAAATATTTTCCCAACTCGAATAAATCTAATATAAAATAACTTTATTAAAAATACGACAATAAACAAAATATAACCATTATCTAAAAATGCAGTCCTTTCTCTATTAATAATAAGTATGCTTTAACTAATGTCCTTCGAAATCGTTATAAGTTTTTCTATTTATCAAAAAGGGGTGGTGAACAGGTGATATCATGCGTGCGGTTTATTTTATCAGCTCTCTTTAGGAGCTCTCTTTTGAATATAATAAGTCAATCTAATATAATGAAATTGTATTAGTAAAATTACTTGATTTGTTCTTCACCATAATGTAATCGTTTTAACACTATCGGGTCAGTTCCATATCCCTGATACAACAGTCCTCTAAACTTTGTTTAGAGCGGTTATTAGATCAATATGAATCTGTTCCATAATCAAGTTTTTTAAAGCTGAAACTATTTAAACTCAATTCCCAATTCGGATAATGTGTGCTCTTCATGTATCACTGATACTCTAATACATGTGCCACTACAATTCCTGGGGTGTATTCAACACTTCCTTTATCCTCTCCAGTTTCTAAGTTTGGTCACTTTGTACAACAGTCATCTGAATACCCTTCAGAAGAGCTACAAAGATTCCCATACTCATTCACTTTTGATTCCAAATTCCATGGTGGGCTATTTTCAATAATCTAATTATCTATTGCACAGTGTTCCGATGTCATACACTTTTATATACTAGCCGACATCATGGATGTTGGGCTTCTTTCGATTGGGCGCCATATTGTTACGTATCCTTTGCGAGGCCTATGTGTGATTGAGTACCTCGGCTGACTCGGTGTCTCTAGGGTGGTCCCATCCCATTATATAGGCTCTAAGGTCGTACAATAAATTATGTTTCAAAATAAAAAAACAAAACTACACACCACATTATATTCTCCAGAGTGGGAGGAAGATGTTGACCCCCGCCGCCCTGCCCTTCCTTTGGTCACGGATGAGTCCCATCATTTATACTCCAGTGACCCCATAAACCCACCAACAATCGCATCACTCACCCATGTTCACTTCACCCCATCCTTACTTGTTTAGCACTTCATTTTTAAAACTATATCTTCTTTTCAGTAGTTAATCATTATAATTTTATTAATATTATTTACTCTACGACTTATTCTAACTCCAAAATGCCCATTATTTATATTTGCTTAAATTCTAAAACTATTTTTTTCTATTTTATTTAAATCCCTCGATTTTATGTTTAACCGTCACGGAAAAGCCAGCGATAGGTACTTTAGACCAAACAATACGAATCCTGATAACAGGATAACAATTTATCAAACAAAAAAAAACTTATATAAAAAAAAAATATCGAATCAATTAATTCTTTAAAATCCCTTAAACTCACTAAATATATAAATATAAAAGAAACACTAACACCATATAAAACATTAATACATTAACTTCCTACGAGGTATTGTGTGAGTGCACATTAGTCTTTGCCAAACAGAACGATATTCATCGCGGCTAGGCCTTATGCGTTAATTTGATGCGCAAAATTTAAAAACTAGTTTTAATTATCATAAAAAAATAATATTTCCCTAGTCTTAAAGGAGCTCCCTGAAGACTAAACTTCTATGAAAAAACAAATAAAAAAAATCTTTAGAAACACAGGAAAGTATATGTGTGTATTTAAAAAAAAACTCGGCCGCAAATCGACAACAAAAACTAATACCCCGTGGATTACAAACACATACACATATACTTACACTAACACTTACAATAAAATCATACTAACACTATACTAAATATAAATTTCTTAAATCAGAATTTTCCCGTTTGCCGTCTGTTTTTCACGACTTTAGGATTTAAGAAAAAAAATTGTCACATCAAACTTGACTCGGTGCTTATTCCTTTAGTTTTGGATTGGTACTTTACTTATTCCTAACAATTTTTAAATGTCGAAAGTAATTCTTAAATTATTTTCTTTTTTTTTTCTTTCTGACACGGCAATATTATAGTTTTTAAATTTTTGGGTCTTCAGGAAATTTACTTATATTGCTCGGAAAATTTACTAATATAGCTCGGAAAATTTACTTATATAGCTCGGAAAGAGTAATAGCTCTGAATTTTGAACACTGACCTGCTCCTTTTTGTAAGGGTATACCTGGGCGAACTGTAGTAGAAAATTCTTCTTCACTCTGCATATCAGAAGATGGTGATGTTTTAATTCCTATTGTTACAGCGGATATGGCAATTCTCCTTCGTCAGCCTCCTATAATCGGACCTATTTTGCATTCACAAAGCCACTAATATTATCCAAAAATTCCACAAACTATTTCTGACGGGTTTCTTACCAATTTTAATCCACGATTAGGATACATCCAAAACCCAGAGCTCTTCTATAAATTTGGAATTCGATCCTCCGCGCCTTTTTGCTGTATTAAACACTAAGATCACTATTGGTTCTCAGAACTTTGGCTCATTATACTCACTTTAACAAAAAAAAAACTATTCAAGCACTATTAAAAATTAACTTTAACTTTGATTTACACTTTCCGAGAATTGAAAATGGAAATTCAATTACCACTTGGAGATGTTACGGGTTCGCCTCAACTTTTCTTAATGTTCACTTTGGAAAAATGGCCACGATTCCCTAGCGTCGGTTGCTCTAAGTTTTCTACTTATGTAGATGTTTTAAATAATATCTTTGTCCACATACATCCCGTACCTCTTAAAAAAAGTATAGTGTATATTTCCCCTATTTTCTCTTTTTCCCCTCTCCGTTATACCTCTAAAGTTTGTCAGCTACGAGAATCAAGTTACTTCCGGTGCGTATTGAGAGAACGATACCGCCTTTACCTATGCACTAATCCTATCACTTGATTTCTCTCAGTACACTAACAACTACTATATATGTAGGTACTGTACAGGTAAACACCCCGATAGGGTATCTTTATACACTACCTTTTTCAGCAACTGTGTTCGATAGCCCCACAGCTACATTCCTGATGCCATGAGTAAGTATAAAGCAGGTTTTTCCTTTTTCTAATAATTCCATTGTTCTCTTTTCAGATGCTCCATCCCATGGATCATGGAATACATGGGTTTGTTCCATGGATTCGACATGACCAGTGCATCAACCCCTGATGTTTTTCTGCTGGACAATTTCCATGCCCGTGGCACCAATTCGTCATCGCGGCGAAATGAAATAGGTAAACAAAAACCTGCTGTTAAGACTCAAAATTTATTTGGGCATTTAACTTTTTGTGCATCTACATTTATGCATAAAGCCTTTCAATATCTTAAAATGTCTCTGAAATACATAGATATTGGCGCTAATTTAACCGATCCCATGTTTCGTGGCCGTTATGGTGGCTCTCAAAACATCAGGATGATTTGGAATTGGTTTTGAAAAGATCTTGGCAACACGGTCTAGATAAAATGATAATAACTGTGGGTACTCTCAGTGAAGCGGACGATGCTTTGCAGATGGCACAAAAAGATGATCGTCTCTACATAACGATGGGTTGCCATTGGAGAATGTGGGCTGGATTATGATCGTTTACACTTTTGCGACAAGGAAATACAAAAAATATATTTCGAAAAACAATTATCACTAGCTGAGGAGTACCAATTACCTCTATTCCTACATTGTCGAAATTCACATAAAGATTTTATGGAAATATTGAGGAATAATAGTACCAAACTTGATGCTTGTGGTGGAGGGGTTGTGCATAGTTTCGATGGTACGATCGAAGAAGCTCAAACAGTTTTAGGTTTTCATTCTAACTTGTATATTGGCATTAATGGTTGCTCGTTGAAAACTCAAGAGAATTTGGATGTAGTTCGCCAACTACCCAATGATCGTTTGATGTTAGAGACCGACTGTCCTTGGTGTGGTATAAGACCTTCGCATGCTGGTCAGAAATTTGTGCATACTAAATTCCCCACTGTCAAGAAGAAAGATAAATGGACGGCGGACTCGTTGATAGATGGGCGATGTGAACCGTGCCAGATAAGCCAAGTACTAGAGGTTCTTGCTGGTATTAAGGATCAGCCTGTGGATAAATTGGCTGCGATGTTTTATGACAATACCATGAGGCTATTTTTCAATAAAAACATTAAATTGTGATAATGAACTAGTAGATATTTGTTGAGAAATGAGTAAACAGCAATTGTACAAGCATTGAAATACAATTTTGAAGATTGGTGGTTTGGGAAAACAGTGGCGACGGGGCCGCCACATCGGCGTTAAGGTCGTCCCATGTGGGTGACGTGAGGTTGATCTTCCCTTTTCGTTTTCCTTCTTTTTATCAAAAGGGCCCGCAACACCTTTTTCGTCCGGGAGTAAAAGCTCCTTGCCCTTATGTCAAAGTACATTGTTGTCAATGTGTTATTTTTGGTGATTTCAAAGGCTTTTGGAAAATACCAAACTTTTTCAAAGTGGAGGCAACCCTGTAGTATAAGCTGTTTTAGGGTAGTATAAAGATGTATCTAATACAGGTGGAAGTGTTAGAACAGCTGATTTCAATTTTTTCTTGTCGTTGTGGTCCGACCTTGTCAAATGTTGTTTATACTAATTCCAAGATGTATCTAGTACAGGTGGTGGCGTTAAAATAGCAGACGAAATTTTTTCTTGTCCTTCTGGTTGTTGCCGAAAATTACAACAATTCCTCCTGATATAACCGGAAATAAATACATCTTGACAATGTCGGCTCCTGAAAAAAAAACAAAATGCCTTCAATTTCTACTGCTTCTACCTTACTTATTTTGCCATGGGTAGTATTCTGAAAGTCCCGAAAGTGAACGTAAACACAGAAGAAAACGCGAACGCCAAAGTCCAAAAATGGTAGTTTATATATCACTTCGCGCTTGCGTTTGTTTACGAAAGCTATCACTGACATATGCGGTTTATAGAGTTGCCCAATAAACTAAACAATTATAAACCAGAAAAAGTTATCTTGAGAAGAGTATTAAGAATGAAAAGATTAAAAAATTTAGCTCTATTTCAGTAGATCAACAGATTTTAAGATTGCTATTATTTATAATACTGCAAATACCAACAATATTCACATAAACTGTGTAAAAAACCTGTTATTTTTGGGTTCAATGTCTAATAAATTTCCCCATCTATATTAAATTACATAGTTGTCTTTTCAAACACACGTGCCATTTGGGGGTATGTACTGATGTATAATGTATTGGCTCTTTTGTTTATTATTATCAATATATCTATAATTTTTATAAATATAATTATAATAGTTTTGCAACGCATTATTTATTTGAACGTTCCATTTCGAATTTTATTATTGTAAACAGTATAATTTTAAATTATTATAAAAAAAAAGTTTTGAGTCGAATCCATTTCAGCCAAAATTAGCAACCACTTATAAGCAATGAAATGCAAAATACTTCCATCTGCCTATCCTCGATCGGCATTTTTCTTTAAATTTGTAATTTATTCAACTAACACGAAGAACTGTGGCGTGTTCAATTTGACAGCTGAAGTGATCAAAAACGTTGGGCTGCGTTTTATAAACTACCATTAAATAACATAACTCAACGCAGGTAGTCACCGAACAGCTGTAACGTTTTATAAACTACCAAAACGACAAAAGTAACGCGTAGTGACTGATTCACGACTTATAGAATACCACCCTTATTAGTGAATACAGCTGATTGCAAACAAATGAAAAATAATCAAAGAAAAATGCAAAGTGGTAAAGATGTAATAATGGAGCTAATTGTCGTATATTTTTGCCTGATAGGTGATAAAAAAAGAAAAAAGGGCGCTGGTCCACATTTTCCGGAATATAGACCTCCAAAGCTTGAATGTAGAATCGGGCATAAGTCAACCATTTATTATCCTATCTAATATGAGTTTATATTTGTAAGTGAGGTTAAAAAATCAATTCTTAAATTAGCCCTCCAACGGGTTAATAAAAATAAATATGTTTATACACAGATTTATAGAGTTTAGAAAGACGTTTATAAAGATAGCCATTTCAACAAGATCGGTATATAAATACTTGAGATATGAGCGATTATATACTCAAGCTTTGAAGACCTATTTCTCAGGAACTTCGACCGAGCCATTTTTTAATTAACCGGTACATAAACAATCATTGCCGGATTTAGAACGATACCAGTCATTACAAATTTGCAATGCACACACAGAATGCCATTGTTTGATCTGGATTGTGGTCCGGAGGCATCATCGCTCAGTACTTCTTCGAAGACGATGACTACATTACTATCACCGTCAAATGAGAGCGCTAGCGATCATGCTACTTGATGGTGACGTCACACCTAAAATGGTCATAAAGCCCATGGGCGTTATGTCGCACCTAAAATGGACATTAAGCCCATGACCGTTATGACCATTCTAGGTGCGACATAACGTCCACAACTTTGTAAATATGGTCTACATGTAAAAAAGTGCCGTTACTTTCAATATTTACATACAAAATTCTTTTACTTTGAAATTATGTAAAAGGACGTTATGTCACACCTAAGATGGACATAAAGTCCATGACCGGTGTGACACACGCAGAGACGACGTGAAATCGCTACAAACACCGTGCATTTTAGCAAGTTAGACTTTTTATTGTGGTGTTTCCAGAAGTCGCAGATCTATGGAAATAATCCAGAATTCAGCTTGATCGATGCGTCAGTTATCGAAAATTGTAAATTTTTTTCGCATTTTGCAAGGTCGAAAAGTGCTAAATCTAGCCCAAAAGAGCTAAATTGACATCACTGAATTAAACTGTTGAATTTACAAGCTTACCACTTGGTATGTTTCTGAATTGTATAAAGATATTTAAGAAACCTCAGAAATACTTACCCATACAACTGATTTATCCTGTACCCCCAAGTACTTACCCATCTTACCCACATGTCATACGAGTATTACCTGTGTACATTCCACGAGGTGTTGAGCATCAAATATTAATGCTATCAATCAAAGTGGCGAGTCCTGCGCTCACTCATTCCAATCCAACCTTATTAACGTCACAAATGATAATTTAATAAACGCACGGCTCCATCATCCTGATGACGATAGTTACATTTCGAAACTGGAGTTGTGAACGCTGCTTTCCATAACAGGAAAATCAAACAAAATGCTGCTCATCTGTCCCTGTTAAAGCTACTCGTATTTACATTTTCACTTCTCGCCACCATGGAATTACCAAAGCAAACAAAAGGCAACGCAAATTGGGTCCCCACCCATCAGGCAAATTGGTGGGTGACTGTGACATATTGGACACTTTTAATATGCTTTGTGTGTGTCGCAGCATCCCATAAGGCACACAAGGATAATTCGTAGTAAATGAAAAATCGCAAAAGTGATTGGTTTGTACTCAAATTCTATTTTCATTGTAAATGTGAAATGTGTTTTTCATTTGAAACCAACACATTTATGGGCTTTAAATGCAGTTGTGGTGATTAGGATTGAAGTTCAAATTTAGAAGGAATCTGAGTCGTTTCTAATAAATACAATTCTTTCGCTTAATAATTCTAGTCCCACGTACATATGAGCTACTGAAAATTCAATTTTTCTAAATATAGTTTTGGAACATTTTAGAGATTTCAACACTGTGGGAATTAAAGCATGTAAATCTTGTCTTGCTGACACCACATTTATGCAGTTTCGTCAAAATGAAAGAATAAACTTGGAATATTTAGAGATGAAGTTGTAATAAAAAGATGGACATTTGAAAATAAAAACAAAATAGTAACATAGAGACGAGGTACGTTCACATGGAGGTGAAGCACGTCTCCGAAGACGAGCTTTTGGCTTCTAGCCAGGAGACCATCAAAAACCTTACAAGCACCATCAAGGGTGCTTTACCCAGAAATGAAAATGTGAAAAAAGTGGGCAAGCACTCCACTTGGAAATAAATAAAGAGCCGATAGCAGCCAGCGTGTTATATTCTTAAATACATTAAGGCAAACAAGCAGGCTGGAATAATAGACCCCCGTAATGAGAAAGACGAGGTGAAATGTAAGAAAGTAGTGCGAGTACGAGCAGCACATAGCCCTAGAAATAGAACGGATAATGGTAAGCCTGCTAAGAGGACGGCTTTATCTCCTCCAAACCGTACCGGTCTCTACATGAGACCAGCATAGTATCCTTGGCTAAGAGGCCGAAACATGAGAGGGCCCAAGAAGAGCCTATGAGGACGTGGCCAAGGATAACCCCTCCCTAGGCTTGGTGGATGAGAATAACCAAAATAATCTGCTGGTCGGAGAGTTGTGGGAGGAGATCGAAACCAGATTGACCCTAATGGTGATTGATCACCTTATTTCCAATCCACCCATTTTCGACTCGTCCCTAATGATCAGGGGCTGCAGGGTAGTCAGGTGCGACGATGTGGCCTCCAAGGATTTGCTTTTTCCATACTCTGCTAAGATTAGCACTGTATGAGAGGGTTTGAAGCTCAAACTTGTCCCAGCTGGGGAAATTGCGTGAATGCCAAGAGCTCGCATTGGGTTACCAAATTTATATGGCATAAGCTATGACAAATTTATACATTTACCTACAATAAAATGCAGAATCCTCTGGTCAAGATGGACGATTGACAGGTTTTACGCACCGAAAACCCAAACAAAAACAGCACGAGCTATCTATTGCTCATCAAGGAGGATAGCATAGATGAGTTGCAGAAGTTGGGGAATAAGCTGAAGTTCGGTATAACACATGCCAAAATTAAGATATTCTCTGAATCAGCCACAGAAAATAAGATGGACGAGGAAATGGATACTTGCAGTCTGCCAGAAGAAGAGTACAAGAATGACGACGCAACTCAATCATAAGGTTGCTCTGCTTAATCTGAAACGTAGCGAGCTAATATAAACTGAGGGTCCTTCTCAACGAGGAGGACATAGGCATATGCATGTTGCAAGAATATACGTAAGTGACAGGCGAGTTAAATGTCAACAATTTGTATTCACACAAAAAGGTGGAATAAAGTCCTGGACATCACCCTAATGTCGCATCTTTAACATAGATAATTGGAGAGCATGGGGCGAATGTTCTTCTCCGATCATGGACTAATTCTCTTCCAACCCGAAAGTCTATCGTAACCCGGGGTAAGCTAACTGGGATAAATTTGCGACAATTGTTAGTACAGAACTACGTACTCACAGACTTGAACCGATAGACATGAACTCTGAATTGGTCAACGTTGCGGGACTGTTGGAGACGACCATGAAGGTATTGAAGAACGCACAGCGAGAGTATAAAAGGGCCATAAGAAAGGTCATGAAGACAGCAAGGAGATCGACGAAGACAGCACTATACGAAGTAGTAGCAGCCTTCATGGATATAGAGGGCGCTTTTAACAATTAAACACAGTGTTAAAAAGGTACCCATTTACATTTGGGAGAACATTGGGTGTAAACCTGAAGATGGTATTATGGGTGTACACGGCGTTGGTTAGACCCGTTTTGACCTATGGAGTATCGGTATGGTGGCCGGCTCTGAGAAAGTTAGAAAACTGTCAACAATGTGGAGAACAGCTTGAGTTTGCCTGACATGATGAATTTAATTCCGATTGAACAGTTTGCTATGAGTGTAGCGGCAAAGAACGCTTTGCGGCTTAGAGAGCTGAAATGATGGACCCAACGAAGCTATGGGTATAGTAGGATTCAGTGCATTTTGCTTAGTGGGGTTATACCAGGAAAACGGACTATGCCCGTCCAGGGTTGAACTGCTGGAAAAACTTCAGAACAATCATACCGTATAGAGAAGAGTGGAAGAACCACTTACCATTGCAGGGTGTTGACATATAAACTTTTGCGGATGGATCTAAGACGGATAGTGGAGTGGGAGCTGGGGGTCTCCATGTTTTTAGCAGTATCTTCCAAGCGGAAGTAGTGGCAATATTGGAATGATTAATAGGTTACAATATATAATGTGGATTTGTTTGTTGTGAACTGCTGAAAACGAAAACGTGACACACAACAAAAAAAGCAGAAGATCTTTCTTTTCATGAAAACAATGCTTGCAAACATGTACATGGTTCCTGCAATATATTGCTGGGGCCGCAATTCCTTCCTTCGTAAAGCCGGAAACGAAACCGTGGATGAACTAGCCAGGGACGGTTCAAGTGGAAACGCAAATGGACGAAACGCTATTTAAATATCCCTAAGAGTGGTTGACAATGTGATTGATCGCCACTGCCGCCAGGAGTCAGAGAGAAACTGGGTAGAACTCACTACCTGTCGCATTTTACGGGGTGTATGAGATAGATATGACGGTAAGAGATCCGAGTTTATGATGAGTTTGAAAAGGAATACCAGAATGACAGCTGTCATAACCGTTCACTGGACTATTGGTAATCAGATTTCTAATATAAGAATCCGATACAGGGTTTTGAACTCAGTTTACTTCTAAAATACATTAACAGTGTGTAAGTGGTAACCTCAATCTACTACTGATAACGTGGGTATTCAAATAGGCCTTGGGAGGAACTCAACCTCACCTAGACCTCGGCTTTGTTTTATATAAATACACTCAAAAATTTTCAAATCATAGAGTAAATCATAAAAAAACTAGCATAAACAGACAGTTGTCCGAGGCCTTCGGCCACGGACTGTCCCTGCAGGCTGTGTCAGAGACACGGCCATTAAGTTTAACGTAGAATACGCCATCCGATAAGACAGAAAACATATATAACAATAAATTCATTTGCTTATATTATTTATCATTTATTGTTATATATGTTTTCTGTCTTATCGGATGGCGTATTCTACGTTAAACTTAATTGCCGTGTCTCTGACACAGCCTGCAGGGACAGTCCGTGGCCGAAGGCCTCGGCCAACTGTCTGCTGTAATTTTTATATTTACCAACGGCAGTTGATTCAAGTCCGTTTAAAAAAAAAATATTATGTTCAATTTTTTTAAACTTAATTTAATTTATGTATTTTAATTAATATTTTTATTGAAATAAGTTCTGCGAATGTTGAGAGGGCCGCCCTAATATTAAAAAAGGTTTACCTTATCGAGTCTTCGCATTAGCATTCGAGCGTTGTGTGAAAGCTTTACGCTTTACAATTCAAAATTAATGTTACAACAGCTTTATTGAAGCTTTCGCAAAAAAGCTTTATTACGTTAGCTTACTGTTTGTTTCACTTTTTACTAGATACATGTTGCCAAGCAACATTAGCTTGCTGTTCGTTTCACTTTTTACTAGATTTGAGCAACCAAAAACACTCAACCAAACACCACACATATGTTTGAGTGTATGTGTTTAAACAATTTTCATTTGAGAAATTAAAATACTAGAAAGATATCAACCAATATGAAATGTATATCAAACGAAAGATAACATCTTCATTTACCTACAAAAAAATTTTAAAAAAATTCATCTAGCCGTTTCCTCAAATTCAATGAAATAAAGATTACAACAATAAAAACCTGACGTAAGGTAAGACGTATTCTACGTCAAAAAAATAAATGGTTTCCCATTACATCCCATGAAGGGACAGGGGAGAACTTCTCACAATCACTGACCTGTGCGCCTTCCAGTTTTCACTCACTGATTGGGACCTACAGTTTTACACCGATTCCGAACGGTATTTTGAGAAGCTTTTTCATGGCTATATACTCGATAGTGTCGCCGTCACTATGCGAGGTGACCGCCGCCGAAAGAAATTTTATGGTGGTCAGAGCAGGGTTCGAACCCAGGATCTCATGTACAGGAGGTGCGCACACTAACCATTGCACCACCGACGGCCATCATACTAGAGAGAATATTTGGCTCATCTGACGTTTCCTTTCACGGTCGTTGTGATAGAGAGATGTTTGACGAAAAGTGACATAAACTAGGTGGAATTACAATAACTTCTGACTTTAATTTTTCAAGTCGTTTTGGCAAAAACCTGTGAAATTTAAATGTGTTTTAAACTTTTTTATTGACTGTTATAGTTAGCACACATTTGTGTTGTATTTAACACAATAATTTTAACACACAAAACGAAATGCCGTTGTTGTTATTTTGTTCGTTGTTTTGAACCATTGCCACTATCTGGTATTAGTTTTCAATATCGAACGTAAATATCACACCAGGCCAAATGTCATAAATTTGGTGAGAAAACTATTTGGTCTACTATAAGTATTAGTCTATGTTTCAAATAGAGTCCCTAAATTCTTTTTAAATTTTATCCATGCCACGGCTGATCGAAGTGGTAGTTGGAAGTTGATAGATGGGAGAATGAATAAACAACTAGAAGGAACCCAGGGAGCAATCTACTATAAGTTTAAAGTTGGTCGATACGATGACTGGTAAATTATGTTTGATGCTGGTTGCATCGAACAAAAATAGGCATTCTCCTTTCGTTCTGTTCGTTTTATGTTCAACAATAGAGTAACTAACACACAACAGCAACTAGAAGTTATGATATTTGTCTATAACGAAGGGGTTTCGCAAAAACGATGTACAAGTAGACAGTCAAAAGTTCTCTTCACTCAAATGCCAACAAACAAAACGAGTGAAACCCTATTACTTGTCTACTCTCTCTCTTACTCTCTTCATTGAATATTTCAATACACGAGCAGCTTTTTGATAGTGTTATTGTATATAACTATACAAATTCCAACTATGTTGAAGTAAAATTACATAAACTATGCAAAAAGTATGAAATAAACAAGATATGACGCGAGAGAGAACTGCGTTTGAGTGAACTCCTAGCACTTTTTGGTTCTCTTTTACCAGGGTTGCCAAGTTGCGCACATCTTCTGGTCGTCTAATTGTAAATCGTCTTTGGGTTTCGATACCGTAGTTGATCCAAAGACGATTTACAATTAGACGACCAGAAGATGTGCGCAACTTGGCAACCCTGGTAAAAGAGAACCAAAAAGTGCTAGGAGTTCACTCAAACGCAGTTCTCTCTCGCGTCATATCTTGTTTATTTCATACTTTTTGCATAGTTTATGTAATTTTACTTCAACATAGTTGGAATTTGTATAGTTATATACAATAACACTATCAAAAAGCTGCTCGTGTATTGAAATATTCAATGAAGAGAGTAAGAGAGAGAGTAGACAAGTAATAGGGTTTCACTCGTTTTGTTTGTTGGCATTTGAGTGAAGAGAACTTTTGACTGTCTACTTGTACATCGTTTTTGGTTGATCAACTAAGTAGTTTGAGGTATGGAATTTTAAATAGAGAAGAAAATGTACTCATGGAGTGGAATGCCAACAAATGAAACGAGTGAAGCGCCTTGTTTCTCTGCTTTCTCTCTCTCTCTTCGTTGAATATTTCAATACACGAGCTGCTTTCTGATGATGTTATTATACCTAAATATAGAAATTCCAACCATATTTAAACAAAATTACATAAAGTATATACAAAGTATGAAACAGTCAAGTTATGACGTCGGAAAGAAATGCGTTTGAGTGAATCGCGTCGACTTTTTGGGTTCTCTTCTACTAGGGTTGCCAAATTGCGCTGGTTTTTTCTCTCTACTTGTTCATCCTTTTTGATCAATCAACAGAATGGATGTACAGGTAGAGAAGAAAAAACCCCGCAATTTGGCAACCCTAGTAGAAGAGAACCAAAAAAGTCGACGCGATTCACTCAAACGCATTTCTTTCCCGTGTCATAACTTGATTATTTCATACTTTATACATACTTTATGAAATTTTATTCAAATATGGTTGGAATTTCTATAGTTAGATAGAATAACATCATCAGAAAACTGCTCGTGTATTTAAATATTCCACGAAGAGAGTAAGAGAGCGAGCAGAGAAATGACACGCTTCACTCGTTTTCTTTGTTGGCTTTCCACTTCATGAGTAAATTTTCTTCTCTATACAATAGTTGCTTTATGCAATCAATATTTACGATTCACCCAAACTCATTTCTGTCTCATGTCCAAAAACCATCGATTAAGTAGACAGTCAACATTTCTGTTATGATTCTCGTCTCTCTTCATTTAATAGCTCAATACACGACCTATGATAAAAATACTCATGGTAGTTTTTGTTGTAATCAATGGCACACAAAGACGATGAAGAAGTAGATGACGAGAAGATGTTCGCAATTTGGCAACCCTTCAAAAAAAGGGAACCTAAAAGTCGTCACAATTCACTCAAACGGATTTATCTCTCGCGTTATACCTGGATTATTTCATACTTTTTGCATAGTTTATATAATTTTACTTCAACATAGTTAAAATTTGTATAGTTATGTATAGTTAGACTTGAAACAGACAACGTTTACATGCAACCAAACCTATGAAGATAAAATTATTGAGAGAATAAAATACTCTATTCTAATTTGTTCTATGGAGAAGGGCGTTTATAAGAGAGTGAGCCATAAGCAACTCGGACTCGATGAAATTTCCAATTACATCATTGACCTCAAGGGAACGCAAAACAGCTGATGGAAAGTCTTACCTATTATTCTATGATGCTAGTCTATGGTTTACAATTTTTAACTCGGATTTCGAGTTAGAAAATGTGCGAATTATTGAAGGTTCGGCTCGAGGTTTGAGTTTTCCATAGCTTGAAAACACCTCGTATTTCGTGCTTTACTTTCTTTTTGTCTCACTCATTTTTTGGAATGATTCCGCTTTAAGATTGGACTAACATGAAAATTGTTTTAAAACGGTCTCAGAATTACCGTGGAATAGTCTTGACTGTCCAGAAAATGCCTTCATCTTTCAGGAATCACTTAAATGTTAGCATTCTATAAATTTCGTTCCGCACATTGGTATAGGTTAGGACTCACTATCAGATTCAGTCGTTGGATCTCTCACGACTATTGCTTTCCATATGTATTGATTTTGACAGATTCAACGCAAATCGTAGGATTTGATAGGACAGTTTGTCAACACCTTAACGGGTTATGGAACTACTGGACCCCATGTTTAGAAGCTTTAAGTTTAAATAGTGCCAAAACTTTTAGCTAAGATATTGTTACGAATTTGCTAATTGTAACCTTTTAAACGCTGTTTTTTCACGCTAATAAAACATGGGTCTCTTTAAATTACGATAAGTACAATAGTTTACTTTATTTTACTTCTGCGGTACAATTTAACACTTTACAATAAGTCTTTTCTCAATAACTCTATTGTTGACCTCAGTTTTGTCGCAATCAGTTATGTTATACCACTTTAGCCGTCCCCAGATTCATCGCGTAGTAACGCTGTCTGTTCTCAATTCTTCTCGAAAATTCCAGATTGATTTAATGGTTATTCTTGATTGCTTCAGACCATAGATAAAGGAAATAACTAGATATCGCACATGCCTTGGGAAATTTCTTGTTCAATGGGATATTTTCAAGATGGAGCTGAAAGCAGCCACACATCAAACTAACTGATCAAACTTATGTATGTGTTGGTAATATTTTGTTTTGCTTAGCACAGCCACACATCAAACTCGTGCCATCAAACTTCATTTCAAAGTTGTTGTGACATAGATAAGACGTGTGATTTTTTGGACGGAAGAATTTTATATGTCATATTTTTCCGCATTTGGATATTTTTCTTTGAATTCTCAAGCAATATCTCATACTGCGCATTTTTTTCACTTCTATTGCTATATTCTTTCGATTTTACTTTGCCATAAAGCGGTCAATCCACGATACACTTCAATAAATTCTAATACAAAATTTTTGTCCTCCATATTTTTACGACCGCGTCACCAAAAAAAAAACTGCTTGTGTCGCTCCGAAAACTTAACAATAATGAGATTTGATGAAATTACGCGCACACACATCAAACCGGCTTCAAGCATAGAGTAAATTTATAGTAGAGCCGCCATTTGTCTCATCTGACGTTTCCTTTCACACTCTTCGTGATGCGGTCGGTGTGATAGAGAGATGTTTGACGAAAAGTGATATACACCAGGTGGAATTAAAATAACTTCTTGCTTTAATTTTTCATGCCATTTTGATGAAAAACTGTGAAATTTAAATGTGTTTTAAACTTTTTTATTGACTGTTATTGTTAGCATACATTTGTGTTGTATTTATCACATTAATTTTAACACACAAAACGAAATGCCGTTGTTGTTATTTTGTTCGCTGTTTTGAACCATTGCCTCTATCTGGTATTAGTAAAGCAATTCTTTTCAACATCAAACGTATACATCACACGAGGACAAATGTCAGAAATTTGGTGAGTGAAAGATTTTCTCTACCCATATTTACTCTATGGCTTCAAGTCTCTGCAGCAGCGGCAGTGAGTTTGATGAAATATCTAAACTGTTTAGATTTTCGTCAAACTCACCTCAACCTATACGTGTGAGTTTTTTTTCACTAACACAATCAAAAAAGAGCGAGTTCGATCAGTTAGTTTGATGTGCGGCCATGGCGCTTTAGGCAAAGATGATAGAAATACCATAGATGATTCATTCGCTTATTCACCAGTTTCACCAGAGGGCGCACGCTGTTTCCGTGCGACCATTTTTCACTCAGATGCGACGAAAAAGTGCTCAAAAATCATTTTTATATCGATTCTGTTGTTTAAATTTGAAAATCAAATATAGATAATAGAAAAGCATAACGCTTTTGATATTTTTTAATAATACAAAAGGCAAAAAATCATGGTTAAATAGTTTTTTCAAAAGTTTTAGTTTCCAGGGAAATTTGCCCATATCCACCATTGCTGCTCCATCTAGAAAAATTCCCTTAACACCAACTTCTGGCCAAAGATGCCCAATATTCACCATTTATTTTATGAAAGGACTCGAAATGATAATGATCTGGAAAATAAAAGCAAATATTTGTTTAAAACCTACAAATTCATATTTCAAATGTGAAATTGTACTTTTCTTAACCCCATCATACTTATCTCGGTACTATCATCGTCATCATCATGAAATAAAACGCGGAACAACAATTTTATGTTATTATTTTAGTGTTTTTTTTTTACAATCAATGTACTATGGAAAAAATTATGCCACTGGGTAGACCATAACATAAAGATGTGCTCAAACATAATAAATTTTTTTAAGGCGCTGTAACTTTGATGGCTGCTGCTCTTGAACTCAACTCGACTAATTTCGCCGAGTGCTGGATTCTGCTCGTATCAATAAATATGATTACAATTCAGATTAATTTCATTAAAACGCAATCTTTTCATTCCCAACAAGTTGTAATTATTTGTTGGGTGCTCCATGTTGCCTCTGATGCAATTCACACTAATGCCCCGGTGCGGTGCATTTTCACGTGGATGTTTTTCCATCCAAGCCTTATGCTGATATCAAGTGCAAAGAACCTCTGGCTAATAACAGTGTGGGCATGTATGTATGTATGTATGTGTATTGGTCCTTAATTCTATTTTACAGAAGATACAAATTAATTGAGTTGCAGATACAATTATATACATCATACATATGTATATATGTCTTTACTTGCTACTGATACTTGTACATTTTTATTTGTCAGCTAATTATAATTGTTTATGTAGGTGTGTGACAATGAATGCAAGTGTATATATTAACATCTACTTATAACTGTATCCCAGCAGCGGAGTTGCTTGACTTAAAGTGTCTTAAAGTTTCGACACCCTCCCTACATCAGTTTCGAGATCCTCCCTGGAAGTACCTGGTAAGTAAGCCTTGAAACCAGGTGTTAGTCTTAGCCTTATCCTAAGTCTTACTTGAAAGAATGTTATCATTATACGTTCCGCTCAAATTGTTTCCAACGCTCTCACCTCGGCTGAAGAAATGCGATGAGATACGTCCTAATAAGCACAAAGTCGGACTCGGATCCGATTTGAGTCCGATGCGTCGGATTCCGCTTACGCTGATCCGATTCGTATCCGGTTTGAGTCCGGAATATCGGATTTCGTTTTCTCTGATCTGGTTTGAGTCCGGAACATCGGATTTCGTGTTCTATGATCCGATTCGGATCCGGTTTGAGTCCGCAACATCGGTTTTCGCTTTCTCTGATCTGATTGCAGTGTCCTTGATGATGAAGTGGCTCAGCACTTGACTTGGGTCCAAAGAGAAAAAGGCAGCTAAAGACTTAATAGTGGCAGCAGCTATCAAAGGTAAGCTAAAAGTATGCCCTAAATGTTTACATTTGATTTTAATATAGCTTTTTAATTCTATATTTCAGCGGAAATACCCAAATGATCCGTTAGAAACGATGGAAGTAAGAAGTAAGAAATACTTCCAATATGCGAAAGACCGCGTTACCAAAAAAAAATTAAATGCAATGAAAAAAAATGAGTCTCAGAAATGCATAAAAAAAATTTGATTATTTTATTCTGAAATGAGAACGGAATCAACATCGATATGATTTCGGAATCCATCGTAATGATTTAAAATCCGACCACATTCCGCTATCGGGGCCGAATTCATTTCGCTATCGGGTCCGAATTCATTTCGCTTTCGGGTCCGAATCCATTTCGATATCGTGTCCGAATTCATTTCGCTCTCGGATCCGATCTCGTTTCGAGATCGGACGCAATTCTCGTTTCGAGAACGAAAGAGGAATTTCTCCCGCTCGCTGATCCGATCACGAACCGAGAACGGATCCGTTCTCGAAATCATCTCCGAGAAGTGCTTATTGGGACTCTGCATTAATTTTCAAACATGTTTAATTTTGTTGTGATCTAATAAAAACAAGAGAATATCAAAATTCCTCCTGAATTTCCAATTCGTGACTCTTATGCTACCCCTCTTTCTTCTCTTCTCCCCTCACCAAGAAGCATCGACTGGTGATCTTACGACTGATAAAATGGGACAAAGCATTTTTCTGGATTGCCATTTGGCTTAATGCCATTTTCCGCTGGTTTTGATTTTCTAACTAAACGCTAACGGTGCGTTTACACGGGACAGTTGGAAACAAGATAGTTGAGAATATGTATTAGTTGTCACAAAGACAAAAATTGTTTGTGTGACGTACGCGTCCCGCTAGTTATAAAGACAGTACAGTTTTAAGCAACCGCCAACAGTGTCGTTTCGTTAAATTTCGTGCTCTGATTTTTTGTTTCTTCCCTCTTTTGCCATTGTGTTTTGTCTTACTTCTCCAAATTACAATGGAACTGATGTACTCTGCAAAATTAGACATGTATTCATGTTTATATGTTTGTATTGTCAAACAATATTTCAATAAAAATTAGCAACATTTTCATATACAAATATATTTCCCAATTTGTAAAGTCGTTTGCGATGTGTTGCTTTTTTCTCAAATTACTACGAAACATCACCGAAATGGCCGATGTCTGAACTAGTAGAGGTTGACGCAGTAGGAGTTGTTGTAATTGTGTGAGCCATCAACAGGCATTTTGTTTTTGTTTCATGACTCTAATCGTCAAATTCAACACGGATCCATATGAACGAACACAGTAAACAAAAAAGTACAACAACAAAATACACTGAATTTAACAGATGGAGTCATAAGAAAGTAAAATCAGTTGTTCTATTGCGCCAACCTTTACTGGTTCAGCCATGATCTGGCCGCTTATGTCAAATCTCTTGCCGAAGTTACTGGCGTTGAAAAATCAGAGACAGTGGCGAGGCAGGTGAGAGAAGTGTAAGTGTGGTAGTAAAAATGTGTGAATGTATTGCTACTGTCGGAGCAAAGCTGTCCCGTGTAAACGCCAGGTAAGCAGAGACTCAATTTTTTCCATTAAATAACTTTGATAACTTGTTTGTGTTGCAATGATAAGGCAGGCTCAGCAAATTTTTTAATTTTATTAGCGTCTCTGAAGCAAATTGATTTCACTTTTGAAGGAGCTTGTACAAGGCTTCTTCCAATCTCAACAGTCTTGACCCGATTTAATGTCCAGTTTTCGTTCCAGATTTATTTGATTTCCCTTTCGGCTCAATTTCAAAAATACTTTGATTGAACTTCATAGATTGGTTTTTGATTGATTTGTGGAGATGAGAGAAATTCGACAAAAATTAACTTACAGCAGCTGGAGTTACAACAATTGTTGACTCAACTTTTTCATTTCGTTTTCGTATAGAACTGTGAAATTTAAATATGTTTTGCACTTTTTTGTTGACTTTGACAATTTAACACAACTATTTTGCCTGGTATTATTGAACCCATGCTTGCCACCATCCAATGTTCACTTGCAACCATACCTATGACGTTTAAGTTAGTGAGAGAATTAATGTGTCTATACTAAATTCGTCTAAATATTTGAAAACCAAAACTGCCAATATGAAGGAAATACTTTGAAACAATTGCCAATGGTATTGATTTTTGTTTGAATTTGCATTGGACAGGTAACTCAAGTTAAACTACAAATTATAATTGTCTTATAATTAATGCAACACATTGGCCAACAACTTCAGCTTCGAAACCCCATATCTCTGAAAAGACATACATATTTGAAACGCTTTATAATCAAACTATTTCGCCATAGAATTATGTACTATTGTGTAAGTAATTCCACCACGGGATGGAAGCATTGCTGGCCATGCTCACGACACACTGCGTCGTCTTGTGTCGGAGGTTGAAAATCCGTATTTGTGTAGTCGTTACTAATCACCACCCAATGTACCGTCCGTAAAACTTAAAAACCCGAAATAGTGAAATTTCGATTTGGCGGATCCGTCCCGAATCCATTACGAGACCGTACAAACATATAAAAGGGAATCAGTGAAATTGTGATTTAGTGGATCCGTTATGAGTCCGTATATACATGAGAAGCGAATCGGTGAAAAATCAATGTGGTGAATCCGTTTCGAATCCGTAGTCCGTAAAAACATAAAAAACGAATCAGTGAAATTACTTTTTGCGGATTCGTTACGAGCCCGTAAAACATAAAAAGGCAAAACGCAAGTGGAGTCTGTAAAAACACAAATAGCGCATCAGTGAAATCGCGAATTAGCGGATCCCCCTCGAACCCGTTACGAGTCCGTAAAAACATAAAAAGCGAATCAGTAAAATTACGTTTTGCGGATCCGCTACGAGCCAGTAAAAACATGAAAAAACGAAATGCAAGTCCATTTTATTTACAAAAAATGAATCCGAAGTGGATTCGAATATGAAGTCCGTTACGAGTTCGAGTCGGATCCGGAATAGTGAAAAAAACGATACGCGATTTCGAGAGGAATTTAGTACGAAAACGAATTCATTATGAGTCCGTAACGGATGTCCGTTTGGTACAAAATGGCCGAAGAAACGGATCCGTCTCGACTACGTAACGGATTCATATATCACACTGTGTAATGACGACCGTTAATATTTGTCATAGAATAATACATACGTAGATAATCTTATTCTCTCATCTGACGTTTCATTTCACACTCTTCATCGTAGGTTTGTGGAAATGAGAGCAATTAAATTTAAAATTATCTTACACCAGGTGGAGTTACAAAATATGTTCACTTAACTTTTTCCTGTCGTTTTGGTGTAGAACTGAAAAATTTAAATATATTTTTCACTTTTTTGTTGACTTTTATCGTTGGTATACATTTGTATTGTATTTAACATAACTAGTGTGTCACAAAAACACGAAATTCGATTGTTGTTCCTTTGTTGAACGTTGTTTACTATTGCCTCTATCTGGTATTATTGAACGCATATTTTCCACCATCTAATGTTTACTTTCCATCGTACCTATGACGTTTAATTTATTGAGCGAATATAAGCTTCTATGGTATGTATTATTCTATGATATTTGTATTTGGATGTCGATTTTGAATTGAAACGGCTCAATTTCTGTCGACACAGTTTTTGGTATTGACTTGAAGAAAATTTGCAAATTCTATTTCTTAACGAAAACAAATTCCGTAGTTTTGGGCCAGTAAATGCTGCATGCGCCTCTATCGAGGGCTCGTCTCAATTCACCGCTTGCATGCGCCTGATTTGGTGGTATAGGTAACCTGGCCAATCGTCCCGCTTTTGGCGGGACTTTTGGTGCCTCATCCCTACTTGAATGTAAAATAACAAAATGATTATGTATATACAACACATAAAGTTCTACTTTATATATTTAGTCTTACTTGAATTAAATACATGCATTTTTATTTAATTTTTTATTCAAAATCCAAAAATCTTTTGTATCGCTTTTTGGTTACAACCAGTTGGTCAATTTACGTATAGTTTTAGTATATCCAATAACTTCCAAATCGGAGTCCAAATTGTTGCGAAAATTAACTACTTTTTTAAGAAGTTCAATAACTTTTATCAAATTAAACAAAATATTTGAAGTACAAATGAAAATGTCCTTCTTCTTTCAGCTGTCATTCTTTAAGCGAACCACGCACTTGTCACTCATCAGCATAATCTTGGACGATAACATTTTATCAGGCTGATGAATTTGAAAATATACATACTAACAAAAAATTTTGTAAACGTGATAGTGATGCGAATAACTTTAATTACATTTTTTTTTAGCATTAAGAAGGGCGTTGAGGTTCATGGTCATGAATGACAAGTCTGTGGTTCGCTTAAAACGAATGTAATCGAAGTTGTTCGCATTACTGTTAGCTCACAAAAATTTTTGGTAGTATTTTTTTCAAATTCATCAGTCAGACTAAAAAGTTATCAGTCATGCTCATTCTCGTGAATGACAAGTCTGTTGTTCACTTTAAGATAAACATCTTTGTTTATGTTTTTCGATAAACAGTCGACGTCGTCTCAATGCAGTTTCAGAATACCAAAATAGCGTTGATGTGACGAGTATGTTGAAAGGAAATGATGTTGACATAAAAACGACAACGACGTCGACAACTACCGTAATAAGGCCGATTTACACTTGCATCAAAATTAGTTATTTACACTTTGAAATGTTAGCACGTAACGATCCTGCTACGCCATTGTTGTTTAATTTGTAATCTCTGGTACACGCAAAGAAAAAAACATTTATTGCTCGGTTGCCGCAACAATACTTTGATTAATTTGTATTAATCACAACCGTTCATGTAATTCTCCCAAATAAACTAATATATCGCAAATGTGTTTCATGTTGATGCAAGCAAGTTCTCGTTTGCATCAAACGCGTAGAAAATTACTTTTGCCGCAATTTTAAAAAAACGTTTGCGATAACTGAATTTAGCCAGATTACGAAAAAATTAAATTTCTCTCATTCGACAGTATACACAGTTTTATCCACTCGTTTGACATACACACTCACGCAAACACATAAAAGTGATGACACACTCTAATGCTTCTTCTACCTTGTCAATATATCTTGGATGGACAATTGACGCGTTGTAGTTTGCTGGGCTTTAAGTTGTTATTTGAATGCAAGGCGAGACAGACGTGTAAGTAGACAGTGAACAAATATACAAAAATGGCAACTTTTCTTAAAACAAACTATATGGGTAAAACCAAAATCATAAAAGTTGGAAATTTAAACAAAAACGAGCTTATGGAAGCCCTAAATAAAAGTTTTAATTACAACCGAAAGAACAGTTGGTGGAACCGTTTTTCGTTTCTCACAAACGTTTTTTCAGCTCTAATTTTCTATAACTCGTTTGCTGCAAATGTTTTTCAGTTCTCGCAAACGGTTTTTTAGTTTGGAGCAACTACAACTCGGTTGCTGTAACCGAAACAACAGTTGGCGGAACCGTTTTTCCTTTCTCGGAAATGTTTTTTCAACTTATATTTTTCATAACTCGTTTGCTGCAAACATTTTTCAGTTCTCTCAAACGAAATGACATGTATGGATTAACAGAAGTTCGTTTCTCCCAACTATACTCCCAACCGAACTTCACTTATCTGAGATTTCGTTTGGGAGGAACGAGTTTTTCCTTTGCGTGTACCTAACATTTTTCGAAGACCCAATAAAATTTCTCGTAAATAAAACAGGTATTTATTTGAACTCGCATGTTAGATTTTTATAATTACATTACAACATTTCACTTGTAAAGGGTTTTCCAATTTGAGTGATATGATTTCTTTTAAAATAAACACACTACTTGTTAAGGAAATTCAAATGTTTTTTATTTAATGTAAGGTACAATCGATACATTTAAGTTCTGAATAAAAAGTCTTTCAAATGGCGTCCACGTCTTCTTTTGCAGGAACGATTTCGATGAACCCGATTTTCGAGCACTTTTTCCACTAAATCAAGTCGTATGTCATGAATAGCACGTTCAATATTGACTTGAAAGCTTGAAGAGACTCTGGCTTATTGCTAAAGACCAATGACTTCAAATAACCCCACAAGAAATAGTCTAATGCTGTTAAATCACAACTTCTTGGAAGCCATTCAATGTCATAATTTCTTGAAATAATCGAATCTCCAAAGTTTTCCCGCAATAATTCGGTTGTTGCACGTGCTGTGTGGCACATAGCCCCGTCTTGTTGCAACCAGATGTTATCAAGATCAACTTCTTCCAATTCTTCAAAATTTTCTCGCCATAATTCGGTTGTTGCACGTGCTGTGTGGCACGTAGCACTGTCTTGTTGGAACCAGATGTTGTCAAGATCAACTTCTTTCAATTTCTGCCATAAAAAGTTGGTTGGTATTATCGATCTATACCGCTCTCCATTAACAGTAACGGTGTTACCAGCTTCATTTAGAAATAAGTACGGACCGATGATTCCACCAGACCAAAAACCACACCAAAGTGTCAATTTAGGTGAATGTAATGGTTGTTCATGAATAATTTGTGTATTTGCTTCGCACCAGAATCGACAGTTTTATTTATTTACCGCACCGCACCACTCAGATGAAAGTGAGCCTCATCGGAGTACAAGACAAAATCAGCAAATTCCTGACGTTTACGGTAGTCCAATGGCTTCAGTTCTTGAGTGATAACAATTTTATACGGATGCAAGCCCAAGTCCTTTCTCAAAATCCGCCAGGTTGTGGTTTAAGACGGTCCCAATCGTTGACAACATCTTGCAATCGATAAATTGCGGTCTTCAGTAACACTTGCCTGAATGGCAGCAATATTTTCAATACTTCGAGCGGTTCTTTGTCTTATTGGCACTTGAGCATTAAGTAAAGAAAATGTACGCTCGTAATTTGCAACAATTCGACGAATAGAGAGCGCAGGTGGACGATTATTACGACCATAGACGAATATAGTGTACATACATTTATTCTCTCATCTGACGTTTCATTTCACACTCTTCGTCGTAGGTTTGTGGAAATAAGAGAAATTGAATTTAAAATTAACTTACACCAGGTGGAGTTACAAAATATGTTCAACTAACTTTTTCATGTCGTTTTGGTGTAGAAATGAAAAATTTAAATATAGTTTGTCACAAAAACACGAAATTTGGTTGTTGTTCCTTTGTGGATCGCTGTATACTATTGCCACCATCTGGTATTATTGAATCCATATTTCCACCATCCAATGTTTCCTTGCAACCATATCTCTGACGCTTAATTTACTGAGAGAATAAATGTGTCTATACTATATTGGACTATGGTTACGACCATAAAATTAGAGAACGATTATTTTGATAAAAAAAATTTTATAATATGTAAACGTTGTTCTTGGGTAAATCTCTCCATGATGAAGTTGTAAACATTATTGAATACGATGAAACAAATTAAAAAATTATAGAACGTAACTTAGAAATCATATCACTCAAATTGGAAAACCCTTTATAAACGTCATTGTTTTTACTTCATCTTGAGGGTTTAAAGGAAAATTTCTTAGTATATGTATATATTTACATATATTTGTTTTGCTTACCCACGCACTGGCCATATCTGACACATTTTGCAAGAAAAATATGACAAGATAAATCCGGAAACGGAAATGACTTATTGGAGGGAAATCAAAGGCCGTAATGTTTTATTACATCATTCAGTTGCATCAAACATGTGGAATCCGAGACACTTAGATGTTTGCAAGTTGTTTAAATGAATCACCTTCATACAATCAACCATTCCCAGTATTTTATTTACATTGTTATTGTGGGGAGAAGACCTGCTTGTTAATTCCTATTTGTTATTTGTGCTATAAAATTAGTTACTGCACTTTTTAGTGATTACAACATAAAACTACTTCATTGTTAATTCGAGGAATTAACAACTTTTCTTAGATCACCAAAGTAGAATAGCAATTGAAGTTTATATAAACGTCTCTGTTCCTGGCTAATACCCATTATTTAAGTAAAATTTGAGGAAGAATGTAAGACGAGGAATCGACGGCCAATTCCACTGCTGGGAAGAAGTCCTGCACACCCACTCGCACACAAACTCATACATACAAGATTGCATAGATAACATCAATTAAATATGAAAACACACTTGCTGTTGTATGTGTGTGTGCGTGAGAGTTCTTTAAATAACCTAATTATGTCCTTTAATAAAAGTGTATACAAGTACAAGTATCCATGTATGTATATGTACTCGTATTAATATGACTACACACTCTCTTTTCTTCTTAGTCGACACACTAACAACTACAATTGCACTCACACACACACACACATGCTAAAAGGACCTTATTACTTATTACCTATGTGACATTGATTTCTATTATCGCTCGGTTACAAACCGCGTGGCGCAGCAACAAATTCAATCTGTCTGCCTGCATCTGGAAGGCATCGTCAGCATCAGCATCAACATCATGACCAGCCACAAGGTGCACAGAGAACAACATGTCCTGGGGCTGCCACTACACAAGGACTTCTCGTATTGACGACAATTACTAAAATGTTTTTCATCTGATAACATTTTAGCGGTATCTCGGGCGAATGTAGCGGAATTTGTATAGCACTTGTAGCGGGCACTATTGAAGATACAGGTCTCATAGGCATAACGGGCACTACAAAGATAAAGACAACAGGAATAAAGATACAAAACATGACATGAACATGTCTACAATAGTTAATATGCATCAACAATATATTCATTCGTCTGACACACACACTTTATTCACACTTTGTCCCTCATGACAAAGGACACACAATGTCTTAACAGCCAAAGGACACCACGACCCAAGGCGTGAGCGGTCAACCATAGTTGTGTGAATGGGTGCCCGCGTGTGTGTTTCCGTATCTATGATACAATTTAAAGTAAGAAATGTGTTGCACGTACCAGCAGAATTCCATAAATTTGTCTGTAAAATTTGTCGAGGAATGTAATCCATCCGTTAGTATAGCTTGAAACTGTTTCGTACAATGCATCCAATCCTCTTGTATGTATGTGAAGCAATCCTTGTGACTTAGGTAATCTACAAATTACAGATAGGAATATAGAAGCACAAAGTAATATGAGAGTAAGAAGCGGAAACAAGTAACTACACGCAGAGAAAAGACAATTTTAAATTGTTATTCCTTTGCGATAAAAATATAACATTTGTCGCAAAAACATTTCCATTGCAACCACAATACACAATAGTTGAAATGTTTCAACAAATATAAAATGTAAAGATAGTTTCTGTTGTTGTAAACGAACATTCATTTACCTCAAATTCGTCAGAGTTCACTTTTAATGTTTGCGAACATGTCTCGGGAACGAAGAAATTTCTATTATTTTCACACATTTGTATGAAATTTTTCAGTTTTCCCGTCTATCCAGGACCGGCATTTCTAAAATGCTGCCTCCAATGGCCGGCGAGTTGGCAGTATTGAAGAACAACATTAGTAGAACATTTGCACGAATTTTTGTGATATTTGCTTAAAAACTGCGGAAACGCCGGTGCGGGATAGACGAAAAACAGTAACAGTACATCCTACATCTTGCCTTTGTTAGATTATGTTCGCAATGTTGTAGGTATTTGGCTGAATATCAAATTGAATTTGATGTGAATCCATATGAATGATGGAAAGCAAAAGAGGCAAAATTTCAAAAATGGCAAAAAAGTTTGTTTGTATACCAGAAAGATGTTTTTCCTCCGCGGGAAATATTGTGACACATAAAAGAATTTGTTTATTACCCGATATTCTTACATCAATATGAAGCATTAATTAACTAATCTTTTTTTTTTGATTTTTAATGTGAATTTTGTTTTTTTTAAGTTTAAGAAAAAAAAATTAAACCAAAAACAAAAATTAAATTTTCGTGGTTTTTTAAAATTTGTCCCACTGTGGCTGTAGTTTTTACAAAAACGATGTACAAGTAGACAGTCAAACTTTCTCTTCACTCCAATGCCAACAAACACAACGAGTCAACCCTAGACATTCTCTATTCTCTCTCTTACTCTCTTCATTGAATATTTCAATACACGAGCAGCTTTTTGATAGTGTTATTGTATATACCCAGTAAACCAAATTTGCCGACAATGTCTGATATCAGACAATTCTGAACAATATCAGAAGTCTATCGAGAATTCTTACCGAATTCTGTTCGATTTGTATGAGGATTTTTTATTTATTATATTTCGAAATATCTGAACGAATTCGGCCCGAATTCTGTTAGACTTGTCTGTGGAATTTTTATTAATTTTTTTGTTCAGTTTTGTTATTTATTGTTGTTTGTTTTGTTGTTAATCTGAGGTCTATTCGTTTAAAATTTTTGTTATTTGCTTCATATTTTACAATTATTGTTATTCTGATCCGAAATCGGAACATTTTGTCGATTGTCGTACAGAATTCTGAACGGTTTGTTAGCTGGGTAACTATACAAATTCCAACCATCTTGAATTAAAATTACATAAACTATGCAAAAAGTATGAAATAATCAAGATATGACGCGTGAGAGAAATGCCTTTTAGTGAATTTCTAGCACTTTTTGGTTCTTTTTTACCAGGGTTGCCTAATTGCGCACATCTTCTGGTAGTCTAATTCTAGATCGTGTTTGGTTTTTATTGGATTGGCTTAAAATTTCGTACCAACGAAACAAATTTGAAAATTTTAACGCTTCCTAAGATTACCTTCTGTTCACAAAGTTCCATATATAAGTATATACAAATATCAAAAGTAATTTTTTATTACCCGGGATTACCGGGAAATATTGTAGAAATATAACCAGTTGTATTTATATTTTTGCTGCGTTTACTAAAAACGCAAGAGCAAGGACATTCAACTACATCGAACTTTAACCTTCATATGTGTAAATACAACGAATTGATTAATTTACCTTGAGAAATTTACATTTAAAATTGTTCATTTTGTTTTGACACTTTCCATTTCATTGCAGAATCGTTGTTGCACTTGAAGTGATTCAGACTCATTTTTAACGTTTTACCTTTGCACTAGATTGAGAATATCCCTTGTATATTTCCCACTCTGCATCTAAACTACAAAAGGGTGGTGGGAACAAATGAAAAAGTTTCCGAAAAGTTACTAATGTCATATTTCATAAACAAGTTTTGTGAGAATCCTTAGATTAAATAACACACACACATAGGTAGAAACATCAACATACGAAATACAAACATAATACATATGAATAATTACAAGAACTTGTTGTTATATGATTTGTGACTGTGCACCAAAGAAGGTGTCCTTTATTTTGTCGATTTTCATAATTTTGTCGAATTGTTGGCCAAAAGAGTGAGTTTTTGTAATGACCAGTTTTTGTTAGTTTACAAGGTAACAATTTATTGTTATTTCAAATTCTTTGTGCAAACACGATATTTTGATTGTAGTGTGTTCAGGGCTTAACGAAATTTTTTGAATAAACTCAAAATCATCAGAGGAACTGACACCCTTATAATGGATGGACGCACCTGCTAGTTAAATACTTCGGTCTTAAATACCCATTGTCACTTTTGTTTGAAGAACAAATTGCCACCTTGTTCGAAATGCCCAACTTCCTTTTTTTATTTACCTAATTTCTAAATCATGGCAATTTGTGAATCAACTGATAAAGTCACTAAATGATGACAATTTGTGGATGACTTTTAATGTATTAACTGTAGCACAGTGTAAATCACTTGTATGTGCTACATGGTACTACTACTATGATATCTACCTGATGGACAGTATTAGGACCTACCGCATGCAAATTAGACATAAGTATTGTGTATGCAGTTATATATCCTTTCAAATTTGATTTCTTTCTTGCTGCGACACGAACATTGTGCAATTGTCCTTCGACACCAAAGTGTTTCCAAAGAACATTTCCAAAACTTTTCCTTTTATTCTACGAATTCATCTGTGCGTTGGTGTTTTACCAAATTACATTTCTGGAAACTTGTTTAAATTTCTGCTTCTTATTATGCCCCAAGCAATTATGGTCAATGTTGCCAGTAATTGCTGGACACAAGGTTGGGAGAAGTGTACATGTGCAAAGGTATATAATTTTTATGCAACAGGATGTTTATATGGCCGTAAAATTTGAGAAATGTTGCAAAAATAAATAAAAAAAAGAATTTTTATATTAATTTGGAGACAAAACCACAGAGTAATCATATACCTAGGCTAGTGACTTCTCTCAGTAAACTTACGAAGTTTAGTGTGGTTGCTTATGGACGTTTGTTTAATAATAGTAGGGTTTTTTTTTGTAACTTGTATACGTTTTCCTATACAAATTATATCTTGTATAGGTTAACGAGGAAAATTATTCCCGCTAACGCTATCGGGGATAGGTTGTAAAATGTTGTAGTAAAAAGGCACCGAAAAATACAAATGGTACCAAGTTAACATATTATTTTGAAATATTTATACATAAAAATAAACAAAATAAATTGTGAAAAAAGTCAGCAAGAATTTTATTCTAAAAAAATAATAAAATGTGAAACAAATGTCTGGTAGTGGTTCGTTACACAAGCCCTCCTGGGCTCTATACTCGTTTGTGAGAAGTAAATCTATTGATGCCAGTGTGGGCTTGGTGCCGTCGTTATGGTAGCAGGTTCAGTTTGGTCTCAATTAGCTCGTACGCAGAAGTAATCAAAAGCTTATCCTTTTTGTTCATTTACAGACGACTAGAACAATGATTGATAAGTCTGGATGATATGGAATATTGTATGAATTGCAGTATATAAGCAGCTAAAAGAATGGACAGTTACCCTAAGGGTTCGTCATAGAGACTGAGTGATACTGTAGGGACTACCTTCCCCAAGACAGTTAACAATTTCACTTGTCATATTATTAAGTATATTTAACATTGAAGTCAATAGTTCATATTCGGGAATAGAATTAAAGGTACACAGGTCAGTTCCTACAATACGTCACTCAACTCATTGATGTTGCTGAAAGTGCTAAGGACTAAACTACTGTGAAATAATGGAAACATATGTATGCTGTTGGTGATGACCATTACCTTAATATTTAACAGTGGGTAATAGTGGTAAAATACGAAAACGAAACAGAAAACATAAACAACCCCTATTTGTTGACGACCCCCGCAAACGTTATAAGGACCACGATTTACGGATATGCACCTGGAATGTAAGAACTCTATATAGATCCGGTGCAAGTATCCAATTGGCAGATGTCCTCGAAAGTTATAAGACTGACATTGACACAATCCAGGAAATGCGATGGACAGGACATGGCTGCACACGAAAAAGAAACTGCGACATATACTACAGTTGCCATGAGAAAAAACATGAATTTGGTTGTGGATTTGTAGTTGGCAAAAAACTGCGACATCTAGTCTCTAGGTTCAATCCTGTGAGTGAACGAACGTATAGCCACAATCCGCATAAAAGCGAAATATTTTTATATTTCCCTAATTTGTGTGCATGCCCCGACAGAAGAGAAAGATGATGATGCCAAAGACATATTCTATGAGCTCCTAGAGGAAACGTATGACCGCTGCCCTGGCCATGACATTAAGATTGTACTAGGAGATTTCAATGCCAAAGTAGGCAGGGAGAATGTGTTTCATCCAACTATTGGCAATTTCAGTCTACATGCTGATAGTTCCGACAACGGTATGAGACTGATTGACTTTGCCGCGGCAAAAAACATGGTCATTAGTGGTACAAGATTCCAACATAAAGACATCCACAAGGCTACTTGGGTATCCCCTGATCAAAGAACGAAGAACCAAATTGATCACATGGTAATTGATGGAAGGCACTCATCCAGTGTAATGGACGTATGAGTGATCAGAGGAGCTACCATTGATTCTGATCATTACCTGGTAGCAGCAAAGGTTCGCACAAGATTAAGTAGAGCGAAAATCTTACGAAACCAGACGCGGAGGAAGCTGGACATCCGAAAGCTGCAATTACCAGAGGTAGCCACAGCATACTCAAGGAAGCTTTCGCAACTTTTGACACAGAACCCACCCCCTCCCGATGACGATCCTGAAGCGCATTGCAAACCCATTTCCGACTCTATAAAACTGCCGCAACAACCGTACTTGGTTTTGAAAAACCGCTTCGCAACAAACCATGGTACGAAGAAGAGTGTCGCATAGCAAATGATGAAAAGAACGCTGCACGTATGGTAATGCTTCAGTCATAAAGTAACACAGGTTGAATGAGAGTCTGGTACAGCTGGACTTTTGTTACTCGAGAGAGGGCTTTATCTCTAAAGTGCTTGCTTAGCCCAAAGTAACATCTATTCGCAAGCACTATTCTCCGCTTGATCTCAAGGCTGACGTTGTTGTTTTTGTTCACGGCAGATCCGAGGTATATAAATTCCTCCACTACCTCGAAGTTATAACAGTTATCAACGTTTACGCTTTGGTCTAATCGCGTGGAGGCCTTGTTCGTTGAAACCATTAATTTTGTCTTGTCCTCATTTACCGTCAGACCCACTTTTCCTGACTCCTCCTCAATTCTCGAATACGGGCAGCGGTCTTACGTTTCCTCTAGGAGCTCATAGAATATGTCTTTGGCATCATCATCTTTCTCTTCTGTCGGGGCGTGCACACAAATTAGGGAAATATAAAAATATTTCGCTTTTATGCGGATTGTGGCTATACGTTCGTTCACTCACAGGATTGAACCTAGAGACCTAGGTGCATATCCGTAAATCGTGGTCCTTATAACGTTTGCGGGGGTCGTAAACAAATAGTGGTTGTTTGTGTTTTCTTGTTCGTTTCCGTATTTTCACTGCCATTATGAACGGTGGTGGGAGGCATACCCAGCCCACAACCTAATTTCATAAAAATCGGAAGTATTTCAACTTATCGCATTGACAACCAGGACGACCACCAAGCTCTTGTATGGGAGGTACCAGAATGGGAGTGCAACCTCGCCAATTTTTTCCAGTTAAGTACACATTTACAGATTATTAACCAATGTTTGAGTCGAAGTTTTAGGAGAAATATGATTTTGTACTAAATGTGACGATTTGTATGGGCGATACCAGAAGCGACGTGGCAAAAACCGGCCATTTTCAAACCCCGACCTATGATACGGGAGTTACGGTAGGTACTTAAATGGGCGTGGCAAAACCACCTTAGTCTTAATCTGTGCCTGTGTTATTTAGGTTAAAATCACCAACAATACAAAGTTGTCATCAAATTCGCCAATAATGTTTCTTTATTTATTTTTGAAGCATTTCCTATAACTTACGATCATGCATTTTTTTAAAAAAAATCTAAAAAGTCATGTCCCTAATGTGCCATTTTCTCCTCTGTGGCCAGTCGGAGAATAATTAATGAATTCTAATGTTCATGACAACATGTTACTGAATACTGTTGAATTTGTTACAAATGTGATGGAACCAATTACTTTTCATTTCGTTCGAGATTTGAAATTAAACTTGGAATGATTTAATGAATCTTGCGTACACTTAAAAAAAATACATTTCCCAAATTTGAGTTCAAAACTTCCTCAAATTTTGTTAAAAATGTACTCAATAGTAGTAAATTTTTACTTAAAATTAGAAAATCGAACTTAATCCGAGGAAATTTTATATAATCAGAATGCACGTAAAAAGAGTATCAATTGGAAATAAGGAAACAAATTTCCTTAATTTCGTGTTGGACTACAAATTATTCCATATATTAAAATTGAGTTCATGGGTTTAATCGAATTAAATAATGACTTTAAGTACAAAAGAAATTCTTTAACGTTAAATTTAATTTAATACTAGGAACGTAGAACTTGATACATGAGTCCAAAATTTAAGAACCTTTATACTTAACTGTAGTAACATTACAGAGCATATTTCGATACTCAGTGTTGTGGATTTTGTATATGACCTTTCCAATTCTCAATAAGCTCATGGTGGCTATCGTACAAGTAGCCAACTTTTTGTTGGTTGTCAGTCACACCCTACAAAAGGTAGTTTATTCTCAAGTTAAGAAGATTTTACCATGTAGCCGATATCACTAGCCGTTATAATACTCGTCACTGGTAGTAAATTTTTAAGGAGATTTATTCTTTTCCAAAGAAGTATTTGTATATAGGTATATACAATATATATAGTTGTATATAAGTATATTGTTCGTGTACCAACGCATAGTGATGACCAACGCATAGTTGAAACCTTCTGAAGACAAAAACCTGAGAGACAACAAAGAAAGGAGGAACAACAGAGCAGCAGATTCAAAACAAAACAAATAATGCATTCAATGCAAGTAGACGTAAAAATCATTTAAATCTTTTAATTTTTGGTACTAATTATTTATATAAGTAAATGTGGAAATATATTAATAAAATTTATTATAATAATTTCTTTATTTATAGAAAAATTCGTCTCTAAATATTATTATGTTTGGGAGAAAATGCGCATATGTTTCCACGTAAGTATATGGAGGTTTGGGGGAAACACGCGAATGCTTCCACGTACATAAGTATATGAATATTTGGGATGAAGCACGCATATGTTTCCATGTAAAAGCATACATATTTGTCAGTAAACATGCTAATGATTGCATTTAAATACACCTGAGATTGGGACTTGCAAACATATAAATGTTTGAAGTGTGTTCTAAACATATACATGGTTCCTGCAGAATATGTTTGGGAGAATATGTTACAGAAGCCGTTTTTTTCAACGTGTAGTGAGCACAGTTGTGATTCCACTTAACGCCATATCCCAATCGTTGAACCTATAAACTGACCTGGTATGGTTATGTGGCGTTCAAGCTATATGATATCAAATCCCGATGTTCCACGATGTGGTTGAAGAAGTGACGTACATTAGTCCCTGGCGAACCACTTTGTACTCTGCAGAAGGTGCTAAGATCATTTATCTTAATTTCCTGAATGTGTGATAAATCCAACATGACGTAAGATCCTAGAATTTTTGCTCCCACTCATACCAAAGTAGCATACGAGATAATCCACTCTGTCGGCAGCCTCTTCATCCCCACAGCTTATGCAAACATAACGTGTTTGTAGCGTGTCGCAAATATAATATACTTGTGCCCAAACACATTGTGTTTGCTATTCAATATAACATGTTTGAGACACAATGATTAATAGGTTATAATGTATGTTTTTGAGACCCAAATGTGGTTTTTTTGTTGAAAACTGCTGAAAACGTAACAGCTCTTCAATTTATGAAAACAGTTCTTGCTAACGTGTACATGTTTCCAGCAATATGTTGCTGGAGCCGATATTTTTCAGCGTACATGAGTTGGGATTCCAAGTCTAGACCCGTGTCTGCCTATTAGACAGTGTCAAGTGATTACAGTTACTATCATATCTCGTTACGTACGATTAAAGACACAATTTGGACATACTTGTCTGTTGATCCTGCATTTTGTGCCCCCAGACGATCTATCATTCGCATGTGTGAGAGCTTCGTGTTTAAGCAGGCATAAAGAGGCTTACCCACAAGCTCCATATCTAGTGCAACAGATAAGGTAGTCACTAATATTTCCATCTCATCTGCTTTGTGCTTCCCTGGAATGGTCCTGTCCCATGGCACCCATATAAGGCGGCAGTAGTGGGCAGTTCTTGAAGTCAGGAATAGAGATTGCAGAGATTTTATAGCAGCCTGATTGTCATAGTAGATGTTAAAATTTCATAGTAGATGATAACGCGTCGTTCCAGCCATAAGGCAACTTCTCTGATTGCCATGACTTCTGCCTCTGAAAAACATTACAATCGTCTGGTAGCCTTTGTGCAAGATATAGACTCAGGTGTTTAGAATAGACTAGAAACCCTATTGCAGCCATTTGCCTCCCAGCAAACAGTTGAAGAATGTAACAGTTGAAGAATAACCCCCAAACTCGTGGTGGGTATTGTGCGAAGGGCACCCGTGATGCACACCATTGCAATTTTCTGGACTTTTGTCAACAGACTTATGTAGATAAGTGGATTTATCCAGTACGAGTCACCAAACACCAATACCGTAGAGCAGTAACGGGCGCACAACAGCTGTATATATCCAGTAAACTATTTTTGGGATAAACCCCATCGTCCTGTGATTACCCTTTACACGAAAATAGGGTCACTGTAGATCTACTGATCCTATCCATAGTGTCTGACTTGGAATTAAGCTTTCTGTTGAGAATCACACCTAGATATCTTGAACTATCCTTTAGGCAAATTTCTTTACCACACAGAGACAAGGAATGACTATACGGAACCTTCTGTTTCCTGGTAAAGAGTACCAGCCCGGTTTTCTCTGAATTTACACCCAGTCCATTCTTCTTGACCCACTTAGAAAGCCTTCTGATTAAGTTCTGGAGCACACCTTTGCATGCGGAGGGATATTTTTCCGGAATATAGAACCTATACGGAGCCTTCTATTTCAGTACGAGCCCGGTTTTCTCTGAATTTACACCCATTCCATTCTCGTTGGCTCACGTAGAAAGCCTGTCAGCATATGCTACGGCTGTTTAATCTGCTCGCTCCAACTTTAGAAAAACACTGTTTGGCGTGGAGATAAGACCCTCCTTGGGTGTTCCTTTATTCACATTTCGAGGTCTTGTGTCCTTGGAAAGATTTTATGCACCTTCTCGTAAGTAATTCATAGATCAAATTGTTGATCCCCTGGTCAATCCAAAGTACCTATATAGCTGATTTTATCGATCCTGGCAACACGTTGTTAAACGCATCCTCTTTATCGACAAATGCGACACAAGTGAATTCCTTTATGTGCAGAGCGGTTTCCGTAGATTTTCCCTTGTTATAAGCGTGCTACCATGTGGAGAGCCCAGATGTACGTACGTTCGTTCGCAAATATTAGTTAATCAATCATCCTCTCCGAAACAATGAGACAGTGATGAAATGAGTGCGGTCATTTCCCTGCTATCGGAATAAATGAATCGGGAATATAGGTTAGCTTGATGCAGCTCAGTTACGTTAGAGTGACTGCGAGTTCCTTCCAAGGAAGCTCACCCAAGTAGCAGTGACGCTGTTTTGAACTGTTAATGTATTTTAGAAGAAGACTGAGTTTAATACTCCCTACTTCCTGTATTCCGCCAAAAAGCGCTTTACCAAGTAAGTTCGTCGTCGCAACTACGACAGTAACGCCTGTGTTTGTATTCCCATGTTAGCAGCATGTTGTCCCTATTTTATTCTCTTGCTCTCGAGAGAGCATAGACAGTGCAACAAACACATCTGTATTTGTATCACAAACATAAATATAGTGGGTCGCAAACACATATATTTTAACATATTAATCATTGTGTCTCAAACATGTTTATATTGAATAGCAAACACAATGTGTTTGGACAGAAGTATATTATGTTTGCGACAAGCTCCAAACACACTTTATATTTGCATCCAAACAACAACAAAAATACAGATTTTTAGCGTGTACGATTGATGATCAACCGATGGTATCCATTCAGGCACAGTTGTTATGCTTCTGATGATGAACTTGTCACGGAGTTCGAAACTAGTTTTGCCAGTGAGCGTGCTTAACTGAATTGTCTATTATTCCATCAAAAAAAAAAATGTTCCTGAATTTCACATACATTAACTAAAAATAATATGTTTACATTTTAATGCACGCCAAACATAATATGCTAACAATTTCCAATTAAAAAAATGTTTGTGCAATTTTGCCAAACATATATGTTTGTAGCACCAGCAAAAATATGTTTGGAATAAACCTTACTTTCTTTGCTTTAAATTCTTTGTGTGTGGTTGGTAGGTAAAATATTTTAATAATCTTAATATGCAACCACAATTTGCCGCTACCCAGGACAGATTTGCTGGTTTAGATGTTGCTTCCTTTGCTACTTACCACTTTGAAAACTTTTATCTTCGCAAAATTTTGTAAAAAATTTCCTTGCTCCCTCGACGTTGTTGTTCAATATGTTGGCATTACTCTGTGGTATGCAACGGGATGTGTACTCATCGAAGCACTTCATGCCACGTCGAAAAACGCTGTAATTAAAAGATGTAAAAATTGTAGTAGATTGTAGGTTACGTTCGTGTTCGTGTTCCTGACACATTCGTGTTCCTGTAACTAATGAACTTATTTCAGAGAACTAAGAAGCTTCCCCGCCCCACCATTTTAAAGTCACTCGGAAAATTGTCGGTTGCAAGGCTAAAGCCATTGTCTCGGTATAAGTCAAAATTCTTTATGTGATGAGATATTGGTGATACCTTACCTATTTTGATTTCCATTACGCTGTAATCTGATTAGAAATGGATAAAAGGAACATTGTACGAGTTCACCACCACCATTATGTTTAACATTAATATGTTGTAACTAATGGAAAATTAAAACCTTTCTGTCTCTTCCTCCGCCTGGCGTAGTGCCCTTTGTGTTTCCCCACTACTACATATGTATATTCTCATTCAACCAGAAGCTTATAAGGACCTCTTTGGTACCTCAACCACGTAAAAAAAGGACTCATTTATCTCAGTGGTGGTAGGTGTTATTGTTGCGGGTTTCCAAGCATTTTTCATTTCATTTTGCCATTTAAAACAATTGCGAATGAAATATTCGCCTCATTTTAAATTTAATGTCTGGCAGAAAAACTGAACACAACTAAAAGAAGAATCGCTCGTCTTTTGGAATTGAGTCGCATTCATCTTTTCGATTTATCTTTTAACGTAACGACCGACGGCTGCCATATTCAGTTACATTGAAAGGCTTAACAAGCTGATACATTTCTGGCATTTTGTGTGATTCAAGTACAAATTTAAGTGACTGACGAAAGGTGTATTACTCGTATAAATTATTCAAGTGTCGGTCGGTATAGAACATATGTATGTATGTCGTAGACACGTGAAATGCTAGAAAATTAAATTTATGCAGATCAATAATGATAGCTGGCCCGACAATCCTTGTTTTGCCGAAAATGTTTTCTCCACAAACACTTTCGCCACAAATCCTGGTTAGTGCCCAGAAATAAATACATATGTAATTAATACCAAGGAATATTAAATGTATATCTTCCCATTAAAATGTGTACTTAATCCTCAATAGATTCCAGAAAGGATGTTTTTGTTTTTGGGCAGAATATTGAAGTTATTAAGTTAGGAATCGGTTCCCAGGTATCTTTAGAGTTCAAAAGTTCCTTAAATTTAGTGCAACAAATTTGTTCAATTGGTGTTCATTTCTGCCCGAAATTGGGGAATTAAAATAAATCTGAGGAAAACCCATAAAGAAATATACTAAAGCCCTCTACACACTACAGTTGCAATATCGTGTTTCGAGATTTCGTTTAACCAAACATCTGTTTTCCAATACAATAATCAGATGTTAATTTACTCAAAATCTCCAAATGAGAGAGCACCAAAAAAATGAAAGGATAGAGAAGAACATTTTAAACAAAGAAACCGAGTGAAGCGTCTCGTTTCTCTTCGTTGAATATTTCAATACACGAGCAACTTTTTATTGTATTGTTATTGTATCTAACTATAGAAATTCCAAACATGTTTAAATAAAATTACATAAATTGTGTAATAAGTATGAAATAATCTAATTACGACGCGAGAGAGAAATGCGTTTGAGTGAATCGCGTCGACATTTTTGTTCTCTCAAAGACGATCTAGAATTAGATGACAAGAAGATGTGCGCAATTTGGCAACCCTGGTAAAAGATATCCAAAAAGTGCTAGAAATTCACTCAAAGGCATTTCTCTCACGCGTCATATCTTGATTATTTCATACTTTTTGCACAGTTTATGTAATTTTACTTCAACATGGTTGGAATTTGTATAGTTAGATACAATAACGTCATCAAAAAGCTGTTCGTGTATTGAAATATCCAATGAAGAGTGTAAGAGAGAGAACAGAGAATGACTAGGTTTTCACTCGTTGTGTTTCTTGGCATTAGAGTGAAAAGAAATTTGTCTGTCTATTTTGGTTCTCTTTTACGAGGGGTGCCAAATTGCGCATTTTTTTCTCTACCTTTTTGAAAATACTGCTACACTGCGAAAGAATCGTGGACTGGTGGGAAAACTTATAGGGAGTGAGAAAAATCTTTAATTTTAACAATTTTCGTTTTAATTGCAATCTAAGGCTGTGGGCGGATTGGTTCAAATATTTTGCACCAAACAAAATTTTCAAGTTTTCGTGGTGAATTTCTAGTGTCAAAAATTAGACTAGCTCCTGGGCTACTATAAATTTTGACAACGAACCAAATAATGACATTTGTTTAACAACAAGATGTATTTGGTAAGGTGATAGCATCAAGAATGCTGATTGGTTTTGTTTCATTCATTTGGCCAATGAAAATTGTCAAATGTTGTTTAAACAGTTGTTTTTGCATTGTTTAAAATGAAAAATATAAATATATGGAATTTTGTGTTATTTTTAGAGTTTTATTTTCATTTTAATCAGGTCATATTAAAACCAAAGTTTTGTTATACAACATCAACATCTGCTGCTCCCACCATCTTATTGAATACATCTTGCTTAACATGGGACACAAATGTTTTATTTGTTTTGGTTTTGTCGTTTGTCTTTTACGCGGAATATTAACAAAAACATCCTTTGGCTGAACTGCAACTTCACCAATTCTTCCAAAGCCGCAAAAATAGGTGCAACATATTTTTGATTTATATATTTTTTCATTTCAACGCCACCCCTCACTGACTTGTCTTGTTTTGTGCGGCGACTGAATGTCAAAAATTTGTTAATAATCTGTCAACATTTCATCACATGAATCCGCACAGCAAAATGGCAAAATTTTATCTACCATACCAAAATTATTACTATTAATAGAGATATAGTTTTCAACAAAGAGTTCTGCAAATTCATTCGTATGATTCCTGGCAACCCGTATAGCTATTTCAGATCTACCCACAGATCTTTATCAGCGGTTGTTTGGAATGATGCTATTGACAAATTCATCAAACTAAATGCAAATGAAAATTCACTTCAATTGAGAAACTAGTATGCAAGTGTTCGAAAAATATCGCAAGCAAAACACACAAGAAAACATTTGCAGAAACTCCTTTCCATCTCCAGAGAATCATCGGCTCCCATTAGACATGATTTTTGTTGTTGTCTAAAAGACAACACAATTTTTACATGCAATAACAAATGCGGCTCTTGTACATGAGAACGTGGTTTCGAACCCTACTCAGACCACCTTACATTTCTTTCGTCGACGGCCACCTCGCTTAGTGGTGGCGACACTATCGAGTACTTGGCCATGAAAAAGCTTATCAAAATACCGTTCGGAACCGGTGTAAAACTGTAGGTCCCCATCAGTGATTGTGAGAAGATCTCTCCAATCCCTTCATGGGATGTTCTGGGACACAATTTACAATTGCATGCAGTTTCGTCGTGCTCCACGTTATACAAATTCATCAGGTATATTTATTCAGCCTTTTTATTGGTACTTTTTTATTTTATTAATCAAGCTCAAGGCCATTCTATATATTATTACGATTAAGTAAAAGCTATTATGTAAAAGCTTTTACTTACTCTTAATGACCAGACTAACATTATGTAAATAAAAGGGCGATTAATGTTCCGCCTGAAAGTATGCATTGTAAAAGCATACCAGCTCGCTAAACCAGTAGCAGTCAGTTAAGATAATTCTCCACTAGTCGAGATGATTCCACATTATTCTAGAGGTGGATTCATAAATTAGTAGAAAGATAATTAACAACGGCGAGTAGAAGGTTATTGAATTCGCTAGAGATAACTACGTTTGAGTTTGGTGAATTCGTATAAATGGAACGGAGAGTTCAGTTTGTGATTAACCGCCGGAAAGTAAGCAACGCGATTTGATAGTAAAAGATAAAGTGTAATGTGGTGTAAATAAAGTAAACTGTTGTTGTACTAAATAAGTAAAATAAAAGGAAGTTAAACTGTTGTAATTATCATAATTTAAAACGAAATTAGTTTTATTATTGGGAATAAAATAGCACTAAAGGACGAATTCGAATTGACGAATTCCTAACAATATCTATTAATAGAGATATTGTTTTCAAAAAAGAGTCTTGCAAATGCATTCCTATGGTTCCTGGCAAATCATATAGCTATTTCAGATCTTTTGCTATTGCACTTTCTTTTTTCTTACATCTGCTTTAACAATATATGTAATATTGTTAAACTAAATAAAGCAATATTTAACTCAACTAAATAAAGCAATATTTAACTTGTCATAAACATAGCGACGACAAAAAGTATTGAATAGTATAGAGATCTTATTGCACTCTTTTTCCGATCTCATGTAGAGAGTTTGAGTAAAAGAACATAAACGAGTCATATTTTCTTTATAGAATATTTCAATATAAATGCAACATTTCGACAAAGTTATTACACAAAACAATACAAAAAGCATAAATGTTTCAAAAGGCTTCAATGTTTAACATCAAAATAATGAATGGATCAAGTTACAATTCAATTCGTTCCATGAGTTCTCTATACTATTCAATACTCTTTGGCGACGAAGACATTTTTTCTTAAAATAGTTCTTCATTTTAAAAAAAGTATATTTTCTTAAAGATGCATTTAAATTTTCGTATTTTTCAACGGGCGCCTTAGGCCTGTTGGAACTAACTAGTACATAATATATAGCGAAAGGAACTTCGTTCCAACCGGGTGTCCCGTGACACCTCATGTGATTTTTCATTTCAGTGGCGTTGTAAGTTGTCATCGCAACTGAAGTTTGGTTGCCTTCCATAATCGTCCCATTATATTTTAGACATAAAGTTGTTGTCGTTGTTGTTCTTAGAATATTAATTTGTACTACAATGGGAGGGTTGATGTAGCACATATGACTTTCATGTGGGAATTCAATGTAATTTCCGCAAGTGGCATTTAGACTAATGGTTGCGTAAATTGGCGCAACAACTAATTTTTGGTATCCTTCGCATCCTGTATAATTAGCAGTAGGGTTATAAGAATAATTAAAGCATTTAGCCGTTGATGATTAATCCATTTTGCGCTCCGCTCTAGAATGGTGTTGTCCACATTGGACGAAGGTGTGTAGTCTCTTGGAATGTGTTTTAGTGTTGCAAAATAATTAGGCATATAATTTTTTTAAAACTTTAATTTTTGCAACTGCATTACCAATATGCAATGAAAATTTCCAATTTGTTATGTCTGTGTCTAAATATATGAAATGTTGGCGGAAATTATTTTGTTTGTTTCCTGGTTCCCACTTGGGTTTCATTACGAACATCAATTTGGCTTTTAGATCCATCGTTGCAGTTGCACAATGAATACCTTTGATTGCAATCGTAAAATTAAGTTGATCGGTGTAAAGACTTCTCTTCCAATTTTTTAAAATTTTCAATATTTGTTAATATTTCTATAGCTTGTTCACAAATACAGGGTGGCGCGCGAATCGTACTACAAAAACAAAACGTAATAACTTTTTTTCTGTGTGAGTAATCGGTTTACGTATTTTAATTTTATTTTGCAGGTTACTAAAGGGTGTCTCAGTAAGAATGCACTTTTTCATTTTAAAATAAAAACACGTATTTTTTGAGATAGTTCTGATTTTTGATGTGTTAACATCTATAAGCACGGGTAGGGCAATCTATCAAAATGAACACATGCAAACAAATAGGAAAATAGGTATGATGATATTGTTGTAGCGGCAGCGAACAAACAAATAAGCAGGTCGCCAAAGAGTATTGAATAGTATAGAGAACTCATGGAACGAATTGTATGACTCAAAAGCACTGGCGACATCTGGCGAATGATATGAAACGTATTACTCTCTTTTTGTAATAACTTGGTCCGTTAATAATTTTGATGTAAAACATTGATGCCTTTTGAAACATTTATTGTTTTTGTATTGTTTTATGTAATAACATTTTCGAAATGGTGTTTTTATATTTAAATATTATATAAAGAGAATACGACTACTTTATGCTCTTCTACTCAGATTATCTACCTACATGAGAGCGGAAAAAGAGTGCAATAAGTTCTCTATACAATTCAATACTTTCTATGACAAAACAAACCAATTATTTCACTGAGCTATATATTGCTTTATTTATTTTAACAATATTACATCTAATGTTAAAGCAGATGTAAGAAAGTGCAATAGCAAAAGAGCCTTCAGCACAAAACTATTCCGTGTACCGGGTAACAAAAAGGTGTTAACACATCGCCCGTGAGTTCGAACACTCATTGATTTTTCTTATTGGATTGTAGATAAGATATGTTCCGATTAAGTATGGAATAAAATATCCGCCAAATGATCCCCACGGGTCTGATGACGGTCCATTACTCGTTTCATGAAAGTTTCCATGATTTTTCTCAGAGATGTGGCTGTATCTTACCGATGACGCGTTGGATCTCAGATTTTAGCTCAAAAATTGTTTCTGGTTTATTCTCAGATTTTAGCTCAAGAATTGTTTCTGGTTTATTCTCCGATTTTAGCTCAAGAATTGTTTCTGGTTTATTCGCATAATCCCGAGATTTCACAAAACTCCAAAGAAAGAAATCGCAGGGCGTTAAATCACATTATCTTGGTGGCCAGTTGGCATCAGAATTCCTTGAGATAATTTGTTCTGGAAATTGTTGCTGCAATCGCCGTCTTGCTGAAACCACATGTCGTCCAGTTTCATGCCGTCCAGTTGAGTCCACAAGAACTCCGTTATCATATACCTGTAACGAATGCCGTTCACAGTCACTGCAATTTCGTACTCATCTTGAAAAGGCCTAACCTGACAGTTGCTCGTTGTGGGTGCATTTGTTTCTCATGGACTGCATGAGGATTTTCTGAGACCCAAATTCTACAATTTTGTGTATTCACGAAGACATTCAGATGGAAAGGCGCTTCAACGGAGAATATGACTTTTTTTTTGAAAAATTGACATTGACTTTACTTTGCTCCATTACCCATTGAACGAATTGCCGGCGCTTACCATGCATGGTCTGCTGGTTTCAGCTCCTGAGTAAGCTGAATTTATGCATGAAGGTGGAGTTGTGTTTGCAAAATTCGCTGCGTAGTGCTTCGTGAAATTTGAAGTTGTTGAGAAAGATGCCGAATTAGGGGTTTCGGCGACATTTTCGTTTACAGCTGCAATGTTTTCAAGAAACCGACCAGTACGTTGCGACACAGGAGTCTTACTAAATTTGTTGACCACTCTTCGAATGGTTGCCACATTAGGTACACTTTCTCGACTGAAAATTCTTCGAAGTTTGCGAGCGGTCGCAGAATATCTTTCCAAATTTTTGTAATAAGTTTTCATAATATTTCGCGTTGTTCTTTCGTAAAACGCTCCATTTTTAATAATCGGAATGAACATATGTGACAGCTGCCAAATTTCAGAGTTGCCATTGCACAAAAAAAAATTACAGTAAATTTAAAAGGTGCAATCTTGCTGAGACTCCTATATTTAGATTTATTAAAATGAAAGCTTGGGATACCGAAATGCGGATTTGGATAGTGCAGCGGTACCATGCTTTGCAGTCCTCCATTTCCGTCCAAAGGGAATTTAGGCGGGAGTTTGGCGGCACGCCCTCGAGTAGATGGACAATTATGAGGTGGGTAAACATGTTTGTCGAATCTGGAAGCATCGCACGAAAACCGTACGATCGGTATCCCTATGTTCAAGATACAATCGAGGATGTGGCATCGTCAATTTAGGCAAATCAAAGCGATTCGACTCGAAACTTATCGGCGCAAATTGGAGTTAGCAGACGGTCATTACAACGGATAATTCATCATGATTTGAGCTGGTTTCCGTACAAAGTCCAAATTACAAGCAAGTTAAACCCTCTGGATTTGCCTATTCGCCTGGGATTTTGCCAAAAAATGATTGAAAGGGCCGAAGAAGACAACAACTTGTTAAATTGCTTGTTTGTGTCTGATGAGGCCCATTTTGATCTAAATAGTATCAAAATTTCCGTATATGGAGTGGCTGTAATCCAGAAATACTCCATGAGACGGAACAGCAACAGGGGGGGGGGGGGGGGTTTCTATGGCACAGCTGATCGAAAAGCCTCTGGGGAAATGATGCAGAATGAGAGACCAAAGAAGACATACAGATTATAGACCATGCAGCAAACGAAGTTTAAAAGTGTTTGGTTGATACTAATGACAGCTAAATTATGTTTGCATCGACCGAAAATACGCATTCCCTTTTATTTCTCTCCGTATTATGCCAACCAAAGAGTAAATTACCAAAGCAACTCGAACTCGATGAAGTGGTCTACTACCTCGTCGTCATTAAGATAACACGAAGAGAGGCATAGAAGCTCTTTTCTATTGCTCTGAGGAGCTGGGCCGTTTCAACACCATTTGGTTCCTGCAATATGGAGCAACTGCACACATAGCCAGGCCGGTTATGGCGGACCTCCAACGAAAATTCCCATACAAATTAATGTCCAGAAACTCCACTTTCCGCTGCCCCCCAAGGTCACCTGACCTGATTGCACCAGACTTTTTTATGGGGTCATGTTAAGCAAAAGGTGTACAAAACGCAACCAAGGAATTTGACTGAACTGAAGCAATCCATTAAAACAATAATAGAGGCGATCCCGACTTCAACCCTTCAGCCCGTAGTGAATAATGTACTGATCACGTATGCGTGAATGAGTATGGAGGTCATTTGCGGTCTATCATCTTCAAAAATAATTAATTATATAAAATAAAATTGAATTTTCTATAAATAAAATACATTGATTAAACAAAAAGTAATTTGAATTTCTTATTGTAGCACAATTAGTGCGCCACCCTGTATAAGTCGCTTTTTGATATTCTAGTCATAATACTACTTATATCTTATTAATATTAGACACATCTGGAGTAAATATTGGCGACGGAGTTGGTGTAGTCGTTCGCCTTGCTCCTTTTCATCTTCATCTTCAGTTTGCAGACTTGCGTATTGGTTGCAAGTGGACTCTCTATCATTATGAAAAGTCATTTATCGCCTTGGTTTAAATGACTTTGATGAAGAATTCAGAATTCTTGACCCAACTGTTTGCCAGTTCATATCGCCTTCATTGTTGCCTTCGCTATCGTTGCCTGGCGTCTGCATCGTCATTATCTCTTCCACATTTGCGGCAAAAATAATGCGCTTACAAAGAAAACTTTTTTCTTACTCATATAGATTGTTTGGCTGAAGGTCATGAAGGTGTAAAGATAAAAGTTTCATAATTCAAAAGTTATACAAGGGACTCAACTACAGGTCAACTACATATATAAATACTTATAAAGTAGAAACAAATTGAGTTTGTTTCGAAAATAATATCCAATATTGCTTTTGTATTAACTATAAGTTCCGATCAAATATTTGTACAAATTGTTAATCATGAAAAAGCTTTTCATAGCAAACCTTACGTGCAAATCTAAAAATTAATAGCCCACAGCTCGGTAATTGTATTTTGCTCTTCCCAGTACCGGCACACTCACAGAAAAAATTGGTAGATGCAGCCGAAACAATCGTAGCCGCATTTAGAGGTTGTCACAACCACCCTATAGGTCATCACAGCGGAATCAACGGTTGTCTCAACCGAAATAAAGGTTCTGGGATTGTCAGAGATTGTTAATAGAAACAGAGGTTATCACACCAGAATTAGGGATTGCCAACCGAATTAGAGGTTGTCACAGCCGATTTAGAGGTTGTCACAGACGAATTGAGGTTGTCACATACGAATTAGAGATTGTCACAATCGAATTAAAGGTTGCCACAATCGAGTTAGATGTTATCACCAACGAATTTAGATAGAGTCTCAACTGAAGTTTTAAATTATTGCCCATTGATTTAGTGATCATGTATTTGCCTGCATTCTCATAAATAACACTGTGGATGTCGACAAATGAGACAGGGTAGAGGAGATGACGGTTTTATCCTAATTCGGGTAGGAGGAATCTAACTGCATCATTAGTTGTTTGAGTTAGAATTACGGTTTCATACAAAATGTATGTAGTCTTGCCAGACTTACTATTTACAACAGGATGCTCACTTTTTCTGTCCATTATACGCTTTTCTGCATAACACATAAAAGGGTAAGCGAGAGTACTTTTTTCGAAACCATTGTATTTTTGTTTTCCTTTGGTTCAAAACCCAATTAAACAAAGTGTTTTTATCCAAACAATCTTTTCAGTGTAGAAAAATTTAAAATTAAATGAAATTGATAACTAAGTGGAATTTAATAATTGTAAATGATGATGAGTAAATAAATATAATTATATAGTTACAGGTTTTCTCATATTTGGCGATAGAATCTGATTACTGGCAATTTGTTAACGGAAAACTATAAGAAGTCGGAAAATTACTTTTCTGCCTATGTGCTGACTCAAAGAGCCCCAAAAACCTGGTTGTGTTTTTCCCTAAAGTTGAAGCCCAAAACATTTGGAACAACTTTGTTGACGAAAGTTTACCGGTACAACCAACCAAATAGAAGTTAGTGGCTGTCAAAAGTGAGTCAAAATCGTAAAATCAAAAAAAAAATCCACTCTGATAGTCACAATAAAAAAAATTTGAATGAAACCGTAATTGTATCTCAAAAAACTAATGATTCCTCATACCCGAGTTAGGGTAAAATCGTCCTTTCCGGCCTTGTATTACAAATTACATGAGGTGTCAGGAGACACCCGGTTGGAACGAAGTTCTTTTCGCTATATATTATGTACTAGTTAGTTCCAACACGCCTAAGGCGCCTGTTGAAAAGTACGATAATTTAAATGGGTCTTTAAGAAAAGATAGTTTTTGTAAAATGGTAAACTTTTTTTAATGAAAAATTTTTTTTATAGAATGTATGTAAAAATCAACATATATATTTTTTGGTCCTGTTTGTAAGAATATGTATTATATTTTCCCGAAAAGGTACTTTTTTAAAGAAAGGTACTTCTTTTATTAAAAGCTAATGTTATTTTAACAAAAGGTACTATTTTTAAGAAGCAGTACTTTCTGTAGGAAAAAGCCATAAGAGTGTGAATTTTTTTTTTACATAGAAGCACTTTTTTTAAGAACAGGTACTTTTTAAAGAAGTAGTACTCTTTTTAGGGAAAGGTTATTTTTTTTAAGAAAATATACTTATTTTCATAAAGGCTACATATCTCAAGAAAAGGTATAATTTTATTTTTTTAAAAAAGGTTCTTTTAAGAAAAGAAATTTTTGTAAGAAATAGGTTTTTTAAAGAGAAGGTACTTCTTTGAGGAAAAGTTCTCTTTCATAAATTGGAATTTTTTTTAGAACTAACTGGTCCTTTTTTCAAGAATACGTAAATTTTTAAGAGTAGGTACTTATCTCAAGAAAAGTTATTTTGTTTCACAAAAAATGTACTCTTTAAAGGAAGGGTAGTTTTTTAAGAAAAGGCAACTTGTTGTAAGAAAATGCACTTTTTTAAGAAAAGGTACTTATTTAAAAAAATTACTTTCTGTAAGAAAAGGTACTTTTTGTAAGAAAATTTACTTCTTTCAAGCAAAGGTACTTCTTTAAGGTAAGGTATTTTATTTAAGAAAATGTGCTTTGTTTAAGAATATGAAAAGGTATTTTTTTTGAGAATATTTACTTTTTTAAGAAAAGGCACTTATTTAAAAAAATTTTCTTTTTGAAAACTTCTTTCACTTTGGCTTTTCTAAATTTACTTTATATTGGGTTCAAAACTACAATATACAGGGTGATTCAGGAATTTCCGCACAAATTTCTCCAGCGTATTCCTTGGCTCATTTCATGAAGAAAAGTCCACTAGGACCATGCCCGAAAATGCAAGGGTGCGAAATGGCAGCGGGTTCAAAATTTTCGGATTAGCGATCGGAGGGTAGTAAGTTAAAGTAGCTAACTTCTGAGCCAGTGGTCGGATTGTTGGAAAGGTCTTTAAGAAGCCTTTCAGAATCAATAAAAAAAGTAGAAAAAAGTCAAATCTCCGAGATACAGAGATACAAAATTCACATAACCTCAATTTGCAGGTAACTTGTGTTTTTTTTATGTTGAAAGATAGCCATACCTCTTACCTTTCCAAAATGACCTAAACGAAGCCCAGAGGTCTGACCGTTCCAAAGTTATGACCATTTTACTAAAATGCAAAAATTTTTGTTTTTGTTTTTGGAAGCGAAATAACAGCACACATTTATTTGTTTTTGTAAATTAACACGTTTAAGATTATATTTTCCAGTCCATTCATCAGTGCCTAAAAAAGTAAGTAGTATTTATAGGTATTCATTGATGGAATTTTGTCATTCAACAAGTGTCCACGAATGCGAAAAGTACAAGCGATTTTTGTCTGGTTTTTTTAAAGTGAATAACGCCAAAAAAGTAAAAGTTTACGCTAATCTCTGCTGCAGCAACAGTTTCGAGTACGTTGTGTTTTGAATTAGTAAAAATAATTAGCAGACATTCATTACATGTATGGAATCTGCGATGGTAATGCAAGAGCTGATGCTCGTGAATATGCATTACGTTTTCCTAATCGACGACCACCAAACCGAACAACATTCAGTGAGACGCACCTGCGATTTCGTGAAGGTATATTTCGTGAATAACACGACGCACAGAGGGATTTTGCCGGCAAAAATACCCTTTTTCGAGTGTCAAATTTCAAAAATGTAATGATGCAGTTTTGTAGAGAATTGTTTAATTAAGAGAAATAAATCATTAGTTTTTTTCAACAAATTTTGTTTTTGTACAAAAAAACGCGGCAAAGTCAACAAAATGAAACTCTGCAGTAACCTGCCTCAGATTTTCATGCATTTCAATGGGCTGGAAATATAACTTCTTTTTGTCGTATCGATTTGGAATATGTATATTTGAAAAATATGGTATTTCTACATTAAGTTTTAAGAAAAAAAAATTTAATAACAGATATAAAATATATTCATGCTTTCATGATGACACTCAAAAAACTAAATGTTTTTAGTTTTTCTTGGACTAGAAAAAGGTGGTCGTTATCGATCGTTGTGGTCTGGTTGCTAAAATGTGAAAGGTGGGAGTGTATTCTTTTGATTTCATAAATAAAATTCCTATAATATTTTATACTGTTGAACAAAATTATAAATTTTATAAAAAAAGTGCGACGAAATTTCATTACAAAAATGGATGAAAACACCATATAAAATGGTGTATACTTTTAGGCACACCACAATATGAATTTTCAAGTGTATTGCGCACAGAATCTTCTTTATTTATTTACATTATGTTTTGGTTGTGTTTTATATATCATATCCCTAACAGTATGCACTGAGAAATGCTGAAAAATTAATAAATTTCGATAATTTTATAGTACAAATTTGACTTTAATTTGGAATGATTGGTTAATTAAAAAAGACGGTAAACTATGGCCCCCTAATTTTTTTGCAAATATTCAGCTAACATATTAGGCTTTAGTTATTTATATAGATGTAAGTGCTGATTTACATCTATCACAAACTACAAAGAATTGTGTCTGTGTTTTCGAAAATTTTGAAAAATTAAAATTTGTATATGGGCGTTGGGCGTGGCACTTACATTTTTAATATAATTGAGGACTCAAATGCAATCACTGGCAGTAATTTTTATTGACATAGATATGAAAATGAGGAAAATACAACGATTTTTTATTTTACGTTATATGGGAGGTAGGCGTGGTTGTGGGCGGATTTGAACAAAAACTTGTTTTTTTTTCTAATTTAGCAATATGAGAGATGTGTGCGAAATTTCAAAGCCCTAGCTCGATTCCTTCTAATTTTTGCCGCGGCTTGTATGAAGAAATCCCACTGTGCGACGTTGCAGTTGAAGAGTTAATTTTGGATGCGATAGACGAGAACCCAACGCGGTCCAAGTTGGTGTGGCACAATCAGAAGTATGGCGCGTCCTTCATAAAGAAAAAAAAACATCCATTCCATTTCACACCAGTTCAAGAACTCTTGGCGGCCGATTTGTTACTACGCGTCAACTTTTGCCGTTAGAGGTTGCAACGTGATGTATTTATGTTTTAACGATCGATTGTGTGGACCGACGAAGCGCAATTCACGAGAGACGGCATAACTAATTTCCATAATTTGCACGAATGAGCCCATGACAATCCCCACAACAAGAAAGAAACAGCATTTCAACACCGATTTGCCGTCAACGTTTGGGCTGGCATCATCGACAACACCCTGATTGGGCCAAAAGTACTTCCGCCCAGGTTAAATTCGCAAAATTATTTAGCTTTTTCGCAAGAAGTCATGCCAGAAATCCTAGAGGAAGTACCTCTTGCGGTACGAAATCATGTTTTCTACCAACAAGATGGTGCTCCAGCGCATTACGGGCTTATTGTGCGGGATTGGCTTAACACCAATTTCCCTCAACGTTGGATTGGACAAGCTGGACCAATCGCCTGGCCGCCACGATCTCCAGATCTCACACCACTTGATTTCTTTTTGTGGTGCTACACGAAAGATTGTGTGTATTCTGTTCAGATCCACAATCGTGAGCAGTTACTTGCACGCATTGAGGAAGCTGCGGTGAAAGTTCGTGAAAAGATGAGTGAACAAAACGTGACGGATGTGGTTCGCAAACCGCTGCAATTGTGTTTAGCAGAAAATGGGAACCACATTGAAAACGTCCTTTAACATCAAATGTTTTTTTCCTTATGTGTTTGATTCTTCAGCCAAAAATTTCAATAAAATAAAATCTTAAACGTGTTAATTTACAAAAACAAATAAATGTGTGCTATTATTTCGCTTCCAAAAACAAAAACAGTAAAATGGTCATAACTTTGGAACGGTAAGACCTCATTTGGAAAGGTAAGAGGTATGGCTATCTTTCTACAGAAAAAAAACATAAGTTAACTGCCATCTGGCTGAGCAAATTGAGGATATGTGAATTTTTTTTCCGAAAGCTCTGTATCTCGGCGATTTGACTTTGTTATATTTTTTTATTGATTCTGAAAGACCTTTCCAACAAGCCCAAAAACAAAAAGTCCGACCACTGGCTCAGAAGTTAGCAACTTTACCCTACTACCCTCCGACCACTAATCCGAAAATTTTGGACCCGCTGCCATTTCGCACCCTTGCATTTTCGGACATGGTCCGAGTGGACTGTTCTTCATGAAATGAGCCAAGGAATACTCTGGAAAAGTTTGTCCGGAACTTCCTGAATCACCCTGTATACTAAATATTGATTACAGGCCAGAAAACTTTCCATTAAACAAGAAATTTCCCAACTTATGTTAGTCTAGACACAAACCAAAGCATAAGTTCCCAATATAGTTGATAATACTGGGTTATAGCATAATAGTGTTAAAAAAAAGTTTAATTTTTTTTTCGTTTAGCCCCATGCGATAAGGAACTTCGTTCCAAAAATTAAAAAAGTAAACTAAAATTATCTTAACTTCATTGAATATTTTATAACTGGCATAAAACGTAATATGTTTATATTTTAATTTGTGGCAAACATAATATGTTCGCAATTTCGAATTATAAAAATGCTATATATGAATTATAAAAATGTTATACCACCAAAACTATGTTTGGGACAGATCTTTTTTCCTGTCTCTACTTATATCATTAAAACGGTACTGTAAGCGTGGACTAGTATTTTAGGAAGAATATCAATGTCTATAAATTGATACCGCTACACTCACATAACTAATCGTTTGAAAAGAGGTTGTAGCAACCGCAAATTGGGCTGTTTCCAGAGAATCCCTGATCCCACAACCGAATTGAGGTTGTCATGACCGAATTTAGTCCCCACAATTTAATTTCGGTTGAAGGAACCTCTAATAGGTTGGGACAACCTTTAATGCGGTTGTGACAACGTGTAATGGGATTTTGACAACCTCTAATTCGGCCATCATGACATCTGATATGGTTGTAACAGCCTATAAATTCGGTTCGGGTATTTTTCTGTGGGTGTATAATACATATCCTTTAAATACTTTGCCATAAAAGGTGGTGAGTTGTTTGTCCTTGTAGAATGAATCATATTTATGGGATTCATTGCCATTTTGGAGAGGGAGGGTGAGGTCAACAATTATAAACTTTTCGGTTGATTTTACGTAGAATATCGTTAAACAACTTGTTATTATTCAAGTTTACGAAATCAATAGATGGTTCTTAGGAACTCCCAATTCTCGGAAATTATGTTGGAAAATCAAGTGTTTTAAATGCTAAAACGTCTGCTCTTAACTTAAAGATAAGAGAAACAGGAATAAAACAACTGCAAGAACCACGATACATATAGTTTACAATCGTTTGAATGAATAAGTGAGAACTGAAAAATCAAATGTTCACGATTCTGGGCATGTACATATCGCTCATTTGCCGGAATGTTGTATTAACTCAAAATTCTTCATTTTTGGACTAAGTACTATAAAATATTCTCCTGACCGAGTTCTTTCAGATGGATTAATTCCTATATCTAAATCTGTGTTAAATTCGTTAGGAGAGCATTTGGAAGTTAGCATTTTGTGTACATTCATATACAAAATAAAACTTTCAAAGTCGATTTACTCGAAACTATGTTTTTTGAGTTAATACAACATTCCGGCAAATAAGCGATATGTACATACGTTAGGGTGTACTGGAATCCGGGTTTTTTGGAATTTCAAACGTGGGGGAATCAAAAAATGCGAATTGATGAGCTGATTACCGGAACTCCAAACTTATAAGAGGGTACTTATAATCCCCTACCGGTCGTTGAAGTGTCGATTTCTAGTGTATTTTGGCAAATTTGAGGCTCAAACAACGTGTTATAATGACCATAATTAGACAAAATACTCATATATTTTAAAAAACTTTTTAAAAAAATGGTGTTTTTTGAATGTAAATGTATGAGTAGTTCACAATTTGCTAGTTGGTATTTTAGTGATAAGTTTTTGCCAGTTCACGCGTTATTCGTGACATGTGTCAAAGTCAAAACTATTCAGTTTGCCTTGCCATTTCATCATGAATATACTTATAAACGAACTACGCTTGCAAACCATTGAAATTTACCACCAAAATTCGAGCTTTGCAGGCTGAAAATAAATAGCCCCTGTAAAATTATACAGGAATCATGTATATGTTTGGAACATTGTTTCCTTTAATTGATGGTCTGCTGATTTGTTGCTTCCTTGTTATCTTCGACGTTTTTGTTTTCAGCAGTTTTCAACAAAAAAACATATTTGGGTCACAAAAACATATGTTATTACATATGAAACATTGTGTCTCCAACATGTAATATTGCACAGAAAACACAATGTGTTTGGACACTAGTATACAATATTTGCGACAAACTACAAATACGTAACATTTGCATCCAAACAACAAAAAAAAATACAGATTTTCCAGTGTGTATGGAATATATGTTTCGAAAGTTACGTCCATTTTAAGGTCTGCAGCGGCGAGGCTCTTATTTGGTTCAATGGTACGTTAATAAACTGAATTGCTGTATTTGGTCTAAAGATCAACCAGAGGCTGTTCAAGACCTATTAATGGTCCCTGTAAAATGGATTATTTGGTGCGGTTGCCGGCGGCATCATTAGACCGCGCATCTTCAAAGACAGGGATGGCCGCAACATTATGGTCAATGGGGCAAATTATCGTTTGATGATCACGTACTTTTTTTTCTCAAAATTAAAGTTTTGGACTTGGCTGATATGTTGTTTCAACAGCACGTTGCCATATGCCGCGATACCATGAACCAATTGAGAGGCGAGTTTGGTGAGCAATTAATCTCATGTTATGGCCCTGTCAATTGGCCGCCTCGTTCGTGCGATTTGACCCCAATAGACAATTTTTTGTGGTTGCACGTGAAGTCTCTCGTCTAAAGGGATAGACCCACCATGATTTCCGCCTTGAAAGACAACATTACACATGACATTGGTGCGATACCGGCCGAATTGTTGGAAGAAGTTTGCGTAGCCGTGGCCAATATTTGCATGAAATAATATTTAAAAAGTAAAGGGCAGGCATTAATTTATCGATCCAAATAAATATTTCATTCACTTGTACAAATTCTGTGTTTGCTTTAATTTTTAAAAACAAAATAGCAAACAAAACTCCCATTACTACCTTTCAAGGTCTGATACATTTTTTAAGGTGAAAAATGGTCGGCTTTCGTTGGAATTACAATTTACATATGCGAATTGTTATCGATCAAAAATCACCCACTACCAAATCAACAGAAAGTCACTTGCTCCAATAACAAGAGCAGAGTGCATTTTTCCTCCATGTTCTCTTTTCCTCTTACATTCTCGCAGGTTTGCAGTTGTTTTGAGCCTACTTTGTCTATTACTACGTTTATACGAGAGCTTATATTGTGATATCATATCGCGATATGTCAATACAGAATGTGCAAGTAACACGAACATGTTTTGTATATCGCGATATTATATTACACGTACAAATAAACGTAGTATATATATAACACACCGTTCCATTTTTGTGTTCTATATTTCACGACGGCATTTCGAAGTCTTAATAAAGCTTATTTTTACCGATTTTTCACGTATTTCTCAAAGAATTTCGCGAATTCTATTTTAATTATATTTATTTTATAAATTTTTTATTTTATTATTCATGCTCAAGATCATTCTACATCTCTATTGATCGAGATATAGTTTTATAAAAGAAGTTTTGCAAAATACGTCCTCATGATTCCTGGCAAACTGTATTGTCTTTATTTTGAATAAACAAAAATCATCCCTGGTAAATTGAAAATTTAATTGATAAATTGGGATGAACAAATACACTTGATTACAATTTCAAAATGGTGTCGTGAAAAAAATAGTCTATTAAATTTTTGAAAATAAATACGTGGTGTGCGATGAAATAGAGTCAACACTAATCAACATTTTCAAAACAAAAACAAATGTAGAAAAATTAAATTTTGTTTATAACTTTTATTTTCAATTGTTCAATTAAGAACTAGATTCAATTGTTCATTAGGTATAAATCAAAATATTTCAAAATGCCCCGTTTTGCATGTGAATTAAAATAGAGTCATCGCGATTCATCATCTGAACTAGAATAAATAGCTGTGTCAAATAAAATGTATGTTTCATTAATCCTTTATATTATCTCAGTACTTTATGAAATAACTATTATTTTTTATCACAGCTAAGCAACGCCTTGACATTGAATCATTGAATCACGAACTCTACGTGGCGCAATATTTTTGGTTCCAAATGTTCTGTAATTTTCAGGGTTTTACCGTCTGTTTCCTGGATTGGGGTTATATTTTATTCCGGTCTCTAACATTTTCTTTGAGCATCCAATTATGTCAGTAATTTGTATGTAGCTTCTGAATTCTTTTATCGTCTCTTTTATTCTTTCTTGGCGCTCATGATTGCAATATTTACATCGGCCCATTTTGGAACTTCAATAATGACAATTTATTAATGCTACTAATAAACATTAATCATATTTAGAAGCTAAACTTTGTTTTCAAATTCAAATCCAAACTACCATTAACCATTTCAAAAAAAAAATATTTTTTTGTAATTGACTCTATTTTACAGCACACGTCATTACACAGCCTTTAGAATACTGACACTGACCTGGAGAACAGTAGTGTACAAAATTTATTAAATATGACGGCATTAGATTCAGCAGAGGACCGGTCAATCAGGTTCAGATTTCTTGACATGAAACATCTTGGACCACTGATTTGCAGAGAATAAAAGTTTTGACGAGTGTGTGACTCTATTTCATCGCACACCACTGTAGGCATATGATGGAAATCGATCGATTTATATCGCATACGATTTGACATTATAATAATCGCCCTTATAAGGATTGTCGTCGTCGACGTCGTCAACGCTAGTTTGGTATTCTGTAAATGTTTTGAGACGACGTCGACTGTTTATCAATAACCTATGGCCGTCGGTGGTGCAATGGGTAGTGTGCGCGCCTCTTGTACATGAGATCCTGGGTTCGATCCCTGCTCTGACCACCTTAAAAAAAATTTCTTTCGGCGGCGGTCACCTCGCATAGTGACGGCGACGCTATCGAGTATTTAGCCATGAAAAAGCTTCTCAAAATACCGTTCGGAATCGGTGTAAAAACTGTAGGTCCCAATCAGTGAGCGCTCACTGATTGTGAGAAGCTCTCCCCAATCCCTTCATGGGATGTAATGGGAAACGGTTTTTTTTCTTTATTAAAAACATAAACAAAGTTGTCAATCGTAGTGAATGAAAGCAGGAAGAAGAAGAACATTTTACATTTGTACTTCTATTATTTTATTTAATTTGGTAATATTTTTCAAGTTTCTAAAACCTGTTTAATTATTGTAACCATATCGACTCCGATTTGGAAGTTATTTGATGTAGATGCCCTATATCACCAAGTTAGGACAATGGAAGCGGCGAATTGAGACCAGCTCTCTATGGAGCCATATACAGCCTTTACTGACCCCAGAGCTGCGTGTATTGGAGACAATGGAGAGTAAGAAATGATCTCATCAAATTCACCATGGACCGACCATTCGGCTATCTTAAAGGATTTGAACTGTACGTTTCGTTAGTGCCCGGTTGTAACAGACTAAAATGAAAAGACACCAATTGCATGACTAAAAGCGCGCAGAGCAGACATATGTATGTATATGTCACAGCAAGAACACAACCACTGCCTAGGCAATGCATCTACTGGCGAGTATTTGGCACTAAAGACACCGAAGCCTGTAGTTTTAACTGAGCCCTGAAGGAACTCAATTCCAGCAGCTAATTTTGATTCAGGGCAGTGACCGTGTTAATACCCAATATTATTTTTCATTAACTGTTTGTATAAGTTCAAATTATTAAAAATCAGGTCAATAAATTAGCATTAAATCGAACCCTTTGTTCATTGCATTTTCCGTCGGACAGGCAACTGCACTTACATACTCCTGTTCTGGAATACACCTGCATACTCTCCTTGGGGATATCCGTCCGCCGTTAAAAGTTGCGAACTAAAAATTTTTATCTCTAATTAATCCATAATTCAAAAATAAAACTGGGCATTTCTTTAATTGAGAAAAAATTGCGAATCTCTTCAAGTCGTCATCAAAAGCTGTGTCGACAGAAATAGAGTCGCTTCAATTCAATGTCAACGCCAATTCTAGTTACAAACTACCTAATATGTGTCGATAGTCGTCGTAAGTGATCGATAACGACTACACAAATACCGATTTTTAACTTGAATAAGGGCATAGAGTAATACTTAAGAGTTTACATTACTCTCTTCGATGCCTCTTCATGACGACGAGGTAGTAGGCCATTTCATCGAGTTTTATATGCTGCTGTATTTTACCAATTTTACAATTTCGTTTGACTTAAAATGGACAAAAATCAAAGGGAATGCGCATTTTCGTTCAATACAAACAACATAAAACATAATTTAGCTGTCATTAGTATCAATATACACTATTTAAAATTAGTTCCTGTCTTCTTTGGTCTCTCATTCTACATCATTTCCCTAGTACCTTTTCGATCAGCAGTGCCATAAAAACCCCCTGATAAGGGTGAATGTTTTTTTTCGTGCAAATAATGGATATCAATTGTGGCCGTCGGTGGTGCAATGGCTAGTGTGCGCTGTTCTTGTACATGAGAACGTGGGTTCGATCCGTGCTCAGACCACCTTACATTTCTTTCGACGACGGCCACCTCGCTTAGTGATGGCCACACTATCGAGTACTTAGCCATGAAAATGCTTCTCAAAATACCGTTCGGAACCGGTGTAAAACTGTAGGTCCCAATTAGTGAGTGCAAAACTAGAAAGCGCACATCTCACTGATTGTGAGAAGCTCTCCCCAATCCCTTTATGGGATGTTATGAGTCATCATGTTTTTTTTTTAATGGATATCAATTAAAGTATTCCTCTTTCTCTTTTGTAATTTTTATGTCAACATCACTTCGATTGAACTTCTGTATTCTGTCTTGAGACGGCGACGACTGTTTATCGATAACTTATTATTTTCTTTAATTCGGTAAAAGTTATAAATTTCCTGAAAAGAATTTAATATTGGCTACAATATGGAGTCCGACATGGAAGTTGTTGGCTCTAGATGTTTTCTGTTACTAGGACAAGCGCTTGGAAGCGAAAAATTAGCACGAGCCCTCGAGAGCACACGCAGCCTTTACTGACCCTAGAGTTGGATATTTTGGGAAATAAAGAACGAAATGATTGCAGTAAAATCACCATGGACCATGGTATGGATATGTTAAAGGATTCCCACTGTACTTTTCTTTACTGGCCGTTTGTTCGTCGAATTTGACAGTAAATTGACAACTAATGGCGAATTCATTTCTCAGAAAAACTTCAACATGTTTTCTGCCCTTTGCACTAAAAGTACCCTTTTTGTGTTCGTTTGTGAAAAAGTGCATCCCTACTTCAAAGTTTTGAGTTCGTTTTTGAGAATTTTACACTCAAAAAGTGCAAAAAAGTTGAATTTTCTGCCCTCTCAGCGTGTCACGGGGTATAATGTTGCCGGATTTAACGGCTTTTGTATGTCCTCTTTGTCCTTGCTAAGCAAATATTGCTACCTTTTTTGTGGGCGCTAAGCTTATTTAAGCGCCTTCAGCAAAAATCGCTTATCTTCTCAAACAAAGTGTTCGAAATAACAAAAAAAAACCAATAGTGTTGGAACTTGGTCGTAAATAAAACATGTTAAAAAAAGCAAACGGAAGAATACAGTTGTGAGAAAATTCAACATTTTTATGGTCTTTTCTCGTTCCAAAAAATGCACAACTTTGAAGGAGCGATAGTAACATTTTTAAATGTCGCCTCATACAAGGGCAACATTATTTTTTAGAAACAAAATCACCATACGAGAGCACAAATATTTTTTGTAATAAAAATTATAAATAGTTATTCTATACTATTCTATACTACAAATTTTTAATACCTTCTAGTTTTAATTATATTTTAATCAAATATATATTTTACAACTTTTTCAAAGAATTGCAAATATTTATCGTTTTTGTGGACTTGATTAACTATTCCGTTTTTACCAACTTCCGTTTTTAAAATAATTACAAACTCAGTACAAGTGTACGTAAAATTAGTTTTTATTATTAATTCGCTTTTTTAATTTTCAATTAGACGTTTATGTGTCTAACCACAATCATGGCGATAACGTTGGCGTCAATTCAAAATACGGTGTCGATAACCACAATCACTTGGCGTCAACATTCTTAAATAATTATTTTCTACAGGCCGGAAGGTCAAAAACTGCATCGATTGCTCGGTTTTGCCCAATAAAATATAAATGTACAATTCCTGTTCACATTTCTTTAAGAAATTTGAAAAAGACACTCTTTCCATTTTTCTTAAAAGTATTTTTCTTTTGGAATATTTTCAACAGAAGCTTTTAAGTATATAAATTCTCGAAAAAGATGATCCAAGTCCATTCATTTGATTGAAAGTAATTCAATTACTTTAACGATGTCATGAAATGAAATGTTTGAACTAAAGCCCGCTATTCAGTTTTATAAAATTTTCGTTGCGAATTTCGCTCACTTTTCAATTAGTTCTCAGCTCTTTACGAAAATTTCGTAGGCAAAATCAATTGCAGGGTTGTTACACGTACGAAAACATATGTTTGATGTTTGTTTGGGACCGGTATTTTGACATTTTGATTATTTTAACAACCAAAAGTAACACCACATGCTTTAAAAGTAAAATAGAGTGCGTAGAGAATTTATAAATGAAATGTTTTCAAGGTAAATCAGGTAAATCCGTCTTGAGATAAATGACAAAATTTCTTACGAAAATTTCGCAAGAACTGAATACGGGGCTTAAGATTGAAAATGGAAAGTTTTTTTGTTTAAAGTAAAACGGTCTTCTTCGTAAATACTTATATTCGATTTTTGGTACCAATAAGAAGTAACATTTTCTAATTTATTGTTGGCATAACAAAAAAAAATAAAAATAAGTACTACCACAGGCTAAAAAGAAGTACTCTTGCGTAGGTTGTATGCACATAAAGCATCTATGGTATAGAGAAGAAAATTTACTCATGGAGTGAAATGCCAAAATTTTCTCCTCTCTCTCTTACTCTCTTCGTTGAATATTTCAATACACCAGCAGTTTTCTGATGATGTTATTGTATCTAACTATAGAAATTCCAACCATATTTAAATAAAATGGTATTCAGACATAAGTACAAATATGTATCAAAAAAAGTACGAGTATTGCTGAAAACAGTGCTTCTGGCAACTCTACACTGAGGACAATCATTCTGAGTGTTATCAGACAACACCAGGAGCTAAATTTGATTTACGACAGTGGCCGTGTTAGAACTCAGTTGTTGGCAGTGGCAGCGATTGAGGAAGTGGAAGTTACAACAAAATAATGGGGCGGGAATTGGAGTTGTCACTAGCCGACTTCATTCAAATAACAACAAAAAACATGTGAGCTGTGCGGTTTCTAGTTTTACACTCACTAATTGGGACCTACAGTTTTACACCGTTTCCGTTTTTCGTGGCTAAATACTCGGTAGTGTCGTCATTACTAAGCGAGGTGAAATGTAAACGAAGTAAAATGTAAATGTAACGTTAAAAGAAATGTAAGGTGGTCTGAGCAGGAATCGAACCCACATTCTCATGTACAAGAGACGCACACACTATCCATTGCACCGTCCACCGAAATAACAATAAACCATTCAAAACCCCAATATTCTTTTTCATTCTACTATTTTTACAAGTTTAATTTATCACTAAATCGTGTATAAATTCGCATTAAAAATTAACCCTTTGTGGATTTCATTCCAATTGCTCTTCCATATACATACAACAAACTCTCAAGTCGCCATACGCATAAAGCGGCTCCTGCTCTGAGACAGTGCTGCTCGTCCTGCTTGGGGTTTCTCTTACTGCTTCAAAAGCCGCGCTCTTTAAACTTTGATTTGGTTGATCTAGATCTATAAATCAAAAATAAAACTCCGTAATCTTTCTTTTCCTCAGAATCACACTCTCCAGTTGTAATACAGTTAAAGCTATCTACTCTTTAAGTTGCCAGTTTGTTTGGAGTTTAAAAATTATAACAGTTAATTAGCTCTAACTAGATATTGTGATAATGACCCTTTATTAAGAATACAAATAAAGGGTGTCTCAGTAAAATTTCACCTTTTAAATTTAGTGTAATTTTTTTTTTGTGCAAGTGGCAACTTTTGAAATTTGGCAGCTGTCACATATGTTTATTCCGATTAGTACCAATTTAGCGCTTAACGAAAGAACAACGAGTTATAATTGGGAAAACTTATTACAAAAGTTTGGAAAGTTATGCTGAGACCGCTCGTGAACTTCGAAGAGCTTTCAGTCGAGAAAGTGCACCTAATGTGGTTACCATTCGAAGAGTGGTCAATAAATTTTAAGAAACTGAGTCGATTATGAACAGTAAGACTCCTGTGCGTCAACACACAGGTCGATCCCTTGAAAAATTGCAGCTGTAAGCGAAAATGTCGCCGAAAACCCGAAAACATAATTTAGGCATCGTTCTCAATAACTTCAAATTTCACAAAGCACCACTTACCGAATTTTGACAAAAGACCTCCACCTTCATACGTACAAAATTTAGCTTACTCAGGAGCTCAAACCAGCAGATCATGGAAAGCGCTGGCAATTCGTTCAATGGGTAATGGAGCAAAGTGAAGTCAATACCAATTTTCCAAAAATCTCATCTTCTCCGATGTAGCGAATTTCTTTCTGAATGTCTTCGTGAATACACAAAATTTTCGTATTTGGGGCTCAAAAAATTCCTCTGCAATCCACGAGAAACAAATGCACCCACAACGAGCAACTGTCTGGTGCGGATTTTGGTCAGGCGGCGTGATTGGGCATTACGTTTTTCACGACGAGGTCGAAATTGCAGTGACTGTGAACGGCATTCGCTACAGGTATATGATAACGGAGTTCTTGTGGACTCAACTGGACGGCATGAATCTGGACGACATGTAGTTTCAACAAGACGGCGCCACCTGCCAAACCGCGCATGAAACAATCGATTTATTGCAGCAACGATTTCCAGAACAAATTATCTCAAGGAATTTTGATGGCCACCAAGATGATGCAATTTAACGCCCTGCAATTTATTTCTTTGGGGTTTTGTGAAAACTCGGGTTTATGCGAATAAACCATAAACAATTGCTGAGCTCAAATCTCTGTGAAAAGGTTATGGACAATTTCATGGAAAATCTAATTTTATAGAGTAATGACCTGTCATCAGAGCCGTGGGGAGGATATTTAACGGATGTTTTATTCCATACTTAATCGGAACATGTCTTCTTTCCAATTCAATAAAAAAATCACAACTATCTGGAAATGTTACGCATTGGCTTACAATTACATCCACCATCGCCCTTTTTGTATTGGATGTATTCAGGTAGTATTTACAAACATATGTTTTTATTCTAAAATGAAAAGTGCATTCTTACTAACACACCCTTTATTTACTTCCAAAATTTTCTTCAAGTCGTTACTAAAAACTGTGCCGATACAAATAGAGTCATTGCAATTCAACGTCGACATCAATTTTACTTACAAAATACCAAATATCTGTTGACAGTCGTCGAATGTTATCGATAACGACTACGGGAATACAAAGGTTCAATCGTCGACACAAGACATCGTCATTTTATGGCGACGACGGCAACCGGAATATGGGTGAATGTCTGTACTTATATACACTCCGGTTCACTTATTTAAAGTCACTTAAAAATTCCATATTCAGCAGCCTGTATCTTTTGCAATTTGTAACCGATTGCAGAATTTTAAAATGGAAATAAAAGCTAGACATTTTGAGATATAAAACAAATTATGACAATAGTGGTTTCTTAACTAAATAACTTTTTTGAGCAATATATAAAAAAAATCCAAAATAATAACTTAAATAAAGGCACTTTATTATTTTTTCATTATTTTTAAAGTAAGCCATGATTTTTTGTAGGGAACGTTTGTTTATTACAATTTATTACATCTTAATCATTTTACGAGTCAAAATGGCAAAACAAAAAATGTTAAATCTATCGCAAAAAACTAAAATCGATGTTTACCGTTCTGAAGGATATTCTAACCGCTAAAAAAATTGGACGGAGTCCAACAGTTGTTGACAATTACATCAAGGACCCCGAGAGGTATGGAACAAATTGTAATGGAAGGGTTTCATTGTCTTAATCTACGCATGAGAAAAGAAAAATCATCAGAATTGCTTCTAATTCTGCCTTAACCTTGTCAAAAATAAGAGCTCAAGCTGGAGTGGAAGCGAGCAAGTCATCAGACAAGTCAGAGTAATTAAGAGCTGTGAGTATCTTAAATACCTGAAATTACAAAAAAAAACCGCCACTAAATGCTCTTCGTAAGGAAAAGCGGCTTCAATTCGCAAGAGACTACATGGTATGGGATGTGCAGCCAAGAGGTCATGTAAATGACTGGAGAACCGTTGTATTGATGAGAAGAAGTTTAATTTGAATGGGCCTGATGTCTACAACTATTATTTCCATGATCTGCGCAAAGAAAAGCGTTTTTTGAACCGACATCACAGCCGAGAGGGCGGCATTATGGTGTGGGGTGCTATTACGTACTATGGCATCATCGATCTTGAATTTCAAAGTGCAAAAATGGCTGGTACAAGCTATAAATCGTTATAGGAATCGGCTTTTCCGAAGTACAGTGAACTAGCTGGTCCCATATCTTGGATATTGCAACAGGATAATTCCCCTATACACAACGCGAGAGTAGTAAAGGAGTTCATTGCAAGCCAAAATGTTAATATTCTTGACTGGCCACCCTATTCGCCAGATCTAAACATTAACGAAACATAAATGTATCTCGTAAGGTCTCTGAAGGAGGTAGACAATTTGATGACAAGCGGTCACTAATTCAGGCCATTGTTGTTCCTTTGTTGGACGTTGTGTACAATTGCCTCTATCTGGTGTTATTGAAACATGCTTTCCACCATCCAATGTTCACTTGCAACCATACCTATGACGTTTAATTTATTGAGAGAATAAATGTGTCTATACTATATTCGCCTATGCATAGGGTAATTTCAAATGGGGTTGCCATTCTTCTCATCTGACATTTGCTTTCACACTATTCGTGGTGCTTTCGGTGAGATAGAGATAATTGACTTCCACCAGGTGGAATTATAAAAATTGTTGACTTACATTTGATGTAAAACAATTGAAATTTAAACGTAATTTGGAATTGTCTGTTATCTTTTATTGTCAGTATATAGTATATTATATATATAGTATACATATATTTGTGGTGTATTTACACAAAAATGTAAACGCACAAAACGAAATGCTGCTGTTTTTTGTTGTTGGTTGGTTTGAGCCATTGCCTCTATCTGGTATTATTAAAGCAATACCTTCCAACATCCAACCGCCCATCTGCTACACACCAAATGTCATCAATTTAATGAGAGAGGTGGCTACTCTGTGCGTCATTACTCTATGTATTAAATAGTCAAGTCGTATTCGATTTTGACTCGATTGAATTTCATTATATCCAGGATAATTTTCTAATTATGCTTATCATGACACGGCGTTTGAGCCCATAGTGACCAAAAAATAATATTTTTTTTTGCCCAAATACACTAGGAATCGAAACTTCAATGCCGGAAGGAGAGCTGCGTATGCAAAAAGTTTGACCTTCCCGGAATCAACACTTCAATTCCCAACTTTTGAGACTCCGCCTCCATCAAAAAAAAAATGTTTTCAGTACACCCTAATGTACTTGTACGTTCCTGAAGTGGTCTGCTTGAATATTATAATTAAAACACAGCTTCTCGGTTAATTATAAAGAGAAAATATTGAAAGGAAAATATTGAAAAGCTACAAAATATTTTATAACAAGAATAACTGAATCACATTGAATAAATAATTACAAGCGAAAGTGTAGTACGACAGGACCTCAAAATACAAAAATGAAATCCACTTGGACTTAAGCTTATAAATATATTTATGAACGAATTTAGAGCCAACAAATTTTTACAGAAAATTTAATCAATTTCCATTAAATTTTTCGTCCTAAATTTGTTTCTATTTTTTCTATTTGTCTTTGGGATGTGCAACAAAAAGTTAATGGATGGGATGTTTGCTCCGCCGATAACTTTGATCAATCCATCACTCCATTAGACATATTGTTTGTGAGTAGGATAGTGGGACAGGGGCACAGGGGGGGGGGGGGGGGGCAGGCTGTATAAGTGGACTACATTTGCTACTCACTTGCACTTGGAGGCAATTTCTTGTTCGTTTATAGCAATTTTGGATGTTTGCAAGAATTCCATCAGATGGGGAGGCAGATCCCTAAAGCAACTGTCGACCATTTTTTGTGTGTTGCCACATTTGACCACATTCCGGTCCGTGTTGGGCATGGAGGATGCAATACTCGTTACATTGCTGATATTTGATGTTGTCAACGTTGCCGCAGATGCAGATGCCGTTGTGCCGTTGTTGATAAATGCTTCATAAATCCTGGTTGCATTATACGGATTTAAATTGTCCTGTTGCGAATTGACGTTCATTAGTAAAATTGTGTGAATGACTGCTAATTGCAATAGGTGTCGCATATCTTGCACCACCTCCAATTTCAGATACATTTTAAATGCGTTTATTAGCGATACAAGTTGACCCACGTTGTGTGTTAAATGTGAAACACTTTCACTTCCGTTTTCCGTGTTCCGGTTGATGTTGAGGTTTTATACTTTGTGGTGAAGAAAACCAACCACACAACTTAATTCGCTCTTTTATCGTGTCGACAACTGAGTAGTACTATCACCACTTTACTGGAGACATGTTGCTTTCCCGTTTCAATATAAGAATTCACATAACTTTAACGTAACACAAACGAGATGCAAAAGAAAAGCTCGTAAATTGTTCGAGTTCCGTTCCGCTCTAAGCAGGTGTAAACAGTTTGAAAGTAATCGGAATACTGACTTTCCTAACGGATGCCACAACTGATTTATTCAGCAGTTGGTCAAAACAACCTACTGTTGCATGTAAGTAAAGTCTCCAATTAGACGGAGAGTTTTCCAGAGAAAGAGAGAGCAAGAGAAAATGTAAAAAATATTGGCGCATGCCCAGCATGCAAGGATGCACGTGTTGTTTCAGTTGTAATGACAATATCATACACATGCGAAATGCAATTTAAAACATCTAGACATTTGTCATTCAACACAAGATCCTTTGTAACTTTCAGGGAGCTATGCATTTGCAGTACTTCCACAGCATCCACAGTAATGTGGCAACAATTTCCCTCTTCTATCCTCGGTTGCTAATTGCTAATATTCTGCTGTAGTTTTATTGCTTTGCGGCCATGGAAATGTGTGTTTGAGATTGTTGCCAACTGCACTTGGGCCTTAATAGCATTTTAAATTGCAGCTTCATAGGGGCAGACACGTACAGGGTTTTTTTAAATAGATTACAATGTGGCAACGTGCACGTACGGATATGAGCCCACATTGCACCCTAACTACAAAAGGGTATTAACTTAAAATTTACATATTCAGTAGAGGTAAAGTAGAATTTTTTAACATTCCCCAATAATGAATCTATTCATAACGGATTTTTTTAAAGAAAGAAAAAGACAAAATGATGAAAGAATTGTATAGTGGGTATAAATGGTCCTGGCTTATTGTTTTTAAGCAAAACAAGACAAATTTGCATTATTATTTTATTACTTTATTGTAGGTTAGGGTGAGATAGATACATATGTATGTATATATAACACCTTCAAATATCTTACCCACTAAGATAAAAAGCCACGTGTCTACCATCTTCCTGCATAATTCAACAAACAGACTTATGTTTCAACATCAAATTCTATTTCTGCGGAAAATAAAGATAGAATCACGTTGATCTAAAATCTCTTGATGCCATGTATTGTGCACTGTTTCCTGCAGCAGAATAAATTATTTATGAAAGCAAACAATTTTTGGATTAAGTTGTATATAAAAGTACACATACATGTTTTAGGCTGCGGGTTTAGTGGATTATTTTTCATGGCACAATAAAATGTTTTAAATTTTTCCTAATGCCGAATATTGGCACTTGCACCTCTGGGCCACAACCTCAATCCGTTTTGCCAGCGAAATTTTTAATTCAGTAATAGTTAAATTACAGTTTAATTTACAGTCAAGTAAAACAATGCCTTTTATAATTTAAGAGAAATATGGTCAACAAGTGTGCAAACAGCAAATGATCGTAAATTTTCAATCTAATGTTGGGAAAGATACTTCGATATTACACGCAAAGAAAAAAACGTTTATTGCTCGGTTGCCGCAACAATACTTTAATTGATTTGGATTAATTTATTAATCGCTACCGTTCGTGTGAGTTCTCCCAAATAAACTCATATATCGCAAATGTTTATCATGTTGTTGCAAACGACTTCTCGTTTGCATTAAACGAGTACAAAATTACCATTTTTTCTAATAAGAGCACCGATTCTGTCGACTGTATACTAGTGCCCTGGATGAATGCACTCTCTTTTAGAATACATTCATTATCTCACTGTACCAATCCCAACAGTCCGAATAGTGTAAACAACGAAATGAAACGATACGTTCCTGTGTGCTCTTGGAATGAATGTTGTATGAATCTCTGCTACGCTGTTCGTCTTAATTCTGTTACGACAACACAACATTTTACTCAATAAATGTTCGTGAATGTAAAAACCATTCGAATACATAAGAACTATTTGAATGAAAAAAACGGTAAATTATGAGTGGTTATGGGTCTCATTTGCTTTCTCGTTACTGAAAAGATCAGCAACGTTATGTGAAGACTAAAGAAAGAAATATTCGTTTTTTATGAGTTTAACTGGAAAAATATATACTCGTATTAGAAAATGGAAATTGATGAAGTAAATTATTTTAAAAAGAATTTATTAAACATTAAAAATATGTAGTCCTCAACTCAATCGGCCGCAGCAAAGTTTGGGAAGTTTTTTCCTTAATTGTGGATGGAGACGGCAAAGAAATGAAATATGTCAGTTGCAATAACTGCAAACAAATTTTGAAACATTCAACTTCGACATCAAACCTAGTGGGGCACAAGTGCTACATTTCTAAAATTGACTTAATTCTAATCATATTCTTTATTCCAAAGAAATTAGAACTTCAAATTTGCTTTAGTTACGCTTTTTTTAATATGTCTTATGAATACATCTCATTATTCGAATAGTTTTGCTTGTCTCTAAAGACCTTTTACTCAATCTAGTCAATACTCCTTCATACAAGAACTCTCTATGCTCGGTTTCATTGTGTGTTCGTACCCAATGCAACACGCTGAGAAGAATGGTTGTATGTATCGTACTCTAATCGCTAGAATGAGAACATTAACATCCCTGCAGTTTCACAAGTAGTGGCTGGCAACATTTCATCGACTACATCGCCATTGATTTTTCATTGACTACATCGCCGATTACATTGGTACTCAGTGGTAATCTGTAAGGTAGTGTCTCCAGAGATTTTCTATTGTTTTTCTTAACCTGTCGACGAAATGTTACCGATAAATGCGTCGACGAAATGTTACCGATAAATGCGTCGACGAAATGTTACCGATGAAGTAATCGACGAACAGTAAGGCATTACCAAAGCGGACATCGCCTTGTTAAATTCGCCGCTCAAAAGCATTGCTGGTAGTTTAGCGAGTAGTCGACGAAAGGTTTGTGGTAGTCGATGAACTCATCAGCGTAGAGTCGATTACCAATACTGCAGGGATATTCAAAAAAAAAAAATTAATGTATTTGAATGTGTGCAAATGTATACTCATGCAGGTCTCTATTGTATACACAGTCTTATCCACTCGTTTGGCATACACACTCACGCATACACATTAAAGTGATCACACACTCTAATGCTTCTTCTACCTTGTCGATATATCTTGGATGGGCAATTGAGGCGTTGCAGTTTGCTGCGCTTTTAGTTGTTACTTAAATGCAAGGCGAGACAGACAAGTAGACAGTGAAAAAATAGACAAAAATGCCAACTTTTATTAAAACCAACTTTATGGGTAAAACCAAAATCATAAAAGTTGGAAATTTAAACAAAAAAGAGCTTATGGAAGCCATAAATATAAGTTTTTAATTACAACTCGGTTGCTGTAAACGAAAGAACAGTTGGTGGAACCGTTTTTCGTTTCTCACAAACGTTTTTCAACATTAGGTTTTCATAACTCGTTTATTGCAAACGTTTTTCAGTTCTCGAAAACGTTTTTTTAGTTAGGATCAACTATGACTCGGTTATGTGTAACGTTTCTGTCAAACGTTTTCATAACTCGTTTGCTGCAAATATTTTTCGGTTCTCCCAAACTAAATGAAATCTATGGCTTAACAGAAGTACGATTCTCCCAACTACAGTTCCCAAACGAACGTCAGTTATCTGAGATTTCGTTTGGGAGTAACGAGTTTTTTTATTTGCGTGTTGATACAGCAAAAACAAAAAATATGACTATTTGTATAGTTGCACGGTCTCGCTACGTAACACACATAGATAAATGACGTATAGAGAAACGATTTGACTCAGTAAATTTACGAAGTTTGGTGTGTTGCAGATGGGTGGTTGCATGTTGGAAAGTATTGCTTTAATAATACCAAATATACCACAAATATGTAATAACAATAAAATGTAAAATGCAATACGTTTAATATTCACAGTATTTCACCAAAACGTCATGAAATTTACGGCAAATAACTCTCTATCGCACCGACCGCACCACGAATAGTGGTAAAGGAAATGTCAGATGAGAACAATGGTACAGCTCTATGGTAACACACTTCAGAAAAATCTTCTGAGGTATTGGTTAAAAAAATGGTTTCCCATTACATCCCATGAAGGAATTGGGGAGAGCTTTTCACAACCGTTCGATTCCTTCACTGACGACCTTACTTTTCTTTCGACGACGGTCACTTCGCTTATTGATGGCGACACTATCGAGTATTTAGCTATGAAAAAGCTTCTCAAAAATACCGTTTGGAACCGGTGCAAAACTGTAGGTGCCAATCAAATTTAGTAGAATAGATTGCAATAGAGATGTCTTAAATAGACTTGTGTCAACATCTGATCTCTTAATATCGTAAGTTGTAGCAGGAATAAACGTTCAAAAAATCCAAGTCCTTCTCAAAGGCGGCACTGGAAATTTTGATGTCAAGTGCACAATATGATTGACCACATTTTCGAGTCTAATACTCCTATTTGCGTCGGTGGTGCAATGGCTAATGTCCGCGGCTCTTATGCATGAGAACGTGGGTTCGATCCCTGCTCTGGCCACCTTAAATTACCTTCGACGACGGCCACCTCGCTTAGTGATGGCGACACTATCGACTACTTAGCCATGAAAAATCTTCTCAATATACCGTTCGGAACCGGTGTTAAACTGCAGGACCCAATCAGTGAGGGAAAAATTAGAAAGCGCATATCTCCCCAAGCCCTTCAAAGGATATAATGGGAACGTTTTTATTATACGCCAAATGCAACAATTGCTCGGAAAAACGGATTCTGCCAGTCGAAAGCACAAACTTTAATTATTCCTTGTTCAATATATTCTGCATGTTTGAGGCATTTTGCTTGATTTTCAATGAATGATATCTCTTTATATCTTTCGTCTCATGAACAAAACGGGTCTTTTGAATGAGAGAGTAACAAGGGTAAACATTTTACCTTTCGTCTTGGATCAGATCCCATTGTCTTCGTGTTAAGTCACCTTCTACGAACAATGCCAATGTTCTTGTGGCGTGTATTTCTTTCTCATCTGATATTTCTTCGCTTATGAAATGATTTTCCGAATTTTGGCAGCTCTTGTGGAAGTTTCCGTGATTTCTTTCGAGGTATCAATATTCCCGGAAGTGCCGTAACTTACACGTGCAACAGGTACTTGGTCCCGTAAATCTTTTGTTGTTCGCCGCTTGATCCAATCAATTAATTCTTGGAATTGTTTTTGCGGTCTTCCCAATTTATTAGTAGGCAGCTCAATTGTTGCTTTGAGCCAATCTGTGTTCTTATCTACGAAACTATACTCTATTCTGTGGGATTCTGTCCACTTTTCTTGAAGCTGGTCTTCAAAAACCTCAAAGAATGACTTAAAACGCTCTTTTCTTCGACTGTGAGCCCATCAAAATAAACTTGTCTTAAAGTTTTTTTAATCTCTTTCATTATGTTATATAAGTCCAATCTAGTAAGTTTCTTTACCCTCTCCGAGGGATCTGTAATACAAGAAAGCAAAAGAGGTAAATTTTCATATTTTGAACATTCAATACCTAAAATTTCAAAATTCTACAACAAAAGATGAAGGTTTCTGAACGATTTTATTCCATATTCATGCAGACAAAGGCCTTAAATATAAGTATATGCCAACATAAATAGTGAAAGGCGACATGGCGCGACACTTGGTCAAATCCACTATGATACATGTATCTCAAATTTAGTAAAAAAAAAAATGCAGTAGTAAAAAGGTGTATCCAATATTGACGCTGTCAGTGATCGGGAAAGAACTTCATAAAATTTGTTTTATAATAAAGGGTTTTCCAATTTGAGTGATAAGATTTCTTTAAAAAAAACACACACCAATTGTTAAGGAAATTGAAATGTTTTTTATTTAATGTGAAGTACAATCGATACAACTAAGTTCTGAATAAAACGTCTTTCAAATGGCCTCCACGTTTTCTTTTGCAGGAACGAATTCGATGAACCCATTTTTGGAGCACTTTTTCCACTAAATCAAGTCGTATGTCATGAATAAAACGTTCAATATTGACTTGCAAAGCTTGAAGAGAGTCCGGCTTATTGCTAAAGACCAATGACTTCAAATAACCCCACAATAAATAGTCTAATGGTGTCACAATTTATTGAAATTATCGAATCTCCAAACTTTTCTCGCAATAATTCGGTTGTTGCAATTCGTCTTCCAATAAAGGCCATAAAAAGTTGGTTATCATCGATACGGCCCGATGATTTCACCAGACCAAAACCCATGCCAAACTGTCAATTTAGGTGAATGTAATGGTTGTTCATAAATAATTTGTGGATTTTCTTCGCACCAGAATCGATAGTTTTGTTTATTTATCGCACCACTCAGATGAAGGGGAGCCCCATCGGAGAAGATGATTTTCTTACAAAAATCATTATCGTTTTCATTTTGTTCTAAGACAAAATCAGCAATGGCTTCATTTCTTGAGTGATTGACAATTGTTGACAACGTCTTGGAATCGATAAATTGCGGTCTTCAGCAACACTTGCCTGAACGGCAGCAATATTTTCATTACTTCGAGCCGACGAGCTTTGTCTTATTGCCACTTGAACATTATGTAGAGAAATCAATTCGACGAATAGCGAGCACAGGTGGACGATTATTACGACCATAAAATGGCAAAAGCGCACGAAAAATCGCAATTGGACAATCATTATTTTATACAAAAATTTAATTATTTTGTGAACGTTGTTCTTGCGTATATCTCTCCATGATGAAGTTGTAAACATTATTGAATACAATGGAAAAAAATTACGGATCATGACGTACTGCACATGGCCGAAACGTCATTTAGAAATCATATCACTCAAATTGGACAACCATAGGCTAATTGGATGTTGAAAAGAATTACTTCAATAATACCAGATAGTGGCAATGCTTCAAAACAACCAACAAAATAACAAGAACGGCATTTCGTTTTGTGTGTTAAAATTATTGTGTTAAATACAACACAAATGTATGCTACCAATAAAATTTTCACCAAAACGACATTAAAAATTAAAGTCAGAAGTTATTGTAATTGCACCTGGTGTATGTCACTTTTCGTCAAACATCTCTCTATCACACCGACCGCACCACGAAGAGTATGAAAGGAAACGTCAGATGAGTCAAATATTCTCCTTTGTTATAATAATTACTCTTTGGGAAAACTTTTATAAGCGTATGCGCCTTTCATAAAATATTAAAAAAAATTATAAATAAAGGGTGAACTTTTGTTCAAAATGTACATTTTCCTGCGTAGAAGATTGAGTCGAAAAGAGGTGCAAAACGATTTGGAAATAGTTTTTTAGTACACGCTGAAAAAAACGGTCGATAACGCAAATTTTATAGGAACCATGTATATGTTTGGAACACACTTCAAACATTCATATGTTTGCAAGTCCTAAACTCTCTTGTATTTAAATGCAAACAGTTGCATGTTTAATGGCAAATATGTATGCTTTTACGTGTACACATATGCGTTCTTCATACCATACATCCATATACTTACACCGAAGCATTCGCGTGTTTCCCCCAAAGCTCCATATGCTTACGTTGAAACATATACTTATTTCCTCCCAAACATAATAATATTTAGAAACGAATTATTCTTTGATTTCAATATATGTGACCTGCTCCACGAAAAGGAATCTCTGCGCCGAAAAATTTGATTTGAGTGATTCTTATAGGAAAAAAAGAATCAAATGCCGTAAACCGCAAGTTTCTATGTCTTTTAGTTTTTTTACAAATCACCTGTAAAGATGAACATAATTAATGAAAAAATTGAAAAATGTGATATAAATAAATATAAATATAAATATATTATAATATTTGAAATTTAAAAAAAGTTCAATATCAAAGGTACAAAATTACAAAAATATCAAAATTTTACTCTTTTTTACTCTTAACACGCTTTTTTGGTGGTTCTTCTGTAGCTGAAAAACGAAGCGCTTTTTTTAAACGCGGTTTTCTCAATAACTTCTTTTCGGCGCAGAGGTGCCTTTTCGTGGAGCAAGTCACATATATGTATTATTTATTATAATTAATTTTATCGAAATAAATCCACATTTATAAATAATTAATACAAAAAATTAAAAGATTTAAAACGTCCCTTTTTACATTTAGGGAAACCATATACTTATATTCAACTCTAGTTCATGTAAGACAAGCGTGTTTTAATTACTTGTATTTTTTTTATTACATTTCACAAATGGTCCGCCATCGACTTTTTTAGTAGAGGCTGGGGAAGAAAAAGGGATTCACGTTGTTGCCCTCTCCAGTTTCTTTCCTTAGTAGAGGCTGGGGAAGAAAAAGGGATTCACGTTGTTGCCCTCTCCAGTTTCTTTCCTTAAAATCGTTTCTCACTTTGGTAGCACACATAAATATATGCGAAACACATACACCAAAACCAAAGTAACATCACAACCCAATAAGCACAAAGTTGGACTCGGATCCGATTCGGCTTACGCTGATCCGATTCGGATCCGGTTTGAGTCCGGAACATCGGATTTCATTTTCTCTGATCCGATTCGGATCCGGTTTGAGTCCGGAACATCGGATTTCGTTTTCTCTGATCCGATTCGGTTCCGGTTTGAGTCCGGAACATCGGATTTCGTTTTCTCTGATCCTATTCGGAAGTAAGAAGTAAGAAATACTTCCAATATGCGAAAGACCGTGTTACCAAAAAAATTAAATATAATGACAAAGAATGAGTCTCAGAAATGCATATAAAAATAAATGCTTAAAATTTAATTTGATTATTTTATTCTGAAATCAGAGCGGAATCAATATCGAAATGATTTCGGAACCCATCGTAATGATTTAAAATCCGACCACATTTCGCTATCGGGGCCGAATTCATTTCGCTATCGGTTTCAAATTCATTTTGCTATCGGGTCCGAAATCATTTCGCTATCGGGTCCGAATTCATTTCGATATTGGGTCCGAATTCATTTCGCTATCGGGTCCGAATCCATTGCGATATCGGGTCCGAATTCATTTCGCTATCGGATCCGATCTCGTTTCGAGATCGAACGCAATTCTCGTTTCGAGAACGAAAGAGGAATTTCTCCCGCTCGCTGATCCGATCACGAACCGAGAACGGATCCGTTCTCGAAATCATCTCCGAGAAGTCGGATCCGTTGTGCTTATTGGGAAACCATTTAACCGTCCGAGCGTTTGTTTATTCTTCTTCCACTGATCAAGCGCTTTTGATATCCTTTGTCCGATGAACCATTAATGACTGAATACATAAAACTAAAACGCAATACATATAAGTACATCAGCCAAAATAAGAAACACTGACTTCATCTGCAATTTACACGCACACTCAGGAATATTTATGAGACACTGACTGAGGGAATGATGCAAAAATGCAGATACACACACAGAATCTCTCGTTTTCCCTCTTTTATTATCTTGCTCTCCAGAGAGCATTAACAGTGCACCAAACACTCCTCATCTCAAACACAGATACAGTTATTTGGGTGGCAACCACATATATGTATGTATTATATCATATTGATCATTGTGTCGCAAACATGTAATATTGCATATCAAACACAATGTGTTTGGACACAAAACAAAAAATGGTTTCCCATTACATTCCATGAAGGGACCGGGGAGGACTTCTCTGCGCTTTCCAGTTTACACTCACTGATTGCTACAAGCTCCAAACACACGTTATATTTGCATCCAAACAACAAAAAACCACCGATTTTTCAGCGTGTATATATTATTCGACTTGAAATTATTTCTAAGAAGAATATTTTTCCATTTCGATAGAGATCAGGGTTTTTTTCTGGAATTAAAAAAAAATGTAAATTAAAGTTAAAAATGTAAAAAAGTTGGTTAAATTATTTCGGAGTTTGGTAAATTGCAACTTCATATTTATTGTAAAATATGGGTATAAATCTAAAAGTATTGCTTAGATATATACGAAGATACATTGCCGCAACGAATTCAATAACCCGGAAACAATAACTTTGTTCCATGTTCCATTCCTAATACTCGTATATTCTATTATTGCGATTAATGTGTTTCATTGATATAAGAAGATAGTTTGGAAATTTGTCATCCATATGTGAATGATGTACAAACATTAACATCAATGATGTACAAACATTAACATCAAACCATTTTATAATATTTTCACATTTGCTCTGTCGTGGGAAAATTAAAATTTATTACTTATTCAAGGACGCAGAATATAGTGTTTGAACATTGTTGCTAAAAAGATAGTAAACATTGTTGTGAAAACAGAGTTGATATTATTTGAAATAAATGACAATTTTCGATTTAATAATTGATACGTTGCAGTAACACATTCGTTAAGTTACCATTAAATGTTTGACTAAATACAGTAATAAACTAATAAAATATTGAAAAAATCATTAGATGCCCAAAACCACTAAACCATAACCTCAAACCTTAACAATTACATTAATACACTTTTTTCTCCAAAACGCACGATTGATGTATTCGGTGCAGCAACAACAATTGAGTTGCTGAAGCAACGCAACGATGGACATTAAAAAATCTTGTGAAATATGCTTCATTGCAGCAACGATACAATTGGGGGGAGTATGAAACTTTTCATTCTAGCACTGTAAACCACCTAACGGAAATGTCCCATTTCTGCGATTAATCATTTCCTGAACTGATTTTAATATTTTTCGAAAATACAAAAATTTAAAACATACTCAATACCCAAGTGCAAGAAGAGCTTGCTGGTTTACACAGTTTTGTTAAAATATTGTATTGTTTGGAAATTTCCCGGTATTCCCGGAAAAAATACCCAGGAAAGCGGGAATTGAAAATTAACGAAATTCCTGGGAAATCCCGGACGGGATTTGCATTCTCTAGTCGTGAAGTATCCGGAAACTTAATGAGCAATATGTAACAATTTCTTTGGAAATATTAAAATTATACAAACTAAACAATTAAATAGTTTTAACTATTGCAACACCAATTAAGTGGAAGCCGTCGATATATAAAATTCGTTAACAAAAAGCATTGTTGAAATTTCAATACGTATCCAAGAAAGGTAGAAGAAGAGCAAAGAAGTTGAATCAAATGCTGATTATATTGAGTGTTATCGTAACTATGTTCGTTGGCCCGTCTGTGTTTCAAACATACGTTTGCATTAGGGTGTACTAAAAAATTATTTTGAAACTGTCTCCTTTTGTTGGGATTGTCCCGCTTTTTGCAGGATTGTCCTGCGTTTTGGTGTCTGATCTTAACTTGAATCTGAAATAATAATATGATTATTTACAATATAAAACGCTTTATTTTATATAGCTAGTCTTATTTCAATTAAATATATGCATTTTTATTTAATTTTTTATTTAAATCCAAAGAAATCCGCTTTTTATGCGTTGTGTAATGCTTTTTGGTCCCAAACAGTTGGTCAGGATATTCATGACACATAGTTGAAACCTAATATTGACCGCAGACGACATTGATATTTTTGGCACATACTGTATAACTCCAAACTTTAATCGTTGATAGTAGGTGTCTTCAATACACATTGCTTTAAAGTTTTTGGTACACCCAATTATAGGTCGGTTGTGCTCGTAAACTTTCCTCTAATATTGACGAAAACACCCCTTCAAACTACTAATTATATCGTCACTTACTGCGAAAGATTTTATCCAAGTTTTACTTCGATATAAAAATTAAATTTTTAAATGTCCATACTCAAATTTGGTTGTTCTTATCGGGAAATGTTATATCAGTCTTAAAATCATACTACTCAAACAATCAGCCAACCTATAATTGTAATCTGTATCTGATTTTGTACTTATTGATCTTTTATTATGAATTCTATCTCTCCGTTATATCATATACCAGCGTTCATAGAATAATATGCAAATCGATGCCATTTTATTGCAAATGTCCTGATTCGTAAAGATAATTAGTCAAACACGTCCTATGTCATAATCATGCGTTCACATCAATCAGTTAAGTTCGAAATTGTTACCCGAAGAATGGGTTTCTAGAGAGGGATTCCTTTTACGAAACAATTATGCGTTTTACAGAGCCAGTTATGAAACCTGGGCTCAAATTAAGTACGACGATAATGCTGGCTCATAGAACCATTTAAAATTCATATGTACGTACTTACATACATTTTCACCACTGACAGAACGATATTTCACATAACGTAAATATAGGTATAAAGGGAACATATACATATATTTTGTACTAATGCGTCTATCTGCTATTACACAGTGCAACACATAAAATGCAAACTCTTTCTCGTGTGAAAGAGGGGTTTGTTAGTATAGCTCATACCCACAGGGAAAAGATTAGTTGGAAATCAATTCAGGCATTGGCCATTCCATGATAAACTCTATATTTTGATTAGAATTCATAATTGTCAAACATCAGAATTATTTGTCGATGTTATTGATAGTTTAAAAATAGGTCTTACTAAATACAAGTTGCTACTATCGAATTTTAGTTGTAATAACCAATTTGAGTATTTCAAAAAAACTCATTCATCTGAAATGAAAGATACAACTAATAAAAAGTACAATATTAGAATTCGTGTTCAAATATTAGTTACTGTAATCATAATTTAGTTTCTGTTACAAAAACACTTGTTGCAAAGTTACGAGTATGTATTGCATTTGTCACAAGAGGATTTGTTGTTAAAGATAAACTACGTATATTGGAAGGTTACACGAGGACTTTACAGAAAAACTAATATTTTAAACAGAAAGTGATAAACAAAGTTGTGAAAAAACAATAAAGTGTATAGATATCAGCCAGCGAAGAATACATATTAACATAAATTGAGGTGAAGTGAGACTTTTTAAACACAATCGTTGAATCTGACGTCACTACCCAGCGGCGGAAGTCGCAAGGCCTTCCACAAATAAGGCATACGGAATGATTCTTTTGTAATGTCTTCCTAAAATAAGACATGCGGAATATGCACGCATTTTTTCATCAGATATAACCAAGAAGAATTCAATTCAATTCAATGTTTATTCTTTCAAAATAAGTTTAATTAGTGAGAGGTTAGATAATATAAATCTTTTCTACTCTATCATTAGATACATGTTTGCTAATATTAAAGAATTTAGAAAATTGATTTTTAAAGGAAAAAACTGCAAAAACCTTTCCATAAAAAAAAAGAAAAAAAAAGTTTACAATTACCAAGAAGAAGATTTTTACAATTTTGAGAAATTTCTTTTTAACCGTATTTAATATTTTGAGGATATTTTTCAAATTTTTTTTTTCGTGGTAAAACTTTCTAAGATAAAAAGATACATACTTATAAATAAATATGTAGAAGTGGATATACATTTTGTGATAAAATAAATTATTTTAATTTTATATTTGCTTCTTTAGGCAATGGGCAAGGAAGGCCTTGCCTCCCAATCTCACGCAATGTTAAAAAGAAAGGAGAAGGTAATGTCATGATTTCAGGCCGTGAAGGTCATGACTTCCGCCGCTGGGTATTGACGCCTTCACAAACACATGCAAACAATTGTGGACACTTGGCTGGAGGAACTATTTTTCTGGATGACACAAATTAACTTGAACATATCGAACGTATGGTACCTAGGGTAAAACATCGCCATTTTTGGTCGAAAATATGAAAAATTTAGAAAAATTGTCTGTATCTGGAAAACGAAGCGTCCAATCGAAAAAAACAACAATTTATTACAGGTTCCTAAGGGTTTCTCACAAAGTGTTCCAATTCGCGCGAAATAATTTTTTTTTTCAAAAAATCGGCAAAATGAGAAAATCACTAAAATAAAAAAATTTCTATATCTGGGAAACGTGCGTCCAATCGCACAACATTTGGTGATACGGAACACAATTATTGGTAATCACAATTGAATATGTGATAGTCCAAGGAACCCCCAAATTTTAGTTGGCTGAAAATATAGTCGTGACAACGAATCTCTTCTCTGTGTGTAGAGGAATTTAGGATAGAGTAATATATTCTTTCAATATTTGGAACGTCATAGATATGGTTGCAAGTGGACATTGAATAGTGGAAAGCATGGGTTCATTAATACCAGATAGAGGCAATAGTACATAACGTCCAACAAAGCAACAACAACCGCATTTCGTGTTGTGTGGCAAACTAGTTGTGTTAAATACAATACAAATGTCAACAAAAAAGTGCAAATAAATTACATTTAAAAATCACCGTTCTACACGAAAACGAAATGAAAAAGTTAAGTCAATAATTCTTGTAGCTCCACCTGCTATAAGTTAATTTTCGTCGAACAAACCTGCGACGAAGTGTGTGAAATGAAACGTCAGCTGAGAGAATCAAATACTCTATCTCAAATTCCTTTATGGTTTAGCTACTATTCGGATGTTATGGCCCCAAGTATATTTTGCTTATAACTTAATTATTCCGAAGAACATACAATTTTTCTTACGGTTATATCTCGGAGGTGAATTGGAATTTTCGGCACAATTGTACCTATAGACAAGGAAAAAAAACTAACTGTAAAATTAACTAACCCCAAAGAATTGCATCTAGTGCCTCAAAATTGCAAAAATTCGAAAAATTTTAATTGTTGTATCTTTTTTTCACCATTTTAGGCCCAAATTTTCGCCAAGAATTGCGATTTTCGTTTGGGTTGCATAATAATGAGTAATTAATGTTAGTATTTGAATTCAATAAATTTTAAAAACTTTCCCCCCATGTTATGTATCAAATATCAGATTGAAAATGAAGTACATAGTAACACACAGTACATAGTAAAAAACATTTGAAATTTATAAACCTTTTTTGTTTTTGATACTTAGAATTAAAAAGCTGAAGTAATAAATAGTACAGTATTTACGATTGAATTCTCATGAAAATAACATAGAATAGATAGAATTTTTACAGGTACTCATTTCATTTCATTCCATCACTTTTCTCATTCAACAAGTGTTTACGAAAGCGAAAAGTACAATTTCATCCGCAATTTAATATTTTGTTACGTTACGTTTGTGATCATATAGTGCCCAAAGTTGGAAAGAAGGAGCGAAAAAATTTGTTAACTCCGGAATTTAAAAATCTGTCGTTTTTTGTTGTTTGGATGCAAATATAACATGTGTATGGAGCTTTTCGCAAATATAATATACTTGTGCCCAAACACATTGTGTTTGCTATTCAATATTACATGATGGAGACACAATGATTAATATGTTTTAACATATGTGTTTGCGACCCAAATATATCTGTGTTTGCGCCCCAAATATATCTGTGTTTGTGATACAAATACAGCCGTGCTTGTTGCACTGTTTATGTTCTCTCGAGAACAAGAGAATAAAAGAGGGGCAACGAGTGTGTATATCTTTTAAGTGTGTATCTGTATTTTTGCATTATTCTCTCAGTGAGTGATTCATAAATATTCCTGAATACGCATGATGTATTGCGTTTTAATTGCATGTATTCAGTCGACTATGGTTGATCAGTGAAAGAAGTATAAACAAACGCTCGGACGGTTAAATGGTTCGTGATGCTGCTTTGGATTTTGTGTATGTGTTTCGCATATATTTATGTGTGCTATCAAAGTGAGAAACGTTTTTGAGGAAAGAAATTGGAAAGAGCAACAACGTGAAGCCATTTTTCTGCCCGAGCCTCCACTGAAAAAATCGAAATGGCGAACCATTTGTGGAATATATATTAAAAAAAACACAAGTAATTAATACACGCTTGTTTTGCATGAACTAGATATGCATATAAGTATATTGTTCGTGTACCAACGCATAGTGATAACCAACACATAGTTGAAACCTTCTGAAGACAAAAACGTGAGAGACAAAAAAGAAAGGAGAAACAACAGAGCAGCTGATTCAAAACAAATCAAATAATGCATTCGATGCAAGTAAATGTAAAATCATTTAAATCTTTTAATTTTTTGTACTAATTATTTATATAAGTAAATGTGGATATATAATAAATAAAGAAAGAAAGAATAATTCGTTTCTAAATATTGTTATGTTTGGGAGAAAATACGCATACGTTTCCACGTAAGTATATGGAGGTTTGGGATGAAGCACGCATATGTTTCTACTTAAAAGCATACATATTTGTCAGTAAACACGCTAATGTTTGCATTTAAATACGCCCGAGTTTGGGACTTGCAAACTTATAAATGTTTGAAGTGTATTCCAAACATATACATGGTTCCTGCAGAATATGTTTGGCAGAATATGAATATGAAGTGAATACAAGAGGTGAAGATTTCATGCCGAATACAGTGTGCAGTAATTGTTATAGCACTAACTTGAATTGGTTACATCGACGAAGAGGACAGTTGCATCTTGCTAAGCCGGCCCAAAAGACCCAAACGGTCATGATAAAACCAGGTGCTACGCATGTATTAATTATACTGTTGGAATGAATAAGAGTAAGTTGAAGACAAAAGCATATGTTGCAGCTTTTACTGCCTCACTTCCAGTGCCAAGCTCCGATGGTGTCGAACCACCTAAGCCTCCGAGTCCTGACATTATGTCCGCATGGGTACTCGAAAGTGTTTTATCCTTGCCATCCAATTTGCAATGTTGAAGATGATATAGATGATTACAATATAATAGATTACATTGTGGCTAAGTTGGGGTTAAAATAAATAAATGGTTTCCCGTTACATCCCATGTAGGGATTAGGGAGAGCTTCTGCTCGCGTTCTAGTTTTACACTCACTGGTTGGGACCTACAGTTTAACACCGGCTCCGAACGTTATTTTGAGAAGATTTTGCATGGCTTAATACTCGATAGTGTCGCCGTCACTAAGCGAGGTAACCGCCGTCGAAAGAAATTTAAGGTGGTCAGAGCAGGGTTCGAACCCAAAATCTCATGTACAAGAGCCGCGGTCACTAACCATTGCACCACCGACTGCCAAGCCGAATTTCGGCATTTATATACCGTTGACGATAAAAATCAGGGTTCATACTTTCGTAGGCACTTTTTTCTTTTATCGATTTTCTTATTTTTGGCGATTTTTTGAAAAAAAGTCTTCCATACGAATTGGACCAGTTTATGAAAAACCCTTAGAAGCGACGGAAATAATTGATTATTTTTCGACTGAACGCTCCGTTTCCGACATAAAGAATTTTTTTTATAATTCTTTCATATTTTAGATCAGAAATGGGGATGGATTACCCTGGGTAACCCTTTACCCTGGGTAACCCTTTACCCTGGGTAACCCTTTACCATCGTTACCCATTATTTCCTCAATTTTCCAAAGGGTAATGGGTAATTCCCCATTATTTTCCCCATTACTGTTCTTTGCACATTCTCCACGGCGATGTGTATGGGTTACACATGGGGGGTAAATACGAACTCTGATTTATAAATACGGTCACTTACTGCAATGCCATCAAATGTTCTGAAAGAGCCCGATATAAAAAAAAATTAAATTATAAAATAAAATACATTCGGGTGAAAAACTGATGTTAATCTACAGTTTAGCAGCTATGGGACAAAAATTGTGAATATAGATAGAAAAATTAAAATTTTTCGACATTTTTGCAATTTTGCAATTTTGAGGCAATAGATACAGTTTTTTGGGGTTAGTTTGTTTCACACTATTTTTTTCCTCGTCTGTAGCTATAATAGTGCCGAAGGCAGGAAAACAAAATTTTCATTGGTTTCCGAGATATAGCCGTTAGAAAATTGCATGTTCTTCGGAAAAATTAAGTTTTAGCCAAAATATATAAGTACATGAGACATAAAATCCGAACAGCAGCTAAACTAGCAAAACCCAAATAGGGGTTTAATAGTTTCGACAAGTACTGGTATAGAATTGTGGAATTTAAATGTAGTTTGAACTTTTGTTGACTTGTATCGTTGGTATACATTTGTTGCCACCCAAACACGAAATGCGAGATTGATGCTTTGTGGGGCGTTCTGTACTATTGACACTATGGGGTATTATTGAAGCCATGTCTTGAAACATCTAACGTTTACATGCAACCAAACCTATGAAGTTAAAATTTTTGAGAGAATAAAATAGTCTATTCTAATTTGCTCTATGGTTTTCATTTCATTGAGCTCTTTTGGATTTACTTGCTCTCTTTGCGTTCTGTCAAAGTTACGAGTAGATTAGGTGTTTGTGACATTCGATGAACGACTCACTTAGACTTATTAGTCCATTGTAATACAACGAGATTAAAAGTTAGCTCTACCGCAGAACCAATTAATTTTCTCCAAGAAGCTCAAGACCTTCTCTAACCCATCTGAGATAATTCTCCCGGGTATGTAAATAGGTAGGATCCCATAGTATACATGCTCCTACCGGTGCTGGATACGTGCAAAGAATATGTTCAATGGCTTCTTCAGAAATCATTTGCCCTCACCTTTAGTCTCGACGCATGTCTACCAATCAGACTGAAACTAGCATTGTTACCTTGGGCTCGGCTAGAGACAGAAGGTTCATGTACAGAATCTGTTACTCGGAATGTCCCTGTGCCCTAGTACCCACATGAGGTCAATATTGTACTGCTCGATCATCTCGTTAAGAGATCTGCGGCAGTCGTTGGGTAGATGTGGAATCCAGGAATACTGACTCCAGGAACTTGATGCCATCTGACTGTTAGAGAAGATATTGACCCCAATCATAGACCAATATATAAGAGTTATCATCCCTCTCTTTACGGTGTCTCGAAGACGACGAGGTACTAGGTCATTTCATCGAGTTCGAGTTGTTGAATAAAAGGGAGTGCGTAATATCATTCGATGCAACCAACATAAAATAAAATTTAGCTGTCATTAGTATCAATCAAACACTATTTAAACTTATGGTGATTTCGCTTCTAAAAAAAAATGTTGTCCCTGTATGAGGCGATATTTAAAAAATGTTGCCATCGCCCCTTCAAAGTTGTGCCTTTTTGAGGGTGAGAAACGAACATAGAAATGTTGCATTGTTGCAACTGTATGCTTTTTAGCATGTCTTTATTACCTCGCTTAACTAAGTTATTCGACTAGTGTATGTTCCACTTAGCTTAAGCGATATTAAGCAATTTTAAGCGACCCTTCGTACAGACTGGTCGAATGTCTACCAATACAATTGGTATTTTTCTTATTTCCGCTTAACTAAAATTTCGGCCACTTTGTTTGAGAAGGTAAGCGAATTTAACTGAAGCCCCTTGCGCCCCCTACAAAAGGTAAAAAAATTAGATTAGTGGGGTCAAATAACAAACAAAATGACAGAAAATTTACCACTTTATCGGGCAATATTCTCATTTTTGCACTTTTTGAGTGCAACATTCTCAGAAACGAACACAAAACCTTCAAGTGGGGTGCACTTTTTTCACAAAAGATCACAGAAAAGCACTTTTAGGGCAAATGGAGAAAAAATGTAGCATTGTTTCTCAGAAACGAAATCGCCATTAGTTTGCTGCATGGTTTGCTTCTGGTTCCTTATCGCTCTCTCTCCTATCTACTTTGTTTTCTATCAATTTCTTACTTCATAGTCGATCAGCTATGTCATATTATCCCTCAGCCAGTCGGTCACTTCCTTAATAGCCAAAATTTCCGCCTGACTCACGCTACAATAATCAGTTAGTTTACAAGAAAGTGGCAACCCCAGTTCTGGGGAGTAGACCCCGTAATCAACCTGATCATTAATCTTCGACCCATCTATGTATAAATTCACGTATCCCTTTATACCAGGAACATTTTTGTTAAATGAATCACTTTCCCGTATGAGAGTGTGGTATTTCCGACAAATGCAGGAATTGTGGGAGTACCTTCCAGCACTGTGCCATGACGAATCTGACCATGCATGGTTTTGAGAGTTGCCTTAACCTGATGGCAGAAGGGGAAGCAATTTGCCTGCCTATAATGGCCGTCGGTGGTGCAATGGTTAATATGCGCGACTCTTGCACATGAGAACGTTCGATCTCTGCTCTGGCCACCTTACATTTCTTTCGAGAACGGTCACCTCGCTTAATGATGGCGACACTATCGAGTACGTAGCCATGAAAAACGCTTCCCAAAATACCGTTCGGAATCGGCGTAAAACTGTAGGTCCCAATCGGTGGGTGTACAACTAGAAAGCGCACAGCCCACTGATTGTCAGAAGCTCTCCCCAGTCCCTTCTTGGGATGTAATGGGAAACTAAAGGGTCCGCCTTCTAACGTTTTTGTTTTCAACTAGTGCTTATTTCGTGAATGGTAACACTTAGCTCATGTCTGATTTGACAGATAATTAGTTTTATCCTTCCGCTGAACGAATATGGTTGTGTATACGCTTGAACAACGCTGGGAAATATTGCGACATTACTTTGAAAATCATGGTAATGTTGCAGAATGTGTGCGAAAATTGCGTACGGATTTTGGAAGAAGAGAAGCACCGTCAGCTCCGTATGTTCGTTATCTTGTGAAAAAAGTGAAAGAAACTGGCATCCTCATCGATAAACCAAAGCGTGAAAAGCCAAAAATAGTGCGTACACCCGAGAATATTGATGCTGTGGCAGAAACTGTGCGTGAAGCGCCATCAACATCAATTCACCGTTGTTCTCAACAATTGAACATTTCGGAGACATCATTGAGACTTAAAAATTGGACCGATCGTGTAGGCTACTGTATGGCCAGCCGAGGCAGCCATTTGAATGAAATTATTTTCCATTATTAACCGGAAGGATTGTACTTTCAAATAAAAAAAGAAATTTGAGAAAATATTCAGTAGTTTTAACGTAGAATACGTTATACGGTAAGGTAGGGGTGTTGATCTGGAGCACAAAATTTTGAGGAAATGTTTGTCAGCTTTCACCCACTTTTACTTAAATATTAAAACATATTTTAGCAATTTTTATATGTTACTCAGTTTTGGTAATATGTTTTGTTTCGAATTACATTAAAAAAATTATATGTCTATATATAAAAGTTTTATGTAGTTAAGGAAATAAATATTTAACAGCATGATATTTTAGACTTTTTTTGTACATGCCGCTGTTGCTGTTGGTTTGTAAATGCCGCTGTTGTTTTTGTTGTTGTTGTGAAATCAAATGATTTTGGCTTTGCTGTGCTTTGTTTATTTATCGAGCAGCGTGTAAATGTGTGTGTGTGTACATTTCGTTTTGTTGGATCGGTCGGTTATTAGTTCGTTTGGAGGGGAACATAAAATGAAGGCAGGGGAGCGTGGACACTTGTGTGTGCTTGAAAGTTTACAGATCTTTGCTGTCGTTTGTTTACTTCTGCGAGCAGCGTGTAAATATGTGTGTATGTACATTAATACAAAGGATTGGCGATGTATACGCTCACTATATCAATGGCGTTTTTCCTAAACACATTTCTGTGAATACATTGGGAAGTAGTTGGAAAGCAGGTAATCTATTGTGCTGCCATATCATAAAATGTTATTGCTGTAGCTGTACTTCAAATGAAGATGTCGCTATAATGTAATAGTACGTTAAACTAGATATACATAGTTTCATCCTTAAACATATGGCATACAGTCTTCGAGCACACAAACTAAAAAATAAATTAATAAATCTTGTTCAAAACTATTCCAATCGTTTAGATCAGTGGTTTCCAAACTTATTTGGGTTATCGCCATCATTTTGGTAGTTTTGTTGTTGGCTTAGTTTACTAAAAATTATACTGTACATACATAAAATAACTTATCACACATAACTTATCCTATCTAAAATTAATTAACTTTAATACATGCAAACGCCTACTTATGTTACAAAAACTTAATAACTAGCTATCAGCTGTATGCGTATATATTAGATAGATTTAAATCATTTATCAAAAATTATATTTAATTCATATATTTTAATTGCAAAATGACTAACGTATTCTACGTCTGACCTATGCGCCCGTGTTATCTAACACAGGCTTGTTAATTTTTTTCTTTATAGCATTTTCAAAAAAAATGTTATTTGGCGGACCCTTTATTTACATATATGTATTTATTTTATAATGCCCACTGGCAAGTTGGCAACAGATATAACATTACATTCTGTGAATCCGTGGGACACATCGTCGCCATTCTCTGAACACTGCTCAGTAGTGCACAATAGGTGGTGTTCCCAAGCATCTGCCACAACACAAAAATTCCATAGAGCATTATCGGTTTCACCATTGCTGTATAGATCCAGGGAACAATACTCGGAAAAAGTTTCCATTTATTTTACAACCTATAACCCTCTATCGTCGCCTTTTTCGCCCTTTCCCACTATGTTGGGTCTGAAACTAAACTTGCTGTCCAGAATGTATTTGACACACTCTGCAAGGTTCCATAACTTTATGTACAATAAATCACTTTTGATGTGAACGAACACAACAATTTTCTTTAATTCGTATTTGTATTATGTCCAAATTCCGGCATAAAAATTGTATCAAAACCAGAGGAATTCGATGACACAGCTGATCGACCTTCTAGCTGCAAATTTGATGCAGGACGGAATGTGAAAGAGAGTGAGCGATAGACGAATTTAAAATACTGACTTTAAATTTGATTTTATTGACACTTTTCGCTGATGTTTGTATTTTGTTATTTGTTTTTACTTATATTTTTGTTTCTATTCATTTGTCTTATTTGTTGTTGTCATTATGTCGTATTATTACCATTTTAGTTGTTTATGATCATTAATTTGTTAGCCCTATAATGATAATTTATTTGAGTTTTTTAAGTCCCTTTTGTGCCGTCATTAGTTTAGGACTTACCGCAGTACCGCAGTACCGCCTTTGTCTTTACATTGTACTTGTTGTATTGGAAAGGAACTGTTATGATTTGTAGACAAGTACAATGTAGGACTCCAGCAAAGCAGTTGCTCTGCTGTTAAGTCAGTTTGTTGGGGATAAAGACTGCGGTAATTAGTCGTGTGATATATTTGTTTTTGTATTTTTTATTATGATTATTTTAATATTTTTAGAAATAAATCCTACATACATACATACAGCCGTGTTTTTATTTGGCGTTAAATTCGCTATCGCGAACTTTAAAAATAACTTTATACTCGTATGCAATAAATTAGTTTTGATTTGAATAACAATAATTTTCATTCATTTGTATTTGTATTACATCCAAATTCTGGCAGAAAACAATCCAATGAGTGTTCGAACTCACGGGCGATGTGGTAACACCTTTTTTGTTACACGGTACCTGTTGTTACATTGAAAAATAAAAACCAGCGTTCAATCATATGATGGCGTTACAGTTAAATAATATTAATACTTACAATTATTTAAAAACCAGTGCAAGTACATGTGTCATTATTTTCTTGCTCAATACTTTTTATTTTATTCCCACAAAAGTCAAAGAATGCAAAGCAACAGACACTTGTACATACATACATACATTGTTATATTCGTACGATATAACCGAAGATTAAATTCGTCTATGGATTGCGTACTTTTGTTTACTTCAAATTTAGCTGTCATTGTTTAAACTCTATTTAAACCATAGAGTAATGACGTATAGATTAGCCAACTTGCTCAGTAATTTGATGACATTTGGTGTGTTGCAGATGGGTGGTTGGATGTTGGAAAGTATTGCTATTCAAAACTTAAAAAGTTCGACCATTAGGTCGTTTTTTTAAATTATTTTATTCTCCAATATTTCACTGTCCTTTCGGTAGCACCGTCAGGAAGATAAACACAAAAGGCAACGGCTCAACCCAGAAGAGAGAAAGAAGTTTATTCTCTCAATAATTTTAACTTCATAGGTTTGGTTCCATGTAAACGTTAGATGTTTCAAGGCGTGGCTCCAATAATACCAGATAGAGGCATTAGTACAAAACCCCGAACAAAGTAACAACAACCGCATTTCGTGTTTGTGTGGCAAAATAGTTGTGTTAAATACAATACAAATTTATACCAACGTTAAAAGTTAACAAAAAAAATGCAAAATACATACAAATTGTTCAGTTCTACACAAAAACGTCATGAAAAGCAGTGTTGCCAGTTTAGCACTTTAAGTGCAATTCTAGCTTCTTTTTTTTTGGCTTCTGCACTTTTTTTCTATAAAAACATGCTAAATGCTTTTTAGCACTTTTTTGAAATTTTTTGCTAACTTTTGACTTTTCTTGCTTAATTTTTAGCATTTTTTGTCGATAAAATTCATTTTTTCTATAATCGGCCTTATTACGAATGTCGTTCTCGTATTTCGACTACGACTGTTTTGTAAAAGATTAAAGACAAAGTTGGCGTGTTATCTTTAATCTTTTACAAAACTGTCGTAGTCGAAATACGAGAACGACATTTGTAATAAGGCTGAATGTATGGCTGTTGTTCGAAATTGAACTCTGAAATAATGCATACTTTCAACCAGGAATTATAACATATATATATAGAATTATCACGGTTGTGGATGTTAAATATGGACGTAAGTTGGCATTTAAAAAATCCGTTACTGCAAAAGTATGTTGGTCTAGACTTTTTATTAGCAAATTTCTTTAAATTTGATGTACCGAGAACATGACTAAAAAACAAAAATACAATTTTAATTTGCCCCTCAGTATATTACTGGTCAAAATCGAATAGACGGTTCAACCGTCTAATTACTTTAATATCGCCCAGCTTTTTTATGAGAGGGCGTAGTGATTTTGTCTAGTTAAGTACAAAGTTACTGATTGATCAATTTCAGTCTACATGCTGACAGTTCCTACAACGGTATGAGACTGGTTGACTTTGCCGCGGCAAAAAAAATGGTCGCTAGTGGCACAAGATTCCAGCATAAAGCCATTCACAAGGCTACTTGGGTATCCCATGATCAAAGATCGAAGAACCAAATTGATCCCGTGGTAATTGATGGAAGGCCCTCATCCAGTGTAATGGACGTACCAGTGATCAGAGGAGGTGACATCGATTCTGATCACTACCTGGTAGCAGCAAAGGTTCGCACAAGATTAAGTATCGTGAAAATCGTGCGAAACCGGACGCAGAGAAAGCTATAAATCGGAAAGCTGTAATTACCAGATGTAGCCAAAGCCTACTCAAGGAAACTCTCGCAACTTTTGGCATAGAGCGCACCTCTCCCGATGACATTCTGAAGTGCAGTGGAAACCCATTTCCGACTCTACAAAAACTGCCGCAACAACCGTTTGAAAAACCTCCGTTTTGAAAAACCGCATCGCAACAAACCTTGGTACGATGAAGACTGTCGCATAGCAAATGATGAAAAGAACGCTGCACGTATGGTAATGCTTCAGTCAATTGTAACGCGAGCTGCGACTGAGTGGTATAGCGAAAAAAGAAAGGAGGTAAACCGTCTCTTTAGGCGTAAGAAATGGCAGTGGAGAAAGCGCGACAGTGAGAAAATTGAGTCATACAGAAGGAAGAACGATGCCCGAAAATTCTACCAAAAAGCCAAAATCCCGTTTCTGTAAAGACAAGGACGGAAATCTCATTGCAAATGTGCACAGCATGTTGGCGATATGGAGATATAATTTCTCCGCAATATTGGTACCTGAGATATCCAATGACGATGAGACAATTTGTGTGTGCGGTTTCATGTCAGTTTATTCGGATTATTTTCGCAGTCACAGTTAGTAAATCAGTTTAGCAAATAATGCCAGCCAGCAATTTTAAACCCTGATCAGAACACCCATTTTCAATCCCAAACTAAGACTGGTTAAATAATAGGCAATGACAAAATTTCATTGTAGTCGTTAAAGGTTTACGGCAGTTACCATGTAGACCAGCCAGCATTGTATACAGACAGACGGGCATGGCTCAACTTCTGACTTCTTCTATGCGTTAAATTTTTTTCCGTATCAAATGATATATACTCCTACTCCAATCCTATTAAAAAATGGTGTTTTTTTTATCGAATATAGGCCGTAAAGTGCCGCAGTACTACAATTTTTTATTGTTTCAGTTTTAGCACTTTTTTTGCAAATTGCACTTTTTTGGCATGGTTTTTTGGCAGCTTCTGGCAACACTGATGAAAAGTTAAGTGAACTTATTTTGTAACTCCACCTGGTGTAATTTAATTTCTCTCATTTCCACAAACCTACGACGAAGAGTGTGAAATGAAATGTCAGATGAGAAAGATGACAGCTCTAGGTGAAATTACTCAGGGGGTTTCCATGATCGCTGATCGACCTCCTAGCTGCAAATAATTTGTAACAATTTTGATACATGGTAGAATTGAAGGAGAATGAGCGATAGGCGAATTAAAAACACTGAATTTAAATTTGATTTTCTTTGCACTTATGACTAATAAAATGACTTTATATGCAATAAATTAATTTGATTTGAGGAACATAACAACTTTCTTTAATTTTTAGTTGTATTAGTCCAAATTCTGGCAGAAAACACTGGCATAAAAAAGCCGTATCAAAACTGTCTTTAGCCCAGTTACTTTCGACGAGAATTTGTTGAAACTGAAACACTCATGGTTTTTCTTTAGTATTTCTCTATGCATTGTTCTGTGGCTAGGCATAGTATACAAAAATGATTTGATTGCTGAATATAAATAGACAAAGTTGATTAATCCGTATTCGAATTAATTGAATATTTCTATTTCTGAATAAGGAGTTAACTTTTTATTAATCTTGTAATCGAATATCCCTACTAGAAACAAAATCCCCGAGCATAAAATCTGGTTATCTTAAATATCTAAAATAAGATATTAGCTCACATGTCGAAACATATCATGTTCATTACGATACATTACCTTTCCTGTAAATGTGTGCATTATGTTTGTGGATAAGGGAAATTGCTGGGAAATGTGTCTTCTATTTATGGAATTTATTACAATGTTCTAGGGATCTTGTATGAATAGATTAAGAAGATAAGAGAAAGGGCGGAGAAAGCGAAATGGAATAATCCACAAGCAAGGATTTTTGAATAATTGTGTGATGGATGAAGATAAGCCTGCACATATGATTAACTTCATCTCGTTTTTTTTTAGTATAAGATATGGGATAAGAAAAAGTTTCATTGTTAGTTAGGTCTTAAGTAAAAGTATAAGACTATAAGTTAAGTCAAAAGCACTGGCGATATCTGGCGAATGATTCAAAACTCTTTTTGTCATAACTTGGTCCAGTCATAATTTTTTACATTGATGCCTTTTGACACATTTATGCTTTTTGCATTGCTTTATGTAATAACATTGTCGAAATGCTGCATTTATATTGAAATATTCTATAAAGAGAATAAGACACGTTTATGCTCTTTTACTCAGACTCTCTACATGAGAGCGAAAACGAGTGCAATAAGATCTCTATACTATTCAATACTTTTTGTCGTCGCTCTGTTTATGACAAAACAAAAACAATTATTGATGTGTTAAGATCTATAGGCACGGGTTGGGTATAATCTAACAAAGTCAAAACATGCAAACAACACACAGCATTATCTACGTCGAAGCTATGCAGCGTTAGCATTGAAAATAATATGTGGTTGTTGTACAATAGTCTCTGCCTGAAAATATGTATGACGGTATTGATGCAGCGGCAGCGAATAGTTGTCTGAAAAGACGAAGTCATGGTACTCGTAAGCTTACGAACATAACACAATGTATGTAACGGGTGGTTAAATGTTAAGGGCCGATGTTGAATGTGAACTACAACTAAACGTCAATTTTTTTTCAACATTTCATTTGACATTTCTCAATTTCAGACTAACTCAATTTGAACCATTGAAAGATACAGAATCGAGCAACGCGTTAAAGTTATTCAGGCTTATTATGGAAATGGCCGTTCAAATCAAAATGTATATCGTACACTTCGTGATTTTTTCGGTCAATTTAATCGTCCAAATGTGCGTACAATCGGAAAAATCGTGGAAAAATTTGAGCAAACCGGGTCAGCCAGTTACTGTGAATGGTGTTCACTATCGTGAGATGATAACAAACTTTTTATGGCGCGAATGTGAAGATATGGATGTGGACGATATGTTGTTTCAACAGGACGGTGCCCCTTGCCACACAGCTAACGAAACAATGGCTCTTTTGCGCGACAAATTCAATGCCCGTGTTATCTTACGTGGTGGCGATGTCAATTGGCCGCCAAGATCATGTGATTTGACACCGTTGGACTTCTTCCTTTGGGGTTATTTGAAAAAAAAAGGTGTACGACGATAAGCCAGCAACAATTCAAGAGCTAAAGGATGAGATAATTCGGTATATTAACGGCATGGAACCTCAATTATGCCTCAGCGTCATCGAAAATTTGGACCATCGGATGAAGGTGTGCCGTCGAGGTCGCGGCGGCCATTTGGCCGATGTTTTGTTCCATACATAATTGAACCATACCATATTATCACAATAAAAATAAATGACAATAATTTCCTAAATAATTTGTGTTTTATTCAAAATCAACATCGGTCCTTAAAATTTAACCACCCATTACATGTGTCTGTTGCTTTGCATTCCCTTTGTTTTTTGTGGGAATAAAACAAAAAGTATTAAGCAAGAAAATAATGACGCATGTAGTTGCACTTGTCTTTAAGTAATTTTAAGTATTAATATTATTTAAATGAAAAGTCTTCATACGATTGAACGCTGATTTTTATTTTCCAATGTAACATTTGCTAAAGTTGTTCATAGAAATCTTGTCATTCACGAGCAAGAAAATCAGCTATCATTGATGTCTATTGTTGGTTTACCGCCCTTCTTGGTACCAAATAAGAATGTAATCAAAGTCATTCGTATCACTGTCAAGTTTACAAATTTTTTTTTCTAATATTTTTTCATATTCAAATGACAAGTCTATGGTTCGTTTAAAGCGGGAGCTTGGTCGATAACTTTTTATGCGACTGGTGAATTTTAAAAAATATTTATAAAAAAATTTCTGAACATGATACGAGGGCGGATCGATAAATCCGTGACTTTTTGAATGAAATATAGTTTTTTTTATAAACAAAAAAAATATTTTTTAACATAATCTCCTTTTAGCTCAATACACTTAGTCCAACGTTTCTCCAACTTTTGTATCCCTTCCAAAAAATAGGATTTTCCGAGGTCCATAAAATAGGCATTTGTTTGATCAATAATTTCATCGTTGGAGCTAAATCTCTTTCCACCGAGCCAATACTTTAGGGTTGGAAATAGGAAATAGTCCCTGGGGGCTAAATCCGGACAATATGGCGGATGAGGTACCAATTCGTAGCCCAATTAAACAACTCCAAACAATTTTTTGAAGTTGTCACACGATTATGTTTCTGGTCAATTGAGAGCAAACGCGGCACCCATGTTGCAGACAGCTTTCTTAAATCCAACTGATCATTTAAAATCGAAACTACACTGCCATATGAAATGCCTATGGCATTAACAATCTCACGCACTTTTTCTCTTCGATCGGCCAACACCATATCGTGGATTTTTTCGACATTTTCGGGTGTACTGATCTCAATTGGTCGTCCAGAATGTTCAGCATCATTTGGACTTGGGCGACCACAACGAAAGCTAGTAAACCACTTTTTCACCATTGAAATCGATGGTGCAGAGTTCTCATAGTATTTATAAAGCTTTTCCTTGGTTTGATTGACGGGTTTTTTCGCAAAAAATAATGTTTAACGAGCAGTGGAAATTCACGTTGTTCCATTTTTAAAAAAATGCATGAGGTTGTATGTTTTGAACAGCTGTTAAACGTAAAGTAAAAGAAGGAACTTGATCAAAATTTTACAGTAGTCTATTAACAGGTGGTACTTGATGGGAGCAGTGCTGCATTTCATATAACTACGAGGGAAGTTCGAAAAGTGACGGACTTATTGATCCGTCTCGTAGCGAGGCGAACAATTTCGATTACATTCTTATTAGGTATCAAGAAAGGCGGTAAACCAACAGTAAACATCAACGGTAGCTGATATTCATGCTCATGAATGATAAGTCTGTGGTTCCCTTTATTAAATTAAATTTTTTCCAATGATGGACTCAAAATTATCGAATGTTGTAGCGTGAATCGAAATGATATAGGAACATTTTTCAAAGATGCTGAACTCACAATGTGTCAAATTTGTATGGGGAAATTTTAACATCTTCAACAAATTGATTGAATATGTATGATGGCCTAGTGTGAAAAGGCTATTAGAGATAAATTTTAATTTCCACTGGGCACATGTTACATCTTCAATCAATTTGTCAAAGATGTTTGTTTTTCACCATATAAATTTAACACCTTGACAACACAACATCTTTGATAGATGTTTCTATCACATTTCGTTTCACCCCACTACAATTGATAATCGGCCTTATTACGAATGTCGTTCTCGTATTTCGACTACGACTGTTTTGTAAAAGATTAAAGACAAAGTTGGCGTGTTATCTTTAATCTTTTACAAAACTGTCGTAGTCGAAATACGAGAACGACATTTGTAATAAGGCTGAATGTATGGCTGTTGTTCGAAATTGAACTCTGAAATAATGCATACTTTCAACCAGGAATTATAACATATATATATAGAATTATCACGGTTGTGGATGTTAAATATGGACGTAAGTTGGCATTTAAAAAATCCGTTACTGCAAAAGTATGTTGGTCTAGACTTTTTATTAGCAAATTTCTTTAAATTTGATGTACCGAGAACATGACTAAAAAACAAAAATACAATTTTAATTTGCCCCTCAGTATATTACTGGTCAAAATCGAATAGACGGTTCAACCGTCTAATTACTTTAATATCGCCCAGCTTTTTTATGAGAGGGCGTAGTGATTTTGTCTAGTTAAGTACAAAGTTACTGATTGATCAATTTCAGTCTACATGCTGACAGTTCCGATAACGGTATGAGACTGGTTGACTTTGCCGCGGCAAAAAAACAATGGTCGCTAGTGGCACAAAATTCCAGCATAAAGCCATTCACAAGGCTACTTGGGTATCCCATGATCAAAGATCGAAGAACCAAATTGATTCCGTGGTAATTGATGGAAGGCCCTCATCCAGTGTAATGGACGTACCAGTGATCAGAGGAGGTGACATCAATTCTGATCACTACCTGGTAGCAGAAAATGTTCGCACAAGATTAGGTATCGTGAATATCGTGCGAAACCGGACGCAGAGAAAGCTATACATCGGAAAGCTGTAATTACCGGATGTAACCAATGCTTATTCAAGGAAACTCTCGCAACTTTTGGCATAGAGCGCACCTCTCCCGATGACATTCTGAAGTGCAGTGGAAACCCATTTCCGACTCTACAAAAACTGCCGCAACAACCGTTTGAAAAACCTGAAAAAGCTCTTGGTACGATGAAGACTGTCGCATAGCAAATGTAATGCTTCAGTCAATTGTAACGCGAGCTGCGATTGAGTGGTATAGCGAAAAAAGAAAGGAGGTAAACCGTCTCTTTAGGCGTAAGAGAGGGAAGTGGAGAAAGCGCGAGAGTTAGAAAATTGAGTCGTACAGAAGGAAGAACGATGCCCGAAAATTTTACCAAAAAGCCAAAATCCCGTTTCTGTAAAGACAAGGACGGAAATCTCATTGCAAATGTGCACAGCATGTTGGGGATATGGAGATATAATTTCAACGCGATATTGGTACCTGAGATATCCAATGACGATGAGACAATTTGTGTGTGCGGTTTCATGTCAGTTTATTCGGATTATTTTCGCAGTCACAGTTAGTAAATCAGTTTAGCAAATAATGCCAGCCAGCAATTTTAAACCCTGATCAGAACACCCATTTTCAATCCCAAACTAAGACTGGTTAAATAATAGGCAATGACAAAATTTCATTGTAGTCGTTAAAGGTTTACGGCAGTTACCATGTAGACCAGCCAGCATTGTATACAGACAGACGGGCATGGCTCAACTTCTGACTTCTTCTATGCGTTAAATTTTTTTCCGTATCAAATGATATATACTCCTACTCCTATCCTATTAAAAAATGGTGTTTTTTTTATCGAATATAGGCCGTAAAGTGCCGCAGTACTACAATTTTTTATTGTTTCAGTTTTAGCACTTTTTTTGCAAATTGCACTTTTTTGGCATGGTTTTTTGGCAGCTTCTGGCAACACTGATGAAAAGTTAAGTGAACTTATTTTGTAACTCCACCTGGTGTAATTTAATTTCTCTCATTTCCACAAACCTACGACGAAGAGTGTGAAATGAAATGTCAGATGAGAAAGATGACAGCTCTAGGTGAAATTACTCAGGGGGTTTCCATGATCGCTGATCGACCTCCTAGCTGCAAATAATTTGTAACAATTTTGATACATGGTAGAATTGAAGGAGAATGAGCGATAGGCGAATTAAAAACACTGAATTTAAATTTGATTTTCTTTGCACTTATGACTAATAAAATGACTTTATATGCAATAAATTAATTTGATTTGAGGAACATAACAACTTTCTTTAATTTTTAGTTGTATTAGTCCAAATTCTGGCAGAAAACACTGGCATAAAAAAGCCGTATCAAAACTGTCTTTAGCCCAGTTACTTTCGACGAGAATTTGTTGAAACTGAAACACTCATGGTTTTTCTTTAGTATTTCTCTATGCATTGTTCTGTGGCTAGGCATAGTATACAAAAATGATTTGATTGCTGAATATAAATAGACAAAGTTGATTAATCCGTATTCGAATTAATTGAATATTTCTATTTCTGAATAAGGAGTTAACTTTTTATTAATCTTGTAATCGAATATCCCTACTAGAAACAAAATCCCCGAGCATAAAATCTGGTTATCTTAAATATCTAAAATAAGATATTAGCTCACATGTCGAAACATATCATGTTCATTACGATACATTACCTTTCCTGTAAATGTGTGCATTATGTTTGTGGATAAGGGAAATTGCTGGGAAATGTGTCTTCTATTTATGGAATTTATTACAATGTTCTAGGGATCTTGTATGAATAGATTAAGAAGATAAGAGAAAGGGCGGAGAAAGCGAAATGGAATAATCCACAAGCAAGGATTTTTGAATAATTGTGTGATGGATGAAGATAAGCCTGCACATATGATTAACTTCATCTCGTTTTTTTTTAGTATAAGATATGGGATAAGAAAAAGTTTCATTGTTAGTTAGGTCTTAAGTAAAAGTATAAGACTATAAGTTAAGTCAAAAGCACTGGCGATATCTGGCGAATGATTCAAAACTCTTTTTGTCATAACTTGGTCCAGTCATAATTTTTTACATTGATGCCTTTTGACACATTTATGCTTTTTGCATTGCTTTATGTAATAACATTGTCGAAATGCTGCATTTATATTGAAATATTCTATAAAGAGAATAAGACACGTTTATGCTCTTTTACTCAGACTCTCTACATGAGAGCGAAAACGAGTGCAATAAGATCTCTATACTATTCAATACTTTTTGTCGTCGCTCTGTTTATGACAAAACAAAAACAATTATTGATGTGTTAAGATCTATAGGCACGGGTTGGGTATAATCTAACAAAGTCAAAACATGCAAACAACACACAGCATTATCTACGTCGAAGCTATGCAGCGTTAGCATTGAAAATAATATGTGGTTGTTGTACAATAGTCTCTGCCTGAAAATATGTATGACGGTATTGATGCAGCGGCAGCGAATAGTTGTCTGAAAAGACGAAGTCATGGTACTCGTAAGCTTACGAACATAACACAATGTATGTAACGGGTGGTTAAATGTTAAGGGCCGATGTTGAATGTGAACTACAACTAAACGTCAATTTTTTTTCAACATTTCATTTGACATTTCTCAATTTCAGACTAACTCAATTTGAACCATTGAAAGATACAGAATCGAGCAACGCGTTAAAGTTATTCAGGCTTATTATGGAAATGGCCGTTCAAATCAAAATGTATATCGTACACTTCGTGATTTTTTCGGTCAATTTAATCGTCCAAATGTGCGTACAATCGGAAAAATCGTGGAAAAATTTGAGCAAACCGGGTCAGCCAGTTACTGTGAATGGTGTTCACTATCGTGAGATGATAACAAACTTTTTATGGCGCGAATGTGAAGATATGGATGTGGACGATATGTTGTTTCAACAGGACGGTGCCCCTTGCCACACAGCTAACGAAACAATGGCTCTTTTGCGCGACAAATTCAATGCCCGTGTTATCTTACGTGGTGGCGATGTCAATTGGCCGCCAAGATCATGTGATTTGACACCGTTGGACTTCTTCCTTTGGGGTTATTTGAAAAAAAAAGGTGTACGACGATAAGCCAGCAACAATTCAAGAGCTAAAGGATGAGATAATTCGGTATATTAACGGCATAGAACCTCAATTATGCCTCAGCGTCATCGAAAATTTGGACCATCGGATGAAGGTGTGCCGTCGAGGTCGCGGCGGCCATTTGGCCGATGTTTTGTTCCATACATAATTGAACCATACCATATTATCACAATAAAAATAAATGACAATAATTTCCTAAATAATTTGTGTTTTATTCAAAATCAACATCGGTCCTTAAAATTTAACCACCCATTACATGTGTCTGTTGCTTTGCATTCCCTTTGTTTTTTGTGGGAATAAAACAAAAAGTATTAAGCAAGAAAATAATGACGCATGTAGTTGCACTTGTCTTTAAGTAATTTTAAGTATTAATATTATTTAAATGAAAAGTCTTCATACGATTGAACGCTGATTTTTATTTTCCAATGTAACATTTGCTAAAGTTGTTCATAGAAATCTTGTCATTCACGAGCAAGAAAATCAGCTATCATTGATGTCTATTGTTGGTTTACCGCCCTTCTTGGTACCAAATAAGAATGTAATCAAAGTCATTCGTATCACTGTCAAGTTTAAAAATTTTTTTTTCTAATATTTTTTCATATTCAAATGACAAGTCTATGGTTCGTTTAAAGCGGGAGCTTGGTCGATAACTTTTTATGCGACTGGTGAATTTTAAAAAATATTTATAAAAAAATTTCTGAACATGATACGAGGGCGGATCGATAAATCCGTGACTTTTTGAATGAAATATAGTTTTTTTTATAAACAAAAAAAATATTTTTTAACATAATCTCCTTTTAGCTCAATACACTTAGTCCAACGTTTCTCCAACTTTTGTATCCCTTCCAAAAAATAGGATTTTCCGAGGTCCATAAAATAGGCATTTGTTTGATCAATAATTTCATCGTTGGAGCTAAATCTCTTTCCACCGAGCCAATACTTTAGGGTTGGAAATAGGAAATAGTCCCTGGGGGCTAAATCCGGACAATATGGCGGATGAGGTACCAATTCGTAGCCCAATTAAACAACTCCAAACAATTTTTTGAAGTTGTCACACGATTATGTTTCTGGTCAATTGAGAGCAAACGCGGCACCCATGTTGCAGACAGCTTTCTTAAATCCAACTGATCATTTAAAATCGAAACTACACTGCCATATGAAATGCCTATGGCATTAACAATCTCACGCACTTTTTCTCTTCGATCGGCCAACACCATATCGTGGATTTTTTCGACATTTTCGGGTGTACTGATCTCAATTGGTCGTCCAGAATGTTCAGCATCATTTGGACTTGGGCGACCACAACGAAAGCTAGTAAACCACTTTTTCACCATTGAAATCGATGGTGCAGAGTTCTCATAGTATTTATAAAGCTTTTCCTTGGTTTGATTGACGGGTTTTTTCGCAAAAAATAATGTTTAACGAGCAGTGGAAATTCACGTTGTTCCATTTTTAAAAAAATGCATGAGGTTGTATGTTTTGAACAGCTGTTAAACGTAAAGTAAAAGAAGGAACTTGATCAAAATTTTACAGTAGTCTATTAACAGGTGGTACTTGATGGGAGCAGTGCTGCATTTCATATAACTACGAGGGAAGTTCGAAAAGTGACGGACTTATTGATCCGTCTCGTAGCGAGGCGAACAATTTCGATTACATTCTTATTAGGTATCAAGAAAGGCGGTAAACCAACAGTAAACATCAACGGTAGCTGATATTCATGCTCATGAATGATAAGTCTGTGGTTCCCTTTATTAAATTAAATTTTTTCCAATGATGGACTCAAAATTATCGAATGTTGTAGCGTGAATCGAAATGATATAGGAACATTTTTCAAAGATGCTGAACTCACAATGTGTCAAATTTGTATGGGGAAATTTTAACATCTTCAACAAATTGATTGAATATGTATGATGGCCTAGTGTGAAAAGGCTATTAGAGATAAATTTTAATTTCCACTGGGCACATGTTACATCTTCAATCAATTTGTCAAAGATGTTTGTTTTTCACCATATAAATTTAACACCTTGACAACACAACATCTTTGATAGATGTTTCTATCACATTTCGTTTCACCCCACTACAATTGATAATCGGCCTTATTACGAATGTCGTTCTCGTATTTCGACTACGACTGTTTTGTAAAAGATTAAAGACAAAGTTGGCGTGTTATCTTTAATCTTTTACAAAACTGTCGTAGTCGAAATACGAGAACGACATTTGTAATAAGGCTGAATGTATGGCTGTTGTTCGAAATTGAACTCTGAAATAATGCATACTTTCAACCAGGAATTATAACATATATATATAGAATTATCACGGTTGTGGATGTTAAATATGGACGTAAGTTGGCATTTAAAAAATCCGTTACTGCAAAAGTATGTTGGTCTAGACTTTTTATTAGCAAATTTCTTTAAATTTGATGTACCGAGAACATGACTAAAAAACAAAAATACAATTTTAATTTGCCCCTCAGTATATTACTGGTCAAAATCGAATAGACGGTTCAACCGTCTAATTACTTTAATATCGCCCAGCTTTTTTATGAGAGGGCGTAGTGATTTTGTCTAGTTAAGTACAAAGTTACTGATTGATCAATTTCAGTCTACATGCTGACAGTTCCGATAACGGTATGAGACTGGTTGACTTTGCCGCGGCAAAAAAACAATGGTCGCTAGTGGCACAAAATTCCAGCATAAAGCCATTCACAAGGCTACTTGGGTATCCCATGATCAAAGATCGAAGAACCAAATTGATTCCGTGGTAATTGATGGAAGGCCCTCATCCAGTGTAATGGACGTACCAGTGATCAGAGGAGGTGACATCAATTCTGATCACTACCTGGTAGCAGAAAATGTTCGCACAAGATTAGGTATCGTGAATATCGTGCGAAACCGGACGCAGAGAAAGCTATACATCGGAAAGCTGTAATTACCGGATGTAACCAATGCTTATTCAAGGAAACTCTCGCAACTTTTGGCATAGAGCGCACCTCTCCCGATGACATTCTGAAGTGCAGTGGAAACCCATTTCCGACTCTACAAAAACTGCCGCAACAACCGTTTGAAAAACCTGAAAAAGCTCTTGGTACGATGAAGACTGTCGCATAGCAAATGTAATGCTTCAGTCAATTGTAACGCGAGCTGCGATTGAGTGGTATAGCGAAAAAAGAAAGGAGGTAAACCGTCTCTTTAGGCGTAAGAGAGGGAAGTGGAGAAAGCGCGAGAGTTAGAAAATTGAGTCGTACAGAAGGAAGAACGATGCCCGAAAATTTTACCAAAAAGCCAAAATCCCGTTTCTGTAAAGACAAGGACGGAAATCTCATTGCAAATGTGCACAGCATGTTGGGGATATGGAGATATAATTTCAACGCGATATTGGTACCTGAGATATCCAATGACGATGAGACAATTTGTGTGTGCGGTTTCATGTCAGTTTATTCGGATTATTTTCGCAGTCACAGTTAGTAAATCAGTTTAGCAAATAATGCCAGCCAGCAATTTTAAACCCTGATCAGAACACCCATTTTCAATCCCAAACTAAGACTGGTTAAATAATAGGCAATGACAAAATTTCATTGTAGTCGTTAAAGGTTTACGGCAGTTACCATGTAGACCAGCCAGCATTGTATACAGACAGACGGGCATGGCTCAACTTCTGACTTCTTCTATGCGTTAAATTTTTTTCCGTATCAAATGATATATACTCCTACTCCTATCCTATTAAAAAATGGTGTTTTTTTTATCGAATATAGGCCGTAAAGTGCCGCAGTACTACAATTTTTTATTGTTTCAGTTTTAGCACTTTTTTTGCAAATTGCACTTTTTTGGCATGGTTTTTTGGCAGCTTCTGGCAACACTGATGAAAAGTTAAGTGAACTTATTTTGTAACTCCACCTGGTGTAATTTAATTTCTCTCATTTCCACAAACCTACGACGAAGAGTGTGAAATGAAATGTCAGATGAGAAAGATGACAGCTCTAGGTGAAATTACTCAGGGGGTTTCCATGATCGCTGATCGACCTCCTAGCTGCAAATAATTTGTAACAATTTTGATACATGGTAGAATTGAAGGAGAATGAGCGATAGGCGAATTAAAAACACTGAATTTAAATTTGATTTTCTTTGCACTTATGACTAATAAAATGACTTTATATGCAATAAATTAATTTGATTTGAGGAACATAACAACTTTCTTTAATTTTTAGTTGTATTAGTCCAAATTCTGGCAGAAAACACTGGCATAAAAAAGCCGTATCAAAACTGTCTTTAGCCCAGTTACTTTCGACGAGAATTTGTTGAAACTGAAACACTCATGGTTTTTCTTTAGTATTTCTCTATGCATTGTTCTGTGGCTAGGCATAGTATACAAAAATGATTTGATTGCTGAATATAAATAGACAAAGTTGATTAATCCGTATTCGAATTAATTGAATATTTCTATTTCTGAATAAGGAGTTAACTTTTTATTAATCTTGTAATCGAATATCCCTACTAGAAACAAAATCCCCGAGCATAAAATCTGGTTATCTTAAATATCTAAAATAAGATATTAGCTCACATGTCGAAACATATCATGTTCATTACGATACATTACCTTTCCTGTAAATGTGTGCATTATGTTTGTGGATAAGGGAAATTGCTGGGAAATGTGTCTTCTATTTATGGAATTTATTACAATGTTCTAGGGATCTTGTATGAATAGATTAAGAAGATAAGAGAAAGGGCGGAGAAAGCGAAATGGAATAATCCACAAGCAAGGATTTTTGAATAATTGTGTGATGGATGAAGATAAGCCTGCACATATGATTAACTTCATCTCGTTTTTTTTTAGTATAAGATATGGGATAAGAAAAAGTTTCATTGTTAGTTAGGTCTTAAGTAAAAGTATAAGACTATAAGTTAAGTCAAAAGCACTGGCGATATCTGGCGAATGATTCAAAACTCTTTTTGTCATAACTTGGTCCAGTCATAATTTTTTACATTGATGCCTTTTGACACATTTATGCTTTTTGCATTGCTTTATGTAATAACATTGTCGAAATGCTGCATTTATATTGAAATATTCTATAAAGAGAATAAGACACGTTTATGCTCTTTTACTCAGACTCTCTACATGAGAGCGAAAACGAGTGCAATAAGATCTCTATACTATTCAATACTTTTTGTCGTCGCTCTGTTTATGACAAAACAAAAACAATTATTGATGTGTTAAGATCTATAGGCACGGGTTGGGTATAATCTAACAAAGTCAAAACATGCAAACAACACACAGCATTATCTACGTCGAAGCTATGCAGCGTTAGCATTGAAAATAATATGTGGTTGTTGTACAATAGTCTCTGCCTGAAAATATGTATGACGGTATTGATGCAGCGGCAGCGAATAGTTGTCTGAAAAGACGAAGTCATGGTACTCGTAAGCTTACGAACATAACACAATGTATGTAACGGGTGGTTAAATGTTAAGGGCCGATGTTGAATGTGAACTACAACTAAACGTCAATTTTTTTTCAACATTTCATTTGACATTTCTCAATTTCAGACTAACTCAATTTGAACCATTGAAAGATACAGAATCGAGCAACGCGTTAAAGTTATTCAGGCTTATTATGGAAATGGCCGTTCAAATCAAAATGTATATCGTACACTTCGTGATTTTTTCGGTCAATTTAATCGTCCAAATGTGCGTACAATCGGAAAAATCGTGGAAAAATTTGAGCAAACCGGGTCAGCCAGTTACTGTGAATGGTGTTCACTATCGTGAGATGATAACAAACTTTTTATGGCGCGAATGTGAAGATATGGATGTGGACGATATGTTGTTTCAACAGGACGGTGCCCCTTGCCACACAGCTAACGAAACAATGGCTCTTTTGCGCGACAAATTCAATGCCCGTGTTATCTTACGTGGTGGCGATGTCAATTGGCCGCCAAGATCATGTGATTTGACACCGTTGGACTTCTTCCTTTGGGGTTATTTGAAAAAAAAAGGTGTACGACGATAAGCCAGCAACAATTCAAGAGCTAAAGGATGAGATAATTCGGTATATTAACGGCATAGAACCTCAATTATGCCTCAGCGTCATCGAAAATTTGGACCATCGGATGAAGGTGTGCCGTCGAGGTCGCGGCGGCCATTTGGCCGATGTTTTGTTCCATACATAATTGAACCATACCATATTATCACAATAAAAATAAATGACAATAATTTCCTAAATAATTTGTGTTTTATTCAAAATCAACATCGGTCCTTAAAATTTAACCACCCATTACATGTGTCTGTTGCTTTGCATTCCCTTTGTTTTTTGTGGGAATAAAACAAAAAGTATTAAGCAAGAAAATAATGACGCATGTAGTTGCACTTGTCTTTAAGTAATTTTAAGTATTAATATTATTTAAATGAAAAGTCTTCATACGATTGAACGCTGATTTTTATTTTCCAATGTAACATTTGCTAAAGTTGTTCATAGAAATCTTGTCATTCACGAGCAAGAAAATCAGCTATCATTGATGTCTATTGTTGGTTTACCGCCCTTCTTGGTACCAAATAAGAATGTAATCAAAGTCATTCGTATCACTGTCAAGTTTACAAATTTTTTTTTCTAATATTTTTTCATATTCAAATGACAAGTCTATGGTTCGTTTAAAGCGGGAGCTTGGTCGATAACTTTTTATGCGACTGGTGAATTTTAAAAAATATTTATAAAAAAATTTCTGAACATGATACGAGGGCGGATCGATAAATCCGTGACTTTTTGAATGAAATATAGTTTTTTTATAAACAAAAAAAATATTTTTTAACATAATCTCCTTTTAGCTCAATACACTTAGTCCAACGTTTCTCCAACTTTTGTATCCCTTCCAAAAAATAGGATTTTCCGAGGTCCATAAAATAGGCATTTGTTTGATCAATAATTTCATCGTTGGAGCTAAATCTCTTTCCACCGAGCCAATACTTTAGGGTTGGAAATAGGAAATAGTCCCTGGGGGCTAAATCCGGACAATATGGCGGATGAGGTACCAATTCGTATCCCAATTAAACAACTCCAAACAATTCTTTGAAGTTGTCACACGATTATGTTTCTGGTCAATTGAGAGCAAACGCGGCACCCATGTTGCAGACAGCTTTCTTAAACCCAACTGATCATTTAAAATCGAAACTACACTGCCATATGAAATGCCTATGGGATCAACAATCTCACGCACTTTTACTCTTCGATCGGCCAACACCATATCGTGGATTTTTTCGACATTTTCGGGTGTATTGATTTCAATTGGTCGTCCAGAATGTTCAGCGTCATTTGGACTTGGGCGACCACAACGAAAGTTAGTAAACCACTTTTTAACCATTGAAATCGATGGTGCAGAGTCCCCATAGTATTTATAAAGCTTTTCCTTGGTTTGATTGACGGGTTTTTTCGCAAAAAATAATGTTTAACGAGCAGTGGAAATTCACGTTGTTCCATTTTTAAAAAAATGCATGAGGTTGTATGTTTTGAACAGCTGTTAAACGTAAAGTAAAAGAAGGAACTTGATCAAAATTTTACAGTAGTCTATTAACAGGTGGTACTTGATGGGAACAGTGCTGCATTTCATATAACTACGAGGGAAGTTCGAAAAGTGACGGACTTATTGATCCGTCTCGTAGCGAGGCGAACAATTTCGATTACATTCTTATTAGGTATCAAGAAAGGCGGTAAACCAACAGTAAACATCAACGGTAGCTGATATTCATGCTCATGAATGATAAGTCTGTGGTTCCCTTTATTAAATTAAATTTTTTCCAATGATGGACTCAAAATTATCGAATGTTGTAGCGTGAATCGAAATGATATAGGAACATTTTTCAAAGATGCTGTACTCACAATGTGTCAAATTTGTATGGGGAAATTTTAACATCTTCAACAAATTGATTGAATATGTATGATGTGGCCTAGTGTGAAAAGGCTATTAGAGATAAATTTTAATTTCCACTGGGCACATGTTACATCTTCAATCAATTTGTCAAAGATGTTTGTTTTTCACCATATAAATTTAACACCTTGACAACACAACATCTTTGATAGATGTTTCTATCACATTTCGTTTCACCCCACTACAATTGATAATTTTGATTCTATCACTAGAAAAATATGTTATTACAATAGAGTAATGCCATATAGAGCTGCCATCTTTCGCATCTGATGTTTCGTTTCACACTCTTCGTGGTGCGGTCGGTGCGGTAGAGAGTTATTTGCCGTAAGCTGAATAAAACATAGATAAGAATTACAAAAATTGTTGACTTAAATTGTTCATGCCATTTTGATGAAAAGCTGTGAATATTAATCGTGGTTTGGGCTTTTTTTGTAAGATTTTGTTGTTAGTATACATATATTTGTAGTGTATTTACAAAAAAATTTTAACGCATAAAACGAAATGCCGTTGCTGTTTTCTTGTTGGTTGATTTGAGCCATTGCCTCTAACCAACATGCAACGTCCATATGCAACCACTCCAAACTTCGTTGGTTTACTGAGAGAAGTCGCTGTGCTAGGTATGAATTTTACTCTATGGTAATACTTTGAAAATAAAGTCACCAGAAAGAATTTCTTCTCAGCAGCTCGATGAGGACACGGTAGAACACATTCTGCAAATTATTTGCAATCAGAATCACCCGTTGAAGTTCCTGTAGTAAATTAAATTGAGGTTCACCCTACGAAGTTCATATAAATACATACATGTATATTACCACAATACATTTGCTTTGTGTGTTTGAAAATCTAATTTCATGATTCCAGGAATAACAAAAATGAAATTTAACATGCTATTTCTTAAACATTTTCTGTCTGTCTTCAAATACATAAACGCAGCGTGAGAACACGTGTTTTTTTTCTGTGTGTTGGCAACAAATCTTTCCTTCATTTTGCTATTTATAATCCATCCCATACTGTGATTAGAGTATTCATAGTTTGTGTTGATGTTTGTAGCAACATGGCCCATTATAGGAAACAGCAAGTTCCTTACACAAAGGAATGGTCAACAATGACATCTTGTAGCTGTGTCTCTGTTGCAACAGGATAACCATAGGCTACAAATCGTATGTCCTCCTCCTCAACAATTAATATAAAGGTTTATAGATTATAGAATTGAAAAAATCCTTCCGCCTTTTTCTTGTTAAAACCACTGCACGTCTGTGATTGGAACACTTGTCTATTTCCCACGCAATTGCTTATAATTTATCTCCGAATCTTGCTCCTTCTTACACATTAAAGAACATTTCAAAATAGTTCATTTAAATTAGAAAAATTCAGTAATTTAATAATTTAATAATAAACGATTCATTAAAGTATTCTCAGTTTCCGTAGAGACTAAATATAAATAAATAATAAGGAATATAGCAAAGTGTCAAACTGTGATTCAAATAGAAGAAGAGAAATGTTAAATCACATGTCCGTTTTTTAGAAATTAGTTTGATTATTTTGATGTCATAACATTCATTATTGTTATTTTTGTACGAGTATCTATCAGTGTATACATGTTTTTATTGCTTTGTAGTGTGAAGAAGAATACTTATGTTCAAAAGGTGCTAACTACAAAAACAAAAATTTTCCAGAAAGTCAAATGAAGTTTGTCAATTTTAAGATTAATTGTTAATAGCGGTATTCATGGACACTACATAGAGCCTTGGAAACTCGCAAGTCTCAAAAACTTGCACAACAAACGTCATGACAACAACAATTATATTAAAAAACGACTTGCACAAATATTGAAAAGTTTCGAGTCAATGTAACTGAACAAACATAGGAAACGAAACGTTGAATCTATTGACTTTTCGATATCATGTGCTATTCTTTGGGTAGACCATAGATGAATACATACATAGATACATTTATTCTCTTAATAAATTAAACGTCATAGGTATGGTTGCATTGGTAAACATTGGATGGTGGAAAACATGGGTTCAATAATACCAGATAGAGGCAATAGTAAACAACGTCCAACAAAGGAACAACAACCGAATTTCGTATTTTTGTGGCAAACTAGTTATGTTAAATACTATACAAATGTATACACTAAAACGACATGAAAACATTAAGTGAACATATTTTGTAACTCCACCACCAAATTTAATTTCTCTCATTTCCACAAACCTACGACGAATAGTGTGAAATGAAACGTCAGCTGAGAGAATAAATGTATCTATACCTATATTAGTCTATGGTTTTTGTTGGCTTTTGGCATTTTGTATTTGTTGTCGTATTTGTTGTGCATCTACCATTATATTTTTACCATGAGCTTGACTAAAAACTTCTCCTTTTCAAAAACGAGTTTTTTCCTAACTTTTCTGTTTTGTTTTAGTTTTGTTCATCAGTTGAACATTTTTGTCGAATACGAAAGTTGAATATCTTTTTGAACATTTGCTGAATTCAAAAAGAATATTTGAAAATTAAGTAGTCTTTTCAACATCTATGTTCAGGGTTTTGATGAGGAAACAACAACAAAAATACGGAATTTTGGTATTAATATCGGATGCCTGCAGAATTTATATAACTGTATAGGCACATTGCTTAAATGTTGCTGCTTTCGTAACAATTAGCAGCTTTTCGTGCATAGAGAAATGACGTATAGAGTAGCAATTTGTCTCAGTAAATTTACGAAGTGTCGTGTGGTTGCATATGGACGTTAAGTATTGCTTTATTAGTACCAGATAGAGGCAATGGCTCAAACCAACCAACAAGAAAACAGCAACGTCATTTCGTTTTGTGCGTTAAAAATGCGTATATACACCACAAATATATACGTTTAAATTTCACTGTTTTTCATCAAAATGACATGCAAAATTTAAGTCAACAATTTTTGTAATTCCACCTGGTGTAAATCAAATTACCTCAAATAACTCTCTATCGCACCGACCGCACCACGAAGAGTATGAAATGAAATGTTAGATGAGAAGAATGACATCTCTATATGAGATTACTCTATGTTTTCGTAACTTTTCATGGGGGAGAATGTTATGAGTTTATTTTCAAAAGGAATACATATGTTTGTACGTCTGCCTATTGTGGCATTTTTCATAGAAACATGAAAATCATGTGGTTACCCCCATGACGTATGCACAATACAAATATAAAAATTGCTTATGCATGCTGTGGACCAGTTGCAACATACATACATATCTTGTATTGTCCACAACTGAACAGATAACTGATTTGGCAGAATAACACAAACATAAACAGTTCACCAGCTAATAGAGTATTTGTACAAATAAAGGCGATTTCAATAAGAGCGCTACAAAAGTTTTTTTAAATAAAACAAAACCGGTTTTAGATACCAATGAAATTATTTATTACTGTGAAAGTACGTTCGATGTCATTATGTATGGAACTCGATTTCTTTTGCATGGCCACCACGGGCACGCTTGCAGAAAGAAGTCCAGACGCTGAACCCAATTTTTGACGGTTTTCAAGCATAAATCGGCCGATACTGCTGCTGCGTTCGATATTCGTACGAAGTTCATCAATCGTCGCTGGCTTGTTGGCATAGACCATAGACTTGACGTAGCCCCACAGGAAATAATCTAACGGCGTCAAATCGCACGACCGAGGCGGCCAATCGACTGGGCCATTTCGTGAGATAACACGTTCACCAAACTTGGTTTCCAATAAATTGATTGTGGCATTCGCTGTGTGGCTTGTGGCGCCATCCTGTTGGAACCACATGTCCTCCAAGTCCATAGTATCCAATTGGGGCTAAAAATATTCGGTTGTCATTGAACGGTAGCGATTCGCATTCATAGTAATGTGCCGGTCTTGATCATCATGGAAGAAGTACGGCCCAATGACGCCGCCGGCCCATAAACCGCACCAAACCGTAATTTTTTCGGGATGCAATGATGACTCATGGATTACGTGTGGAAGCCATTCAGCCAGAAATGAGCCTCATCGCTGAAGATGATTTTCCGATGAAAATCCGAATCATTTTCAAGTTGTTGCTCAGCCCAATTCACGAACATACGACGCTTATGGTGGTCTAGCGGCTTCAGTTCTTGCGTCAATTTTATCTTGTAAGGATGTAGGCCAAGATCTTTTCGAAAAATTCGCCACAACGACGTCACAGAGATGCCCAACGCTTGAGAACGACGTGTGAGAGACACATTTGGGCTTTCTTGAACTGAAGCCTCAGCGGCAGCAATATTCTCGACACTACGGGCACTTCTTTGTCTCACTGGCACGGGAATATTTTGTACTGTGCCTGTGGATTCAAATTTTTCCACTAGACGCTCAATTGTTGATCTGGTAGGACGATTATGACGACCATAAATTGGACGTAGCGCTCTTAAAGTTGAGACCACTGACTCCAAATTTCGGTAGTAAATTTTAATAATTTCGACTCATTGTTGGCTCGTACGTCTTTCCATGATGAAATGGCAAACCTTACTGAAGAGAAATGTCAAAAGAGCGGGAAAAAATATGGCGTCGTTTGCTGTCCCTATCGATTTACTTTTGGTGCGTCTCTGTTGAAAAACCCTTTATATATTAATAGGGAAACCCCAATATGTTAGACACGGCCGACAATTTAATTTTACTTATGAGCTTTTTTTTTAGCTTTAAATTCATTGATTGCCCAAAGTCATTATGCAAATATTAGTTCTTATTATAGGTTTATCTTCTCTCTAGCATCCAAAGACATTTCTGGAGTTACAATTTTCTTGTCCACTGCCAGCCCATTTACTAATATTTCAACTCACGTTGGTGGACGATGGTTTCGCAGTTTGTGACTCTTGTCCTCAGCTCCTTAGCGTTTTAGGCCAGTGACCGTCTTGTTCAAATTGTCACTAAGATTTCAGATTTTGGATTTCTCTCTCTCATGTGAATGGTTTTATTGAGTGTATTAAAAAAAGACTAGGTTTTAAAAAATGTCGGTTTCGGTTTCTTCGAATATTCTGATTTGGAGAATCTGGATTTCGGGTGAACCGGTATATAAACCGGTTAATAATCGGTTTCGGCTTTTATAACAAAATGGAAAAATAAGCGTTGTACAAACATCGTTTATTTTTAATTCAGTCTTTTTGAATTTTGACATCAACTCGTACTGGATTGCCATGAAATAGCCTGTCAAACTGGCACTCGGAACCGGTGGAAAACTGTAGGCCACAATCAGAGTATGTAAGCCTATGCCTTCATGGAATTTAATGGGAAACTTAAAAGTGGACCATGAATTTAGAATTTAGTTTCGCTTTAACAATTAACTAATAAACATTTTCTCTTAATTACAATGTTACTAATGGGACTCATTGATAATTTTGAATGAAGACAACATCGTTGGTTTGGACTTCCATGAATTGCTTTACAATACCTCATTCGATCAACCCAATTTATCATTACATTTTCGATTGTTTGGGCGTCTATCTAGTGATCGACTCTTTCGATTTCGTGTTTTAAGGCCTCAATCGGCTCGGAATTACTTATACTTATCTTTTACGGCGTTCCAGAATTAATATTCAAACGGTTTTATAACGCGGCTGCGAGGCGGCCAATGGATTTCGGAGTTTCGGCTGATTATTCGGTGTTTGAACACAGTTGGCTTTGTTGCACGTAGCGCCGTTCTATTAAATCAACACGTCATCCATGCCATTCTCTTCAACTTTTGGGAACAACAAATCGCTGAGCATGGCCATTGGCGTCAACGGCGGCTAATTGCTCATTTTCCAAGAAAAATAGGTCTATGCGGCCGCCATTCCAAAAACCGCACCAAGCAGTCACTCATTGTGGATGCTTCTCGACATATGGATTTTTCGAGCCCCAATTTCGACAATTTTGGTCGCTAACGCAGCGCCCGAAGTGAAAATGAGCTTCATCGGAAAAGATGATTTTTCGGTAAAACTGTTGATTCAGCGAATCGAAAACGCATCAGATGATCTCGGGGCTTTAGTTTTCGAATGAATTAAACTTTATAAGCCTCTATACCGAGGCCGTTATGCCAAATTCTGTGCAAAGAAGTGCAAGAAATATTAAATTGCTGCGAACGGTGGCGAGCCTTTTCAAGCACACTTTCAGCTACAGCGGCAATATCTTCCACTGAACGTATTGGATGAGCACGTAAACGTGTTAACTTGTCCAATAAGGATCCGTATTGTCGAACTCTATTTCTATCGAAATTCTTTCATAGATTTCTTACATTTTAGTTGAAGACTCACAACTTTGGGAAAAGTCGAAAAAAGTATATGGTAATTAGTTCCGGAACTTACATCTACTTATAAATCGGAATTGACAGATATGACTTCTACTGTCTTGCACAACATATTTCAGCAAATTATCGGTGATACAATTCGTCGGCAAAGTCTTTTGCTTATGCTCAGAATTGCCAGATTTAAGATTTAAGATTTCATTCGAGAAATCATGTGAATGAATTTTGGTTCATTTTCGCTGAATTAAATTTCTTGTCATCATACGTCCTGCTTCATTCTCATCCTGCTGTATGTGTTCCTACTTCATCTGTTCCTGTGACACCTGTTCTTGCTTTATCTGTTCCTGCTTCACATGTTTCAACAGGTCCTGCTTCATCAGTAGTCATTTTATTTAAGCTACCTTATTCATCTATTCCTGCTTAATCTGTTTCTGTGTCATATGTTCTCGCTTCATCTGTTCCTGCTTCATCAGTTCCTGCTTCATCTGTCCTGCTACATATTTTGCTGTTCCATCTGTTCCTGCTTTATCTGTTCCTGTAGCAAGTGCTTTTGCTTCATCTGTTCCTGCTCCACCCAATTCATAAGTTCCTGCTTCATATGTCCCGCTTCATATGTCCTGCTTCATCTGCTCCTGCTTCATTCTCTTCTGTTTTTGCTTCATCTGTCCTCTTCATCTGCTCGTGCTTAATCTGTTTCCGTATCATCTGGTCTTACTTCATCTGTTCCTGCTTCATCAGTTCCTTCTACCTCAGTCCTGCTACGTCTTTTCCTGCTCCATCTGTTCCTGTGTCGTCTGTAATTGCTTCATGTGTTCCAGCTCCACATACTTCATCAGTTCCTGCTTTATCTATCCAGCTGCATCTGTTGCAGCTTCATTTGTTCCAGCTTCATCAATCCTATTCCATTCATTTCATTCCTATATTCCTAATTAGTCTTTATGTATAATAATTCCCCTGCATGAATTTATTACTACTCGTATTTGTTGTTTAATCTTAAACTCTTAAAGCCCAAATTCCTTATACTCCCTGGAATTGATCGCTTCAAGAGCTGCCTATATGTGATGTGGATGGAGAAGAATCTATCAAACTGGTCGACGTGGGTTTAAAGGACTCGGCTTCTAGCATGGATTGGCCCAAAATCATTAAAATATTTGCGAATAGAACCAGATGGTCCAATCCGAAGAATGGGTTGTCATTTTATAAACCCCGTTGTCCTTATTATATCCAGACCCAGGCCAATGGCCAATTTTACCAGCGCAGGTCACCATTATCCAATAAACTTCAGTGAGATTTCATTTGAAATTTCACATCAATTGAAAATCAAAAAATTATATTTGAAATTTAAAAGACATGAAAATAAATTTTGAAAATATCAATTGAAATTTAAATGGTAGCAATTGCAATTAGAAGTATATAAACTAAAATATAAAAATCGTTAGTTGGAACTAAATAAATGAATTGTTTCCCATTACATCCCATGAAGGAATAGGGGTGAGCTTTTCGAAATTACTGGGACCTAAAACTTTACACCGGCTTCGAACCGTATGTTGAGAAACTTGTTCCTGGCTAAGTACTCGATAGTGTCGCCGCCACTAAGTGAAGTGGGCGTCGTTGAAAGAAATACACAAGAGAATTTTAATAAGATTGATAGACTTCGTCGCTGCAAAGAACATGGTAGTTAGTAGCACACGATTCCAGCATAAGGATATGCATAAGCCGACCTAGTTATCTCCTGATCAGAGAACGATTTATTGATTGATTGGTCAGATTGATCACTTGGTATGGATGGCTGGCACTCTTCTAGTGTAACGCATGTACGTGTGATATCGACACGGATCATTACCAGGTGGCTGCAAAAGTTCGCACAAGTCTGAGCAGGGCGAAAAACTCACGAAGACGAACACGGGAAAAGCTAGATATTGACAAGCTACAAATACCGGAGATATCAATGTCCTATCAATTTTGACCAGTATTTTCAATAAAATGATAAATTCGTCGGACTACCCCGATGCGTTAAAAGTTCATAAGGTAGTACCGATTCCAAAGAAAAAAAATGCAATAAGTGTTAGAAATTTTAGACCTATTGATGTTCTATCGACAATTGATAAAATATTTGAAAAATTACTGCATAATAAACTTCTTGCATACATGGAAATGAAGGGAATGATGTATGATTTTCAATTTGGGTTTAGAAAAGGCTGCAGTACACAGGAAGCCGTGCTAAATGTAGTAAGACATGTATGTAATGGTTTAGATGAAGGGTTCAGTGCAGTAGCAGGAATATTTTTCGACTTTACAAAAGCTTTTGACCTCGTTGATCATAAGATTTTACTGGAAAAATTGTCCTGCTACGGCATTCAGGGTCGTGAACTTTTGTTGTTCAAAAGCTATTTCTGTAACAGAAAACAGTTTGTTCAAATAAATGACAAAAAAAGTAATATGGGATCTGTGACATACGGCGTGCCGCAAGGTAGTTGCTTAGGGCCGTTACTGTTTTCCATTTACTTGAATGATTTAAAAAACCTTGGATTGACGGGAAAGCTATTTATGTTTGCAGATGATGTATGTTTATTTTATCCCTATAAATATGATTTAGTTTTAAAAACTCACATTGAAAGAGATTCCGCACTGTTATTTGAATTTTCTAAAATAAATGATTTATTGATAAACCGAAATAAAACGCAATTAATAAAGTTTAGGCCACACAATGCGTGTATAGACACAAGTTTTAGTGTTTATGTTGATGGAAAATCTATTAGTGAGACGGGAAATGTAAAATATTTGGGAGTTATATTGTAAAACAATTTATCATGGGATTTGCACATATATGAACTAAAAAGGAAAATAGCACCTGCAATTGGCATCTTATTTAAACTCAAGAACAAGCTCACAGAAAGATCTAAGCTCATGATATATCATGCTTTAATACAATCCCACGTTAATTACATGGCTATAACATATGGATATAATAAGAGTAGCACATCGATGAAGTCTCTGCAACGCACGCAAAATAAGGCTTTGAAAGTTGTATACAATTTGCCACGATCTTTTTCAACAATAGCATTATATAGAGATGTTTGCAAAGGTGTTTTGCCTATCTATGGTTTGCATAGATATCAAGTATTATTGTTTGTCTTTAAGTGTATACATGGCATAGGTTACCACAAAATTTCATTTTCACAAAACCAGAGTCAGGTCAATACAAGGAACGCTGCAAATTTGAGAATGCCATTATGTAGATTGGAGAAGACAAAGCAGCGCATTGATTATACAGGCTCGCATGCATATACGTAATCATTTGCCTATGGAAACAAAATCAATAAGCCGAATTTCAACTTTTAAAAATTCTTGCAGGCAGTATTTGTTTGACTTGCTTGAAACGCTTCTGATATAAATGTTTGCCATTATGTTATATATGTACAAATGTTATGGTTTATATTATAATTTCTTATTGTTAATTATGTTATCAACTACATAAAAAAATTTTTTCATTAATATTTATAACTTACCTTTCGTACTAAGCTTTAATTTGTACTTTAAGATTTACATATTGCCAACAAGTCCCTACAATGCCATCGGGCGCTGGGACCATAAATTGAAGGGTTTAAATTAATATATTGTACAAATTAAACAAAAAAAAAAAAGCTCTCTCTCCTGCTAGGGCGGAATACCTCACCTCTCGAGGACCCACATGCGCAGTGGAATCACATCTCCCATTCTTTGGAAACGGCTGCATGGACTGAACTTGGCTATCTAAAACTGCAGAAGGATAAGCCATGGTACGACGAAGAATGCCGCATTGCAACTGATGCACGCATGGCAACGAAACAGTCAGTTACAACGCGTACTGCGAATGAGCGGTACAAGAGGCTGAGAAGGGAGGAAAATCAACTATTTAGGCGAAAAAAATGGCAGTGGGAGCTGAGAGAGAGTGAAAATCCCGAAATGTGCAGGATGAACGGTGAATCCCGAAATTTTTTACAGATGGTAAGAAGATCGAATAACGTGCCCAATAATGGGCTGCCCTCCTGCAAGGCCGATAATGGGAATCTGGTGACTGAGAAGCAGTGCACACAGAGAAGAGATTCGTTGTCACAACTATATTTACAGCCAACTAAAATTTGGCGGTTCCTTGGACTATCACATTATTCTGTTGTGATTACCAATAATTGTGTTCAGTATCACAAAATGTTGTGCATATCAATTGATTTGTAATTCAGTTTTGGTTGCAAGAACTGAAATATTTAGCTGAAGCCACAGCAACAAGAAATAAATATGATCTGTCAATCGGGTTTTAGTTCTAGCAATCAAATTATCCTGTAGTGGTGAATATTCAATTAGTTGGATGAACAAAAAATGTAAAAACTAATTCGGTTGTACCAAATAATATATTGGTATGCTCAACTAATTATGAACCTGAATTTGATGGATGTCACAACCATTTGGTGATGCTGTAACCCCTTAGGAATTTTATAGAAAACAAAAGTTAAAAAGTAATATTTTATTAAAATTGTGTATTTTATATATAAACTAGCTGACCCGGCAGACTTCGTCCTGCCTTCAAAAGTATTTATAACATCAGATGGTAAACAATGATTAATATCTCGACGTGGGCGCCATCTATTTTATAACGGGGCAAAAACACAAAAAAACTAAATATTGCGCCATCTGTCGGACGAACTTCAAACTACAAAGAAACACTACTCACGGCCCATAGAGCATGCATATAAAATTTGGTCAAAATCGGTCCAGTAGTTTTTGAGTTTAGCGATCACGAACATACACGTAATTTTTATATATGTAGAGATATAAACAAAATTATTATCTTCTTAAAGAGTTACGCTCATCGCTGATTCACTGACTCTGTCACACTTTTTGAACACTTAATATAGTATATACACAAAAAAAACCGAAAAAAAATGGAAAAAACACGAAAAAAAACGAAAAAAACGAAATAAAAACGAAAAAAAACGAAAAAAACGAAAACAACGAAAAAAACAAAAAAAATATAGATTGTTGTGTCCAGTGTTTGAATGTACTCAACGAAAACGACTCAAATCACAAACAATTTTGATCTTTTCTGGATTTGAATTAGCACATTTTTGTAAATCATAATCTGTCGCTGAGTACTCAAAAAAATACAAATGAGTTCATGTTAGAGCAGCGATCCAAATCCATTTTCCGTTTGATTTTGCTCAAGTAGAAAATAATACGTCGATGCTCTAGCTCTGAGTCGGAGAATAAAAACAACGAACAGAGGCCAAAAAAAACGACGTAGTCACAATACGATTGTATGTTTATCTCTGCTAGAGTAAAGAACCAATGAAACCGATGCTCGTGACTCAAAGAAAATCACAGTTTTTGCCACCATAGGCGAAGGTGGCAAAATTGTATTTTATGAAATGGATAAATAGAAAATGATGCATTGGGCTTAAGCGATAAATTCATTTATTTTAACAAAACAAATAAGTACATACAATGTAAAACCAAAAATACATACATAAATAAAAATTAATTTAACTTAAACAAAATACATATATGTAATATAAATCCAAAAATACATAAATAATAAATAATTTTCAAATTAAAACAAATATTTGTTTTTCATTGTTTTTATCCCACGCAAAATCAATGAAACGAAATTTCTTCTCTTCTCTTCACTATATTAAATTTTGTCGTTTTTTTTTTTTGCTTTACACTCATAATGTCGTTTTTTTTTTGACTCAAACTCAAAGCACGGAGACTGTCGTCATATTTTTCTTTTGCCTGTGCGAAAAGAAAACACGATTGCCTGTGGTTTCTCTGTGATCAACTCACATTGTTTTCGTATATTACTCAAAAATGGTAATGCAATTTCTAAAATTTATAAATACGACTCAAAAGAAATCCAAGTAATCCAAACTCATTGCTGAGTCGATCTTCGTGGATTTTGGATTTCTATGTCGATGATCAAACTAAGATAAATATGAAATTGGATTTTGTGAGTAAATTCAAACACTGGTTGTGCCACTCTTAGTTGGAAGATCCAATTGATCTGCTTATTCTCTGTGCATGAATACATACATATAAGGTAAAAGCTGACAAACGTGTAAATCATTTACACGTTTGTTGTAATAACAAACAAAACAATGTCGCTCTCATCTTACAGAATTACCTTTTATTACAAATCGATCAAAATTAAAGCATTTTTCGACGGGCGCCATAGGCGCGGGTCCAATCCAGTAGTTATTTATAACCAGGGTTCGTATTTCGTTTCCATTTTTTTTTATCAAAAATATGAAAAAAATTCTATATCTCGAAAACGGAGCGTACGATCAAAAAAACAACTAAAGGCAGTCTTTCTAAATTTTTCATATTTTCGATCAAAAATGAGGGTGGGTTACCCTGGGTATCATAAGTTAATTTGTGTCATCCACAATAATAGTTCCTCCAGCCAAGTGCCCAAAATTGTTTGCATGTGTTGTTTGTGAAGGCGTCAATAGTGGTGTCAGATCTCACTTCACTTCAATTTATGTTAATATGTATTCTTCGCTGGCTGATAACTGTACACTTTATTGTTTTTTCACAACTTTCTTTATCACTTTCTGTTTAAAATAATAGTTTTTCTGTAAAGTCCTCGTGTAACATTCAAATAGATGTAGTTTCTCTTTAACATCAAAGCCTCTGGTGAAAAATCGAATACATAACCTTGTAACAAGTGTTTTTGCAACAGACACTAAATTAAGATTACAGTAACTAATATTTGAACACGAATTCTAATATTGTACTTTTTATTAGTTGTATCTTCCAATTCAGATGAATGACGTTTTTGAAATACTCAACTTGGTTAATACAACTAAAGTTCGGTAGTAGCAACTTGTATTTAGTAAGACCTATTTTTAATCTATCAATAACATCGACAAATAATTCTGATTTTTGACAGTTATGAATTCTAATCAAAATATAGACTTTATCATGGAATTTCCAATGCCCGAATTGATTTCCAACTAATCTTTTCCCTGTGTGGGTGTGGTCAAAATGTGGAGAGACCACTTTTCAGCACTGAAGATCCACTAAATGATAGTGGAAGATTGTGTATATTTTATCCCCCCAACCAAGGCGAGATTAGAATAGAATAATAACGCCGCTGGTGCCGATGGGCTACCCGCTGAACTTTTTAAGGCAGGTGGCGAAGGACTGCTAGCCCATATGCATCGACTAATATTCGGTATATAGCTGGGCGAATCTATGCCCGACGATTGGAGTCTCAGTGTATTATGTCCTGTATTCAAAAAGGGTGATCTGTGTGTATGTTCCAACTATCGCGGTATCAGTCTTTTATCCATCGCGTATAAGGTCTTGACGGGCATACTATGTGATATTGGGTGATATCGCAAGCGGGTGAACAACACCTGGGAGTATTCGAGAAAATATTCTCCGCAATATATATGATCCTGTTAAAGGAAATGACGAGTACCGACGTCGCTGGAACCAAGAGCTATATAATTTATATTCTGACGTGGACATAGCTAGGCGAATCAAATTAGGCCAGTTGCGGTGGCTAGGCCATGTATGTAATCAGAATGGATGAAGATGAACCAGCGCGAAAGGTTTGCGATAAAGTACCAGATGGAAGCAGGAAAAGAGAACGACCAAGACTCCGCTGGAAAGACCAGGCAGAAGAATCCCTCTGCATCCTTGGTGTTACCAACTGGCGAGAAAAGGAGAAGGATAGATCCAGTTGGAGTGTACGACATCTGACCCCATGAGATTGTAAAATAGTCAATAAAATAAAGTACGAATTTTAAAAGACTTCAATTGCAATTTTAGAAACATCAAGTGAAATTTAAAGATACTCGTATTAAAGAAAATTAAAACACATCAACTGAAATTTAAATCACATAAATTGAATTTAATAGGACATCGATTGCATTTTAAAGCAGGGTTCGTCTTTCGTGGTAATGGGTTACCCTGGGTGCACATGTTGAATCACGATTACCCACTACACATGGGGAATGGCTAAGCGGCCATTATCTAGTACCTTCGGCTATGAGTATTGGATTACCCAGGGTAACCCATCTCCATTATTGTTCGAAAATAGGACAAAATTTTAAAAAATGTCTATATCTCTGAAACGGAGTGTCCAATCGGAAAAATATCAAATTTTTTTGGTTTCTATGGGGGGTTTCATAAAGTGGTCAAATTCGTATGGAAGAAATTTGTTGCAGAAATTCGCCAAAATAAGAAACTTGCTAAAATAAAAACATGGATGTAACTCGAAAACGGTGCGTCCAATCCAAAAAACACTAAATCTTTTACCTCCATAGAAGTATTTAAGCAATGGATGCATGTATTTGATACGGTATTACTTTCTCTAAAAAAAATCGCTAAAATTAAAGTTTTTCAAATAAAAAAGCGCTAAAACGCGCGTCCAATCGAAAAAATACTTTAACCAATTTTTCGAGGTTTCTAAGGGTTCTTCAAAAATTGATCCAATTCGCAGAGAATTTTTTTTTAAATCGGTAAAAAAAGGAAAATCACCGAAATAAAAAAATAGCTATAACTCGGAAACGGTGCGTTCAATCACAACAATAATAAATATTTGGGGGTGTCGTTGTCCAACTCATATGGAAGAATGTAGTTTAAAAAATTGCCAAAATAAGAAAATCGCCAAAATGCAAAAAGTAGCTAAACTCGAAATCGGTGCGTCCAATCGAAAAAATAATAAATGTCTTTAATACGGCATCACTTTTTAAAAATCGCTTAAACTAAAATTTTTTATATAAAAAATCGTCAAAACGCCCGATGGTACCAAATTCAGCCATTGTAGTTAGGCATCTGACGATGAACTAGTCACGGAGTTCGAAACTAGTTATGCTAGTGAGTGTGCTTAACTGAAATGTCTATTATTCCAACAAAAACCAACCACCAAACCAAACCAAAAAAGTTCCTTACCTTGTAATCTTGTTGTAAGATGTTCTGTTCTCATAAATAAAATAAATATTTTCCCATTACATCCCATGAAGGGTTAGGGGAGAGCTTCTCACAATCACTGTGCTGTGCGTTTTCTAGTTCTCACTCACTGATGGTTTTTTTTTTAACCGGTTGCGAACGGTTTTTTGAGAAGCTATTTCATGGCTTATTACTCGATAGTGTCACCGTAACTAAGCAAGGTAGCCGTCGTCGAAAGAAGTGTAAGGGGATCAGGTCAGAGATCGAAACCACGTTCACTCGCACAACAGCGGCGCACACTAACCGTTGCACCACCGACGGCCACTACTTCTCATACATTAACTAAAAGAAACAGTCGACAATTTCTTGTCGAAATTTATCATGAGCGATGAGTTTTTGAAGAACCGGTTCTGTCGAGTCCGGTTTCGAGAAGAACTGGGTATTTGGACCTGTTCCGCTTCTCAGAAAATTAAGTATTAAAAGAATATTAAATTTGAATAAAATACACATTTTCATACCATCAAAGGATAACACTGTTGGATCCTTTGAACCGTGTCCTGTTGTTCTGAAAACCGGTTCTTTTCATACCGTTTTTCAGTTCTGTTAGAATCGTTTCTCGGCCTTTTAGAACATTTTTCGGTTTTTTGTTCCTTTAAGAACCGTTTTCTGTTCATTTGGACCAGTATTTCGGTCAACTTGGAACCGTTTTTCGGTTCTTTTGGACCCGTTATTCGGTTCTGGTAAGAACCGGTCCGGTCGGGTCTAGTAAAGAACCGGTTCTGCAGAACCGGTTCCTCGATTCTGTGCATCACTCGTAGATCCCCGATTTGATCGTTCCAGTTTTCTTTCTTTGGGGTTTTTGTTTTGATGTCACGTGTCTATGTGAACTAGACCTTTAATACGCCGAGCCACGAAACCGCCGCGTTTTTTCAGTTTTTCAATTTTCAAGAAACAGAAACAGGTTTTCGTTTCGTTCGAAAAATTAAGTTTTCAAGAAACCGGTATCGGTTTTTAATTTTGGGTTTGGAACCTGGTTGTTTTTCCAATTTTTTGCTTTAAATCAAATTACACATGTAGCACTTACAATACTTTTGCGTAGCTATCATTTCATATAATTATTAGTGTATAAAACTCAAAATTTCTCAACTCTTTTTAAATCTGACAATTACGTTTTAATTGTAAATAAAACAATTATGTCATATTCCAATTTGGAATGCGTGTTTAATATAAAATTTAAAAGTTTTATTCAAATTTACATGAAACTGATTTAATTTCGAAAATCATGTTCAATTTTGAAAATATGGCTGTGGGCGGATTGGATCAAATATTTTGCACTGAACAAAATTTTAAAGTTTTCGTGGTGAATTTCTAGTGTCAAAAATTAGACTAGCTCCTGGGCTACTATACATTTTGGCAACGAACCAAATAATGACATTTGTTTAATAACAAGATGTATTTGGTAAGGTGATAGCATCAAGAATGCTGATTGGTTTTGTTTCATTCATTTGGCCAACGAAAATTGTCAAATGTTGTTTAAACAATTGTTTTTGCATTGTTTAAAATGAAAAATATAAATATATATGGAATTTTGTGTAATTTTTAGAGTTTTATTTTCATTTTAATCAGGTCATATTAAAACCAAAGTTTGTTATACAACATCAACATCTGCTGCTCCCACCATCTTATTGAATACATCTTGCTTAACATGGGACACAAATGTTTTATTTGTTTTGGTTTTGTCGTTTGTCTTTTACGCGAAATATTAACGAAAACGTCCTTTGGCTGAACTGGAACTTCACCAATTCTTTCCATTATTTTTTCATTTCTACGACTTGTCCTGTTTTGTGTGGCGAGTGGATGTAACAAATTTGTTAATAATCTGTCAAATTTCACCACATGAATCCGCACAGCAAAATGACAAAATTTTATCTACGATGCCTAAATTTATTCACCCAATTTTACCACGGACTAAATGAGTTCGATCCGCCCACAGCCTATGTATGAAAATCTTATTAAGTTTATAAAATAATGTTAATTTTTAAATTTGAAAAAAAAATGTTTGGAAAGTTCAATTAATTCTTAAATAATTTGTAGTTATTTCTTATTCAAGTCATAAAATCATTTCGAAATTTGATTAACTAAAATTGTTCGGAAATGTCATTTAGATATTTTTGGAACATAAAATCATATTTGAGTATAGAAATCAAGAACATTCAAAAATATTTGAGAATAGAAATCAGGAACAAAAAATTACATTTAAATTTGAAAATCCTATAATTTGTTATCACTTTGTTTAAATTAATTAAATTAAGTAAAACCCCGTTAACCGACGTCAAATAACCGGTTTCCGATTTGTTCGAAAATTACGTTTTTTAAAAAACCGGTACACGGTTAAGAGCAAAAAATCCGGGCAACCGGTTTCACAGTTTGTTTCGGTTTTGGACACTCTAGTTGCAACCACAACAAGCAACAAACTGTAAACTACACACAACCACAATCAGAATAATTCCTAATAACAGTCAGCTTAATTTCCCAAGAATTTGAATTGAATTTTGCATAAAAACAGCCAGACGAAATTCCACATGCTACAACACCAACATCCAGTCCCATTTCCTAACAAGTTGCAGACCACATTACAGCTAGAACATCAGCGGGTCAAATTTAATAAGAATTGAACTCTGCACAGTAGCAGCCGGATCAATTTCTTAATAATTGGGAATAGCCGCCGCCAGGTTAGCCCGCAAAGCCGTCGCCGCCGGTTTCCCAGGTCCTTACGCCGCCGCCAAAGCAAAAACAATCAGCGTAAACCTCTAATGTGAACAGGTCAAAGACTCTGGAAGCTCTCAAAGATAATATGCGATAAAAGTGCGAATTATTATCGCTATTTTATCGATATCATCTTACAAAAGTTATGGAAAAAAAATTAAAGGTCCAAATAAACAAAAATTATTAAATTATGTCGAGTCATTTTACAGATATACATAGCAAAACAACTTCCGCACCGGAATTCAGTAACATTTTAACGATGAAAATCGGTAGTTAAATTGTGTAAACTCATAAATTTTCACTAAAAAATTTAAAATTTTTTTCAATTTAACTACCGATTGCAGGGGAATGTTTCTTTTTTGGACAACCAATAGAATTTTAACATTTCAATTGATATTTTTGAAAATATAATGAATATTTTTACATTATTGGTGGAACTTCATTTGATTTTTCCTTGCTGTTTACATTCTGGTATGGCTCAAGCTTCACTCTGGTATGGCTCAAGCTTCACTCACAAAACATTTAATCATCTAATATTCTTAGAAAAAATATATTTTAAATCGTTTCAGAAAATAACAATATTTTATTGCATTCACACTGTAACGTATTGGTAATAGCGAATTCCAAATATTGGGAAAAAATTGTTTTAAAGATAATTTCCCAGGGCAAAATTGTCATGGTAGATAAAACTAAAATCGGATAAGACTTTGTCATCAAAAACCAAATGTGGAGATATCACATTTTGAATATGGGCAGTCGATATGGATGTGGGTGACATTTTATATTTAAACCCCTTTATTGTGAAACTAAATTGGGGAGCAGTCCCCAATCCCTTCATGGGATGTAATGGGAACAGGGTGTTGTTTTCATTGTGAAACTAAATACTGCGGCTAAAAACAGTTGCTTTAAATTTTGTTATGCTGGTCCTCAGGCTAAATAAAGGGGCTATTTTCGGTAGTCGTTTAGCACAGTCATTCATTTATTTTTCCTCATATCATTCTTGTTTTAACCTTGACAGAATTCATATGTCTTTATTGACACATTGCTCAAATGTAGTATATGCCTTTGTAACAATTAACAGTTTTCCCCAAAATTTTATGGGGGCAAATGTTATGAGTTTATTTTAAACAGAAATATGTGCTTACATATGTATACATGTGTGTAGGGCTCCCTGTTGTGCCATTTTTCCCATAGAAATATGAAAATCATGTGGTTACCCCCGTGACGTATACACAATACATACATACATACAAATTGCTCATACATGCTGTGGGCCAGATATAAAATATTTTGTATTGTACACAAATAAAGTGTTGGTGGATCTTTTGCATACGAGTATTAGGGAGTTTAAATTGTGTTCCTAGCGCATTTTCCACAAATTTCATACAAATCCAGACATTTTAACCAGTGTTATGGAGACGGAGTTAAAGTTTGAGTCTTGGAGTTGGATCCCGGGTTATTTGGCTGGAGTCGGAGTTGCAAATATTACGACAACTCCGATTCCAAGTTTAGCATTTCCGTCAAAATTACAAATTTTCGGAAGGAATAAATTGTTGACCGATTGTTTCGGTTAATATACATTTTTACACCATATTAGATAAAATCAGTTTGCTTTAAGTCTAAATCGATTTGTTGTGGGTTTCTTGATTTCTCATGCCGATGAATGTTATGTTTATACAGGGTAATTTTTCTGGAGTTACAGAGCTTTAAATTAAAATAAGCTAAAAAATTACCTGAGGAGTCAGGGGACACCCGGTTGGAATGAAGTTTCTTTCGCTATATATTATGTACTATTTAGTTCCAACACGCCTAAGGCACCCGTTGAAAAATACGATAATTTAAATGGATTTTTAAGAAAAGATACTTTTTGTAAAATGATAAACTTTTTTTAAGAATTTTGTTTTATAGAATGTATTTTTAAAACAAGTCTATTTTTAGGTCCTTTTGGTAAGAATACGTATTATATTTTCCCGAAAAGGTAATTTTTTAAAGAGAGGTACCTCTTTTCTTAAAAGTTTATGTTTTTTTAAGAAAATGTACTATTTTTAAGAAGAAGTACTTTCTGTAAGAACAACTTTCTGTAAGAAAAGTGGTGATTTATCCGACCTTTCGTATTATATTCAAAAATTAAATTGTTCGAGCGTTTGGTCGTATTTTTATATTCTTCGATATTTCACTACCCTTTGGGTAGCATCGTCAGGAAGATAAACACAATTACAATAACGAATTAATTAAAAATACGACCAAACGCTCGAGCAATTTAATTTTTGAGTAAAATGCCATAAGAAGTACTTTTTTTTTTAAAAAACAGGTAGTTTTTACTAAAGTGGTACTCTTTTAGGAAAAGGCTATTTCTTTAAGAAAATTTAGTTATTTTCTGAAAGGCTACTTATCTCAAAAAAAGAAACGAAAAAAATATTTTTTTATTATATTTATAATAGGTACATTTTTAAGAGTAGCTACTTATCTCAAGAAAATTGATTTTGTTTTACAAAAAAAGGTACTCTTTAAAGTAAAGATAGTTTTTTAAGAGAATGCAATTTGTTGTGAGAAATTTTACTTTTTTAAGAAAAGGTACTTATTTAAAAAAAACTTTTTTTAAGAAAATGTACTTTTTGTTAGAAAATTTACTTTTTTTAAGCTAAAGTACTTCTTTAAGATAAGGAATTTTTTTAAGAAAAGGCACTTTGTTTAAAAATATCAATAGGTATATTTTTGAGAACATTTACTTTTTTTAAGATCAGTTACTTATTTAAGGAAATCTTCTTTTTTTAAACTTCTTTCTCTTTGGCTTTTCTATATTTACTTTTTATTGGGTTCAAAACTACAATATATACTATATATTGATTACAGGCTCCACCTAGAAAACTTTCCAATAAACAAGAAATTTCCCAACATATGTTAGTCTAGACACAAACCAAAGCAAAAGTACTCAATGTAGTTGATAACATAGATAAAGTAAACTAATAGATGAAGCACATGTATTGGGACAATTTTAGTGTAATGGGTAATTTTCTAGATGTCGTTGAAAGCAATAAATGGGATATTTTTTGTTCCCAAAAAAAAAAGCCAAAAAATATGACATTAAAATTCTAAAATTTCATATCAAAAGAAAAAATTATTTTCAATAAAAATATCACTTCGAAACAAGAATACAACACGTTACTTAAAGTGGAATATCTCATGGCAATCTAATTGCAAAGCCATAACACCACCGACGAATTCCTTATAAATTGGTTCTTCCTCTGGTTCAGCTACCATTCCTTGTTGAGAGTACACAGACACTCTAACGGTTTGAGCATCTGCGACAACAGAAGTTGATATAGTATTTGCGCGGGGAAGTTTTTACACTAAAAAGGCGTTCCGGCATGTTTATCTTTGGGCGGTGTCACGGGCTTTCTCTTATACATATATACCACTAACGGCCAATAAACTTCCCCGCACAAAAACTGTAACAACTTCTGTGGTCGCAGATGCACAAAACCGTTAGTGTCTGAAGACTCTCAACAAAGAATGGTAGATGAACCCGAGGAAGAACCAATTTATTAGGGCATAGATGGTGGTGACATGGTGATACGACAATGGGCGAGTTATATCTATTATTTAATTTATCTATAGCTGATAATACTGTAGCATAATAGTGTTAAAACAAAAGTTGTTTAATTTTTTTTCATTTAGCCCCCATCCTAAAACTTCGTTCCAATTGTTGGGTAGATAATATTATGGCATTTTATGATTTGGACCATCTGGTCACCGTGGCTGGCGCGTACATGGCGCAATCTGGAACTCCATATTTCACAACACTTTTCGCAGCATTTTCGGCCGTATTTCGTCAATAACTCTTCGAATGTGGATTTCCAGGTGTTAAATTATCCCTGGTTCGAGTGTAGACGAGTGACTTTCTATAAAAATAATCCAATGGGGTTAAATCGCGCGATCTTGGTGGCCAATTAACGGGACAATTACGTGAAATTATTCGTTCATCAGAAGTACCTTTGGGTGAATTAATTGTAGCGTGTGCTATGTGGCCCCGTCCTGTGGAAACCACATGTCAGCAAGATACATTTCAGCTACTTGAGGTACGGAAAAACTTATAACCATTTCTCTACACCGTTCACCGTTGACAGTAACATTCTGCCCAACATCGTTTGTGAAGACATATGGACTAATGACACCGTCGGCCCATAAAGCGCACCAAACAGTAGTTTTCTGTAGATGTAATGGTGTTTTGACAAAATCTCGTGGATTATCTTCACTGCAAGTGCGACAATTTTGCTTATTTACGAACCCATTCAACCAAAACTGAGCTTCTTCGCTGAATACAAGTTTGAATGGAAATCAAAAGCAATATTAAATTAAGCTTCAGGCCATTGCCCGAATTGGCGGCAAATGGCGTATACGATGATCGTTTGGCTTTAATTGTTGAACAAGTTTAATCTTAAAAGCTTGTAAACCAAGATAGTTTCGCATTGATTGATGTGGGTCTTCTTAAATGCTTAGCTGTACGCGACTATAGATTGTTCGGTGCACACTGTTTGGCGTCTTACGAGATGCACATTATCATTCAAAGTAAACGTGGTGCGAAAACGATCCACAGCCGATCTGATGGACGACTATGACTACCATAAAATGGACGAAGTGCACGGTAAGATTGACGAACAGAACCATTAGTTTGATAGAAAATTTAAAAAATTCGGTGCAGTGTTTCGACATCAATGGCACATGGACATGATGCGTGTTTGCAGTGAGTGGCGTCGTTTGCTTGGCATTTTTATAGGGTTTGATTTTTTACGCTAGTTGTTTTGTTGCTGTTAACCAGTAGTACCAGTTTTTTTCTAAGCTTTTCCCTTGTATTGCCAAAAAGATCCCCCAAATTACAAGGACTACCTATGAAAATCCAATAAAAGGATTTTTAATTTTAGTAACACTTGATCATTAATAAGAACCTACGATTATTTTCAATAAAAATATAATTTGTATGCTTACATTATGATGAAAAGGCAAGTTATATTGCAGTAGTATTGTATTTAGTTGAACTTTCTGTCCATTGTTTAATTCGTAGAGTTTACATAAACTTAGTTGAAAGAACAAAAGTACATTAATTTTATTCTCAACTTGTTCTACATTAAATTACAATTTGAGGAAGCCCACTCTACCGAGGCGTTTAAAGATGCAAGTGTCAATAATATTAGCGCCAATGAGCAGATTATTAGAAATTTTGTTCGACCACCAGAGCCTTTAGCAATTTATACTTCATTTCAAATCTTTCCGGGGGACAATAACATAATCCAAAATATTCCATTCATCCACTACTGCTTAAATCAACTAAGCACCATTATTTCATAAAACCCGATATCATTTAGTTATTGTAGTCAACCAACAATATTTGCAAACTTTAACTACTAGATGAGGACATGAACATTTCTATTACATTTGAATTTGACAGTGAGAGAAAAAGTTCAGTGTCACTTACAGCTTGAAAACATTCTTTCATACAGCTACAAATATACGTTAGGCGCTTATTAAACTTAAAATGGTTTTTGTTTATGATAACACTTTTCGATTGGTTGCATATTTATGCGAAATGAAATAAATATTAAGTGGGCGACAGCAGCTTATAATCCCCTAATTAATTTTATTAAATCTAGAGGGAAATTCCCTAAACTGGCAACACTGATGGTAACGGATGTTTAATTGTTCGCGAGATTTTTGCAAATGTGTTGTTTATGATTACATCCCAGCAGTCGGGGTAAGTTGTGAATGATTTGTGATTTGACTACTTACCAATAATCACCAGTACTTACCGGCCAAACCACTGGCAATGTTAATGAGTGGCGAATTTAACATGGGGATGTCATAGCAGGTAGTCACTTGCTACCCAAGTCATTACCTCTCAGCAGTCATTTAGTTTGTGGTTTATGGAATATAAGATTGTTTTTTGTTTTTGTTAGATTGCGATGAAGTAAATGTTTTTGGATTTTAATCATTTAATCAAATCAAAAAATGTAATACAATGTAATGTAAACTTTTAATGATAACTGACGCCACCAAACAAAATTATGCCACAGCCGCAACTAGAATTTGCGTGGGATAACGGCACATTTTTGCATTCTCTCTCTCTTTCTCCTAAATCGTATTGGCGTCACCCAAAATACATATATGCAGTGTTGCCAACATTTTGTGAGCTAAAGGCGTAATTAAAAACCAGAAAAGCGTAAAAAAGGGTAAAAATTTCCTTAAAAAAGCGTAAAAAGCGTTTGGCTTTATTTCTACTCAAAATGACTAAATTTTCAATAGAACACATTTTTTAAAACTAAATACTGTTCTCGAAATGGATTTTGCCCTACGGAATCTTTGAACTCATTTAGTTCTATCCAAAAAAGATCTGTTCGATATTTGTTCTTCCATACACAGTTTCTAATATTATCAATACTTAGTTCCATATTAGAAATGACATCCGCTTCTCTAATATACGATTTAATAAATGCCAGTATTTCGTCTCTATTGCTGTTATAGAGAATGGTATTTACACTAAACAATGATATTTTTTGTAGTGTTCCAAAGTTGGTTGGAAGTTTACATCGGATTTCGTATATAAGATGTTTAGTGAATATAATACATTTTTCCTTCATTCCTTTCTTTTCGTGTTCTGAAATCAGTGAATCCTTGCACGCTTTTTCAAAACTATGCCCAAGATAGCAAAATTCGTCTAAACAATTTTCAATAGGATCTTTTAAATAATTAAAACTTTTTTTCATTTGTTCTTTCGGTGAAAACATAAAAGCACAAGAGGATGACATTTCGTCAGTGCTGTTAAAACAACAAACATGTATACAAATTACAACAACTCGTCTTATACCATATAAATAATTATACCATAGCAGTAGCAGTACGAGTATATGGGGTGCTTAAGACAGACTGAAGGAATGAAAGAGACTTACATACATATGTATGTATGTAAAAACTTGCAATAGCAATAAATATTCGAATGTATACACGTTGCCACATTTGAAAAGCCAAAAAGCGCTAAAAGCACCAACGGAAAACATGAAAAGCGTACGCATAGCGCTTTTTTTCCTTTTGGCACTATGGACCCTATTTTCGCGTTTTGGAGTAGCAACAGTTGTTGTACACAACAAACACCTCAAAGGAAACAACAAACACAGCAAAGTAGTAGTTTGGCAGCTGTAGTCCTGCTATTACCTCTATAAATATATCTTGGCGTCACCTTTTTTTTGGATTCTCGCAATTATGTTCTTTTTGTTTTTTTCATATAAAAGTGCAACTTTGGAATTACCAGTGGTATCAAAAGTAAGTACTCATGCTTTTCATATACTATTGAAGTCCTTACTTGCGATCACTGGTTACTGCCACCGCTGCAGGGATATTTCATTGTTTACAACATTCATTCATTTCTATGTGTGCATCATTTTTTTTTGTGCAGCCAACGCTCTTGATGGCTTCTCAATAGGGATGCCAAACGGGATTGATTTAAAAAAATCCCGGGATTTCGTGATTTTTCGGGATCCCGGGATTTTTCGGGATTCTATTTTTAAATTTTTTTGGGAACAGGTCTATTTTACGGATTGCACTCCAAAAACAACCACAAGTGGGGTAGAATACGTTATTCTAAGCAAAAAAAGTCAAATAACAAAATCGGTGCAAATGCATAGTTTCGGAGTTATGGGCCTCGAAATTTCGAATATGTGAGAGGGTTATGGCGTTAACGTACCGTGTAAAGCCATTGATATCAGTTTTTTGTATAAAACAATTCAAAACAAACTCATAAAATAATGTAGCACTTTTTGATAACTCGCTTAGTTATCGAATTATCGGAGGTTAATATTTAGAAAATTTATCGATTTCTTTTTACTTTTCGCAATTATTATTTATTTTAAAAACATCACGCGATTTTTCGAAAATTGTTTTTGTAGTTTCCTCAAACAAAAACAAAAATTATTTTAAAAAAATTTTTAAATTTTTGTTTGAGAAAGGTAAACATCCGATAACTCGGTAACTAAGTGACTTATCGAAAAATGCTACATTATTTTTTGAGTTTGTATGACTAATTTTATAGAAAAAAGTGATATCAACGACTTAACACGCTACGTTAGTGAAAAAAGTATCCGAAATGTCGGGGTCCATAACTCCGAAACTATGCATTTGCCCCCGATTTTGTTATTTTACTTTCTTTGCTTAAAATAACATGTTCTACCCTAAGCAATAAATGTTGTAATTTTTGGAGAGTAAGCCGTATAATAGACATACATATGCCAAATCTAACTTACGTTAAGATGAGTTATTAAACCTTTTGTAGAGCCACCATTGGTTTTTAAACCCTTTTTGGACAATTTGCATTTTGCTTGAGGTGCACCTTTCGACTCTTCCAAAAAATAACACCACACTAAACTTTTGTCATTAGGGGTGTTTTTTTCGTAACTTATATAAGTTAACATCAACTGTTACGAAAAAAAAAATACATAGACGTTGAGTATATTCAACTTGGCTTCATCCAATAAATTTTCATATTTATTTGTTTATTTAAAAGTCAAAAAGACAACATTTACTAAAGAATACAATGTAATATATGAGGTGGTTATTCTGCATTGAATTTCGAGTAAATTAACTTCTGATTATTGTATTGAAAACAGATGTTTGGGTAAACGCAATCTCCAAATACAAGATTCCGATTGCAATAGTTCAGTACTTTAATGTCATATTGGTGTAAAATACAATTTAAAAACAAAAAAAAACACCATAAACCCGCGCTCACATCCCGCCTGGTAGTTGTGAGATGAAAAAAACAAAGCCAACACATATGACTCGAAAGCACGGGCAAAACCTAAAATAAAAAATGCTGGCGTCGCTATTGCATGGATAGGTAAAACAAAATGGCGTCAAGTAGTGAATGTGGGGATCGGTGTGCTATTTATTCACGAACTACATAAAATGTACCAGAAACTATATACAACATTCATATGTACCTTAATGTGCATAAAGTTTACAACAAATTACATACCATGTTCCATAAAGTACATTAACTCCACCACCATTACAAAAAGTACACAAATTATATCCAAAGTACATAACAAATGCCAACAAATTACATCAATTGTACCATAAATGCACTAAAAAGTACTTTAAGTGTAGTAAAAGGTACGAAAACAACACCAAAAAGTACAAAAGCGTGTACAAAAAAGTATATAAAGTGTATCAAAAAATTACATAATGTGCGGCAAGCGGATATATCCGAAGTTGTTCTTGCTAATCTTGTCGTGTTATGGGAAGTTATTGCTTTTGCAGAAAAGTACGAGTATTGGAAGGCCTAATTTGAAACCGTTATATTTAGTGATGAGAAAAAGTTTAATTTGGATGGACATGATGGTCACCATAAATATTAGAGAGATTTACGACATCCTCGGCAAACGTGCTACAAGCGAAACTACGGTGGTGGATTTCTTATGATATGGGCTGCATTTGGACCACGAGGGAAGTCAGAAATACGCTTTGTCCCAACTAAAATTTATGCGGAAGCAGACGTTGATCTTTTGGACAGCAACTTAATTGACTTTGCTGTCGAATTATATGGAGATAACTGGACTTTTCAACAAGACATCGCCCCGATCCACATTGCTCGGATCCCGAAATATTACATTACTGAAAGAACACAATAATATAAACTAATATATGAAATAAAAATGAAAACAATTTTAGTTTTCAAAGCTCCAACTCAACATGATACATTTGACAGGGGTATATGTTTGAGAATCGAGCTATTCCTCGGATTCCTTCGTCACTTTATATCCTTGTGATTTTGCTTTTGTTGTTGTTTGTATCCATTGCTTTGGAATAATTCTTCATGAAGAAGAAAAAAATCAATAATATTTTATATAATTTGTTAAATATTTTGATCAACAAATTAACTACCCCTTATATTTACATCATATTTTTCGAAACGTCGTGGAAATAAATAAAAGAAATGGAATGACAATTTTCTATTTTTCATACAAAACACTCTAACTTGGTAACTCTTTTATCGGGGTTATCCTCAACTTCTAAAATTATACATGTTAACGTGCAGGTTATCATTTTCTATGAGTTAACGTGTATAAGTTACGAAAAAAACGCCGCTATTGATTTTAGTTTTATGTTTTTCAAAATTAATAATAATACTGAAAAAACCACGGATAATATTAAAAAAAATAGAAAAATATATCAAAATAATAATATAACATATGACACTGAGAGTTTTGTAACAGAACCATACGATTTAACGACACCTATGATAACACACACGATTATACGGTGTCAACAGGGTAATTCCAAAAAATATCGACACAAAAATGAGTATTTTCGAACCCGACCACTTTTGAATTGGATGAAATTTGGACAGCAGTTTCTCCTCGTCCATACGAATTCTATGACACCAGAATTGAGTTAAAATTCAAAGTAGTTTTTGTTTTATGGTTCGTTGAAGTAGGTATTGTATGGCACTTTTTGAAAAAAGGATCTCTCTTAAAATTTGCATAACTTTGGAATGCGTTAATGGATTTCAAACTGTTGGATATCATTTTAAAGCTTGCAAAAACCTCTTTAATAATAGTCGATACAAAAGTCATGTCGTTGTGGTTCAATGATATTGAAAACTGCAACGTATCCTTTATCCTTGAATATCCTGGCATAACGTATATTTAATTTTTGAGTTTCCCTACCAAAATGAAAGCCCATCTTTTTCTCTACATCATAGCCAAATTTAATAACGGGTGCTCCATGCGATCACTAGATACAGGTTTGATGTTTCAGTTTCGATTTTTCAAGTAGTGACTACGTATAATTATCACGGCACGATTCAGATTTCTCGGGCCCCTTAATTTGACCATTGGATAATGGTGTATTGACGAAAAGAAAACGAAAAACATGAATAACTTTTTTCGATTAGAGCCTTAGTTTCGGAGTTACGACGCTTTGAAAGTGCCCAAAATAGGTGAATTTTAGTGTTAAATTTTTTTATTTTTTTTTCTATTTTCTCATCTTCGGCAAATACAAGTCCACAGTAGATTTTATGCGTATCGGGTGTTCATATTTAAAATTTTTTACCTTCAACAACCGCTTGCTGGGTTACTTTTACATGTATGTATGTATATGTATACATATATTCGATTTTGTCGACTTATTTGTACAAGTATGCAAATTCTAAAAATAGATACATGTGGTTTAATTAGTAAAAGTTGTTTGACAAGATGAGTGCTTTCGCAAGTAAAACGTGTTGTAACCCTTTGAATTTAGTTCATCCAAAAGTGATAATATCGGATCTCAGAAAACTTCCACTTTGGATAAGGCAAATGTACTCAAATACGGGTCCTGATTCTAGAATATGTTCTAGTTGCAGAATAAAAGTTTCTGCAAAAAAACAACAGATATGTGAAAGTGAAACAAAAGAAGACAACTTATTTGTTCCTATGGAAGATGCATTGAAATGCTTAAGCTATGCGAAAAAGATGCATTGAAATTTTCGGATATGACGAAGTTTCACTTGCCCCTAAGTCAGACGACAGTGAGATTTTAGATGCTATAAGGAAAATTTTTGATTATAGCAGTGACAAAACCATAAAGGAGACTTGTTTACAAGTTTTGCCACAAGACTGGTCTCTCCGAAAAACGCAAGACGAGCTTCCAACGTCCTCTATGTACTCTATAAGAAAATCAAAAAAATATTCGAACATGGATAAAACTGGAGACCTAGACGATAACAAACAATCCTCTATTGATAGTTTGAACGCTTCTGTAATCGATTTTTATTGTAAAGATGAATACAGTCGGTTGATGCCCGGAAAAAAAGATTTTAAATCTGTAAAGGTATAGGATGTTGTACATCATTTTTTTTAAAACTTACTTACAAAGTAATTGTTTCAGGTGGATGGTAAACGAATACACATTCAAAAACGATTGATGCTTATGAATTTGAAGGAGCTGTATAATGAATTTAGAACTCATCACACAGAATTAAAAGTAGGATTTTCAAAATTTGCCTCTCTGAGACCACAACAATGTGTACTGGCAGGGAGCAGCGGCACCCTTTCGGTATGTGTTTGTGTCATTCATCAGAATGTCAAACTAATGTGTGAAAGTGTCTTCAAAAAGGACCACGATAACCAAAATTACTTTGACTACCATACCTGGCTTAATTTGGGAATATGCAAAAATCCTTTGGCGGCATGTTATATGGGTGACTGCGATAAATGTCCTGGATTTGAAAGACTTAGGTCTGTTATACATAATTTCTTTGACGGTCATAACATTGAGACAGTAAGTTACAATTTGTGGACGCAAACGGATAGATCAAATTTGATGACAAAAGTAGAAAGTGTTGAAGATTTTACAGACAATTTTTTAGAACGTTTGTCAAAACTACTAAAACACTCTTTCATAACAAAGCAACAAAACATATATTTCAATAAAATACGAGCAGATTTAAAATCTGACGAAGTACTAGTTGTTTTAGACTTTGCTGAAAATTATACTTTCGTCATACAAAATGAAGTGCAGTCATACCACTGGACTAATGAACAAACAACGATTCACCCATTCGGAATTTATTACCGATCAGAGGAAGAAGTTAAATTTACAAACTTTGTAATCATAAGCGATATTATGAAACACAACACAATTGCAGCAAATCTGTTTTTAAATAAGTTTGTAAGTTTTATAAAGGAACATGTAAACATGCCGTCAAAAGTTTTCTACTTTTCTGATGGATCAGCCGCTCAGTATAAAAACAAATCTAATATATACAACCTCACATGTCATGACCATAAATTTGGAATCAAAGCAGAATGGAACTATTTTTGTACAGCACATAGGAAAAATGTTTGTGACGGACTTGGCGGTACACTTAAAAGACTTGTGACACGGGCAAGTATTCAAAGCACCGAAAGTGCAATAAACACTCCTTTTGCAATGTATACGTGGTCAAAAAACAACATCAAAAATATGAACTTCATCTACGTTTCACAAGAGGAGTATATAAGGGAAGAACTACAGTTTAATGCTTCATGTCCGCAATTGAAACCTGTTCCAAAAACACAAGCAATTCATCATGTTAACCCATTATGCATTGGTAAAATCCAGACTAGATATTTTTCACTGTCATCAGAATTTAAAACTTATAGTGTCATTAAATAAATAAAAAGCTAAATTTACAAATACAATGAAATTTCTTCACTTGGTTAATAGTGATTGATATTTTATTATCTATTTAATTTCCTGCAAGAAGTAATTTTTTTTTTCTCTTGACTGATAGATTATAATACTTGTATTTGTATTTGCCGAAGATGAGAAAATAGAAAAAAAAAATAAAAAAATTTAACACTAAAATTCACCTATTTTGGGCACTTTCAAAGCGTCGTAACTCCGAAACTAAGGCTCTAATCGGAAAAAGTTATTCATGTTTTTCGTTTTCTTTTCGTCAATACACCATTATCCAACGGTCAAATTAAGGGTCCCGAGAAATCGGAATCGTGCCGTGATAATTATACGTAGTCACTACTTGAAAAATCGAAACTGAAACATCAAACCTCGAGCAGTCTTTACCAAACCTTATGTATCTAGTGATCCCATGGAGCACCCATTATTAAATTTGGCTATGATGTAGAGAAAAAGATGGGCTTTCATTTTGGTGGGGAAAATCAAAAATTAAATATACGTTATGCCGGGACATTCAAGGATAAAGGATACGTTGCAGTTTTCAATATCATTGAACCACAACGACATGACCTTTGTATCGACTATTATTAAAGAGGTTTTTGCAAGCTTTAAAATGATATCCAACATTTTGAAATCCATTAACGCATTCCAAAGTTATGCCAATTTTAAGAGAGGTCCTTTTTTCAAAAAGTGCCATACAATACCTACTTCAACGAACCATAAAACAAAAACTACTTTGAATTTTAACTCAATTCTGGTGTCATAGAATTCGTATGGACGAGGAGAAACTGCTGTCCAAATTTCATCCAATTCAAAAGGGGTCGGGTCCTGGACTGTGTCGAAATATTTTGGAATTACCCAACATGAAACTGTGTTTTGCGCACATGTTTCGCACAATTAGGTGTTTCTTTTGGTGTCAGCTCAACACTGAGAGAGCAAGACAACGGTGCGACACGGCTTTAGACACCCAACAGCGAGTGTTAGCATGCTGATACGCACCATCGCAGAGAGTTCGTGTAGGAATAAAGCACAAACACTTCATACTTTTTGTGCACGATTTTGTAGCTGAAAACCGGAAATGTAGAGAAGATAATCTTACAGTTATCAGCTAAGTCTCATCCAGAACGGACATGCTGTTGGTTCAAATTCGACTATCTGTTCAACAATAGATATTTATAAATTACAAAAAAATCCGTCTGTTCACCAGAGAGAAATTTATATATTGAAGTATCCTTTAAGCATCAAGTACACATTAAGAACTGCTAGATGGTAGTTATAGGCGTAGGCCGTTAAAAGAGTTTAGCTTTAGACTTTTCTAACAAATTTCCGCATCACGTGTTGAGTTTCGGTTTTACTGCCGCACTATTGATAACTGCTGTAAATGTAGATTTAACTGAAAGAATTTTACAATTTTATAAATCGCCAGAAAACACAGACACCCTAATGTAAATGTATCCTGGTGTCTACTATATTTAATCTCTCTTGAAAATTTAAAAAAAATCATAATCCACATAAAACGATTCGTAAGGAATTCATCTTTTGATGTATTACAACTTTGATACTTTGGCAAGCAGATATTTAAAAGGACTGACGGAAATACATCCTGTATTCTAGATTTAAAAACTTCAAAGAACTTGGAGTGAAAATGCCTTCTGCTCTTGTGTTGGAATAATTGACTTTTCAGTGTGTGAGGAGTTGGTACTTTGGAATCTTCGATTGAAACTAATTCGCCTATGGAAATTGCATACAAGACATTGTATATATACGATTGATGATGTATCAATTCAGGGATGGTATCAATGTTATCAATTCGGCGATGGTTTCAATTTAGGCAAATAGTTGGGCATCGTATGCTGAACTTATCATGGTGTTCGAAACGTGTAGTCATGAAGAATACGTTTTCAGGTTATTTTGTAAGAAATGACGAATGTATTTTAATATGCCTTAAGAATAATTGAGATTTTCTGAAATTCAATTTCGTTGAGAATGATCAACTGTGAAAGCGAATCCAAACATTAGGCTCGTTTATACATATACGTTTATACATACATCCCTGCTCGATCCCTGCTCTGACCCCCTTAAATTTCTTTCGAAGGCGGTCACCTCGCATAGTGACGGCGACACTATCGAGTACTTATCCATGAAAAGCTTCTCAAAATACCGTTCGGAATCGGTATAAAATTGTAGGTGCCAATCAGTGAGTGTAAATCTAGAACTCGCACAGCTCACTGGTTTGTCAGAAGCTCTCCCTAATCCCTTCATGGGATGTAACGGGAAACCATTTATTCATTGTTATATACATATATACTATAAATGCACCACATTACCTTTAATCCAATTTAATTTGACAGCACTTTTGTCGATTGTCAACTGTAGTAGTTGAAAAATGTACTCGAATGTATTTGGACACATAAATCCTTTGGAAGCACCACATGGAGATTCGTGTAAATAATGCCCACAGATGTTAGTCGATATGCTGAAGAGCTATTGGCTCCATATAGGGGCTCAGCCCGGAAATGACACATTGGCTCTACAGAATCGTAATTAAACCAATACGAACATATGTTTCCGTAATATGGTGGACGGCAGTTAAGAAGAATTGCAATACTGCGACACTGCAACGTATTTGCTGGATTGGAATCAGAGGTGCAGTGAGTACAATCACGACAAGGGCTATGGAGACTGTTTTATGTATCCAGCCAATTCAGATTAGGGCCAAATACGAGGCAAAACGCCTACAGGCGATAGGTGAATGAATCAGCAGAGATCACAAGTCGAAGAACGAATACACGCAAGATGCGAGTGAGTCCGAACTATGGATTAACGCGAACTGCGTGACTATGACGCCAAATAGGGACGCTTGGCATGATGGTACCCTGGCACAAACGCCAATTGGAACCCTTTGTTTTACGAATAGCTTAGAGCGACGTTTCTATGTTTTTCATAGAAAATCCGGCGACGGAAACCTACCTACGCCTCCCGGATCACAATAGGAACGGAATGCATTAAATGGCTCGACAACATTACGAGCCCAACGGTCATGAATATCTCCAAGGATAGCCAAATGACAATTAAGGCAATATCATAGGAAACTGTCAAATCCAGGACGTTCCATCATCTGGGTGGTGGGACACAGTGGAGTTATCGGGAACATTCTCGCTACAAAAGCCAGAAAACTTCATACGGTTAGCCTAGAGAGCGCGCAACCTTTTGGGCCGACGAAGGCTGAGTTGAGCCAATGGGCGGAATCAGCTCACAGATCCTGTAAGCTCAGGAAACAGTGGGCAGGATACAAGGATCCTATGCTAAAACTGGGAAAATTCGAAATTTGCAAGATGATGGGAGTCTTAACGGGGCACTCGGGCTGCCGAGCCCACCTATCCCGTAGTGGACAAGTGGCTAATAGTGACTGCAGAGCGTGCAGGGATGGCGATGAAGCATTGCCTTTGTCAATGCCCGGCAAACCAGATCCAGGTAGCTCTCGGACAGTACAATAACGGGCCTAACCAATCTTATAGGAATATACTGGTATTTTTTGATTAACTTTGTGCACAGCACCGAATTCATATCTTATACAGATATATAAAAGGCTTGCGTTACTGACTCAATGACTCACTGACTGACTGATCACTCCCCAGCCCAAATGGCTAAAGGCAGAACCTTCAAAGAACCACGTAGGTTTCTTTTATAACATAGGCATAGGAAATTCGGACTGGAAGCGGCGTGGCACCGCCCACACAGCTCGAAATTTAAAATGACCATATCTTATGAACCATTAGAGGTGCGACGATGAGATTTGGTACATACGTTGGTCGTACAAGGGAACTACTTTTTGTGGGATGTGGGCGGTGCCACGATCCTTTACAAAAAATTGTTATGTAGGCCAACATAATGGGCCGATTGTAACGAAATTTTCACAGCATGGTAGTGTCGGTCGGACCTCTGTCATAGGTTCTATAAGAACACAATTCGACGACGGGGCGTACGTCAGCTAAGAAGGCATTTCTTATTAAGGACGGTAGAAATGGGCGTGGCCATAAATCAGAGAAATTACCGTTTTTACCAAACGCGTCATATTAGAATCATGATATTTGGTGTGGATGTTCCTCTTAGAAAATAACGAAAAGCGAATACAGGATTTTTTGAAATAATAATCTGTAAATGGGCGTATCACTAAATCAGAGAAATTGCATGAGCCTATAATCCTGATATTTGGAGAGTATTTTCCCCTCCAGAAGCAAAAACAAAACAAACAAAAATCAGAGGGTCATTTCCCTATAGTGCCTCTCTTTGCCAAACTATATATCGAACTAACTACACCTATCTTTACTTTTCCTTAAGAGAATATACAAATATAAAGAAAACCATTTCAATGTTACCTTTCTCCCCTTAGATACGATTTCAAACTTGTGGCATAAATCTTCAAATATAAATTTCAAAGTGGTTTAGCAAAATCAACTCTGTTTATTATAGGGGCATCAAAAGTGTGAGAGCATAAGCTGTCATATCAGTGGGTGGTGTGAATGTCTGGTCATACCGAATTCGGATAAATCTAGTGATTCTAGTGAAATCTGTGTATTTTATTGAGTGGCATTTGACAGGCACGATATATTTCACTATTATTAATCAGAGATGAAGACGCCACTGATCGTTAAGAATACGCCACAGGGTGAGCTAGGCTTGAACAGGCATGCCACTATATCAACTTTGACAAACTTTTCATCTGTTTTTCCAAAACTATAATTAAATGCGACTAACAAAATATCATGATACGAGATTAGACCACATTGTAATATTATTTTCCGAATTAAAACCTTCAATAAAATTGAAAAACTTTTTTAATTATTCATACAAAATTAAATTGTCTACTCGAGAATTCATTTTAATATTTTGCATAAATTTTAAATTAAATCATAATAAATATCATGTAACCACTCAACTCAAATTTTCAGTTTCCGCTAGATAAATGAAAATCATGGGAAAACTCACGAAAGATACAACTCATCACAACCTTCCAGAAGGGCACTCAGCTTAAAGCTGTCAAAAGTTTATCAATATTTCATAATGAATGTTTTTTTTTTCTCTCTCACATTGTTTGACTTTCACTTTTCAATTACAAATACAAAACGAGATTAATGGTTGGCTACGGGCTTAGAGGGGAAGTGGTATTAATGCAATCAATTGAAATTTGAGATGACTGGTTGGTGTGAGCAAAATACCAACATGCGATGGAAAAATTGTACCGAAATTATTCTACTCGTTCAAAAGTTAAATAAATATTTATATTCAGATATGGAGGAAATTTCAAAAGAGAATATTTGTATTTGGTTTTAAAACACAAACATTTTGCACGTCTACGTTAAGATAAGTGTATACATACATACGTATATTTATATTTGTACTCATGTAAATGTATACTAATAAACACAGCCAACGGTTTTCTCAGCACTCAGCGAAATTCGGAAAAGAATACACATTTCCCTACTTATTTGGGAGTTTACAAAAGCTCAAAAAGGGAGTTTTAAAACACATTATATTTTTAACAATAGGCAGGCTCGTCACAGGAGGGGAAATATTTATATATGTATATCCGAAAATATTTTTCGAAAATTGTAATTTAGTTTTTATTTAATTTTGTAAATTGTTATGTGTGTTTTTCTATAATTAAACTAGTTTATTTTTGAAAAGCCATCCAAACGGGATTTGCGTTGTCTGTGCCTCGGCTTTTTTTACTTCTAATGCAAATTAAATTTCAGTATAACTAGAAATTGAATTTTTTGGGCTGAGCAAAAAATAATATATCGATGGATTAATATATAAAGGGCCTAACTCGATTTTTTGATACTTGACAGCAGAAGGGAAAAACTTAATAAAATCTGAAAAATTTCAGATACAACAAAAAGTTTTAATGCAATTTCCAAAACTGTGTTGCCTCTTTTTATTAAAAATTGTATTAATACTTTTTTTGTATCTAACATTTTACGGATTTTATTAAGTTCTTTCCTTCTCCGGTCAAGTAACAAAAAATCGAGTTAGACCCTTTTTATACTAAGCCATCGATATGTGCATATGTATATTTGAGCTCACGCCAAAAAGTCATATTGATGGTTAAAAATAATTTTAGTATTTATTTTTGGTAAAGTGGTCAAAACAAACCTCCCCCCCCCCCCCCCCCTCCGAAATAAATTCCTGCGCACGGCCCTGACAATAGGTATACATTAGACTGGATCGGCCTCCATATAAAAAAAGAAAAATTCCCAAAGTCGAGAGCAAATACGATATTAAAGATCACCTCGAAACAATTTAAAAAAACTTTTTATCGTTTCCGACATCGTGAAAAACATCCAAAATTTGTATCGTAGTTTTTTATTTGTGGTTCGATCGTAACATACAAGACATCATTGTATTGGTCTCGACGAGTACTATATTGGACCTATAGATATCGCTGAAGTTCGACATCATCTTGTAATTAAGGCCTCATTTAATGATGTTTCTACCCCTAAAATTTAAAAATATTTTTTTCTAGGATTAAAGTCCTTTAAAAAGCAACATTTAGTATACAGTTTTATTCAAAAACAAAAAAGTTACGGCTGACAAGATATATTTCATGTTGATTGCAATATTACCGCAAATTATTGCATACTTTTAAGCGATAACGAAAAATTTTTGAAATAAAAATTATTGCATTCTTTTTAGCGCTATCGAAATATTTTTTTAATTTTTTCCTGGGATAATTCATTTTTAGTCTAGTCACAATTAAAATCTTGGTTTGATTTGATTACACACTCAAGTTGAGTGTAACGTTCACGACTTTCTAGTTTTGCAAAAATATGGCTCAGACGCTTATCATTACTGACTGCAAGTTCTGATTCAATGACATAGAAAATCTACAAGTGCAAAATATGTTCCATTGTTTACCTGGTATCTCTACAATTTCGTTGTTTGGATATTGGTAACATTGAATATCTTGTTTCGCATGGAATTGTAAGCACGGTGGTTCTGTTACTGTGATTTTGTCCGAGTCGATCATATTAATGTGTGATTCACAGTCGAATTTAATAATTCCATGTCTAGATTATCACTCGTTGCTCGTATTTTAACATATCCTTCACCTCGTACTGTTTGTTCCGTACTATTTCAGGGTTGAAATATAAGTACTTACTTATCCGGTCTCGAACAAATCTAGGGGGTCAGGGAAGATAACATATTTCGCCAACCCAAAGTGCTCTCTAAAGTGCTTGCCTAGCCCAAAATAATATATTCTCCGCTTGATCTCAAGGCAGACGTTGTTGTGTTTGTTTACGGCAGATCCGAGGTATATAAATTCGTCCACTACCTCGAAGTTATAACGGTTATCAACGTTCACGCTTTGGTCTAATCGCGTGGAGACCCTGCTCGTTGAAACCATTACTTTTGTCTTGTCCTCATTCACCGTCAGACCCACTTTTGCTGACTCCTTCTCAATTCTCGAAAAAACCCCAGTAACTTCTCTAATTGTGCGCCCAATGATATCGATATCATCAGCAAACGCGAGCAGCATGTGACTTTTGCTGCTGATGGTTTTATTTATGTTGCCTCCAGCTTTTCTCATAATGGTCTCTATTAAGATGTTAAAGAGATCGCACGATAGGGTATCGCCTTACCTGAGGCCTCGCATGGTTTCGAAAGGTTCAGTAAGATCCTTACCAACTTTCATTTCGTGTTCGTCAAAGTCATACTGCAAAGGTGTAAGAGTTTTGCAGGAATACCAAGCTCAGACATTGCGTCGTAGAGTTTCTCCTGAATCGGGCTATAATCGACAAATAGATGATAGGTGTCAATTTGGTTTTCGTGGGTCTTCTCCAGGATTTGGCGTAGCGTGAAAATCTCATCAGTTGTCGATTTTCCAGGCCTAAAGCCACACTGGTATGTTCCAATCAGGTGGGCGATAATTGGTTTTAGTCTTTCTAACATTATACTTGATAGAACCTTATAGGCTATGGATACAAGGCTTATTCCACGGTAGTTGGCACAGAGAGTCGGGTCACCTTTTTTAAATATGGGACATAGTAAACTGAGACTCCAATCGACGGGCATGCATTCATCTAACCAAATTTTGCTAATTAGCTGATGCATGCACCTTATCAGCTCATAGCAGTCAGCATTAAACACCTCCGCAGGTAATCCATCGGATCCTGCGGCTTTGTTGTTCTTAAGCCGAGCAATAGCTGTTAAAACCTCGTCTTGGTTAAGAGGTGGCAATCAGCACAATCCACAGAATTATTCAAAATACGATGAAGACACATTAAAGAGCTAATATCTCTTCTAGACTTTAAGGATATGAGCAAACATCTACTCTCATAAGATGGAAGTGAACCAGGAAAGTTTAAAGTCATTAATGCAAATTTATTAAAAGACTTGTACACCTATTCAAAACGATTTATGTGGATCGAAGCTGTTGGGCTCCATATAAAGGGTCCGCGATCTAACCTTTTTTTCAACTAGTGCTTATTTCGTGGATGGTAACACTTAGCTCATGTCTGATTTGACAGATAATTAGTTATATCCTTCCGCTGAACGAATATGGTTGTGTATATGCTTGAACAACGCTGGGAAATATTGCGACATTACTTTGAAAATCATGGTAATGTTGCGGAATGCGTGCGAAAATTGCGTACGGATTTTGGAAGAAGAGAAGCACCGTCAGCTCCGTATGTTCGTTATCTTGTGAAAAAAGTGAAAGAAACTGGCATCCTCATCAATAAACCAAAGCGTGAAAAGCCAAAAATAGTGCGTACACCCGAGAATATTGCTGCTGTGGCAGAAAGTGTGCGTGAAGCGCCATCAACATCAATTCACCGCCGTTCTCAACAATTGAACATTTCGGAGACATCATTGAGACGAATTTTGCATAAAGACCTTGGTACGACGCCATACAAAGTCCAATTGGTTCAGGAATTGAACCGTTGGACTATTATTTGTGGGGTGCCCTCAAAGATAAGTGTTACGCCGACAAGCCAGAGACAATTGACGCTTTAAAGGACAATATTCGTGAAGCCATTGGTGAAATACAGCTGCACACAATCGATAATGTGCTTAAAAATTGGACCGATCGTGTAGGCTACTGCATGGCCAGCCGAAGCAGCCATTTGAATGAAATTACTTTCCATTATTAACCGGAAGGATTGTACTTTCAAATAAAACAAAATTGAGAAAATATTCAGATTAGCAGTGGCCGTCGGTGGTGCAATAGGTAGTGTGCGCGATTCTTGTACATGAGAACATTGGTTGGATCCCTGCTCAGACCACCTTATATTTCTTTCGAGGAAGGTCACCTCGATTAGTGATGTGGACACTATCGAGTATTTAACCATGAAAAAGCTTCTCAAAATACCGTTCGGAACCGGAGTAAAACTGTAGGTCCCAATCAGTGCCTGTGATAACTAGAAAACGCACAACACACTAATTGTGGGAAGCTCTCGTCAATCCCTTCATAGAATGTTATGGGACACCATTTTTTTTTATTTTTCTTGTAAATGTTACCCCATTACGGCCCTGTTTTGGGGACGTTTTTTACTCTTTCCCGCAAAAGGTGCATAAACGACGCATATCTTGAGGAGATAGAGGGTTAAAATGTTAAAATATTTCTCGTCAAATTTTACACAAAATTCCTGAACTCATCCTTTACCCAAAATGTAAGGATCGCATGGTTTCCTGTGTCGATTAATCACAAGAATGTATAAGAGCGGGAAACTTTAACACCCCCTTTAATTATCCCTATATGTAAACTTTCAAGACGCCGATACACATAAATCTTTTTTTTATCCCCACTACCAGAATCCGTTGTCAGAACCTTGTCATTTATGTACATATTTATGACTCTTGTCATGAAAGAGCGCTCAAAAAATCAGACACATTCCAATGTAAGAACTCTCTCATTGATATATTTTCGGAAGGTTCTAAGACTCTTTGCTCACACTACTCGGGCTCAGGATGCTGATCATTTACATTATTACATTTTTGTAGAATTAATAATAAATAGGATACAAAAAGCCACAAAGGCAATATGATGTATTATTTTATATCAGGACCGGATAAAATGCTTTAGACAGGGGCCAACTATGCCAGGAAATAGGATTTTGAGGGGCGCAAAGCAGTAATAATTTCATTGATATATTTTCCTTAAATTTCCTTAAATTGTTAAATTTCCTTAAATTGTTAAATTTCCTTAAATATTTAGATACCAGCATATGAAATTGTCAATATTTCTGAAAGAGGAAATGTGACAATTTTGAAGCAGACACGACTTTTTAGCAGGGCTGTGGAGTCTGGCCAAAATTGGATTTATCCGAGTCCAGCAATTTGAAAATCCATGTCTCCGCTTCGACTACGACTCTAGTACTTTGATATTACACGACTTTCGATATTAAATTAAACCATTTTCTATGGCATAATTTGCATTAACAATGAAATAGTAGAACTTCATATAATATGACAGCACAACATAGAAATATTTATTTTGTTTTGCAAGACATATTTTTTTAAATTTAAATAATATAACCAAATTTACTATTCAAATAACATAAACCGATTTTACTTTTCAAAATAAACTAGGGTTGGTTTTTTCGTAACCTCTATAAAGTAAGTTAAAATCAAGTGTTACAAAAAAAACCGCATAGCCGTTGAGTATATTCAACTTGGCTTCATCCAACAATTTTTAATGCATCAAAAATTAATTTAAGTATTTATTTAAAAATGTACATAAATGTACTAAAAAGTGTACAAAAAGTATAATAAATTACATAATTTTCAGCAAGCAGCCAGCATAGAATAATACAAACGTAGATAAACTTATTCTCTCATCTGACGTTTCATTTCACACTCTTCATCGTAGGTTTGTGGAACTGAGAGCAATTAAATTTAAAATTACCTTACACTAGGTGTAGTTACAAATATGTTCACTTAACTTTTTCGAGTCGTTTTGGTGTAGAAATGAAAAATTTAAATATAGTTTGCACTTTTTTGTTGGCTTTTATCGTTGGTATACATTTGTATTGTATTTAACACAACTAGTTTGTCACAAAAACACGAAATTTGGTTGTTGTTCCTTTGTGGATCGCTGTATACTATTGCCACCATCTGGTATTATTGAACCCATATTTTCCACCATCCAATGTTTACATTCCATCGTACCTATGACGTTTAATTTATTGAGCGAATAAAAGCTTCTATGGTATGTATTATTCTATGGCAGCCAGAGCCGAAAGTGTTCATGTGAATCTTGTTGAGTTATGGGAAGATATCGGCTAAATTATATTATTGAGAATCGAGCTATACCTCGGCTTCCTTTTTCACTTTACTTCCTTGTGGTTTTGCTTTAGTTGTTGTTTGTCTCCCGTATTGCTTTTTGAATTCTTCTTCTTGAAGAAGAAAAACTCAATAATATTCTATATTAGAATTTTTTAAATATTTTGATTAAAAAATTAATTATTTTCTAATTCATTTTTCATATTTCTCGAAATGTTGTGGAAATACCGTTGTGGAAATGGAATGCCCATAGAGTAACGACGTATATAGTAGCCAACTGTCTAAGAAAACTGATGACATTTGGTGTGTAGCAGATGGGCGGTTGGATGTTGGAAAGTATTGCTTCAATAATACCAGATAGAGGCAATGACTCAAACCATCCAACAATAAATCAGCAACGGCATTTCGTTTTGTGCGCTAACATTTTTGTGTAAAAACACGGCAAATATATACCAACAATAAAATATAACACAAATAAATTTCAGTTTTCCATCAAAACGCCGTGAAAAATGTAAGCCAACAATTTTTGTAATTTCACCTGGTGTAAGTCAATTTACGTCATATACATAACTCTCTATCACACCGACCGCACCACGAATCATAGATCAATACATGCATAGATACTTTTATATACTTTATCTGACGTTTCATTTCACACTCTTCGTCGAAGGTATGTGGAAATGAGAGAAATTAAATTTAAAATTAACTTACACCAGGTGGAGTTACAAAATATGTTCACTTAACTTTTTCCTGTCGTTTTGGTGTAGAACTGAAAAATTTAAATATATTTTGCACTTTTTTGTTGACTTTTATCGTTGGTATACACACAACTAGTTTCTCACAAAAACACGAAATTCGGTTGTTGTTCCTTTGTTGGACGTTGTTTACTATTGCCTCTATCTGGTATAATTGAACCCATATTTTCCACCATCCAATGTAAACTTTCCATCGTACCTATGACGTTTAATTTATTGAGCGAATAAAAGTTTCTATGTATGTATTATTCTATGATCCCGACATCATCGTAGTTAAGCAAATCGAAATAACCCGATTACCCAGGCTAGGTTATGTCAGTTGAATGGATGACAATGAACAAGCGCGAAAGGTATTGGAAGCCGTCTAGAAGGAAGCTGCAATATAGGACGACCAAGACTCCGCTGAAGAGATCAGGTGGGCGAATCTCTGCGAAGTTTTGGTGTTACCGACTGGATAGAAAAGCTAAAGATCCAAACGGTTGGAGTAATATGATACCATCGTTTCGTAAGGCCCCTAACCGCCTGTATTGTTTTTGGCCAATTTCGTATGTATTTATGTCTGTATGTATGTATATGGTTAAGTCGCATTTAATCCAGCATTGTATATTTCATAAATATCAGTTTGTTAGTTGGTATTAAATTACGCACAATATTCTCTCGAGGGCCACATTTTTCCCTTCATTGTCAAACAACCACGTGTGTGTTAGACATAAAATGTGTCCCTTCAAATGGGTGTGTGTATCCTAATAACTGTACACACATACAGGAGAACAACCACAGAAAATGCTCAACATGCGTTCAAGATATTTAATTCATCTTTATATTACGTGTATGGAACAGTGTGTGTGATATTGCCTCCGTTCAAATTGACCCTTCAGGCTGCGTTTTCGGGTTTGAACTTTTATTTACTGTGAAAATAATTGTTGATATCGGCAAACGATTCTGCTGCCAAAACATAAAACCAACATGTGTATTTTGTATTCGAAAGAGTGGGGGAATTGATGGTAAGTTGGGAAAAGTGTTGCGACATAAGGAGTGTTTTATATTAAACTGACAGTGGAAAATAAACTGAACTTTGCTTGAGTGAATTTACAATTGTATCTCGCAATCATCAGAATGTATAACAGTTTCACTGCGGTACCAAAGGGTTATGCTTCGAGGAGTATTTTCGTTGGTTGGTAGCGCTGCTACTAGCCGAGGTGACCACCGCCTATAAAAATTAAGGGCGGATAGACCGTGGCTAGACCCAACATTCTTATGTACTAGAGCCGCTGTCGTTAACCATTGTACCTTGGCCCATCATCTATTTACACAAGTTGAACGCCCTTCGCCATTTCGAAGTTTCCTGATCCTTCTCGTTTTATTTTTATCAGTTATAACTTATCCAAAGACGTTTCCCGAACCATCTTGCAGTTGCCATCTGCTCTCGTATATTTGAAATACTGGTACGCAGAGTACCCTGCAAACCAACTACCAGAAATCTACCGTGGTATATATCTGGTATTCTACCAGGAAGTCTTATTTGAAAAATACACATGCTCGTGACAATTCTACCCAATTAAAATTGTGTACATGTGAATACATGTGATTGTTCATCGCAATATGTGGATAGGATAATTTTGTGCACTAGGAAGAGTTTCTGGTAGATCTTCCAAATATTGTGCCATAAATGCGGTTAGCATGTGTTAGTAGCGAAGAAAAATTGTTTTAATGTGTTGGTGCTTTCGCATACTTTTTGGTAGACGTGGTTTGCAGGGTAGCTTTCTCTGTTCTCGAATATTTTTTGTAATACTGGTAGTGGTGAGACCGCAATGAGGTAAATTTTTGATGATGGCAACAATTCAACACGGCAATGCTGTATGGCTTTTAACGAAATTCTGCTGTGTGTTGACATTCCCCATAGAAATTATAACCGTTTTTAAACTAGCAGCGTATAAAATAGACGTTTATTTCTAAACTATAATCCTAACAGTTTCGCAACGGTTCCAAAGGGTTATGCTTCGAGGACCTTATTCGTGGGTTGGTGGCGCTGCTACTAGGCGAGATTAACGTCGCCGATAAAAATTAATGGCGATTAGATCGTGCTAGACCCCGCGATTTTATGTACTAGAGCCGCTGACGTTAGCCATTGCAGCATCTACGACATACATTCTATAGACATACATATACAGGGTGGAAAGGAAAGGTAAGAGGTAGGGCTATCTTTCAAGAGTTGTTATCTGCCATCTGGATGAAAAATTGAGGTTATGTGCACGTTCTTATGTCTTTTTTCAAATTTTGAAAGCTCCGTATCTCGGCGATTTAATTATTTAATGATTCAGAAACGTCTCTTAAAGGCATTTCCAACAATCCCAAAAACAAACAAAAAACGACCACTGGTTCAGAACTTATCAATTTTATCCAAGTACCTTCCGACCGCCAATTCGAAAATTTTCAAAACGCTGCCATTTCGAGTATGGTCGAGGATACCCTGGTGGAATTTGTCCAGTCGTGACTGAACCACTCTGTATATATATTTTCATACATCTTTACATCTTCACAGCGAAAAGGTTTTGTTACGATTAAGCAAAAGCGTTTACTTACGCTTAATATCCGAATAACAGCCAATGTAAATAACAGCGCAATTAATGCTGCGCCAGAAAGTATACTCTTATAACAAACCAGTTTAATGAATATGCTGCAGATTCTATAAGATTTTTGTGGAAATGTGTAGAAATCTCCACATATGACTTAGCGACGACGGAAGGTTACGGATATTATAGGTACTACTAGACTTTTCGAGAAAATAGATAGTGACTTCATTGACAATGAAGAGAAAATAGATAGTGACAATAGTGACTATTTTTTTTAAACAAATATTTTTTTAATTTCAAGATTTCTTAAATGAAGGTTTCCATCTGGTTTTGTGAAGGTTATTTTTTTTTCCTTTTTCTCGATACCCGATATAATATGTATGTTAAAATAGGGTTATCTACATAGGTCCAGAGACGTCGCACATCAAAAATCAACATACCACTACATTCGTACCACTAAATGTGATGGTTCTACGATGTCCCTAGGAGGACCGGTTTTTTTTGACCCTAGGGGCCCATAGATCCAACCGGAGGACAATTTTTAGATTTTTGAACCTCGCATATTTTGACCGATATTCGGTTCTAGTTTCTATTTTTTGGAGTCCGGCCCGGAAAGTGCAGTTTTGCCGGAAATTGGTAACAATATAAATAATGCTATGATTAAACAAAAGGTTTTACTTACACCTTTTTTTTAATTTAAATTATTTTATTGTCCAGTACTTTTGTTACAATTAGTATTCTATATATTATTATAGATATTTACATTTTTCTTCCTAACGTCCTGAGACAGTTCTAGGAATATATTTTCTTTTATATAAATTTAAATGGCTTATAAGGCTAGCCCATTTACTCTCTTGCATTTTTTGCGTATCTTTTCAATTTAGTTTTCTTTGGGAAAGGACATAAAAACCCAGTTTTACTTACACTTAATGCCAAATATAACATAATGTAAATAACAGGGTGATTAATGTTGCGCCTGAAAGTATACCTTTGCAACAATATGCCAGCTCGCCAAATCAGGTTGATGAATACGCTGCGAAGCCGATTTAATTCATTACCGATTAAATTAATCGAGAAACAGGCTCTGATAATGGAAGTGATATATTAGGTGACTCCAGCGTATTGGAGTTAGTTTGTGATTAAACGCTAACAAAATAACCAACGCGAAGTAATAGTAAAAAGTTTGAACACAGAAAATTGTAAATGTGAAAGTGAACTGTTTTCCTGTATAAGTAAAATAAAAACAACTAAAACTGTTGTAGATATCGTAATTTTAAACGAACCTTGATTTATTAACGGGAAATAAAACACCGCTAAAAAGGGACGATTAAGGAAATTCGTAACAATGGTTTTAACATTGTACATATACGTAAGTTTAACAGCTGCAACATACCAAAGAGCGCCTCAGCTGGATATTGACATCTGGAATTCAATATAGAAGTTCTTAGATAGCAGAAATATTCAATGAGAGCTACTTTTCCTTGTCGATACAAAAAAAAAACAATTAATTCTGTTATTGCAAGTTGCGAATATATCATATTTGACTGGAAGTATAATACAATGTGTGTGTCATAAACATATTGTATTTGGTGTGAATTATATTGCATCACACCATCCTCACTCCGCGAGTTTGGAAAGCAAGCTATTTTTCTGGAAATGTGTTTAAAATCCTTTCGCAAGGTCCTCGTAATTGGATATCTCAGGTACTAGTAGCGCGGAGAAATGCTCTCTCCATATTCACAAGATGCTCTGCACACCTGCAATGAGATTTCCGCCCTTGTCTTTGCAGAAGGGGGCCCTGAACCCTGTCCATTAGTTCTGTTTTTGACTTTTTGGTAGAATTTTCGGGCTTCGTTCTTCCCTCTGTATGTCTCAATTTTCTCACTCTCGCGCTATCTCCACTGCCGTTTCTTACGCCTAAAGAGACGGTTTACCTCCTTTCTTTTCTCCCTATACCACTCAGTCGCAGCTCGCGTTGCAATTGACTGAAGCATTGCCATGCGTGCAGCGTTCTTTTCATCATTTGCAATGCGACACTCTCCATCGTACCATTGTTTGTTGCGAAGCGGTTTTTCAAAACCAAGTACGGTTGTTGCGGCAGTTTTTATAGAGTCGGAAATGGGTTTCCACTGCGCTTCAGGATCGTTATCGGGAGGGGGGTGGTTTCTGTGCCAAAAGTTGCGAGAGCTTCCTTGAGTAGGCTGTGGCTACCTCTGGTAATTGCAGCTTTCCGATGTCCAGCTTCCTCTGCGTCTGGTTTCGTACGATTTTCGCTCTACTTAATATTGTGCGAACCTTTTCTGCTACCAGGTAGTGATCAGAATCGATGTTAGCTCCTCTGATCACTCGTACGTCCATTACACTGGATGAGGGTCTTCCATTACTGACCACGTGATCAATTTCGTTCTTTGATCAGAGGATATCCAAGTAGCCTTACGAAGGTCTATATGCTGGAATCTTGTATCACTAATGACCATGTTTTTTGCCGCGGCAACGTCAATCAGTCTCATACCATTGTCGGAACTGTCAGCATGTAGACTGAAATTGCCAATAGTTGGATGAAACAGATTCTTCCTGCCTACTTTTGCATTAAAATCTCCTAGTACAATCGTAATATCATGGTACGGGCAGCGCTCATATGTTTCCTCTAGACGCTCATAGAATATGTCTTTGGCATCATCATCTTTCTCTTCTGTCGGGGCATGCACACAAATTAGGGAAATATAAAAATGTTTCCCTTTTATGCGGATTAGAGATTAGATGTCGCAGTCTTTTGCCAACTACAAATTCGCAACCATGTTTTTCCTCATGGCAACTGTCGCAGTTTCTTTTTCTTGTGCAGCCATGGATTGCGGTAATGTCAGCCTTATAACTTTCGAGGATATCTGCCAATAGGATACTTGCACCGGATCTATATAGAGTTCTCACATTCCAGGTGCATAACCGTAAATCGTGGTCCTTATAACGTTTGCGGGGGTCGTCAACAAATAGGGGTTTATGTTTTATCTTTCGTTTTCGTATTTTAACTGCCATTATGAACGGTGGCGGGAGGCAAACCCAGTCCACCGGGTTTTTGCATTTTACCTACAGCCATGATATTTGATTGCAGCCGCCCACTATGGATCAGACGCTGACCAGGATGCTGTATGTCGAACCTGGATTTCTTCTCTTGGTTTTTTATCCGCCGTTGGCCCATATGTTTGGCTCATCCGCCTACAAATGACAAAATACTATGTCTGCTAGTTCGAAGAGCTTCAGTGACAGGGTCACCTATTTAACCTGAGACGCATCAGTGCTCATTTGTTACGCCATCTCACTCTATCTAGCTAACGGAGGTTTCCGATAAAACCATTGCCCATGTCATACTGCGTGAATGTAATGATCTGCTTGGACTGCGCAATGAAGGAATCATTTCTGGCCCCTCCCAAGTGAATGTCTATGAGAAACTTTCCACCTCCACGGACAGTCCCACGTCCCGTCATCTGTTCTCATATATCCGAAATACTGGTATTGTTGAGATCGCAGAGTATCATCAAAGATGATAGAAATACCATGGATGGTGGAATATACGTGGTGAATTTGAAAGAAATGTTATAGATGGCGCAGGAATGGTGGATATGGGCAAATTTCCCTGAAAATAAAAGTTATTGAGAAAACTATTTAACCATGCTATTTTGCCATTTGTATCGCCATAAAATATCAAAAGCGATATGTCTTTATATTATCTATACTTTGAAAATAAACAACAGAATCGAAATACAATTTTGAATGCTTTTTCTTGGTGTCTGAGTGAAAAGTGGTCGCACGGAGCAGCTTTGCCATCTGGTGAAAATAGTGAATAATCGAATACGCCATCTGTGGTATTTCTATCTTCTTTGCTAGCGCTGTCTGTTCTCGATTATTCGAGGTAATACCTCATTCGCCGTCGGTGGTGCAATGGTTAGTGTGCGCGGCTCTTGTACATGAGAATGTGGGTTCGATCCCTGCTCAGACCACCTTACACTTCTTTCGACGACGGTCACCTCGCTTAGTGATGGCGACACTATCGAGTACTTAGCCATGAAAATGGTTCTAAAAATACCGTTCGGAACCGGTGTAAAACTGTAGAAGAGCACATTTCACTGATTGTGAGAAGCTCTCCCCAATCCCTTCATGGGATGTCATGGGCCACCATTTTTTTTACCTCATTCGCAATGAGGCGGCCATTTAATTGAAATTTACAGTATACTTTTGGGCATAATATAAACCACCTTATTTGTTTACATTTTAAAAATATTTTGTCATAAATGGTCGTTAACCAAACAGGTTGTGAGGTAACCATTTATCGCAACAATATATGTATATTTTCTGTGTGTATGATTTAATGGCAATTTCGTCCGCATGTGGGGCTTCGATTTAATATTTTTTCTAACGTATTTTATGGACCAAATACTGCAAGCTGAAAAAAACGGCATCTGTAACATATTCTCCCAAACATATTCTACACGAACCATGTACAATGATTGGAACACACTTTAAACATTCATATGCTTGCAAGTTCCAAACTCACTTGTATTTAAACGCAAACAGTAGCATGTTTACGTCCAAATATGTATGCTTTTACGTGGAAACATATGCGTATTTCCTTCCAAACATAATAATATTTAGAAAGGAAGTATTCTTTGAATTATATATACGTGCTATTTATTATAATTAAGTTTATTAATATAAATCCACATTAATAAATAATTAAAAGATTTAAAACGATAATTTTTACATTTATTTGGATTGAATGCATTATTATTAATGAAATGACAATCTGTTGCTCTTTTACTTTAACTTACTTTTTACTTTTGTCTCACGCCTTTGTTTCCAGAAGGTTTCAACTATGCGTTGGTTATAACTATGCGTTTGTACACAAACAATATACTTATATAGAAATCTAGCTCGTGCAAGCCAAGCGTGTATTAATTCCGATCTTCTCAGTAAAGGCTCGGGCTGACAAAGGGCCCTTTCCTCAAAATCGTTTCTGACTTTATTAGCACACATATTTACATATATACGAAACACATACACAAAAACCAAAGCAACATCACAAACCATTTAACCGTCGCAGCCTTTGTTTATTCTTTTTTCACTGATCAAACATCCTCTGAATTCATGAAAATCAACCGCAAAACATCAGCCAAAATAAGACACTGACTTCATCGGCAATTTACACGTACATTCAGGAATATTTATGAATCACTGACTGGGAGAATAATGCAAAAAATATAGATACACATTTACAAAATAGACTCTCTCGTTGTCCCTCTTTTATTATCTTGCTCTCGAGAAAGTATAAACAGTGCAACAAACACGACTGTATTTGTATCACAAACATAAATATATGTGTGGGTTGCAAACACATATGTTATAACATATTAATCATTGTATCTCAAATATGTAATATTGAATAGCAAACACAATATGGTTGCACACAAGTATATTATATTTGCGACAAGCTCCAACATATTTGCATCCAAACAATAAAAAACGATAGATTTTTCAGTGTGTGGCTGAGAGTGACTTAGTTCTAGGTTGTTAATTCAGATTCAATCTAGTGCCAAGATGCACAAGCTGCAATCTTAGTAAGGACTTCCTACTGATGTTGTTGATAGATATTTTCGTGTTCTTGTACACATCCGCAACTACTACTCATGGTTTTCACCAGCTCTAGCAAAAGGGGACAATTTTCCAAAGTCCCCGCATGAAAAACGCCCCAAGTTTCTTATCACATAATTCTATTGCCATTAGGTTTTTTAGTTATTTAAATTTCAATAATATTTAAATTTCCATATTTGCCCAAACAATTGCTACCATTATTAAGATGCCAAAAACGGCTACACAATCTTCACGCATTACCATTCCTCCACTTGGTGGCATAAGGGACAACACTCGTCCCTGCACGATTTCAGATACAATTCAAAATAAAAAATACATGAGTGACAAAGTAAACAGATATGAGACCTAAAAAGTGTCTATACTTTACACTGCAGTATACACATGTCCTTGTGAGTATTCAGGACTAACTTGTGTCCTCGAAGTACGTTTCTTGTTTTTTCCTTCGTCTTCTATTCTCTGGGTTGTTTTTATTGTCATCCATAAATAAACAAATTATTCCATTTGTCGACGTATGAAGTTTTCTAAAATTCCATTTAACACATTAGATTGGATCGGTATATGATGTATAAATAAAACCCTCTTAAGGATTCTGCTACCTGGATATGTATTTGAATAAAAGTGTGCAGGATACAACTGACGGTTTTGTGTATTTAGCAGCTGCTATGGAGATGTACAAGATATTTAAAATGGAAACGATTAAAGATGACAAACACAGTACGTACTAAAGAAACTGTGTACTGTCACATTATTGTGGTACAGTTTTCAAATAATTCTATTCAAACTCTTACTAATAGACTTTCCGCAACAATACAAATATATCGGTAAAAATAAACAATTGATGACAATGATTATATTGCATGCTTGTTTAAAGAAAAATAATGTGCAGGACATGGCTGTACAGGAAGAAAAAGCTATGACATGAACTACAAATGACAGGAATCCAAATAATGAATACACCTCATAGGTAACTTCAATACCGATTGTAAATTTATTTTATTCGTAGTTTCAGTCTGGACTTAAAGCGCAACAAAAGTTATTTACGATAATTTGTATTAAATCCATATTCAATAATCCATTTGCGATGTTCAATGGCTTTAAAACCTTAAAATACAACTTGTGTGTGGAGCAGTGTTGTTAAAACTTCTTTAACATTAATTAATATCCAAAATGGATATCAAAACGGGTTTAAAACTTCCAGAGTAAGGACAGCCATTCATTTTCGATTCGCTCGAAAAATTTAAATCGGCTAGTGAGTTTAATTTTTAATTCTTTGAAGATTTAAATTTTTTATTTTTAGCTCCCGAGTTTTATTTTTAGCTCGGGAACCAAATTTTTATTTTCAAAAATTGATTTAATTATAATTTAATAATATTTTTTAATTATTAAATGGATAGGAAAAATGTACATATGGGTAAAAAAATAGAAAAGCGGGCAACAAATTGTGAAAATCTGACGATACGGGAAAATTGTATGAAAGGATGGGAAGGTTTATAAAATTGGAAGATGTTCAAAAATGCGACAAAAGTCGGTTAGAATGATTCTGAACGCAAATCTTCAAAATGCAATAAAAAAAGTATGTGAAATATGATGCGAGAAAAATGGATTGGAAATATTAGGAATGCGGCAAAAATTGTGAATGTGGATAAAACGGGTAAAGGGCGGGAAGGTGTGCAAAAAGGGTAAAACTTGAAAATGTGAGAAAATTTGTTTGGAAAGGATTGTGCAAACTTGAAAATGTGAGAAAATTTGTTTGGAAAGGATTGTGCAAAGAATGGGCAAAATTTGTGAATGTCTATAAGAATTTTCCAAAATGGGTAAAACTTCAAAATGCGAGAAGAATCGTTTGGAAAGGTTAGGAATGTGCAAAAATATTGAATTGGGTTAAAATGGGGGACAAAAAGGGTAAAATTTTATAATGCGAGAAAAATCGTTTGGAAAGGTTAGGAATGTTGCAAAAATTGTGAATTATGAAATTGCCGAAAAGGGTAAAAGTAGAAAATACGAGAAAATCGTTTGAAAAGTTTATGAATGAGGGATAAATTGTATATGTGGATAAAAAGGTAAAACTAGAAAATGCGAGCAAAATCGTTTGGAAAAATTGGGAATGTGGTTAAAACCGGGAGAAAAGGGGGTAAAACTTGAAAATGCGACCAAATCGTTTAGAAAATTGTGAATGGCAAAAGTGTATGATGAGGTATAATTGTAAAATGCCTGAAAATAAATTGTTGGCCCACGTAACGGATTCATATGGCACATTGGGTTGTAACGTGTTCGAAACGAATTCGAGAACTCACATTTCGTTTTTTTATGATTTTATGTACTCCTAACAAGTTCGAAACGGGTCCGTATCCGTTTTTGTGCACATTGGGGAGTCATTAAAAACATAAATAAACGAATCAGTAAAATTGCGATTTGGCGGATTCGTCTCGAACTCGTTACAAGTCCGTAAAAACATAAAAAAGCGAACCTGTGAAATTGAGATTTGACGGATCCGTCTCGAACCCGTAAACCATAAACCCAATTGCCCGTAAACCATAAAAATCGGATTCAGTGAAATTGCGATTTGGCAGATCCGTCTCGAACCTGTTACGAGTCCGTGACAAAAAGAAACATAAAAAAACGAATCAGTGAAATTACGATTTTGCGGATCCGTCTCGAGTTCGTTTTATTTTCAAAAAACGAATTCAAATGTCCAGTTCGATACGAGTACTAGACTGATCTGAAAAAGTAAAAAAAACGATTCGGGGTTTCGAGAGGAATTTCATACGAAAACGAATTCGTTATGAGTCCGTCCGTTTCGGACAAAATGGTCGCAGAAACGAATCCGTCTCGAATTCGTAACGAATTCATATGGCACATTGGGATATTCCAAATCATTCCAAACAATTTTCCTCGCATTTTGAAGTTGTACTATTTCATGACCCTTCTACAGCTTTTTACCCACATACATTATTTTTAATAATTTTCTAACCATTTCTAAATATTTTTGCCGTTATTGCACGTTATACAATTTTTACCAATTTATCCAACTTTATACCCACAGACACTATTTTTAAATATACCAAACGACTTGCATTGCATTTTGAAGTCTAACTCTTTTTCGCCTATTTTTACCCTTTTTTAACCACGTACACTATAATTAATATATCCCCAGTCATTGTCCAAAACAAATTTTGGTCTGCCTGTAGAAGCGTTATTTAAACTTATATTCCAATTATTAGTCGACCTCTAGACCCAATCATTCCATACTAATGATCTCGTTATTTGTAGTTACTATATATTACATATGGGCATTTCCAGAGAAAGTGTCACCCTATGTCACATCACGTCACCCTCGTTAATTGGTTATATTTTATGACCATGTGGTTCGATTATTTTCTATCCTTTTCCTAAATACAGAATGTAAGTAACTACATATTTATTAAAATAAGTAATTATAGAGAGTGACGTGATGTGACAAAAGGTTGACCTTTCTCTGGAAATGCCCATATACTACGAGTATTTACTTAATACATGTACCTTCCCCATTGTTCCCTCCGATTTTTTAGTCTTTTATAATTCTGCCCTTTCTGATAGAAGTTTATTATTTTCTGCACTTTCCACAAGATTCCAATTGATTTTTTTTTCGCAATTTCCTCTTTTGTATAAGTATATCCAAATTCAAAAAATTCCACTCGCGAGTCAAAAAATTCGGCTCCTCGTCATAAGAAACCTCTGACTCCCAGTAAAAAAAATTAAATTCCGAATCGAATTTTATTTTTTAAATTTAATACGTTAGGGAGCGATTCAAATAAACAAAAAAAATTAAAAATTAAATTCGCTCGATATTTAAATTTCTTAACTCGGAATGAGAGCTTTATATTCAGTAGGAGCTGAATTTTACGGCTCGCGAACGGAATTTGTACTTTACTTACTCTGAAAACTTCTAACTTCAAAAATATGTACTTCGAAAAATGATTAAAAACAACCCATCTAAACGTATGATTAATATTTTCGTATAATACGGATTAATATTTAGTATACGCTCAGTAGCTGTCAGATCGAATTCATATTCATTCATAACTAAAATAACCATTTTTTTTAATTCATATAAATTTTTGTTTTCATTATTTATTGGAAAACCAATACATTTCTACTAAGCTCACCACAGACTTGTCATTCATGAGCATGAGCTTGGTCGGTAACTTTTTATCTGGCTGATGAATTTGGGAAAATATTAGCAAAAAAAAAATCTTAATTGGTATCAAGAAGGGCGATAAACCAACATTAAACATCACCGATAGTTGATGTTCATGCTCATGAATGAGAAGTCTGTGGTTCGCTTTCAGTCTTTCAAATGAGGAGGTTCTTTTCACAACTTGACTATTCCTCTTTTTGTGTTTTTGCACAATTTGAGAAAATAGTTTTATTGCAATGAAACTTTGAAAATGGCTTTTATTTTTTTCCTGTTGTAATTTAGAGTTTTGGCCCAATTTTATTTCCAATGAGTTTCATTTCACTGTTACCAACCCAAAAAAAAAAAATTCAAAATCAATTCTGTTGAAAGTGGAATAGTCAAGTTTTGAAAAGAACCTCTTCAAATGGTGTTTACAAGTAATAAAATTTAAATGACCTTCACGCTCAGTGACGCAGTTGAGACATCTTATCAAAAGGTTATTCATTACTGCTTGGTGGGTTGCGGCGGGAATTGCCTCAATGATTGTTTTCGAATAGATTGCTTTTAATCAGGCCTTATCAACTGTTTTTGCCCCGTAGCTCCCTTGAGAAGGTTTTCCAGTTTTCGTGAACCGTTTAAAGGTTTGAACTTGAATGATCCTAACATATGTCCGTATATTTGTATAAATAATAATCACAATTATAATAAAGACACAATTATATTTGCAGATTTATATCTGATATTTTTGTGCCATCGATTTGTACGAACATATTTAAGATGGATCTTGGAGGGTGACTTCACTGAAGTAATGTAAATAACATTTGAAGCAGCTTGCTTATATTACTTTATGTATTTTTACTTTAATTCTATTGTTTAATGTATTTACATTCTATTTGACCTTAATCTTTACTTTTCTTTATATATTTTTAACGTAAATGTAACGTTCTTTTTATAAATACAACACTGAGTACTTTTGAGGATCAGCTGATCATATTTAAATGTAACGGTCATATTGTAATACAACACTATGTTTTGCAACATGATACTATTTTTAACAACTATATGTCATACTGCGTAATTATGCAATTGTGCTCTTAATCATTTGCAAAATGGTATAAAAGGAGCACCATTGGCGAATATTCGTCAGAGAAGAGTATTAATATATACGTAAGAGTATAAGTGGGCTGGTCTTACAGGCACTTAAATTAATCATAAGGCATATATTCCCAGTACAGTCTTAGGACGTTGGGGGAGAAGACGAATTCTAGAATAAGATATGGAAAATGGTAAATGATTATATGGACAAATAAAATTTAAATTCTAAAAAAAAAAAAATTCGAATATTCGTCAGTCAGCTTTCTGAAGTCCTCCGAATAGTTACTCTGTCTAGGCTTATTATAAGACCGGACGTTAACTATTTGAAAGACTAAAGAGAGAATTAATAAAATATATTTTTAAACTATTAAAATCGATTTGTTTCCTTTATGAGAAAATATAATCTCAGGAACAAGATTGATTCACATTAAAAAATTATATTGTTCGAACGTTTGGTCGTACTTTTAATTAATTCTATTCTTCGATATTTCGCTACCCTTTGGGTAGCATCGTCACGAAGATAAACACAATTATACGTTTCTAATTAATAATTGTGTTTATCTTCCTGACGATGCTACCCAAAGGGTAGCGAAATATCAAAGAATAAAATTAATTAAAAATATGACTAAATGCTCGAGCAAATTAATTTTTGAATATAATACTGTACTAGTTAGTTCCAACACGTCTAAGGCGCCTGTTGAAAATGCATCTTTAAGAAAAGATACTTTTTGTAAAATGATAAACTTTTTTTAAGAAAAGCTACCATTTTTAATAAGAAGTACTTTCTGTAAGAAAAACCCTAAGAGTATGAATTTTTTTTACAAAGAAGTACTGTTTTAAGAACAGGTACCTTTTAAAGAAGAGGTAGTCTTTTTTAGGAAAAGGCTATTTTTTTAAGAAAATTTACTTATTTTCAGAAAGGCTGTTTATCTCAAGAAAAGGCAGAAAATGTATTATTTTATTTTTAAGAAAAGGTACTTTTAAAAAAAGGAATTTGTGTATGAAAAGGTATTTTTTTAAGAGAAAGTATTTTTTTTGAAGAGTAGCTATTTTTTACGAAAGAACATATACATACAGTTTTAAGAGTAGGTACTTATCTCAAGAAAAATTATTTTGTTTTACAACAAAAGGTACTCTTTAAAGAAAATGTAGTTTTTGAAGAAAAGGCAATTTGTTGTAAGATAGATAATGTACTTTTTTAAGAAAAGGTACTTATTTAAAAAAATAACTTTTTTAAGAAAAGGTACTTTTTGTAAGAAATTACTTATTTAAGCAAAGGTACTTTTTTAAGATAACGTATTTTTTTAAGAAAAGGCAGTCTGTTTAGGAATATGAATAAGTATTTTTTTTTGAGAAATTTACTTTTTTTTAAGAAAACGGGCTTATTTAAATAAATGTTATTTTTTAAATAAAGTTTTCTAAATTTACTTTTTATTCGGTTCAAAACTACAATATGTAATACACGAACCAAAACAAAAGTACGAGTGTAAGAGTAAGTGTGCTGTCAAATGTAATTACATGCTCAGTGTTGTATTTCATGGATTTGCCAGTCTTGCACTTTGTCTTTTCTAAATTTACTTTTTATTGGGTTCAAAATTACAATATGTAATAAACAGGCTCCACCTAGAAAACTTCCCTTTAAACCAAACCAAACCAAAAGTACCCAATATAGTTGATAATAATGCGTTGTAATAAATTAGTTAAAAAAAAGTTGTTTAAAATTTTTTCATTTAGCCCCCATCCCGCAACGTGCGATAAGGAACTTCGTTCCAGAAATATTTTTTATTAAAATTGTGTATTTTATATTTAAATATAAACAAAATTATTATTATTTATAACCAGGGTTCGTAATTCGTGCCCATTTTTGATCGAAAATATGAAAAAATTTATATATCCCGAAAACGGAGCGTCGAATCGATAAAAGAACAAATTTTTACGGGTTTCTCACAAAGTGTTCCAATTCCCATGAATAATTTTTTAAAATTGGCAAAATAAAAAAAAGCGCTAAACTAAAAAAGTGGCTATAATTCGGAAACGGTGGGTCACTTTTCACTTTTTTTAAACAAATCGCTAAAACTAAATTTTTTTCGAATAAAAAATCGCTAAAAAAATCGCTAAATTTCGCAAACGGATGAATCAATCGAAATATATCTCATTTGTTCGTCTTTCTAAGGGTTTTTCACAAAGTGGTCCAATTCGTATGGAAATTTTTTTAAATCGCCAAAATAAGTAAATTGCTAAAAAAATAGCTATAACTCGGAAACGGTGCGTGCAACCGCAAAACTAATACATTTGTTACCTCCATAGGAGGCTTTAACCCATGGATGCATCTCATACTGCATAACTTAAAATTCGTCAAACTATAATTTGTGTTAGCCATTTTTTTTAAATAAATGATTTATGTCGCATTAAAGACATCCATTGGTTAAAGCCTCTTGTAGAGGTAACAAAGTTATTATTTTTGCGATTGGACGCACCGTTTCTGAGTTATAGCAATTTTTTTTTTTTTCAGCGATTTTCATACTTTTACGATTTTTTAACAAAATTTCTTCGATACGATTGGACGACTTTATGAAAACCCCTTAGAAACTCATCAAAAATTGTTTTTTTTGTCGATTTTACGCTGTTTCCGAGAGATTGGCATAGGGACGTTTTAGCGATTTTTGATTCCAGAAATTTTAGTTTCAGCGATTTTTAAAAAATAAAAAATGCCATATTAAAAATATTCATAGGTGAAAGCCTCCTTAGGAAGTGCAAATTTATTATTTTTGCGATTGGACGCACCGTTTCCGAGTTATAGCTATTTTTTATTTTAGCGATTTTCTTATTTTGGCGATTTTTTGAAAAAAAAAAAATTATTTCACGCGAATTGGAACACATTGTGAGAAACCCTTAGTAACGCCTAAAAATTTGTATTTTTGACGCTTCGTTTTCGAGATATAGAAATATTTTCTAAATTTTTCATATTTTCGATCAAAAATGGGAATGGGTTACCCTGTGTATCGTATGTATTTTTAAGTTAATTTGTGTCATCCACAATAATAGTTCCTCCAGACAAGTGTCCACAATTGTTTGCGTGTTTGCGTCAGTAGTGGCGTCAGATCACACTAATCACGGTAGTAGCAGTAAATATGTGTGTAATCATGTGCAAAATCGCACTTGGCTTCTGTCAAACTCAGCTGATAAAAATGTAAACAAAATGTGCATTTTTGAATCAGTTGTGAAATAATTGGAAAGAAATATTTGCCAAATTAATGAAAATTGAAATTAATAATTGAAATTGTTTGATGTTGCAGTTGAATTGGTTTTTCCCGGTGTGAAACTCTAACTCGTATTCGCGTCTTTTGTTTAATTCCGCGTCTGTAAACAATTTATAACCAACAAATGTAAACAAATTTGACATTTCCCAAGTGCGTCAAATGAAAAAAAATCAAATCAGCTGTTCTAACGATACAACCTTGTCTTTCAACCATGCGTCAGATTCAACGATTACGTTTAAAAGTCGCACTTCACCTCAATTTATGGTACTTCTAGTAAAATAAGAAAATACATGCGATTCAGAAACTAGTGTGGTGAGATATGTATGTATATCAACTGGGTATATGTATTTGTCTTGTGGAATACATGGACTTTAATGAAAAATGGAAAAATATATTCAACCATTGTTTTTGCCATCGGTGGTGCAATGGTAGTTTGCGCGGCTATTGTGCATGAGAGAACGTGGGTTCGATCCCTGCTCTGACCACCTTAAATTTCTTTCGACGGCGGTCACCTCGCATAGTGACGGCGACACTATCGAGTATTTAGCCATGAAAACGCTTCTCAAAATACCGTTCGGAATCGGTGTAAAAACTGTAGGTCCCAATCAGTGAGTATAAAACTAGAACGCGCACAGCTCACTGGTTTGTGAGAAGCTCTCCCTAATCCCTACATGGGATGCAACGGGAAACCATTTATTTACTTATTTATTGTTTTTGTCTGGATCTATGCGACGTAAAATGTATATTTACAATATTCTTCGGTGGATGATATCTATACATTTTATTGTTTTTTCACAACTTTGTTTATCACTTTATGTCTAAAATAATAGTTTTTCCGTAAAGTCCTCGTGTAACATTCCAATATATGTAGATTCTCTTTAACATGAAAGCCTCTTGTGAAAAATCGAATACATAACTTTGTAACAACCCAATGTGCATAAAAACGGATGCGGATCCGTTTCGAACTCGGAACAACTCCGTAAAATCATAAAAAAGCGAAATGTGAGTTCTCGAATTCGTTTCGAACCCGTTACGAGTCAGTAAAAACACAAAAAAGCGAAAGAGTGAAATTGCGATTTGGCAGATCCGTCTGGAACCCGACACGAGTCCAGAAAAACATAAAAAAGCGAATCAGTGAAACTGCGATTTAGCAGATCCGTCTCGAACCCGTTACGAGTCCCTAACAACACAAAAAAGCGAATAAGTGGAATTGCGATTTGGCGGATCCGTCTCGAATTCATTTTATTTCCAGAAAACGGATTTGAATATGAAGTTCGTTACGAGTTCGAAGTACAAAAAAAGATTCCCGTTTTCGAGAGGAATTTCATACGAAAACGAATTCGTTATGAGTTCGTAACGAATGTCCGTTTCGGACAAAATGTCCGCAGAAACGGATCCGTCTCGAACTCATAACGGGTTCATGTGGCATATTGGGAAGTGTTTTTGCAACAGAAACTAAATTATGGTTACAGTAACTAATATTTGAACACGAATTCTAATATTGTACTTTTTATTACTTGTGTCTTCCATTTCAGATGAACGAGGTTTTAGAAATACTCAAATTGGTTAATACAACTAAAGTTCGGTAGTAGCAACTTAATATCTATTTTAAATCTATCAATAACATCGACAAATAATTCTGATGTTTGACAATTATAAATTCTAATCAAAATATAGACTTTAGCATGGAATTTCCAATGCCTGAATTGATTTCCAACAAATCTTTTCCCTGTGTGTACCAGTTCGCAAAAACCTCACAAGAAAATGTCAAGTGCAGTAAGGTGAGAAACCCTTGGGAATCAACGGATTCTTGAAATCAACTTTTTGTGAAATTTTCGTTTCAATTTTGCCATAACAGGCCTGGTTATGTGATAAGTTGCACCACAGAGATGAAAGGGATTCTTTTTCGGCGTAGTTCTGGAATGAAAAACTCTTTCAACATCTTTAAGCTGATCGTAACAGTACAACTGGTTTGTTTGAGAATGTAAAACTAGAAAATGCACAGCTCACTAATTGTGAGCTTCCCTCCCCTGTCCCTTCATGGGATGTAATGGGAAAATATTTGTTCCCCACCCACCAAAAAAAAAAATAACAATTTAGATACAACATCAACGGCAACCTACAAAACGATATCGACTGAACAGTCTTCCGTTTCACAATTTACGCGCACATCAATATCACACAATTCACAAGTCATCCGCACTGTCAGTAGTGACTTTCGATTCGAAAGCGTCTGGGGTCTCAGCAGGCCCTTTTTGTTCTATGGGGTCATGACCATTACCTTCTCCACATTCAACGGCAACACCATCACCACACAACACAACTCGCAAGCGGAAGGAATGCATTGCTGTCATTGGGGATATTTTGTACATGGAGGCATAATATTTTACAAAATTATCTGCAAAACTTGATGGTGTTAAAGCAGAAATAAATGAAAACAACAAAATATTTAAGACATTTCGCGTTATCCAATAGGGACACAAAAATTTTTTGTTTTAATACAAATGTCACCTTAAACTTTGCTTCCATGATCTGACAATGATAAAACGTCAGTCAAATTGTACATTTTTATCATGGCGATTTTCACGAATGAGCATCCTTTGGAAATTATTCCAAATTATTACAGAATTTTTGAATCAATGGTCTTTGACTTTACGAACCTGCATGTCATCGAAAAATTATCTTCAGCGATAAAAGTCCAGTTTTGGTTCAATGGCTTTGTCAATATCAAAATATGCATTATTGGACAGCAACAAATCCACATGAGCTTCAAGAGACGTCATTGCATTCATATAAAGAGACCTTGCACGGCGTGCATTTCATGGCGGAGGTGTGATTGGACAGTATTTTTTCGTCGATGAAATCAGTGGCATGTTACACGGCCAATGACGTTCGCTAACTTGCGACCATTATTGGATGGTCTTGACATCAGTGATATGTGGTTTCAACGAGATGGTTCCACATGCCATACAGTTGATCAATCATGTGATGAATTGAAGGAGAAGGAAGTTCGGTAATCGTGTAATCTCGAGAAATATTCCGATCGAATGGTTACCTCGTTCATGTTATTTAACGCAGGTGGATTTATGTTTATGGGGCTACAGTAATTCATTGGGTAAGGCCAACAAACCTTCAACGCTAGAGGAGCTCGGGAATTATCGCCCATATTACGGTTGTCATCGTCGATGTCGTTGTCGTTTTTAAGTCAATATCGCTTCGTTTCAACATCGTAGTAACCCTCTATGGTTGTCACATGGTGTCCTGAGACAACGACGACTGTTTATCGATAACTATCAAAACCATAATCAAAGTTGACAGTCTCAGTGAATGAAAGCAGGAAGAACAAGTATATTATCCATTTGTACTTCAACTATTTTATTTAATTTGGTTGGGGAAGTAAATTAAAGCTTCTAAAAATCGCAACAATATGCACTTCGATTTGGAAGTTATTGGATCTAAACGCCCTATACTACCAGGTTTGGCACATGGATGCGGAGAATTGGAACTAGCACATGCAGCCTTTACTAGCCAAAGATCTGCCGTAATACATGCAAATCTAGCTGGCCCATTTCGAGGCGAAACAAATTGATGTCGCTCAGTATATCTGTGGTGACAAGGCATAACAGCATAACTCGAGTTATGCACAAACTAAATTTTTCGGGAATCTAGCTGTATATATCGTATTGAACACGATATAATCCCAATATGAATAATCCAATTTGTAGTTCCCACGATATTGGAAAAGATTTATTAGCAAATCTCGATCAATCACTACATTACAAACGAAGTTTGAACCCTTAAAACGCTCTCCTAAAAATAGAGAAAATAGACATATGCTGTTATGCCTTGTGGCCACAGATATTTCACGTGAAAGATCTTAGTACTCGGCTTTATTTGACCAACATCAATTTGTTTCGCTGCGAAATGAGCCAGCAACATATCAGTGATGATGACTATCTGTTTCGTCTTTTATTCTAAAAATCTATTTTTGTTCAGAATTGAGCGACAGAAGCCAACATGGATGATATCTTCCTTCAATTTGATTGGTCGTTGCATTTTCCTTAGCAACATTAAAACCGCAGTCATTTTTTGTATGGAGTCTTGAAAAATTTCACGTGAAATGTTGGTCTTAGTACCGGCCCTTAGGGATTGAATGTGAAAAAAACTTGAAACAGAAAACTAAACATTAAAAAGAATTAAGGCATTAAGGAAATCTTTTCTGAAACATTTGAAATTTGAAACATAATTTTGCCAGCTTTCATATGATTCCTCTGTAACATAACTTGAATTAATTTAAAATTTTTGAATTTTGGCCAGATATCAGTGGCAAATTCAATCCAGCACTTCGGGTAAAACCTTACCACAGCTATGATTATCAGCTTAGATAGCATATTGTACGTTAGATGTCGTTTTGACATCCGACAAATTGGGTATTTTTTCTTGCCTATCTGAGAGTCAAGAAAAAAAATCCATTGAGTGTTCGAACTCAGGGGCGATGTGTTAACACCTTTTTGTTACACGGTACCTGTTCGATTTCTATGAACACATTCGTAAATGTTACATTGGAAAATAAAAAACAGCGTTCAATGACGTTACATTTAAATAATATACTTTAAATTATTTAAAGACCAGTGCAAGGACATGTGTCATTATTTTCTTGCTTAATACTTTTTGTTTTATTCCCACAAAAAAAAACAAAGAGAATGCAAAGCAACAGACACATGGACATACATACATTGCTATGTTCGTACATACGCTACACAAGTTCACACAATTTTCATTGTTCTCTTGCTATCTCATTTTTTTATACGTATAACTACATCATTATTCTTTTTGCTATGAGAGTGCTCCGCACCAACCCAAGTTAACTATTCGCTGCCGCTACATTAGTGTGTGTTTCTTTTCGCAGTCTGACAATCTGTGTTTCGCAGTCGGACAAATCTGTGTTCTGTATAGGGGTGGGTCGGTCACCCTTATCATTTAATGGTGTGAAAAATAGATGTTGGCAGATTCTGAGACCTAACCGACATGCACACAAAATTTTATACAAATCGGTCCAGCCGTTTCGGAAGAGTTTAACGCCAAACAATCTGTGTGATCGCAGTCGGACAAACTGTGTTTGGATGTGTTCACTTTGTGAGTTTAGTCCCTAGCCGCTCCTATAGATGTTAACACATCAAAACCATTTCAAAGCCATGAGGCCGGTGTGGGATATCAATAGGAGAAAATCCGTAAAACCGCCCAAAGATGAAACTGCCGGAACGCCTTTTTAATCCGCCCAAAAACTGTAGCAATTTCTGTGGACGCAGACGCCAAAACCTTTAGAGTGTCTGAGGACTCTCAACAAGGAATGGTAGCTGAACCGGAGGAAGAACCAATTTATTAGGACATAGACGGTGGTGACATGGCTTTGCAATTCGATGGCCATCAGCTATTCTACTTTAAGTAAGGTGTTGTATTCTTGTTTCGAAATGATATTTTTTGTTGAAAATATTTTTTTCTTTTGATATGAAATTTTTGAATTTTAATGTCATATTTTTTTACTTTTTTTGGGAACAAAAAAAAACACCCATTTATTGCTTTCAACGACATTTAGAAAAATACACTAACATTTTCCCAACACTTGTGCTTCATCTATTAGTTTACTTTATCTATGCTTTCCACCATCCAATGTTCACTTGCAACCATGCCTATGTCGATAAAAATATTTAGTCTGTCCTAAATTCCTTTATGTCTTTGCATGTATAAACTCATCAAGAATCTGACATAATGTACAGCTGTCAATTCTATATTTACAATCTGAATCCCATAATCAACTATGTTTTTCTAGTGTCAAACACAAAAGCTTGAGGTTTGTAATACTGTTATGAAATTGCTACAGTGGAGACCATAGAGTAATGATGTATAGAGCTGCCATTGTTCTCATCAGACTTTTCCTTTCACGCTATTCGTGGTGCGGTCGGTGCGATAGAGAGTTATTTGAAATACATTGACTTACACCAGGTGGAATTACAAAAATTGTTGACTTAAATTTTTCATGACGTTTTGATGAAAAATTGTGAATATTAAACGTATTTTGGACTTTTTTGTTAGATTTTATTGTTAGTATATATTTGTGTTGCATCTACACAACAATTTTAACGCACAAAACGAAGTGCCGTTGCTGATTTATTGTTGGATGGTTTGAGCCATTGCATCTATCTGGTATATACTTTCCAACATTTAACCCCCCATCTGCAACACACCAAATGTCATCAATTTACTGAGAGAGTTGGCGTCTCTATACGTCATTACTCTATGTTCGCGGCTGTGCTTCATATATTAAGCAGTTTTTAGAAAAACTGCCATCATTTTTAGTTGGTTAGCGAACTCAGCATATTTTTAATGCTGATGAGACAGACGTCTTCTTTAGAGCTTTGACAAACATTGGAAAATTGTCCAATGAAAAACTCACAGTCTTATTTTGCGTGAAGTGTGCTCAGAGAAAGATAATCCACTCAAGATTGGGAAAGCTGCACGTTGCAGAGCGTTTGCCTCAGAGGAAATCAAGAGGTTTCTAATAAATTGGATGAATGGATGCCATGCGATTTTAAAACCCAGTGGCTAATGGAATTCGACCGAAAAATAGACCTGCAAGTAGAAAAATACCACTGTCCCTAGACAACGCAACATCGCACCCTCGTGACTAATATTAAATTTATTTTTCTTTCAATCAACACGACATCTGCTGTTCATTATCGACGCCGCCATATTAAACATATCTTGGAAAGTATTGACCAGAAGCAATAAAGCTGTTTTAATCCAGCTGGGTTCGACAAAAATGGAACTGGTTCAATGGAATTCAAGCCTGGCGATGATTTGCCCTTAGTAACGCTGTCTTCGATTTTCCAGCTGGCCAATACCTGTGGGGAGACGTATTCCGATTGTGACGATATAGATACAAGGATATAGTGACAGAAAATCGAGAGCACGAGCTTGACATTAAGAGTGGTTTTTATTTCGACGACTTTGTATGAGGAAGCTCTTGAACTAGATTAGCTCAAAAAACAGTCTAATTAATTGTACGAGTAGTGAAACAGTACAAGTGTTTAACGATAACCAGGATAGGGATACTGAACCTAAATCTGGGGGTCCTTGTGAAATGCACTCAAATAAATTCCACGTTTGCATCCATTGCGAATTTGAAGCAATTCCTTAAACGACTACATTGCGTTTGAACAGTAAAACAATTTAAACATCAATATGCAAAATAGACTTTCGGCAGAGAAAGAAAAAAATGTACGTCACTCCACTTATTCCGAATGGTTTAAGCCATGACATGTAACGATTTTAATTCAGACTCACTGATGTTCTTTTAATGTATTTTCGTTTGTTAAATATAAAAAAAAATACTCGTATATAAAGATACTATTATGTATTCATTTACAAAGTGGATCTGCCTTGCATGACTATTCATCATTCTTCAATTATGTTATAAAAAATATCCATATCATTCCAGTCCCACTACCACCCCTTATAAGTGGGCACTCCTCTTGAGTGGATAAAAACTGCCCGACGGTCGCTGTTAGCCCAAGAGAGTTTTCACTGTACTAACAAACAGGATATACGATTCATCCCCAACAAATGTAGTGAAAATGAAAATGTGTTGTATAGTTTCCCCAGACATTTCTGTGTACACACGCATCAACATTTGTATTTATAATTGAAAATTGAAATTGGGTGGCGCAAACGACACGAGGGGGTTTAAATAGTCTATAATTTATTTATTTTAAAGTTAAATCCAGTGAACTTTTGAAAATCCAGTGAAATTTCTGCCTCTTGAAATAATGCATTCACCAAAAATGTTCCTTATCAGTACCATTGTTTCTCTGGCTGTGGCTCCATCTTGTTCAGTAGCGCGCCCTTACATTTTCAATTTCCCACGTCTTTTCTATAACAATCTGAAAAATAAAGGAAACTCATATTAAAATACTGCAGTTATAAACTATTCAAAACCCTTCGTTTCTTTTGCGCCACCCTGTACATGTTGTATGAATTTAAGTATTGCATATTTAAATCCTTTATTAAATCCATTTACAACAACACAATTGAAAATATGTCAAATTGTACTCAGACACATTGTGTCAATCCGCCTCCACCCCCCCTCCCAACCTACATACCCACTCCCAACCATTAGTTTACCCGACCAAAATGCTAAGGTTCAGATTATGATTACATGCATAACAACAGCAACAGCAACAGCAACAACGTATTACATTTCGGAAATGAGAAGGATACAAAGCAAAAATAACAAACAGTAGCAGAAGAGTGAAGGATAATAAATTGTAAATAATTAATTTGTAATTGTTCATTAGCAGTCGTATAACATTTCATTTTGGCCATAGACAGAATGAATGCAAAATCTGATTACAAAACAACAATTACAGTAACAAAATAATGAATTTAAACAAAATCTGAATTTAATTGGCATTTAACATACAGACGACCAACCAACCGACAACAGACAGACAGACAGACATTGCTAAAGAATTCCAAAGAGGCAAATGACATTTAAATTTGAAATACAATACGATTCCAAAGAAGTAGTAGGAATGAAAACGAAAGTCACGACTGCAATTATGCGCCAACTAATTGTGCAGATAATTCCTATGAGTCAAATTCTGGAAACTACACCATTTCCAATTGAAATTTAAAACAAAATCAATTCCAATTTAAGACATCAATTGAAATTTAAAACACATCAATTGAAATTTGAAAGACATCAATCGCTATTTAAAGTATATCAATTGAAATTTAAAACACATCAATTGAAATTTGATGATTACGAGAACCAATCTGGTTCGCGTGAACTAATTATTGCAAGTACTGTTCACTTTATCCCGTACGTTCACTTTATCCAGTTTTGAGAAAAAACAAGGAAATTCTGATTTATAATTAATGCTCAACTTTTTTTCTCTTTCTCAAAGCAACAATGAAATTGTTCATATGTGTTTGTCTCTTTAAGGACCTTGCTGATTTGTCTGCAATTACATTTCGGAAGTCATAGTAAAAGGTATCTCAGTAAGATTGCAATTTTTAAATATGGTATCATGCTTTTTAGTGCAAGTGGCAACTCTGCAATTTGGCAGCTGTCACATATCTTTATTCCAATTATTAAAACTGGAGCGCTTTACGAAAGAACAACGCGTTATAAATGTGAAAATGTATTACAAAAATTTGGAAAGGTATGCCGAGACCGCTCGCAAACTTCGAAGAACTTTATGTCGAGAAAATGCTCCTAATGTGTCAACTACTCGAAGAGTGGCCAAAACATTTTAAGAAACTGGGTCGGTTATGGACAGTAAGACGACTCCTGTGTATCAACGTACTGGTCGGTTTCTTGAAAACATTGCAGCTGTAAACGAAAATGTCGCCGAAAACATTAATTCGGAATCATTCTCAACCAGAGATCGTATTTACCCCCCCATTTTTTTTCGAAAAATCGCCTAAATAAGAAAATCGCTAAAATAAAAAAGTGGCTATAACGTCGTACCCATTATTTTCCCCATTTCCCTGAGGGTAATGAGTAATTCCCCATTGTCGTGGGTAGCTACCCATTATTTTCCCCATTGCCCTGAGGGTAAATGATGGATAATTCCTCATTTTCGTGGGTAGCTACCCATTATTTTCCCCATACCCTGTGTGTAATGGGTAAGCGATCGCTACATATTCCCCACGGCAATAATAATGGGTTACCCTGGGTAATTCAGTGAAACTCATTACCCACGAAATACGAACCCTGTTCTCAACAACTTCAAATTTCACGAAGCACTACGCAGAGAATTTTGACAAAAGACCTCCACCTTCATGTGTACAAAATTCAGATTACTCAGGAGCTCAATCCAGCAGACCATGGAAAGTGCCGGCAATTCGTTCAATTGGTAATGAAGCAACGTGAAGTCAATGCCAAATTTTCAAAAAAGTCATATTCTCTGATGAGGCGCGTGGCATTTTAATGGCTTCGTGAATACATAAAATTCTCAAATTTGGGGCTCAAATCATCCTCATGCAATCCATGAGAAACAAATGCATCCATAACGAGCAACTGTCTGGTGCGGCTTTTGGTCAGACGTCGTGATTGGGCCTGACATTTTTGAAAATAATGCTAAAATTGCAGTGATTGTGAACGGCACTCTTCACAGGAACATGATAACGGAGTTCTTGTGGCCTCAACTAGACGGCATGAATCTGGACGACATGTGGTGGCAGCAAGACGTCACCACCTGCCGCACCGTGCATGAAACAATCGATTTATTGCAGCAACGATTTGCAGAACGAATTATCTCCAGAAATTCTGATATCAACGGCCCACTAATGGGTCGATTATCGATAGCAACCGAACCTCAGTTGCGTTGCTAGTTGACGAAAAGTTATTACATATGGCAACTGACAGGTAGCAACTTCAGTTGCTTGATAGAGGTTATATTGGCAACCACGCATTTTTGGTTGCTGTATAGTTTTTAAAACAAAACAACGATAAGGAGTCAAAAGCTGTGATTCTAAAGGAAATTCTAATTTTTTGTTGTTAAATTGTAATGTTTATAAAAATTTGTGAATAATAAATGCAATATTATTTATATAAAATAGAACTTAGTAGCGGCAAAATTGTCGGAGCTTGGGCAGCTCAAAACTTATGAAAACACGAAATTAAAGAAAAATATAAGAACACGAAAAATATATTTTTGTTGTCGGACGGACCTATGAGGCCCACAGGGCCCAAAAAACGAGTCCAGATGAAAGGTATTTTTATCCCTATGCTTTAAATTTTTGTGGAACGGCACCTGTGCACGTAGATAACCCCAATTTACCATATTATTGTATGTTTTGACATTTAGTGTGGGTGTTCAAATTAAAGGGAATGATGTCATTGCTAGTCATGTTACAAGCTTTCAAGAACATAGGTCCGTCCGACAAAGAATAACATATTTTTCGTTTTCTATATTTTTCTCTAATTTCGCCCTTTTTTTTATCAAGTTTTGAGCTGCGCCCGAACTCCAGCAATTTAGCCCTAGTAGCCATGTGTTTGGCCTGAAATCAGCAACCTGTTACTTCAGTGGACTTTTGTTCCAAATGAAGGCATCGTGAGTCGAACCAGGATGTCTGGCGTCAACATACCCGATTCGCAATTCGTAGTCGCACATCTGCAATCAGATCATTGTTATGAAAATAATTATTATCTTTATATATATATATAATTCTACTGCACGTGTGTTGTGACTGAACTCCTCCTAAACTTCTGGACCGATTTGAATAAATTTTTTTGTATGCGTTTGGGTGGCGCCCTGAGTGGTTTAGATTTACTATTCGGTCTAATTGGACAAAGGGGCGTGGTACCTCCCATACAAACCACAAATTAAAAATCCATTATTTCAGCTCGCTTTGAATATTATGCAGGACAACGTCTGCCGGGTCAGCCAGTAGTATTATAACTTACCAGCAAAACATTCAAACTAAACTACACTTTCCTATTTATGTATAAATGGCGAACTTCTTCCTTCGCTCCAATGATACTCGTACGTACGTGTTCCCCATCTATACATTCGACAACTTCGTTTTCTAGTAAAGCCGGATTATATTTTAGGTCTTTTCTTCCTTCCGCCGTCATTTTTGAAAAAATCCACATAGATGCACAGGTCGTTGTCATGGGACTTTTGGAAACTTCCGTCCGCAGAAACCATTAAAGCCACATAAACTTTTAAGAACGGAGGTATTGCTGTCGCCCGATGACTTCGTTGGAAGTTATTTTCCAAAATATCAACTAAATAATCTATTCGTTCTTGTGGAATGCGAAAATATGCCTTGAACCTAAAACGGAATGTTTATTAACAATTATTGGCACCACGAAATAACCCCCAATCTCAAAAATGAAATAATCCCCAAAAAAAAATCAGGAAAAACGAATTTGGGGATAATTTCCTAATTTTCGGGAGTTATTTCATTTTTAATTTGGGGAACACCTCCCAAATATAAAAAGCCCCATTTTTTTTGGGATAGTTTCATTGTGGTTTTGGTTTTGGGGGTTACTTTATCTTATTTGGGGTTTATTTCATTTCCGCAAGAAATTACCCTTTTTACAATAATGAATTCCCCTAAATTCATTAATAATAATATTATAATTAATAATAACTATTTTGGAGTGTATTTCATTTACTTGGGGCTTGCTTCATTGGGGGATATTTCTTTTCTATTTTGGGGGTTGTTTCATTAGGCGGTAGTACCGATATCTTTTGGGGGTTCTTTCATTTCTAATTTGGGGTTATTTTCATCTTGTTTGGGCTTTGTTTCATTTTTCATTTTGGGGGTTATTTCATTTGATTTTGGGGGCTATTTCATTGGGGATTATTTCATTTTCGAGTTTGGGGGTTATTTCGTGGCGCCACAATTATTCTCAGCAATAACATTCACTCATTGTAGCCGGCAATTCTAAAGGATTAGAGTTGTGTCTTAACTGTCTTCTAAAAGATGCCACGTTTTGTACTTTGTCTTCCTCGTCAAAAAATAATTCTACTGAACTTATCATTATTATTAAAAAGTTTTTCCTTTTCTTCCTAAAGACACGTTTATTTCTCATGTTTTATGATTTATTGTTTGTTTACATTATTTACAGTCGGCGAAGTGTCAAGACTCTGTTATCGACAGGAAACACTGTTACCTATACATAGTTGCCATACATAATACTAATTTTTATTTTCAGTGGCGTTATCAGTTGACATCGATAATCGACCCATAAGTAAAGACGGATTCATTATAAACCGGCCATAAAAGCCGTACCCCACATAAAACGTGAAAAGCGAACAAATACAAATATTTTTTTCAATAAACCGATGTACACTCCGGTTCACTTATTTAAAGGCACTAAAAATTCCATATTCAGCAGCCTGTATCTTTTGCAATTTGTACCCGATTGCAGAATTTTAAAATGGAAATGGAAGCTAGACATGTTGAGATATAAAAAAATCATGACAATACTGGTTTCTTAACTAAAGAACTTTTTTGAGCAATTTATAAAAAAGTCAAAATATGTGCTTTTATTTTGGTTCTCTTGAATAAAGGCAGTTTAACTAATTTTAGTGAAAAACAGTTTTTCTTGTTTTGACGTAGAATACGTCTTACCTTACGGTATGAGGAGTCATGTCAGGTTTTTATTGTTGTAATCTTTATTTCATTGAATTTGAGGAAACGGCTAGATGCATTTTTTTAAAATTTTTTTTTGTAGGTAAATGAAGATGTTATCTTTCGTTTGATATACATTTCATATTGGTTGATATATTTCTAGTATTTTAATTTCTCAAATGAAAATTGTTTAAACACATACACTGAAACATATGTGTGGTGTTTGGTTGAGTGTTTTTGGTTGCTCAACATTGCTTAGGAACATGTATCTAGTAAAAAGTGAAACGAACAGCAAGCTAATGTTGCTTGGCAACATGTATCTAGTAAAAAGTGAAACAAACAGTAAGCTAACGTAATAAAGCTTTTTTGCAAAAGCTTCAATAAAGCTGTTGTTACATTAATTTTGAATTGTAAAGCGTAAAGCTTTCACACAACGCTCGAATGCTAATGTGAAGACTCGATAAGGTAAACCTTTTTAAATATTAGGGCGGCCCTCTCAACATTCGCAGAACTTATTTCAATTAAAATATTAATTAAAATACATAAATTAAATTAAGTTTAAAAAATTGGACATAATATTTTTTTTTTTAAACGGACTTGAATCAAATGTTGTTGGTAAATATAAAAATTACCGCAGACAGTTGTCCGAGGCCTTCGGCCACGGACTGTCCCTGCAGGCTGTGTCAGAGACACGGCCATTAAGTTTAACGTAGAATACGCCATCCGATACGACAGAAAACATATATAACAATAAATGATAAATAATATAAGCAAATGAATTTATTGTTATATATGTTTTCTGTCTTATCGGATGGCGTATTCTACGTTAAACTTAATGGCCGTGTCTCTGACACAGTCTGCAGGGACAGTCCGTGGCCGAAGGCCTCGGACAACTGTCTGCTGTAATTTTTTTAATTTATTTTACTCTATTTAAGAACTATTAGTAATGGGTACAACCCCCTTTGTTTTTAATAACTTCAAATGTACGGGTTTTCATTGAGACATAAAGAGAATTTATGTACTCCAACGAAATTTGATTCCAAGCAAATTGTCTACCTCCTTCATAGACCTTACGAGATAACCAACCCCAGACATTTTCGATAATGTTTAGATCTGGCGAATAGGGCGGCCAGTCAAGAATATTAACATTTTGGCTTGCAATGAACTCCTTTACTACCCTGGCGTTGTGTATAGGGGCATTATCCTGTTGCAATATCCAAGATATGGGACCAAATAGTTCACTGATCTTCGGAAAAGCCGATTCCAATAACGTTTTATAGCTTGCACCAGTTTCTTTGCGCAGATCATGGAAATAATAGTTGTAGCCATTAGGCCCATCCAAATTAAACTTCTTCTCATCCATAAATACAACGGTTCTCCAGTTTTTTACATGACCTCTTGGCTGCACATCCCATACCATGTAGTCTCTTGCGAATTGAATCCGCTTTTCCTTACTAGGAGTATTAAATGGCGCCTTTTTTTTGTAATTTCAGGTATTCAAGATACTCACAGCTCTTAATTACTCTGCGTCCTAATGACTTGCTCACTTCCACTCCAGCTTGAGCTCTTATTTTTGACAAGGTTAAGGCAGAATTAGAAGCAATTCTGATGATTTTTCTTTTCTCATACGTAGATAAAGACAATGAAACCCTTCCTTTAAAATTTTTTTCCATACCTCTCGGGGTCCTTGATGTAATTGTCGACAACTGTTGGGCTCCGTCGAATTTTTTTAACTATATTTTAGTTTTTTCCGATAGATTTAACATTTTTTGATTTTCCATTTTGACTCGTAAAATGATTAAGATGTTATAAATTGCAATAAACAAACGCTCTCTACAAAAAATCATCGCTTACTTTAAAAATATTAGAAAAATAATAAAGTGCCTTTATTCCAGTGAACCAAAAAAGAGCAAATTTTTTGTCTTTTTTTAGAAATTGCTCAAAACAAGTTCTTTAGTTAAGATACCACTATTGTCATGATTTTTTTTATATCTCAACATGTCTAGACTCCGCTGGAAAGACCAGGCAGAAGAATCCCTCCGTATCCTTGGTGTTACCAACTGGCGAGAAAAGGCGAAGGATAGAGCCAGTTGGAAGAATATGTTGAAATTTGTTTAATTTGTTTGTTTAATTAATATGTGTAAGACGTCTGACCTCATGAGGTTGTAATATAGTCAATAAAAGTAAAGTATGTCTAGCTTCCATTTCTATTTTAAAATTCTTCAATCGGTTACAAATTGCAAAAGATCCAGGCTGCTGAATATGGAATTTTTAGTTCCTTTAAATAAGTGAACCGGAGTGTATAATAACTAAAGCATCATAAACATTCAATCTTATTTTTCTCCAATCATGCCTTGGTGCACTTAGAACCTCGTTGTTCTAAGGTCGCCAGTTATCTTGGTTTCAAATTGGTTCTGCATCGAAACGGAAAATAAATAAAACAAAACAACACATATTTGTTTTTATTATTATATATAAACATTTATTTAAGAAACTCTGTTTTAATTTTTGTTTTTTTTTTTTTAAATTTCATTGTTGTTTTTTAATACATAAATATTACGAAAATTTCAATAGTTCTCTTAAAACATATTATTAATATTATTTTGCTATTCATTTATGGTTTATACATATGTGTGTAGATATGCATGTGTAAAACCATTTTTGATAAACAATACAACGTCAGAAAATAAAGGATAATCTAATCATGTTTATAGAGAAACGAAAGGGGGACGCATCCAAAGGATATTTATTGTCATAGAGTTGTGGCAATAAATAGCCTAGTTTACATATGTTCTCTCTAGATTTAATTAAGGATAAGAATTGAAATGAAATGAAATATTTCCAAATTACAAATTGGTGTAAAAATTAATAGATATAAAATTAATCAATTGCACATGAGTATGAGTAGAGTAATAATGTACTATACATGTACATATGTATGCATGCATGCATGTATGTATGTATGCATGTATGTATGTATGTAGTATGCGTATTTTGTAATTAAAGAAAGAATACAAAGTTATACATAATATGGAAATAAAATAAAAACAATACGATTTTCATAAAAGAAAAACGCAAGGAAGGTTTTTAATTAAGTAAACAGATTCATTCAATCATTATAAAATTGATTTCGTTCTACTACAGCTTAAAATACAAAATAATAATTAAATGAAATACATATATGTATATGTTTGCATATGTGTATATAGTATATACTTGTCCCGTATGTAATGTTATTGTAGGTTTGCGATATTTGTTTATTGATTGGGTCATAATACGCGTGGTTTTTGAAGTCATGCAATCGCTTAGTTTTGACTGTTAAACAAGTTACGGGGCTGCCACTTTTCGATTTACTAAAAATTGAATTTATTAACTAAACTAAAGCACTTTATTGTGCTAAACGCAACACTTTGATTACACAATCAAGAAATTTGATATAAATTTTGTCAAATATGCAGTTTTGTAAAGAGTCTGTAAACGGAATATCAGCCTATTTTCGTAAAGTTAAAGGATTCAATATTAATTAAATTTGAATTATGGTAGATCAATCTTTAGTATCTGTTCCTAAATTTATTAAAGGCACAGCAATTTTTGCTTATAATTAAAAAATGTGAATCAAGAAAAATTAATAGACTATCTCGCTCTATAACTGTTACTATTTGTATCGAACATGTTCAAACAACCTTTATATGGACACCTAATATTCGACGATTCCCTGTATTTTTGCAAACTGTAAGGACGAGTGACATATCCATGGTTGATTATTGTTTTGTCGTATACGCAATTTATTGTTTTTTCGAGTTGATATTGTGTCTATAGGTTTTTGTGCGTTCTCTTTCCGAATCTGTTGTCAGATTTTTGACATATATTTTGCCATTACTGTGATGTTTACTCTAATTTGTTTGTATATCCCCCTAAAAATTGCTAGTTGGAAAGTTGTATATAGTTGTGAATATTGGCATTTTCTTTTCAATCAATTGGCGTTTACGACAAAACAATAATAAGTCGACGATATGTGGTATGAAATGTTCAAATATATATGTATGTGTAGATAAAGAATTCATTGTTTATTTGAAAAATTAATAATAAAAAATAAAATAAAAAACAAATTTCGTAATAAAATACAAATTATTTTTTGAATATTTCATTGTTGGTTCTTCTTTGCATAGATTAACATAGACGAGATGCTCCAACACCCACATTTGACATTTCAGTTTATGCTGCTTCCGAGAGGCATCGAACGTCGGTCGGCTGTTTTCCTTTAACATCGAACAATATCCTACATTTTTAAGTTTGTGCAATCACTATATTTATGCTTTGTTTATCAAACCTCAGCGACAGAATTCTTCTCTTCAATCTAAACTTTTCTATACATTCGATTCCCTTCAGTCAAACAATTAAGAGCGAGTTGGAGCATCTCGTATAATTATAATCTATGCTTCTTTGTACCTGTCAATAAATGCATGGTGAAACAGATTCGTCATTCCAATTCTGGCTTTAACCTCAAAGCGAAATGGGTAGGAAAAAATATGTCCTCTGATTTTAATCTAACATTTATTTGATTTGCTGTCCGTCGTTTAATTTATTGTCTATACAATTTCCGTTTATACATGCAAAGTTTCATTTACATGCAGTGTTACATTTCGATTCAAACCCAAAGTTAGAACAGCAGTTTTTCTGGTTTTTCCTTTTCTGTGTAGTCCAGGGATATTTAAAGATATTGTCTGGGCAGTCCAGGGATATTTAAAGACCATGTGGTGGTTATGGTTTGGCAAATACTCTGGGTTCGAAACACTTTTGTTTGCGTTTAGCCAGAACCAGCATATGAATTCAAAAGTTATGGCAATTTTTATGTATTCTTTTTGGGATTTTAACTCCACTTTGATTTGTATAAGTGGTAAAGCTTGTTTCGATATTGTGTTTCATGTCAGATACAGCATATCATGGTACATCATGCGGTGATATATTCCCCTCATATAGTCTGTAGTCTGGTACAGTAGTCATCAAGCAGGTGAATATAATAGACAATTTTCGAATTGTATTACATGGTCGCTTAAAGTCTCAATCACCGCAGATTTTAAAGTTGAAAGCAAAGTGCTTTAAAGTCATGTATGTATTTCCTATTTCTGAGGGTTTTTACAATTTCATGGTTTCCACCACGCGATGAAACATATTTGTTCGGGTTTTTCTTTCGCCTACATGTAGAGCATTTACAAAATAATAATGCATTGAAGGGGGAAAAGGGAAATATCAAAATTATTTCTAATTATTTGTATGTGCGTTTCGTTATTATAGCTTTCTTAAATATTAAGGATTTATTAATGTGTTTTTATTTTGTAATTGTTTGTTGTATTTTATTATTATTATTATTATTATCATGTTTTATAAATGTACAATTGCTTATTTACGTTAAAATTTGTTTGATTTTAACAATTTTTGTTTTCAATCTTTAACAACTAAATATGGCGTTCAGTTTTTTTTGTTAAACAAAAATTTCTTTTAGTATTTGCTTAAGTTTTGTAAATATGAATATAAAAAATATTGTGTTTTTTTTATTACTTCCAATTGTCATCATCATCATAATTTTTCTAATAAAGAAAATAGTATTTAATTCAAAAAAAAAATATATAGTTTTAATTACATTTCTAGAGACCGCAACGATTTGACGTTTAACAAATACGAAAGGTAGGTATATATTGAATTTTCTTTTTAAACTTAAAATACTAAAAAATATGATAAAAAAAATATTAAGTAAATATTACACACAAGTGAAGTGGGTGGGGAGGAGGGGGGGAGTGGTAAGTGGGGGGAGAAAGAAAATATATATATGTATGTATGTATATGAAGTAGGTATTTAGATAGGTACATATATAAAGTAATAAGCATAATTGATTTGTTTTTAAACTTAACCATTAAGAACGAGAAAGGAAAAGATTTCAATTCCTTATACTATACAAGTAGTACATACATATGTACTATGTATTAAAATATATATATGTGTTTGTGGGGGTAGGGTAGGCGGGGGGGGGGGGTTTGTTTTATTATATATAAAATATATATTTGTTCGCTCGGTTCTTCTTAACACATTGAAGCGTACAATAGTTGTAAAATAGAAGAGATTTCTTGCGGTTGAGTAATGAGATTCGTAAATTTGCTTAGCGTTTGGCCTTAATATTAACGTTGAGACTCTTCGTTCCATTGATTCTGTTTCGGATGATGTTTAGCCGAGCCGTTCACTTAAGATTCCTGTAGTAGTAGTAGTTGTTGATGTTATTGCTGTAGTTGTAGTCACAAACGTCTATTGTTGTTTTTGTTTTTTTTTTTTTTGGTTGGAGGAAGGGTTTGAGTTTTTTTAATGATTACAAACAACATTGTTTTGAGAAATAAGAATGCGGCTTTAGACACTGTTTTATGATTAGTCTCATCTACCTTGGCACCAGTGGTTTATTTTTTGTTTTGTTTATGTAGGGTTAGCATGTAAAAAAGGGGTGACAAAAAGAAGAGAAAACAAATTGTTGTTATGGTTAATAATAGTTAGTAAATATTATTGAAAAAAAAAAATATATGGATATTGCAATTATTAGACAACATATTAAACATTGACAAATCATATGTATGTATTTACAACTGCATCTCGAGGAAGGCGGCGGTGTGGGTGGATTACATTTGGTTTGGAGAAAAACAAAATATTTATGAGGTTGGTTTTCATCAATATTATTTCAAGTGTAGTATGAAGTATAAATAAAGTATAATCGCAATTTTGTAAATTTTAAACGATACAAATCAGTAGTTAAATTTTGTATTTGTATAAATTTTGTTTTGTATTGAAATTTTATGAATTTTAACAACATACAATTGTTAAATTGTCTAAATTCATAAAATTTCAATACAAAATTTCCGAATTTTGTGTATTTAACTACCGTTTTTTCGGTACAAAGATGCAGACTTACGATTTTGGTCATTACTCATAGAACACTATCGGAGTTACTTGTTTGTGGACAATATGAAGTTTCATATGATGTACGAGTAAAAATGTCGAAAATTTCAAATCGCATACAGCTAGATCCGTTTACTACACAATATCCAATTGAAATTTAAAAACTATCAATTTAATTTTGAAAGGTATCAATTGAAATTTGAAAATTATATTTGAAATTAAAAATACATCAATTGGAATTTACAATTTCTATTTTAAATTTAAAATATATTAATTGAAATTTAAAAACGTCAACTGAAATTTAAAAGACATCATGGAAATTTAAAATACATCAATTGAAATGGAAAAGCCATCATTAGAAATTTGAAATGCATCAATTGGAATTTAAAATTTCTATTTGAAATGTAAAAAACATCAATTGAAATTTAAGAAACATCCTTTGAAATCGAATATACGTCAATTGAAATTTAAGACATCAATTGAAATTTGAAACACATCAATTGCATTTTAAGAAACATCAATTGAAATTGAAAACACATCAATTGAAATTCAGAAGACATCAATTGAAATTTGAAAAACATCAACTGAAATTTGAAATACATCAATTGATATTTAAGAAATGAAAACACATCAATTGAAATTTTAAATACGTCAATTGAAATTTAAGAATCATCAATTGAAATTTAGATGACATCAATTGAAATTTAGATGACATCAACTGAAATTTAAAAACATCAAATGAAATTTGAAAAACATCAATTGAAATTTAAGTCATCAATTGAAATTGAAAACACATCAATTGAAGTTTAAAAAACATCAATTGAAATTTAAAAGACATCAATTGAAATATGAAATACATCAATTGAAACTTAAGAAACATCAATTGAAATTTAAAAGACATAAATTGAAATTTGAAATACATACATCAATTAAAATGTAGAAGACATCATCAATTGAAATGTAGATGACATCAATTGAAATTTGAAATACGTCAATTGAAATTTAAGAAACATCAATTGAAATTTAGGAGACATCAATTGAAATTTACATGACATCAATTGAAATTTGAAATACGTCAATTGCAATTTAAGAAACATCAATTGAAATTTAGAAGACTTCAATTGATATTTAGATGACATCAATTAATTTGTTTCTAATTTTTCGACCTTTATTTTATTAATTTTTCTTGACTAATTATTGAAGCTTAAGGTCACTTCAGATTTCTTAAAATTTTTTAGTTTTTTTTCGATATTTTGATTTCCTTTGGAAATCTTCTTCAGGAAAGTTTTTTTTTTTAATTATAAATCGATATATCGAAAAAAATAAAAAAAAATTAAGAAATCTGAAGTGATCTTCAGCTTCAATAATTAATCAAGAAAAAGATATTGATGGCATCTATTTAAAAGACGTCAATTTAAAAGACGTCAATTGAAATTTGAAAGACATCAATTGAAATTTAAAACATCAACATCAATTGAAATTGAAAACACATCAATTGAAATTTAAAAGACATCAATTGAAATTTCTTCAGTTGATATTTAAAAAGTATTAGCCGATTTTACCAGAACATTGCAATTAAAAATTGAGGCTCCATACATCACTTTAATGTATTTCTCGAGTTAGATGACACTAGAATTATCGAGTCTATTTTTAGTACCGAAGATACAAAAAATAAAAATTGTGCAGCTAAAATTTATTCGACTTTATTTAAACGTAGTCCTTTTTGTGCTGCTTTAATTGTTTTTGTTGCTATTACTGAAATTTGAATATTACCAAGATTTATTTCATTATGCATTTTAAATATCGAAACTAAATTGCCTCTGCCGACAGCGCACAAATTGTGAACACTAATTTGAAATAATTGGCAGCACAACAAGAGGTCTAGTTATACGCACTGTGTCAATTTTGAGGGACAATAGTAACACAAGTGTAAATAACTGAATAGTGTTGGACAAAAGTGTTGGGTTAAATACAACCAACATACATTCTTCCCCATACTCGTGATATCCCAGGAACCATAGTGTAACACATATATATATAGATTTTACATTTCACTCAGCAAATTTATGACATAAATGTTGGATGTTGGAAAGAATTGCTTTAATAATACCAGATAGAGGCAATGTTTCAAACCACGGCATTTCGATTTAGGTGTTCAAATTCTTGTGTTAAACACAACACAAATGTATACCAACTATAAACGATAACAAGAAAAGTCCAAAATACTTTTAAATTTCACGGTATTCAAAGAAAAAACAAGAAAATTTACGTCAACAGTTCTTGTAACTCCACCTGGTGAAAGCCGACCAGTTCCTGTCCCACCGACCGCACCACGAAGAGTGTGAAAGGAAAATGTCAGATGAGTGAAATATTTTTTCTATATTAATGTATGTAGGAACGGGCCCCTCGGTAAATAAACACAAACAAAAAATACATACATATGATTAATAAAAAAATTAATAAACATTCATATTTCTTCAATTAGATTATTTGACTGGTTTGGTGCAATAATATATATAAAAAGTTAATTCAAATTTTCAAACAAATTTTGTTGTTGTTGAGTAATTTACAAAAACATGAAATTATTAGATTGTAATATTATAAATTCATTGTTTTTTTTTTTGTTTGTTGTAATGTAAAATATAAATTGTTTTTAGTTAACTTGGCCTTTGGTTAGTCTTTTCAGTTCATTTAGCAGAAAAAATAATAATATATACTTCAAAAGAGATTTTTATGTTTTAATTATTAAATATTAATTATTGCTATTATGGAACATACAAAAAGAAAAGATTCTGAAAACAGATATTATTATTAACATTTGATTATTGTTGTTTTGTTTTTGTTTAATAGAGAGAGAGAGAGAAATAAAAAAGAAAAACGTTTGCATGTGCATTATCAATTTAGAGGATAAATTTGATTTATTTTTTACAAGAAGTTGATATTCTTTTAAAGTTTATTGCTTGGTGGTGTGTGTGTGTGTGTGTGAAGTTCTATGTGAATTACATACGTGTATGAATGGGGCATGTGATTTGTTTGAAGTTGTGTTATTTAGTTGTGTGTTTAACAGAAAAGAGAGTGTAGTTTGTTGATGGATTTTGATCGTTATTGATGTTGCCAACGTGAAAGCAAATGCAAATGCAAGTTTTAGTTTTTTGTTGTTGTTATTAGAGATTATCGTTTACATATACAACTTAAACACTAAATTAAAAATGATTACATTTTCTTAGAAGAAAAAAAAAAGGGGAAATATTATTCAAATATTAAACCACAACCAACCATATTATGGATTAAGTTTAAATTGCTATAAAACTGTATTATTGTTTAATTTTTTTGTTTGTTTGTTTGTTTTAAATTAGTTATGAGTAAATGGAAAATTGGCTTGTTATGTGCCTCGGTAGATATTAGGTTAGGGTGGTTTTATTACTACAACTCAGGAAGAAAACAATGACCATCGCAGAAATCCAACGTTGTTTAAGCTTTATGCTCCTTATTACAATCATTATTGAGGGAACAGTACATTTTCTCAATGATATCTGAATTAGGGGGGTAAATAAACTCAAAAACAATACGAGGGGTTTTGCTTGTTTTTTTAAGGGGGTTTTGTTTGTCTGTTCTTAAAATCTTTGACCTTTATTTTGCTAATTGTTGTACAAAATTGACATTTCCATCTTTTCATTTACATGTATGTATGTAGGTAGGTAAGAATTACAAAGTTCCCTCTATGATACATTTGTGGTGTACATTTTATAAAATAAAAAAAAATCAAGACATTTATATTACAAATTATTGAAAATAGACTAAAATTAAATTACAAGCTAGGAATATTATCAACTAAACTCATTTTCTCATAACTGCAATAGTTTCTGATTACTAACACATCAATAAATATTTGCAAAGGCACAAGTCAACATCTAAACAATTGTAGCTCAATTTGAATTCCTTTATTTTTTTGTAACAAAATTCGTCAATTGACTTTTGACAGTCCGAATTGTTGTTGTACATCAAGAAGAAATATAAGTGTTTCGTCTCTTAATTGCATTATGTATTATTACATATAAATAATAGTTATAATAATAAATATCATAGAAAAAAAACACAACTAACCTGTTTAAGCTGTAATTTTGTTAACGAAAAACTTTATAATGAATGCAATAGCCAACGGATATCAGAGGTTTCTAGTATTTATTTTTTCTTGATTGGGGCCCCCAGCTTGGCACAGACGCTTCTTCTTATTGTATGATGAGGAGAGAAGGAAGGAGGATGGCTGATTAAGTTTAATTTGTTCGGTTTTGGTTTCAAAAGTAGATAACACACTTCTCAAAGAGCAAAGATATGATGTGGCAATAGATATAAAAATGATTGATTGATTGATTGAATTAAACTCCTTTAAGAGCGGTGAAAAGTTTACAATTCACAATTTTGCTGTGTTATGGTTTCATTGGATCTCGATAAAGCCTGGCTTTGCTGGGACCCCAACTGCTGCTCTCTGATATGGATGCTCACGAGTAGCCGCCAAACGTCGTGGTTTAATGGCTCCTACTAAAACAATACATCACACAATTAATTATAATTATAAAAGTTTTTGGGGTTTTTGTTTTTTAAATTTAAGGAAATAAAGTTTTTCATTAAGTAATCAATATATACGTAGGAATATAATTAAAACTACAACTTTCATCAGCTATTGTTGCAAACAGGAAGATTCCACTAAATATGTTGTATGTAGGTACTACACTATTACTGGGATTTATGGTGGTGTCTAGTTTTTGTTTTTGTGTTTCATAAATTCTTTGGAATGAAACGTAAAGTCAGTGGTGATTTTTAACTTTTATACTTGATGCCACATTTGGAAAACGACTACATCTTAAACACTAAAACGAATCACTAAATACTCGCTACAATTGTTGAAAATATATGTATATGTATATTGATGTAAGTTTCTGAACTATTTAGTATTATATGATGGTCTGTGTTTGATTTCTGACTAGTATTTGATAGTTTTTGTTGATGGACGGAACTTTAGTGGGTGGTTGGATTTCAATTCGAATTGAATTGTTAAAAACATGAAACGTGACATGACGAAATGAAAGCCACTGCAAATTCCAATTACAAAACAGTTGAATACAACTACAATGCGATCTCATCATGTCTCGTTTAAAATTTGATTTTGAGAAAGAAAGAAAATTGACAACATTTTAACTTTTTCATTTAAACTATTTCATTTAAATTTCAAAATGTTGGCGGCTTTTGGATGAGCATTTTCTCCGTTCCTTACTTAACATTAAACAATTAATTTAGCACCTTTTTAGATTCATATTTACGTCAAAGATTCAACTACTATGTACTACCTTTGTCTCAACTACTCTACAAACTACTCTTCCATCTCATCTACTTTATAGAGGAAGATTCGTACTTATAATGATTTGAATTCATTTCATATGTGTGTGTGTGTACTATTAATGACTATTGTTGTTGCTTTATAAAAAGATGGATTGAATTGAGAATGAAAATGGCACAAATTGGAAAATTCAAACGGGTCCTTAACAAACTATTACATTTGAAGTGTACAGAAGACAAATGAATCAACTTCATTTTATGTTAATTTAGCAATTACATATTTTTATGAAGTCGTTTTGGCAATGTGTATGAAATTAGTCATGTAAACGCGAAAACCTCGAAAACTTGCACAGCCAAACAAAACAAAACCAAAATGTGCTCATAAAAAACGACTTGCACAAATGTACAACGTTTCGTTTTCAATGTTTGCTCAGCAAAATTGACTCGAAACTTTTCTACATTTGTGCTTTGACGTTTACTGTACAAGTTTGACGTTTATTTTTACGTTTACTGTGCAAGTTTTCGAGGCTCTTGCCTTTTTACATGAATACCACTAATATCTACATATAATGAAATTGTCTCATTTGGCAACGGGCCCTCAATTGCAGATTACTACTACTAAGATCCAGATATTAGTACAATTTCATTAAATCTATTATACTATATATAATTTTCGAACGGTTTTAAAAAAAATCAAAAGGAATTTGTATAGATGTATTTGGTCTATTAGAGATATTGTTTGATTATTGTTTCAAACAATAATCAAAGAAGGAAATGATCTGTTATAGAAAACCCTATTAAGGAAGGCTTTAAATAACTCTAATGTGTAACAAACTAAAGACTCAGGAAAACCGATTTAATTTTGTTTGTAATCGAACGATCGATCTTTACATCTTTATGTTATTTTTTTTCAAGATCATATTTCTGTTATTAAGTTATTCTCTTTTTTTAATATTTTTTGTTTCATAGCATTTTTATGCTCGACTTTTTTGAAGCTCGAATAAATTTGTAAGTTCATAGAAAAAGTAAATTTTAATAGTTATTGATCTTGAACCGGAAAATTATTAAAAACCCTTAACAAATCCTTATGATGTTGATACTTAAGCTGGGATCACACAATTTGTACATTTGTACACAAAAATAGATTTGTCTACAATTGCGCATTTGGATATCGATGTGCAAATGATTTGCTTTGCGATGAGACGATTTGGTTATTAAACATCCAAATGATTTAGCACACATTTGCACACAGCAGTAAGTGACAAATATTGTCAAGTTCATTCACACGATTTAACCATTTGGTCAACACTAAAACAGCTGATCGATCAGCTGTCAAATCATAATATTGCAAAATTAAAAGTAAAATAAACAAAAATACGTAATCGGCCCTGTTCTGCATACAGAATCATTTTGAATCAGAAATTTCTTTCAGAATAAAAAGCCTACAATTTTGATGTTCTTAAAACTTGAAATATTTTCAGTCGGAATTGCTTGTTTTTAAAATCACAAGACATTTGCATTCTAATTCAAAACTGATATTTTTCTTCTGAATTATTTTGCAGAAACCCAAATATTCTGAAACTTTTTATGTTTGTCTCGATTCTGTTTACAGAACATGGAAGAATATGGTGGTTTCGGGATTTTAAATGTCAAACTCCCTAAGAAAAAAACGTCGATAATCCCGAAAATGCGATAATCTGAGTAGGTGTAAATGTCGCTTTTTAAACGATTTCTTTTCCCATAAAAATTCGAACAGTATTCTTTGCGATAGGTGGCGCTGCAGTTGATATATTGCTAAAATTCGTATTTACCAGCCGATTTAGAACATACATATGTATTTAGATAGAATATGTTTTAGTTCACAAAAATTGATTATTTGACATTTTATTTGATTTATAAATGTGTTTTCGATTGTTACAAAAATTCGACGACGTTTTATTCCAATTTTGTATGGGAAATTATAAAACCATTTTTATTGTGGTTACAAAAAGTTACAAACTGTTCACGTCAACATTTTGAAAGCCATTTTGGAACGACCAGCAAATGTTGAATTTTAACCAAAATGGGAAAAAAAAGTTCACAACACAAGTACGAAAAAGTCAACATAATGGCAATACTGCTCAACAGTATTTGAAACGAACAGCAAATGTTCAATTTTAACCAAAATGGGAAAGAAGTTCACATCACAAGTACGAAGAAATCAACATAATATTATTTGTCTATTTTGGTACTGACATTTGTCATCAAGTGGCAAATCAGATATTTGTTAATTTTCATTAATTTGATTTGATTTCCGTGGCAGCATTGCGCTATCAGGTTTTTTCTGATTTGCCTCAAGAAGCCAAATATTTGGCTATTCTGATAAATGACAAATGAAATTTAGCGATCACATGGTTTGTTTATGAATATGACAAATTTTTAGCCAAATGTATAAATTCTGTGATCCCAGCTGTAGGATCTTTTGGCCTGTTTGCATCAAATGTAAATTACCGACGTTCGATTACAATGTTATTCAACTGTATACAAGTATGTACCACAATTTGGTTGTTCACAAAACGTTATAATTTTTTTAAATTATGAAAATACATCCGATTGTGTGACGAAATTTTGATTAGATATTTTATCAACAAGGTACGAGAATATATTTTGGGGTCTTCTTTGTGGGTGTGGGGGGTTAATGGTGTCGATGAAAACTAAACCAGAAGTGGGACATGCGGCCTGTTTTCATTAAACGGATGGGAACGAACAAACGGATGTGGCCAAAAGTAAAACGTATTAATACACTTTTATGGATCAAATGAGGTAATTCCTTTATAAATTTATTAAACGAGAATATGAAGAATGAATATCCTAAATAAATAACTCATTTGATTTAAATTAATTGTAGTATTTACGTATGAATTGAAACCGTTTCGTTCGAATTCGTTTTATGAAAACAGCCGGCCATTAAACTGGCTAAAATACATTTACTTAATAAAATACCCATAACCATAGTGCGATTTGCAATCACGCAGTAATAATATATGCGCATGTGTGCGCCACAAGTATAAACCCATGACAGCTTTTAAAATACTTTTTGAGATTCCCTAAATAAAATTCCTACGACATCCTTAAGAGAGATATAAAGTAAACATATGCGTGTAGCTTAAAATTTATTTACATTATAAACAATGAAAATTTAAGAAAAAGAAATTTGTTAAATTTTTTTGCTTTTCAACTAGATATACTCATTTTGTTGTTGTTGTTGTGTTTTTTTTTAAGAAAGACTAACAAAATACAATGAAGAAATAAAACAGGTAAAGGGGAGTGGCGAGGAAAAGAGTTTCTTACGACTCCTTATATAATCATGGATATTATTAACCTTAAAAAAAACCTTAATGTTTTCATCTATGTGGGCATTCAAAGTAAAAAATTAAAAATCACTTTAACTCCATTGGTTGTTTTGTATAAATGTCTGCAGACGGAAATCTTGTGTCTTGTGATCTACATAGATTCCTTAACTGTTTTGAGAATATAATTGAACTTATACACTAAATATTTATGTGTATGTATAGATTTTACATATGTATGTACTATGTATAAACATTTTTCTTAATTTGTTGAAGCAATAATTTAATAATTTATTTGATTTATTTTCTTCGGCTGGACAATAATCAAATATCAAATTACAACTATTTATTTATATGATTGCGTTTATTTTATAAACTAATTAATGCTTTTCTTTTCTTTTTAAAGTTTAATCTTTTTTTTATGTTTTTGTTCTTGTTTTATTTAAGGATTTAACAAATCTACTCAAAAGACGGAGCCGGCATGCAAATATCGACCAACTGGAATATGTTTACAACAAAATAAGAAGAAGAAGAAAAAAATAAAACAATAATAATGGAAATTTTATAACAATAAAAAAACGTTGTCAACATTAATCAAAATTTGTTAAGTAACTTTAGTTCTTTTTTTTAATTTAGAGGAAAAGGGTGTGAGAAAGCTGTCAATTATATTGCGTTTCAAGTTATTAAAAAGCAGTTTTGTTGTTAAATCAAAATAAAAATATTACGAAAAAAGCCTGGTGATGCAGAGTGATATGGTGCTCCTTTGTCATTATCGCAACAATAAAAATTATAAAAATAAAATAAGAACTTTCTAAAATGTTTAACAAGTAAACCTAAATATGGTTGCCATGGCACTAGTCACAGGTAAATGTGATGATTATGATGTAAAAATTTTAATTAAAATAAATAAATAATATCAAAATGTAAATAAAAACGAAACAAAAATTAAACATAACAATCAACAAAACGAAAAGTTTAACAAAAAAATTAAATATATAAACGAAAAAATACTCAGGTATGTGACGAAAATAGTTTTGACGTTCAAATCCAATTGCAGTTGTTTTAAAGGGAAATGTAATGAAATGTTGTTCAGTTAATTTTACTCCTGCCAGTCAGGTCTATCGGCTAATTTGGAACAACTTCGACAAAGAACGTTTTAAATTTTTCGTGATAGAAAATATTTTGCAAGGCATATTTGTGCAGTGGACTAACAGAATAGAATCTAATAAAGACCTGGTGCTATTGTTATAGAAAGAAATTTGATATTGACCAATGTAATTAGATTAAGAGCCTGTTTCTCTATCTCGAACGAAAAGTTAAGCGAACGAAAATCAGTCACTCACATTCGACTCAAATTGGGTTTCTCAAAGTCCAAATTTTCGTTCGCTGACTTCATGTTTGTTCCATAGAGTAATGATGTATAGAGGCGCCATTGTTCTCATCTGACATTACCTTTCACACTATTCGTGGTGCGGTCTGTGCGAGAGAGAGTTATTTGACGTAGGATTGACTTAAACCAGGTGGAATTACAAAAATTGTTGACTTAAATTTTTCATGTCGTTTTGATGTAAAACTTTGAAATTTATTATTTTTATTATATTTTGGACTTGTTAATTACATTTTATTGCTAGTATATGTTTGTGGTGTATTTACACAAAAATTTTAACGCACAAATCGAAATGCCGTTGCTGATTTATTGTTGGATGGTTTGAGCCATTGCCTCTATCTGGTATTATTAAAGCAATACTTTCCAACATGCAACCGCCCATATGCAACACACTAAATGTCATCAAAATACTGAGAGAGATGGCGTCTCTATACAGCATTACTCTATGGTTTGTTCCCACATTCGAAATAGACAAACCAAAAGTTTTGAAAAATTTTGTGTTTTGAAAAATTTTGTGTTTTTGTTTGTGTGAAACGACAAGATTGCAGAACCGAAATCAACTTTCTTTCGTCTATAACACGAACGAAAGCTTTCGTTCGAGATAGAGAAACAGGCTTGAAGCTGCTACTTTGAGATGTCAAATATTTTATAAAAAAAAAAAACCGTTTCCCATTACATCCCATGAAGGGATTGGGGAGAGCTTCTCACAACCAGTGATCTGTGCGCTTTCTAATTTTTCACTCACTGATTGGGACCTACAGTTTTTACACCGATTCCGAACGGTATTTTGAGAAGCTTTTTCATGGCTAAATACTCGATAGTGTCGCCTTCACTATGCGAGGTGACCGCCGCCGAAAGAATTTTTTTTTTTTTTTAAGGTGGTCAGAGCAGGGATCGAACCCGGGATCTCAAGTACAAGAGGCGCGCACACTACCCATTGCACCACCGACGGCCAAATATTTTATAGGAGGTGGAAAAGACTTAATAAACGTCATAATTTCAGAAATTTTAAAAATGTTTTAATGCAGTTTGGATTAAAGATGGGAGACAAATGTTGCGTGCACAGCACACAAATTTTTTCAGTAACGGTATATTTTATGTTTATCCATACGAATATGAAAAAAACACTATTTCAAAAAAATGGTTAGTTACGTCCTTTCTAAATTAAGGTAACGATATATGACTGGTTGGCGAAATATGTTATCTTCGTTTTGTAAGGTCCCTGACCCCCCCCCGGGGTTGTTCGAGACCGGAAAAGTAAGAATATATGACAAGGGATTTGATGTCTAAATGTCAACGGTTGCACAAATCGATGGCTTAATATAGAAAAGACGTATCTCAATTTGTTGTTACTTTACAGGAGAAGAAACCAACTGAATAAAGTCGGAGTGATTTTTAGCAAAACAATTTGTTAACGTTAAAAAATTTTATACGGAAGATATATTTGAGAGAGGTTTACGCCGATTGTTTCGGCGGCGGCGAAGGGGCCTGGGAAAACCGGTGGCGGAGGCTTTGCCGGCTAAACTGGCGGCGGCTAACAGTTGTGGCGGCTAATCCTAATTATTAGGACATTAACTCGGCTGCTGCTGTGCAGAGTTAAATTCTTAGGGAATTTGACCTGCTGTTGTTGTAGTTGTAATGTGGTCTGCAACCTGTTAGGGAAGGGGACTGGATGTTGGTGTTGTAGCGTGTGGAATTTCGCCTGGCAAAATCCAAATTGTCGTTTAACTCCATAAGTTAATTCTTGGGAAATTAAGCTGACTGTTATTAGGAAGCGATAGGGAAAAACGACTTATGTGCATTTCCAACTTTTTTAGGTTAGCATCTTTAGGACGTATTTTCCATGAGAACAATATCTGGTGCACGGCTTCCTGATACATAAGTCAAATTAAACAAAATCTTGTTCTGGAGGTAATTGAGACCCCAGTTAGTGCACTTAGTCAATATTTTCCTAAGTGCATTTAAGACGTTTTTCCTTTTTGGAACAGAATTGATCGCTATCGCTGCGCCGATTTCTACGTAATCAAGTGGCGGCGAGGCAACAAACTCATAAAACGGCGGCGGCTTAAACGTCTAATTTGAGAGTCCCCCACCCAAAATATGCAACAACGCGATTTCCTAAAAAAACAAGATACGATCTTTTCATTTTTAGCCATCAAAATGCTATTGCCATTCCTGTGGCATATCTACATTAGATTATTATTTATACAATTGTTCAAAAAACCGTAACTACAAAAAGACTCAAGATAAACATGAGGGTACCGAGTTGGTGGCGGCATAGATCGCCGGCGTAAAGGTCTAATTTGAGAGTCCTCTGTGAGAATATGCAACAACGCGATTTCCTAAAAAAACAAGATACGACCTTTTCATTTTTAGCCAACGAAATGATATTGCCATTCATGTGGCATATCTACATTGAAACCGGAAGAGTTTTAGATTATTATTTATACAATTTTTCAGAAAATCGTAACTACAAAAATGACTCAAGATAAACATGAGGGTGGTATCGCGGCGTGGGCATGGATCGCCGGCGTAAAGGTCTAATTTGAGAGTCCCCTGCCAGAATATGCAAAAACGCGATTTCCTAAAAAAAAAACTTCGGGCTTTTCATTTTTAGATCTACATGGAAATCGGAAGAGTTTCAGATTATTATTTATACAATTGTTCAGAAAATCGTAGCTACAAACATGAGAAACGTCAGTGATGTTAGATTTTAAACTTATATCCCTCTTTTTTTTTCGATCCCCTCCCCACCCTTGTAAACGTAAGTGGGAGTTCAGCTAACCTAATTTATTGCACCTATTTGTAAAAACTTTTGTTCTTTTTGGGAGTGTCAATTGATTTCGAACGGTTTTCGTCACATGCCTATTTTTAAATACTAACATAATAAAAATACCGAGATACCCTACGATAATATATTAAAAATAAAGGCTAAATTTGCTTCTACAATAATATTCAAAGCAACGATTCGAAGGAAATGCAGGTCTTAAACTCACAATTCTTATTAATATTGCGATGCAGTCAAAGAGTTTGGAAGAATAAGACATCATTTAATTTACCGGCCAACGAAATTCATCGTAGTACCGGATTGTGGAATATATTCTTTAAAAAACATATTTTTTGTTCTTTAAAATCTTTGCAATTTATTTATTTATTCAGATTTGAAATTGCATTCCAAATTCCATTAGTTAATCTTGTTCTTCCATTGTCTTACGATGCAGTTTGAGTTGATCATCATTTAACGTGGGCAGTCACTTTCTTCGATTCGTCTCTGTTTTCTTATTGAGTATTATAATAAATAATATGAAATAAAATAAAAGAAATGCATATTAAATAAATACTCTCTTTTGCCTGAAGGCATCAACAAAACTACGTCTGATTTCGATTATTTCGATATTTCATATTTTCTGTGAGTTTCCAATTTGTTTTTCAGTGTTTTATAAACAAATTTCGACATGAATTTAAATGAATCGTATCAATCAATATATGTAACTATGTATTTACTGTACTAGGTATAATTTAAATATTATATTGCATTTACGTTTGTTTGTTTCTAGAAATCAAAGGGAAATAATAACCTCAAACTTCTTAATACAAAATTCTATTTATAAAAATGGTATGCTTGATCATGTCTACCAGATTTGAACCGATAATATAATAGCATGTAGAGTACTAGGAAGTAGAAAACATTAGTGATGAATATGCAGAATTAGAAAATATGTATTATTATTGCTCGATGTTGCCTTTTGTTGTTTTAGTTCTGATGTCAAAAATTTAGGAGAAAAAAACAAAGGACAGATAGAATCCTTTTGTTTCGATTGGTTAAATTGAAAATAAATCATTATTAAGACTTTAGGGCGATGATTTAATAATGAAATTTTCTAAGTATAAAAACGACAAAAAAAAGTTTGCTTATCTGGCAAACAACCCACCGCTATGATCTGCGTATTCCGTCAGCAAGGGATTTCCGGTCAGGGCGGTGTTATAGATATTGTAGTCGCCGTAGGGGGCAAAGATCATGCCATGGGCGGGATTGTCGAAGGCTGGTGCTGGTGTGGCCGTGCCCGAAAGTATGCTCGCCGCTGTTGTGGGCACTGTCATGCGCTGTGACAATATCAACGGTGCGCCCAACGGCGCCGATTGAGGCGCACGCATCTGTTGAGCCAAACCAGGCAGTGTAGGAGCCAAGAGACGATTGTCCGCCGATGCAGCTGCTACCACGCGACGCCATTCTTCGTCGCACACTAATATAAAATTAAAAAGGCGTAAACATTAATAATTAAACACACAATCCAAAACAAATACGAGCAACAAGAGTGAAGGAAGCTCATGATATAAGTCACATTTGTTTGTTGTTTGTTGTTAGGGTTATGGTGTTAACCATTTGATTTGTTAATGTCATTGTTACTGGTTTTACCCAACTCTCTCGTCGTCTGGTACTTTTGCAAACACATACCTTGAGCCATGTTCTTCGCGGTGGTCGTATCCCTATAAGTGCCATTTATTATAGCTAATTCCATAAGTTGACGCTTTTTAAGTTCATCTTCGCCTTCTGCTTGCTGTTAGTACGTTTTTGGTTTTTAATTGTTTTTGGTTTAGCAGTTTACAGAGTTTTGTTTTTGGTCACAAAATAAAATGAAAAGTAAAATTGTAAAATTAATCAGGGTTACTGGTTTTAATAATTAAAGGTATCAATTAACAAACAAAACAAACAAAAAAAAAATAGCAAAAAGAATAGAAAATAATAATGGTAGAGGGGGTGGGTCGTTCCAAAATATTTCGACGCATGGTCATGTCTCAATTGTTCGCAATGGGAGAATACAATAAAATGATTGAGGACAGATTTAATTGCTAATATGTAATAATGAAATTTCAAAAATAGAGACAAATGGTAGGTTGTATACACTCTACCATTTCTAACTGAAATTCCAAAAATTAACAATTTAATTCTGAAAAATTCCAAGCGAAATTTGAAAATCCTACTTGAAATTTAAAATACATACATCGATTGAAATTAAACAATGCAATTTGAAATTTAAAATACACCAATTTTAATTTAAAAGACATCAATTTAAATTTAAAACTCGTCAGTTGGAAATTCAAAAATCACCAACAGATTTTATTTAACAATTTATTTTTTCTTAAGTTTCAATGAAATTCAAATAATGTCTTCTTAATTTTAAGTGGAATTTTTGAATTTCGATAGATGTATTTTAAAGTCCGAATACAATTTTTAAATTGCAATTGATTTTGTTTCAAATTTCAATTAGAAAAGTAGAATTCAAATATTGTGTCCTTATTGATCGATTTAAGACAACCCATGACACATTTTTAAGAACCAGAGCGAACACAATTTAATAAAATTTTTCGTCAAAATCATTAGTGTTTTGAGACACAAAACATTTTGAGATTTATTCGAAATTTTTTGGAATTACCCCAACTGAACTGCAGCGGCAATTGCGACCACTCTTGCTCGTTTCTTCCTTGTTTTTTCAATAATTATTTAGAACGAACAAAATGGAGCAGATGCAAATAATAAAGTACGGCTTTTTGGCGGCATACTGACTGACTTTTTTATGGTTTCTGGTCAAAAAGAAGTTCATCCGCCATTATTGTTATGTGGTAGGAGAGTGGGAGGCATTGTGATAACAGAGGAAGGATGAAACAAGAATATTCACAAGAAACTTTTATATTTTGTTGTTGTTATTTCCTCTTAGCATTTTTAAGGTTAAAAACAGTAGTGTTCGTGGTTGTTGTTGTTATTATTGGTGTTCCATTAAGGAACGTCACTCAAACACACGCACACACATACACATTAACACACGCCAACACACACACACCCACACAGTTCAATCTTAACTTACCGGTACAAGTAACTTTTGTACTTCGGCCACCGCTTGGCTCAACTTGAGTTTGGCACGATTCTCTGTATCTTCCACGGTAATTAGAACATGTAATTCATCCGATAAATGTTCCCAATTAGGTTTGCCTCTGTTAGCATCTTCCTGTAATATTTAAAAAAAAAAGGACGAAAGCAAAAAAAAGGTATAAATTACATGATGAAACAAAAAAAAAGGGGGGGGGGGGGGAACATAAATAAACGAGAACTAAAGATAGAATGTCCGTTATGAACTAGAGCTGACTCAATGAAAATGTAATAATTATGGGATTTGTATAGTCAATATAGATTAGGAAAATGTGGGAAAAATCAAGAATAACAAATAATGTATTCCCTCTTTTTATACGAGTACGAATTAATGCATCATGCTGTCAATGCATTAACATCAATGGCAATTTTGTTCGAAAGGAATTGTTTTGTTTCGGCAATTATCATTTATAGTTTACATTTTCAAATTCAAATTAAAAATAAAAAATATATACAATTGAAAATCGTACTATTTGTAAAAGCATTTGTGTTATTTATGAATTTTAAAATATGTATCTATATACATATATTATATATGTACAGGGATGTGGAGTTGATAAAGAATGGAAGGCAACTAGATGTTAAAAACCGAAATCGATAAACCGGTTAACCGGGGTTCAGTGTTAAAAACTGAAATCGATAAACCGGTTAACCGGGGTTTTTGCAATTACCCGTATGCCATTTTTTTAAAAAAACCTAATTTTCGAATAAACCGAACCCCGATTATTTAACGTCGATTAACCGGTTTTTTTTTTCTCAATTTGTGTTAAATATCCTTACAAAAATTTAAAAATTAAACAAAAAGAGATTTAATTTAATAGCTTGAATAAGATTGTTTTTTAATTTCAAACTGATTTTATAATTCAAATGACAATTAACTAATTTAAATTAGCACATAAATTAATTGTATACATTTTATGACATTTTCATTAATCAAAATAAATTTCCAATTCGAACAAGACTTTAAAATTTAAATATGTTTAATGTGAATATGAATTAAACTTGTCAATTTTATATTAAACACAAATTGCAAATTGGAACATGATTTACATTTTCATTTAAAAATTTAACATTATTGTCAGATTCAAATATAGCTCTGACAGTTTGAGATTGAAATACGAATAGGAATATTCAATTCCATCCAATCTAATTCAATTCCTACCAATTCAATTCAGTTCAATTTAATTCGATTCAATTCAACTCAACTCAACTCAACTAAACTCAATTCAATTCAATTCAATTAAATTAAGTTCAATTCAATTCAATCTAATCCAATCTTATTAAAATCAACTCAATTCAAATAAATTCAATATAATCTAATTCAATTCAACTCAATTCAATTCAGTTCCGTTCAATTTAATTCAACACAATTCAATTCAGTTCAATTCAATTTAACTCACTTCAATTCAATTCAATCCAATCCAAATCAATTCAATTCAATTAAAATGAATTTAAATCAATTCAATCCAATCCGATTAAATTCAATCTAATTCTATTAAATCCAATCTAATTCCATTCAATTCATTTTAATTCCATTCAACTCAATTCAATTTAGTTCAATTCATTTCAATTTAAGTCAGTACAATTCAATTCAATTCAGTTCAATTCAAATAAATTCATTTCAATTTAATTCAGTTCAATGCATTTCAATTCAATTCAATGCATTTTAATTCAATTCAATTCAGCTTAATTCGATTCAATTTCATTCAATTTACTTAAATTAAATTCATTCCAATTCAGTTCAGTTCAATTCATTCCAATTAAGTTCAGATCAATTCAATTCTCAATTCAGATCAATTCAAATCAAATCAGTTCAATTCAATCCAACTCAATTGAATTCAATTACATTCAATTCAATTCAGCTCAATTCAATTCAATCCAATTCATTTCAGTTCAATTCACCTCACTTCAATTCCATTCAATCCAATCCAATTCAATTCAATCCATTTCAATTCAATTTAGTTCAATTAATTTCAATTTAATTCAGTGCAATTCAATTCAGTTCATTTCATTTCAATTCAATGCATTTTAATTCAATTCAACTCAATTCAAATCAATTCAACTCAATTCAATTCAGTTTAGTTTAAAAAAATAAATGGTTTCCCATTACATCCCATGAAGGAATTGGGTAGAGCTTCTCACAACCAGTGAGCTGTGCGCTTTATAGTTTTATACTCAATGATTGGGACCTACAGTTTTACACCGATTCCGAGCGGTATTTTGAGAAGCTTTTTCACGGGTAAATAGCCGCCGAAAGAAACTTTAGGCACCACCAACGGCCACTTCAGTTTAGTTCAGTTCAATTCTACGATACGTAAATCGATTTTTTGGACATGCTAGGTTCCCTTCTTCTTTCCACGTCACATATGGAAATTGAAAAATGTTGAATTTTAGTTGAAAACAATGGCAATTCTTTTTGCAAAAATTAATAAATAAAAGAAAACATTCACAACATAGTTTTCTAAAAAAACGCTTAACAACAAAGTTTTACAAAACATTTGACAACAATATGTTCGAAAATGAACATTAGACAATGAAAGTTTCTAAAAGAAACAAAGTTTTATAAACCTTTGACAACAAAGTTTTCCATAAGAAACATTTGACAACAAAGTTTTGCCAAAGAAACCGTTGACAACAAAAATTTGTAAAACAAACATTTGACAACAAAAGTTCCTAAAAGAACCCTTTGACAACAGAGTTTTTTAAAAGATTCCTCTGACAACAAAGTTTTCTAGAAGAAACCACAGCCTTTTCTAAACGCGCTCGAGCACTGAGATGTTGCGCTCCAAATTAGATGAATAGGCTCCGAAATTTAAGCCGCCGCCGGTCAAATTCTGAAAATGCCGCCGACTACCCCAATAGTAGAGGTGTGCGCGTGAATGATTTTTCACTCATCACACACGAGGTAAAAAAAATTTTCACGCACGACAAGATCTTAACCTCACGAGACAAGAAAAATAAATCACGCACGATTACTCATGAAATTTTAATACCAAACATTATTCGTTTCTATTTAAACATTCTTTAAAATTTATTGGTAAATACTAATTTCTTTCTTAAAGACATAGAGTAATGACGTATAGAGTAGCCAACTCTCTCAGTAAATTAATGGCATTTGGTGTATTGCAGATGGGCGGTTGGATGTTGGAAAGTATTGCTTTAATAATCCCAGATAGAGACAATGACGCAAAACAACCAACAATAAATCAGCAACGGCATTTCATTTTGTGCGTTAAAATTTGTATGTAGATGCAGCACAAATATATGCTAACAATAAAATATAAAAAAAGTCCAAAAAATAATTACATTTCACAGTTTTTCATCAAGTCGGCATGGGAAATTTAAGTCAACAATTTTTGTAATTCCACCCATAGAATAATACATACGTACATAAACTTATTCTCTTATCTGACGTTTCATTTCACACCATAGATTAATACTTATAGTAGATATACTAGTTCTCCCACCAAATTTATGACATTTGGCCTGGTGTGATATTTACGTTTGATGTTGAAAAGAATTTCTTTACTAATACCAGATAGAGGCAATGGTTCAAAACAACGAACAAAAAAATTATTGTGTTAAATACAGCACAAATGTATGCTAATAAGAACAGTCAATAAAAAAAGTTTAAAACACATTTAAATTTCACAGTTTTTCACCAAAATGGCATGCAAAATTAAGGCAAGAAGTTATTGGTGTATATCACTTTTCGTCAAACATCTCTCTATCACACTGACCGCATCACGAAGAGTGTGAAAGGAAACGTCAGATGAGCCAAATATTCTCTCTAGTCTAAGATTACTCTATGTTTCACACTCCTCATCGTAGGTTTGTGTAAATGAGAGCAATTAAATTTAAAATTACTTTACACCAGGTGTAGTTACAAAATATGTTCACTTAACTTTTTCCTGTCGTTTTGGTGTAGAACTGAAAAATTTAAATATATTTTGCACCTTTTTGTTGACTTTTATCGTTGGTATACATTTGTATTGTATTTAACACAACTAGTTTGCCACAAAAATACGAAATTCGGTTGTTGTTCCTTTGTTGATCGTTGTATACTATTGCCACTATCTGGTATTATTGAACCCATATTTTCCACCATCCAATGTTTACTTTCCATCGTACCTATGACGTTTAATTTATTGAGCGAATAAAAGCTTCTATGGTATGTATTATTCTATGATACCACCTGGTGTAAGTCAATTTACGTCAAATAACTCTCTATCGCACCGGCCGACCACGTATAGTGTGAAAGGAAATGTCAGATGAGAAGAATGGCAGCATTATATGACATTACTCTATGGTTACAGAACTTTAAGTACGTTTGTATGTCTATCCAGAAAAGACAAAAAAAACTTTTTTCAAACACACTAGAAGGATTTTTGGAGACGGACAACTAATGGCGATTTCAATTCTGACAAAAAAGTTAAAATTTGTTCTGTCCTTTGCCATAAAAGTGGGTTTTTTGTGACGGTTTTGTGTTCGTTTCTGAGAATGAATGAATGAAAAGGTGCAAACATATTGCATTTTCTGCCCTCTCAGTGAGTCATGGAGGAGAATGTTGCCCGATAATGTTCCTCGCTAAGCTAATTTTTCTACCTGTTGTAGGGGGCGCAAGGGGGCGCATTCTCAAACAAAGTAGTCAAGAACTTTTAGTTAAGCGGGAATAAGCATAACTACCATTTGTATTGGTAAACTTTTGACCAGTCTGTAGGAAGAGTCGGTTAAAATTGCTTAATATCGCTTAAGTTTTCATATACGGTCGAATAACTTAGATGAGCGAGGAAATAAAGACATTCTAAAAAAGCATACAGTTGTGAGAAAATGTAACACTAACACGTGGCACGACTTTAATGGGGGCGATGGCAAAGTGTTTTGAATGTCGCCTCATACAAGGGCCACATTATTTTTTAGAAACGTAATCACCATAAAATTGTGTACATTTGTTGATACCATGTTATACCACGAGCACGTGATGGAAATAAATTATGTTGGCAATCACGTGCACATCTCTATCCTAAAGTAGTTCAGCCGCCGCCGATGACAAAATGAGATCGACTTTGAACCCTGCTGGGGACATGGCATTCGTCTTCGAAAATGTGGTTGGTCTGGCAACAACAGATAACGCTGCTCTGGCGCGACACGGTAATCTTGTTTTGATGTTCCTAAATTGCTTTATATGGGTATTGACGATATGAGATTTCGACAAGACGGTGCGACATATCATATATCTCGAAAACAATGCAATTACAATTCAATCTTGCGTGAATTTTAGGACAAGCCTTTAGTATAAACTTCTCATACATTATAACAAAATAAAAAAATATTCAAAAAGTAACTCTGGCATTAGTAACTCTCGGCATTGAAAACTGTACTCACAAGAAATGCAACACTTTTTATAAAAAGTAGAGAAGAAAAACCGGCGCAATTTGGCAACCCTCGTAGAAGAGATCCAAAAACGCGATTCACTCAGTGTTGCCAGAAGCTGTCAAACAAAACATGCCAAAAAAAGTGCAATTTGCAAAAAAAATGCAAAACTAAAACAATCAAAAATTGTAGTACTGCGGCACTTTACCGCCTATATTCGATAAAAAACACAATTTCGTAAAGCATCCATATTCGAAGACCCTTACCCATAGGGATAGGAGTATATATCATTTGATACGGAAAAAATTTTAACGCATAAAAGAAGTCTGTCTGTATACAATGCTGGCTGGTCTACATGGTAACTGCCGTAAACCTTTAACGACTACAATGAAATTTTGTCATTGCCTATTATTTAACCAGTCTTAGTTTGGGATTGAAAATGGGTGTTCTGATCAGGGTTTAAAATTGCTGGCTGGCATTATTTGCTAAACTGATTTACTAACTGTGACTGCGAAAATAATCCGAATAAACTGACATGAAACCGCACACACAAATTGTCTCATCGTCATTGGATATCTCAGGTACCAATATTGCGGAGAAATTATATCTCCATATCGCCAACATGCTGTGCACATTTGCAATGAGATTTCCGTCCTTGTCTTTACAGAAACGGGATTTTGGCTTTTTGGTAGAATTTTCGGGCATCGTTCTTCCTTCTGTATGACTCAATTTTCTCACTGTCGCGCTTTCTCCACTGCCATTTCTTACGCCTAAAGAGACGGTTTACCTCCTTTCTTTTTTCGCTATACCACTCAGTTGCAGCTCGCGTTACAATTGACTGAAGCATTACCATACGTGCAGCGTTCTTTTCATCATTTGCTATGCGACAGTCTTCATCGTACCAAGGTTTGTTGCGATGCGGTTTTTCAAAACGGAGGTTTTTCAAACGGTTGTTGCGGCAGTTTTTGTAGAGTCGGAAATGGGTTTCCACTGCACTTCAGAATGTCATCGGGAGAGGTGCGCTCTATGCCAAAAGTTGCGAGAGTTTCCTTGAGTAGGCTTTGGCTACATCTGGTAATTACAGCTTTCCGATTTATAGCTTTCTCTGCGTCCGGTTTCGCACGATTTTCACGATACTTAATCTTGTGCGAACCTTTGCTGCTATCAGGTAGTGATCAGAATCGATGTCACCTCCTCTGATCACTGGTACGTCCATTACACTGGATGAGGGCCTTCCATCAATTACCACGGGATCAATTTGGTTCTTCGATCTTTGATCATGGGATACCCAAGTAGCCTTGTGAATGGCTTTATGCTGGAATCTTGTGCCACTAGCGACCATTTTTTTTTGCCGCGGCAAAGTCAACCAGTCTCATACCGTTGTAGGAACTGTCAGAATGTAGACTGAAATTGATCAATCAGTAACTTTGTACTTAACTAGACAAAATCACTACGCCCTCTCATAAAAAAGCTGGGCGATATTAAAGTAATTAGACGGTTGAACCGTCTATTCGATTTTGACCAGTAATATACTGAGGGGCAAATTAAAATTGTATTTTTGTTTTTTAGTCATGTTCTCGGTACATCAAATTTAAAGAAATTTGCTAATAAAAAGTCTAGACCAACATACTTTTGCAGTAACGGATTTTTTAAATGCCAACTTACGTCCATATTTAACATCCACAACCGTGATAATTCTATATATATATGTTATAATTCCTGGTTGAAAGTATGCATTATTTCAGAGTTCAATTTCGAAAAACAGCCATACATTCAGCCTTATTACAAATGTCGATCTCGTATTTCGACTACGACAGTTTTGTAAAAGATTAAAGACAACACGCCAACTTTCTTTTACAAAACAGTCGTAGTCGAAATACGAGAACGACATAGAAAAAATGCAATTTATCGACAAAAAATGCTAAAAATGAAGCAAGAAAAGTCAAAAGTTAGCAAAAAAGTTTCCAAAAAAGTGCTAAAAAGCATTTAGCATGTTTTTCCAGAAAAAGGGCAGAAGCCAAAAAAAAGAAGCTAGAATTGCACTTAAAGTGCTAAACTGGCAACACTGGATTCACTCAAAAGCATTTCTGTCTCGCGTCATAACTCGATTATTTCATACTTTTTACATACTTTATGTAATTTTATTTAAACAAATTGTTGGAATTTCTATAGTTAGATACAGTGAGATCATCAGAAAACCGCTCGTGTATTGAAATATTCAACGAAGAGAGTAAGAGAGAGAGACAGCAGAGAAACGAGGCGCTTCACTCGTTTTTTTTTGTTCTTTTCTACGAGGGTTGCCAAATTGCGCCGGTTTTTTCATCTCTACTTTATAGATTAAGGAAGGACAAAACCTTCCGATCTCGTATTGGAATAATAGACCTTTGAGTGTGCAAGTTGGTATTTAGGGGCGTTCGACCGATACTAATTCGCATATGTAAATTTCATTTCACCTGATGATGAACTTGCGCCACAGTGAGAGAAATTGTTTATTATTCCAACAAAACCATACAGTTTTCATTTAGAAAACACAAAATGTATCTGACGTGAAAACTTTTAGTATGAACTTCTCATCAACAAAAATGATATTAATTAAGGTCTACAAATTAATAATTTCATCATATTAGTCCTTCATTTATGGTGCTTTTTGTTAACATTTCGAGTGATATTTGTAATTTATTAGGAAACGTTTAAACACTTAACTAGTTATGGTGGCCTATAAATAATGATAATTTGATAAAGTTGATACTGAACTCCGGCCCCCTCTGTTACTCGCTTTCCTAATACCGAGAATATAATTTTAGTCGCTATGACTACTATGCGGTTAATGTCCGAGTACATACCAGCATCAAAGTTGCTATTAAGTTTTTGGCAACTACTTTTATAACAAGCGCATCACAAAGTCGTTAATAGAAATTATGGGGAATTCGGTCCAGTCCGTATGGGTTTTGGCAATAAACACTTGTACGAACATAAAAAAAAACTGCTCATGTATTTGAGACACAATTTTTAGTCGTCGTATTTGGCTGAATTAAAAAGAAATGTTACATCCACTATTTTGAGGATAAGAGCTGTTTTCGGTTTAAAATTGTCTCTAGAAACTGATGTGACAAACAGAAATTCAAATAACAAAATTTATTTGATGTGAGTGGGAAGAAGATATGGTTGGTTATGGCAAAAAGAAATGTGTCTCCTTCCCCGAGCACAACGACGACGACATTATTCTCTTGAGTGTAATTAACATCTAAACGCCTTTGGAAAGTAACCCAAATAAATGTTTTCCACATTTAATATTTTTGAATTGCGAAAATTAATGCACCAACGCCGTCCAAAGATGCCAACACCCCCTCTCCACAGCCTTGGTCATCGCGATTGTTTCAGCTTGCACCATATTGTATGATCTCTCCATATCTTTTTATAGCTGTTGCCAACTTAACCCAAAAAGAAAATGAAACACCAAGAGATTAATTCAAAATGATTTCTGTCCAAAGTAGATTTTTGAGATTGAAGCTGAAAAATTGTATCCAAATGATTCACAAACAAATATAAAATAAAATCATAAAATAAATTTAATGATGTTTGTGACTCGGACTGAGCAAACAGATTTTCCTTCTATTTGCCAATGGGAAACGGACTGTCAGCCGAATTTAACTGAATCTTTCAGATATGTCACGTTGTCAAAATTATTTATGGATTTACATATGCATGTTTGTACAGTGATGGGGAAAATATTAAGATGACACTGTTTTTTTTTTTTTATCGTCTTGACAACGTTTAGGGAGCGGCGCGGCGCGACTCCGGTGATTAAAATGTTGGATCCAGGATCCAGGACGATCTATATGATTTATTGCGGCAGCGATCAATGGGAAATGTTGTAAATTTCGTCCATACTCTTCAATATTCTATATTCTATTGGATATAGTAGTAAAAATTCTAATGCCGCCAGGTATAATTTCAAATACTTACGTTATTTGTCAATGGCTTTGGGAATCAGCAAAAGGTTTGCTAATGAATAGGAATCAAAGGTCACAGAGTGTTTGTGACACAAAAATATATATCGAGTGATTCATCGTGAGGTTTGATTTATAATGTAAAATAAAACACATAAATTTGAAAGTGAACTTAAAATTTGTATCATCGAAAAAATATAACCATATGCGGACTCCACTACGTGATAAAAGACCAAAAAAAAGACCCATGTCTCCCAGTTTTGCCCAAAGTCATGCAATTTTTTTATGGGAACCCAAAGATTTGGGGCCTCGGTGTTATTTTTGCAAAAAAGCGATCATTTTGTGAACATATAAAATCAAAAAAAAATCATCTTCAAAAAACTTTAAAAAATTCGTTTTTTTACTTTTCCCCCTGTTCAGGTCCATAGGTGGCAAACCGTTCAAAATTCAAGGAAACAATCAACTACAAAAATATACCTAATATCTCAATAAACAACTTTTTAGAACATATGAACTTCCTAGGAATGATTTTTAACACCTTCAGAGAGTAAATCAAAATTCCGAACGGTTTGCAAGATAATGAGTCTGACAAAATGATCACTTTTTTGCAAAATGACTGGGCAAAACTGGAAGACACGGTCTTTTTTTTGGTCTTTTATCACGTAGTGGTGTCCGTATATGGTTATATTTCCATGACATAAAAAATTACACCCAGTGTAATTTATGGCATTTACTGTTTGAAAATGATATCAGGTAAATGTTGGCCACAACTACGTCTGAAGTGGTCAACTCGGAAGGTCCAATTTTGGGCGAATAACACGAGTACTGTTGTCTTCCAAAGCGTCAATCATAGTTGACGTAATCATAAAGACCTCAGACTTTACATATCCCCAGAGAAAATAGTTCAAAGGTGTGATATTGAACAATCTAGGCCGCCAATTTACCGTAGCAAAACGTGAAATTAAGTGTTCACCAAAATGATTTCTAAACAAGTTCATTGTTTCATGCGCTGTATGGCTCGTAGCGCCGTCTTGTTGAAACCAGAGCTCCCCGAGACCTTGCGCTTGAATTTCAAGAAGCACATAGTCCATTAAAATGGTGCGATAACGGTTACCATTGACGGTAACATTCTGATTTGCCTCATTTTTGAAGAAAAATGGACCAATGATTCCATCAGCCCATAAACCATACCATACCGTTGTTTTATGTTTAATGTTGTTTAACCGGTCGAGTATCATCCACTAATGTAAACTGGGACTCAAATTTGTGAATGGTATTGGTAATATTGGTTTCAGTAGGTCGATTATGCGCACCGTAAGTTCCACGAATCGCACGAAAAACATTTCTAACAGAACGCTGATATTCGTAATACAGCTGAACAATTTGGAGACGCTGCTGTGGTGTGAGTCTTTCCATGATGACTTCCCAAACGATACTGAACAAAAATGACAAAGCAGTTTGAGTCAAACGTGATCTGTCAAAAAAAAAGGCCTATTGAAAATCAAACCTCATGATGAATCACCCGATACAAAGAAAGTTTTGTCTTCTTTCATTTGTCGCCCAGCTCAGCCGGCTCATTTTAAAGTAATTTTTTGATAAACATACGTGGAAGTAAAATTTCAAACCTTAGTCCACTCTTGTAAAAGTTAAAGCCAATGTTAGTCTAAAAACTCAGCTGATTCATCCTAGCTTAATTTCTTTACGAAATGTTTACGTAAAAACGTTGTGACCTACAAAAAATAGATGTTGAAGCAGAGAGCATAGTCAAAGAGACCGGGAGAGCAGAAAACATGGTTTAACTAGTTCTGGTTATGATATAAGAACAGCTGATTTGTTTTCTTCGTACCGTAGCACTTGCCAACTGTCAAATTCATATGTATTTTGTTATTGTGCTTTGTTGTTTACTTTTGTTGTTGGTCTACATTTGTATTGAACTTGTACATACAATAAGTTCGTGACTTTTCGAACTTCTCTCGTAGTTATATGAAATGTAACACTGCTCCCATCAAGTACCACCTGTTATTAGACTACTATAAAATTTTAAGAAAGTTCCGTCATTTACTTTACGTTAAGCAGCTGTTCAAAACATACAACCTCGTGCATTTTGTTTAAAATAGAAAAAAGTAAATTTCGAGTGCTTATTAATCATTATTTTTTTGCGAAAAAAACGTCAATTAAAACTTCAAAACTTAAACCAAGGAAAAGCTTCTTGATAAATACTATGGGGACTCTGCACCATCCATTTCAATGATAAACAAGTGGTTTACTGACTTTCGTTATGGTCGCACAAGTACAAATGACGCTGAACGTTCTAGATGGCGAATTGAGGTCAATACACCCGAAAATGTCAAAAAAACCGATCGAAGAGTAAAAGTGCGTGAGATTGTTGATGCCATAGGCATTTCATATGGCAGTGTGGTTTCGATTTTAAATGATCAGTTGGGTTTAAGAAAGCTGTCTGCAAGATGGGTGCCGCGTTTGCTCTCAATTGACCAGAAACATAATCGTGTGACAACTTCAAAGCATAGTTTGAAGATGTTTACCCAAAATTCGAAGGAGTTTTTGCGGCGTTTTGTAACTGTGAATGAAATATGAATCCATTACAGCACCCCGGAGACTAAGCAGCAGTCTAAATAATGGGTTTCTGCGGGTGAAACGGCTTCGAAGAAGGCCAAGGCAAGTTTGTCGGCCAATAAGGTGATGGCAACTGTTTTTTGGGAAGCAGGCGGGATAATCCACATCGATTACCTTCAAAAGGGAAAAACAATAAACGGCGAATATTATGCAAACTTATTGGACCGATTTAACGAGGATTTAAAAAAAACGACCCCATATAGCCAAGAAAAAAGTTATTTTTCATCAAGATACTGCACGGGTGTAAAATAAATAAATGGTTTCCCTTTACATCCCATGAAGGGACCGGGGAGAACTTCTCACAATCACTGGGTTGTGCGCTTTCCAGTGTTCACTCACTGATTGGGACCTACAGTTTTACACCGATTCCGAACGGTATTTTGAGAAGCTTTTTCATGTTTGAATACCCGATAGTGTCGCCGTCACTATGCGAGGTGACCGCCGCCGAAAGAAAATTAATTTTTTTTTTGAAGGTGGTCAGAGCAGGATTCGAACCCAGGATCTCATGTACAAGAGCCGGGCACACTAACCATTGCACCACCGACGGTCACTCGTGCGTAATCTAAATCGCAAAATTCCATGAACTGGGCTACGAATTGGTACCTCATCCGCCATATTTTCCGTGTTTCATTCAAAAAGTCACGGACTTATTGATCCGCCGTACATACATATGTTATGAATTATTATTATGTGGTCGCTTCAATTTCGTTATATACATACAAATTTACGAACGTCAATCAGTTGTAATTGCAAATATTTAGGTGTAGAAAGAAATACATATACAGTACCGATTTAAAGTAATCGCACCGACAGAAATTCATGGGCCTTGTTAAATTATATAACACGGAGATAATCTTTTATATAAAATATTTATTTAATAATGATGTTGGCTTCAGAACGAAGAAATAGTGCATGAAACATATTTTACAGTTGGAGACATTATCAAACTACATTTGGTTAGGGCTAACCTACAGTTATAGTGGTGATTGAATACTTATGACCCACACTGTATCGTGTCTATACATATGACAAATATTTCAATTTTTGCTTTGTGAACAGCAAGAAACTTTTCCTTTTTCCCGCTTTTTCATTCGTTTCGATTTGGTGGCGGTGTGTACGGCCGTAAAAAGTTAACATAAAAATGTCACATTTTGTACGATTGCCAATAACTTTTACTTGATTTCTTTTCTTCGTTTGACGCTTCTGCTGTTGTTGCATTCTTCGTTGCTACTGTATAGCAAGAAACAAACAAGTGGGAGAGAGGGTCGTCCTACGACAACAACTGCAAGCAACAAAGACGACAATAAAACGCAATGAAACTAAAAAATGCATAACAACAAATGTCAACAGATATGTACGTACAAACATGAGTACTCCTGCGCTGTCAAATTTGTATTGGTGATGTTTGTATTTAGTAACCATCAGAGGCAGCAGCAACACCAGCAACAACTAACTACCGGCTATGAGCCCGAAGGTTTTGTGCTTTAGGCCAACAAGTGAGTGGCTGAGGCCGCGTGAGTGCGGGCGTATGTGTGTTCAACGAACGTGACACAACCAAAAATAGGAAACGACCCAAACGGATGTAAAACCATATAATTTTGTTTTATTTTATTGTCAGTCGTATTCGTTTTCGTCTTTTACCGTTATGACAAAATTTTGTCATACACATACATGAGAAATAGTCACCTCTTCACCACCTCACAACGACATATTTAGAATGGAGTAATCAAAAAGTGAAAAAATCCCTCTTGACAATGACACCTGATATGTTTCATGACTTTTTTACAGCTCTAGGGAACGACTCACGCCCAGTGACCTAAATCGTCTCTAAAAATGTTACCCAATTTTTAGTTCCTATTAATATTCAATTATTTTATTATAACTTAATTATTTTATTATCATTTGATTATTTTTTTTTATTCTAGTATTATATTATTACTATTATTATTTAATTGGTAAACAACATTTTAAAGTAATTGATTCTTGTGTGAGTTAATCACCATTATTCCGGTTGGCGGCGTCGTTGTCGTTTTTGTGTCAACATCACTTCATTTCAACGTCGTCGTCACATCAACACTATTTAGGTATTCTGTAACTGTCTTGAGACGACGTTGACTGTTTATCGATAACTTTTTAAAAACCATAAAGCGGACCACACATTTTTCAATCAGGAACATGATCATTGGTACTCGGTGGGATTTATTGTCGCCATTTGACGCCACTTCCGGAGCGCAACAGGAATGTTATCGCTGTTGTTTACATCACTAAATTGCTATAACAATTTTTGTAATCTTTGTTAAATTTTATGAGACAGGGAAAAAGTTATCGACAAAACCTTTGGTGCGTCTTTGACACTCTTAAACAAAGTTGTTAATCTTAGTGAATGAAAGCAGGAAGAAGAAGAACATTTTCCATCTGTACTTCCAAGTATTTTCTTTAATTCCCCAGCAAAAATATATTGGAGTAGTTCCAACGGCTCTACACCTTTCAGTACTACCAACGAAGTACTATGCGCGGATTTTCGGCATACAGGAATCCGAAATTACATTACAAATATTATGGTGATTGTCCGAAGAAAAAGATTATCTGCCACTAATGCTGTTATTGTTCGTCCAAGTTCAATGTCTTCGATAGCTCGATGGTTCCCCCCGGTCGGGGAAAAATTATTAATAATCCCTCGCTACACAACCCCGTAATTTGTGCGGAATACTTTCAGGCATATATAATTTGATTCCGAAAATTTTGGCAACAAATGTTCCACATTGGGCAATTTTTTTTTAAAAATAACTACAAATTTAATCGACACATTGCAAATCGTTTTAAAAACAAACAAAAAAGTTTGATTTGGTGTGATTTGAACCCAGGACCTTCACCAGCTGCCGTTTTCTAGTCGGACATGCTACCATCGTGCTAATTTTGGTGCTGAGTCGTAGCGCTAAGAAACATAATTTATTCTACTTAAAAGTATCCAAATTGGGAGTACTACCCTCCAATGACAACACTATGTAAAAAGGGGCGGTGCAGCACCCAAATTTGCACTACCTCTTACCGCGTAGTTCTGGTGGAAATTCTGGTGATTGGTATACACTTTTTTTGCTGGGTCGTTAAGTCATTGAAATTCTTGAAAAGTATTTAATTTTCTTAACTTTACAGTTGGCACGAGCCCTCGAGGGCACACGCAACCTTTACTGAACCAAGAGCTGGATGTTTTGTGAAATAAAGGACGAAATGCTTGCAGTAAATTCACCATAGACCATTTTCATATGTTTAAGGATTTCAACTGTACTTTTGGCCGCTGGTTCGGCAAATTTGAGAGTAAATTGAAGACATAAATATCTGGAATGAACGCGAGCAGATCCGGCATAAGTGACCTGCTACTGAGGACCGTCGTTTTGAGAGATACCTGACACCGAAGCCAGTAGTTCCAAGTGATGTCTTATTTATGTAAATCAATACCAGCAGCTATATTGAATTCAGGGCAGTGACCGTGTTTAGAACTCAGTTTTTGGCAGTGGCAGCAATTGAGCAAACAGCGGTTACAAAACAGAAACAATTACAAGAGGGGCATTAGAGTTATCATTAGTCGAGGTCATTCAAATAACAATTACAGCCTGTTTCTCTATCTCGTACGAAAGCTTTCGTTCGTGTTCTAGACGAAAGAAAGTTAATTTGAGTTTCACAATCTTGTCGTTTCAAGTCAAATGGAAACATACAATTTTTCAAAACTTTTGAGTACAAATATTGGTTTTTCTATTTCGAATGTGCTGTCAGTTAGGAACAAACACGGACTCAGGCGAACGAAAATTTCGACTTAGATAAACCCAATTTGAGTCGAATCTGAATCCGCAGACAAGCCAAAAGCTTCGTGGGGTTTGAATTTTTCAAATTGTCAAAAGTAATGTTTATAATAAAATTAAAAAAAAAAAAAAAGTAATTCAAATTAAACTACAAATTATAATTGTCATATAAATTATTTGCCCCATGTATGGAAATTGGATGGCATTAGGCCTGGTGTGATATGAACGTTGGATGTTGAAAAGAATTGATTTTTTTTCTCAACAACTTTTAAAACAAAGTTAGTACCCAGCTAGAAAGTTGATCAAATTCTCTTCTAATTTTGATATTTTTTATACTAATCGGAGTTCATTTGCCAGAGTTATGTTCCAAAAAACCATTACAAACCAACATTTGGCACATAAATCGAATACCACCGTTGAATTGCATACAGGTGGTACTGAAATTCATCAAAAAGCAAACATTGACATTAATATAATATTTTTATTCCAGAATACCAATACAAATGCACCGCAGTGACTATAAAATTAATGCACATCTGTTAATAAGGCGAAATTGAAAAAAACTTGAAGAGATCAAAATTTTTCGATTTTCAAAATTCGAAAAAGTCAAATCTGTAATACGAAAAAAAAGTTATTTTTTTTGTGCATTATGAACAATTATGTAAAAATATTAAAAGAAACATATAAAAGGAAAAACCCCCAAAATTTTTCATTTCTTGAAAAGTAGTAAATTTTTGGAAATTTGTCTGAAATATACCCCACTGTGCGATTTCCCATGTTGATACACCACCATAATCCTTGACTCCTTGCCAAAAATTGGTTTTTTACAGAACCTAAAAATGTTTCCCTGATAAAAAGATATTGAATTTTGGCCGATGGAAATCGATTTAGAACCACTGTGCGGCGGAGTTTTTCCATTTAGGCTGTGGGCGGATCGAACTCTTTTAGTCCGTGGTAAAATTGGGTGAATAAATTTTGGTATGGTAGATAAAATTTTGTCATTTGACAGATTATTAACAAATTTTTGACATTCAATCACCGCACAAAACAGGACAATTTAGTGATTGGTGGCGTTGAAATGAAAAAATAAATAAATCAAAAATATGTTGCACTTTGGAAGAATTGGTGCAGTTGCAGTTCAGCCAAAGGTCGTTCTTGTTAATATTCCGCGTAAAAGACAAACGACAAAACCAAAGCAAATAAAACGTTTGTGTCCCGGTTTAGCAAGATGTATTCAATAAGGTGGCGTTGGTTTTAATATGACCTGTTTAAAATAAAAATAAAACTCTAAAAACTACTTAAAATTGCATATATTTATATTTTTTATTTTAAACAATGCAAACACAATTGTTTAAACAACATTTGACAATTTTCGTTGGACAAATGAATGAAACAAACCCAATCAGCATTGTTGATGCTATCACCTTACCAAATACATCTTGTTGTTAAAAAATTTCATTATTTGGTTCGTTGTCAAAATGTATAATAGCCTTGGGGCTAGTCTAATTTTTGACACTAGAAATTCACCACGCAAACTTCAAAATTTTGATCGGTGCAAAATATTTGAACCAATCCGCCCACAGCCTTAGTGTATATTTATACACAACATTGGTTTGCAAAGGCTAATTTTCAAAATACTATTATGGAATTTCGTTCTCCTAAGTTTCGGTGTTTTCAAACTTCAAACTTTTTCGAAATTTAACTTAAAATTCTAAAATGCAATCTAAATCAAAGTCCTTCATATGCAATCGCACAGTAAGGGGTATTTTTTATTGGATACCCCCTTTAATCTCTTTATATATATAATTCTACTGCACGTGTGTTTGTGACTGAACTCCTCCTAAACTTCTGGACCGATTTGAATAAATTTTTTTTATGCGTTTGGGTGGCGCCCTGGGTGGTTTAGATTTACTATTTGGTCCAATTAGACAAAGGGGCGTGGTACCTCCCATACAAATCGCTTGAAATATTATGCAGGACAACGTCTGCCGGGTCAGCTAGTCTTACATAAAATGTGTCATAATCCAATCTAGAATTCTTTGTAAAATTTGCTTTACTGGAAGTTTCCATTCCAAAAAAATATTTTTTCATAAGTCGCTTTAATGCACCCATTCACTTTTATATTCAGATAGCACGATATTCCTTCCCTCTTAATCGCATATGCAAACCAAAATCTAAACCAATATTTATCGGCGACTGGTGCTGCAACGGCTGTCATCGGCTGGTATCTGAGAATTGAAAACGATTTGTCGAGCAAATCTTTAGATTTGATTTCTATTTTTTTTTTAAATTTTATTTCATTCAACACACCTACTCATGTGCCCAATTTTCCCATCATGCGACTGACAACAGCGCCAACATCAGTGAAAGCACGTCCGTCACGTCACTCTTTCGTTTTTCTTTCCCGTAATGTGACCGACCGTCGCCCGTTCTTTGGCCCATTCGAATTGTAGTGCGGAGCAAATAGTGTCAAAAATGTCTGTTGTTTACTGCTGCAGCAAATTGAATACATACATACATCATAGGCCATAAAAATTTAATTTCGAGAAGGAGAAAAACAGTCCTCTTAATGGTTGTGGTGTTGCCAAAAAGTGTTTCAACCACATCTCACACACATCCACATAAAATTCTTTTTGACTCCTCTTCATTGAAAACAAAAATGCAAAACTGCAACATATAGAAACGAAATAGTGGATGGACATTAGGAATGAACACAACTGACAAGCGAGAACCATCAAGGTGTTGACTAAAATCAATGGTTAGTATTTATGTACATGACACAGAGGAGCAGCCTCTCAACAGTCGACAGTCACGAGATTGGCACGAGTTGGTCCATTGCAAAACTAAAGTCTTGAGCTTGAATAATAAAATAAAAAAAAAGTACAAGTAAAAAGGCCGAAAATTAAAATCATCCCTAATGAATTGGAACGTAAATCACGACGATACTGCAGGCAATTCTTATTGCCGGGTATGGATTGTGTTGATTTTAGGCAACAACAAATATCATGTCTAATGGGAACCGATAGTTCTGTGGAGATGGAAAGAAGAGTTTGCAAATTTGTTCTTACGTGTTCTGCTTGCGATATTTTTCAAACACTGGCATCATGGGGAATTCCCAATTAAAATGAGTTTTCGTTTGCATTTACAGCCTGTTTCTCTATCTCGAACAGAAAGCTAAGCGAAGGAAAATCAGTCACGAACATTCGACTCAAATTGGCTTCCAATAAGTCCAACTTATCGTTCGCCTGACTCTATGTTTGTTCCCAACTGACAGCAAATTTGTACTGAAAAGTTTCGAAAAATTTTATGTTTCCATTCGACTTGAAACGACAAGAATGTGGAACCCAAATCAACTTTCTTTCGTCTAGAACACGAACGAAAGCTTTCGCTCGAGATAGAGAAACAGGGTGTTACTCGTAGTTTGATTAATTTTTCAATAGCAACATTCCAAATAACCGCTGATGAAGATCTGTGGCTAGATCTGAAATAGTTAAACGGAAACATGGATGCATTTTGCTAAACTTCTTTTGAAAACTATATCTCTATTAAGAGATACCGAATGGTCTTGAGCTTGAATAATAAAATAAAAAAGAGCAAAAATATTTAAAAACATAACTCACAATTATTGGTTGTCTGATGATGAGCTTGTTATGGAACTCGAAATTAGTCGTCGGTGCGTGTTCTTCCTGAATTGTCGATTATTCCAACCACACCCAGCCATTTTTCACTTCGAAATATTTCTCTGGCCAGTTGTAGTACGAGGGAGCTTTTGCTACACTAATTGTTTGAAAAGGGGCTGTACCAATCGCAACTTCGGCTCTTGCGAACTGCGGTTGTCACGATATAATTTAGATCCCACAAACGAAGTTCGGTTGAAGCAATCTCGAATAGTTTGTGACAAATTCTAATGCGGTTGTCGCAAACTCGCAAAACTACAATGGCTAGTGTGCGCGGCTCTTATGCATGAGAACGTGGATCCGATCCCTGCTCTAACCACCTTACATTTCCTTCGACGACGGTCACCTCGCTTAGTGATGGCGCCACTATCGAGTATTTAGCCATGAAAAAGTGAGTGAAATATTAGTAAACGCACAGCTCACTGGTTGTGAGAATCTCTCCCCAATCCCTTAATTGGATGTAATGGGAAACGGTTTTTTTGTCGCAAACTCTAATATGGATGAGATGGCACCTAATGTGGCTGTGACAACTTCTAAATTAGGTTACAGCAAATTTTGCAACAGAAGATCCGCTCCTTTTAGTTCACTATTCCCTCGCTCGCTTAAGCGATTCACGAGTACGAATCTTTTTAACTTAGATTTCGAGTTATAAAACGAGCGAGTTATTGAAGATTCAGCTCGCGTTTTTCCGAAACTTGCTTCAGACTGTCAGTTATTCGCATGTCTAAGAGCTTGGGTTGTTTGGGTGCAAATATAACGTGTTTGATGATTGTCGCAAATATATTATACTTTTACCCAAACACATTGTGTTTGCTATTCAATATATCATGTTTGGGACACAGTGATTAATTGGTTAAATATAAGAGACAAGTGTTTTTTTTTTGTGTTGAACATGACCGACACTAAAGAAAAAAAGCAGCAGATTTTGAATTCACGAGGACAATGCTTGCAAACATGTACATGGTTCCTGTTATATATTGCTGAGGCCGTTATTTTTCAGCGTGTATAAGTTTGCATGTACTAAGGCGTGTATACCCACATGCTCTATAACCAGTGAAACAAAGAAGGTACCCCAAAATCTCGACAGCTTATCCGCTCTAACGTTCCCTGGAATGTTCCTGTACCTTCGCACCCATAAAAGGAGTTATGGGAAATTTTTTTGTATCAGGCCCAGCAACATATTGCAGGAAACATGTACATGTTTGCTGGCACTGTTTTCGTGAATTGAAGATCTGCTGCTGTTTGTTTCTTTATTGTCTGTCACGTTTTTGTTTTTACCAGGTTTCAACAAGCAAAGCCACATTCGGGCCTCATAAACATATGTATTATAGCGTATTAATCATTGTGTCTCAAACATGTTATATTGAATAGCAAACACAATGAGTTTGGGCACAAGTATAGTATATAAAAGCTACAAACACATTATATTTGCCTCCAAACATTAAAACAATTCAGAATTTTCAGCATGTGGTAACAAACAGTCGAACGAAAATCTCGATTTAGGGGAACTCAATTTTAGAAGAATGCGAGTGACAGCCTTACGTTCGCTTAGCTTTTCGTTCAAGGCCGGGGACAGGCCATTAAACACGAATAAGAAATATAAAACACTCGCTAAACAAATTTATTGTAGATGGTGAATGTCTAATTTAATTTTTCTTCTTTTAACCCTTCTGCACAAATTCAGATTATACCCCTCATAAACAATTTGTGGGTCAATTTGACCCAATATGAAAAACACATTCGTATGACGGTTAATTAATTTTTTTTTATTATTTGAACATAAAATATACAAATTCAATATTTATTTTAAGACAAGAAGTTTAATTCTGGGTGTTTATACTTATACACAACATGTTGTTTGCATAAATTGTTTTTGCATGTATTGCGACGAATTGAGTGGTTGTTTGAGTTTTTGCTATGTGGACAAACAAAAGCGTCTTTGTCTTTTTCCCAATTACCCAAAAAGCAGGAGGTAGAATCTTGAAACTGAATGATCTTCGATGAACTGGGAGTGTCGGCTACTACAGCTTCCTGGATCTTTGCCAAAAAAATTTTCCCAGAAGGCCCATAGGGCATTCGCGAGCATTGGTGGTCAAAATGACCCACAAATTGTATACGCGTAGGTAAAGTATTTAAAATGTAATGAAAAAAAATTGGCTAGTCGCGAAAAAATTATTTTTACTTAAAATCCATCAGAAGGCCCTGACTGAGGATATGAAAAAGTTGTATAAACTTGCAGCCATCCTAAGACATGATTTTCGACGGTTGTTCTTCAAAATTGGGTCATTTTGACCCAATTTGTGCAGAAGGGTTAAGGAAACCCCGAAATAACCTCTTTTACCGGTTTTACCAAAATCAAAAACCGACACCAAGTTTCGTGAAAAATTGAGTTTTCGAACAAACTGTAATCTAGTTCTTTCACAAATTAAATATTCGAACAAACCGGTTTTAAAAAAATATCATGTGTGACACTTTGGTCTTATAACAAGCAGACGAAATACATCACTGGGAGTCTACTAAAGAAAACTGGACCGATAAATATGTGGACCAATAAAAGACAACGTTGAGTATCGACGACGTATGAACCACAAGCTGTATGAACTGCATCCTGACATAGACATAGTTGGGAGAATTAAAATAACGCGATTACGCTAGCAAGTCTATGCCAGTTGCGAAATGCCAATTAAGTATGAACTTCTCATGCATTAACACATCCAAATAACAAAAATGGCTCAGAACAACGATAACTTAAAATACATTAAATCTAACGAAAATTGGAAAATGGATATTTTTTATATACAGTGTTGGCCATACAATTAGACACGCCACTTTAAAATTTGTATTGTTTAACAGAATTACTTCCATAAAACGAAAATTACAAAAGAAAATATTCAGTATTGTAAAACTGGCTTATTGCTACACTTTCTACAAGTTATATTCCTGTATAGTGGAAACTACATTTTCTAATAGATCTCTAAAAGTCGATGGTCCATGCAATTAGAAACGACGACAAAAACAATATTTTATTCCATATTTTACAGAAAAATTTAATAAATTCAAAAACGATGTACAGGTAGACAGTCAAAGTTTCTCTCCCCTCAAATGCCAACAAACACAACGAGTGAAACCTAGTCATTCTCTGTTCTCTCACTTACTCTCTTCATTGAATATTTCAATACGCGAGCAGTTTATTGATAGTGTTATTGTATATACATAACTACAAATTCCGACCATGTTGAAGTAAAATTACATAAACTATGCAAAAAGTATGAAATAATCAAGATATGATGCGTGAGAGAAATGCCTTTGAGTGAATTTCTAGCATTTTTTGGTTCTCTTTTACCAGGGTTGCCAAATTGCGCACATCTTCTGGTCGTCTAATTCTAGATAAAATAATACAAAAGACGTTTAATACTGTGTAGGGTATCCCTTATTTTGTATGACAACGGCCAATCTCTGAGGTAAACTTTCTACCTAAATTTGGCATCCGATGGTAATCCGGTATGTGATGGAAGTCGATCGATTTAAATCGAATACGATTTGACACAATAATTATGTTTTTTGTGCAAATAATGGATACGAGTATCAAATAATTTATTCCTGTTTTTCTGCCATTAAATAATGCATATATAAAATATATCTTCCAGCCGATGCTATCCCAAGGATAGCGAAATATCAAAAAAAAATATAATTAATTAATAAACACGACCAAACACTCGGACAATTTAATTTTTGAAATATTTGTTCCCTAATATTAGCAGTTATGCCAATAAAATTCGTCAAATAGTCAAATCGTATTCGATTTTGACTCGATCGATTTTCATCACAAAATGTTCACCATTTCTTGAAGTTTTTGTTTTTATATGTCGTTCGACATCTGGACATTAGTTTTCAATTGAATTTAAGTTCGAACTTTGTGGTGGCTAGACGAAAACATTGGTATGCGTATCCATAAGCCATTGCTTCACAACTGGGTAAGTACGCTTAGGATCGTTGTCCTGCTGGAAGATATATGTAACTGACATATTTTCTAACGAAAAAGGTTCAGTTGTATTTTCCAGAATATATTTATATTGGTGTTGATCTATTCAACGCCATACCAACTAAATTCACCCCATATCATCACATTTCGGCCTCCAAGTTTTAGATTTTTTAATTTAATTTAATTTATTCATTCAATAACCAAGCAGTAATGCCATTTACGTTAAGCGAATCATGAGCATGAACAACAGTTATCGTTGATGTTTGTTGTCGATTTACCGACCTTCTTGATACTAAACAAGAACGTAATCGAAGTTGTTCGCATCACTATCATGTTCACAAAATTTTTGGTTCAAATTTTTTTTTCAAATTCGTCAGCCAAATAAAAAGTTATCGACCAAGCTCATGTTCATGAATGACAAGTCTGTGGTTCACTTTAGCTTTTCCATCCGAACCAAATAAATTAAGCTTTGATTCCTCGCTTCAGAGTATTGTTTTTCAACAATTAATCGGTTTTTGAAGGTGCTAATTGGCAAATTAAAAACTTTTTGCATCCATGCAGACCAGCTTCTTGTAATCCACGTGTAATGTTTCTACATAAAATGGTTGTCGATATTTTGTGAGATTTGGTATGTTGCAATAGCATTAATTTCGCATAGTGATGCGAACAATTTCGATTACATTCTGTTTTTGGTACCAAGATGGAGGGTAAAAGTCTGTGGTTCGCTTAACAAATACTATGAGAATGCCTAAAGGTATGCTATAAAAACTGTAATTTTCAACTACCATCCCCGTTGCAAGTGAACTTCGGGGTTTCATTTAAAATGTGATTAGAAAAGTAAAGTTATATCAAAAGATATAAGCAATAAGAAACTTTACAGCAATAAAATTTGAAAAAACACAATCTCTTCTACATAAAATACTTAGTTCGTAGTACATGATTTTAAACATTCGAATGTTTTGTGTTATTAATAATTCAATGTAACATTTTCATCCCTAGTCCGGTGTGGTGGCAATAGGACATTACTTTTCTATACGATATGTGGGCAAAATTTTCCACTTACACACACACAATGTGTTTGTAAAAATACATATGTATTGTAAAGTATATGTGTACTTGTTTTATGGCTCATAAAGTAAATAAATATTGTTATGCCTCTATAGAGACGTTGCCAATTACTCTGATGGCGGCCAACAGGGTTGTACATAATTTCAAATTTAAATTAATTCGAGCAGAAAGCTACGACGAATAATATAAAACGACAATAACAACTTACCTTCTTTTTGTCTCTCATCGAGCCTTTGCCTCGAACCATTATTTTGCAGCCAGTCTCTTGTTCCAACTGTTTGGCTGTCATGCCACGTGGACCCAAAATTCTACCAACAAAATTGAACTGCAACGAAAACGAAACGAAAACAAATAAAATATGAGTAATTGTATTATTTATCTTTATTTATTCATTTAATATGTTTGTGTAATTTGAAATGTCTGGCAAGACTTTTTCTCCTGATGATTTATTAAACAAGAAAGTAGGACAACTGGCTTACATCATCATCACAACTCCAAACCAGAATTCTCACAGCCAAGCAATGCAATGATTTAACCGCAATTACAGCCACAGGTAGGTAGGGTGGGTGGTTAAAGCCAATTTGGTAGATTCAAGGTTTCCTATAATCGATCGCAGTTTAATTCCCTCCGTTAAAGGTTTCTAATGAAAATTGTCAAATTAACCTGTCAAAACTGTTGCTGTTGCTTTTGATCGCTCTAGCCTGACGTCAACAAGCATTTTCAAGTCGCTCATTTGTTCTCAAAGTCAAAATTATTATTGCCAGCGTTTTGTTTTTGTTTGCATGCACGATTGACTGGCTGACTGTTGCGCGTCTTGGTGATTGGCTGACAACAAGCGACAGAGAATATCACAAACGGCATGGAATGGCATTAAAAACAATCAACGATATTTGACCTGAGGGCAAAACGCCTTAAATCGCAACGATGTGTTGGCCACCCCACCAAACAAACCAAGGCACCACCGCATGAGCGGCAGCAGCAGCTGCCACCCACAGTATGAAATGATTGAATTGTAATCATTTCAACTGTTAACTTACGAAAAGTACTTGAACGCCTTGGAAGTTGTTGTTGTTTTTTTTTTTTTTTTGTTTTTGGCTCATCACACGAGACAGTGAGTGCCTGGCGTATCTTTAACCTTTTTGGCACCAGTAATCGCACGAAACCACCAATTAGTACAAAGAGTATTTTGTATTGGCATTAAAACTGGCAAATTTAGTGCGGTTTACATTATGGCACACATGAATGGACGAACATGAACACTTTGTCGCTTTATCGTATTAAATTGTTGTGATTTCTCAGGAAGCATTGAACGCATTGCAGACTGTTACGTACCCTACATTAAATCTTGAATTGCACATATTTCTGAAGGTAATTTTTTTGTTGACAGTGATTTTGCGCAGGCAATCTTCTATGGTTTAAACTCTGACAGCCTGTTTCTCTATCTCGAACGAAAATCAGTTATTCACATTCGACTCAAATTGGGTTCCTCGAAAGCGAACCACAGACTTGTCATTCACGAGCATGAACATCAGCTATCGTTGATGTTTATTGTCGGTTTACCGCCCTACATTATACCAAATTAGAATGTAATCGAAGTTGTTCGCATCACTATCATGTTCACAAAAATTTCTGGTAATATTTTTTCAAATTCAACAGGTAGATAAAAAGTTATCGCCCAAGCTCATGCTCATGAATGACAAGTCTGTGGTTCGCTTAAATCGAAATTTTCGTTCGCCTGATTCTATGCTTGGTCCCTACTGACAGCACATTCGAAATAGAGAAACCAAAATTTGCACTGAAAAGTTTTATTTTCATTCGACTTGAAAGTGCAAGATTGTGGAACCCAAATAAACTTTCTTTCGTCTAGAACACGAACGAAACCTTTCGTTCGAGATTGAGAAACAGGCTGTAAACTTATTGTTACAGCATTTTTGAAAATGCTTTCAGAAATTTACCAAAAAAAAGACATCGTCGAGGGTTTGCCATTTATATTTCTGGCCTAGCCAATTTTTAGTGTTCCCAGAAGCGAAATTCGGTACAATCGAAAAATCCATCTCAGTTAAAAAATATAATTAACTAGTGAACATTTTAGTGCGATCATTTAACAACTTTCCACGTGAGTTATCAAGAGAAGTATGCATTGAAGACGATCAAGGAGTAGACGATCAGAAGATGTGCGCAATTTAGCAACCCTCGTAAAAGAGAATCAAAAGGTGGTAGCAATTCATTCAAACGTATTTCTCTCTCGCGTCATATCTTTTTACATAGTTTATGTAATTTTGCTTCAACATGGTTGGAATTTCTATAGTTATATAGAATAACACTGTCAAAAAGCTGCTCGTGTATTGAAATATTCAATGAAGAGAGTAAGAGAGAGAGAGGCTGATTAAGGCTTCGCATTAGAGTGAAGATAAATTTTGACTGTCTACTAAATTACATCTTTATATTCCGATGATACACCAAGAGCATAAAGTAATTATGGTATAGAGAAGAAAATTTACTCATGGAGTGGAATGCCAACAAAGAAAACGAGTGAAGCGCGTCGTTTCTCTGCTTTCTCTCTTGCTCTCTTTGTTGAATATTTCAATACATGAGCAGTTTTCTGATGATGTTACAGTATCTAACTATAGAAATTCCAACCATAGTTAAACAAAATTACATAAAGTATGTAAAAAGTAGGAAATAATCAAGTTATGACGCGGGAAAGAAATGCGTTTGAGTGAATCGCGTCGACTTTTTTGGTTCTCTTCTACTAGGGTTGCCAAATTGCGACGAGTTTTTCTTCTCTACTTGAACATTATTTTTGCCAATAGTACTGTAAAAATGCGTTATAATGAATTTAATTTGGCGCCGCCATTCGCTTCAGGACGCATTTCGTGCTGGTCGTCCAAGATCAGTTGTTGTGCCAGGAAACATCGATGCTGTGCCTGAACTGGTATTGCAAGGTCGACGACATGTGGCACACCGTGATATAGAGGCAACCCTGGACATCCACTCCCATGTATTTAATAATACATGAACATTAGGCCGTGAAAAACTTTTGCTGACGAGGGATAACGCATAATTTGTCAATCGCTCAAAAATGGCTCGTGCAGATTGGTGCCAGCAAATGTTGAAAAAATGCAATGGATACGTTTCAAAAGAAGTCTAAAGGTAACAACGGCCGACGCATTATGGATGCATGTTAACCCGCGATAACCCAGAAGATTACTCATACAATTTTAATCTGTAAAAACTGAAGTTTAATTTTTTTTAAATTGGTGTACATTTTGATGCAACACTGTTAGTTACTGAAAAAAAAAAGCAAACATAATAAAAACATACACAAAAAATCAACTGTGTGACAGATGGAAGCCGATCGAAAATTTTCCTACATGTCGCCGCCACAAAAACATTTTTGAAGCTCACGCCGCCGCCAAAAGAAATGGTTTAAAATTGTTCAATTTTATAGGTTCAGTTATTTAAAAAATATCCCAAATTTGTGCACACAGGTTAAAACTAATAGCGGCCAACAAATTTTTTTGTTGTGCCGCCGGCTTTGATGATTTTGTCACGGCGCTGAGTTTGTCTAAGCACGAAGTTGCCAACTGAAATGTCAATTTAATCCCAAATTTGGTGGTGTAAACGGCAAATATTAGAGAACAATGTTATCGCTAACCTGGCCGCGATAAAATGCGGTGTAAATGCGTTATAAGACTAAACAACAATCGACTGTATGGGTCTTCCAAGACGAGTCAAAGTCACAAAAAAATTTTCACGTATGAAGCACTTCAAAACAAATTGTGGCCTGTTTCTTCCGCATAACTGGTCATGTGGCAACTAGTGAGAAGTGCGGTTCCGCGAAATTGAAGAGCCGTCTCATCAAATTGCTGTCCCAGATTAAAAATAATTTTATAAATAAAATTTGAAAAAAAACACATTGTCATACCCTCAAAAGTTAAAACTTTTGGTTCCTTTGGAACCGAGTCCTGTTATTCTGGAACAGTTTCACGGTTCTTTTAAAACCGATTTTCAGTTCTTTATAATCGTTTCCCGACCTTATTGGAACCGTTTTCGGTTCCTTTGAACCCGTTTCTCGTTCCTTTAAGCACCGTTTTCTGTCAATTTCGGTTCATTTGAAAACGTTTTCGGTTCTTTTGGAACCGTAATTCGGCCCCTGTAAGAACCGGTTCGGTCGGGTTTTGTACAGAACCGCTTCTACAGAACCGGATCCTCGATTATGGGCATCACTAGTTGCAACAGTTACGTTAGAACACTGTAGGACAGTCAATTCTAAATGGTACACAATCATTTGTTTGCCCGAAATCTTTTAGTGGATTAAGGAAAACGAACACCCAAAAGAAGAATCATTCTCCATCACGACAGTGCTAGCTCTCAGCCCCGATCACAATTTTGATTTGATGGTTCCTCCACCTTACAGCCCCGATTTGTGCACCAAATTATTTCGTTTTGTTCCAGCACATTAAAACCAAATTGCGTGGTCAACGTTTTTTGACGACTGAAGAAGAGGCTGCTGCGTCCAAAACGCATGTTTTGAGGCTACCTAATTAGGAATGGTATGTATCCTGATCATCATGGATATAAGTTTGAAAACCCATAAAAGCCATTTCGAATATTAACCCAATAACGGCTGACCCCGATTGCACTTTTTAAATTTAGTGTCATTTTTTTTTGTATAAGTGGCAACTCTGAAATTTGCCAGCTGTCACATATGTTTTTTCCGATTATTAAAAAAGGAGCGCTTTACGAAAGAACAACGCGTTATAATTGTGAAAACTTATTACAAAAATTTGGAATGTTATGCTGAGACCGCTCGCAAACTTCTAAGAATTTTCAGTCGAAAATGTGCAGCTAATGTGGCAACCTTTCGAAGAGTGGTCAAAAATTTTGAAGACACAGGGTCGGTTATGGAGAGTAACGTACCGGTCCGTCTCTTGAAAACATTGCTGCTGTAAACGAGAGTGTCGCCGAAAACATCAATTCGCCATCGTTCTCAACAACTTCATGCGTACAAAATTCAGCTTCCTCAGGAGCTCAAACCAACAGACCATGGAAAGCACCGGCAATTCGTTGAATGGGTAATGGAGCAAAGTGAAATCAAGTGAAAGTTTTCAAAAAAAAGTCATCTTCTCCAATGAATCGCATTTTCATCTGAATGACACAAAATTGTAAAAATTGGGACTCAGAAAATCCTCATGCAATCCATGAGAAACAAATGCACCCACAACGAGCAACTGTCTGGTGCGGATTTTGGTCAGGCGGTGTGGCCTTACTTATTTGAAGATGAGGCCAAAATTTCGGCATTCGTCACAGGAGCATTATAACGGAGTTCTTGTGGCCTCAACTGGACGGCATGGATCTGGACGACATGTGGTTTCAGCAAGACGGCGCAACCTGCCACACCGTTCGTGAAACATTCGATTTATTGCAACAACGATTTCCAGATCAAATTATCTCAAGAAATTCTGATGTCAACTGGCCACAAAGATCTTGCGATTTAACGCCGTGCGAGTTCTTTCTTTGGGGTTTTGTGAAATCTCGGGTTAATGCGAATAAACCAGAAACAATTCCTGCGCTCAAATCCGAGATCGAACGCGTCATCGGTGAGATACAGCAACATCTCTGTGAAAATGTCATGAAAAGAATAATGGCCTGTTGACAGAGCCATGGGGGTCATTTGACGGATATTTTATTCAATACATAATCGGAACATGTCTTCTTTACAATCAAATAAAAAAATCACAACTATCTCAAAAAATACGTGTTTTTATTTTAAAATGAAAAAGTGCATTCTTACTGAGACTCCCGTTATAAGGATAAAGAGTTTTTTTTTCATGAAACGAAAGCGAAAATTATTCCAAATTTGTGAAGTGTATAGAAACAAAACAACAAACAAAATATTAAAATCTCAAATTTTGACTTGTTACACTTTTGAAGTAAGGGTGTGCGATATATAGCAAAAAGCGTGACATTTGAAACCTAATATAAAAATATCTACGGAAACAGAAACACAAGAAAGAAGAAACGCAAGGTATCACCGCCCCTTCAAATACCCCTTTTGATTTTATTGGCATAGTAGATGCTAAACAAATGCATCTTTTGTCTCATGAAGGGTACAGCTGATTCGAATTGTATCTAAGAAATTATCGACTTGCTACTGGTACTATGTGTCAGAGAAACATTGTATTTTTTTCTTGTTTTGCAGCCAATTTAACGATTACAATATTGTTAAATTGGCTGCAGTTGTGTTTGTTTTTTTCTTTAGCATTTTGTGATGGCAATCAATCACAAAACTTCATTTACATAAATATTCCACACTTGACACGGCGGCGGCAACATTTAATGGTTGTCAGTTTCAATGCACTCGTCTTTGGATATGTGGAAGCATTAAACATCTTTAAAGATTCCAATCAATTTTTAGCACTTGTTAATGGGGATCTATCTGTCTTTGACTATCGACAATCTTTGATTATAATCAGAAAACTCCGAAAACGTTTGATATCTAGAACAGTACATACATGCAAATCTATGTACGTATTTTGTGTCATTAAAACGAAGATTTTTATATATATGTATATAAATATAAATATATAGGTCATAAATTATAATTTCTTAAATTGAATATATGTTTTGTATAAAATGATATCCACCCACCCCAAAACGCATTTGAATGTGTAGATTTGAAAAAGCAAACAATTTTATAGGCTAATCAATAAAGGTGATTCAGTGTTGGCTGTCACATTAAGAATTCTACATATCGTCAGCTAAAATGTAAAACAACGTAACTACAATTTTCATATTTTTACAAGAGAAGAAAATGACACCACCGTATAAAATGACACAGACAGAATGCAGTTTGGTCAGATTCGAAAATATGTTTGCTAAATCTTTATCCGCCACTATTTTATGCGTTTTTATCCTTTTCAGTAGAATAATGAACATTGTAGTTAACGTTGTTTTGCATTTCAGCTAACAATACCAAAAATAAAAACTTCAGAAATTTTTACTTTTTAAAATTAACAGCTTGAATTTCACTTTTCACTTTAGACAAAAAATATCGATTGATGCTTAAACCGTCCCAAAATATCGATAAATTGCATAAATAACTTCTGCACTCAATCGCAATAATATCAAATACCTAATAATGGGTCTTCCAATAGGTACTTGACAACTTTGAATTTAATTTGTGAACGCACTATATTTCACTGAGCATTTAACTGTTACTTTCCTCTTTTTCAGTAAACTCAACATTTTCATCATGGTAAAGTACACGAACGAACAACGTATGCAAATTATAAAAATGTACTACCGAAATTCGGAGTCGGTGATCGCAACTTTAGGAGCGTTAACTCCAATTTTCGTCGTTATTCTCGCCCTAGTAGACAAGCAATAACAAGTTTAGTACAAAAATTTGAGTCTGCATATTCATTGGATGATGCTGCCGTTCCAGTGAGACAACGGGTTGGTCAAAGTGACGAAAATATCGCTGCCGTTCAGGCGTCCGTAACAAACGATCCAAATCGGTCGATTCCGCGGCGTTCTCAAGAACTGAGCATTGCCAAGACCACTTTATGGTGAATTTTGCGTAAAGAACTTGGTTTACACCCATACAAGATCAAGCTGACTCAAGAATTGAAGCCGATGGACCATTTGACGCGACGTACGTTCTCCGATTGGGCTCTGGAGAAGATGCGCCAAGATGATGAATTTTATCGCAAAATCATCTTCAGTGACGAAGCTCATTTTTGCCTCATCAATAACCAAAATATGCGTTATTGGTTTGATGAAAATCCACATATGCCTTCATGAATCACCACTTCATCCACAAAAAGTAAATGTTTGGTGCGGTTTGCATCGGCCCTTTTTTTGATGACAATAACGATCGTCACGTTACTGTGAATGGCGATCGTTATCGCCCCATGATTACCGATTATTTTAGGCCCGAATTGGAAAACATGGACTAGGACGACATGTGTTTTTAACCATTTTTCATATTTTTGAATAAAATGACTTCTAGCTAAAAATCGCTTGCTTGTAACCAAAACACGACTAATGTCTATGGACATTATGACACCTTAAAAAGTGTCATAAGGTCCATGGACACTTTTATGGTGTCATAATGTCTATGCCAACAAACCGATGACGTTGGAAGAACTCAGAGCCAACATTGAACGAGAAATAGCTGCCGTTACGGCCGAAATGTGTGACCGAGTCATCGAAAATTGGGTCCAACGAATCGACCGCTGCCGACGTGCCCGCGGTGGCCATATGAACGAAGTCGAGTTCCATTCATAAATGTTTTGATTGTATTTCAAGTCGATCATAAAGTTTTGGAAATATCTCAAATGGTTCTCGTTTTATTTAAAAAAAAAATTCAAGTCCTTATTGGAAAACCCTTTATTATACGATGGCGGTTTGAATGATCTGTGACATATTTTTGAGAGAGTAAGATAGATTTTAGAAGAAAATATCACAAAAAGTACACAGACGACATCCAGTAAAAACTTGCAAGAAATAAGAACTTTTGTATGTAAACAGCTGATTTTCAATGTAAACATTAGAAGAACCAAAAACCACAGTTTGAAAAAAACATCAATGAGTATTCGAACTCATGGGCGATGTGTTAACACCTTTTTGTTACACGGTACCTGTTCGATTTCTATGAACACATTAGTAAATGTTACATTGGAAAATAAAAAAGTATGTATAGTTTTTGTGCTGAAGGCTCTTTTGCAATTGCACTTTCTTTTTTCTTACATATTGTTAAAATAAATAAAGCAATATTTAGCTCACTGAAATAATTGTTTTTGTTTTGTCATAAACAGAGCGATGACAAAAAGTATTGAATAGTATAGATAACATATTGCACTCTTTTTCCGCTCTAATGTAGAGAGTCTGAGTAAAAGATGAGAGTCAATATAAATGCACCATTTCGGCAATGTTATTACATAAAACAATACAAAAATCATAAATGTTTCAAAAGACATCAATAAGGCTGTTTTTTTATTCCATTAAGCTATCGCCACTTACGACTTTCCAAATAAAACGATCCACACTTAATACTACGAAATGTGTCAACATTTGCTGTAATGGGTGACATTTTGTTTTCGTTCATTCGTTTCAGTTGTCAAATTCTACGCAAATATATACCTACAATACAAAGAAGTCTAAAAACAAAATAACATATGATTTTGATAAGTGAAACGAAAAATGACAGAAAAAATTCCATAACCTGTTTAAACAACTATACCTGATTGATAATTCTACAATGATAAATATGTATTTATAACATTTACCGCACGTTGTGAACAATTCCAATTTTGTTTTCAATCGGAAATAAAAATCTATCCTTTAAAATTCGATATATAAAAGTATACGTAGTCTTCCATTTAATAAAATAATTTAAATGAACTGACCAAGTGTAAGCCATTTTGCAAATTTCTGCTTTTGAGTCTCCTTCACAACATTTTCATTCACATGAAATGATATCAAAATTTATCTAAGATAACTTTTTGTTCCCATTTCTTGAAATTGAAAATGTGGCAACATTGCCATTGCTCAAGTCGGAATTAAAGTGAGAAATTGAAATGCCACTTAATATCGCTTTGCTGTCCCGTACAAATTAAGCTATAATTAGCTTTAGCGGGGTAAAAAAACACACTTAATGTTTGACATCAAAATTATGAATGGACCAAATTATGACAAACAGAGAGTAATACGTTTTGAATCATTCGCCAGATGTCGCCAGTGCTTTTGAGTCATACAATTCGTTCCATGAGTTCTCTATAGTATTCAATACTCTTTGGCGACGACGACCTGTTTGTTTGTTCGCTGCCGCTACATCAATACCATCATACATACATATTTTCAGGCAGAGAATATTGTTGTACAACAACCACGTATATGATGCTAACGCTGTGTGTTGTTTGCATGTGCTCACTTTGATAGATTACTCTACCCGTGCCTATAGATGTTAACACATCAAAAAAACATTAAAAATCACCAAATCTGCCTTCTTTTTTTTAACCATAATCGTTAAACAAATAATGTTTTCTCTTAAAAAACAAACTTCCAATGATTACTTTGTTACTTTATGTTTAGAAATATAATAGGTACTTTAGAAATATGATTTTGTTTGGTTACATAAAATACATGTTTCAAACATAGTATGTTACTTCTTGTAAATTCTTACTGCCAAAAATTTCTCCAGTAAATATTTGTACGTTCTCTATCATCAAACTGTCACAATAATCTCTCACTTGCTCTTTCGTTACTGGCTTCCCTGCAAACCACGTCTACCAAAAAGTATGCGAAAGCACCAACACATTAAAACAATTTTTCTTCGCTACTAACACATGCTACCCGCATTTCTGGCACAATATTTGGAAGATCTACCAGAAACTCTTCCTAGTGCACAACATTTTCCTATCCCCATATTGTCGTCTTTGTCACTCTATTTGTCTATTTCCAGGGGAAAAAACGGCAGAGTAACAGAGAAAGCGCTATGGAATCTAGTATGCGTGAAAACAAGATGAACAATCACATGTATTCACATGTACACTATTTTAATTGGGTAGAATTGTCACGAGCATGTGTATTTTTCAAATAAGACTTCCTGGTAGAATACCAGATATATACCACGGTAGATTTTTGGTAGTTGGTTTGCAGGGTTTTTGGTGTAAACACACAACTTCCAATAACAATTTGTACAAATTGTTATAAATGATCAGTTCGCAGACAGACGACCTTCTGAGTGGTGTCATTGAAAGAGATGAACAATTATCATTACATACCACAGAATAATTACACAACTCACCACTGCTCTCGTCTGATCTCACACATACGACTTACGAGGAAGTAAGTGCTCTAATACTACTGTGGTAGTTATAACTTCTGGGTACTTCAAAACCGGAAATTAATATTATTATCATATTTATTTACTTGTGTATTCCCCCCCCCCCCTACATCCTCCTTCATTAATACTTCCAACCGATCTTTCTTTGTTGTTGTCTCTCGTCGTTGAATTTTTGCAAGAATTTCAATATGAAAAAAAAGGTATTAGAGACAAATTATTTTTATTTTATTTGGTCTCGTCGGCACATGCACACAAGCACGCACGCACTTACTACGACCTCTCCACGAATACACACCTTAGAACGTATCGTGTTGTCGCTGTTGTCTTCGTCTTCATTATTGTTGTCGTGTGAACTCGTATTACTTTACGAGTGTCTATTTTTTACTGTGGCACACTTTTTCGCAGCAACAAGAAGAACAACAGCAATCATGAGTTGTTGCTGTTTTGCACAGTTTTGTTGGTAGTCGTATTAAAGAAACCCACAAACAACGACAACAACAACGCATTTATTGTTCATTCATGCGTGTTGAGGTGTAACAATTTACTTGGCTTGCTGGTCGTGTTGTTGGCCGTTTTTGTTTTGTTTTTGCATTGGTTTGTTTTGGGTTTAAGTCATCATTCATAACCTATAATTGAAAGTTTTTTTTATTGTTGTTTTCTTTTTTACCAGCCAACAACAAACACCAGTTTACATAAACACATACACACATGTACTACTTATGTTAATGTTTGTGCATGCCATGCCTTGGCTTTAATAGCCGCCTGACATTATGCGCTTTGTAAACCATAAAAACGTAACTAATTGATTTGTGATTCTTCCGTTTACATGGTAAACGTTTTTAACTCTGCCGCTGCTGTTGTTAAAACAATTTTGCCGCCGCGGTTTGTTAGTCTGGGGCTGTAAATTCACACCAATCCCACACCTGCTGTTGCTGCTGCTGCTGCTGGTGAGGAGTTTTGCTTGTGTTGTTGCGTGTCAATCATCAAGTCGATGGTGTGCGCACCGACAAACACAACAAACAAATGAAGTCATGGCTTTAAAACTGTTTGATTGCCGTTGTGCTGTGCAAGTCTACATAAGTAAAACCGATATTGCCCTGGGGCCAAATTTGCCAAATTAAAACTGCATTAGATGTAGGACATGATTATGTACTCGCTTTGTGCTCTACAGTTCCATTTGCAAACATTTGTATGTTCATCGGAATGTCAACACTAATCCCGACTCCCACAAACAGCAAACCCATTAGTTTTTCCAGGGTTAACTACTACTACATACTTTGTTACCATGGCACGTCTGGCTTATAAATTGCAGATTAGTAAGTTGCATTGTCGTTATACTGGAAAGTCGTTGTTGCTGCTCTTAATAACCTTTAACAAATACATAATAACATTTCCGAGTACGAAACTATCGCTAGCCATGAGGCAGTTAATAAACATGTCATTATTTTTAAGGCCGTGGTGGGTATTCCTTTCAGTTTAATCTAAGTTCACCTCAGTTCATTACTTTAAACTTTATTCTATGGTTAAACTTACGAGTCCCCTTATTAGGACCTTAGTTCGTGTTTTCATGGTACCACAACATTTAGCAACACATCTAATTGCAAATGCAGGTGCTGTGTCTTAGATAACTTTAGCAGAGTTTTAAATTTAATGCATTCCCACAAATTGCGGTTAAGATCAAAACAATTCAAATGTATTTACAACAAATTGTCACACACTGTTTAGTTATTGTGGAACAACAATTGCGGTGGAGGTGAACAGTAAAGAGGATTAACCATTTTCTGAGAATTGTAATTTTCAACACCAGTGATGCCAACTCTGCAAAAGTACCTCAAAAAGAGTTAAAATTCGCCAAATAACGAAAACGACCAGAAAGATTCCAAAAGTGCTAAAAAGCGCTAAATAAACATAGTGGGTTCCAATAAGGACAGGTAGATTATTTTGACAGTTCACTGCGGCGGTTACGTTTGTTTTATATTTTGTTAATTTTAAAGTTTTTTTTATGGTCCAGACAATAAAAACAAACAACCATCTGACAAGTTATGAAACAAATTGTAAAACTCTATTAAGAGGGCGATCCCAAAGCTAGCCGACCTGACGTTCAGACGGTGCCAGTAGTTTGAAAAAAATATTTTGGTGAAAAGTGGCAACCTTATAAAATATAGATTTCAAGTATCAAGGCGCCACGTCATCGACGAATACATACATAGATATATTTCGATGGTGTTGCGTAAAAAGGGCCAATCTGCTGTTTCCAATTGTCTGTAAGATATTCATAGATTATAACGTAGCAAAAATGGTTATGGCTATAGAAAGTTATGGTTGGGTTCTTCGAGCAGTATAATTATCTACCCATTTCGTTGCAGATAGACCCAAGCAGTTTCGCCCTTTTGACTTGTCGTGACAAGGTAAACAAAAAAAAACATGAGTTCAATAATACCAGATAGAGGCAATACTAAACAACGTCCAACAAAGGAACAACAACCGAATTTCGTGTTTTTGTGGCAAACTAGTTGTGTTAAATACAATACAAATGAATACCAAGATAAAAGTCAACAAAAAAAGTGCAAAATACATTTAAATTTTTCAGTTCTACATCAAAACAACATGAAAAAGTTAAGTGAACATATTTTGTAACTCCACCTGGTGCAAGTGAATTTTAAATTAAATTTCTCTCATTTCCACAAACCTACGACGGAGAGTGTGAAATGAAATGTCAGATGAGAGAATAAATATATCTATTGTATGTGTTCGCCTATGCGCCACGTTGTTTAGAATTTTTTTGAGCCATGAAAAGTAACCAATCTCAGTGAATTTGTAAACACGGAAAACATTTGTCACCATTCTGAAATTCAATATTTCCATTTGAAAGGTCTCAGTGCAAGCAAAATTAAAGCCGAGCTATATTCTACACTGGGCGACTCTACTCCTTCGTTTACGACTCTAAAATATTGAGTAGCAGAGCTTAATCGAGGCCGTACGAGCTGCCAAGACGAACACCGTAGTGGTCGACCAATTGAGGTGTCCACGCCAGACATGGTTAAGAAAAGCCACAAAATGGTATTGGGTGATCGTCGGCTGAAGGAGCGAGCTAGCTGAAATGATAGACGCTGAAAAATCTGTCGTTTTTTGTTGTTGTTTGGATGCAAATATAACATGTGTTTGGATCTTGTCGCAAATATAATACACTTTTGCCCAAACGCATTGTGTTTGCTATTCAATATTACATGTTTGAGACACAATTATTAATATGTTACAACATGTGTGTTTGCGACCCAAATATATCTGTGTTTGTGATACAAAGCCGTGTTTGTTGCACTGTTCATGCTCTCTCGAGAGCAAGAGGAGCAACGAGTGTGTATATCCGTATTTCTGCATTATTCTCTCAGTGAGTGATTCATAAATATTCCTGAATGTTCGTGATGTATTGCGTTTTAATTTCATGTAATCAGTCGTCAATGGTTCATCGGACAGAGGATATAAAAAGAGCTTGATCAGTGACAGAAGAATAAACAAACGCTCAGACGGTTAAAAATTGTTTGTGATGTTGCTTGGTTTTTGTATATGTGTTTCGCATATATTTATATGTGCTACCAAAGTGAGCAACGATTTTGAGGAAAGAAACTGGAGGGCAACAACGACCTGTTTCTTCTCGAGCCTCCTCTGAAAAAATCGGAATGGCGGACCATTTTTGAAATATAATAAAAAAAAAACACAAGTAAAATTAATACACGCTTGTCGTGTATGAACTAGATTTGTATATAAGTATATTGTTCGTGTACCAACGCATAGTGATAACCCAACGCATAGTTGAAACCTTCTGAAGACAAATACGTGAGACACAACAAAGAAAGGAGAAACAACAGAGCAGCAGATTCAAAACAAAACAAATAATACATTCAATGCACGTAATGTAAAAATATTTTAAATCTTTTTTGTATTAATTATTTATATAAGTAAATGTGAATATATATTGGCAAAATTAATTATAACAAATAAAGAATGAAAGAATAATTCGTTTCTAAATATTATGTTTTGGGAGAAAATACGCATATGTTTCCACGTAGGTATATAGACGTAAACACGCGAATGCTTCCATGTAAGTATTGGATGTTTGGGATGAAGCACGCATATGTGTCCACGTAAAAGCATACATATGCATTTATCAGTAAACATGCTAATGTGTGCATTTAAATACACCTGAGTTTGGGACTTGCAAACATACAAATGTTTGAAGTGTGTTCCAAACATATACATAGTTCCTGCAGAATATGTTTGGGAGAATATGTTACAGATGCCGTTTTTTTTTTCAGCGTGTAGGCATTTCAAAAATTCTTATACATCGTATATTGACTGAAGATTTGAAGATGAGAAAGCTGTGCGCAAGTTGGGTGCCGCGCTTGCTTGCAAAAACAGCGTGTTGAAGATGTTTCAGTAGTGTTTGGCGATGTTTCACCGCAATAAAGCCGAATTTCTGCGACGATTTATAACCATGGATCAGCACTTCACAGCTGAGACAAATGAACAGTGAAAGCAGTGGACTGGAATGGAAGAATCGTGTCCACAGAAGGCGAATACGATTCCATCGGCGGGCAAGGTCTTGGCGTCTGTTGTTTATGATGCGCATATGATAATTTTGATTGATTATCTTCAGAAAGGAAAAACCATCAACGGCGAATATTATGCTAATTTATTGCAGCGTTTAAGTGAAGAAATTGTGGAAAAATACCGCATTTGGCAAAAAAGAAACACACATCCATGATGGCCAAAATTAATGAATAACTGTTCGAATTGCTCCATCACGCACCTTATTAGCCAGATTTAGCTCCCTCTGACTATTTTCTATTCCCAAACTTGAACAAAATGGTTCGGTGGTAAAAGATTTGCTAACAATGAAGAGGTAGAGACTGCGGTTGATGGCTATTTTAAGGAGTTGACAGTTCTTACTATAAACAGGGTATCGAAGCTATTGAATATCGCTGGAAAAAGTGTATAGAGCTATAAGGAGATTATGTTGAAAAGCAAAGAAAAATTTTCCCACCTCTTTTGTGTCTCCTTTGTTAGGTCGGCTAGTTTTGAGACCGCCCTCGTATCAACATTTGTGTTATCTTGTTGCAACGATATGCGCGTTGTGCCCCATTTGTGACGAGACCCATTTTTGAACGAAAAGCTGCCATATTTTGCACCCAACCCACACGAGGTCCATCAAGTGACAATGCATGTGCAGAAGCTACTGTTTGGTGTGGATTATTGGCCGGCGGCATTATCGGTCTGTAATTCTTAGAAAACAATAACGGCATTGTTATCACGGTTAATGAACTACGTGCCATAGACCTAATGCACAATAGACGATTTGAGGGCATGGTTATCTCCCGTAGGGCTGGCCACTGGTTTTCCTTATGTCACACGTCTATGCCAATAAACCATTAACGGCCACGACTCTCAACTGCGCACCACACAGCAAAGCCACGAAGGTCTTTTGAACGATTTTTATTGATAGATCTTTCAAATAAAATTAAAAAACCAGAAACCATTAACAAATTCTTGGAAAATTGGACTTACAGGAGGAGCTGCTGCGAAGTCTGCCGTGGCAGCTACATGCATGAATTCGTGTTCGATATATAATGGTAATATTTTAGGGATGTGCGATTAATTGATTAATCAAGCAACATGATTAATCGACAAACTTATTACTCGAACATTTTGATTCATCATATTTACGATTAATCGATTTATTTTGATTATGTCAGCATTCATGAATAATAGAATAATCAAAAATTTTAATAATTAAGCAATTCGCATTTTTGTTTTTTTTTTCTTACGTTAGAATTTTTCCAACATCCTTCGTTACTCAAAAAGCATTTTCCCCCTTTTGTTTGTACAGCTTGTATTTGTACAGTGACGAGCAAAATTGTAACAGGGTTGATAATAAATTTGTATATTTTAAATTTGATTAAAAACGAAAAAGAAATTAACTTCTCTCGTGAAGTAAAACAAAAACAATTTTAATTCTATGTTGATATATACAAAGTGAACAGTAAATATTGTAGTTCTACAAATGTTACAATTTTGCACTCTGGTTTTATGTTCATTTATTTGATATCTGATTAACACTTTGTCCAGTAAGTAGCCTTTGGCTTTGCCTCGCTTGTACACGGCGAGGCATGCTGTCGCAAAATGTTGGCGAAATTTCCGCTGAAATCGCATCCCAATTTTATTTTACTCTATCCCACGGCTCGTTTACGCCTTTTGGAGCATGTAGGTACTTGGCGGGCTGTGATTTTATGTAACTCCAAAAGCTTTCGATCAGGTTTAAGTCCGGTACCTGCGCTGGCCATTTCAGAGTTGAAAATTGTTGATTGTTTAATCAGTTTTTAACGATTTGGGCCGAATGTTTTGGGTCGTTGTCGTCCTAAAAAATCAGTAGCAACACCCGTTAGTAGCTGGTCAATGGTTTTACAGAATTGAATGATATTGTTCCTTTTTCAAAATACCTTCAATTTTAACCGGAGGAGCTACTCAAGTCTTCCTAATACATCCCCTTACCGCTATGGATCCACCACCATGTTTCATGGTTTGCGTTACTGCATTCGGAGTAGTAGTATTTGGATCTTTGGTTCAGTACCAAGCACGGCCAACGGACTCAAATCAATTGATTTTATTCTCATCAGACCATGTAACCTTAAGCTCAGGGCGTAATTATATTTTTATTATTTGAAACGTGTCGAATTTAATAATTCATCTTCTTCCAGTCAGCCTCAGTCCACTTTTCGTAGACCTGGATAAAGTCTTTACGAAGCTTTATATTATTTTGTGATAAAAATAGTTTATTTTTCTTCTCTGCAGCCTTAACACCCAATGTTTTAAGACTTCGACGGACAGTCCACTCTGTGGCGTCAATATTTAACGATTTTAGTGCCGCAACTGGGATAATTACATTGTCACTAATTTTGCCAAATGGTGGCAAGTGTGGTCGTCAATATTTCCGTTTTATTCTCTGGATTGTCATATGACTTACATACATTAAACTTGTTTGCAAATTTTTCGAACAGAATTATTATTTTTTAATAATTCCAAGATTTCAACTACTTTAGATGCTTCCATTTTTGATCAGCACTTGGACACTACTGAGCAGTTGAAAAAAAAAATAACAGCAAATTTATGGTTGCATTTGAGTTTCTGGATCTTTAAATAGTTGAAGAGAGAGAGAGCAATATTGTATGAAGATGTATGACTATGTATGGATGTATAATTGTCGTATATTTAAGTGTTAATTATGAAAGAGACCATATCAAAGTAAAATTCAAAATAAAATGGTTTAGCTCTAAGGTTTAACGCTGCTAAAAATTAAAGTTCTAAGTAAACTTCCATTGTGGGAAACCAGTCACAATTTTGCTCGTTACTGTATGTTTCCCAAAATGAGGAATAAAATTATTCAAATCTGATTAATCAATATTCAAATTAATTGATTAATCATAGCTTTGATTAATAAGAATTCTTGTTTATTTAATCACGATCTGGATTAATCAAAATTTTAATTAATCGACTAATCGCACATCCCTAGAATATTTGCTATTACTAACAAAGTCATAATATACCATATGAAATTAACGGGCTAGACGCTACAGAATATGATGTTTCACAAACATCGAAACGACCTCCAGCGAATGTGAGTTCGAATTCCACCCGCGGCAATAATTTGTTTTTCACTAACCGAAGAAAACATGATCTTTAGCCTTAACGGAAATTACAACTTTAGAAATTAAGTTTAGTTCAATCTAATTAATTTTTAACCAGATACTGGTATTTGGACCACCCTGTACAAACCGGGTAAATAAAAACTCAAAACTTCCACAAAAAAACGCCAATGAATTCTTTTCGTGCCCCCAAATGACCTAAATTGGCATCACTGCTTAATACTTTCCCTCTCTCTCTCGCTCTCTGCCACTCACACACTCTCTCGTGCTCTGCAGCCTCAATCTCTTATTGGAATTTAATATATTATTTACAAATTAGTAGATGATAAACTGGATAAACAATACCAACAACTATGGAGAATTTACAACAAATACCTACATACATCAACGAAACTCATTAGTACACAAACATATTGAATTACACAGAAAGAAATATAGAGAAAGGCAAAAACAATAAACAAAACCGCATTTTTAAATACAATCGCTGCAGGGGCGATTAGTTCGAAGTTCGAACACATGAAGATGATGCGTTCAATGACAACAAAGAAAAATTAAGTTTTTTGTGGTTATTGTGTGTTGACAGACAAGCCAACGACAGTGGTCGGTCGGTCACGTCACACAATCGCACCACACCACATCACATTCTTTATGGCAGGCACAAAGGTAGGCGCAGTCGGAATGAAAAACAAAAATCCTATTTATTTTTAAAAATAACCTACGCCAGTATTGTGTTCTTTCGTCTGACGCCCAAATGTCTTAAAATCTGTTGTCTTAAAATATGCAGCAACAACTATTGCTGGCGTCCTTTACCCCACCTCTTCTCAAAAGTCGACATTTATATACTTAGTCGATATTCAACAACGCGTTGATCTAACAAAAGAGTTTCATTCATTATTAACAGGGTTTTAGTCAAGAGAAAATTACATTCATTCCGCGAAAAAAGAGAAAAATGTATAACGACCACCCCCACTTGGGGAAGAGTAAAACAAACACACAAATTTGTGTATTCTCACAATAGATGCATACGTCCTCTCATCTAAATATGTAGTATGTAATAGTATTTGTTCGACTACTAAATCCTATTAATTCATTTAGGCAAAAGATCAAAATCATTTGCCAAGATTAGCAACAAAGTTTGTTGATTCCTAATACGCGTCGCGGCGTCATTTCAACAAAATACATACAATGAACAAATGAAGGCGCATACACTGCGAAAAAAAATACAACTAATAAGCGTGTTCGTTTATTTCCCGCTAAACTAATTTTCGACGACGCTTAAAATCTCTTAATATCACTTAGTTTCCCATACAAAGTGGTCGAACAATTTGTTTAAAAGGGAATGTTATTGTTACCACCTAAGGTAGTAAAAAATACGGTCAATCCGAGAAACCGAGTTTTCAGTTGTTTCGAAAAATTACATATTTGCAAAACCGGTTCCAGCGGGTTTCAAATAAAATAAATGGTTTTCCTTTAAATGACATGAAGGTATTGGGTAGGGCTTCTCACAAACAGTGAGCAGTGCGCATTGTGGTTTTGTACTCACTGATTGGAACCTACAGTTTTACACCGGTTTCGAACGGTATTTTGGGAAACTTTTTGCATGGATAAATACTCGATAGTGTCGCCGGTCACTAAGCGAGGTGACCGCCGTCGAAAGAAATTTAAGGTGGTCAGAGCAGGGATCGAACCCACGTTCCCATGCCTAAGAGCCGCACACGCTAGCTGATGAAGATCTGTGGCTAGTTTTAAAATAGTTATATAGATGAATTTTGCAAAACTTCTTTTTAAAAACTATATCTCTATTAATAGAGATATATGTAGAATGGTCTTGAATAACAAAACAAAAAAGTACCATTAAAAAGACCGAATAAATAAAACTCATCCGTGATGAATTGTGCAATGACTGGCTATACAACATGCCTTTAAATAGAAGATCGCAAGTGAAGTAAGTCTGTTCGACGATTTTCAGAGATATTTGGATTGCCCGGCTTAAAAAACTTCACGGGCACGAGTATTAAGCTGCAAACAGGGTGTGTCAAAGTTATTAAAAGTTTACAAATCTATAGTGCAGCCTTGCTTACAACTATTATACTGATTAAATTTAACTACGCATTTTTCAGAGATTAATTGAGGAGGTTCTTTTCAAAAAACTACTTTTTGTGTTTTTGCACAATTTGAGAAAATAGTCTTTTAGGAATGCAACTTTTTACAAAAATTACTTTCAATATTTTTTCCTCGGTGTAATTATGGAGTTTTGTCCCAATTTTATTTTCGCTGAGTTTTCATTTCAATGTTACCAAACAACAAAAAATACAAAAGTAGTTCTGTTCAAAGTGGAATAGCCAAGTTTTGAAAATAGCCTCCTCCTCCTCAATTTATATATAGATTTGTTTGTTATCCGTCTCATCTGACGTTTCTCTTTGCGCTTCTTGCATGTCAGCTGTTTTGCTGTTCAATTGCAACAATTTGTGCCAATATCAAACAAGATCCTCCATTTTTAGTTTTGTGCATTCACGATGTTCATATTTATATTTACATATTTTAAACATTCACAGTAGAGTTGGGTATTCATGAACTATCTAGTTCATTTAGGCTGATCAGACATCACCCTCACGAACGTAATGCACAGGTTCGTTACGGCACGTACGTTCGTTATTGTTATGTCCAGACACCTTACATGAACGAGTTCGAGAACTAGTGAACGAGTTCGACACAAGTCTAATTCACAGTAACAATTTCAGCAGTGTTTGTCAAACTACAGCCACAGAACTGATCTTCCACAAGTTCACTTCCCTTCAATCATTAAGCCGATGAGCGAGTTGACAAATCTATGTATAAATTAATCTATGATATTTTTCGGTGTCAGAGAACCGACTTGTCTCCACTGTGTAAATATATAAAATGACTGCAGTTTTTAGTTGAGTGTATAAACACAATTTCACAGGTATTTGGCAACATTAAAAACTATACTATATCTGCATCTACTACATCTGCTTCATCTGTATGTACACAGAGAGTTTTCATCTAATTCGTTTAGAATTTAACAGATCCACAAGATCCACATCAGTGAGAAGTTATGAATCATATAGTTCGGCGTCATGTTAAGGGCGGCAGCTGCGGCGAAGAGAGTGATGATCACAGCAACTGAGAGGAGCTACAGATGGTTGCCATGGATAGATAGTAAATTTCTAGAGAACATATCCAATTTAATTGAGACTTCAACACGTTGACAATTGTGTTGTCAACTAATCGTGTGCGTATGAATGACATAAGAGTAACAACACTGTTACGTTGTTTGCCAACTGTCAGTAGACTACTAAATATCACACACTCTTCTACTTACTTAATGAATTAATGTAGTGTGTAATTAATGAAAAGAAACATATTATTTAATGGGGGGAAGGGAAACGGTAATTAATTTGCCTGATAATCCTACATATTGCCTGCAAGATGTATTCATAGATGGTGAACGCATAAGAGGCACAGCTGATTACATTTTGTTTACATTTCAAACGACTTTCAAAGTGTCAAATTCACATGTTTTTTTTTAATATGTGGCACATGGTACAATACTACTAGTATATACATACATGGTAAAGTCGTTTTAACAGCTGATTTAATTTTTCCATGTGATTTCTCGCTTCAGTTGCCAAATTTATGTGTATTTGGTTTTTGTAGTCTTTTCCATTCTTGTGTTGTTGGTACGAGGGCGGTCATTTCTTTATTTTTATTTTTCAACATAATCTCCTTTTATCTCGATACACTTTTTCCAGCGAACTGTCAAACTCATTAAAATAGCCTTCAACCGCAGGCTCCAGCTCTTCATTGTTGACAAATCTTTTACCACCCAGCAATTTTTTCAAGTTTGGAAATAGAAAATAGTTCGAGGGAGCTACATCTAGCGAATAAGCTTCGTGATGAAGCAATTGGAACTTTAATTCATTAATTTTGGCCATCGCAATATTGGATGTGTGAACTGGAGCTTTGTCTTGATGAAATAACACTTTCTTTTCCACCAAATGCGGCCTTTTTCCACAATTCCATCACTTAACACCTGCAATAAATTAGCATAATATTCGCCAATGATGATTTTTCCTTTCTGAAGATAATTAAAAAAAATTATCCCATGCGCATCCTAAACCACAGATGCCATGACCTTGCCTATAGATGGACCCGGCTTCGCCTTCTTTGGACAGTCCCCTACTTTGACGGCTCCATTGTCTCAGGTATGAAGTGGTGGTCTCAAATCGACGCAAAATTTCGGCTTTATTGCGGTGAAACATCGCCAAACACTCTACTGAAACATCGTCACGACGCTGTTTTCGCTCTATTGTAACCAAGCGCTGCATCCATCTCGCGCACAGCTTTTTTATCTTCAAATCTCCGGTCAATATTAGGGATGCCAAACGGGAAATCCCGAAATTCCGTGATTTTTCGGGATTGATGAATCCCGAATCCCGGGACTTTTCGGGATTATTATTAATTTTGAAAAACATAAAAACACTAACAAAAGTTCAGTGTGGTATTATTTTTTGGAAGAGTCGATAGGTGTGTATAATGTGCAAAAAGGGTTTAAAACCCAATGGCGGCTCTACAAAAGGTTTAATAACTCATCTTAACGTAAGTTAATTTTGGCATATGAATGTATATTATAAGGCTTACTCTCCAACAATTATAAAATTTATTGCGTCGGGTAGAAGATGTTATTTTAAGCAAAGAAAGTAAAATAAAAAAAATCGGTGCATAGTTTCGGAGTTATGGATCCCGACATTTCGGATACTTTTCCCACTAACGAACCGTGTAAAGCCATTGATATCACTTTTTTTATAAAATAAGTCATAACAAACTCAAAAAATAAAGTAGCATTTTTCGATAAGTCGCTTAGTTATCGAGTTATAGGATGTTTACGTTTCTCAAACAAAAATGTAAAAAATTTTTAAATAATTTTTGTTTTGTTTGGAAAAAAAAATATTCGAAACATCGCGCGATGTTTTTACAATAAATTTTGTTTTTGTTTTGTTAATTTTTCTAAATGTCAACATCCGATAAATCGATAACTAAGCGACTTATCAAAAAGTGCTACATTATTTTATGAGTTTGTTTTTAATTCTGATATCAATGGCTTTGCACGGTACGTTAACGCCATAACCCTCTCACATATCCGAAATTTCGGGGCCCATAACTCCGAAACTATGTATTTGCCCCGATTTTGTCATTGTACTTTTTTTTGCTTAGAACAACGTATTCTACCCCCTTGTGGTTGTTTTTTGGAGTGTAAGCCGTACAATAGACCTGTTCCCAAAAAAAAAATTAAAAATAAAATCCCGAAAAATCCCGGGATCCCGAAAAATCCCGAATCCCGTGATATTTTAAAATCAGTCCCGTTTAGCATCCCTAGTCACTATACGATGTATAGCACTTTTTGAAATGCCTATCTTGTTAGCTAGCACCTTCAACCGACGATCATCCAATACCATTTTGTTGATTTTATTAACCGTTTCTGGTGGCCGTCAGCGGTGCAATGGTTAGTGTACGTGTCTCTTGGTAAAGTTCTTTCGGCGCCGGTCATCTCGCATAGTGACGGCGCCACTATCGAGTATTTAGCCATGAAAGAGCTTCTCAAAATACCGTTCGGAGTATAAAACTAAAAAGTGCACAGCTCACTGGTTGTGAGAAGCTCTCCCCAATTCCTTCATGGGATGTAATGGGAAGCAACTTATTTACTGTCTGGCGTGGACACCTCAATTGGTCGACCACTACGGTGTTCGTCTTGGCAGCTCGTACGACCTCGTTTAAGCTCTGCTACCCAGTATTTTACAGTCGTAAACGAAGGAGTAGAGTCGCCCAGAGTAGAATCTAGCTCAGCGTTAATATTGCTTGGACTGAGACCTTTCAAATGAAAATATTGAATTACATATCGGTGATCAATTTTTTCCATGTTTACAAATTCACAGAGATCGTTTACGTTTGACGGCTTAAATAAAAATACTATACAATGTGGCGCCATCTATACATCAGGTCGGTTGTTTTCAGACCGCCCTCGTATGTATTTGTGTAGAGTTTGACAACTGTAGCGAATAGAACGAAAAACAAAATGCATGTTGTTGTTGCCTACAGCAGCAGTGTACTACGATGTGGGAAGTGCGAAACAAAAACAAATGCCCCTATTACGGTTCTCAACTTTTGTGAGAATTTGGTCGTAATCGTTGAATTGGCATTGCCGTCCTCAACGGTCGATTCAACTCAACTGAACAACAGCTGATTTTTTGGTTGTGTTCACTTACTTTTGTCGTATTGCCGTTGACAACTGCTTGAGAGCAGTTGAGTTTATAGTTGTGCGTGTTTTTAATTTGATAAGAGATCGTAAGTAGATATTATTTTTGATTCCAATTATAGTTTTCATTTAACATTTGAACATTTTAATGTAACAATAATATTTTATATATTGTAGAAGTATCAAAATCAGAAAAAAAGGCTCAGTTTGAGAAACTTGTCCAGCTAATGGAAAGTAATGCAGTCGTTGCCTTTGGAAAACCACAATTTGGTACCACGCAGAACTATGGGAAGGATTTGCTGTGGAGTTAAATAGTTCAGGACCACCGTCCAGAACGTGAATGAATGGCAGCGTGTATGTGCAAATAGGTACAAACCTTGCACTGGGCAATTTAAGGGGAATATTTATTCTTAAATGCAACACATATACATTCACGTTCTCGACTCCATCTTCATAAAACAAATCTATGCTATTTATATCCATTTCGATTTTGCAAGCACAACACAATTGTTAACTTCTTTTATTTTCACATAAATCAGCTGCTTCTACTTGTCAAATTTATATTTCGAGCTGGTAACGCCATAACAATTGCAACCAAAAACAGTTGTGAACCACAATACAAAAGATAAGTTTGGTCGTGTTGAAGTTGGGTCGTCTCTAGGTCGACCAAACTAAGTTGAGTGGTGAACGGTATTAGGGGCAAAAATGTATATTGTTGATGTCACCAACTACAACAACACCTCCTGTCGCTACCACGAGCAATTTTATCATGATTGCCTGACCACTGTACTAGGTAAAATCATCTAGCGTTGGCTTGACTTATCACCCTCATATCTCAAAAGGGGTGCGGGGGCATTAATTGTAATAGTAAACAGATTTATGATAGTAAATCGTCTTCAAAAACGTCGTATTTTCGTTACAATGTTTTTCTGAAAAATAACACACATTTTACGAACTACACAAACAAAAAAAAATTGTTTAACTCAATTTTGTGTTTTGCATTTTTTATAGCCCAACTACGATACTAATAAAAATTGATTAATTGTACACAAATAGCGGCTGACTGTCGCTCAATCTGCAGCGACAAAGCTAGAGAACGTACAAATATGAAAATGTCAAAAAGTGCAAAGCGTTTGTCACGCCGCGAAATAGCATCACTAATGATTTATCATCTCAGCTGAGTAAGTGGGTGGTGACGGCGACCATAGATGGTGGTTGCTTAGGCCTAACAACCGACAATCACATACAAGCACAACATTCCTTCGCTGTAGCGCTAGAGGGGAGGGAGCAACAAGTGCTTAGGTACAAACAACTAAAAAGAAAATTAGTCACAAAGATAATTAGCATCCGCCATACTAACTTAATTTATATATTTTTTATAAAATACCCCAAAAGGTGAGAGGATAGCAGGAGACAGTATCGTGGCAATTTTTTTTTTCTATTACAAACGCTCATGTCCCTGCCTACTGATACCCAGCAAAAAAATTCGATTGCAAAGAACCAATTGGAGAACATCTTATACACTATAAAACAACCTGTTCCACTCTTGATTGTACCTACCATCTATTATATTTGTTCGAATTTGTCGATGAAGCTATGGAAGACAATGGGTTAAAACGAACAATAACATCACAAGTGTCACATTTATTCTCTAAGAAACAGCTCGTACGCCGTTTCTCTGATAAATTTGCTCTGTCTTCTGTGTCACCGTCGTCGGTGGTGCAATGGTTAGTGTGCGCGGCTCTTGTACATGAGATCCTGGGTTCGAACCCTGCTCTGACCACCTTAAAAAAAAAAAATTTCTTTCGGCGGCGGTCACCTCGCATAGTGACGGCGACACTATCGAGTATATAGCCATGAAAAAGCTTCTCAAAATACCGTTCGGAATCGGTGTAAAACTGTAGGTCCCAATCAATGAGTGAAAACTGGAAAGCGCACAGCTCAGTGATTGAGAGAAGTTCTCCCCGGTCCCTTCATGGGATGTAATGGGAAACCATTTATTTATTTTTTTATTCTGTGTCACCAGTAGTGCAATGGAAGGTCGTTACAAAGTTATTTGTTCTCCGTCATACAAATGTTGACAACAGTTGGTAAAACTGTTTGCTGGGTACAACTTAGAATCATCTTCATCACAGTCATCGCTGTACGCCATTTAAAATCAAAAAATAACTTTAATTGAATCTTTTCATTTAATTATATCACTTTGATGTCTCATTGATAGAATTTTCTTTGTTTTTATACTAGAAAAATTCGTTAAAAATAACACCATAAATTTTCCATAAATTTGTCAACGCTCGAGAGCTTTTTCTTAGTCAAAATTCTTTTAATATTAATGGAAATGGCCGATGGAAGAATATAATCATGTCTGAATTGGAACAATAATTTTATATTTTCATATTACACATTTAGATTTATAATGATGTGGTTTTTATGGAAACCGTCATCGTGATGATGACGCACATAAGAATGCTAGGCCACAACAGCATATTCAACTGTGCACATTGGGAGAAACTTTGCAAATTATTTGGAGAAAAAACAATTTAATTTTAAAAAAAATTAATTTTAAAAAAATCGATTAAATTAGAAACTGATTGTACGAAAGATCCCTTGAAGGGATCTCACAATCCCATAGTCGTAAATTGATATATGTTGAAATTTACAACAGTTTTATGCGGGTTCCAAAAGGCAATGCCTTTTGAGAATCATTTGCATGAAACTTACACCACGTTTACATTTGTCATTGGCCCGCCATGAGCGCTCAGAAGATTAACCCTGCCATTGTCTGCTGGCGAACCAGCTCGCAATTAAATAGCCGAGTTAGAACTAAACCACAATAGTGGCGTATAGCGTTTGCCTAATGAATTTTCCTTGACGAACAAACACAAACTTCTTGCGTCTAGATCCGTAATTTTTATTTACGTTTGGGACAATTTTAATTATCAGACAAAATCCAACTGTGAACAATTTATTTAATTTAAATATGTTGAACTACAGCCTGAAAATCTGTAATTTGTTGTTGTTTGGATGCAAATATAATGTATTTTGTGTGCAAATATAGTATACTTGTGTATAAAAACATTGCTATTTAATGTTACATGTTGGAGACACAATGATTAAAATGTTATAATATACATGTCTTTGTAGCCCAAATGTGACTTTGTTTGTTGAAAACAAAAACGTGACAGACACCAAAGAAACAAAAACGACAGCTGATCTGCTATTTATGAAAACAATGCTTGCAAATATCAACAACTCAACAAAATATTGCAGGAACCATGTACATGTTGTAAGCAAAGTTTTCGTGAATTGAAGATCCGCTGCTTTTTGTTTCTTTATTGTCTGTCACGTTTTTGTTTTCAGCAGTTTTCAACAAACAAATCCACATTTTTATATAACCTATTATTATAACCTATTAATCATTGTGTCCCAAATATGTTATATAGAATAGCAAACACAGTATGTTTGGACACAACTATACAATATTTGCGACAAGCTACAAACATGTTATATTTGCATCCATACAATAAAAAAAACAAATTTCTTAGCGTGTAGGATTTAATTGATATCGACAGTGTTATATTATTAGCAATATGCTCTAAATAATGTTGTAAAGGTAAAAATGTGTACAAAAAAATTCGACAACAAATTTTTACAATGGAAAACAATCGGCCTTATGCGGCAATTTCCGCTTTGTTGTGTAATCTGTTCGTGTAATCGTTATCGATAACTGTCGGACACTGTTGACACATGTTTGGAATTCTGTAAATAGAATTGACGTCGTTGTTTCTGCCGACTACACTATTTCTGTCGACACAGTTTTTTGGCAACGACTTGAAGGAAAATTTAAAGTATCTTTTTTTCTTAATTAAGAAAAATTTCGGATAGTGTTATTTTTAAATTAATGATTAACACATTTTAAATTTTGAATGCGCAATCGGTAAAGCCGATGGATGTAGCGCCCAAAAATCTCAAATTTCGAGGGCAGCATTAACCCTTTGACGACCATAAGCAAGTATGCTCGCCCTAGGACTTTTTACACATATAACCTTTCAGGTGGCAGATAGAGCAAATATATCCATGGGTGATTTATAGACGAGGTTAGGGCCAAAAATACTGTAGCGGCCGTCAATTCTCTAACTGGTCCGATTTGACCCCTATGAACCATCAAAGTGGGCAGAAAGTGGTTTAAGTTTAAAGGAATGACACGGGTCCAAAAATGGCCGCACGTGGGGGGGAGACATCAACAAACATCATAAGTTTGTTAATCTTTAATTTAAAACTAAAAATATCCCAATTTTGTCTTAATTAAGAAAACAAATTTTTTTTCTTAATTAAGAAAGCAATTTCTTAATTAAGAAAGCAATTTGAATACGCAATTGGTAAAGCCGATGGATGTAGCGCCCAAAAATCTCAAATTTCGAGGGCAGCATTAACCCTTTGACGACCATAAGCAAGTATGCTCGCCCTAGGACTTTTTACACATATAACCTTTCAGGTGGCAGATAGAGCAAATATATCCATGGGTGATTTATAGACGAGGTTAGGGCCAAAAATACTGTAGCGGCCGTCAATTCTCTAACTGGTCCGATTTGACCCCTATGAACCATCAAAGTGGGCAGAAAGTGGTTTAAGTTTAAAGGAATGACACGGGTCCAAAAATGGCCGCACGTGCGGGGGGAGACATCAACAAACATCATAAGTTTGTTAATCTTTAATTTAAAACTAAAAATATCCCAATTTTGTCTTAATTAAGAAAACAAATTTTTTTTCTTAATTAAGAAAGCAATTTTCCTTCAAGTCGTTGCCAAAAACTGTGTTGGCAGAAATAGTGTAGTCGACAGAAACAACTAAGTCAATTGTATTTACAGAATTCCAAATATGTGTCATCAGTCGTCGACAGTTATCGATAACGACTACACGAACCGTCCACACAAAGTGACGTCGGCAACAGCAATAAGGCCGCTTGTTTTCCATTGTAAAATTTTTCTGGCAAACTTGCTTATTTCTAAATACAAATGTAGGTATTTGTTACCTTTATAATATTATTTGCAACATATAGTTAATAATACAACACTGTCGATATCAATTTGAGTCCCTACATAACCTTTTAAAAAATGTAAGGTCGAATATCAACGCTCTTACATGGACCGATCAAATGTCAAGTACGTTCGCCTTTTAGGTAAAATCGAGAAAAAAATTAACCAATAAAAAAAATTTTTGGTCCCATTTTATGCGGCGTGACTATTATTAGGTCACCGATCACGTAAGCGATCAAAAAATTTAATTACTTTGGCGAAAAATATATGGTCGTCAAAGGGTTAAGCACCCAGAGAAAAAGCAGCCTAATTAGCCGTAACCGAATTTAGAGGTTATCACAACCGCATTAGAGGTTGCCACAACCGCATTAGAGATTGCCACAACCTAATAGAGGTTGCTTCAATCGAATATCAGTTGTGAGGACTAAATTCAATAGTGACAACCTCAATTCAGTCGTGAGAACCTCAATTCGGTTGTGGTAGCTACAATTCGGTGGCAACAGTGTTAATCATTGCAAACAATTACTTCTGTGTATATTTGTAAATGTCGTTTCAACTGCCACTGTCACTAACCAGGACCGGAATACGGCCACTGCCTTGAATCTAATTTGGATAAAGATCATTTAAACCAATTATATTGCCTCCTTGGATTTGAAGTTTAATTTCGCGATAAAGTCTTTGGATGTTCTTCCGAACAGATTTATTTCGCCAGTATATACATTGATTTGGCAGTGATATTTCCCATCTTTGTCGGTCAGCTAACCAGTCATTAAGCTTAAGAGCGGGCGCGGAGCCAAGAAGCAAGTTTTCTACGTATCGGCTCATAACAAACAAAAGCCGGCTATAAAGGGTGTCCGAAAATACACGCAAGATTTGAATTTCATAGTATGTGTGATGTTGAACAAGAAAAAAACGTGACAGCTGACAGAAGCTCTCCACAATCCAGCTGACAGCTCAGGGTTATCAAAAATTCAACTCTAAATTGTTCATTGTTAAGAAATATTTGGAAAATAGTGAAGGATTTTCGAACAAATTCATCCTCAGCGATGAAGCTTATTCTCATCTTGATGGCTTCGTTAATTGTCAAATTTATGGCATTTCGAGTTTAGAAAATACACGAGTGATTAGGTTTTAATCCTCATGCGTTCTACATTCTTGTTTGTACAAAGGTTTTGCTTGTCGTGAGCTCTTCACATTTATTTGTACAAAGGAAATAGTGGGCAGAGCCCCCCATGTGCTCTTCACCTCAGCTGTTTTTTGAGAAAATTAATCCAATGCATCTATTCAGAACCGAATTTCGTTGTAGGCTGATGATCTCCCCGCGCTACACGCAAAGAAAAAAACCTTAATTGCTCGGTTGCCACAACCAACTTTTTTAAAACAAATACGTATTATGGGTAAAACCAAAATCATAAAAGTTGGAAATTTAAACAAAAAAGAGCTTTGGAAGCCATAAATAAAAGTTTTAATTACAATTCGGTTACTGTAACCGAAAGAACAGTTGGTGGAACCGTTTTTCGTTTCTCGCAATCGTTTTTTCAGCTTTAATTTTTCATAACTCATTTACTGCAAACGTTTTTCAGTTCTCGCAAACGTTTTTTTTGTTAGGATCAACTACAACTCGGTTGCTGTAACCGAGAGAACAGTTGGCGGAACCGTATTTCGTTTCTCGCAACCGTTTTTTTTCAGCTTATGTTGTTCATAACTCGTTTGCTGCAAAAATTGTTCGGTTCTCCCAAACGAAATGACATGTATGGCTTAAGAGAAGTTCGTTTGTCCCAACTACAGTCCCCAAACGAACTTCAGTTATCTGAGATTTTGTTTGGGAGGAACGAGTTTTTTCTTTACTTGTAGTAATCAGAACGCGATCTCCTACAATTATTCCAGAACCAACCGAACGTGAAGTTTAATGTAGAAGCCGACGATTTTAAGCCGTTGGGCATTACCTGCAACTCGAGCCTGGTATAGTGGATACCGATTACTACCAGTACAAAACCAACCGAATGCCAATATTTATGTAGACGCCGACTATTTTAACTCTTCAACAATTATCTGCATCCTACGGAACTGTAAGCGGATCTTGGTCTTCAAAGAAGATTATCACCGCTTACGGCAACCGAATGCCGACGTTCACACAGACTTCGATTCGTCTTCTACAGGCTCCGTACCAATAACCCGAGTTCAGTCTCTGCTACCATCTAATTCAGTAATACCGAATTTCGAGTAGACACCGACATTGATTAAAACTGAACTCAATTACGTTTTAGGTGGCACCTTTGTTCTTAGATCAATTTAGAGCAACTGCTTGCCTAGACCAAAATATCGAAGACGGCGGTGCAACAGACACATTAAATTGGCGGCTCTTCGTTTTGTCAGTTTTACTTTAAAATTGGATCAAACAGTTAAATCTGGCCAGTCAGTCAAATCCGCTCACATTTCAAACCGATGGGAGCCAATAATATTAGTGGCAGCGTTATACGGCATTCACACCGACCAAGATTATCGCCTTTTTGGGATTGTCGACGTTTTTTTCTTATGGACTTTGAGATTTATAATCCCGAAAAAGCGATATTCTTGGTAGGTATAACTGCAATTTTAGCTTTAAAAAAATTTGGTGGCAGAGACGCGTCAGAAAATTTTTTATCGGCTTCCATCTGTCAAACAGTTGATTTTTTGTGTGCTTTTATTATGGTTGCATTTTTTGGTACTTAGCAATGTTGCACCAAAATGTACACCAGATTAAAATGAGGTTAAAAATGAAACTTCAGTTTTTACAGATTAAAATTGTATGAGTAATCTTCAGGTTGATTGTGGTTTAACGGAATTAACCTTCGAAATGCGCTAATCTTGGTCGTTGCGAATGTCGTATTAAGAAGATCTTAATAACTACTTCAAAAACAAAAACCCCTTTTTCGTTTTACAAAGGTTTTTGGGTCCCTACGACGACCCTGGAGAGTACTTCAGCCAATGACAACACCACGTTATAACCTAACCAACAGCTATAACACAGTGCGACAAATGATCAGTATTTTTTTAGGGCCTCAACGAAACCAACATACATATTATGAAAGTCCATTGGCGATGTATCAGAAACCCCCTCTCGGTTTTGGTCCAGATCATCACAACTTTTTTTTTATAGGCCATAGAAAATTTCAGTTGTGGATCAAATGTGTACCCTGGAGATTTACCTGTTTTGATGTATGTGAGATATACCGAGTCATCTTTGCATAAATGTAACAAGTATTCGGAATTGGATGACCTTAGGCGTTGGCTGATCGAATGTCTCCTACATGCATTTTTAACTGATGTGATTATCGTAAAATGTATACTTATACAAATTAGCTCATTGTTGTTTTATTTTATCAATCATCAATTACATTTTTTCTTGCAAGTGCTGTCAATGCGCAGCGTAAAACTGAATTTGGAAACTGGAATATCTTGCTAATCATCAAATACCTCGCGTTGCTTAAGCATAATATCATCTCTTAAAATAGAGATTCCAAGATTCCATCTGGCCCCAGAGATTTAAACGATTACAAGCACACAAGTACGTATGTTTAATATCATTAGATGACGATTTGAGTTTATAAACAAAATCGAAATCAATTTTACACTCGAAATAAAAAGTTAGGCAAATACAAAAATAAAACAAATACGTGCAATAGTTCCACATAAATATTGCGTCTGCGTCAATAGTCCTCGACCAGGTGCCTGCCCTTCACGGCTCCTATTCATTTCCTAAATTTCATGTCTCTAATCTTCCATACAATTTCGAAATTCTTTCAATCATGCAAATCGAAAGAAGCAGTAGCAATTTGCAAGACCACTTAACAAAATTACACGATCGAACCAAGGCGGCGATGGACATGGAGCTGTGGTGGGAGAGGGGGATGCCCACAATTAATGCTGAAGAAATATTTGTGAAATGAAACGCATTTAATAAAAATGCCAAATGCCAAACGGAATTTGAAAAATTGCCGGTTCGTTTCATGCGCCAACGAACGCACAGCAACATTTGAAAACTATGGTGAGTTTGTAAATGAAAACGAAATGATACTGAGCGCACAACAACAGATTTCACGCAGACAAATGGAACACAAGCCGGCCGATCGAGAGTCATCCATCTACAGCCCCACAACAATAATATCGTAAAACATATGGCCAACAGAGTTACAGCCAATGATACTTCCAATGGATGTAGCTGCGTGAGGTATTAATTGGGCCCTGTGTGTCTTCCCTCCTAGCCTTGCATATGTAAAGTAAGTTTGTGCGTGAAGTGCCATCTATTGAAAGCAATTGAAATGCTTAGGGGTTGAGTGGGGCGAGTGGTGATAGATAGAAAACATCTTCCTTAATTGCACAACAGACAGATGGAATATTTATTATTGCCGGTTAACAAACTGCATACAAAGTTTGAATTACAATTCTTTAGATTTATATTTAACATGAGATTTAGAAGCTTCGAAGGGGGCGAAGAAGTCATTTGAAACGCTTCGCTGCGTCTGGACGTAGGAAAAGTTCTCATCGGTGTGGAGGAGAATATAATATAAGAAACTATTATGGAAAATGGGTCGAGATGGATCGTATTCATGTTCATCACACAATATATGTGTATAGGGAAAAAGATTGAATACAATAAGAAAACCTAAAACCCATGAATGCGACGACGGGCGTCGTTACTTGGCGGCGCACCTTAAAAGTGATTTCCGGTGTACCAGATACTCAGAGAGCTTAAAACGCCAAACAACAATGCAAACAATAACCACCTCCGCGGGCCTCTGCTAACCCAGCCAATGCCAGCAAAAACAACTAATATTATTAAAACATTAGGCAGACAGACAGACAGACAGTAACGTCGACGTCCGTACTACATCTAAGCAAATGTGAAACTACAAAGACAGGGTTTGTCAATTTAAATTAACGGAAACGGATTCAATGTGATGTGATTCAAAAAAAAAATGGACGGAATCATTGGAAATTACTATTTGATTGTGATCGTACGAAAATGTTGCTCGGTTGTTTATACCTACAAATGTAAATACACATGTATGTACTGATAAACAATAATTTGCTTCCACATACGGAGATTCGACTAAAGTAGTGCGTCCAAATATGTTTGGAATATTAATTTTGATTTATTATTGGGGCTACTTACATCGGGGTGTTCTCGGACAGGTACATAGACTTTTTCATTTAGGGACACCGGTGCTCCCTCGGGTTCTGGCAACATCAGAGGTTCCTTCTTAACGCCATTTATTTGAAATAGTGAGGCACGAACACGGGAAATTTCTGAAATAAAAGGAAAATAAACAAAAAATTAATAATTTATTACTAAATTATTTCGATATTGTATAACTGTTGAATTTCCAACAGCATTCTTGTTATTATAATAAATATTAATTTGATTTAGCCGAATCATGATATTCAACAGAGGTGTCACAATAATGATACAAATCTCTACTTTCATATGTCAAGCCCCGCATTTGCCACACCAGCAGTTGTAACGTCCTAAAAGATTTTTGGTTATTTGGAGCCACCCTAAGAAAATCAGGACTTCAATTTTGGGACATGGCGCTGCAGCAATTAACGACATAAGTTGGGACAAAGATACAAGAGGTCTTACTTTTTACAACAACAATGAAACTTTATATAAAAATAAGCGAGTTTAGAAGCGAATTTGAAAGTTACACTAACACCCCTATTCTGTGTCTGTGGTAACAATCAAATTGTAATCACAAAATTGTTACAAAGTTGTCACCATTGATTGTATCTGGTATTCTGGCAACACGGTGATAACGAAAAATTCACCTCGTAACAAATAATTCACCTCACGATAACAGGTTGTCAAAAGCAGGGATAACAATACAAAAACATATGGTCTTCTGCACAAAATGAAAGCGGCAAAAAAGGAAAAGTAAGTATTTAATATATTTATGTTTTATTGAATTAAAAGTAATACATTATTATTTAGGGAATTTGAGCGCACCGCAAAGGCACAGCTGGAATCCTATATTGCCTTCCTCAAGGAACATCCAGAGATGCTAAGCGGAAGGTAGAAGAAATTTACTTTAGCGCCAACTCTCTGATCTACATCAAAATTTCACCACCGAGAAAAGCTTCTGCGCTGAGTTCAAAAAGTTATTCTTCCCCTCGCGGTCGGTCAAACTTCTTGAGATATAGGCCTTTAAAGCTTGAGTATATAATCGTTCGTATCTCCGGTATTTGTAATCCGATCTGGTCTTACAATGGTCTTTCTAAGCTCTATAAATCAGTGCATAAACATATTTATTTTTATTGACCCATTGGGCAGCTAATTTAATACATTTCGCGCTTTTTAAATCTTTCTAACACAAAAGCAAGTCATTTCTTCTTTCTGTTCCATTTCCATAGCGCAAAGTAACAAAAGTCCTTCCTCCGTTTAATTATGCCCTCTTGTCGTTTTGGTACAAAATATATTATTAATTTTTACCGTTTTCAGTTTTATTGTTTATTTGTAGAATTTATAAGATGTTTTTGTATCAACTTTCCAGTAAAACAGCTGTTACCTCCTCTTTGGCAGGTAACAGTTTTTGTTGCTTTTGTCACCAAAAAAATGTGTCAGAATATCCATTTGTGACAATTGTCACATTGCTGTCAAATAGTAACCGTGGTGACTTTTGTAACCCTGGCAGAATTGGGCTGTAAGCGTAATTTTACACCGACTGCTAAACTAATTTGTCGACCACTTTGCCGCTTAAAATCACTTAACTTCCCATTTATTTGTTCGAAAAATGTGTTTAGCGGGGGGTAAAACACTCCTACTATTAGATACATCGTTAGATATACCGACATTTGCAATTGCGGAGAGCGAATAGTATACAAGGCTTGTTGTTTCATCCCCTGCTAAACAAATTATTCGACCACTTTGTGATATATATGATACATTACTGTAGTCTACAAAAGACTACACACTGAAAAAACTGCCCCTGTAGCATGCAGGAAACATGTGTTTGTTTGGAACATCCACATACTTACGTGAAAACAGTGTTTTCATGAATAGAAGATCAGCTGCTTTTTTTTGTTTCTTTTTTGTCTGTCACGTTTTCAGCAATATTCTACAAACAAAGCCATATTTGGGTCACAAAAACATATCTTATAACATATTAATCATTGAGTCTCAAACATGTAATATTGAATACCAAACACAATGTGTTTGGACACAAGTATAGTATAATTGCGACTAGCTGCAAACACGTTATATTTGCATCCAAACAACAAAAGAAGACTGATTTCTCAGCGTGCATCTTAAGCATCCGTTATAAATCATTTCCCCTGAACCAATGAAAATGCGATTAAACGCGTAGTTGAATGACACACATTTTAAATTAAAAGTAACGCCGGTTAAGCTATTGGGCTGATCTACTAAAAAAAATTACTGCAGATTATGAATTGTTTAAAAATTGATTCCTCTTGAAGCTTTTACATTTGTTTCCGGGTATTTGGTTTCTGATTATCGGTGTGTGATATCCAATGGAATAAATGTGTTTTTAATGTGTCGAAAGTAGCTTTCAAGTGTATAGGATTTTTAAAGCTGTGTAGATGATTCTTCATTCTTCTCAATATCTACATACATCACGAGTATTCGGCGGAAGATAAAATATAACTGTCATATTTGAGCTGGAGCTTGTAAGTCCACCTTAGAGATTCTAGACCGCGTACAAACGAGAACGATGATACTAATAGGTAATAGTACACGTTGAAAAATCTGTATTTTGTTGTTGTTTGGATGCAAGTATAAAGTGTGTTTGGATCTTGTCGCAATTATGATATACTTGTGTTTAAACGCATTGTATTTGCTATTCAATATTACATGTTTGAGACACAATGATTAATATGTTATAAGATATGTGTTTGCGACCCAAATATATATACATATACGTTTGTGATACAAATACAGCTGTGTGTGTTGCACTGTCTAATAAAAGAGGGACAACGAGAGAGTCTATCTTGTATGTGTGCATCATTCTCTCAGTCAGTGAGTCATAAATATTCCTGAATATGCGTGTAAATTGCAGATGAAGTCAGTGTTTCTTATTTTGCGTTTTAATTTCATGTATTCAGTCGTCAATGGTTCATCGGACAGAGGATATCAAAAGTACTTGGTCAGTGTAAAAATAATAAACGAAGGCTCGGACGTTTAAATGGTTTGTGATGTTACTTTGGTTTTTGTGTATGTGTTTCGTATATACATATGTATGTGTGCTACCAAAGTGAGAAACGATTTTGAGGAAAGAAACCGGAAAGGGCAACAACGTGAATCCCTTTTTCTGCCCGAGCCTCTGAAATATAATAATAATGTTATAACAAAAAAAACCCCAAGTAATTAATCCACGCTTGGCTTGCATGAACTTGTTTGTGTACCAATGCATACAGATAACTAACGCATAGCTGAAACCTTCTGAAAACAAAAACGTGAGAGACAACAAAGAAAGGTGAAGCAAAAGAGGAGCAGATTTTCATTTCATGAAAAAAAAAAACAAATAATGCATTCAATGCAAATAAATGTAAAAATGGACGTTTTAAATCTATTAATTTTTTATATTAAGTATTTATAAATGTGGATTTATATTGTTACAATTAATTATAATAAATAATACATATATGTATGTATATATCGAAATCGAAGAATACCTCGTTTCTAAATATTATTATATTTGGGAGGAAATTCGCAAATGTTTCCACGTAAGTATATGTGGGTTTGGGGGAAACTCGCGACTGCTTCCACGTAAGTATATGGATGTTTGGGATGAAGAATGTATATGTTTCCACGTAAAAGCATACATGTTTGTCAGTAAACATGATACTGTTTGCATTTAAATACAAGTAAGTTTGGGACTTGCAAACATATGAACGCAGCATATGTTTGGGAAAATGTTAGAGACCGTTATTTTTCAGCGTGTAGTCACGCCAGTGAGTTTGCTTTCCTCAATTGTCTATTGTTCCAAAAACCCAACCATTTTTTAATGCGATAAGTGTTTCTGATCTTGAAAGCTTGTAGTATAAACTCTCATACATTCCAAAATCGGATTCAACAAAAAATTAACTTTATGCTTTGTTATTGAACTAAACATTAATTACTTGAGTTTCTTCGAGTACTGACGATAATTAAGTTTTCTTATTCTCACTTTCATATGAATATTTGCATATTCCCTTTCCCCTATCTAAGTTCAGTCAAATATATAATAATGTTTAAAACCCAACTTTATGTTTTACAAATGAACTGGTTCGACTCTCTCTCTCTCTCTCTCTCTCTTACTTCTCGTCGAATTCCTTGCCATATTATAATTATTGCTTGCAATGATTCAATTAAATATAAAAAAACGAAGCAACAAATGTCTTACCAACTTGCAATGATGACCATAAACGGTCACCGATAATTGTTGTTAATCTTTCCAGTGAATCATCATCATCGAATGTTCGTCGTTCCATTTACATCATATAATTCAAGAAATTGACATACATGTGTTCGATCATGCATATATGGCAAATGATTTAAGTGTCGTATAACAAATAATATACGTTATTCCCAACCAGTGATTTCGCCATTAGACCCGTCCCAGCTTCTTACTCTTCTTCTGCTATGTCAAACCAATCTGGTCTGCTACTGTTCCAAGTCATGGCTTTTATTTAGTGAAATGTTTTAACTTTTTTTATATTACATTTTTATTTTTTGGTATCGACAACAGCGAACCAATAAAAGTATTCAATTCTCTTAATAACAATAGAGTTTAATTAGGTTTTAATAAAAGTTAACTCGCTCGCCGACTGACAAAAGCGAAAAGGTTTTATTAGTTCAATTACGATACATTAGATTAATGATATGCAGCGCACGGGCACTCTCATGTTGCCTCCTGTTCATACGCATTAGTAGTTCGTTACTACTACTTTTGGTCATACACCGTATCAGTGAATTACCTCACCCACGCCGCCTGCCTGTGCCACCACCCCCACTTCCTCCTCCCTCCAACACCACAGCACTTCAAAATCTAGGTTCGGCTGGGATGGTGGTGGTGTCAGCTGCAGCCGCCGTCATTAATTCTGCGCATCGGTACAATGAGTGGAGTTGTTGTGTTTTAATTATATTAACTTTTAATGTTATTCATTTATGTAAAATATTATTTCAATTTTGTACACAGTTTTTAATGCATTCATTCACTCCATTATTATTGTTTGTACTCGTATGCTGTCATAAAACACTGTGTGCAACAATCGATTTATTATGTCAAAACTGGACCTAATTGAAAACGCAAACAAACACTCGTCGTCTTGTCTGTCATGGTGTTGTCAAAGTCAACGCCAGCTCAATTTGACACGACTTTTTGTGGCATTTAAGTTCAATATTGTGGCTTAAAATTAAACTTTTATTGAACGATCCTAAATATTATGTTACAACGTTATTTGGTGTTATTTTGCTGTTTTGGAAGATTCTCAACCAAATAAAGTACAATGTCGGAAGATATACCCAATCCATAAGATGGACAGGTGCCTTCACCAATATACAGCGTAAAATCGTATACCATGCCTGATGTTCCAGCGCGCGTAAACATTTTCATCCCCCATTTGTGTGGCTTAGCTGGATTGTACTGTTTTAAACTTGATTGGCCTACAATAGGAAAATATAGTGTTATTCTGAAGTAAATAATAGAGATTTATAGACATACACACCTTTAAACGCAATTATTTGGTCGTCAATACTTTGGTTTTCTTCCTGTGGTAGCTTGTTACACTTTTTTTTGACAATATCTAACAAAGGGCGTATCTTGTAAAGTTTGTCGTAGTTTGAATCTCCAATTTTAGGTTGTTTGCCGTTGTCGTTAAAGTGAAGGCACTCTTTAATTTTTTCAAATCGATTTCGTGATAGCGAGTCTGAAATTGCAAAGTTTTAAATCTTTGGACGATGCCATTTTGAATTGGGGCAACTTCACAACTCCCAGGTACAGTAAGACTCCAATATAGCACCTTATTTCTACTGCAGTACATTTCAATTCAATGCCAAATTATTGAAGACCGAACAAATTAGTTTGATCCTTGATGAGATCGATAGCACAACAATCGAAAAAGTAGCTGAAATACTCTGTTGGAGATTTAATTCCTTCTGTGTCCAAAATCGGATCACCTCTCCAGACACTTTCTGGTGTCTCAAATGTTCTTGATCTCCATCTAAGGGACTTCTGGTCAATTTTTTCGTAGTTTTCTGGAGGTTCTAGTTCTTCAGACACTTCTTCATCTTCATCAACGATAATATCCTCCAATAGTCCAATTTCTATGCTCTCTCCCCTTTCCACAATACCTTGTAAATTAGTTTCCAATATTCCTGAAATGTCTTCGTCATCACCATCGCTTTCCTCATCTGCTGAAATATCCCAATCAAACTCCAATATTTGTTTGATTGCTTCTGTAGATAAACCTTTCTCCTGTGGTCTCATAACCAAAAAAAAATCTTTTGTTACCATTATGGCCCAAAGTTGCCCACAAGCAACTTGTGTGATTCAGAAAATCCTAGCTTCATTCACATTGCTTAAAACAAATAATAAACAAATAAAACAAATAATAAATAATAAACAAAACTTTTCAAATAATATTATTCGATGTTTCTAGAACAAAACTTAATAATCAGTTTTATACTTTATTTATTTTTTATCGGACAAATAGCTATAGGATTTGCCAGGAATCATGAGGATGCATTTGCAAAAACTTCTTTTATAAAAAACTATATCTCTATTTACATATATATACTAGCTGACCCGGCAGACGTTGTCCTGCAAATTTTGTTCAAATACCGTTAGCAGGAGCAGAAATAATGGATTTTTAATTTGTGGTTTGTATGGGAGGTACTACGCCCCTTTGTCCAATTCGACCGAATAGTAAATCTAAACCACCCAGGGCGCCACCCAAACGCATACACAAAAATTTATTCAAATCGGTCCAGAAGTTTAGGAGGAGTTCAGTCACAAACACACGTGCAGTAGAATTATATATATGTATAAAGATGTGTATATATGTGTCCGTCGGCGGTGCAATGGTTAGTGTGCGCGCCTCTTCTGGGTTCGATCCCAGCTCTGACCGCCTAACATTTCTTTCGGCGGCGGTCACCTCGCATAGTGACGGCGACACTATCGAGTATCTGGCCATGAAAAAAGCTTCTCAAAATACCGTTCGGGACCGGTGTAAAACTGTAGGTCCCAATCAGTGAGTATAAAACTACAAAGCGCACAGTTCACTGGTTGTGAGAAGCTCTCCGTAATTCCTTCATGGAATGTAATGGGAAACCATTTATTTTTTATTTATAACAGAAAACGGCGAGTATCGACGACGGATGTGCCACGAGCTACAAAAGTTTTTTAAATAAAACAAAACCGGTTTTAGATACCAATGAAATTCTTTATTCCTGTGAAAGTACGTTCGATGCCATTATGTATGGAACTCGGTTTCTTTTGCATGGCCACCACGGGCACGCTTGCAGAAGTCCAGACGCTGAACCCAATTTTCGACGGATTTCAAGCATAAATCGGCCGATACTGCTGCAATTTCACGTTCGATATTCGTACGAAGTTCATCAATCGTCGCTGGCTTGTTGGCATAGACCATAGACTTGACGTAGCCCCACAGGAAATAATCTAACGGCGTCAAATCGCACGACCGAGGCGGCCAATCGACTGGGCCATTTCGTGAGATAACACTTTCACCAAACTTGGTTTCCAGTAAATTGATTGTGGCATTCGCTGTGTGGCTTGTGGCGCCGTCCTGTTGGAACCACGTGTCCTCCAAGTCCATATTATCCAATTGGAGCCAAAAATATTCGGTTGTCATTGAACGGTAGCGATACGCATTCACAGCAATGTGCCGGTCTTGATCACCACGGAAGAAGTATGGCCCAATGACGCCGCCGGCCCATAAACCGCACCAAACCGTAATTTTTTCGGGATGCAATGATGACTCATGGATTACGTGTGGATTGCTGTCTGACCAATAACGCATATTTTGCTTATTGACGAAGCCATTCAGCCAGAAATGAGCCTCATCGCTGAAGATGATTTTCCGATGCAAATCCGAATCATTTTCAAGTTGTTGCTCAGCCAAATTCACGAACATACGACGCTTATGGTGGTCAAGCGGCTTCAGTTCCTGCGTCAATTTGATATTGTAAGGATGTAGGCCAAGATCTTTTCGCAAAATTCGCCACAACGACGTCACAGAGATGCCCAACGCTTGAGAACGACGTGTGAGAGACACATTTGGGCTTTCTTGAACTGAATCCTCAGCGGCAGCAATATTCTCGACAATACGGGCACTTCTTTGTCTCACTGGCACGGGAACATTTTGTACTGTGCCTGTGGATTCAAATTTTTCCACTAGACGCTCAATTGTTGATCTGGTAGGACGATTATGACGACCATAAATTGGACGCAGCGCTCTTAAAGTTCAGGCCACTGACTCCAATTTTCGGTAGTGAATTTTAATAATTTCGACTCGTTGTTGGCTCGTATATCTTTCCATGATGAAATGGCAAACCTTACTGAAGAGAAATGTCAAAAGAGCGGGAAAAAAATGGCGTCGTTTGCTGTCCCTATCGATTTACTTTTGAATCGTCTCTGTTGAAAACCCCTTTATAATCTGTGCCCCGACATCGACGTAGTTATGCGTATCAAAGTAAGGTGTTTACGCTGGCAAGGCCATATCAGTAGAATGGATCAGAGTGAAACAATGCGAAAGGTATTCGAAGACGTACTCGAAGGACATCGAAAAATAGGACGACCTAGACTTCGCTGGAAAGACTAGGAGGAATATTGCCTGGGAGAGCATGGTGTTACCAACTGGAAGAGAAAAGCTGAAGATCGGGCCGATTGGAGAGACATGTTATCCTCATTTTGAAAGGCCCTTGATCAATCACTCTGGGTTGTTTGAGGTGACCGAAAGCAAATGCAACGATTCCTCCTAACTGTGTAATTAGTACGTCAAAGTCGTAAAACAGTTTTAAATTTAAATTTAAACAACTATCATCCTCTTCGCGTATAATAAATTAATAATGAGACATTGATGTTAACAATAGATATCAATTTTGTTCATTTTATACAAAAAAAATGCATATGTGCAAATGCCGCTTAAAGCAGCTTTGATCTTCAAAAGTCAAAATTTTTATAAAATTATGAAGATTTTCAAACACCAAATAAATCAGTTTGCAAATGTAAAAATGTCATGACCAAATTCTGACGTCATTCTTTTAAGCTCCCTACTTGTCTTTCTTCCCCCCCCCCCCCCTACCCCATCCCTCAAACGATCCAGCGATCTTTCAATCTATTGTTGCCATTAAATCATACATTGTCGATTTCTCGATCGATTCGAATCGATTCGATGCGAATACTCGTAAAGAGGCAAGCGAATAATAACATAATCTAAACATTCGACAAAAGCTTTTTTTTTAATAGATCATATCGACAAGTCAGAATCGCTGCTGTTGTTATTGTTTGATGTAATTGGCATTAGATCACTTTTAGCACCAACGACACCACCACCACATTTGCGGCTCCAACTAACAAAACGACTGACGTCGTATCGGTGGCTGTATGTGATCACTTGTTTGTTTGTTCGTTCGATTTTCTAAGCCAAGAAGACAGTGGGTTCTGGGCCCGCGCACTTGTATCTGATATGAATGCAACTCATTCATTCATTCATTCACTTATTTATTCGTTTTAGACGAAAATGTCTGTTACGAGTTCAGTTTAATACATTCGCATACGTTGTGTTGGATCGTAAAGTACTCGATTGTATCTGACTGAGCGTGGGTGTCATATTTGTTTCTGCTCTTAACGCTGAAGTCATGTTCCCCCTACCACCCCAACATTTTAGCGGTAGTTGCTGTTTGAAGCATGAGTTTTCCAGCGATAGCAATCAGATACAAGCTACTTCAAGTCGGATTTAAGGGGTTACACAATGGAATAGGCCAGCACAGCCAGACTAGCAAAAGATGATGACGATGCTGACGCTGATCTGAATGTAAAAACATATGATGGGCACGACAATAAAGATTCACGACTTTGTTGTCGTCCACTTGAGTAGATGGACAACAGACAATAAGATGCATAAACCTTTGGCTGGACACCATTTGTTTTTGGTTACAATCCATTTAACTAGCAATCATAAGTTGTTGTAGTCATCGTCATTGCCGTTTGCAAGATATTACCATAAATGGCCGTCCAGCCAAAGAAACTCTGTGCAATCGCACCAAATCACTGGTGGCGGTTGGAGTCATATGGTATTGCAGCACTACCACGGATCATGATGCAATTACTCATAGCCACCGCTAGCTACACTTGCTGTTGTGTTGAACTCTACTATTCGAGCATGTGAGGTGGCGCTAATCTTGTTTGTTGTCGTTGTCGTTGTCACAATCGTCATCGTCATCGCAAACGTCGATCGTAACAATTGAAATTAACATATGTTTCACTTATGCCTTAATCCTGCTGACCTGCAGAGAATGTGTGTTCGTCTGTCTGCCTGTGTGCAGCAGTTGCTGGTTTTTTGCTTTGATAATCTCGACAGTTCGATTAATTTGACATTTTTATGTTTCAGTGGTGGTGCCTTGCAGTTTGTTGTTATGCCAATTGCCAGTGTCATAAAAACCATTCATGCTAAAAATTATGACATATTGGTCGCAGTAGGACCTTGAATTGTTTAACCTGCGTGGTGGTGGTGGTGTTGGTGGTCATAAATCCGAGATTTGTATTTCGTTATAATTGGCCAGCAGCAGCACTAATGATCATATTTTTCGATATTTGATTGAAGTTGCTCACAAGTTGTACAAGTTGTATCTCATCCAACAAGCTTTAAAATGTGTGACATTGTTGGTTTGTTCTTCTTAAGACCTTAATTGGCCATCCGTTCTCATATTGGAATAGCAATGCAGTAAATAGTTGCAAACAGTTCCGATTCTGTGTAAAACTGTAGGTCTTCTTGAATGATTCTTCAAATTAGAAAGGGCTCGATCACTGATTGTAAGATTGTTCTTTCCTGCCATCCATTCATGGAACTTAATGGTAAACAACGTTAATTTGGAATCATTTTCATTATAAAGATGCATTGTTTTAACCGATGAGACACATTTTATTCGGAATGGGTTCATCAACGAACAAAATTATCGAAATTGAGGCAAAATTATAGAAATCCGGACGCGTGATAAATGAGAAACAAAATCATCCACACGAGCAACTGTCTGTTGCGGATTTTCGTCAGGCGGCGTGATTAGGACTTACTTCTTTGAAAATGAGGTCGCAAATGCAAAAACAGATGCGGATCAGTTTCGAACCCGTTACGAGTCCGTAAAAACATATAAAAAAAATTCGTTTCCCATTACATCCCATGGGAGGATGGGGGAGAGCTTCTCACAACCAGCGAGGAGGACGCGATCTAATTTTATCCTCACTGATTGGGACCTACAGTTTTACACCGGTCCCGAACTTTATTTTGAGAAGCTTTTTGATGGCTAAATACTCGATAGTGTTGTCGTCACTAAGCGAGGCGACTGTCGTCGAAATAAATTTAAGGTGGTCAGAGAGCAGGGATCGAACCGACGTTCTCATGCAAAAGAGCCGCGCACACTAGCCATTGCACCACCGATGCCCGCCCCTAAAAACATATAAAAAGCGAAGTGTGAGTTTGGGGAAGCAAATGTGAAATTGCAAACATCTCGTCAGGGAATCAAGCTAGTATTTCCGTCAAGGGATGCCCGACCCACGCTGTCTCCTCCCCACACCTTTTGGCGGAAGATATTTGTGCCTAAATATGTCAGATTCATATCTGAGTTGCTGAAACACAAAAACTGAAACAAAAATTGGCTGACAACAAAATTTACAACGAATCTTTTTCAAATCCGCAAAAATTGATAAAATGTAATCCGCTTCGAATTTCAAAATTTATTTTAAAAAACCCCCACCCTTTAACGATATGAAAGACGTTGCGAGTTCGAGAGGATCCGAAAAAATAGACAAAACTGCCCTATTTTTCGAGAGGAACATCATACGCAAACGGATTCGGTTTGTTTCCATAACTGATTTCGTTTCGGACAAAATGTACGAAGAAGCTACACGCAAAGAAAAACACACGTTTATTGCACGGTGGCCGCAACAATACTTTGATTGATTTGCATTAACTTATTAATCGCAACCATTCATGTAGTTCTCCCAAATAAACTCGTATATCGCAAATGTGCATCATGGTGTCGCAAACGAGTTTTCGTTTGCATCAAACGCGTACAAAATTACATTTGCCGCAAATTTAAAAAACGTTTGCGATTACTGACATTAGCTATTTTTCTAATGAGCACGCGATTACGAAGAATGTAAATTTTTCTCTCATTATGTCGACTGTGTGTGTACACAGTCTTATTCACTCGTTTGGCATTAACACTCACCCATCCACATAAAAGTGACACACTCTAATGCTTCTACCTTGTCAATATATCTTGGATGGACAATTTAGTTTAGAGTATCTAGAATTCGGTTGCCGTAACCGAAAGAACAGTTGGTGGAACCATTTTTCGTTTCTCGCAAACGTTTTTGCAGCTCTAATTTTTCATAACTCGTTTACTGCAAACGATTTTAAATACCACAAACTTTTTCTTAGTTTAGAGTAACTACAACTTGGTTGCTGTAACCGAAACAACAGTTGGGGGAACCGTTTTTCGCAAACGTTTTTTTCAGCTTATATTTTTCATACCTCGTTTGCTGCGAACATTTTTCGATTCTCACAAACGAAATGATATGTATGACTTAACAGAATTTCGTTTCTCCGAACTACAGTCCCCAAAGGAACTTCAGTTATCTGAGATTTCGTTTGGGAGGAACGAGTTTTTTCTTTGCGTGTAGTCCGTCTCGAGCTCAAAATGGATTCATATGGCATACTGGGATGATAACGAAGTTATTGTGGCTCCAACTGGACGGTATGGATATGGACGACATTTGGTTTCAGCAGAACGGCGTCACCTGCCAAACAGCGCATGAAACAATCGATTTATTGGAACAACAATTTCCAGACCGAATTATCTTCCGAAATTTCGAAATCAAATGGCCACCAAGATGGTGCGATTTAACGCCGTTCGACGACAAACAATTTCTGAGCTCAAGGCCGAAAACCAACGCGTCATCGGTGAAATAGAGCCACATCTTTGTCAAAATGTTATCGAAAATATTATGAAAAGGGCAAGGGCCTGAGGTTAGGGTTATTTGCCGAATATTTTATTCCATACTTAATCGGAACATGTCTACATTACAATGCAATAAATATATCACCACTCGATCACAAAGTATTCGTTTCATTTTTAAATTAAATCCTGCATTCCTATTGGGGCTCCCTTTATTAAAATATAAAAAAAAAAAACATTTATAAAATATAAAAGTAAAATAAGATATTCTTAGGGATGTACGATTAATCAATTAATTAAAATTTTGATTAATCGATATCGTGAGTAATCAGTTAATCGAATAACCAAACATTCTGATTAATCAAAACTATGATCGATCAATTAATTTGATTAATGGGAAATCATATTTGAATAATTTTATTCATTATTCAAATAATTTGGGGGAAACAAAAGAAACATTTGAACAGGTTAGTGAAACCAGTACATAAATGTCAGTAGGGTGAACCGACTTAAACATACCCTCACCCTAAGTCGTCTATTGCTTCCCAGTTCTGTTAAAACACGTCTATATTCACCCTTACATAAACAGAATGGGTGTGCCAAATCCGCCCCCATTCAATCGCAGAGTGGCATTGCGCAAAACATCTAATTAGGATCCAAAGTGGTCTTCGGAATTTTTGTGACCATCAACCAATTGTCCGCCCAATAGTTAAATGGGAGGTACCAAAATAGGCATGGCGAAGTTGTTAATTTTCGATTTTTGAAAATATTGATCAGTACCAAATTTTGTTAAGATCGCTGTGGTTTACTGGAGATATTATTGAATTGAATTGAATTGAATTGAATTGAATTGAATTGAATTGAATTGAATTGAATTAGATTGGATTGAATTGCTTTGAATTGAATAGAATAGAATAGAATAGAATAGAATAGAATAGAATAGAATAGAATAGAATAGAATAGAATAGAATAGAATAGAATAGAATAGAATTGAATTGAATTGAATTGAATTGAATTGAATTGAATTGAATTGAATTGAATTGAATTGAATTGAATTGAATTGAATTGAATTGAATTGAATTGAATTGAATTGAATTGAATTGAATTGAATTGAATTGAATTGAATTGAATTGAATTGAATTGAATTGAATTGAATTGAATTGAATTGAATTGAATTGAATTGAATTGAATTGAATTGAATTGAATTGAATTGAATTGAATTGAATTGAATTGAATTGAATTGAATTGAATTGAATTGAATTGAATTGAATTGAATTGAATTGAATTGAATTGAATTGAATTGAATTGAATTGAATTGAATTGAATTGAATTGAATTGAATTGAATTGAATTGAATTGAATTGAATTGAATTGAATTGAATTGAATTGAATTGAATTGAATTGAATTGAATTGAATTGAATTGAATTGAATTGAATTGAATTGAATTGAATTGAATTGAATTGAATTGAATTGAATTGAATTGAATTGAATTGAATTGAATTGAATTGAATTGAATTGAATTGAATTGAATTGAATTGAATTGAATTGAATTGAATTGAATTGAATTGAATTGAATTGAATTGAATTGAATTGAATTGAATTGAATTGAATTGAATTGAATTGAATTGAATTGAATTGAATTGAATTGAATTGAATTGAATTGAATTGAATTGAATTGAATTGAATTGAATTGAATTGAATTGAATTGAATTGAATTGAATTGAATTGAATTGAATTGAATTGAATTGAATTGAATTGAATTAGATTGGATTGGATTGAATTGAATTGAATTGCATTTAATTGATTTGAATTGAATTGAATTGAATTGAATTGAATTGAATTGAATTGAATTGAATTGAATTGAATTGAATTGAATTGAATTGAATTGAATTGAATTGAATTGAATTGAATTGAATTGAATTGAATTGAATTGAATTGAATTGAATTGAATTGAATTGAATTGAATTGAATTGAATTGAATTGAATTGAATTGAATTGAATTGAATTGAATTGAATTGAATTGAATTGAATTGAATTGAATTGAATTGAATTGAATTGAATGGAATTGAATTGAATTAGATTGGATTGAATTGCTTTGAATTGAATTGAATTGAATTAGATTGGATTGAATTGAATTGCATTTAATTGATTTGAATTGAATTGCTTTGAAATGAATTAGATTAAATTGAATTGAATTGAATTGAATTGAATTGAATTTAATTAAATTTAATTTAATTGTATTGAATTGAATTGGATTGAATTGAATTGAATTGCACTTAATTGATTTGAATTGAATTAGATTAAATTGAATTGAATAAAATTGTATTGAACTAAAATGAATTGAATTGAACTGAATTGAATCAAATCGAATTGAATTGAGTTGAAATGAATGGTATTGTATTGAATTAAAACGAACTGAATTGAATTGAACTGAACTGAACTGAATTGAATTGAATAGAATTAAATTGAATTGAGTTGAAGTGAAGCGAATTGAATCGAATTGGATTTGGATTGAATTGGTGTTTCAAACCCGGTTTCGCTGGGTCTTCGGTTTTGAACACTCTACACCCCTTCTGACACCTCGTCGCCGTCACCTGTCAAATATTACAATTTCCTGACTAATATTAACCCTCTAAATACCAACTATTCTCGACACTTTGTCCATTTTCAACACTTCTAGACAGATCTATCCCATTGTCTATGCATTTTGTCAACATTAATGAATTTATTGCATTTGTCTTTATAGCAATTTTTAATAGAATTTTGAAATGACAGGCCAGCAGCCCGCAAGTCAACAGCCGCCGACAATCAAGCTGCTTGTCGGCGTTATTGTCGTAATTAAAGTACGAGCATTTTGAAATTTAATGAATAAATTAAGAAAATTTCTTTGAATGCTGCGCACTTTCTCGAATGCGACAAACGATAAGGAAAGAAACGGGTCCGCCCTCACTCGTTTCTCCCTGGAATGAATGAATGGATTGGGATGGCCTTTTAAGGGTTTTTTTTTGTCGTTCTTGGCTGTGTACAGCGGAGAAATCTAGTTTGTATGTAATCGAATCGAATCGAATCAACGTTAGGTGACTCTAAGCGAGTGAGTGAGCGTGAATCAACAAGGTGGGTGTTATAATTTGTTGTCATTTTATAGTTTAATGCAAACGATAGAACTCACGAGTGCCAGAGATCGGCATGAAGTGCAGCGGGGTAAAGTGTGTGGTGGGGATCACCTAAATTATGGCCGCTGGTTGGTGTTGTCACGGTCATATCAGACTTTAGTTTTAATTCCATGTTTGAGACATGTTTTGTTGTTGCTGCTGTTGTTGCCTTTGTTTTCAAGCTCTAATCATTCAATGTTACGAGCGCAAACTATTTTTGTTTTGCGGAGGATTTTTCAGAGCTGTGGTGGTAGTGGAAACGTTTTAGAAGCGCAGCATATTTGTGTGTGTGTGGTTGTTTACGAGCCAAGTTATTAAAGCCGCTTGTGTCGCACGATCGTTGCTGTTTGCGTGTGTGCGATCCCTTTTTTGGTATTGCATTGCCTATTTTGGTGCGCTTCTTGAAATATCATGTGGGCTTTGCATTTATTGTGGTGTGGGGATTGACACACAGATAGATAGGTAGATAGATTGGCCGTCGAATCGTATGAATGACGCATTTCGTTGAAATACCATTAAAATCGTTTTGAAATTATATTTGAACGAACAACGATGACTACAACACAACACACACTTAACCTATAATGCTCAATATTTAATTGAAATCCCACCACCAGTAGAACCAATAATAATGTAAATTTCAAATTCTACGGAAAATTTTCACACTCCAAGTGTTCATTTAGATTTTACAAGTCTCTAAGATATTTCGAAATTTTTCAACAAATGCAAAAAAGAAAAAATATAATTTTGCATGCCGGATGCATCTTTGAAGACCACAGAACATTTTCATTTTCCGCAAAATTGATGCAACTAAAGAAAGGGTTTTCACCTCTTCAAAGCCCCACACCACCCGGTAGGTCGGCCAATCCTACCACACACTGACCGATGATGATGGTCGGCCGTCACATCGTCCAACGATGCAGCAATGCGCGCGATTATTAAAAAATATGAGCACTTAAAAATATTTAAAATTAGCATATTGCTGTCAATAAATTGTCAAATTTATGCCAATAAAATACTTGCCAAGGGAAGTACAGAGGACAACAACACAGCCACAGACACAAACCCAGCACCATCATCCAATCTCTCTAAGGAAGAAATGTTTGCACAACCAAAATTGCATGGCGATCATAAATCTCACCATATCTACATTATATAGAACGATATTCACATATATACAAACATTACATACATACATATGTATGTAGATATGCAGAAATTGAATATTAAATATTCGATCAGAATTATTGAATTCTTCGCAATGTGTCATCCTCCCATCGATGTCTTTGTAGTCAAAACGATTGGCCGAAAATAGTTGGTCTACAATGTTGTGACACGTTGAGGAAATCTGTAGATATTTTGACATACGTGACAAATTTTAAAATTGTTTTAATTGAAAAATATTAAAATTTTATAGTTTTATTTTAAATAACCTAAACTAAATACAAATTGGAAATGGGCGTTCATTATACTTGTGGTTCACTCACGAATGCCAAAATCAAACTGACATACGATACTATTTGCAATAATGGCAGCACTTTCCAATAGGGTGATACTTATTGTACCCACCTTGTAGTCACTGTACAAGACGAACGGCAACGATTTCAATACGGTATCAAATATCAAGCGACAGGCACAACAACCAGAAAATATAAACCCTTATCAACTAAGACAACCCAATGTGCACAAAATCGGATGCGGAGCCGTTTCGACCCCGTTACGAGGTTGCCAGATGCAAACTGGAATTTCCATTGGAAAGTTTGAAATTTTTTTAGCTTAAATATACATAGAACGTTTTCACTTACAAGCACTAATTTGAGTTTTATTTGCGCAAATACTGACGACTAGAAACCTCATTTAAATATATAAAATCAACCAATTTTGAAATTAACCCGTGAAAATTTTTGTTTTTTACGATTATCGGCGGGAATTATCGAGACAAGTGTCTCAATCAACTTGTTTCGACTTTTGGTGATGCAGCACCATCAAAAACCACTGTAAATCGCTGCTACCAAGAGTTCAGTCTCGGATGCCGTTCACACCAGGGTAAATTTCGTGAAGATCGTCAAACTTCGGTCGTTTTGCCGGAAACCATCGATGCTGTGCGCGGACTGATAAAGCAAGACCGACATGTGACATACCGTGAGATTGAGGCATCCTTGGACATTAGTAGGACAAGCATCAATAAGATATTGGATGTTCATTTTGCCGTGAAAAAGATTTGTTCTCGTTGGATCCCACATAATTTTGAAATATTCGACCTGGTTAATTGTAATACCCTGTATGGCCTAGAGCTCAATTATATAAGGAAGTACAGGAAATTTGTGTGGATTCTATGAATCAATTCCCGCCCTTTACTTTTTAAAGATTTTTTCAAGCAAATGTTGCCCTCGGCTTCACGTGGTCTATTCTTAAAGTCAAATTTTGCCACAATGTTTCCCAAATTGCAGCCGGTATCTCACCGATGACACGTGTAATCTTCCAAGGCAGCAATCGTGGTTGGCTTGTACCTGTAGAAGAGAGATTTGACGTACCTCCACAAAAAACAATGGTCTAGGGTCAAATCGCACGAACGAAGCTTCCAATTGCAAGCTAAAAAATTGTTTTTTTGTTGTTGTTTAGATGCAAATATAAAGTGTTTGTAGCTTGTCGCATGTTAGGAATATGGAGAGATCATTTCTCTGCGCTATTGGTACCTGAGATATCCAATGACGAGACAATCGATCTGGATTTGGGCGACGACGTCGATTCCCCACCTCCTAACCCAGACGAGGTCAGAACACCTATTGCCCGGCTTGGGAACGATAAAGCCGCAGGAGCCGATGTATTACCGGCGGAGCTGTTTAAGGTGCCGGCGATAAGCTGATAAGGTGCATGCATCAGCTCATTAGCAAAATTTGGTTAGATGAATGCATGCCCGGCGATTGGAGTCTCAGTGTACTATGTCCCATAATTGGGAAGGGTGACCGTGGGATGGGCCTTTTATCCATAGCATATAAGGTTCTGCCGAGCATAATGTGCGAAGGACTAGGACCGATTATCGCTAACCTGATTGGACCATATCATTGTGGCTTTAGGCCTCGAAAATCGACAACCGACCAGATTTTCACGCTACGCCAAATCCTGGAGAAGATCCACGAAAAACAAATCGACACCTATCATCTATTTGTCGATTATAAGGCGGCCTTCGATAGCCCGATATGGGAGAAACTCTATGACGCAATGTCTGAGGTTGGTATTCCTGCAAAACTCATACGCCTTTGCAGGATGACCCTGACGAACACCAAATCCGCAGTGAAAGCTGGTAAGGATCTTACCGAACCTTTCGAAACTAATAGAGATTATTCTGAGAAAAGCTGCTGTCGACATGAATAAAACCATCAGCAGCGAAAGGCACATGCTGCTCGCGTATGCTGATGATATAGGTATCATTGGGCGCACAGTTAGAGAAGTTAGTGCGGTTTTTTCGAGAATTGAGAAGGAGTCGGAAAAAGTGGGACTGACAGTAAATGAGGTGGTGGACGAATTTATATACCTCAGGTCTGCCGCAAACAAAAACAACAACGTCAGCCTTGAGATCAAGCGGTGAATTGTGCTTGCGAATAGATGTTATTTTGGGCTAAGCAAACACTTTAGAGATAAAGCCCTCTCTCGAGTAACAAAAGTCCAACTATAATAGACTCTCTCTCTCTCTTCGAGAGAAAAATACTCCGAAAAATGTATGGCCCTATAGTGCCCAACGGCAAGTATCGGCGAAGCATGAACCATGAGCTGTATGAGCTTTATCCTGACATTCACATAGTTAAGCGGATCAGGATAACGCGATTGCGCTGGCTGGGCCATGTCAGTAGAATGGATGAAGACGAACCAGCACGGAGGGTTTTCGAAACCGAACTCGAAGGAAGGCGAAAAATAGGAAGACCAAGACTCCGCTGGAAGGATCAGGTTGACGAATCCATGCGTACACTTGGTATTGCCAACTGGAGGGATAAGGCAAAGGATCGAACTGGTTGGCGAAATATGTTATCTTCGTTTTGTAAGGTCCCTGACCCCTAGGGGTTGTTCGTGACCGGATAAGTAAGTAAGCTTGTCGCAAATATAATATATTTGTGTCCAAACACATTGTGCTTGATATTTAATATTATATGCTGGCGACACAATGATTAACATGTTGTGATATATGTTTTTGTGGCCCAAATATTTTGTTTTGTTAGAAACTGCAAAGACGTGAGAGACAACAAAGAAACAAAAAAGTAGTCTATCTTCAATTCATGAAAACAATGTTTGCAAACATATACATGGTTCCTGCAATATTTTACAGGGGCAGTTTCTTTCAGCGTGTGACACAATCATAACGCGAGATTAATTGCTCAAAAACTCGACCTAAGTTGGTTCATGGTATTGCGTGCAGTGCGGCATGTGGCACCGTCCTGTTAAACCCACATGTTAACCAAGTCCAATTCTTCCACTCTTTGTAAAAAAAAGCCCGTTATCACCGAACGGTACCTTGCTCCATCGACTATAACTGAAAAAAAAATTGTTTGACCTAAATAAAATTGACCTAAAATTTCCATGATTTTCTCGGCCCATTTGTTTTAACGCACCTGGTCTCTTTTAATAATGAAGTTGTTATAAAGATTGCAATTTATACTACTGGGCCTCGAGAGGTCGAAGAAGCGGGAATCATTTATTGTGTTTCTGGCCGTGCATTACAGCGCCGTCTGTTTTTGATGTGGTTAATCAGCACCTTGCACCATCGACCGTTGCGGCTATTATCGTCTTTGAGGAAGTACGATCCAATGATGCTCTGGCTGCTCTTCGAACCAAATTCGGCAAATCTGTTTATTGCCGTACCCATTAAGCCAAAAATGGGATTCGTGGCTGAAGACAATTTTTCGATAAAATTTGATAATAAAACTCAATCATTTGCAAACGTTTTTCGTTTGTAAACCTATTCATGATGAAATGGCAAACGAAAACTGAATGGCTTTGACTTTTGACAGATGTCACGAATCACGCGTGAACTGGCAAAAACAAAAAAAATTCACCCTTTACAAAAAAAATATTATAAACCATAATTTTGAAATGTTTCTTTTTCAAAAATTGATTTCTTTGTTGTCCTTTCGATGACCGTCGGTCGCCTGTTTCCTTTCAGTCCCCGCAACATTTGTCTATTTCCACAGTTCAAAAGTCCAACATATTTTAAACACAATCCAGTACAGAAATTCACAAAATGTTCTGTGAGATAGTACTCGTACACAGTACGAAAGCGGATATCTTAAATAATTTGCACCTCTTTCGAAAAAAAAAAACAAAAAATATCCAAATACGTAATCGCCAAATACTCGTAATGAATTTTCGTCGTTTCTAAATACAATTGGCATTAACGAAGATTTCTCAATTATGGCAACCGCGCGCGTATTTAATGTTTCAATACTTTTTCCGTCCGATGCTTATTTTTTGTTTCGTTTAAAATTTGAAATATCGACATTTGGTCTGAGTCATGAGGCCATAAATAATTTTCACAACCAAAACATCACAATAGGTCTTCGTCGTCGTCGTCGTCTTCGGTTGTTCGAAATCGAAATCACCTTATGGAAAATGTCCAAAAATGTTATGATACAGATGTGAGATTGTTATTTTTGATTTTTGTGAATTTGATTTTCATAATTGGGGGAAAATGTTTCGTAAATAACATTTTGAAATCGCATGAAATGAATGTGGTGATAATGATGGTATACACATTTAATAAATTGCTATAAATCACATCTAAACGAAGATGAAAATAAATGAAATCTACATAAAGACGAGAAGAAAGGGGAGGAGGAAAACGTGAAACAAATGTTATTCATTTTATATTTTTTGATAATAATACGAATGATGCAAAGAAAATCTTTAGAAGGGAAATTTTGAATACTTTGTAAAATATCATCAAATTAAAGAGTAAGAAAACTCAGGACAATTTCCAACATTCTCCCTTTTTTTCTTCCTGATAATAAAGTATAAAAGGCTACTTCACTTGTAATTTACAAAGATTAAGTCTCACCAAAATTAAAAACTTTATTCCAAACTGGGCAACAGTCTAATGATGATATCCCTTAAGAATTTCAATTGTTTCCGTTAACAAAAAAAACATCCACACACACAACAACAAAAGAAACTCGATTTTAGCCAAGTAAAACAATTGTCAGGTTAAGCGCTCATCTTCACTTTCTGTTCTGTTCTGTTCTGTTTTGCATTACATCATTTGGCCTCCTCATACGTTCGATCACATCACACTTTGTAGGATCGTGCGGCGCAGCGTGTAATCATTTGTTATCAACTGATAGGGATCAAGCAAATCATCACCACCAATTTAGTCATTAATATAATGAACAATAAAATAAATTCAATTAACAATTCAAATTCAAACGAAGAATTTATGTCATTCAACTTCTGTTTAGGTGGAACCGAATTTATGATTGAAAGAATCCCAATTAGCTTTTCACTTTTTGCATTCAAATCATAATGAAATAATTGAATTGAAAATGAGCAAAATTAATTTACAAATTAGCATTAATGCATAATATTTAACCCCAGTACGATCGGTTGGGTTGTACTTGTACCATCTGGGCGTTGTAGATAAGAACAAATTCTGTTAGCATTACTATAATTATATATACACGCTGACAAAAAAACGCCCCAGCAACATATTGCAGGAAATATGTATATGTTTGCAAGCATTGATTCCATGAATTGAAGATCGGGTGCTTTGTTTCTTTCTTTTTGGTGTGTCACGTTTTTGTTTTCAGCCAAAAAAAAACCTACGTTTGGGTGACAAAAACATATATTATAACCAATTATGGTGTCTCAAACATGTAATACTGAATAGCAAACACTATGTGTTTGGCCACAAGTATATTATATTTGCGACAGGCAACAAACACATTAACAAAAACTACAAATTTTACAGCGTATACATTAGGCAAGGTAGAAAAAAATGCTCAAAAAAAATTGTTTCGGCGGCGGTCACCTAGCATAGTGACGGCAACACTATCGAGTATGAAATCTTCTCAAAATACCGTTCGGAATCAGTGTAAAACTGTAGGTCCCAATCATTGAGTGAAAACTGGAAAGCGCACAGCTCAGTGATTGTGAGAAGCTCTCCCCTTTCCCTTCATGGGATATAATGGGAAACCTTTTATTTTTTTAATTGTCAGTATATCCCATCAAAAAAACCTTGAAAAAAATTTACAGGGCACCTGAATTCGAGACAGAAACTCCACCAAATCTGCTAACCAAATCTTTTGGCTTGAACTTTTTTTCGGCCCGACCTAATACACATACTTACACACCACCTTACACACACCTCTTTATTGATCTAACTACACATTTTAATAATTTTGTAATTTCAATGGCATTAAAACTAAGAAACATCTTAACTCTAGAAGGGTAATCATATTAACTCTAGAAGGATAATCAATATTATAAATTTTTAACGAACATTGTAGCCCTCAACTCCGGCACACTACTTTTAACCATTAATAGACTTTAGCAAAAACGAAAACACACGAACCATGAATTTTTAAATCGTATTGATTTGTTCTTGAGCAATCCGCTCTTCAGTCAATTTTTGAGAAAAACTGAAAAAGAGCGACAGAAGATTACCCATCTAGGGTTAATCTTATCATAGTTAATCTTATCATATAATCCTGATGTAATTTTGGATGTGGCCCAAGTTTTATATGAGAACACACAGAGGTTCCAAACTTCTTTTCCAATTTTCTCCACATTTTGTTTTGTGGAGTTAGATCAATTGCCCTCTGAGTAGCTGAAAAATTCCTCGAGAATCAACGGATAAATTGCCGGACTTCGGGCGAGGTTCAAAAAATAAAAACCGAAAGTAGAGTATAATATAAGAACATCGACCTTATTACGGTTATCGTTGTCGACGTCGTTATCGTTTTCATGTCAACATTACTTCGTTTCAACATCGGCGTCACATCAACCGCTATTTTGGTATTCTGTAACTGCCTTGACGTCGACTGTTTATCGATAACTTATCAAAAACATAAACAAAATTGTCAATCTTAGTGAATGAGCGCAGGAGGAAGAAGAACATTTTCTATTTGCAGTTCAACTAATTTATATATGTATGTAATTTAGTAAAAGTTATTGAAGGGATCAGGTAGAACTGAGGATCTTGAAAACAGTCAAATCCGCTGGTGTTTTCATTTTGTGCCCTTAAGCCGAACATCGTCCCGATTATGTTTCTCTTTTTTTCGAAAATATGTAATAACGAAACTCCACCAAATTGGCCGAGCTTACATCAAATCATATGCCGAATTTACTGTCTGCGAAAAATCAGAGACAGTGACGAAGACAACGAGAGAAGTGAGAGCCTTTTATTAAAAAAGTACACATACCGCAGTGGCTTAACGGGCTAGACACTGCTGAAGATTATGCTTCACAAACAATATTAAAAAAGTACGAATGTATTGTTATTGTCTTCGCAAAACTGTCTCGTGTAAACGGTAAGTATAGTTCTTGCACGACAGTGAATGACATACGGTACAGAAACATGATAACGGAGTCTTTGTGACTTCAACTGGACGGAATGGATCTGGACGACTTCTTGTTTCAGCAGGACGGCGCCACCTGCCACACCGCGAATGAAGCAATCGATTTAATGGAGCAACGATTTCCACACAGAATCACCTGCCGACATTCTGATGTCAGCTGGGCACCAAGGTCGTTCGATTTAAAACCGTGCGATTTTTTTATTCTTTGGGGTTATGTGAAATGTCTGGTCTATGTGAATAAAACACAAACAATTCCCAAGGCCGCAATCTAATGCGTCATCGGTGAGATGTCAAAATGTCTTCGTAATTTTCATGAAAAGAGCCTGTATAATATGCCGAATATTTTGTTCCATACTTAATGGGATAATGCCTGCACGCTGAAAAATCTGTCGGTTTTTGTTGTTTGGATGCAAATATAACGTGTATTTGGAGCTTGTCGCAAATATAATATACTTCTGTTCAAACACATTGTGTTGGCTATTCAATATTACATTTTTAAGGCCCAATGATCCATATGTTATATTATGTGTGTTTGCGACCCAAATATATATGTGTTTGTGATACAAATACAGCTGTCTGTTGCACTGTTTATGCTCTCTCGAGAGCAAGAGAATAAAAGAGAATATCTTGTAAGAGTGTATCGGTATTTTTACGTTATACTCTCAGTCAGTGATTCATAAATATTCCTGAATGTTCGTCGAGGTAGTAGGCCATTTCATCGACTTCCGAGTTGCTGCGGTATGTTACTCTTTGGTTGGAAATAAATCCAAAAAAACAATATATGGAAATGCGTCTAAAAGCCTTCAATTTCCACACTGGTCAGATAACTGAAAATTAGAATCGGTAATCCCCCCCCCCCCAAACATTTCTTGTTGTGCATTGCAATATTTTCCATTTTACGCACCCCTAATATTTTGTTTCAAGTTCAATATAGCAGCTAATTAACATGAGAACCCCTAATATTTGGTTTAAATCTTATGTCAATTGAATGATCGATGATGTTTCTATTTATATTGTATTATATACAATTATTATTATTAAGTAGTGGATCCAACTGACTGCTTAAAGGTCTATACAAAGAGAATCTCGCAAGATCATATTCCAAGGCGAAGTATATTTAACGATTTCTCAAGTTAAAACAAGAAAAAGACTTTTTGATTGGCGCCAACAAATTTAACAACAATTCCACATGCAGCATAATAAGCCAACTGGTATTCGGTTTTCAAAATTAATTTTATTATTGATTGATAAATAGGATTGAATGTTAGAAAAATATTTTGTGACAGAAAACACCGCTGCAGTGAAATTTAAAAAAAAACTGGCTGTGGGATGCCTCCATATTTCAGTATCACCAGTATATGCATTTCAGAAAGCTTTAAAACCTATAGTATTGATAGCATCGGTAGCTTCTCAAAAAACAGTTTGGAACCGGTATAAAACAGTAGGTCCCAATGAGTGTAAATCTCGAAATCGCACCGCTTGCTGATTGTTAGAATATCTCCCGCCCCTTCATGGGATATAATGGGAAAACATTATGGGGAAAAAATCATCCATGAAAAACATTTATATTTTCTTTTTGGTATCGATAGCATCTTGAAGTTTTATATCTTGCACGTGGTAGTCTAAACTTATAAATTCGAATTAAAGCGACTCGATCAAAATTGAATGAGAATTATTAATTGGTTGATATTATAAAAATATATATGGGCATTTCCAATTTGAATTTTTATGACCGATTTTCCTTGTTAGTTTTGGTTAATGTATGAGAATTTCTTACTACAACTTTACAAGTCATGAACATTTTTCTAATTGAATTGATTGCTTATATTTTAGGACGACCGTCGATTTATTTCCATTTATTTACTAAATACGGACTGTACATAGTTCTATATTTAGTAAAAGAAGAGAAAACAATCAAACTAACTGATTCTAAAATAAAAGCAAATAACAAGGGTGGCGTGATCTGACAAAAAGTAGACCTTTCTGTGGAAATGCCCACATTCTACACAATAAGTTGCATAAAAACACTCGACAGAAATCAAACTTTATGTGTATGCAGTTGAAATTATTTTTTATGTTTCGCTTTTTTTCCGATGACTAAATACTCGTTTGTATGACGGCTTCGTAGATAGGGTTTATGTTTTCTTAATATGCTTGTTTCTCGTTTTCATCTTGTACAGTGAGTAATTCTGTATGTGTGTGTGTGTAGGCAATTGCTATGTTGGAGTGAATTGTCGTACGTAAGACTGGTTTTATGAGCATGTTTGTTTTAGTCGGTGGTGCAAAGGTTAGTGTGCGCGGCTCTTGTACATGAGAATGTGGGTTCGATACCTGCTCTGACCACCTGGCAGTTCTTTCGACGACAGTCACCTCGCTAAGTGATGGCGACTCCATCGAGTAGTTAGCAACGAAAAAAACTTCTAAAAATAGCGTTCGGAACCAGTGTAAAAAAAACATCTCACTGGTTGTGAGAAGCTCTCCCCACCAATCCATTCCTGAGATGTAATGGGCAGCCTTTTTTGTTTTCTTCAATGGATTTTATGGGTTTAGTACTATTTTGCCATCTCGAATACACAAAAATTTATATAAAAATTATATAAAATTTATATAAAATTAGGTCTGGTGCGGTATAAAGTTATATATAGGTCCAGTTATCTTATAACATATATAGTTAAGTGTACTCAGACATTTGTCTAGATGTACTTTTATCTCGCGACAGATCTAATTATTACTCACGATAGCTGGCCGGAACTAATTTGAGATCAAATTACACGTAATTACATAGTTATAGTTTATTTCTAATCAAATTTCATCCTATTGGATTAACCATTTTACAGTTATAATTAGGTCGGCAAAGATCTATACCTTTTTACACGGGATGCATTTTTTCCTGACCTAACCATTTTATTTTTTTTCAAATTTGTGTACACTTTTGTGTAGGATTTGGTGGCAGTCGATGGCCGACGACTCATTTATGGCCTGTTTTTTAGTCAGTGGTGATCTTCGTGTTCTAGTTAAATTGTGGTTAAACATCGAATTTTGTTTCCAGTCAATGGTTACCTATAATTTAACCACCCAATGATGATTGGTTAACTTGCAGTCAGAACCATATGATTTTGACAATCACATTACTGATCATCAATATGAGAAATACAAAATTGTATAAAATAAAGTACATGTTTGAGGATTTCTACACATACTTTGAGCCAATATCGGTAAATAATTGCGCCTTCATAGTTTTTTATACTTTTTTCGATTTTATTAATTTATTTTACATAATTCTATTTGTTTGTTCCTCTTTGTGGTTATTTAGCACACAACAGATGTTTTTCCCAATAAGAATACAAGGGTTGCCATAATCGTTTACAATATGACGGTTTACTTTAACTTGCCAATGAAAAACAAAATGCAAAGTTAACCTCTAATTATCTTTCAATTACGATTAAGCAATCCGATAGTTAACTACCCACTTAAAAACTGGTGATTAGACTTAATAGTCCATTGTTGTACCACTAACGTACGAGATTAAGTGTTAGCGCCTGCGGAGACCCATTTATGGTCAGTTTTTCAGTCAGTGGTAATCTTCGTTTCTTAGTTAAAATGTGGTTAATCATCGAATTGTGTTTTTTCAGTCAATGATTGATAACGATTTAACCACCCAATGTTGGGCGGTTGGTTAACTTGCAGTCACAACCATATGACTTTGACAAACACTTCACTGACTGTCAAAATGAGAAATGTGAGATTGTATAAAATGTATGTTTCTGTTTTGAATATTTCTACACAAACTGTGAGCCTAGATCGTCAAATAGTTGCGCGTATGTAGTTTTTATACATTTTTGCTGAAATGACTTCGATTTATTAAATTTATTTCTAATATTACAAAATTCCTCCTTATCGTTTTGGTATTTAACCCAAAACAGATGCTTTACCAATAAGAATACAAGGGTTGCCGTAATCGGTAACAATATGATGATTTCCATTAATTCTCCACTGAAAAACAAAATGTAAAGTTAACCTCTCATTAACTTTCAATTACGATTAAGTAATCCAATAGTTAACTACCCCGTTAAAAATGGTCATTAGTTTGCCTCAATAAGCTCAAGATCTTGTCTATTCTTATTTGCGATAATTCTCACCGGTCCCTAAATAGGTAGGAACCCGTAGCTCCTCCAGACCTCTAGTGCTGAACTCATTCAGAGAAGAATTCAGTAGATTCTTCCTCTTCCTCATCGTCACAGCGTCTACATAAGTCATTTGCCCTGAACAATTAGTCTCGCCGCAATCAGAGAAGTGTCCCGTCAACACTGAAACAAACATTTCTACCTTGGGCCTGACTAGAGACAGAAAGTTCATGGCTTTCCTGCTATCCACCATCGGCCAGATTTGTCTTCCTTGTACGCAACCTGTGCGGTTAATATACTAATAGCCAAAACTTCCGCCTGAGCAGTTAGTCAGGTAGAAGAAAACACCGTAGGCTTCCCGATCATCAATTTTGACCTTAAAAAAATACTTTTCCATCACATCCCATGAAAGGGGGATTGAGGTGAGCTTCTCCCAACCAATGAGCTGTGCACAGTCTAATTTTATTCTCACTGATTGGTAGCTACAGTTTTACACTGGTTCTGAACAGTATTTTGAGAAGCTTTTTTATGACTATATATGTTCTCGATAGTGCAGCCGTCACTAAGTGAGGTGACAGCCATCGAAAAAAACATAACGTGGTCAGAGCAGGGATTGAACCCACGTTCTCATGTACAAGAGTCGCGCACACTAACCATTGCACCACCTACGGCCACTCATCCGAGTAGAAATTCCCATATCCCTCTATACCAGGAACTAATTTGTTCCAGGAATTCGGTCTGACTTTGACTATATACACTTATATATTGTCGGCTAAAATGCAAAAGAACGTAACTATCATTTTTCATTTTGTTAAAAGGACTCGAAAAAGACATTAAAAATTTTAAAAAAAAATACATACAATCTTAAGACGTTACTTAAGCAAAGATTTGAAAATTTGACTGCCAAAAATTAGTTCCTCACATTTTTATGAGTGTTTATTCTGGAACCAAACCAAATAAAAATGAAAATTGTAGTTACGGTTTTAGCTTTTTAGCTAACGATATACACTTTGAGTATATTTTATTGTTGTGTACACTTGTTTACATTTTGTACTTTTGTGTACACTTTTTGTACTTTTGTGTACACTTTTTGTAATTTTCTGTGCACTTTTTGTATTTCTACGTACACTTTTATATTTTTGTGTAGACGTTTTGAAATTGAGTCTACACTTGTACTTTGGTACACTTGTACTTTATTACACATTTTGTACTTTTGTGTACACTTATTTGACTTCTGTGAGCATTTTGTACACTTTTTTACTTCTCACAGAAAATGTTGCCAATCCGTTTTTCACTGCCCTCCCATAAGAAATTCCATTTTATGCAAATCTTTGCAACATTTCCTTGATTACACATGACTCCATCCCTCCCCCCAACCTGTTTTGAGATAAATGTAACATCTGGGAAATTGAAATTGCTTCAAAAATCATGACGATATCGGAAAGATGAGATTATGCAAATAAACAAATTGTTTAAACAAAACAAAGTTAATTAAACGAAATAAAATTAAAAGAAATAACAAAAAAAAACGTTTAAAAAAACATGAGAACTTTTATTAAGACAAATTTAATTTCAAATAAAGTGGTGTAGCAACTTGACCAGATTCGAAGAGATAAATATAAAGAATTACAGAGAGGAGAGTGTCTCAACTCCAGCCGTTGCATTTTAAACATGTTGGCTGCGTAGTTAACGAGGAAATTTCAAACGCTTTAGTGAAGAAACAAACAGTTGACTCACTCTGCAGTCATCTATTTAAGCCAAATGTGACTTTAACCTACATAGATTTGTTGTTTTAGTCAATCAAAAGAAAAAAGGTATTACGGTCGTCGGTCCGACATACAAATTGCCAGTAATCTATGTGTACAATACAACAACAACAGCAACACCAACTGTAACCAATCACTACAACAAGTTCCCATTAATGAGCCACAACAACAACAACAACACAAAGTGACGTTAAGTTTAAATTATAGTCCACTTTTCAATTCTTCATATTAAAAAACAAAATAAAGAAAACCTTAAGAAAAAAAGGTTCCAAGGGGAACTTTGTCTCCATATCAAAAGCAATGGAAGAAGAAGAAAAAAAGAAAACCGTAGGCAAAAGTTAAATTTTGCTACGGTAGGATGATGTGAAAACTTTTTCTTTCTTTCATTAACCCACATTCGTGGGATGGAGTTTTCCGGTGTTTTCTCAAAATTCCAAGTATTCACTTTTGTCGTTGTCGCCGTTAGGCAAACAATAGAAAACGTAACAGCTGACAACACTGCAAAATGTTTTCACGGAAAGTGCACAACTACAACTAGACATCATCATACAACGCAGTCACGCAAGGCCAGCTTTATCTTCATCTCTCTCCAGGTACACTCGTTGTATTGCCACGCTACGCATATGAACATTCACTCTCATTTCATTAAAATCAACCTTAGTCGTCTAATCCAATTTCCCTGCACATAAACACAAGTCGGCTAAAGACAATGGAACACCATGGCAGCAGCACTTCAAGTGGAGAGGGAATCAGCAGTCAGCAGTCTATCGAATGCGACATAATGAGAAAGCTTGCAAGATAATAATGGTGAACTTTAAAAAACAATGGCGAGTATTATTTTTAATATTGAAAAATGTTTTAAAATTAAAAAGGAAAAGTAGTAAAACTATGAAGGGCAGAAAAATGTACAAGTAAAAAAAAAACATCATCTAATGTGGGCACAGTGGGATTTGGTTGGAAAATGTTTACTGTCCTTTGAGGCGCAAAGTCTAAAACTAATATGGTTTCCATACTCATATAAAAAATTTTTTGATTTAATGAAAATAGTAATTGAATATACTTACAGCATAGAACACACCCATTCCAATAGTACACGCATAGGGTAATTCCTATGTATATAGAGGGAACATTTCTCTCATATAACGATTAATTTGGTGTGATAGAGAGATGTTGGACGAAAATTTACAAGAACTTCTGACTTGCATTTTTCATGTAATTTTGGTGAAAAACTGTGAAATTTAAATGTGTTTTACACTTTGTTCTTAACTGTTTTTAACTCAGTAACACGAAACAACAATTTTAACTCAGAAACACGAAATACCTTTGTCGTTTTCTTATTGGTTGTTTTCAACTAAACCCTCTATCTGCTGTTATTAAATCAATACTTATATAACACCAAGCCTAATAACGTAAAGTTACTCAAGGTGTATTTACTCTATGAGTACACGCCGGCAAATCTGTCTTTCTTCGTTGTTTGGATACGAATATAACGTGTATGCTATCTTGTCGCAAATGTAGTACATTTACGTCCAAACACATTGCGTTTGCCTCTCAATATAACATTTTGAAGACACAATAATTTATGGGTTATGATACATGTTTTTGTGACTCAAATGTGGTTTTGTTTGTTGAAAACTTCTGAAAAGAAAAACGTGACAGACAACAAAGAAACAAAATAGTAGAAGATCCTCAATTCATGAAAACATCGCTTGTAAACATATACATGATTCCTGCAATATGTTGCTGGTGTCGCTTTTTTCCAGCGTATAGAATTGAACATACCCTGTTATTACCACATTGTTTATGAAAGCTAACCACTATAGCGTTAAACAGTAACAGGAATTCAAAATTGTTTCAGCATTGGAGACAGTAACAGGAATTCATAATTATTTCAGCATGGAGTTGTCAGATAATGAAAACCGCATCGCTGTAATATCGCTTTTTCAATGTGAAATTAAAAACGGCGATTTTTTGAAAACGACCAGCCCGTTCGGTATACAACGAAAAAGCTGTATTTTTCGTTGTTTGGATGCAAATATAACGTGTTTGTAGCTTGTCGCAAATATAATATACTTGTTTCCAAACACATTGTGTTTGCTATTCAATGTAACATGTTTGAGACGCAATGTTTAATAGTTTAGAATATAAGTTTTTGTCACCCAACTGTGGCTTTTGTGACTGAAAAACAAACAAAAAAACAGACAAAAAAGCACCAGATCTTCAATTCATGGAATCAATGCTTGCAAACATATAAAGGATGTCTCAGTAGCATTGCACTTTTTAAATTTAGTGAAATTCTCCTTTTCAAGCGGCAACTCTGAAATTTGACAGCTGTCACACATGTTTATTCCGATTATTAAAAATAGAGCGATTTACCAAAGAACACGCATTATAATTTTATTACAAACTTATTACAAAAATTTGGAAAGTTAGGCTGAGACCGCTCGCAAACTTCGAAGAATGAGAAAGTGCACCTAATGTGTCAACCATTCGAAGTGTGGCTAAAAAATTTGAAAAAACTGGGTCGGTTATGGACAATAAGAGTCCTGTGCGCCAACTTACCGGTCGGTCTCTTGAAAACATTGCTGTTTTAAACGAGAGTATCGCCGATAACATCAATTCAGCATCGTTCTCAACAACTTCAAACTTCACGAAGCACCATGCAGCGAATTTTGACAATAGACCACCACCTTTCTGTGTACAAAATTCACCTTGCTCAGGAGCTCAGGACCATGGCAAGTGCCGGCGATTCGTTCAATGGGTAATGGAGCAAAGTGAAGACAATACCAATTTTTCAAAAAAAAAAGTCATCTCCGATGAAGCACATTTCCATCTGAATGTCGTCGTGAATTCATAAAATTGTCGAATTTGGGGCTCAGAAAATTCGCACTCAATCCATAAGAAACAGCTGCAGCCGCAACGAGCAAGTGTCTGGTGCTGATTTTGGTCAGGCGGCGTGATTGGATCTTACTTTTTCGAAGATGAGGCCAAAATTGCAAAGACTGTGAAAGGCATTCGTTATTGGAATATGATAACGGAGTTCTTGTGACCTCAACTGAACGTAGTGGATCTGGACAACATGTGGTTTCAGCAAAAAGGCGCCACCTGCCACACCGCGCATGAAACAGTCGATTTATTGCAGCAACGATTTTCTGAACAAAATATCTCAAGAAATTCTGATGTGAACTGGCCACCATGAACATGCGATTTAACCCCGTGCAATTTTTTTCTTTGGGATTTTGTGAAATCTCGGGTTTATGCGAATAAACCAGAACCAATTCCTGAGCTCAAATCCGAGATCCAACGCGTCATCGGTGAAATTCAGCCACATCTCTGTGAAAAAGTCATGGAAAATTTCATGATAAGAGTAATGGCCTGTCATCAGAGCCGAGGGACCATTTGACGAATATTTTGTTTCATACTTAATCGGAACATGTCTTCTTTACAATCCAATAAAAAAATCACAACTATCTCAAAAATACGTCTTTTTATTTTAAAATGATAAAGTGCATTCTTACTGACACACCCCTTGCATACATGTTTACTGGGAGCCGTTTTTTTTCTGCGTGTATTAGACGCATGTTCGTCCATCGGTGCATAAAACTGTTTGAGGAGACTGAAGATCTCAAAGACCACCACCGGTCGGACGGCCCACGCGTAGTTCGAACGGAGAAAGTACTCAAAGCCCTCAAATCAAGAATTCAGTGAAATCCGCTCCGAAAATAGAAAATCATGGCCGGTGAGATAAATATCAGGCAAAAGTCGGTGAGTCGAATTATTCAATAAGACTTGGAACTTGGGGCTTTCAAACGCCGGGGGGCTTTCAAAAAAATTATGGAAAAATGCAAGCGACTTTTGGTGAAGCAGGCTTAGGACACGTGACAATTTGAGACAGTTTACAACCTGCCTTATCGTCACTACACTCGGAGGTCAGCAGGCTGATAACTTGGACAGAAAAATCTTGTTCACTGATGAAAATATTGTAAGGTGCAGGAAAAATTTAACAAGCAAAATAATCAGAGTGTTTGCACGGCCATATAAGGAAGCTTCTGAACTGATGCCATAGGTCGAAAAGGGTCGTCACCCAGCTTCAGTTGTGGTTGGGTAAGGTGTGTCTTACGATGGGATCAACGAACTTTATTTCTGTGAACAAGGCGTCAAAACATCGGCAAAATTTTACAAGAAACAATTTTGAAAATTGTTGTGATGCCACTTAATCATTCCCAGCCGAGGACTTTCCAGCAGAATTCTGCATCGGCACCGTAAGGCTAAAACGGTCCCGACCTGGCTTCAAAACAATTTGCCAGCTTTCATTTCCTCTGAAGAAGAGCCCACTGGGAGCCATGATTCCAATGCACTGAATTACAAACTGTGGACAGTTTTAGACGGCATTGTCTGCCACAAAAGATACCCCAATATTGATTATCTTAAGACTGCTTTAATTCGTGCTGTAGCCACTTTTCCAATGAACGAGGTGCGGCTATTGATGATAGACCAGTGCGACTTAAGGCGGGCGTGAAGGCCAAAGCCGGGCATTTAGGAGAGAATTTGCTTCTTGTATTCAATCAGACTTATTACGAATGTCGTTCTCGTATTTCGACTACGACGGTTTTGTAGAAGATTAAAGACAAAGTTGCCGTATTATCTTTAATCTTTTGCAAAACTGTCGTAGTCGAAATACGACAACAACATTCGTAATAAGGCTGAATATATCTCGGCATTAGAACAACAAGGTTCTACAAGGACAAGGAAAATTTTTGATAAATTCATCTGCATATCTCATCGCATTAAAATGGCTACGACCTTCCGATTACTGCTACCGACATAATTCTATGTCTTAACGTTGACGAGATATCTGATGGACTAGACAACATCTATATATTTTCCTGTTATTGTTTGGTTAACAAAGTGCGTACAAGCTGGGTTGTTTTCAAAAATTACTTGGTGTTCTAAGGTCGCGATATATCAATAAATATATTTTAAAAAAATTGATCTAAAAATATTTATTATTTTTAATTTTATTCGAGGGCTGATTAATAAGTCCGTGACTTTTCAAATTTCCGTCGTAGTCAAGTACTAGACTACTGTCAAATTTTGAGCAAGTTCCGTCATTTACTTTGCGTTTAACAGCTGTCCAGAACATACAACCCGTGCGTTTTTTTTTTAAATGGAAAGATGTGAATTTCGAGTTCTTATTAAACATTATTTTTTGTGAAAAAAAAACCGTCTATCAAATCAAGGAAAAGCTTGATAAATAATATGGGGACTCTGCACCATCGATTTCAATATTAAAAAGTTATTTACTGACTTTCGTTGTGGTCGCACAAGTACAAATGAAGCTGAACGTTCTGGACGGCCAATTGAGGCCAATACACCCGAAAATGTCGAAAAAATCCACGATATGGTGTTGGCCGATCAAAGAGTAAAAGTGCGAGAGATTGTTGATGCCATAGACATTTCATATGACAGTGTGGATTCGATTTTAAATGATCAGTTGGGTTTAAGAAAGCTGTCTGCAAGATGGGTGCCGCGTTTGCTCTCAATTGACCATAAACGTACGGTTGCACAAGTGTGTAGTCTCAATGGCAAAAATCCATGAATTAGGCTACGAATTGGTACATCATCGGCCATATTCTCCGGATTTAACCTCCAGTGACTATTTCCTATTTCCAAACCTAAGGAAATGGCACGGTGGAAAGAGATTTAGCTCCAAAGATGAAATTATTGATCAAACAAATGCCTATTTTATGGACTTCGAAAAATCCTATTTTTTGGAAGGGATACAAAAATTGGAGAAACGTTGGACTAAGTGTATTGACCTAAAAGGAGATTATGTTGAAAAATAATTTTGAACTTGAATTTTTATGACCGATTTTTGTTCGGTTTTGGTTAATGTATGAGAAACTCATACTACAAGCTTACAAGTAATGAACATTTTTCTAATTGAAAAATGGTTGGTTTTTGTTGGAAATAATAGACAATTCGGTTCAACACACACTCACTGGCATGACTAGTTTCGAACTCCGTGACAAGTTCGTCATCAGATGCCTAACTACTGTGCCTGAATTGATATACCATGTATATACAAACTCAATTCTGCAATTCACATGTGCGAATTAGTATCGATCGAAGATCCCTTAGTATCAACATCACTGAAAGGCCTATAATTCCAACATGATGTTGATACTTAGGGATCTTCGATCGATACTAATCGATACAAAACTGTGTTTCATTCAAAAAGTCACGGACTTATTCATCCGTCCTCGTAGCATAAAATGTGTGTAACTGTATTTATGTCGCTACAAAGTATGTGGCGCAGCAAAGAACGAGTGAGTCGTAGCACATCTTCACTGTTTCATGCCGTTAAATTGGCTGATTCATCTGCGTCGTTGATTGAAGTGGTTCGTCTTCGTAAAAGGATGTGTCATGGGTGTGTCCTTGTTGTGTTTCCCTCATGTGTAATTTGTATTGCACTTTACAAAGACAGTAGGATAACATATGAGTTGTTTGTGTACCAAATTATAATCTTAAATTAAAAAATATATATTTTCCTGAAAATTGCAAATAATGTTGTATTTATTTTATATATTTAAGCTTTGGAACTCCTACCACTAAACTGATTTAAAGCCTTTTGTTTTAACCAAATAAAAGATGACCATTCGGCACTTCACTTGAGATGATTAAAGTGGACTGGAAGTGTCCTCCACCTTAACTATCAGACACTGTATGTAGTATTTCGCATTTGCATGGACTTAATTATGCAGTCAAGCTGCATGTTTATCTAACAGCCACCAGTGGGTGGGTGGCGTTCAACAATCCACTTTCGTATAACGAAGGTTTCACAGTGTCGTTTCCTTCCCCCCCGCCCCTGACTTTTTGTTTCATTTGTGTTGTTTGTTTGTTTTGTGTTTCGTTGTTTCAAATGAGTTATTAAGAAATCCCACAAAGAATGTTAAATAACAATTGCCTGTAGGTTCCAGAAAGAGAAAAAATCTGTTCACAAATTATCCAAACAGAAGCTGTTTTTTTTTTAATTTAAAAACTCGCAGACTGTATACAGAATATTCGCTATGTACTAAATAATTTATAGATACAAGCAAAGTTTCTAATGTAGTACATTTAGGTATGCGATGCGATACATTCAGTAATTATACCCCTCATAATGCTGACTTCATACATGTTCGAGTTGTTATTTTTTTATTTATTTTTTTTAATTTCGTTTTCGTTTCAGTTTGAAACAATTCAGTCAGATGTGAAGTCAAAGAAATCCCTCATCTAAAATATGACGACAATCCAAAATGAACACGCAATGACAAACAGCATAGAAATCATAATACACATTTGTAGTTTTGGTTATGGCGAATGTTTTGTATCAATCACTGTCTCAGCTGGTGCCACAAATGACACATTATGTTCTTATGTCATTTTCGTTCTTATGCAATTTGTGGTTTGGAAACATTCGATCAAAGGTGAATATATCATTAAAAAAATAAATGTAGTTGAAATCTCTTAAGCCAGGATATTTAAGAGCACATGTGTTTAAGAAGAGTCATTCATCCACAAATATCCAATATGAAAATATCATAATTACGTGGGCAGTTTAAAAGCTCCGTGACTTTAAGAACTTCCCTCGTAGCTAATTAAAAATCAACACTGCTCCTGTCAACTACCACCTGTTAATACACTACAGTAAAATTTTAAACAAGCTGCGTCATTTAGTTTGTCAGCCATTGAAGGCACACAGCCTCGGAAATTTCGACGAAATTATTTTAATATTTTTAAATATTTTCCAATTACATCCCGTGAAGGGATAGGGGAGAGCTTCTCACAATCGCAGGGCTGTGCACTTCCACAAACTGATTGGGACCTATAGTTTTGCACCGTTTCCGAGCAGTTTTTTGAGAAACGATTTCATGGCTTATTGCTCGATAGTGTCGCCGTCACTAAGTAAGGTGGTCAGAGTAGGGATCTAACCCACGTTCTCTCGCACAATAGCCCGCGCACTTACCGTTGCACCAACGATGGTACGTTGATTTACCGTGCAAATATGTCATTTATTTTATTATTTATTATTAACGCACGCGATGTTACTTTTGGTTGGTAGAATTATCGATATGTCAAAATTCCGGTCCCATAGAATTATCAAGCGATTGTTTTCGTATGAAACAACTTTGGCATAACAACCCTGTACTTGATATTGCCTACGAAATTTTCGGTTAGAGCTGAGTACCAAGCAAATGAAAATTGAGCGAAATTTCCGGTTCATGAAATTTTCGTTACTTTTATACACGTATTTTTTACGGCAACGAAAATTTCATAAAAACTGAATACCCGGCTAAACCAATGAAAGGCTTCATAAATACTATGGCAACTCTGCACCATCAATTCCAGTGTTAAAGCCCCGTATTCAGTTCTTGCGAAATTTTCGTAAGAAATTTTGTCATTTATCTCTAAACGGAAACTTTTCTTGCGGAGAGTTACCACATATCTTTGATTTATCTTGCCAATATTTCATTTATAACTCGTCTACGCGGTCCATTTTATTTTTAACGCATGTCGTGTTCCTTTTAGTTGTTAAAATTATCAAAATGTTAAAATTCCGGTCACAAACAATTATCAAACATTTGTTTTCGTACGAAATAACTTTGGCGTAACATCCCTGTAATTGATTTTGCCTACGAAATTTTCGCAAAGAGCTGAGTACCAAGCAAATGAAAAGTGATCGAAATGTTCGGTTCATGAAGTTTTCGTTATTTTGTATACACGTACTAATGGCAACGAAAATTTCATATAAGCTGAATACCCGGCTAAACCAAGAAAAGCCTTGATAAATACTATGGAAACTCTGCACCATCAATTTCAGTGGTAAGAAAGTGGTTTACTTAATTCCGTAGTGGTCGCACCAGCAAAATAATGGCTCTGAATGATCAGTTATGCCAAAAGAGGTAGTCAGGCCAGAAATCCTCCATAAAATCCATATTTAACGAACGGAGAATGAAAGTGCGAGGTGGCTAAGGCCGTCAGCATCTCAAATGAGCGGGTACATCGAATTTTATATTAATATTTGGACATGAAAAAGCTATCCAAGCGATGGCTGCCGCGATTACTCACACTCGACCATAAGCCCAAACGTGTGACCACTTCAAAGGAGTATTTGGCGATAAAAGATTCGTGAACTTCTATACAGATGGTTCAAAACTTGACGATCAAGCAGGCTTTGGTATCTTTTCCCAGGACCTACGGTTTTCAACTGCAAAAATATTGCTGATCACGGTAGTGTCAAACAGGCAGAAATCTTGGCTATTGGGGATGTAGCGAAATGACTGAGAAGTAATGTTGTGACTGAGGTCGGAGTCAATATACTCCCTAGAAACTGTCTTCCTAATTCTAGAACTGCCCTCGTCTGTCACAGATCTCTAAATGAGATGGCTGAACAGTTTCTAATTTACCTTATTTGGGTGCCGGGCCACACGGACATACCTGGGAACTGCAAAGAAAATTAATTTGCCAGACTGTGGACTACCTTACATTATCCAAGGGAACAGGAACATGTAGGCATGCCTCTAGCAACTTGCAAGCTCTTCTTGAGGAATTGTGCCCCTACGGCAACTAACGATAGGTGATCACTAGTAGGGAAACTGTGTACACTTCAATCTGATGTTGTTATCGAAACCGGACATCTCACTTATCGTGTCGGTCATGACGGGTCACTGTCTCATTGGACGACACGCAGAGAGACTGAAAGTCTTAGAAATTACTTTTGCAGAAGCTACGGTGACGAAGATGAGGTGGAGTCAATAAAACAAACTGATTTTGTGACTGGGCCCGCTCTTTCCAGAAGGCTGCAGGCTACACTAGTCACACATTTTTGTGGGGAGTTAGTAAATTTGGCTGATGTTAACATCCGCCAACTCTTGAGATTTTTGAAGCAATCAAACTGGTTCAATGGGAGGGACAAGGAAAATCGCATATTTTCCTTTTGTCCCTGTGGTATTACAATGGACCACAAGGTCTACGTGAGCGTGATATGCAGGCTGCCACTCCTAACCTAACCTTGTGGTTAACATTGGGTATACGCAGGAAATCAAATATTTTTACGACAAGGTATTTTTTGACAAGGACCTCCAAACATTTACATCCTTTACGAGTACCAAAAGTTGACAATAAGGCCTTCTTGATCCTACCTAAATGATCTCTGAAACAGCGTTGATGTCAACGGCGCCTGCAAAAGCCACATCAAATGTCAAGATTGCAAACGAAATAAATGTTTTATGCGGTTAATCAGTGAAATTAACATGATTTTACAACAAGTGTGAGAACAAGTTGAGGCGGCAGGTACAAAATCTACAAGTTAAGTCACAATTTCAAAAACAGGTAAGCGTCTTCTAGCGCCAATTGTATTTTTTCAAATACATTAAATGGTCTTGTACAAAAACTTGCCGAGTTTTAGACAATGAAGTAAATATAGAATACCCTTTGCCACAGTCGTCCGTGTAGAGTAGTGTAGACTTTTATGACTTCACTTGTTGCCAGCGAGAGATGGGATGCCATCATAGAGTAAGATATAAAGAGTGGGCATGTGTGTTTCAACTCCACCAAATTCTTGTCGAAAGTCACTGGGCTAACGACAGTGTTCATGCAACTTTTTCTGTCAGTTTTTTCCTGCCAGAATTTGGACATAATACAAATAAAAATTAAAGAAAATTGTTGTGTTATTCAAATCAAAACGAATTAATTGCATTTAAAGTTATTTTAAAAGCCATAAATGCCAATAAAATCGAATTTAAAGTTTATTTAATTCGCCTATCGCCCATTCTCTTTGACATTCTATCCAGTATCAAATTTGCAGCTAGGAGCTCGATCAGCTGTCATCGAAACCCCTTGGATGCCATAATGTTGGAACGGCAGTAAGAGGCATAAACAAATAAATTAAATAGATATCGCACATGTGTTGGGTATTTTCTTGTTCAATTGTAAATTTTATAGGAGAATCTGAAAGCAATAATTATGAAATTTTTGAAAATATGGTGTTTGGTTCCAAAACAGTACCCCTTGCGAGATGTATTCATAACAGGTGATAGCAGTAGATGTTGTTGTAGGCAACAACAAGCATTTTGTTTTTTTTCTTTAGAACCGAAGCTGACAAATTCAGCACGAACGTATACCAACAATAAAAATGGACAACTCATTTTGAAATTTTGCAGTTGGGATCCAAAACGTCGTTAAACATAATTCACAGTTTGTTTCTGTATTTCTAACGAAAGCTTTCGTTCGTGTTCTAGGCGAAAGAACGTTCATTTGGGTTCTACAATCTTGTCGTTTCAAGTCGAATGAAAAAATTAAATTTGTCAAAGCTTTCCAGTACAAATTTTGGTTTCTCTATTTCGAATGTGCTGTCTGTTGGGAACAAACATAGTCAGACGGCCGAAAATTTCGACTTAAAGGAACCTAATTTGAGTCGAATGTGAGTGACTAATTTTCGTTCGTTTAGCTTTTCGTTCAAAATGCAAAAATATGCTGTAAATCAGCTGGTTTATCATTAAATCAGGATCCCTTGTTTGCTTTTATTGCATATAAGAAATTTCCCACAGTGCTGAATAAACAAACGTCAATGAAAATTATGCGAACTGTCAAAGAAATTGCCGCAGCACAGGACAGCATCTAGTGGCAGTACTTGACTACCGCCCCACTACTTGTAGTACCAACTGGTACCAAGCAGAGATGGAAAAGTTGGTACAATTGTACATGTTTTGATACAATTTAATCCACCAAAGTTCCATGGTACTCCCATGATAAATTTTAAACAGAAAACAGTAATCTTAAATATACTACAGTACTTCCACAAGAAATGTTAGGGACGGGTACATGTTAAAATTGAATACAAGCTGCGTGTGAGATATCAACGAAATTGCTGTTGTCCTTGAAAGGGCTATGAATGACGTTATGTGCGGAAAATGACAGCGTTCAAATGGTCGCCGCGGCTTGCCTAGGCGGAGTGCATCCGTGAGGTTCAAGTTTCAATGACTCTGTCGCATATATGAGGCTGAATTTGAGCTATGTCACGGATTATGGCGCAGCCGTTCGTGGCTTATTGGCATAGACCTGCGACTTAAGGAAACCCCACAAGAAAACTGTAACAGTATAAAATCTCATGATCTGAGAACCCCATATCCTGAAATCGCTCGAGCAGTATGTCCACTGTGGTATCAAATGTGTGGCACGTAGCGTCGTCCTAGTGGAACCACATGTCGTTTACATCTTTATCATCCATTTTTGACCAAAATAAATTAGTTATCATCGATATATAACGCTCTCCGATTACGGGGATAGCAATGTCGGTGGTGCAATGGTAGTGTGCGCGGCTCTTGTGCATGAGGGCGTGGGTTCGATCCCTACTCTGACCACCTTAAATTTCTTTCGCTTAGTGATGGCGACACTATCGAGTATTTATCCATGAAAAAGCTTCTCAAAATACCGTTCGGAACCGGTGTAAAACTGTAGGTCCCAATCAGTGAGTGTAAAACTAGAACGCGCACAACTCACTGGTTGTGAGAAGCTCTCCCTAATCCCCTCGTGGGATGTAACGGGAAACCATTTATTTATTTATTTAATGTCATTATTGTTTTCGAAGAAGTGCACTGAAAGATAAAGCTTCATCAAATTTATGAATTCGGTCCTCAATTTGATGAAATAATTCCTCATTTTCAAGCCTACGACACAGTTCATTGAATTGATGAAGAACATTTCGTCAATAGTTTACGTTTACGTTGATTCAACGAAAATGCTACATCAAGTTGACGTAAATTTTTAATCAGTATGATGTAAGTTTGCCATCAAGTTCAAGTAAATTTTTCACCATTTTGATGTGAATTGTTCACCAAGTGGCTGTACATTTATCATCAGTTATATGTAAGGTTGTCATTAATTTGATGTAAATTTGTCATCAATTTGGTGTAAATTAGTCATCATTTTTATGTTAATGAGTAGGTAGCCGAACTCTTTTGACTATTTTTCATCGCAAAAAAGTTGAAGAAACTCACAATCTTCAAATTGAAGAACTTTTTCATTGAATTGCTGAAATTTGGCATCAGATCAATGAAGAACAATTGAAGAACATTTATCATCGATTTGATGTAAAGATTTTCTTTCGGTGTATGATGCCGCCCGCTCACAATCCACAACACCAAAATAGTGACTTTCTGCGGATTGGCACTTGGTCAACCTCGTGTGGATTGGTATCATACCAAACACGGCAATTTTGTTTGTTGTTGTACCAGTTCATCCAAAAATGGATATCGTCGCGAAATGGACGGAACCCGCGCATCGTTGCCACAACAGAGCGCCCATTTTGATAATAAAGTTTACTTATTTGTTGTACAAGAGATTAACTTTTTTTAAAAAAATAAAAAAGTATATGTTGATCAATACTAATTCGCACATGTGAATTGCAGAATTGAGTTCGTATATATACGATTGATGATCAACCGATGGTATCAATTCTGGCACAGTAGTTAAGCATCTGATGATGAACTTGGCACGGAGTTCGAAACTAGTCATGCCAGTGAGTGTGCTTAACTGAATTGTCTATTATTTCCAACAAAAACCAACCATTTTTCAATTCGAAAAATGATCATGACTTTGTAAGCTTGTAGTATGAATTACTCATACATTAACCAAAAACTAACAAAAAATCGGTCATCAAAATTCAAATTCAAATAAATAAATAAAAATATTTGAGTTTTAGTACTCTGAGGCCAAAAAAGTTCCCAAAATAATTACGGTTAGTACTGAAATTACAATATACTTTTCCATCCCTGGTACCAAGTGCTGCCACAAAGTCCGCATACAATACTTATATCTTTTATCCGGAAGAAAAACGTGACAAGTCTAAACTTCCAATTGTTTAGTTATTTTCACCAAACATTGCAAAATATGGCTCGCTTTGTTCTAGAAAATTGACAAGTGTAATTCACATATATTCCGACAGAGGGCGAAAGTGTCGTTATTCTATTATGCGCGTACCGATTTCTCAAGAAAATAGACAAATGTCAGTTGTGCTCCGGCTGCCGTTTTTTGACTTCTGACGTTTTTCTTCCGGATCAGCGATATGTTATTAGTACTGTACTATATTATAGTACTGTACATATTCTACGAAGCTGATCTGTACATATAAACCTAAATATTTACACAAGTACGCGATGACAATTTAATTATTTATATATTTAAATGAGGAATCTAATTTGAAAATTAATAAAAAAAAAATTGTATTTCATTATTCTTGAATTCCCTTTGATACTGGTTGGCATTAGAATAGTGAAAAAGGAGGCCACACCCTAAATCCTATAAAATCTCACAAAAGATTTCGCTCGTCATCGTAAAAAACTGTAGCAGCCAGTGCATCAGATCACTCAGTGATCGATCCATGACAAGTAAATGATCGAGTTTCATTACAATAATCGCAACTACTACTGCATTGATGAGTGGTGGAGGAGGAACTCCTACTGTAACAAAAGCGTATCCGTATCGTCAATGATGATGGTATGTATGTACGTAGGTTCCATTAGGGTTCTGGTTAGCTGGGGGTGTGTTGTGTGTAGCTGTGTGCATTGTGTGTTTTGGTGCTGTTGGTGTTACAGCCTTTATCTTCTTTGTTTAATGAATTTACTACCCGTTTATTATTGAGCCAATAAAAATCAGGCAAATGTTTAACGATTTACGAGCATTTTAACTATAAGTTGTGTTCGTTGGCCACTTGGAGCACCGACAAACAACCAAACAATCGTGCGGCGGGTGGTGACTACAGCTGATAACGTGACAGCGGCTCCAAACGACTGACTTGTTTGTAAATTAACGAAAACCACAATTCAAATATTTCATTTGTTGGTGACGATGTCAGTGACAGAGGCGTTAGCGTTTGCGTTTTCGTCGGTCGGTGCTGCGCTCAGTCATTCAATCAATTAGGGGTCGCATTGTATTCACATGTTCGTTCATTTGCAGATAATCTCATCAACTGCATCATAATTTGATAGTTGTCCAATAGGACAACAACAACTATAATACAAATAAAAACAGGCAAGTATACTCACTCACTTAACCACCAATCAGAGTGCGACCAAATTATATTGTAGATTAAAATTAGACAACGAAAATACTGTTGATATTTACCTGTAAATAGATGGAAGAGAGAAAATTTGGTTAGTAAATGACAGTAACAAATCAAAGTTTCAGCCTAAGAAAGATCAAATACATAATTTCAAATACATAATTTACAAGAATTGGAATAAATTAAAAGGTCAACTATTTATTGCATCACTTCACCGTCGTTAATTGTTCATATTTTAGGAGCAGTTAGCTTGATTGTTGTCTCTTCTTTTTCTAAATATTCTGTATTAGAATATTAGAGAACATAAATATAAATAAATTCTGTATTAGAGAAACCATTCGAACTAAACGATGTCTCAGTAAGATTCCACTTTTAAATTTGGTGTCGTATTTTTTGTGCAAGTGGCAACTCTGAAATTTGGCAGCTGTCACATATATTTATTCCCATTATTAAACATGGAGCGCTTAACGAAAGAACAACGAGTTATAATTGTGAAAACATATTAAAAAAATTTGGAAATTTATGCTGAGACCGCTCGCAAACTTCGAAGAATTTTCAGTCGAGAAATCCATTCGAACAGTGGTCAAAAAATTTGAAGAAACAGGGTCGGTTATGGAGAGTAAGATTCCTGTGCGTCAACGTAACGGTCGGCCTCTTGAAAACATTGCTGCTATAAACGAGAGTCTCGCCGAAAATCCGAAAACATCAATTCGCCATCGTTCTCAACAACTTCAAATTTCACGCAGCGAATTTTGACAAAAGACCTCCACCTTCATGTGTACAAAATTCAGCTTACTCAGGAGCTCAAACCAGCAGACCATGGAAAGCACCGGCAATTCGTTCAATGGGCAATGGAGCAAAGTGAAGTCAAAAGTTAAGTCAAGTTTTCAAAAAAAATTCATCTTCTCCAATGAATTGCATTCCCATCTGAATGACTTCGAAAATACACAAAATTGTAAAAATTGGGGATCCGAAGATCCTCATGCAATCCATGAGAAACAAATGCACCCACAACGAGCAACTGCCTGGTACAGATTTTGCTCAAGCGGCGTGATTGGGCTTTACATTTTTGTAGATGAGGCCAAAATTGCAGTGAGTGTGAACGGCATTCGTTACAGATACATGATAATGGAGACGAAATGTGGTTTCAGCCAGAAGGCTCTACCTGCCACACCGCGCCTGAAACAATCGATTTACTGCAGCAACGATTTCCAGAACAAATGATCTCAAGAAATTCTGATCTCATCTGGCCACCAAGATCATGCGATTTAACGCCGTGCGATTTTTTTCTTTGGGGTTTTATGAAATCTCGGGTTTATGCGAATAAACCCGAAACAATTCCTGAGTTCAAATCCGAGATCCAACGCGTCATCGATGAGATACAGGCACATCTCTATGAAAAAGTCATGCAAACTTTCATAAAAAGAGTAATGGCATGTCATCAGAGACGTGGGGGTCATTTAACGGATATTTTATTCCATACTTAATCGAAACATGTCTTCTTTACAATCAAATAAAAAATCATAACTATCTCGTGTTTTTATTTTAAAATAAAAAAGTGTATTCTTACTGAGACACCCTTTACATACATACATGGTCCTAAAATATAAGCAATTAACGAGGGTGACGTGATGTTACATATAACGGCACTTTCTGTGGAAATGCTCATATGTACACTGAAAGAAAATCATTACATAAAACCGATGATAAATGTTCATGAATTGTTCTCTTCATTAAATTGATTACAAATTTCATCAAATTAATGAAAAGGTTCTTCAGTTTGAAGATTGTGCGTTACTTCTCCCTTTTCAGCTGATCTTTTTTACATCAATCTTCCATTATTGGAATTTAGAAATAATGTGTGGGATCGATTCAAAACATGGACGTAGTATTGAGAGAAAAAGATAGTAGAAAATTTAAAATGGACATAATATAAAATAGTGCTATGGACAGAAAACAATATCCACACTTTGAACATTTTCTGTATTCTCTTACACCCTGTTCTTGTGAACTTTTCACAATGAAAAATAAATCAAAGAGCTTGGCTACACATTAACAAACAATTTATATCAAAATGATGACCAATTTGCATCAAATGGATGACAAACTTACATAAAATTGATGACAACCTTACATCTAATTGACGACAAATGTACAGCAAATTGATGAATAATTTACATCAAATTGATGAAAAATTTACATTCAACTTGATGTAACGTTGTCGTTGAACCAACGTAAACTAATGATGGAATATGGATGAAAGATTGATGAAATGTTCTTCATCAATTCAATGAAATGTGTCTTAGGTTGGAAAATAAGGAAATGTTTCATCAAATTCATAAAGAAATTCATAAATTTGATGAAGCCTTTTCTTTCAGTGTAGTAGAAGATCTGCAATTTATGAATGATAACTGATATCTTGGAAATGTCCTTGTCAAATGCAAAATTTTCATTTAATTTTTCACAGCAAAACAAGTTTCATCCATTTTTCCTACTGCAAATCATTTCCCCAGATCTAATGGTCTTACGAAGGCTTAAAATGGAATCAAATTTTAAGAATCTATGGCATTTTGAATAAAAATATGACTTCCGTTTTAATTGCATACAATTTCGCCCTAACACGCCTGTAATTGCTATCTTAGCTGATAAATCCCTGAGTCCGACGCAACCCTTAAGACCGTAATTCAAATTCAAACCCCAAATCAAGGAAGTGATATCCCTTCTCTTGCTTATACCAAAGAAGACTTCAATTTGATAAGTGTCGACACGCATTCCACCGAAAATATTGTCAGCTATTTGTTTCCATATTATAGTGAAAGTCGCACAATTCCTTTTAGGGAATATCATGATAATCACTATCATCCCCATCATCATCACCACCGTCTTCCATTGGCAAGTGTGTCTGTGCCTAATGTGACAAATGCGTTAAAGATACTCCATGTTCGATTAAAAGCAAAATCCAGCCATAATAAATGTTTATTGTTCAGTTTAGCGTCAAATAGCTGCCATATTGCGTTAATAATAAATACCATCCATCACTTGACTTGTTTGCCTTTCTTGCTGATGATGAACCAAAATTATAAAACTCCAACTCGCACGGACGGGGGACGGGGGACGGGGGACGGCGATCGACGTACGACGCACTACTCCTCCTGCCATACGGCAATTACGTTATTTCCTATTTCTTTGAAGTCGACGACGTGTTATTTGAATAGTCTTGGGCAAATGCAACCAAGTGACATTTTTGTTTCGGTTGTGGCCAGAGATACCAGCAACGTTGTAATAATTTCGTTTTGAATCTTGAATATCAATCTCCAGAATTTTCACCACAACTACTGAAGTAGATGTACATGCTGAAAAATCTTTATTTTTTGTTGTTTAGATGCAAACATATCGTGTTTGTTGCAAAGATAGTATTCTTGTGTCCAAACACATTGTGTTTGCTATTCAATAATACTTGTTGGAGATACAATGATTAATATGTTACAGCATACAATACATAGGTCCTGCATAATATTACTGGTGCGGTATTTCAGCGTGTAGTTATAATTTGTAGGTCCCAACCAGTGAGTCCAAAACTAGAAAGCGCACAGTTTAGTGGTTGTGAGAAGCTCTCCCCAATTCCTTCATGGGATGTAATGGGAAACCATTTATTTTTGTTTAGTTATAATTTGGCAGGTACAGAATTTTACATGGTCTTGCCATAGAATGGAACTACATACTTGACTAGCCACTCTTATGCTATTGCAAATAATTTAATTACCGATTTTTATCGTCAAACTGACAATATACTGACAATTTTCTAAAGAAAATTTGAAATACAATTTGAACTATTCGAATTTTTATTTAGAAAATTAGAATTTTTTTTATGAAACCAACACTGAGGGATGTCCCCTATAAATGCAGTGCATTATGTTGGCGAAGAAATTGAGGTACTGGAGGGTGGAAAGAGGGAGTAGTGTTTGTTGACATTTGCCTTTAATCTTTGTATGTCACAATTGGTGTGAAATTCACTAACCGGAAGTTTATTCCACATACGGCCTACGACTAAAGAACGAATTTTCTCTATAGTGTGGGGTCAACCGGCCACTCGATAAAAAACGGATGAGTTCCTGGAAAGCGGCGTACTGCCGCTAAATATCCTCACTTCTGGCATAAGTTGTCGGATGTCCGAGGAACACATACCGTGCAAGTATCGACAGAACAGCGGCACGCAACCCATATTTCGACGATGCTCAAGAGAGGCAATAGAGTTGGATACCCCAATGTCCCCCATCAACACCGTCGCTCTCCTCTGGACACGGCCGAGAAGCTCTAAAGATGACTTAGGAGCACCTGCCCATAAATGGGAGTTATGTTCCATCTTTGGCCTGATGTAGGTGGTGTAGATATTGAGAATATCAGATGGAATGAAGTATTTCTTGCACCGCTTAGACACTCCTAGACACTTGAATGCATCTTTCGACACTTCAAATACATGTTTTGCCCAACGGACATCGCATTTTATTTGCATGCCCAGAACATCAAGAGCGTCTGATTCATCAATATCCACACCGTCCATAGACAATGACGACACACCTGGGTCAGCAATGCGCTTATGCGACAACAAACAACACTGGGTCGTACCCGCATTAAAATCTACTCTATTCATTCTACCCCATTCAAATCTTCTCTATTCATTCTACCCCATTCGTCAACGTCCTGCGTTTGACTTCAATCTCTTGAATACTTGGCCTACGGTCGAATGAATAAGAATAGCAGATATTACTGTCATCCGCAAAAGAGTAGATTGGATTCACAGTCTGACTAGGAGATCGCCAATGAAAATAAGAAAAAGAGAAGGAGAAAGATCAGAACTCTGTGGTACACCTGCAGTCAATTTATGCTCGCCGGATGAAACCCCATCTACAACAACTCGTATAGTGCGACATCTGAGAAAACTCGATATAAATCGAGTGAAGTTATCACCGAATCACCGACACGAAAAGCAACGAGCTTTGAAAAGAGTGCATCGTGCCATACCCTGTCAAAGGCCTTGGAAATATCAAGAGCCACTACCTTACTTACCAAGCCGGTGGATAGATCGACTCCACTGTTCGGAAAGGGACTCCATCAGGTCTCCAATGCGGAAGCCATACTGCCGATCATTAAGAGTTCATTGGACTCAAGATATTTCACAAGATGGTGGTTAACCATGCTCTCCATAACCTTCGAGAACAAATTGCAATTGGGCGGTAATTTGCAGCATCGAGGAGCACCTACTCAAGACCAGTGCAGATATGCCAAAAGAAAATTCAGAGAAAGCACCATAATAAAGTTACAAGTAGTCACACTACACTGAAAGAAAATCTTTACATCAAATCGATTTATGTGGTCTTGTACCCAGTTATTGTGGATTTTTTAGGATGAAAAATATTCAAAACAGTCGGGCTACTCATTAACGAACAATTTACATAAAAATTATGACCAATTTACACCAAATTGATGACAGCCTTCCATATAATTGATGAAAAATGTACAGCCAATTGGTGAAAAATTCATATCAAAATAGTGAAAAATTTACATCAACTTGATGATAAACTTACATCAAACTGATGAAAATTTTACATCAACTTGATGTAGCGTTTTTGTTGAATCTACGTAAAGTATTGATGAAAGATTGCTGAAATGTTCTTCATCAATTCAATGAAATGTGTCGTAGGTTGGAAAATTAGCAATTATTTCATCAAATTGGGGAACGAATTCATAAATTTGATAAAGGTTTTTCTTTCGGTGTAGATACAACAACAATTGTGGGCAACAACAACAGATATTTTGTTTTTGTTTAAGTTCTAATAAATGTAAACAGAAAAGTATAAAAACAAAACCTTTGAATATGACAGAAGCGGCCACCTAACAATAAGAAAAAATTTAAATCAGCTGTCTGGTGTGTTTACCTTCTCATTCTAACATGGAAAACACTATGGCAGTTTGAAATACTTTAAATAAAACTAAACAAAAAATGCTTATTTTTAAAAGAAAGTTTCTAAACATTTTAAATTGTGTTAGATTTTTTAATTTTATTCTCATAAAGCTTAAATTGTTTCCACATTTTTATTCATTAATTCTTAAATTTTTTTTTTGACCATGAAAATTTGGAATTTAATTTAATGACACTTTAAAAAAATACTAATTAATAGAAATTATTTTCAAAATTATGACTTTATTTGTAAGGCCCCTCATTGACATTTATGAATGAAATACATCGTTCAAATGACTTCTACGACTTACTTTACAGTATCTCATTCTATCATTCTATCACATGGCGCACAGCTCACTGGTTCCCCAATCCCGTCATGGGATGGAAGCATTTTTTTATACATATATTCAAATCAAGAATCTACATGGGAGAATTCATAAAAAAGTCTGACTGAAAATGGGTACCCGTTACATCCCATCTTCTCAAAACCAGTGAGCTGTGCGCGATCTAGTTTTACACTCACTGATTGGGACCTACAGTTTGACACCGATTCCGAATGGTATTTGAGAAGCCTTGTCATGGCTAAATACTCGATAGTTGGTCGACATCTCTAAGCGAGGTGACCGTCGTCGAAAGAAATGTAAGGTGGTCTGAGCAGGGATCGAACCCACGTTCTCATGTACAAGAGCTGCGCACACTTACCAGTGTTCCACAATATATCGTTACCTTAATTTCAAAAGGGCGTATCTAACACTTTTTTTCGCCATCGCGATTTTTACATTATCCAATCGATAACAAAGTAGAAAAAATTAAAGAGACTCACACAAAAATTGTCTCCCTTTTTTAATTGAAACTCCATTTAAACATTTTTAAAATTTTAAAATTTTGACTTTCATTAAGTTTGTTTGTAAAAAAAGCAAGATACGACATTTTCGTTTTTAGCCACCGAATGCTAAATTTGACGAACGATTTACTAACAACAACTATCAAATAACAACTATCAAGAACAACTACGCAACTATCATGACTATCAGGGTTGCATTTGAGTAAAGCAGACATGTTCATTTTAGAGTTAGACAGTCGTTACGATACTATTATGAATCAACTGTTGACTGAGGAGTGTCGAAGCCTAAGAAACATCCTAGCTAGACATTATACGGAGCCCTACATTTCATTATGAATACGGGGGTATGTTTTTGCCTTAAAAAAATCCGAAGACGTATTGAAATTCTTTGTGTTTGGCAATCCTGGTTGGTCCAAACCAAACGTATACGCAGAAATCTCTCTAGTTGTGCGAATATCGTACTCTGTGTATGTGTGTGGTGTCGGCGGTGTTGGCGGCCGGTATTTCTTTATTGAAAACATTAAATGGCGTCTTCGTGTCCGCCGCTATAAAATACACAACAAATGATTTTATTTATTTACTTAACAAAATATCTATTTTAAGACATCTGTTGGTGTTGCTGTTTTGGCCATTGTATGAATTTGTATTTGATGGTTTGTCTGTTCGTTTCTCGCTCTTTTTTGGTTAACTGAAATGCGTTTTGTAAAAACTCGCAAACTGTCGGTTGGAAGGGGTGGCGGAAAAAAAATACAAACTCAACACAGCCAAAAAAAAAAGTAAAGAAACATCAACGAAATCGTGAAAAACATTATGTTAAAAGATATGAAAAACGTGGCCAACTTAAATGTTACCAAAAACAATCTGAACAATTTAAACAATAAATAAATAATATAATCGTATTTAGTTTTTAGGAGGGGTAATATAAAACATCTGCTGGTATTTAAAGGAGCATGTACAGGGTAACAAGAGGAAAAAGGGAAGAAAAAATTTCAAAAATAAAAACAAATAATTATTCTTCCGTTTTTCCTGTCGACTTCAAATTATACGAAGCAATTCTCATTCAAGTGATGAATTGCAGGAATGTACTTTATATAGCAGACATAATAAAGTGTCCAACAAACAAACCTTTAAATTAAACGTGCAAGAACTCAAGAATTATATATTTTAACCTTTGAATCTCAAAGTTCAGGGTTTTTTATACATTTTTCTTCATTTTGGCATGACAGATTTGTATATGTATGTAAAACAAGTTGAATACCAATATTTATATTGATAGATATATTAAACATTTGCGTTGGCTACATTGTTTGATTGTCTGTCTCTCAAAAAAAATATCAAGTGGGTTTTCGCCTTTTCCAAATAGTTTCATTACTTTGTTTTTAATGACACAAAAGGAATCGAAACTCAAAACAAGCTCGTTGAATGGCATTGAAATTTATCTCCAGCCCACCACACATTAATTCTAAAACATTTTGGCTTAAAAACCAAAACAACAAAATTTAAGTAGGTAGAGACAGGCCAGCTAAAGGTGCAAGATAAACCACATAGTACACATGTCTCTTGCCAAGATTGCGCTGCTAATAAAGGTTAAGGTTTCGGACGTCACACTTGCGTAGTTATAGAATTTTACTAAATACTGAGATATTATTAATATACTTGGCTATGAATCAAGTGCCTGACCAAAGTAGGTGTTTTTTATAGGCGATACTGGAACATCGTTCGTCGTGGGTTTCCTGCTTTTAATGCCACAACAAGATTCCAGTTTTTGTTTTCACTTTCTGTGATTGTTGTGATTGGTCATACACATATATCTGTCTGAGCTTATTGAATACATGTCTTAATAATTTGATCAAATCAGCTGAGCTTTGTTAAAACCCCCCAAATACAAACATGGAATGCTATAAATTTCTGCCGTCGATAGGTGTGTTCGAATTCAATTACGAGAATTTTGGTCAAGAAATAACGAGTTTTGAAATCATTCAAAAGTGATTTTAGAATACACACACTTATTACACGTGTTTCCAAAATATATTTGTGCTTATTAAAATTGCTAAATTTATAATTACACTATCTAACACTTGTTGTCACATTTAGACGAGTTTCAAATTGATAGTTGTCGGTGGTCCAGGAAGATGAAATCTCAAAAACATCGAACCGATTCTCAAGAGAACGTAAATTCAAAAAGACCACTTGCGACAATTTCAAATGTCGTCTGCAAAAAAAAATGCTTCCAAAATAAAATAAAAATTAAATTGTTTTTACCTGAATCGACTCTTGTGGATTTAAACACAGGCTTGACTATAGAGGACAGCATTAACTTGAAGCTGTCATACCATGATAAAATAAGTAAGGTAAACGCAGTAGGAATTGTTACAACAAAAACAGGCATTTTGTTTTTGTTTGGTGTCCATAATCTGTAAAATTTTCTACATGTGTGAAAGTAAACAGAAAAGTACAAAAACAAAATACATGTGAATTTGACCTAAGCAAGAAAACACGTTGCAACCACACAATCAAAAAACTGTAAACTACACACAACCTCAATCAGAATGTTTCCTAATAACAGTCAGCTTAATTTCCCAAGAATTGTCTTATGGAGTTAAGTGACACTTCGAATTTTGCGTAATAGCAGCCAGGCGAAATTCCACAAGAATTGAACACTGCACACCAGCACCCCGGTCAATTTCCTTATAATTAGGAATAACCGCCGCCGCGGTTAGCCCCGGCAGGTTAGCGCCTGTGTTTTCAAACGATGCAAAACACACACGGCGGCATCGGTGCCTGTCGGCTCAAGTGTCGACTTGGCATGTCGTTTACTGCAAGAAACACGCGCGGTTTTATTGCCGAAGCGGCACTAGTTTCCATTGTTTTCTATAAGCGGTGACGCACACGTCCGTTTGCCGCGGCGTCTGCCGCTATGAAATTGTCAAAAACTTTGCATGAACTTTCAACGGCTGCCCGTCTGCCGAGTCTACAAAAAATCCACAGTGTGCGTCATCGCCGACTCGTCACAAACCGCTTTGTGTGTCATTTCTCTTAGCTGCCAAGCCGCCGCCGCCGAAGCAGAAACAATCGGCGTAAACCTCTAATAAGGAAGGTGTGTGGGATGTTTTAGAATTGAAAGTGCGGGTCTGCTGCAAGGGGTTTTTTGCACCCCTCCGAATTTTTTCTCGCTGGGCAGTGTTGCCAATTTACCCCTTCTAGGGAATTGTTAGCTCTATTTTTGGTTTTAGAGCAACTTGTAACTTAAGGAAACACTATTCAATGTAAAAGCTCACATTCGCCGGTAATCGGTTTACACTTTTCAAGGTAAATTCCGACTGCACAAACTTAGTTCGATTTTGTCTTAAAATCGTCTAGAAACCCCGGGTCATTCGCACTATAACTTGTGACATTTGCTGAGATTTCGACAAGCCATAATATATAGGGTGTCTCAAAAGAAAATTTTTATTTTGTGAGTATTTATAAGAATTGGTATTAATTATTAAAGTACATAATTTGGGAATTTATTCCTTAAAAATAAAATCGTCTTAATGTAAACCTTCACGCTGAAAAAACGCCATCTCTAACATATTCATATGTTTGCAAGTCCCAAACAAACATGTATGCTTTTACTTGGAAACATATGAGTATTTCCTCCCAAACATAATAGTATTTAGAAACGAAGTAATCTTTGAATTATATATAAGTGTTATTTATTATAATTAATGGGCTCTTTCCAGTTTCTTTCCTCAAAATCGTTTCCCACTTTCGTAGCACACATGCATACATATGTATATACTAAACACATACACAAAAACCAAAGCAACATCACAAACCATTTAACTATCCGAGCCTTTGTTTATTCTATTTTCACTGATCAAGCGCTTTTGATATCCTCTGTCCGATGAACCATTGACGACTGAATGCATAAAATTAAAACGCAATATATCACTGACTGAGGGAATAATGCAAAAAATACAGATACACACTTACAAGATAGACTCCCGTTGTCCCTCTTTTATTCTCTTGCTCTCGAGAGAGTATAAACAGTACACCAAACACAACTGTATTTGTATCACAAACACATATATATTTGGGTCTCAAACACATATATTATAACATATTAATCATTATGTCTCAAACATGTAATATTGATTAGCAAACACAATTTGTTTGCACACAAGTATATTATATTTGCGACAAGCTCCAAACATACGTTATATTTGCATCCAAACAACAAAAAACGAGAGATTTTTCAGCGGGTTCGCGTTCACGGCATTTATTTAGTCGAACTGTAAAACTTCCAATGATGGATCGGCAGATAGACTCCGTGAAGGCTGCGATTTCGTAGCGAATATTGTCTTTCTAATGTGCCAGAGAAGACGGTTTAATGTTATAAACTTTAAATTTGCGATAATCCCACAGGAAAAACTCCATAGGAGTTAAATCAGAACTGCGTGGAGGCCAGTTTATGTCGCCTCTCCTGTAGATGAATTTGCTAGGGAAATTTTCACGTACTCTTGGCAGAGACGTGTTGGACGTGTGTGAGGTTGTCCCGTCCTGCTAGAACCATGTTCTTTGGTGACATCCAGAGAAGTTTTGCAGTTCCGCCACCAAGAAGTTATCTAATATTTCCACAAAAAATTGTTCACCCATTTTCGAATGATACGGATGCTGCTTGGTGCATCATTTAAGTGACGACAACCTCGAATACTGCAGAATCGTCTACGAGCTACAGTCGCTGAATCACCGTTTTTGAAAACCACAGTGACTGAATTCCCAAAAGCCAGGCTGCACCGAAAAAGAAAGATTCATCAAATTTCAGAGCTCCGTCATCAATTTGATGACACATTTCCTCATTTTCCAACCTCCAACACATTTCATTGAATTGATGAAGAACATTTCATCAATCTTTTATGCATATTCCGTCAATAGTTAATGTTGATTCAACGACAACGATCCAGCAAGATGATGTAAATTTTTCATCAATTTGATGTAAGTTTGTCCTCAAGTTGAAGTAAATTGTTCATCATTTTTATGTAAATTGTTCATCAATTTGATGCACAGTTTCGTCAATTGGTTGTAATATTGTCATCAATTTTATGTAAGTTTGTCATAAATTTGATGTAAGTGTGACATCAATTTGATGTAACTTTGTAACTTTTGCACTATTTTCTTTTATGCATTTATTTTCAATTTTCTACTAGTTTTTCTATTTATTTTTTCAATACTACGTCCATATTTTGAATCGAACGCACTAATTATTTCTAAAGTTCAATCATGAAGATTAATGTTAAAAATATCATCAATTCAATGAAACTGAAAAAGGTGAAGAAACGCACAATCTTCAAACTGAAGAACCTTTTCATTTAATTGATGGAATTTGTCATCAATTCAAGGAAGAATAATTGATGACAATTTCTCATCGTTTTGATGTAAAGATTTTCTTTCAGTGTATCTACTGGCATATCCCTCGCGACCAACAGATTCAATGCGTTAACGCAGTCAGCTAACCAATTGCAAACATTCTTTTGAGACACCCTGTATTTGGGTTTGGCTGATAATTTCTTGTATTTTCTTAAGCAAAATCGTTGCGATATCATACAAATAATTTTGAATATTATTTCTGCAAATTGTACAGTTTATTAATGAGTTTTGTGGAATTTTCAAATGTCATTTGAGTTGTGTTGGTTATTTTATATACATTATATTTTTATTTGATAGGCTATTGGGGCTATTACCTTTTGAGTAGACGAAACCAGAGTTGTATAAGTATAATCTGCCTTCGGGTAGATTTCTAAAGTGACGAGATTTCCAAAATGTTATTTTGTACGAAAAACTTCGTAGATTTCCATTTGGCTACATTCGAAATCTCCAAATAATCTTCAATCCGAATACGGTATAAATGTTACAAAAATGCAAGAATAATAAACTCGTTGATGTTTACTATACATGCCCCGATTTGTTTCATGTAACCACCAAAAGTCCCGTCACCCATTCTATGCGTCTTTTTTCAAACCATAACATTTCGGAGAGGACAGTAGCAAATAACATAAATATATTTTTGTTTTCTTATTTGAATTTGTTTATATGCACATTTCTAATGGATTTTTTTATTATTTCGTTTTTTTTTTTGGTGCTTTTATAGTCAAGACAGTGTGGTAGCAAATGGTTGCGGAAGAGAACAAACATCATTCGAAACATAAACAAGAATATTTTTGAAACTTTTCCGTTTTCTTAAACGAAAAAGAAAAATGCTTTCCTCCATTCTGAACTGGATGGAGGAGGAGTGCGAAGAGTATCTGCAGGAACGAAAGGCGTCAAAAGAAACCAAACCACTCGATACAGTAAAAGAAAGAATGCGGCAGTGGGCAACAGATAATTGCAATCATATTTAAACAATAAACACCAAATTATATGCATACAACACGTTTGAATTTGTTCTCTCTCTTTCAGTTTGTATTTCCTTTTCGTTTCATTATTACAACAACGACATTTATTTATTTTATTTATACGCCACTCTTGAAGTCTGGCATTCGATTACTTCCTTGGGACTACGCAACAGACAATAACATCTACAAACCCAATAATACACATTTTACATTCCCTTGTCGTCCTTTGTCCTGTCATGCCACCTCTACGAAGTACTCCTACGGTTGGCAGGAACCAGAATCAGTGTCTCGTTTCCAACTGAATTATAATTGAATAAACAGACGGAGGAGAATAAAAATCACTTACAAGTGCCCTTTTCGGAGGATGTGTTCATATGTTGCTGTAACATGTAACAATAGTAACGCATTTACATCATACGTTTTTACGTAGAACCACTTGAGATGGATGTTACCTACTACTCCCACCAGCACCCGGCCTGGATGGCAATTGTAATTTAAAACTGTAAAAGGACAAAGGTAGTTGCCGCCTCCTTTTTTGTATTTATTTGTGGCGGAAGTGAAAGTGAAATATTTTTAATGATTTATTTTACATGTTAACATCACAGCACACGGTCAAAAAAGGAATCCCGTGAAACGAATTGAAAAAAAATAAAAAAGGTTTCCCATTAGATCCCATGTAGGGAATGGGGGGGAGCTTCTCACAACCAGTGAGCTGTGCTCTATATTGTTTTAAAATCACCGATTGCAAGCTGAAAAATAACGGCCCCAGCAACATATTGCAGGAAACATGTACATGTTTAGAAGCCGTGTTTTCCTGAATAGAAGATCTGCTGCTTTTTGTTTCTTTATTTTCTGTCACGTTTTTGTTTTCAGCAGTATTCAACAAACAAAGCCACATTTGGGTCAGAAATATATATGTTATAACATATTAACCATTGTGTCACAAACAAGTTATATTGAATAGCAACCGCAATGTGTTTGGACACAAGAATACTATATTTGCGACAGGCTACAAACACGTTATATTTGCATCCAAACAAAACAAAAGACAAATTTTTCAGCGTGTTGGACCTACAGTTTTACTCCGGTCCCTAATGGTATTTTTGAGAAACTCTTTCAATGCTAAATAACCGATAGTGTCGCCGTCACTAAGCGAGGTGACCGACGTTGAAAGAAATGTAAGGTGGTCTAAGCAGGGATCGAACCCACGTACTAATGTACAAGAGTCGCGCTCACTACCATTGCACCACCGAAGGCCGAACACAATTTGAATGTTTTGGGATAAATTTTGACCAATTACTTCCTGGTCAAAGACGCAACATTAAATAAATAGGGTGGTGAAATATGAAATGATCAAACCGAAATCATGATAATCCAAGCACCAGAAACAACATACATACACTCTGAAAACACGGCCTCTCTCAAACACATATATTTGCCAGTCCTAAACTCAATTATACTACATTTAAATGCATGGATGCATATTTTACGTGGAACCATATGCGTGTTTCAACCCAAACATACATATACTTACGTCGAAGTATTTGCTCGTTTCCTTCCAAACGAACGATTGTCGAATGAAGGCATAACTTTTTACACACTCAACTCAACTCATTTACACACACGCATTCAGGAATTTTTATTTATTTTTCTCCCGACAGAGCATAGCTACAAAAAAAGTAGGGAATTGTGTGCGTGGGACAAACGGTTGGAACGAAGTTCGTTTCGCTATATATGTATAAAAAATCCATATTTATTATATTTTTCTGTTATTACATCCATATGTATTTACAAAGCTGTGTGCGTCCTAACTTCCTGACTATACCCAACTTGTACTCAATCACGTTCACAATGCATTGGTTATTATTTAGTAATAACAATAACGACATACGCACACACGAATACAGCGGTCTAAGAATTGAACAAAGATGTATTTGGATCACAAACACATATATTATAACATATTAATCATTATTTCTCAAATATGTAAAATTGAATAGCAAACACAATGTGTTTGGACACAAGTATACTATATTTGCGACCAGCTCCACACACACATTTTATTTCCATCCAAACAAGAAAAAATAAATAAAAGCAGCTTGTAGCTGAGTAGGAATCTTGTTAATAAAACCTAGGGGAATATTTTGTTCGCCAGAAAAAAATTAAGTAAACAAATCAATGTAAAAAAAGACAAAGAAATTCTGCGTAAAATCCATTTACAATAACGGAATTCTTGCATTTATCGCAAACCACGATTTGCGGAGATTTCCTTACGCTCTTTTTCACCGTTCTCCTGGAAATTTTAATCGCAACCGTGTTGATTGTTTACTATAAAGCCCGTCGGTATTGCAGTGGCTAATGGCTGATAGCCGCTGTTCCATAAAATAAGGCAGGTAAAATTGCAGCAAAATTATCGGGTTATGAACATTTGTTTTGTGAAGCTACTAACTCAAGCCCATATTACACTATAAGAGAAATCGTTGGATATGTCAAAATTTGCATTTGCGGAGAGCGAATGGAATAGTTTAAACTTGAAAAGAACGATAGGGAGACAAAACTTGACAGATTTTTTTCTCTATTCTATTTTTAGTTTTTAATTTTTGTATTTTATATGTCACTTTGCAAGCAGATGTTTTAGCATTCTCCAAAACTGATAGTATAAATGAAAACAGAATGATCATGTGATATCTTTGCATTAAATTTCTCTCTCCGCGAATCGCTCTACTTGCACTGATAGTCTAACACGGCCTTTGAATGGGATGCAAATGTTTTTTTTTCTTCTTTATTATAATATTCAAACTCAAGAAGGTTCTATATTTCTATTAATAGAGATATAAGTAGTTTTTCCTATAAAGAAGTTAAGCAAAATGTATCCTCATGATTCCTGGCAAACCGTATAGCTATTTCAGACCTAGCCACAGATCTTCATCAGCGGTTGTTTAGAATGTTGCTATTGAAAAATTCATCCAACTAAATTCAAGCGAAAATTAATTTTAATTGAGAATTCCCCACTAAGCAACTGTTCGAAAAATGTCGCAAGCAAAACACATAAGAAAACATTTGCAGAAACTTCTTTCCATCTCCAGAAAACCTTCGGTTCCCATTAAAAATAAATAAATGGTTTCCCGTTACATCCCATGTTGTGAATGGGAAGAGCTTCTCACAACCACAGAGCTGTGCGAATTATAGTTTTAAACTCAACGAATGGCACCTACAATTTCACACCGGGTCCGAACGCTAACATCTGTAGGAGTATACGAGAGAAAAATACTCCGAAAAATGTATGGCCCTAGTGCCCTACGGCAAGTATCGGCGACGCATGAGAATGAATGAAATGAAGAATGTATGAAGACGAACCAGCACGAAGGGTTTTATAAACGAACTCGCAGGAAGACGACAAATAGGAAGACGAAGGCACGTACACGTGGTATTGCTAACTGGAGAGATAAAGCAAAAGATCGAACTGGTTGGCAAAATATGTTATCTTCGTTTTGTAAGGGCCCTGATCCCCCGCGGTTGTTCCAGACCGAATAAGCAAGAAGAAAATGGTTCATATGGATTGACGAAAAGCCAAGACAGTTATATATCCGTTTAGTAACTTCAATACGAAAAATATTTTTATATTCAAAATCTTTGCCATAAATAGTTCCTTTTTCTACTTTCTACGAATGTTATGTTACTTTTGATTGTCTAAACCATGTCAAAATAAGTAAGGTAGAAGCAGTTGGAATTGAAGGCATTTTGTTTTTATTTCAGAAGCCGACTTTGTCAAATTCAGCCGATCGAAATTGTCAAGATAATATATACATCTTAGGTTATATCAGGAGGAATTATTGTAATTTTCGGCTACAACCACAAGGACAAGAACAAATTTAATCGGCTGTTTTAACGCTACCACCTGTACTAGATACATCTTGGAATTGGTATAAACAGCATTTGACAAGGTCGGACCAGAACGACAAGAAAAAATTGAAATCAGGTGTTCTAACCATAGACTACTACATACATAAATACTTTTATTCGCTCAATAAATTAAACGTCATAGGTACCCTGCTCTGACCACCTTCAAATTTCTTTCGGCGGCGGACACCTCGCATAGTGACGGCGACACTATCGAGTATTTAGCCATAAAAATGCTTCTCAAAATACCGTTCGGAATCGGTGTGAAACTGTAGGTCCCAATCAGTGAGTGAAAACTGGAAAGCGCACAGCTCAGTGATTGTGAGAAGTTCTCCCCGGTCCCTTCATGGGATGTAATGGGAAACCATTTATTTATTTTTTTAGGTACGGTGGAAAGTAAACATTGGATGGTGGAAAACATGGGTTCAATAATACCAGATAGAGACAATAGTAAACAACGTCCAACAAAGGAACAACGACCGAATTTTTCAGTTCTACACGAAAACGAAATGAAAAAGTTAAGTGAACATATTTTGTAACTCCTCTTGGTGTAAGGTAATTTTAAATTTAATTTCTCTCATTTCCACAAACCTACGACGAAGAGTGTGAAATGAAACGTCAGATGAGAGAATAAAAGTATCTATGTATGTATTAGTATATGGTTCTAACGCTTCCACCTGTAATAGATACATCTTGGTCTAAACAATCGAAATGTGAAAAATGTCGGTGCAAACAATTATAAAACAATGGTTTTCCTACAAAGTATATAAATCAGAGGGTAATTCCCATGTCCGCAAGATTGAATTGTAATTGCAGTGTCATCGGGGTATATGGTATATTGACAAGTTACACCCACATGTCGCCCACATCCAGATCATGCAATTTAGGAGCAACACCAAGTCGCGGTAGGGCACCATATATTATTATTGAAGAAGAATCGTCCGATCGTAACCCTATACAGCAAACAGTGACACGTTGTAAAACCCTTTGAGGATCATACATTTTCAGCAGAAGCAAATGCCAACATTTCGCTTGCAAGCAATTGTTTTCATACCAAATAACTTGGGCATAACAACCCTGTAATTGATTTAGCTTACGCAATTTTCTCAGAGCTGAGTGCCAAGCAAATGAAAAGTTAGAGAAATTTTCGTTATTTTATGATGCCAGTCTTTGCATGTCATTGTAAACCCGGTTTCAGAAAAGCAATGACTGAAATGACTGTTGTTTTCAATGTAACAACAGTTAATCTTGTAAGAAATGTTAAAACAACAGAACACAGTGTTCCGATACTACCCTAAACATTGTACATAATATTATTATATTATGTAGGTAGTAGCAAAATAAACAACCCAGCAAACAAAGCAATATTGCGGCGATATCATCATCACCATCACCATAATATCGTCTGGAATATGAAATGTATTGCTTGTTAACAAGTGTTGATTATAAAATTATTAATTGTAAAACTTGACTCTTATACAGATTGAATACAACATCATTGATAACAGCAACACAAACAATATAGACAACAACATAAACATTCATGTCGTGGGACAACAAACAACAGTATTTATTTGAAACCAATTCACAAAACTCTACTTACACACACATGCATACCACATACGTACATATACATATACATATATGTATGTACACACTCACACATATCCAGAAGTTTCTGTTCACCTGATGGTTTATTCTCTTGAGATTTGAGTGCTTTTCTTGGGAAATTTTCAACAAAAACTTGAGGATTTTCAATTATTTACTAATAAATTATTGAAATGTGTGAAAAGGACCCCATGATGCCGATGAGATTACATGGAATTTCATCCAAATATAAACGTATGGCCGGTCTGGCCTTTGTGCCAGTTGTTGCATGAAAACCTTCTACAACAACAACAACAGCGGCAATAACAACTGCAAAACAAACGGGACTTAATCAAATATGTATGTATGTATGTATGCGGCGCATGTGTGTGTTTATGTATTTATAATATACTAAGCAACTCGATACAATCAACATTTACTTCGTACAACAGTCGTATAAACAACAACCACGACCCACTACATCACTGCAAAGTTACCAAGTACTAGTAGAAGAGAGTATGTAAGTAAGTAAGAGAAGAAGTCTACAACACTTAAGAGAAAAAATATATAATCCCAGAAGTGATTTTGTCGTAGATTAGCCGATAATGGAGCAAGTATAATTTACTACAAATGCTGCATTACAATTTCCATAAATGTAATGCAGAGGCGGGGGAGAGTATGATATCCGTGGCCCCTCGATACGACAATGTTTTTCGATAATAGACCCTAAAATAATGCGAAAAATTATACAAAATTTTTCGATAACTCGTTTAGTTATCGAGATATCATGGGTTAAAGTTTTAAAAAAGTAATACCTTTTTTACCAATTTACTCAACCAGAGTGGTACAACTCCTCAAAATAAGAACAAATTTTAAATAAAAGTTATCGATAACTTCTTTAGTTATCGAGATATCTGTAGCTGTAACGTTTTATATGTACTACTTTCAACAATTGTACTTGTATTTTTTACCAATCCAATGAACAAAAGGACAAAAAATTAAAAAGTATTTTAAAAAAATGAAACAATGAGCAAAAAAAAGAATGAAAAATAATTTTAAACAAAATCGCTCGATCAAGTATCAACATCACTGAAAGGCCTATAATTCCAACAACAACGGACAGAATTTTTCCACCATGTTCTTCTTTTCTTCATGCATTCTCGCATTGTTGCAGTGCTTTGAGGTGAGTTTTAATCTATATCACACAGAGTTGTATTTTTCCCTTTTTTAAATAATAATAAAAATAAATAATAATCTGGAACTGCATAACCTTGACATATAATGCAAAGATCCCTGCGTTTAATTTCAAAATTTTTCAATTTCAGTATTTCTTGCCAAATCACAAAGTTTACCAATCCGATATTAAATATCTCGATAACTACTACAGTTATCGATAAATTTTATTTAAATTTTCCGTATAATTTTGAAAGTTCTACAGAAAAAAATATCTTTTTGGCAAAACGGTGAAACAAAGTTATCGATTTATTAAAATTTTAACCCTCAATATTTCGATAACTAAGCGAGTTATCGATAACTTTTATTTATTTTTTTCGGCTTTCTTTCGAATGTTATAAAAATAAAATTTATCGAAATGAGGGCCACGGAAATCGTACTCTTGGCAATATCTCGATAACTACTACAGCTACCGATAAATTTTATTTCAATTTTCCGAATAATTTTCAAAGTTCTACAGAAAAAGTTATCTTTTTGAGTAAAACGTTGAAAAACAGTTATTGATTTTTAAAACTTTAACCCTCAATATCTCGATAAATAAGCGAGTTATCGATAACTTTTATTTAATTTTTTCGGCTTATTTTGAGGTGTTCTAAAAAAAAGTTATCGAAATGAGGGGCCACGGATATCGTACTCTTGCCCAGAGGCGGCACATCTTGGAGCAACTGTAAACTTCCAGGCAGGTAGACGCAAAGCCCAGTAAAAAGAAAATATTCATTTTTTGTGTTTCAATTGATTGTTGTTTTTGTCTACTTACACTTTGCGACAACGATTTTTATAATCTATGACTCATTTTGTTCATAGGTTATGTGACTTTAATAAGACGACACTTGTTTTAAATTTTTCATGATTTTTAAAAAATAAAAAATTTTAATTTTTTAAGGCAAACAATTATTTTTTTTTTTTTCATAGATATATTTATAACTTCAAAACCGTTGATTATGTAGGGAAACAATATATGTATCAATAAATTAAAGGAATCTCGAGTTATGTCAAACAAGAGCCCCAAACGTGACAAATTCCCCTATATGCTACTTATTAACTTCAAATCGATATATCTCGATTCCTAGACGTGACCCAGCGAAACGCCGGGACACATATAACTTTTTTTCACCGATATAAGTTTTCCCGGTAGTCGGAACCCCCGTCGATCACTGACAACTACCATTTGTCGCACATTGTTATTATTTCCGATTTTGAAATTGTGTTGGCGCCACTGTATCTAAACTTTTTGCACAGACTCCGAAAAAGTAATATAAGTTCGCCTAGAGTTGCCATACATTTTAGGGTTACCAATAATTCCTGTTGGCAGCCCTGGACCATAAAAGCAATATTTTTCGAGGTTAGCGCATGAATTTTATCTCCTATACGCGATTTTTATGAAGCAGTTAAAATAATTCACCTTATACCTATTTCTCCCGCTGGGACCCACATTAGAAAATATTCTTCGTTAAATTGTAGCCAACATTCTGAGCAACGAAATCGATTTAGCGACCTCAAAATAATCTACGTACAATTTATTGACAGTTTTAACTTTTCTCGTTGACATATTTGATCCGCCATTTTGAGCTAGATATGTGATAACAACGAAATCGATACAGCGACCTCAACGTAATCTGCGTACAAATTTATTGACATATTGGATCTACAATTTTTACATTTTGGTAGTGAACCATGCTGGCTGGCGCTAATCTGACTACGAATACCATATCTGTGGCCCAAGAAAAAGTTTTCATACTAATAGGTTACATTTTTTTTGGGGGTGTGAAGCTGTATCTACATACATTGAATTTTTGGGAGGAGTAGTAGATATCATCTAAAGTTACTGGTCTCTTCAGCAAAAATTCTTGGTATGATCCAAACTTTGCTTTTTGCTATGCCACGGTACCAAACAAACAATTCACACCACCCTAACGTATATCCTGTGAAAATGGTTCTTATTTTTGGAATAATAGTGATTAGTGCGTGGTCTGTGCGAGTGGCTCTTGTACGAAAGAACGTGGTTTCGAATCCCTGGTCTGGCCACCTTGCATTTCTTATGACTACGGTCACCTCGCTTAGTGACAGCAAAACAATCGATGCTGCTTCTCAAAATGTCATTTAGAATCGGTCTAAAACTGTAGATCCCCCAATCAGTGAGTGTAAAACTAGAGAGCGCACAGCTCTTTGATTGTGAGAAGCTCTCTCCACTCCAGTCCCCTTCATGGGATGTAGTGGGAGACAATTTATTTTTAATTCACAATTAAGGAAAGCACCAACCTCAGTGGGGTGACTAGTTTTGAACTCCGTGGCAAGGCCATCATAACTACTGTGCCTTAATTGGCACCACCGGTTCATCATCAATCGTATACATTATATACAAATTTATATATGTGTAATATGTACACGCTGAAAAATAACAGCCCCAGCAATATATTGCAGGAAACATGTATATGTTTACAAGCATGGCTTTCCTGAATTGATGATCTGCTGCTTTTTTGTTCTGTTGTTGACTGTCACGTTTTAGTGTCATTTAGTTCACAAAAACATATATGCATTATATCATTGACATATGCCGCCATTTGCAAAAATTATAGAATCTTACGATAGGGTGACAACTTTTGCGCACCTTGTATTTGGAAATTTAAAAAAATTTGTTTGCAAAAAATTATTAATGTTGGCTGGTAGAAGGTTGATAGTTTTGATCATAGATTAATACTTATAGTAGAGCTACGAGTTCTCCCACCAAATTTATGACATTTGGCCTGGTGTGATATTTACGTTCGATGTTGAAAAGAATTGCTTTACTAATACCAGATAGAGGCAATGGTTCAAAACAACGAACAAAATAACAACAACGGCATTTCGTTTTGTGTGTTAAAATTATTGTGTTAAATTCAACACAAATGTAGGCTAACAATAACAGTCAATAAAAATGTTTACAACACATTTAAATTTCACAGTTTTTCACCAAAATGTCATGAAAAATTAAAGCAAGAAATTATTGTAATTCCACCTGGTGTATGTCACCTTTCGTCAAACATCTCTCTATCACACCGACTGCATCACGAAGAGTGTGAAAGGAAACGTCAGATGAGACAAATGGCGGCTCTACTATAAATTTACTCTATGGTTTTGATGTTCCTGAAGTGAAATTTTGGTTGAGGGTGTTGATATCCGCATAGGGACCCTTTTTTGCGACGGAAATATAGTGAAAATAACTCGACGCGTAACGTAAAAGTTCCAAACGAAACGTAAGTACGAAAAGCGTACACACAAATCATAGACTAATACATACACGGATACATTTATTCTCTCAATAAATTAAACGTCATAGGTACGGTGGAAAGTAAACATTGGATGGTGGAAAAAATGGGTTCAATAATACCAGATAGAGGCAATAGTAAACAACGTCCAACAAAGGAACAACAACCGAATTTCGTGTTTTTATGGCAAACTAGTTGCAATACAATACAAATGTATACCAACGATAAAAGTCAACAAAAAAGTGCAAAATACATTTAAGTTTTTCAGTTCTACACCAAAACGACATGAAAAAGTTAAGTGAGCATATTTTGTAACTCCACCTGGTGTAAGTTAATTTTAAATTTAAATTCTCTCATTTCCACATACATACCTTCGACGAAGAGTGTGAAATGAAACGTCAGATGAGAGAATAAAAGTATATATGTATGTATTAGAGCGATGACACACACAGCGGTTCGCCGACTCGGCACGCCGACTCTACCATGCCACACACAGCGGTTTGCCGAGTCGGCGTGTTTTTTTCACTGCTGCCCGTCTGCTGAGTCGACAAAAACCACCGTGTGTGCCATCGCCGAGTCGGCGCTCATAGAAAACAATGGAAACAAGTGCCGACTCGGCACAAAAACCGCGCGCGTTTCTTAAAGTAAACGACGTTCCGAGTCGTTTTTTTCACCGACTGAAATCAATGCCGCCGTGTGTGGCTTGCATCATTTGAAAACACAGGATTATATGCCGAGTCAGCAAAAGCCCAAAAGATATGTAAAAAAGTACAAAATTGTACACAAAAGTATCAAAAGTGTAAACAAAAGTACAAAAAGTTTAAATGGCAATAAAAGAATTTACGATAAAAAGAAACTAAACAAATACACATAAAACCAGCCATAACAAAATAGCTTCCCATTACATCGCATGAAGGGATTGGGGAGAGCTGTGTGCTTTCTAGTTTTACACTCACTGACGGGGACCCACAGTTTTACACCGATTCTGAACGGTTTTTTGAGAACCTTTTTTTATGGCTAAATACTCAATAGTGTCGCCGTCACTACGCGAGGTGGCCGCGATTTAAAGAAATGTAAGGTGGTCAAAACAGGGATCGAACCCACGTCCAGCCATACGTACACTAATAAACTTCAACACTGCCTACACACATGTATATGCAAACTCTCACTGTACAAGACGGACGGCTACAACTTATAAAACGCAAACGCTTACAATATTTTGCCGCATTTTTAATTTTACACGCAATTCAATTACTTTCAGCTTAAACTTAATTTTCAGACATTGGACTCAATCATTATATGCTCCTGTTACAGATAGGGGATGTGTTAGTTATACGAATATGCGATAAAGTTTCTAGATTTTCCATATCTATCTAATAGTTAAAATGTTAACTTTTGACAGTTGGAAAGATTGCGTTTTAAAACTGCGCGAAATTACTATGGTTAATCATTCAGGATGTAAACATCTTCTGATCATTGGAACAATGGGTTCATATACAAATACCATAACTTCAACGAGTTTTTAGAACCAACAGTGAATGTTCGAGATACTTGGATTTCCGTCTTTTTATTGGAATTTTTATCGATGAAATTAATGAAAAGGCAGATTAAAGAATTATAGTTTAAAATCATTTCACACTATTCGTGGTGATGTCGGTGTGACAGAGTTGTTCGACTTACACCAGATGGAGTTAAAAACAACTGTTGACTTAAATTCATGTCTATTTCGTGGAAAACTTTGAAAATTAAATATATTTTCAACTTGTTTCTTATCTTTTATTATTAGTATATATTTGTGTTGTATTTTAGACAGCACACAAACACAAAATGCGGTTGTTGTTTTCTTGTTGGATGTTATGTTCTAATGCCTCTATCTGCTATTATTGAAGCCATTCTTTTCAACGTCCAACGTTCATATCACACCAGGCCTAATGTCACCAATTTGCTGAGACAGATGTTGCCTCTAGGTATCGTATATATTTACTCTATGTTTAAAATACTCAATATTCAAATACTTTTCTGCAGGAGAGTTGAATAAAATATGAGAGTTGAATAAAATTTGAGTGTTGAATAAAATTTGTGGACGTTATATTGAAGAACTTCGTAAATGAAAATTCATTCGAATTTGTCGCAACAAAACGTCATTATTTTGGAAATAGTACTTTAATTTAGTTCTACTGCAAAACATATACGCTTTGTGCAGATTTCGCAAAACAATATTGTCTCTAATACCCAACCCGACCCTCTTTCCCAGTCTTCTCTCCAAGTGCAAGTACATTTTCAGCACAAGTGACCCTGGCAAAGGTTAGTTACTGCTAAATTTCAACTTCTTTAATTTATATTTAAAAATGTCTAATTCTTTTGTACGAAATGAAATTATTATGTCATTTTTCAACAACAAAAGTACAACCATTTGTTTTACTTTTAGAAGAAAAAACTGAAATAATAATTTCTGAAAAATCCTTCAAAGAGATTTTTACCTAAGCAACAACAGTTTAATACAGCAACTAGCAAACAAATTAAAACAAATTTGAGTCATTACTCTAATGACGCATCTGTGGTCCGCTACAAATATGAATTAAGATCGAGAAAGAGATGTAGTGGACGGACACAATTTGTGTAGAAATGACTAATAACAGTATACAGCCTCACGTTCACGTCCACTTACATACAGTGGCGTGCAAAACTACAGGAATATATGTGAGTTTCAGACGGAGAAAAGAATTGCGCTAATGGTCTACAATAGGTTGTGTTGTGTCGTTCGATTGCTGGTACAACTTTTCATTCGAATAATAATGCTACTCGTACTATTCATAAAAGTAAAAAAAAGTATATATAATTTTGCACACCACTGTACAAAGAAATTTTTAGTTTAGAAATTTGTTCGTTCAATGATCTTAAATATAAATACAATTTGCATTATTACTTGTACTATGAGAAATATTAAGGTAGACAGGCGGTGGTGGATTTGTTGGCTTAGTGGCTTGGTTCGTCCGGATTTAGAGAAGAGAGCACGACGCCCGCCCGCATTTCTCACACACAAAATGACGCACGGCGTGAAATGATAGGGTGAAAAGCAAACCCACCACCTATAACCACCACTTTGTGCGAGTGCGCTTGGCTGTTTTAATTAAAGACTGATCAATTATAATGATTAAAAAATTAAAGATCATATAATTTAAACGTGTGCCCGTCCGTCGTGCCGTCATACATCCTACATCTGAATGCATCAATGGACACTGACAAACAGAGGGACTGAATGCCGGGTTGGCTGTTTGATTCCGATATGACCAAACACAACAACAAGCAAAGGGGACAAAACTCGATTAAAACAATAAAAACTATTGAGAATATCGGTAAGGAGGGCGAAACAGGGAACTAACAATATTCACGATGATGCCATTAAATTCTTTCAGAAATCCAAAGTAGACAAAGGGGAGGAAGGAAGGTGTGGGTTAAAAAAGAGGCATTTATCAATTGAAAATTAAAACTTTGGATTCCATTTTAATTAAACCTAAACAAAAATAAAAAATAAAATAACCAATGTGCGATGTGCGAGGCGAGAAATACTACAAGTGAATATAAAAAAAAAATTGGAAAAAAAAGTTCAAATTCAAGACAGTTTACAGTTGAGAGCAAATATCCAGCACACTCTCTAGAGTTGCTATGAAAGGACTCGCATGTGATTACGCGCGAAGCTTTTTTATTGACCCCTACTGTTATCTCCAGCGAGGAGGAACGAGTAAACACAGATGTGATCGGACCGATGTGCTACTTGCAATGAAGAATGCTTCAAATAACAAAAGGCAGAAACATATGGCTTTTTATGGTGGAATTTGTTGTATAATGGAAATATTTGCTTGCACTTACACACGGCAACAGACACACACACTGGCACACACGAGCGCACTTGATACTGGATATACAAGGGGATCCTTAACGTGGGGCACACGACACAGTTTAAACAAGTGCAAATGACATTTGGCGAGTTTGTCTCATGACTGTTTAAATTTTAAAATCTCACAGCTTCAATAACGATGATGAGCACAGTGAGGTTGAGGTACAGTGCCCGGTTTTTATACTATAGAATCTACTGTACACATAGAGAACCCCTGCTTTATTAGATAATGAAGAATGAGTAAATACTTTCAAGAGCTGGTTGGGTGCATCAGATTCAGACAGACTCATCGTCATCATCATCATCATCATATGACAAAAGCCCCCAAAGACGATGAGCGAAATGTAAGTCATACCGTCAAATACTATGAATATCAAATGTTTTACATCTACGACAGTACAACAGCGACACAAACTAAAGTGAAACATAAAGCGCAAAACTGACTTGACATGACGCAATTACACGCTCGAGTTGATCGGTATGTAACTCAAACTAAATGTATCTATCTATCTGTACCAGTCCACATGGGAGGGTGAGTCCAACCGCACTTTAATACATATGTTTTGTTTTTATTTGGAACACTACTCTCACTCACTGCTCCTCCTCAATATGCAAAAGACTAGCTAAGCTTGACATGGATGCTCCACAAAACCGATCAATGTGATCGATTGTTCATGGGCCACTTCGTTTTAATGTGTTGTGTGTATTATTTTGTTGGCTTTGGTTTTGGCTCTCTGCCCCTATGTAGCATTTGAGATTTATGTTTTCCACATGATCTGGCCATATACAGTATGAACGAACAAAAGTGATCAATGTGTAATGACCATAAACTCAATATTTAACGACCGTCTCAAATATTTTTGGTAGCCAATAGACCGGCGTCGTCGCTGTCACCCTGCAAACAGTTGTGTGATGATGACGATGATGATACGCGTCATAAGTTTTGTGGCAACGGCCGGGCGACACGACTCCACCCTTCACAATTTGTGTGTATTCTGTTGTTGTTGTTGTCGTTGTTGTTGTACATAATAAAATCAAATGTTCAGTGACGGATTGTTTGAACTCCACAAAAGGGCATACCCAATATCAGATAAAAACAATCAATGAAGCGTTTCAATTTTATTTACATCCAGGGGGTTTCTTACACACAATGGGCCCAAAATGATGGCATTAAAACGTAGTGAGAATTAATTTTATCTAGAAATATCGGTGCTTACGATAGAGCAATTAAAAGCTGGCTAAATATTGTAATGACCGAAAGCTAAATGAACAGAGTCATGAAGTCCTTAACCAACTTCTTGTTTGGTGACATCAATAGCAAACAGACAAATATATATAATTTTGATTTTAATTCCTTCGAAATTCCAGAGTTGGCATTAGATACTGTTTATTATTATATTAAACAATTCTCAAATATCTTTTCGATATAAAAACCATGTAGTAGTGATTGTTTACTAACAAGCTGATGATCTATCAAAAGCATTAAATCAGCCGCAACAATTGGACATCTGATGATGCACTTGTCATGAAATTCGAAACCACGATGGGCAGAGTGTTGGTCCAGTGTCGGTGAGAGTTGTGCAATCACTGGCAACACATTATATGTTCAATATTTACAGTACTGCCCCAACATCTAAGGACCATTGGCCGACCGTTCTTGCCTGGGTTGGGTTTACCTTAAAAAAATGTTACCTAACCAGGTACTGTATGATCTATCTTTTGTTCCAACAAAATTCAAATCAATGTCACTCATTAACATGTGAAAATATCAAAAACTCGTCATAACAACAGCTATGATCTTTTATTTTTGAAAATTAACCTTTTTGTCAGGGACTCTAAATACAGTTTTACCTTCTGTGGCAAAAAGTATCACCCTATACATGCGGCCATTTTTGTAAATACGATAGCTTCGTACATCAGTTTGGCTTTGACATTCGTGAAGTAGACACGTGCGATATTTATTGTGAATACACGCTGAAAACCCGGTAATTTGTTGTTGTTTGGGCGCGAATATAACGTGTTTGTAGCTTGCCGCAAATATAGTATAATTGTATCCAAACACATTGTGTTTGTTATGCAATAATAATAAAATATGTTTTTGTGAACCAAATGTGGCTTTGTTTGTTGAAAACAAAGACGTGACAAAAAAGCAGTAAATCGTCAATCCATGAAACCAATGCTTGCAATCATATACATGGTTCCTGCAATATTTTGCTTGAATCGCTATACGCCTCAAGAATGCGCGATACCTGTGACAATGTTTGCGAGCAATAATTTGTCAGTGGTGCTAACGCAACGTGAATTTCGGCGAATATAGCGCCCACATCGAAAACCATTCGACGTCTGGTGCCCGACAGCCGCAGCACCCAAAATGCCCCCAAAATCAGCCGTTCGGCTGAAAACCTCGAAGCAGTGCGAGAAAATGAGGTAGAGGAGCCCGAAATATCCACAAGAAAATGAGCTCAACAATTGCACATTTCGCGACGGGGCTAATTTTTACCTCTCGGTTCAGGGGGACGTAAAATTCACGCATAATTCATGAAGCACCATTACACTCTCTCAAAGTCACCGTGTGGCGTGACGTAAAATCTGATTGAAGCTTATTTGTTCGAAGGACACGACGGTAACACTATTGAACGGTGAATGGCGACCGCTATAGCTATGCTGACTGGTAGTTAACGATCTGGATTTTTAGGGCAAGTGGTTCTAATAGAGTGTAACCACTTGCCATACTACACGCGACACAATGCGTATTTTGAAGGGAGCCTCCCAATATTAAAACTCCTGGGAGGTGTTGAAGAACAATATTCGTGCCGAAATTTACAACGTGACACCACAAATACTGCGCACAGTTAAATTTTAGCCATTTTTTCCGCAATTAATTGAAACAATCTATAAATATAAAAAAATAAAGGGTTTCCCATTACATCCCATGAAGGGACAGGGGAGAACTTCTCACAATCACTGAGCTGTGCGCTTTCCAGTTTTCACTCACTGATTGGGACCTACAGTTTTACACCGATTCCGAACGGTATTTTGAGAAGATTTCATACTCGATAGTGTCGCCGTCACTATGCGAGGTGACCGCCGCCGAAAGAAATTTTAAGGTGTTCAGAGCAGGGTTCGAACCCTGAACAAGAACCGCGCACACTAACCATTGCACCACCGACGGCCACAAACAAATATGATAAGTTAAAATAACAAATGAGTTTTCACTTTAAATGGTTTAATTGGTTTTCAATTGAAATTTAAAACAAATCGATCGAAATTTAAAAATATGAATAATAATTTCCGTGTGTTTTGATTATCGTGAAGTCTTTTGCTGAAGGAAGCATAATTTGTTACATGTTTTTACAGAGTCCTACTAATATTTGTCCAGCGACGAAATGTGTAAAGACAATTGTGTGAATTTTCGGGATAATATGATATTGGACCATTGCTGCCGTGCCGACAAGTTTAGTATTGAAACAGTGCAATTTCTGCAGACCTATAGGGTGGTCCACGTAAGACCAACCAAAGTTTAACACGAAAAACTTTTTTATTTTCTAATATGTGTTTTTTTTCCTTGTTGCAGGTTAAAATTGAATTCTTGGAAGTTTAAAGTAAAACAACGCGTTAAAGTTATCAGATTTCGTATTTACACCCCATGTGTAACCCATACACATCGCCAAGGGGAATGGGTAATAAGCGTTTATCCATTACCCACAGGGTATAGGGAAAATAATGGGTAGTTACTCACCACGATGAGGATTATTATTTCTTAAAAATCTACCATAATGAAATATTTTTGCATTGAAAGACCTTAAAGAGTTTAATTTTGCACAAAATACAAAATATTTTGTTGGGACACGTCTTTAAATATCTCAATCCGCTTTATCTCTAAAAAGGAGAAAATGTCTGTATAATCTATCCATATTTCTTTCTTTTGACACAAAATATTATTCCCCAGTTTAATAATTTCAAAACATGATGACACACAAGTGTCATATGGACTTTTCATTTCAGTAGTGTCTCCTAAAGATGCTAGAGCAACCAACGAATGTTAAGCATGGGCTACCAATTTCCACCCAAACTCCTGTTAAGTTGTAAGCATTCCAATGGCTAAGTTTTAAAAATTCCATCTGCTCTTGCTGTTGTTTTATACACATCTTTAAAGATTCAACATATTTGCATATTTTTACATCTAGATGCAGATGATGATGACGATGATGATGTTTCGAATGAACATTCTAATTCATGTTCACACTCTCGACGTCTGCATTTGCCACCTCCCCGCCCCTAAACTGAGTTGTGTGTGTGAGTTTCTGTCGCAGACTCTTCAAGAATATTTCGGTCAGTTGCGTGGGCGGATATTTTTGAAAACCACTCGATTTGATTTTCAAACGTGAGTGAAACATCCGTTGTTGTACAAAAGAACAACAAAATAATTCATCTATCATTTTCGTTTACCATACGGTTGGTTTTTAGACAATTCATATCTCAGGAGTGAAATGTTGGGATATACAATTTGGAAGACAACATAACATTTTATTAAATATGATTTAAATGATTATTAGATGTCGCGCCCGAAAAATAAAATGTATCAAGTGGGACGACGTTCGAATAGTCATTTTCCAGCACACGAAATATGTTATGATGACATTCATGTAGGTACAAACAAAATTGAGGTTGCTTTGATTTTATTTAAAGAACATGTGTAGTTTTTATAGTAATAAAATGTTATCATATCTATGGACACAAATTTGAATTTAAAATGGAATTAAAACAACAAACCAATTATTTTTCCATTCTGATTATAACATAAAAGTGTCTGTCCACACTTCATCATCAGCAGTAGGAGCAACAACAGCATCATCATCAGTATCATCATCATCATCATCATCGTCATCATCATCATCATCATCATCATCACCATCATCTCCATCGCCAACACATCGCTGCTAAAAATAGTGTTAACAACAATAGCAAATGCCTTAAGTGCAGATGCAACAATGCGATACAATATTCGTATGTCGCCTATGTTTGTTTTCAATTGTACATCTACACATGCATGCATGCATGTACATATGTACACATGTATGTAATAACAACACATTGTTGACTGACACACAAAATATCACAACTAAGAAACGAAATCTGAGATACTTTGCATACACATTCACACAGTTGTGGCCAATAAAATAGAATTAACCATGAATGATGATCAATTTAAAAACATTACTAACTTATAACACAGGCTGGGCCATGTTACACATGCCTTCGCTCCAAATACTATTGACATCAATAAAAAGGATTAGTTGTACAAGGTGTTTGGCTCTCATTTTTTTTCTAAATGAAAAACTTCGATTCTGTTTTTTGATTATGTTTATTTGAACCTTTAGAATTTTATTGGTTAAGTTGAGAAGATGATATCGGTTAAATGGGGGCCATCACAATTGATTACCATACGGGCTCGTTTTATGGCATTTTTGTTGATAATGATTTGAAAATCATAGTGAGCGATGAGGCTCATTTCCACCTCAGCGGGTACGTGTACAAGCAAAACTATCGCTTCTGGGGCACCGAAAATCCATGAGTGGTGCACGAGGAGCCATTAGACCCGCTCAAAGTGACTGCATGGTGTGCTGTTCACGCTGGAGGAGTCATCGGGCCATTTTTTTCGAGAACGCCGCTGGTCAAATGACAACAGTGGACACTGGCGCTATAGGGCCATGTTAACCGAGTTTTTCTGCCACAATTCGACGAATTAGGGCTGGAGGACATGTGGTTCCAATAGGACCGAGCAACGGCACACACCGCGCGAGCCACAAGCGATATTCTGAAGGCGGCGTTCCCGGGTCGCCTCATCTCTCGTTTTGGCGATTTGCACTGGCCCGCAAGATCGCCCGATTTAACCGTTCCAGACTTTCTTGTGGGATTTTTTGAAGTCCAGTGTTTACGTGAACAAGCCCGAGACCCTGGAAGCCCTCAAGGTCAGGAAGTTCTCGCCGAAGTGATTAAAAATGCCATAAAACGAGCCCGTATGGTAATCAATTGTGACGGAGCTCATTTAACCGATACCATCTTCTCAACTTAACCAATAAAATTCTAAAGGTTCAAATAAACATAATCAAAAAACAGAATCGAAGTTTTTCATTTAGAAAGAAATGAGAGCCAAACAACATCGGATGACTTCTTTTGAAACACCTTGTACTTGACAAATCGTACAACACTTTCTGAAGGACCAAATTTTGGAGTCAACTGCAATGAAAATGTATGAGTCATAATTCGATTTTGGTCGTGGACATAATACTATACCACCTTGCTTCTCAAAATTACAAATTATCTTCGGAGAAATACCAATGAGTACAAACTAACGACCTTGACACACAAGTCACACTCACTTCACTTGCCCATTTAACTAATCAATCGCATACTAATCAAACTAAACCCTTCCAGTAAGATTTCCATCAACATTTATATAAATCTAAATCCAAACAATAAATATTTTAACAAAAATCATTTGTCGGGCTCTTAATTTGGCTAGACACGATGTCGAAAAATGCAGTGAATGGGAAAGTGACTGTCATGATCAGACCTCAAAGGCAGTCAATTTTATTAATTATATTAGAATGCTTGTCAAATTTATGAATGAGTATAACTTTTCTATTCCTGCTTTCAGAGTTATACTGTCCTACTTGAACCGAAGATCTCAATTCGTAAGTGCAAAATTTTGTTGAGTTGGCCGTGCTTTCTCTTTACTCTGGAGTTCCCCAAATTTTTGTTCTTGGTTCTCTTTTGTTTATTCCATATGTTAAAGGACTTCCACTAATTACCAACTCCCGGTCCTGTACTTTAGGTTAGGTTTAGAACACGTGTCAATTAGAGACAGCATACAACTTATCGTCACTACACTCGGAGGTCGGTCGACCCATTGTGATTGCCCATATATATGAGGAGAAAGGAGAAAGAGAAGGGAAGAGATGTAGGCAGTGGCCTGACTCAAACACTTGTCTGGGTGATTCTCCATCAACTCCTGGAGAATGTTGGTATGTTCTTCAGGGGCATGTCTCCAAATACCCAATTCTCCCATGCGAAGGGCGCTTCTGACTGCACAACGTCTCGCATAGACATCGAGAGTAGTCAAATTCAGGATTATATCAAACGCCGCCTGCGGAGTGCTTCTCCTCTCTCCACTGATACACATCGACGCAGTGCGATGAACCTTACTGAGCATTTTCAACTGGTAGCTATTGCCCAATGCCTTCCACCAGACTAGGCAGCCATGAGTAATAATTGGGCGCATGATAGACGAAAAAAGCCAATTCACGATTTTCGGACAAAGACCCCAGTTTTTGGTCATCAAATTCCTACAGGCGTAGGGCACGTTTTTTCATTCGCTCTCAGTATTTCGCTTTCAGTTGTACTTTCTTATTCGCGAATGATATTTTCGAGCTTTCCGGGTTAATCGCAGGCTTTCAGAAGTTCTTCAAAATTACATAAATTCCAAACTAGATCTTCTTCTGTATTGGGCTGATATGACCTCTTTAACTATCAATTCGTGTAAAACTAAAGTATTGATATCTTCATCCAGTCAGTCGTTTATCGCTTCATATGATTTTTTTTTTTTGGGACAGAATGAGATCGAATTTGTTTATCAACATAAGTGCTACAAGTGTCATACTTAATAGTGCTTCCATTTAAACCTCATATCGATGTATTCTGTGGAAGGGTCGATCTTCCTTGCAAAAGATTTTCTCTGCTAATATCTTCCTTTCTTTTCGTATTAAACAAAGATTAGCATGTACGCGAGACATAAAAAATAATAAATATCAGACAAAACCGCGCTGTCTTTAAGGGATTTGGCCGTCGATGGTGCAAAGTGTCTTCTGCATGAGAACGTGGGTTCGATCCCTGCTCTGACTACCTTACATTTCCTTCGACGACGGCCACCTCGCTTAGTGATGGTGACAATATCGAGTACTTAGCCATGAAAAAGCTTCTTAAAAAACCATTTGAAACCGGTGTAAAACTGTAGGTCCCAGTGTAGAACTAGAACGCACACAACTCACTGGTTGTCAGAAGATTTCCCCAATGCCTTCAAGGGATGTAATGGGAAACCTTTTATTATTTATTTTGCCACGCTCATTTTGGTTCCCGCAAAACCGCACCCATCTTTATGAAATTTTGTACAAAACAATATTTAGTCAATTGTCACTATCCTATGACAAATGGGCGATTTTGCCACACCCATTCTAGTACCGCCTATACAAAAGTTTGGTTGATCGACACGATTATTCTTGTATACCACAACCGATCATAATGAAATTCGGTAGTAGGCAATATTTTGCGATCCAATATACATACTTATCCGGTCTCGGACAACCCCGGAGGGTCAGAGACCTTACAAAACGAAGATTACATATTTCGCCAACCAGTTCGATCCTTTGCCCTATGTCTCCAGTTGGCAATACCAAGTGTACGCAGAGATTCGTCAACATGATCCCTCCAGCGGAGTCTTGGTCTTCCTAGCTTTCGCCTTCCTTCGAGTTCGGTTTCAAAAGCCCTTCACGCTGGTTCGTCTTCATCCATTCTACTGACATGGCCTAGCCAGCGCAATCGCGTTTTCTTGATCCGCTTAACTATGTCAATGGCAGGATAAAGCACATACAGCTTATGATTCATGCGTCGCCGATACTCGACGTTGTACACTATAGTGCCATACATTTTTCGGAGTATTTTTTCTCTCGAAGACTCCTACAGATGTTTCGTCTGCTTGCGATAGGACCCAAGATTCTGCGCCTAAAGCAAGACAGGTTGAATGAGAGTCTGGTATAGCTGGACTTTTGTTGCGAAAAATTACTGTGTTATTAATGATTGACTATCGTGCCACGCCCAGTTTCGTACCACCCATACAAAAGTTGAACGTATTTCCGGTTGGCTGACACGATATCTCCAGTAAACCACATACGATCCTAATAAAATTTGGAACTGATTAATATTTTTGTACCTCCCATTCCCAATTCCCCAAAACCACTTAGAATTCTAACTAAGTTGGGTATTAAATAATATTTAGCGCAATGTCAATCTGCTATTGAATATGGTCACAATAGATGCGATTTTTAACAGAACTCAAACGCACTGGAGGGTATGTTTAAGTCGGTTCACCCGAATGAAATTTATGTACCCACTACCCCTTCCATTGGCACACATAATAATAATGACAATGAATTGTCTTCTATCATCTTAGGGTGCTACAACACATTAACATAGTTCAAATGTTTCAACAACACATAGTGTTCCTATTTTATTGCCCATTACTGTACACAGTCATATCCATTGTACCATTTTACCTAAATACAATACATAAAGTCTATCAAAGCATGCAACAAATATCTCGAGAAATTGTCGAGCAGTTTTCAGTAGTAGTATATGAATATAAAAGCTTAGATGTGAGATTTTGCTTATATTCAAGAAAGGTAACAACACAACAAATCTTGTGATGATGATGATGATGACGAAGACTGAGATAAAGATAAAGATGAAGACTACGACTACGACGACGTCAAGAGTGTGACAAAATTATATACAATTTTTGGTTTTCATGAAGTGGATGGACGGACGGACGGACGGACGGACGGACGTACTACTGACAACAACTCGAACCCGAAATGCTATGAATCACATGAGATATGCGATATGTAGATTATGCAGCCGCTTTTGGCGTTAGCAAAGTAGTCGTAGTAGATAGCTAGGAAGTTTTGTTGGGTGAGAAGAAGAAGGTAATAACAGTTTGATGGATACGCCAACAACAGAAACAACATTCAAGTCAAGCAACCAAATTAAGCAGCTACAGCTGAAAAAAAAATTGAAACGAGAAGAAACAATCAAATCTCCGTTCCAAAGCAAACCAAGTAAACCAATATCAACGGAACAAAACAAAAGGAGTTAAATTTCGCAAAGAAAAGAAACACGAAATAATTCATGGCCAATACTTGCGGTGGTGTTGTTGTTGCTATTGCTATTCCCAGTGTCGCTGTTGTCGTTTCATTATTTGAGTGACTAAAACAAAAAGTGGCAAGAAAAATCCATTAAGTTCAAAACCCACAACACCAACAACAAATAAATCTTTTTTTTTTTGCAAACTGCAAACAATCATCAAAGCAGCAATTGAAAAGAGAAAGTTGAACAATAACAGAAATGAGAAAACCTTTAGCAAAAATTTTGTATAAACTTCTATTTTCTGCGTTGGCTCGGCTTTGTTCAGATTATCTAGCCAATTCTCCAAAAAAAAAACACTCCAACTCTTTTGGGTTTATTCCAGCAATGGCCACCTCAAGTCCGCTCTAAGTTTGGCCTTTGTTGTTGATGACGTCTTCGTCGTGTTCATTTCAAGTGTTAGTAAATAGCGGAAATCATTTACAAATACAGTCTGGTTGGTCACTCAAGAGTAGCAAGTGTTGGCTTCTAACTAGAAGAAAAAAAGTAAACACGGATCTAAACTATTTATAGTTTATTCTTGAGTGGTAAAATTCAAGTGAAGAACTAGATATTGGATCAGTGCGTCATTACACATAGGTATCATTACTTCAGTATTGGAGTGATATATAGGCAATTAAAATCCCATGCTTTTAAATCACTCCAATCTGGGTGACGATATGTGAACCGCACTGTTGTCCGATTGATGTTATGTCAAATATTATTAGATCTGCAGTGTAACTAACCCACAAACTGCAGGGCATCAGGTTTTACCCACAACAATATAGTAAAGGAAATTAAGGAATCCAAGTTTTCTATGGCCGTCGGTGGTGCAATGGTTAGTGTGCGCGGCTCTTGTACATGAGATCCTGGGTTCGAACCCGGGTCTGACCACCTTAAAATTTCTTTCGGCGGCGGTCACCTCGCATAGTGACGGCGACACTATCGAGTATCTAGCCATGAAAAAGCTTCTCAAATTACCGTTCGGAATCGGTGTAAAACTGTAGGTCCCAATCAGTGAGTGAAAACTGGAAAGCGCACAGCTCAGTGATTGTGAGAAGTTCTCCCCAGTCCCTTCATGGGATGTAATGGGAAACCATTTATTTTTTTTTTAAGTTTTCTATGGATTGGTATTAAAAACTTCCACAACCAATCAGATTCTCGTGAACATGAGTTTATATTCCAAAAGAGAAAAATACTTTATTAAATTCTTCTGGTCTAATGGAAATACGTATTCCTTACAGACAACTTCTTAATAGTAAATTAATTCTATCATATTCTTGAATTCAGTTAAATTGATAGAAAAATCAATAGAATGCACTTAGCAAATTGTGTTAACTTCTCCAAGAGATCGTAAAACAGGTGTAGGGGTCGCCCCCACACTCGCCGACAATGTGACAACTCTCTTTCATCAGCTTCTCTAGTGAAGAACAAACTTTTAGCTTACATGAAGAAATACAAAGTTGCAACGCAGTAAAAGACAACTTTAATTAAATTAAAATACTATTTAAACAAATAAAAAAAAAGGTGTCCCATAGCATACCATGAAGAGATTGAGGAGGAGAGCTTCTCACAATCAGTGAGATGAGCGCTTTCTAGTTTCTACACTCACTGACTGAAACCTACAGTTTTACACCGGTTCTGAACGGTATTTCGAGAAGCTTTTTCATGGCTAAGTACTCGATAGTGTCGCCATCACTAAGCGGGGTGACCGTCGTCGAAAGAAATGTAAGGTGGTCTGAGGAGGGATCGAACCCACTTTCTCATGTACAAGAGCCGCGCACACTAACCATTGCACCATAATCAGTACATGTAGACAGTATACATATGTGACAGCGCATAGAGAAAGGGACCTAAGGGTAAAAAAATCAATTTACACTTTTTTTTTTTTGATGTGGACAACATATGAGCATCGACTAAGACCGAGATGCGCGTTTTATGAAACTGAAGTCGACGATTTAAATGGCTCTCCTGAACAAAACCGGTTTTTACCCTTAGGTCCCATTCTATTTTCCGCGTCACATACATATGTTGGGCATAATGAGCGAATGTACAAGTTGCTCCTTTGTAATGCGTGGTAATATTAAATCGGTATTGTATAATGTACAGAGCGCAAAATTTATGAAACTAGTGGCACCATCTATGTGCAAATTGAAGGACAACATATCGTCTAATACAGTGGTGTGCGATGAAATAGAGTCAACACTAATCAACATTTTCAAAACAAAAACAAATGTAGAAAAATTAAATTTTGTTTATAACTTTTATTTGTAATTGTTCAATTAAGAACTAGATATAACATTTTAGAACATTAATGTTGAAATTTAAAATTAAATCATTAGGTATAAATCAACTGTATTTCAAAATGCCCCGTTTTGCCTGTGAATTAAAATAGAGTCATCGCGATTCATCATCTGAACTAGAATAAATAGCTGTGTCAAATAAAATGTATGTTTCATTAATCCTTTATAGTATCTCAGTACTTTATGAAATAACTATTATTTTTTATCACAGCTAAGCAACGCCTTGACATTGAATCATCAAGTCTCCACAAGTCATGTTTTCCACGCCGATTGTACCAGTGTCATAAGCTCATCTTTATTAAATTGGTTTATTCCTTCGATAGACACTTTAATGTCCCGCTACAAATTCTGAATAGGATTTAAGCCGGGCGACTGCATAGACCATCTTAAAACTATGACACTATAATTTTCAAACGAAGCTTTTGCTCGCTTCGATGTGTGTTTGGGGTTGATATTATATTGAAACACCCATCGAAGCGGCATTTCCCATTTAGCACAAGGCATCACGATGTTTTTTTACTACAGTGGTATAATATGCAGCGTCCAATGTCTGTTCAATTTGGAATAAAGGTTCTGTCCCAATGTAAGAGTAACAACCCAGTACCATTATGTTTCCGCTACCACGTTTAACTGTTTGGATTGTGTTCTGGGGCCTGAATTCGGTGTTGGAAGGTCTTCGTACAGGAAGATTACTCTTATCATAATTACCCAATCTCACTTTACTTCCAGCTGTCCTCAAAATATTTCGCCATTTGCGTACGGACTATTTCACATGCTCCTTGGCAAAATGCAACATGTTTTGAACGTTCCGTTTGGATAGAAATGGAACTTTTCGGACACTTTTTGCCTTTAAATTGTTTTTAGTTAGAATTTTTCTTAATGTAGAGGTGTCAACATCCCGATCGTATTGCCTTTTAAGGGCGGAAGAGGTTACCAAAATCGAACTCTACGTGGCGCAATATTTTTGGTTCCAAATGTTCTGTAATTTTCAGGGTTTTACCGTCTGTTTCCCGGATTGGGGTTATATTTTATTCCGGTCTCCATCATTTTCTTTGAGCATCCAATTAAGTTATGTATTTTATCGTCTCTTTTATTCTTTCTTGGCGCTCATGATTGCAATATTTACATCGGCCCATTTTGGAACGTCAATAATGACAATTTATTAATGCTACTAATAAACATTAATGATATTTAGAAGCTGAACTTTGTTTTCAAATTCAAATCCAAACTACCATTAACCATTTCAAAAAAAAAAATGCACACGTCATTACATAGCCTTTAAAATACTGACACTGACCTGGAGAACAGTAGTGTACAAAATTTATTAAAAATTTATAAAAAAGTTTTGACGAGTGTGTGACTCTATTTCATCGCACACCACTGTATAACACCTAAACACTTCACATTATGATCAATATAAATGAGAACATTGTCATACTCCAGATGCAAATCATCAACAGCACACGATGAAAACAACAGTGACCTGGTCTTCCAAGAATTTACACCAAGCTTGTTCGAAAGCATCAATGTACTTAAAAAGGGCATTTATTTTTAGATTGAAATACGTACACATATTGATACCCTCCACTAAATAGTAGCTGCACATCATCCGCAGACGGCTAAGGTGAACAGAAATCTCCTATGAACAAGAGGTATACCATTACATTCCATGAAAGGATTGGGAAGAGCTTCCAAAAGCCTAAACTATTAAAAAACTTATTTAGGAAAGAGAACAGGCACCAGAACCAAACCTTGAGGAACTCCACTCCTAACCGCCCAAACAGTCGTCGAGATTCTGTTAACTGAAACATACTGTTTTCTGTAAAAGATTAGATAGATATCTTATATACCAAACTGAAATAATTTACGCCGTCAAACGAATTCTCTAAATCTAGGAAAACCAGAACACACATTTTTCGGTTAGACAAGTTGTGTCTTATTGAATCTATTAATCCAAGACACATTATCATCGAAAGACACATTTAGCAATGATTTGCTTTCAATATAAGATGTAGCAGTTGCTTTTTAGGACATGTTCTACTATTTTGAATAGGACCTGTAATATGGGTACCGGCCTAGGATTTGCTTTAATGTCTCTAAACTTTACAGGCCCTATTCCTTCTCCGGTTTTTGCTTATTTCTCTAAAGTCATTAGTGTCCAGAAGGGATATGGCCTCTATTATGTTTCTTCATGGAATTATTTCTCGATCTGTTGATTGTCCGAGTTGCTCTCACTTATTCGTTTTATTGCCCTATCAGGCTCTCTACGCCATTTTAGGACATTTAATATTGAAACACATTTATTTTTTTTTTATGTTTTTTGCTTTATACGATGCTTTAAATGAGAAATTATGCTTCAAATGAGCCTATAAATAGATCCATGCTACTTTTAATAGTTTTTGTTATTACTTGGATATGGGCATTTCCACAGAAAAGTCCACCTATTGTCACATCACGTCACCCTCGTTAACTGCTTATATTTTAAGACCAGATAGATTGTTTTCTCATCTGTTATTAAATATAGAGCTTCTTACATTCTGTATTTAGTAAAAGAATAGAAAACAATCGAACTTCATGGTCCTAAAATATAAACAATTTACGATGGTGGCGTGATGCGACATAGGGTGGCACTTTCTGTGGAAATGCCCATATCAAAATGAGTTTAATAAATTGTTCCTTAATTTATTAGATTAATAAATATAAGTATTTTATTTGTTAAGATATAGTGTGAAAAGAGGGGTGCGCTGCGGAGCACTCTAAACCTTCCCATGTCAGCAGACATACACTTAAGCCGCTGATTCGACCTGTTGTGCGCTCTAAGTTTATCCTACTAATTTACTATATCTCTTATAGGAATTCGGTGCTATTCACGAAATTCCTTAAGTTGCTCCAATCCATACCCACAAGTTTGGTCAAGTCCTAGTCCTAGTAAATTTGCTAGTCTGTAAGGTTGTATTTCCATAGACGTAAATAAAATGAAATGAACAGAATTGGCATCTGATGTGTTTTTTTTTAATTAGATTAATTTGTGGAAATTAGGAGTCATAAGAATAGTATTCACTAGATGCAAGAGTCATTGGCAAAAACTGGAAATACAATTCTAGGAAATGTCAATGAAACCCCATCGCTTCCAGCACCATTTGATTTTATAGATGAAACTACATCAAATAACTCGATTGAATTAATTCTATTGAACGAACAACCTCAGCACTACAAGAAATCCACTACACATTCATATTCTTGTTTAACTAGGATGTGCCCGTCGGTGGTGCAACGGCAGTGTGTGCAGCTCTTGCGCATGAGAACATGGGTTAGATTCCTGCTCTGACCACCTTACATTTCTTTCGGCGACGGTCACCTCGCTTAGTGACAGCGACACTATCGAGTATTTAGCCATGAAAAAACTTCTCAAAATACCTTGCGGAACCGTTGTAAAACTGAAGGAACTACACAGTGCACAGCTCACTGATTTTGAGAAGCTCCCCCCAATCCCTTTATGGGACACCATTTATTTTATTTTGTTTCACTAGGCTACCACGAACGTTGTATTCCGTAATTATCGGACAGTGTAAACTTCCATAAAACAGATAGAAAAAGCACTTCCCTGTATTCAGAAATACACCATTCACATCACACCCTCGAGTAATTGAAAAAATAAAGATTTGTATTTAATAAGCATCAGATTGCATAGAAATAAATTTAAAAAGCTTCATGTCATCAGAATACAGTAACCACTATAAATTAGATATGCAAGAGGAAATGGAATTAATAAATAAATTAAAAAATAAGAGCCCCCCAAACCGTACTCTGTTGTGGTATGACAAGTGTACGGAAGAATATCCTTTAATAGATATATAATATTTTCTGTTGGATAACTTTATCCAGTGAGTATTTTGGAATGCAATCCCTTATTTAGCCAAATTTAAAATGAAAACTACAGGATGTGAAACTTTATCAAAAGCTTTAGAGAAGGCTAATAGCCAGTTTCACACAAGATTTATTAATTCAGGATTTATTAATCATGAAATTAAAGTGCCTAATATGTCAAAACCAGCTGATGTAAATACAATGTGAAAATTGCAATTTATTTGCAAATGTGTTAAATTTAGTGTTTATAATAAAGATTCAAGTCGATTTTTGTAAAGCCCTTTAATATGTAACAAATTATTTTCGCAAACAAATCCATCTACTTTATTACAAATTCTTTGAAACTTTGTGAACAAACTAATAGTCTTAACAATAACAGAAATGTAAACAAACGTTGACATATTATCCACAAACAAAATGAAAACAATGAAATCAGCTGTGCTACTGTTATAACCTGAATTAATAAATCTTGGTTTCACAGTTCAAAATTCTCCATTTAAATTGACTTTAAATGCCAGATTCTTGACACTTAAATGTCATTTAATATGAAAATTTTCTTTGAGCTTTTAAATGGCGAGTGTGATACTCGCCCTAAATAAAGGAAGTCTTTATTTAGGATGTCGAAGGATGTCAGACAGAAATTTTAAAATGTTAAAAGATTCGTTGACGTCGACGGCCAACACTTCAAACGTCCGGTACACATTAAACTCTTGCCGTAATGTTCAGATTTTCGTGACATTATTTTGTTTACAGTTCTTGGCAAATGACTCTAAAATAAAGATAATTAGTAAAACTTGAAATTGTGGTTTTGTCAAATAAATTATTTTGAATATTCAGTCATTTGCAGAAACCCCTTTAGAATATAATCACAACTTCTAAAAAAAAAAGTAACCTGGGCACAGGTTTTTGACGTCGCTTATTATTTATTTTTGAACAATTTTTGAAATATTTGCGTTCTTGGTACCCTCATTATGTGCAGCCAATTGAGATCCATAGCTCGCATATTAGAATTCATTTCTAGGGTCGGAAGAAACTCGCATAAAGGTCATTTAGTTAGAACTGAAAACAAACAAATGTTGTTGAGCGAGTTTGAGATTCGTATTCAAAGCAAATCACAACCATCACAATTAATCTCTTGGAATTGAAAACTGGATTTAAAATTTTTTTCTTTAATTTTTTTTTTATATAACCGCATGAAACGCTGACTCGATTTTAATACAAATTTATTGAAGTAGAGTTGTGTATTATGCATTCGATAGCTCATGAGTGGGTCAGTGGTGTTGTTGTCCGTTCGGCTCGTACATACACATGTGTGTACACATGTATGTATGTCTCTTGCCTTTGCCAAAGGAAAAAGCAATCGGACAAGACAAGACAAGAGAGAGAAATATAGAAATAAATATTTCAAATATTTGTATAAAGTGAATAATAAACAAATATCTATCTATATAGAAGAATTGCATATGATGCACAGATGTGCGGACTAAGCGAGTGCTATGCGACCAGAATACAAATACTTTGCTGGTGTCTCATGCCAGACAGGTAGCAAGCAAGACAGTCAATCGCATCCATTCACTCCCGCCCACAGTGGTGGCTGGCTTACTACCCTAAAGTACGATTAAGTACTATGATGCCCAAAAATGCGTGTGCTCGGGCCTATGGCATGTAAGGAAGATGGCTGCGTCATATGTTTATTTTCCAACAGCTATTAGAGTTGGACGGCTTTTGAAACAGATCTTTATTCAAAACATTTACGATCATTGTAAGCAACGATGCTGAGTGCGCAAACACTTGAAATATCATTATAACAGATAAAAGCACCAGCACTAAATGAATCGAAAAGATAACAACATCCTCCTCTTCAGGGCTCTATACTTGAATCCGCCACATTCCACTCGTAATTATAAGAACCCCTCAGGTTTTGTTTTTCTTTTTGGATTTTTTATCGCAGAGCAAACACAAGAGATAAAGATGAAAATCAAGAAAAGTATACAAATTATAATAATAAAACGTTTTCTATACCCCACAAACAATCCAGTCTCACTGTTTCTTGTATGATACAGAAATAACCAAAATAAACATCAGCATCCCCCGGTTTGGAACTCCATATGCCCCCAAATGTACACTGTTTCACAGAAGGTGCATTGGAATCACATAACAGCACGCACCCAGTACAGCAACACCACACAAGAAAAGGAACATATGTACTTCTTGTATTTGGGAGGAAAAGCAACAAAATGTACACAATGTGCAGGTTCCACAAATACACCCATCCTTTCCTCTTGCCATTTTGTTGCCTTCTTCCAACATTTTGTGTTAGTAAATGGAAAAACAAACCCGGAAAAAAAGGAATGAACTGATCATCTCGGCAAATTGAGGAACAAAACAAAACAGACACAAAGTTGACTATTCGATCTGCTATCCATTCCTTCATTTACGCTTTGGCTCGTATGAAAGCTACATTTACAACTTTCATAACTACTATACGACAACAACAAAAAAAAAGTCTGGACGATTACGGACGGATGACTAAATGGATTTACTTTATTAACGCACGATTCCATACAACTCTCGTATACTTTATGTGGATATTGATGGACTGGATGTGGTCTTGCATACAAATTCATCGATTAATAAATAAAATGACCAAAACGACATAAAAAAAAATACAAAAGTTAATACAAAAGACTGGGGAATATTGTCAGGTACTATTGCATTGCCTTATAAACAATAGAAGTATTTATACAAAAATGAATACGAGACGACAGTACACATGGGTAACCAAGTGGAAGCAATTTCGTCAGATCTTTTTTAAGAAAACAAAGGTAAAAATGATTCCTTCATTACCTCGAATGTAGTGTCAATTCATGTGACGGCAAGATTATCCAAAACATGGTATGGAAGAGGATATTTCAGTGCATCAATCTAATCCAACCACAGTTTGATACAATAATGTCCTAAACCCCAGCAAGCTAAGCATACTTTACACACAATAGAGCTAATATTCATCTTTAAATAAAACCTATTTTCAAAACGCAGTATACTCTGGCGGATAAATTACACAATTGTTGGATTCCTTGATCCCTGCTAAACCAGAACAAGTACACACTTTCGTCTTAAGCTGTTGGTCATAGTTTATTCAATTTAATTACAAATTAGAATTAGGAACTACCAAAATTGAGTGGTAATCTAAACCCAGAAATTGGTGTTTGTCGATTCGACGAATCTTAGGTGTCTAGGATTAAGATCGAAAGAACCCTAATTTAGAACAGGAGAACTAAAACATTTTCACTCATTTGTTTTTTCTTGTTAGAGAATTTTGAGTATTGTTTGAAAATTAGGAGCTGAAGTAAAAGGAAAGCTGAATCCACATGTTGCTCACATATTTAAAGGTTTTCATGAAGATAAACAAAAATTAGCAAAAATGCTGGCCAAAGACTAAATGATGTTCTGGCCAACCCATTGCAAAATTCCCTGACCAAAAATGAAAACAAACTGTCCAGACCTTTCCGTCCTCTAGGATATCTATGTAATACCTTTCTATGTTAACTTCTACAACTTAGGGATAATTTATCTTATTTATATCACACTTACCTTCATCTAGCAAACGTTCAACGTGATTGAAGACATTTGGAAAGGCGGCCAACTGTTTACGGTCCTTAAGTAACTGGGCCAGATAGTCAGCAATACTTTGTGTATTCTGCTGTTGTTGCTGGGGCGTCTGCGGCTGTTGCTGGGGTATGACCGCTTGCAGGAGCTGCGCCTGCTGATGCTGCTGGACGTTGTTATTCTCACAGACACTCATGATGAGGGAGTTGGCTTGTGGCGTCGGATAGGTCCAAGTTAAATAAATGATGGAAGCTTCTTTTTTTCCTTTACTTGTAAATTGATAAAAATCGTTATACGATTTCTACTGCAGTTTTGAAAACTTTTGTTGTTTTTGATTTAATTTCTATTGCACAAATTAACTCTGGTATGAAAAATATCAATATGCTCGATCATAAATCCCTTTTTGAAGACTTCAAACTTTTGCAAACGGACTACAAAATAAAAACACGTTTTGTAACTTTTGTTGTTGTGTCGATGCCAGTTTCTAAAATGCAGAAAAAATAGTTGGGGGTTTCAGGTACAATTAGATTTTGTGTCATCCATTCAAAATCGTTCAGAAGGCAAAATTGTATTGAACTGTTGTTGTGTCTTAAGTTTTTTCTGCTCCCAAAGCGAGGAAGAAGAAAGTGAACGAACAAATGAAAATGCACACACACACACAATTCGCCCTGTACAGATCGAAAGGAAAACTCAATTAATTGGAATTCTTAGTTTGTTGCTGTTGCCGTTGTTCTTGTTGTGTTGTGTTATAGAGAAAGAAGATTCGTTTAGAGAATTCTAAAAATACGAATTGATTTAATATTGAAGGAGAAATATACAAAAATTGTAAAATGATTAATCCAATTTTATAAAAATATACACAAAACGACACGAAATGCGACTGCAGAGAATGAACGCCAATCTGTATAACAACAATTCTCATAGAACGATAGAAAGAGAAGGAATTGAAAGCAGTGCAAGAGAAAAAGAGCGCACGCTAATGAGCAAGTGAGAGCAGGAGAACCATTCCGTAGTGGATATGTAAAGTAAAAAAGAAAACAACACACAACAAAACGCCTCCCGATCAAAAATATTGACATAAACCCAGGATATTCATTGACAAAATATCAGTAATCTTGAAACTCATCTTCACTCAAAGGACATTGTCCAGGACATTACTGATCTTTATAGAATTTCGTTGTAGTAGGAATCTCTCCCTCTCTCTTGCACTTAATCTCTATTTAGTAGAGTTACGTATTACTACGAGGAACGCACGAACAAAAGTCATAAAATAAACACGCAACAAGGAAATGGGTGTAAAGCGGAGACACGAAGAAAATATCATAAAGAATTTCTCAAAGTTATTTTGGAATGCATGAAATCACAACACACAGAGGCGACACTTATTTTTAGCCAACACTTTTACTGACAATTCCTTGTTGCCTGCTTCATCTCCTCCACAACGATCTCTGTGGGTGTTTTTTTATTATTATTATCGTTTCATCTTCCTTTTTCTTTGCGCGGTGCGTTTTTCACACTTCAATACAAGTTTTGTCTTTCTGGTTCTTCTTTGTGTTCCTGATTTTTTCACACTCCACACACAAATTCACCACATACTTTTTGTAATTCACTTTTAAATTCGTATTCAACTCTTGTAATTTGTATTTTATGGAAAATTCATTGGGAAATGTTTCAATTTGTATTTGTTTTGTAGTGCAATATGATTTGCTTTATATCTTTCTCTTTTCAGTTGTGTATTAAACTCATTTCATCCCTTCTAATGTTGTGTTTTACTTTTTGTTTGTTTTTTTTATTTTATTTTAGTATCTTAGTAATGCAGTTCCACTGTTTCCAACACGTTTGACAACCGATCCCAAAGAGTAGAAGAATAAAACTGAAAAGATGTGAATTGAGTTTCGCTTTCATCAACGATCATATTTTTATGGTATACTTTGTTTCTTGTATTTCGTATATTCAAGCGTGTTGTCTTTTGTTCTCCCTTCTCATCATAGTGGGATAAAGAGAGACAACCAGCTTGTGATAAGTGTTGTAAAGTGAACCATCCCACGTAGTAGCACTGAGAGAAATTACGGTGTAGAAAATGGATTGTAAAGAAAAAACCTGCTGAAATAATTAAAATTTTTAGTTTTTGAAATATTTGAATCAGTTGGTGTGGGACAGCTTCAAAATCAATACTGCGGAAGCCTCCAACACGCAACTATGGGATTTAAATCTATCATTTGATGTCTTAACAAAAAGATTGAGAATAGGTTAATCAAAATTAACCACTTTTAACGGCGATGTAGTGTGTTCATTGCACATGTGTGTGATGATAACAAAAACATACTCGTTTAAGTTCACATCAATTACCAAAGCACCATTCTTCCACTTATAGTAAGACTTAAACCGGTAATTACTCAAATGCATTCATTTTAACGGCGATGTAGGGTGTTCATTGCACATGTGTGTGATAATAACAAAAACACACACATTTATGTTCACATCAATTACCATCGCACCATTCCAATTATAGTAAGACTTAAACCGGTAATGACTCAAATTCATTAGATGTTTGGCCAAAATCGGATGCAAATTATCCTGGGCATGAATGAACAAGAGAGGAAAGATACTCTAAAACACCAACACGGTCAAAGAGATGAAATTGAGTGGTTTGTGAAACACTCGAAGAATATATCAGTCCTAATGTGTATCAGCAACTATTAGTTTCCTTTAGAACAAAATTTAATGCGAAATATTTAGCGTACTGTTCACAGACAACAATTGGGGAAATAACGTTTAAGGCAATGCGAACCATAGATATAAATTTATACATAGATTTGTAAACTCGCTCATCGCTTCTCAAGCGAACTTGTAGAAGTTCAGTTCTGTTGTAGATTTTTGACAAATACAACAGATATTATAAATAAAAAATAAATGGTTTCCCATTACATCCCATGAAGAGACCGGGGAGAACTTCTCACAACCACTGAGCTGTGCGCTTTCCAGTTTTCACTCACTGATTGGGACCTACAGTTTTACACCGATTCCGAACGGTATTTGGAGAAGCTTTTTCATGGCTATATACTCGATAGTGTCGCCGTCACTATGCGAGGTGACCGCCGCCGCAAGAAATTTGAAGGTGGTCAGAGCAGGGTTCGAACCCAGGATCTCATGTACAAGAGAAGCGCACACTAACCATTGCACCACCGACGGCCACAACAGATATTGTTACTGTTAATATCCAAAATATGTAAATATAAATATGAACTTCGTGAATGCACAAACTTTGGTCGTTGTTCGCACAAATTGTTGTAATTAAACAGCTGACAGGCGTTTATTTCCTCATTGAAGAAGCGCAAAGAGAAACGTCAGATGAGACGGATAACAAATCTATGTTTAAATTAATCTATGATGCGAACATGGTAAGTTTAGAAGTTGACATTTTCAGAAATGTTTTTTTTTAACAGAATTTGCTGATGAAAGGAGAATGGTGCTGGTGAACCGTAGACGAGTATAGTATAGACACATTTATTCTCTCAATAAATTAAGCGTCATAGGTATCGTTGCAAGTAAACATTGGATGGTGGAAAACATGGGTTCAATAATACCACATATAGGCAATAGTAAACAACGTCTAACAAAGGAACAACAACCCCATTTCAGGTTTTTATAGTTGTTGTGTTAAATACAATACAAATGTATACCAACGATAAAAATCAACAAAAAAGTGCAAAATATATTTGAATTTTTCAGTTCTACACCAAAACGACATGAAAAAATTAAGTGAACATATTTTGTAACTCCACCTGGTGTAAGTTAATTTCAAATTTAATTTCTCTCATTTCCACAAACCTACGACGAAGAGTGTAAAATGAAACGTCAGATGAGAGAATAAATGTGTATATACTATATTCGTCTATGTGGTGAACTGCCTTGGTAGGCATTGAGGTAGCTATATTAGCTATTTTCCCAACCATCAGCCATAATAAACTTCATTTCATTATAAATATTTTCTACTAAAATAAATTTTTTTTGAGAAATTGATCTTGAACCGAAACATTATTGAAGAACATAACATACAAACGATCGAATAATATAAACAAACGTGGAAATATTTTGGTTTTGTTGGAAAACATAGCCAAGTTACCACATTCCCCATTTACAAGTATCACAAGTACTGTCGTCAACTTTTTATGATCCATTATTGTACCATTGGAATAGTAATTTGTATCGTTTCCATTTTCTTTCAAAGCCCGATATTCAGTTTTTATGAAATTTTCGTTGCCATAAGACGTACGTGTATAAAAAATAACGAAAATTTCATGAACCGAAAATTTCGCTCACTTTTCATTTCCTTGGTAATCAGCTCTCTGCGAAAATTTCGTAGGTAAAATCAATTACAGGGTTGTTACGCCAAAGTTATTTCGTACGAGAACAATTGTTTGATAATTGATTGGGACCGGAATTTTGACATTTCTATAATTTTAGCTATTTTTACCACATGTGTTAAAAATAAAATGGAGTGCGTAGATTTTCCGTTTAGAGATAAATGACAAAATTTCTTACGAAACTTTCGCAAGAACTGAACACGGGGCTTAAGTGAGGATATTTCCATTCATACAGGAATTGATACTCAAATACAATAATCTTTTGGTAATACTACGTACCTCCCTTCAACTGAATAAGCTGCCTATCTGAAAAACCATAGCGTAATGTCAGAGCTGCCATATTTCTCATCTGTCGTTTCATTTCACACTCTTCGTGGTGCGGTCGGTGCGATGGTGAGTTATTTGACGAAAATTGTCTTACACGAGCTGGAATTACAAAAAAATTGTCATGTCTGTTTGGTCAAATTTGACCGTATTTTGGACTTTAGTATACTCGTAGTATAGTTAGCATATAATTGTGTGATAGCGACACTATCGAGTAATTAGCCATGAAAAACCTTCTCAAAATACCGTTCGGAAGCGGTGTAAAGCTGTAGGTTCCAATCAGTGAGTGATTGCTAATGAGAAACTGCTCACAGCTCACTGGTTGTGAGAAGCGCTCCCCAATCCCCCTATGGGAAACTAGTTCTTATGTATGTATATATTTGTGGTGTATTTACACAAAAATTTTAGTGCACAAAGCGAAATGCCGTTGCGCTTTTCTTGTTGGTTGGTTTAAGCCATTTCCTGTATTTGGTGTTATTAAAGCAATTCTTTCCAACATGCAACGATAAATTTGATGTTGGATGTCGAAAAAAAATCCAGATAATAATACCAGATAGAGGCAATGCTTCAAAATAACAACAACGATATTTCGTTTTGTGTGTTAAAATTACTGTGTTAAATACAACACAAATGTATGCTAACAATAACAGTCAATAAAAAAGTTTAAAACACATTTAAATTTCACAGTTTTTCACCTAAACGGCATGAACAATTAAAGTCAGAAGTTATTGTAATTCCACCTGGTATATGCCACTTTTCGTCAAACATCTCTCTATCACACCGACCGCATCAAGAAGAGTGTGAAAGGAAACGTCAGATGAGCGAAATATTCTCTCTAGTATGATTTACTCTTTGGTGAAAATTGTTCTTAAATTTAGAAAATGGGAGGTTTCATCACATCTCTTCTTATTTACCACTTAGGTTAATAAAGAGGATGTGTTACAGGTAGTGTCCAAAAAACCCGACATTTTTTGGAAACCGGTTTTCGGTTTGTTCGAAAAATCAATTGTTCAAGAAACCGGTTTTCGGTTTTTTACTTTGGCAAAAACCGGCGGAACCGGTTTTTCCGGGTTTTTGCTTTAAATTAAATTACACATGTAGAACTTATAATATATTTGTTTAACGACCATTTCTATTCTTATTCATGTTGCAAACTCAAAATTTCACAAATGCAATTAATTAATTACGTTTTAGTTTTAAATAAAAACTATATATTTAAAATTAAACTGTTCGAGCGTTAGGTGTATTTATATTATTTTATTCTTCAATATTTCGCTAACATAATTATTAATTAAAAATTAAATGAAAAAAAATAATGAAATTAAATTTTTAATTAATAATTGACGATGCTACCCAATGGGTATCGAAATATTGAAGAATAAAATAATATAAAAAAGACCTAATGCTCGAATATTTTAATTTTAAATACCTAATATATAATACTTATAAAATCATCACATTTTAAAAAATATATATCATATTGGAATGCGTGTTAATATAAAATTTAAAGGTTTGGTCACATTCGCTTTAAAAACATGTTTATACTGCACTCGAAATCTAGAGATATCTAGATTTCGTGACCTAAACATCTGGTTTTCCATACACAAATCAGCTGTTCCTGTGAATGAAATCTAGACAATCGAGATTTTGGTTGCAGCATAACCTGATTTAAAATCGAAAATCATATTCAAATTTTAAAAAGATTTGCATGTATGAAGAAAATCTTATTAAGTTTAAAAGATTTAGTTATCAAATAATTTTAATTTTGAAATTTCATAAAAAAATCGTTGGAAAAGCTTAATTAATTCTTAATAAATTTTTAATTAATTCTAATTCAAACGTAAAATTATTTTGGAAAAAAACTTGTTTGGATATGTCATTTAGATCATATTTCAAAATGGAAATCATGTTTCTTAATTCCAAAATTTCACTAAAATTCGATTATTTTATTATTATTTTTAAGGATATTAACACAAATTAAATAAAATCCGATTTACCGGTTAACCGACATTAAATAACCGGTTTCCGGTTTGTTCGAAAAAACCGGCACACGGTTAATAGCAAAAAGACAGGTTAACCGGATTCCCCGGTTTTTCGGTATCGGTTTTTGGACACTCTAGTTACAGGCCACATATATAAGTCTAGCAGATAATGGAATGTCGTTTAATAAGTCAAAATGTGAATGTAAAAAAATAAATGGTTTCCCATTACATCCCATGAAGGGACTGGGGAGAACTTCTCACAATCACTGAGCTGTGCGCTTTCCAGTTTTCACTCACTGATGGGGACCTACAGTTTTACACCGATTCCGAACGGTAATTTGAGAAGATTTTTCATGGCTAGATACTCGATAGTGTCGCCGTCACTATGCGAGGTGACCGCCGCCGAAAGAATTTTTTTTTTGAAGGTGGTCAGAGCCGGGTTCGAACCCAGGATCTCATGTACAAGAGCCGCGCACACTAACCATTGCACCACCGACGGCCACCAAAATGTGAATGTGTGACAGAATAATCATAACGTGTGACAATAAAAACAGAAGTGAAATAGAAAATCGTATGCTACTTCAGAAGTCTATTTAATTCTGCTCATTTCGTTCAAATCTTGGGAGAGTTCAGTCCGTAAGGAGTGTACATATCTATATCCTTAATAAAAATGAAATATAGAACTGTTAAACAATAGCAAGAATATAGCAATGGATTGAATGACAATGTGAATATAGAAAATGTAATGTAATATAGAAAAATATAAATAATTATAAACCTGTCCATATGTAAAGTAACACTTTAGATCTCCATTAATAAAATTAATTTAAGAAACAGGCGTGATCTTGTTGCCGAAATCCAATAAACAATATAAGGTAACGGGTAAAGGTCGGTCATGCATTGGTAGTGTGCACGACTCTTGTACATACATATATGAGAACGTGGAATCGATCCCTGTTTTTAGTTGGCTTAGTGATGGCGACACTATCGAGTAATTGACCATTCAAAATATTCGGACAGATGTAAAACAGTATATCCCAGACAGTGAGTGGAAAACTTAAACATGCACAGTTTAACTATTGCGAGAAGAGATGTAATGGAAACGTATTTACTTTTTTATAAGGTAGTGGACGCTTGTTAAATACCGTTACCGAACATATTCTTCACAAACCATATATATGTATAAGTAATTTAAAATTTTGTAATTTGTTGCCTTACTATTGAGCGACTATTGCCCATACTTTAAAGGTGTATCTCCTTTAATCTCCAGATTCGTTATGTATATATAGGTGACTTTGAATACATAAAGATTTGTGGAGTAAAGTTTTTAGCTTTTAATTTAGTTAATGTTATTTGTTCACGCCATTTACGTTGTTTCTGTTAATGATATGTTATTATACCGGCTTTGAATTCGAATTTTTCCATTAAATATATTAATTTCAAATGAGTAAAATTACTCGAATAACTCGAGTAATAACAAAACTTTTGTCTTTTGGTCGAGTAAATTTAAAAAACTATTATCGAGTTACTTGATTACTCGAACAAAGCAAAAACCCGAAAACTCTACTTATAACATACATACATATTCATCAACATTCGATTTTTGCAAACCCCGGTTTCAGTAACCCAAACCATTTTCAATAACCAGAAACGGTTGACAGACCTGCTTATGCAAACTAATTATGAACTTCGGTTTTTGAAACCGGTTTCTATAAAAGATTATTGTAACCAATTGTTAAATCAGATTTTATAAACCAGGCTTCATTTAGCACATATGTATCTTATATTTTTAATAGAACTTTTGAATTTTTTAGGATTTGGCAAATGCTACGAAAAATAACCAGTATTCACACATTGTTGGGCAAATCGTTACAATGGCTGAAACTGACGCCATTATGAAAAGAAAAGTACAGTGTAAGAAAATGCAAAATAATTTATAAAATGTTATCATATTTGAGCAAAAATTATTTTCTAACTGCGCTACGAGTTAAATAATACGTTTTTATTGTTATTTCAACTAGGATGATGATTACAATTTTTTACGTTAACAATTAAAGAACCTTGTTCTTTTTGTTTCTGTCAAAATCATATGGTCACTTGATCATAGTTTAAATTCCCACCTTTGGTTGTTTAAACACCAATCAACTATTAAACTAATTCAGAGCTTTAATTTAGTTTGATCGTTGATCAAACATGATTTTCCACTCAAAAATTGGGCCTTAAACAGTAAAAATGGATTAAAACAATAATTTATTACAAAATATACTTCATTTATTTAATTACTTCTGTGAATAAAGTTGGGGCTCAAATGCACACAAAACCAAAATACAAGCAACAGAGAACGACATTTGCATACCTCTAAATTGAAATGACCCATTTCTATTTTCAATTGCAAATAAAATTTCAAAATTTAATGATCACAAAAGGATGCAAAATGAAGAAAAGAATGCTAAATATTTCAAAGCAAAATTGAAGGGGTCAGAAGCAAAGGGATGCAAGTGCATTTTTTACTCAAATAGAGGTAACAACTTTAAAGGATTTTCTTGTGTATTTGTGTGTGCAGTAGAAGTTATTTTTTTAGCTTGTTAGATAAAAATATATCTCAAAATTTCTCAATTTAAAGAAGTAATAATACAGATGGGATATTTATGTTGCAATTTAACTTTAAACTTTTTTCACCCAAATTTTTTCAAAAGTCACTTGCATCCCTTTGCTTCTAACCCCCTCAATTAATTTGTTTCTACTTCCAGCTTCTTTTCAGTACTGGCAAGGAAAAGATTTGCTTTTATGTTAAAAATGTGAAATTCAAAGGTTTTTGAACTTCTTTGTTTACTTTTATTTATTTATTTATCAAAACCAGAATATGGCATAGAATAATACATAAGTACATAGAAACTTTTATTCGCTCAATAAATTAAACGTCATAGGTACGATGGAAAGTAAACATTGGATGGTGGAAAATATAGGTTCAATAATACCAGATAGTGGCAATCATAGTCTAATACTATAGTAGACCAAATTTATGACATTTGGCCTGGTGTGATATTTACGTTCGATGTTGAAAAGAATTGCTTTACTAATACTAGATAGAGGCAATGGTTCAAAACAACGAACAGAATAACAATAACGGCATTTCGTTTTGTGTGTTAAAATTATTGTGTAAAATACAACACAAATGTATGCTAACAATAACAGTCAATAAAAAAGTTTAAAACACATTTAAATTTCACACTGTTTTACCAAAACGACATGAAAAATTAAAGCAAGAAGTTATTGTAATTCCACCTGGTGTATGTCACTTTTCGTCAAACATCTCTCTATCACACCGACCGCATCAAAAAGAGTGTGAAAGGAATCGTCAGATGAGCCAAATATTCTCTCTAGTATGAGATTACTCTATGGTGGCAATAGTATACAACTATCAACAAAGGGACAACAACCGAATTTCGTGTTTTTGTGGCAAACTAGTTGTGTTAAATACAATACAAATGTATACCAACGATAAAAGTCAACAAAAAAGTGCAAAATATATTTAAATTTTTCAGTTCTACACCAAAACGCCAGGAAAAAGTTAAGTAAACATATTTTGTAACTACACCTGGTGTAAGGTAATTTTAAATTTAATTGCTCTCATTTCCACAAACCTATGATGAAGAGTGTGAAATGAAACGTCAGATGAGAGAATAAGTTTATCTATGTATGTATTATTCTATGGAATATGGTTGTTAGTGCCAAAAAATATGGAAATTTTTTTTTTTATAAAGGTACCAAAAACATAGTGACTTTGTTTCAAAAATGTACTAAAATGCGCCTAGCACCTTTTCTTAAATTAAAAACTGCCTATACCAAACCAAGATCCCAAAGATAGGTGCCAAAGCCCGGTATTCAGTTTTCATGAAATTTTCGTTGCCATAAGAAGTACGTGTATAAAAAATAACGAAACTTGCATGAACCGAAAATTTCGCTCACTTTTCATTAGCTTTGCGAAAATTTAGTAGCGAAAATTTAGTAATTGTTTGATAATTGATTGGGACCGGAATTTTGACATTTCGATTATTTTTGTAAACAAAAGTAATACCACATGTGTTAAAAATTATAAATGAAATATTTGCAAGGTAAGTCAAAGATAGGTGGTAACTCTCCTCACCAAAATTTTCCATTTCGAAATAAATGACAAAATTGCATACGAAAATTTTCGCAAGAACTGAATACGGGGCTTAAAGCGTGGTTATGGTAATACTTATTATCGTGAAATAATTCGAGGTGACCTTTGAGTACAACTAGATTCCCATATCCCGTGAAATTTATGTGGGAGAGCTTCCCACAATCAGTGAGCTGTCCGTTTTCCCATTTGTAAACTCAATGATTAAGGGTACGTAAGTTAACGTAAACGCAAAAGCATAGTAAAATAACCAAGTAGTAGCACTAGACGTTGTTGTTGTTGTAGGCAGCAACAACAGGCATTTTGTTTTTGTATCAATCGCTTAAGTTGTCAAACTATACACGTAAGTATACCAACAAAACAGGAATACAAAAAAGTACAAAAACAAAGTACATTCAGTTTGACAGCTGAAACGATCAACCACAATGAAAAAATTTAAAACATCTGTTCTAACGAGTTTACCATGCGCAAAAGCGAAAGCGAACGTTCGCTTACGAAAGCTGTCACTGACTTGTGACACGTTTAGGTAGACGAAGTTTATTAATTAATAAAGGTTTATTAAAGTTGGTATTCTATAAGTCGTGAATCACTCACTTCGCGTAACTTTTGTCGTTTTGGTAGTTTATAAAACGTTACAGCTGTTCGGTGACTACCTGAGTTGAGTTATGTACGTTATTTAATGGGTAGTTTATAAAACGCTGCGCAACGTTTTTGATCACTTCAGCTGTCAAATTGAACACGCCACAGTTCTTCGCGTTAGTTGAAGAAACTAAAAATTTAAAGAAAAATGTCGATCGAGAATAGGCAGATGGAAGTATTTTGCATTTCATTGCTTATAAGTAGTAGTTGCCAATTTTGGCTGAAATGCATTCGACGGATAGAGCTCAAACTTTTTTTTTAAACAATTCAAAATTATATTGTTTACGCACTGAAATTCTTATTTACAATAATAAAATTAGAAATGGAACGTTCAAATAAATAATACGTTGCAGAACTATTATAATTATATTTATACAAATTAGGGTGGTATTCTATAAGTCGTGAATCAGTCACTTCGCGTTACTTTTGTCGTTTTGGTAGTTTATAAAACGTTACAGCTGTTCGGTGACTACCTGCGTTGAGCTACGTTATTTAATGGGTAGTTTATAAAACGCAGCGTAACGTTTTTGATCACTTCAGCTGTCAAATTGAACACGCCACAGTTCTTCGCGTTAGTTGAAGAAATTACAAATTTAAAGAAAAATTTCGATCGAGAATAGGCAGATGGAAGTATTTTGCATTTCATTGCTTTTAAGTAGTTGCCAATTTTGTTTGAAATGCATTCGACGGATAGAGCTCAAACTTTTTTTTTAAATAATTCAATACTGTACCGTTTACACACTTAAATTCTTATTTACAGTAATAAAATTGGAAATGGAACGTTCAAATAAATAATGCGTTGCAAAACTATTATAATTATATTTAAAAATTATCGACATGAGTTGATGTTGACAATAATAAACAAAAGAACCAATACATTACATACCGCCAAATGGCACGTGTTTTTGAAAAGACAACTAATTAAATATAGATGGGGAGATTTATTGGACATTGAACCCCAAAATAACATAGGTTTTTTGCACAATTTATGTGAATATTGTTGGTATTTGCAGTATTATAAATAATAGCAATCTTAAAATCTGTTGATCTACTGAAATAGTGCTAAATTTTTTTATCGTTTTTATTCTGAGCATTTCACTTAAAATAACTTTTTCTAATCTATAATTGTTTATTTTAGTTGGGCAACTCTATAAACCGCATATGTCAGTGACAGCTTTCGTAAACAAACGCAAGCTGGAAGTGATATATAAACTGCCATTTTTTGACTTTGGCGTCCGCGTTGGCTTTTGCGTTTACGTTCACTTTCGGGACTTTCTGAATACTACCCTAAAATGCATACCTTCTATATCTTTATGATGATTTTTATTATGTTCAGCTAATATAGCTTCTCCTCTTCTTGCTAATTTTGTTTAAAAATCAAGCTCAGCAATATTAACAATAAAGGGCGAATATTAGAATCGAAAAATTTCATAAACAATTATAGATTAGAAAAAGTTATCTTGAGTGAAATTCGCAGAATGAAAAAGATTAAAAAATTTAGCTCTATTCCAATAGATCAACAGATTTTTAGATTATTATTATTTATAATACTGAAAATACCAACAATATTCACATAAAATGTGCAAAAAACTTATGTTATTTTGGATTGCAATGTCGAATAAATTTTCCAATCTATATTTAGTTGTCTTTTCAAAAACACGTTCCATTTGTCAGTATTTAAAATGAATGGGTTCTTTTGTTTAGTAATGCCAACATCAACCGATGTCTATAATTTTTTAAATATAATAATAGCTTTGCAACACATTATTTATTTGAACTTTCCATTTCTAATTTTATTATTATAAATAATAATTTCAGTGAGTAAACAATATTATTTTGAAATACCTTTAACAAAAAATTGAGCTCTATCCGTCGATTACGTTTCAGCTAAAATTGGTAACTACTTAAGCGAACCATAGACTTGTCATTCATGAACATGAACATCAGCTATCGTTGATGCTTATTGTCGGTTTAGCGCCCTTCTTGATACCAAAGAAGAATGTATTCGATGTTGTTCGCAGTACTACCATGTCTACAAAAATTTTTGGTAATATTTTTTCAAACTCATGAGTCAGATAAAAAGTTATCGATCAAGCTCATGCTCATGAGTGACAAGTCTGTGGTTCGCTTTATAAGCAATAAAAAGCAAAGTACTTCCATCTGCCCACCCTCGATCGACATTTTCCTTTAAATTTTTACGGCCTAATCCCACAAGGCACATTCATGTCACTTGGCATTTTTGACGTCACATAAAAAACAACCTAAGAACTTGCTGTATCATTTTAGTACATTTTTAGGTATAAATGAACACAAAGAATGCATATTTTAACAAAAATTATTCGTCAGGTTATTTATTTAGTCAAGGTATGATGTCGAAAAATGAGGTGAATGAGAAAGTGACTTACATGATAAGGTCCTTAATTTCTTCAACTAACTCGAGGAACTGTGGCGTGTTCAATTTGACAGCTGAAGTGATCAAAAACGTTCCGATGCGTTTTATAAACTATCCATTAAATAACGTAATTCAACTCAGGTAGTCACCGAACAGCTGTAACGTTTTATGAACTACCAACACGACAAAAGTAACGCAAAGTGACTGATTCGCGACGAATAGAATACCACCCTAAGACCTATAGTTGTATCTATAGTTCGAACAGTTATGCTTTGAGAAGCGTCATTATTAAAATGTCTTTACAAACGTTTAGTACTTTTAAAAAGTTTCATCCGTCAAATTTACTAAAAATGCAAATCCCACTAAAGACAATGACTCACTATCAGATTTAGACTTTGGATCTGTCAAGACGATTGCTTTCCACATATACTGATTTTGACAGAAACACCGCAAATCGTTTGATTTGATAGTATAGTTGACTTTCTGGGAGACAAATGTTGTAAAAGTCTTTAATAGTTCCGTGCCGCTAAAAATAATAACAAACAATCCCAAGAAACAAACTTGGTTTAATTCAGACATATAATTAGCAATTTTGGAAAGAAACAACACCTATAGACGATGGAAACATTTCAAAACTGATGCTCTTCACAAGGAATACTGTACGGTAAGAAAGAAAGTCAATGAAATGATCAAAGACGCTAAAATTAACCATTACTCTCGAGTCTTCTCATCAGCGGCGAGAATTAACAAAACATGGAAAGTTCTGAAGGAAATCGGTGTGGGAAAACCTCGCTTCGAATTAGATGATGATGGCGACATTGAGTCACTTAATGAAAACTTCACGAACACTGCAGGTCTTTCATTAGAAGAAAGTTTTTCAGCGAAATGTATATAGTTCTTACTATCAACCCCTTGATCGTGGTCAAAACTTAAATGAATTTAACATTATGTGCGTAGAATAAAATGATGTATTGTCTAGCTGTTTGTCCGTTAAGTCAAATGCCATTGGTCTTGATAAAATACATCCTAAATTTTTGAAAATTATTCTTCCTTCAATACTACCCTTCATTACTTTCACTTTCAATACAATAATTACAAAAAGTGCTTATCCCTTAAACTGGAAAGCATCTAAAATTATACCAACACCGAAACCAAATGGAGAATATCGACCAATTGCAATATTGCCATTCTTATCTAAAGTCTTTGATAAACTGATCCACAGACAGATATCAAATTATCTTGAACAAAACAACCTTCTATCAGAAAGACAATCAGGTTTTCGACCAAAACGTAGCTTCGTAACAGCCCTTATTGATGAGTCCGAGGAAATTCGTGTAAATGTGGATGTTGGTAATTTGTCATTATTCTTGACCACTCAAATTCTTGACCACTCAAAAGCATTCGACTCCGTTAACCATAACATTAGCTCTGTCTGCGTACACATATTTTGCATAATTTTGTGCAAAATGTTGCAAAATATTGTCTGCGTACTCCAAATCTCTTGCAGCGAGAGAGCCAAAAAGAGAATTTTTTGACAGTTGGAAGTTAGAGAGCTTGCAAAATGTTGCTGGAGAAATTTCTGCTTGCAAGATTTTGCAACTAGTTTGAACAGCTGTTTTTATTTACTGTTTGAATGAAATAATTTTTGTGAAATGAAAATAAAAATTGAAATTAACAATGGCAGAGGTAAGAAGTTAGAATTGTGTTGATTTCTAACGTTTATAATAAATTATAATAAACAAAACATTTTACTTCATGCTAGAAACGTGCAAATATACAGTGCGACCGTGCAACACATATGGTAAAATTCGTTTGCTTTGATATTTCAACTGTTTACACACCGATCAGCTGTTTTCTTGCAAGATTTCACTGGATGCTGTCTGCGTACTTTTTGAGATATTTTCAACCGAGAGAGTAAAATTGTTCTTACTCTCCCAAACAAAGTTACTGAGTATTTGCTACTGGAAAAGTACGCAGACAGACCTATTATCTGTCTAAAACTTCAAAATATATTTAATTTTTCGTACACATCTATTCGTCTTATATCTTCCTATTTAAATAATCGTTATCAATCTGTGTGTTTAAACACAACCATTACCTGTTTTAAATGGTGTTCCCCAAGGTTCAATTCTTGGCCCACTTTTGTTTTCTATGTATATAAACGACCTTGAAGATTGTTTACAATACTCCAAAGTACATTTATATGCCGATGATGTACAATTATACATGAGTTGAATGAAGATTTACAACGCATTCAAAACTGGGCTTTTAAAAATCATCTTTGCATCAATCCATCAAAATCAAAGTGTTTATTGATAAGACCCAAACGAATGAGGCAAATACTTGAACCTGACCTTTTCATAAGTAACCAAAGAATAGAAATAGTACCAACGGCGAAAAATCTTGGCATAACCTTTAACATGGTCTGATCATATTCTTTCTGCCACAGGTAGAACCTATTCCAAGCTTAGAACACTTTGGCATAGTCAACATTTCACACCAATACAAAACATACATTTTGCCTAATTTGCTTTATGGATGTGAACTTTTTGCAAATAGTACAGACTCCAAATGTCTTGGAAAATTAAACGGTGCGTACAATGCAGTGGTGAGTGAGGTATGTTTATGGCTTAAGAAAATATGACCAAATATCGTCTTTCGCAAACAAGTTGTATGGTGTTAGTTTTACCAATTTACTAAATATACGTGCTCTTACTCTTCTTCACAAGAATACACCCGTGAACCTTCATACCTATTTAAAAGAATCGCATTTACACGGTCAGACAGATCTAATGATTTAATTCCGTTCAGACGTCGAACTTTGATGTCTGAATGACAGTTTTATATTTACAGTACTCATCTTTGGAATCGACTACCGTCACATATACAGTTCACAAGTTATTTAGGGCAGTTTAAAAAAAACATTTTTGATTACTACAAATAACAATTTCCTAGACATTATTATGCAAAAGCTAAAAGATAATTTATAACACAGATCCTATATAAATTTAAAATCATATATTGTAAAATTGAAATTGAAATCTATTTAAATTCTATTATATTTATAAATGTATCTTAATCAATATTTTTGTTAACAAATTAATGTCCTGTACTATAATTATAAGATTTTAAATCTTGTTGTGCAGGAAATAACAATTAAATAAATAAATAAAAAAAATAGTCAGTGAACATCTCAAGTTATTAACATTGCCAAAGTGCGAATGGTTGTTTGTTTTCTAATTTTCCCCCAATCTTTATGATTTTTATCCTAGATTCTTTACCTGGATAATGTTAGAATTTAGTACTACATATACATATATATAAAAAGTATTTCTAAATTCTTACCATAGATTGAGTCAAATTTGTCTAGTACAATTTTTTAATGAGAAATGCCACAGCGCTACCTCCACCTTACACAGGAAATGTGAATAAATTCAATTTAAATATTTTGATTTTATTTAACCCAATTGCATTTTTTAATGCGACTGTTGGTGCTATTGTTGCTGACAAACATAAATCAATTTCAATACCTCAGCGAAGAAATATGCAATTGTTTAAGCAAATTTGTTGTCTCCGACAAATGCAACGAAATTTGCATACAAACAAAAAACGCATGTCAAAAACGCCTCCTGCCTGAATGAATGGAAATGACTGACAACCCTACCACCAATCCTGTCTTTACTTTCAACCTTCTTCTTTCACTCGTGGTGAATTGGCATATGCATGTATGAATGTGTTTGAGCGCCGTTTCCATTCGTATCGCAACGATTCGACATGAGCTGAATTGAACCATAGAGTAATACATATATATAGAGTTGATATTTCTCTCATCTGATGTTTCCTTTCACACTCTTCGTGGTGAGGTCGGTGTGATAGGAGCTGGTCGGCTTACACCAGGTGGAATTACAAGAACTGTTGACTTAAATTTGTCATGTCGTTATGGTTGAGAACCGTGACATTTAAACGTATTTTAGACTTTTTTGTTATCTTTTATTAAGTGTGTTTTTTGTTTCTTGCTAAAAACATGTTTATACTGCATTCGTAATCTAGAGATATCTAGATTTCGTGGCATAAACATCTGATTTTCCGTACACAAATCAGCTGTCCGTGTGAATGAAATCTAGACAATCGAGATTTCGGTTGCAGCATAAACGGGGTATAAACTAATATTTCGACGTCTTTGTGTGAGAAGCTGCTTAAAATCGCTTAATAATCCTTGGCTCCACATACAAAGTGGTCGAAAAGTTAGTTTAGCAGGGAATACAAAAAAGCATATATATTTGTGTTGTATTTAACACAATAATTTCAACACCTAAAACGAAATGCCGTGGTTGTTTTCTTGTTGTTTGGTTTATTTAAGCAATTATTTATTTAAGTATTATTAAAGCAATTCTTTCTAACGTTCATATCATCCAATCCATCGGCAGGTGTTGCGCGAAGGGCAGCCGTTTTCTCTTGCCTTCTGCAAACAGACTTATGTACTTTAAATGGATATTTCCAGCACCGGCCACCAAGGTATAATACGGTAAAGCATTAGTGCAAGCATTATTTTCATGAATTGAATCTGTTTTTTTTTCTATTTCTTTGTTGTCTGTCACGTTTTTGACTTCAATAGTTTTCAACAAATAAAGCCACAAAATACATATATTATAACCTATTAATCATTAAGTCTCCAACATGAAATATTGAGTAGTAAACACAATGTGTTTGGATACAAGTATACTATAATTGTGACAAGCTACAAACACGTTTTATTTGCATCCATACAACAAAAAATACAGATATCAGAATTTGCTGAACGAGATATTTTCTCTATATATGTATGTAGTACTCTATGAATTGAACTAACCAACATACACACACCCCACCACATATGTATCCATGTGGTGGTTGTCATTGTTTTGCCCACAAAAGGAAGTTGATAGTTTGCCGTTTGTTTGTCTGTCTGTCAACGGCGATTGAGCCAACACCACCAGCACACCGGGTACCACATGCAATGAAAAGACAATGGAACTTACTCAAGATCTGTGCCAAAATAAAGTAAGGTTAGACATGTAATGATCGTTTTTTACAGTTAGTAAATTTTAGTGTGATAATGAAGGGTTACACTTATTTATATGTAAGTATATGAAACAAGGGAGTGGTGATGTCAAAATCGTGAATATAACACCTGCCAGTGTATGAGTTCCGAGGAAAATTCAGTGAGTATTGAGCCGCAAAAATATTATTCAACACCAATATTGTTTACCAATCGCACCGGGTTATTACTTATGTATGTACTACTTATTTTCTCATTTCACTCCAGGGATGGATAGGGGGAGCTTCCCACAAATGGAGAGCTGTGCGCTTTCTATTTTCCTACTCACTGGTTGGCACCTAAATGTTCACACCGATTCCGATCGATTTGTTTTCCATGACTAATTACTCGATAGTGTCGCCACCACCATGCGAGGTGACCAACAAAATTTAAGATAGTGCGTGAATTGAACCCGCATTCTTATGCAGTACAGTCGCGCACACGGCAAGAGTACGATATCTGAGGCCCTGTAAACACAGGAGATATTAAGTATTAAAGCTTTCTGCTTCGGCATAGTTTTTGTGTGTGTAATAAAGCTTTCCGTGTGGACGATCACCGGCCTCTGGGATAGGCCGATCACTGGCTTCGCGGCTCCGAACGAACTTTGTTTATTAAAGCTTACTGCGGTGAGTTTCACACCGGGTTAAAAAACAGATTTTTCTAAGTTCCAACCTTTGATAGCTCGAAAACTAAAACAAGTTAGCAACAAAATGTATTTAATTTATTCGTCTTATTTTGACGTCTGGTGCAGATAAACATTATCGTACTGTGGACCTCGGATATCAGTGAATCTATGGCATGGGGAATACTATGTTCTGGAATCTATAACGTGAATTTTTTTCTTTTTCCAAATTTGAATTTGTTATTTGATTTTGTGGCCGTCGGGGGTGCAATGGCTAGTGTGTGTGGCTCTTGTACATGAGAACGTAGGTTCGATCCCTGCTCTGACCACCTTACATTTCTTTCGACGACGGTCAGCTCGCTTAGTGATGGCGATACTATCGAGCCATGAAAAACGCTTCCCAAAATACCTTTCGGAATCCGCGTAAAACTGTAGTTTCCAATCGGTGGGTGTACAACCAGAAAGCGCACAGCTCACTGATTGTCAGAAGCTCTCCCCAGTTCCTTCTTGGGATGTAATGGGAAACCATTATTTTATTTGATCATATGTCAAAAATTCTCGTAATTGTCATATAAGGTTAGGTTAGAGTAATTGTGACCTTCTTCCATGGAAGGTCGTCAAGTAGCAGTGTTGCGGTTTGAATAGCCGCATTACCCTGGGAAAGAAAATAGGTAAAAAAAGGATGTGCCAGTAATATATAGAGGTTACCCGATTATTGCCAATCAATCGCGTTGCACAGCACTCTTAGAGGGCTTTCAATCTCGCTTTGTCTATCCGCATTTCCACTAGAACCTTTCTTGGCTAGTTCATCAGCGGCTGCGTTTCCGACTATTTCCGTATGACCTGGGTCCCACACTAGGAACAGTCTTAATATGGCGCCGATGCCGTCTAACAAACTCCTGCATTCACAAAATAGTATCGATGTATTCATCATTGACGATAGAACCCTTAGTGCGCTAGGTTGTCCCAGAAGATTCGTACACTCGTCCCAACTATTGTTTGATTTCGTAACTGATGACATGCCTCGGATATTGTCACTACTTCCACTTGCAAGATACTGCCAAAAACAGGGACACCGATTAATAGTATTATACCAAGTGAAGTTCAGTTCCACACTACTCCGCTCAGATTCTTTCACACAAGAACACGAAAAACCATATGTTGCTGGCGTATGCTGACGACATAGACATCATTCGGTGAAATTTGCGAGAGGTTACTGCAGCATTTTCAAGAATCGAAAAAGAATCAGCGAAGGTGGGTCATGCTGTTAATGAGGGCAAGACAAAATTGATGGTGTCAACGACTAGACAATCCTCTTGACTTGGTTCGCACTTGAACGTCGACAACCGATTTAATTTTGAAGTGGTAGATGATTTTATCTACCTTGGATTCGCCCTTGACAATGACAACAACGTCAGACTGGAGATAAATAGGAGGATTGTGATTTGCAAATAGATGCTATTTAGGGCTCAGCAAGCAGTTTAAAAACAAATCCCTCTCTCGACTGACAAAGGTCCAGCTATACCAGACTCTCATTTTACCAGTCCTGGTATATGGCTCCGAAACTTGGGTCATATCGCAAGCGGATGAAAATTCTCTTTAAAATATATGGTCCTGTTAAGAAAACGGCGAGTACCGACGGTGTTGACGTGGAAATCTCTAGGCGAATCAAATTAGAATGGATGAAGATGAGCCAGCGCGAAAGGTACCTCAATAATGTTATAGGGGATGGCGAGACACTTTTCCTGTTGAAATAATAACACCGTGAGGACATTTCATTAAACGTTATAATAAAACTGTATTAAAAGAAAACCTCAAATTGTCACGGACCGAGAAATGGAACAGAAACGTGTGTGAGGGTGGGGGGAGGGGGGAAGTAAAATTTAACTAACTTATATCTAAAAGAAAGAAGAAAGGCTTGGGAAATTAAGAATAGCGGAGAAAAGGGAAAGTAGAAGGGAAAGTAGAAGGGAAATTCCAGAGAAGGAAAAGGGGAAGCAGAAGTTAGGAAGCTTAGAAACTAATAGGGAAACTCACAGTAGAAATAATTAATATACTTTTAGTTTAATAATTTAAACAATTATTAACAGTACCCGATGGATGCAGAAAAAGAAGACGACCAAGACTCCGATGGAAAGACCAGGCCGAAGAATGCCTCCATATGCTTGGTGTTACCAACTGGCGTGAAAATGCGAAGGATAGAATCAGTTGGAGAAATGTGTTAAAATTAGTTTATATGTTTGTTTAATTAATATGTGTAAGACAGCTGACCTCATGAGGTTGTACAATAGTCAATACAGGTAAAGAAGTTCAGAAGACCCCAGCTCCCACTCATCTATACATCTTAGATGCATCCTTAAAAATATATATATGTATGTCACCATCGTGCAACGAGTGGTTCCTCCATCTTTTCTCTGCGGTATGATTGTTCCGAAGTTTTTCAGGAAGTTCCGCTACGGACTAGCATAGTCCGTGGTTTCATATATGTATGTGCCCACAAAATGCTCATAATCCTATTATGCCCATAGCTTCGTTGTGACCAACATTTCAACTCTTTAAGCCGTAGAGGACTATTGGCCGCTACTCTGTTAGAAAATTATTCAATTGGAAGTACATTGAGAGCAACATAGGGGCTCGTTCGTAATGCCCCTGTCAGGCAAACGCATGCTGATCTCTGTGCTGTTGACAGTTTTCTATCTTTCTCCAAAGCCGGCCACTATACCGATAGGTCAGAACCGGTTAAACCACCGCAGTGTACAATCATAATACCATCCATTGACTTAGACCAATAATGTTTTGTTTTGCCAAATGTTTTCTTACAAGTATAGAAGGCACCTTGCGCGTTCTTAACTCTCGGTATTTTAAAAAACACTGCTTTTTAAACAATAAAAAGGTCAATCGGATTATTTCCTCGGACCGAAAACCTAGGAAAGTCAATGGAATATAGTTGGGGTTTCCATAAAGAATGAGAAGAAACTTTAGTTTTCACAATTTGATTTATAATTGAAATCTGTAGAAATAACTTTATTCTAACACTTCATTACTTACTTACTTACTTATCCGGTCTCGGACAACCCCGGGGGGTCAGGGACCTTACAAAACGAAGATAACATATTTCGCCAACCAGTTCGATCTTTTGCTTTATCTCTCCAGTTGGCAATACCAAGTGTACGCAGGGATTCGTCAACCTGATCCCTCCAGCGGAGTCTTGGTCTTCCTATTTTTCGTCTTCCTTCGAGTTCGGTTTCGAAAAGCCTTCGCGCTGGTTCATCTTCATCCATTCTACTGACATGGCCTAGCCAGCGCAATCGCGTTATCTTGATCCGCTTAACTATGTCAATGTCAGGATAAAGCTCATACAGCTCATGGTTCATGCGTCGCCGATACTCGCCGTTGTACACTATAGGGCCATAAATTTTTCGGAGTATTTTTCTCTCGAAGACTCCTACAGATGTTTCGTCTGCACTTCATTACCATTTGATTTATTTCACTTGGTATCCCTTTTTCCCCTGGATTTCATTACCACCAAAGCAAAAGCAATGTACTAAAGTAGACAGTCAAAATATCTCTTGACTCTAATGGCAACAAACAAAACGAGTAAAGCGTTACGACTCTCTGCTCTCTCTGTTACTCTCTTCATTGAATATTTCAATATACGAGCAGGTTTTTGATGCAGTTATTATATATAACTATACAAATTCCTCCCATGGTTAGGTAAATTTGCATAAATTATGTAAAAAGTATACAATAATCAATATACATATGACGCTAGAGAGAAATGTGTTTGAGTGAATCGTGTCGACTTTTTGGTTCTCTTTTACGAGGGTTGTCAAATTGCGCACAACTTCTGGTTGTCTACCAAAATACTATCACCTGATTTGTTTTGTACTCCTAGTTCGATGCACGTTGGCAAATGTGCGAAAACGCCTTGAGCAACCCTAATTCTTCCATTCAAAAAGGATGTACAAGTAGAGAAGAAAAAACCGGTGCACTTTGGCAACCCTAGTAGAAGAGAACCAAAAAAGTCGACGCGATTCACTCAAACGCTTTTCTTTCCCGCGTCATAACTTGATTATTTCATACTTTTTACATACTTTATGTAATTTTATTTTAATATGGTTGGAATTTCTATAGTTAGATATAATAACATCATCAGAAAACTGCTCGTATATTGAAATATTCAACAAAGAGAGTAAGAGAGAGAGCAGAGAAACGACGCGCATCACTCGTTTTCTTTGTTGGCATTCCACTCCATGAGTAAATTTTCTTCTCTATATCATAGTTACTTTATGTTCCAGTCATTTTGTCGTTCTCTGTAGTATTATCTACGAGTACTCCAACACAAAGTAATTTAGACTCCCTCTCTTCATCATAATCCAAACTTGGTAATGGAAGCACGTAACCGCATATTATCACGGAAGACTGAATTCTACTTACTAGTTAATAGTCTGTCGTATGTGTCCTAGCGATCGGGGAAGATGAGCTTCCATTCACCCATGAATATAAGCCCCTCACATGAATATAACTCCCCCCTCCCCCTCCCATGAATACAACCCTGGTACGCTGTAAAATATGGGGCCCACCAAGAATCCCGCAAGAAGGCCGCTACCATGTCCCTAAAAAAATCGTTTCCGATTACATCTCATGAAGAGATTGGGGAGAAAATCAAATGTTGTACACAGGTTTGACGAATGAACGATATATACAGAATGTGAATCAATTTTTTTTTAAATACAGATACTGACTACTTTGATACTATATCATTTGATTTCTTGAGTATTATAATTATTTGGTAATAGTTAAAACAACTAATTTTGTTAGAAATGTCACATGTGACACTTCTCTAACTTATCACACCAACCTCGTTCACGCAACAGTACGAACTGCAATACATGAGGTGTTAACTTAAAATATGTTTGCTTGTACGTTTTATAATTTGATATTTGTTCAAAACAAAATTGACTGACTGAATCGGGATCAGTCTTATAATACGTAACGAGTGGCTTTCGTATCAAAGTGTTCGAGAGTACTCGTTTCATCTTATTGTTGGAACTTCGATTGTACCTACGATGAATCGCGTACAAGTACGAGCAAAGTGCGTGTTCGCAGACGATTTGTAATTCAGCTGTTTTCATTCGCGATACTGTATTTTAATGGAACAAATAGAGGCAAAATACTCGTATCTTTTTTGTGTTCGTTATAAATGGCCATTGTGGCTGGAGTTGGAGTTGAAATGTATGTGGGAAAATTTCGATTTGTCGATTTCCATTTAACATTTAATATAAGTAATATATTTTTTTCAGTTATTTTTACATTGGTTTCAACAAACTCATTATGCCAAAAATGTTCGATCAACTTTTACTTTTTTTAACTTTGAAATAATCATACAAAACTTAAGTACGATACACCGAGATAAAAGTCGTTGAAAATTATAGATTGTTTTGAATGCAACTATTTGAAATCAAAATACACAGGAATGTTCTACATTCCCCTTTCAAATAAAGTGAATTTGAATTCATTATCGAAATTCTCTGAAAATTTTTTTAGTTTTTTCAAAAATATTAAGTTCGTACTCGTATAATATTTGGAAAAAAACAAATGATAGCAATTTTGACGTGATTTCAGGGAAGTGGAAACCAGAATAACGACGACTGTATAAAAATACGGATTGCCCGTGTTAACTTCTCAGCTCGTGATGCATTGTGTTTATGTTAATCGATAGGTTTGGAATCACTTTAATTAAGCGATGTGGTTCTATCCGATGCTTTTCCATATATACAAGCCAGACTTGGTTTTGATATCGCCAGTATAGAAATGTAGTTTAAAGGGTTAATTACTAGCACTATCACCTACTTTCTCAATCGTGGTGGGTGAAGGGGTTTACATTTATGCTGTATTGATAAATAGATGATGTTAGTTTGACCTCCTTCATCGAGTATTTTGGTTTGACTATAGAATTTAACCTTCTAAATGACTTAACTCTTTGAATTGCATTTTTTCGCAGTGTCTTTCATATGGCAAATGATTGGCGAACGTGTTGCAAGAGAAGTAGATATTTATGTGTGGCTTTCAGTGATACCAGAGTTTTGTGACCATAAAACACCCGCATTGGCATTCCATTAGATCTTTATTATGGCCGAATACTTCTCGAGTTATGTTACCTGTCTGTGCTGTGTCTACTTAATCAGGAATGGAAATGGACATAACATACAGACGACATAACAATTGGATAAGTGAATAAATATGTACATGTTTACATATGTATACTCGTATGTATATATACGTCTGTATTATGTACATAAGCAAACATAAATGAGGTAGGATGGCTCGTTTTTAAACTGATAAAACATCGCTTCAATCGAGCCCTATCCGTCATTAGACAAGTTCGGACCCATTTTTCTGCCACCTTTGCGTGTTGATTTTTTATTCCCTGCTAAATTAATTTTTCGACCACTTTGTGTAAGGAGCAAAGCGATTTTAAGCGGGTTTCCATACAAAGTCGTCGAAAAAATTCTTTAGCGGTAAATAACCAACACGCTTATTTTGCCAACTAAAGAGAAGTGAACAAATTCAAAGTTGCGAAAGAAATAGCTTTGCGTAGATCAAGTCTATTGCTAAAGCCCCGTATTCAGTTCTTGCGAAACTTTTGTAAGAAATTTTGTCGTTTATCTCCGTATGGAAATTATTATTGCGGAGAGTTACCACCTATCTCTAATTTATCGTGCAAATAGTTAATGAATAATAAGCCTGTTTTTTATTCTCTGCTAAACTAATTTTTCGACCACTTTGTATGGGAAGCTAAGCGATATTAAGCGATTTTAGGCGTCTCCCCATACAAAGTCGTCGAAAAATTAGTTTAGCAGGAATTAAAAAAACAAGCTTAATTACTCGTCGCACTCCATTTTTATTTTTAACTCATGTGGAGTTAATTTTGTTTGTTAAAATAATTGAATTGCCAAAATTCCGGTCCCAAACAATTCCCAGTTGGAAAATTTGTCGTGAAGACATTGTCAGTAGAATTTCCTTAGGACAATGTCAGCAGGTGCTGAAACTTTATAGAAGACATTTTCATGACGTCACTAGTTTTGCCTTGGGTGACATAAATTGTAAAAAGGCTGACAATCTATATAAGACCGTCCTATTGAAATGTCAGCATTATGCCATGACCGACTCTTACTAATGCCAATGCTGAATATCGATAGAGAAAGTCTTTACTTTTTGTCAACACTTTCTAAAAATATATTTGAAAATTTATTCAAGAATACGCACATTTTCAGGAAATTATATGTATGTATGTATGTATTTATGGACATGAATGTATCCTTTTCTTATTATCAATACTTTTCAATATAATATTTATACTCGTATCAGTTTTTTATTAAATTAGAGGTCATCCATCACAAAGACTCTAATATAATAATTATATATATAGGAAATGACACAAGGACACCACATTTGGAGACGTTGTGGCCAACTGACTCTCTGGTGAATTGTGACTTAAGGACGACTTGTGTACATGCCATAAGGTAATCGCCACTACTGACAAACTGCGGAATATTCCTGCTGACTTCTTACCAAATGTATGAAAATGTCAGGGGGTGTCATGCAGTTTTTTATACGGGCGCGGATCGGTAAGTCAGCAGGGACTCTGACATATCACTTCTTAGCCACTGATGATGTCTTTAGGAAATTTCCGGCGCAAAACATGGGTTCAATATTACCAGATAGAGGCAATAGTAAACACCGTCCAACAAAGGAACAACAACCGAATTTCGTGTTTTTGTGGCAAACTAGTTGTGTTAAATACAATACAAATGTATACCAACGACAAAAGTCAACAAAAAAGTGAAAAATGCATTTAAATTCTTCAGTTCTACACTAAAACGACATGAAAAAGTTAAGTGAACATATTTTGTAACTCCACCTGGTGTAAGTTAATTTTAAATTTAATTTCTCTCATTTCCACAAACCTACTACGAAGAGTGTGAAATGAAACGTCAGATGAGAGAATAAATGTATCTATGTATGTATTAGTCTATGGTCATAATAAGAGTCAGCTATGACAAAGGGCTGACAAATCAATCGGACGGTCTTACATAGATTGTCAGCCCCTTCACAATTCATTTCACCTAAGTCAAAACTAGTGACAAGAAGATGTCTTATATAAATGTTGATCACCTACTGACATAGTCCTAAGGAAATACTACTGGCAATGTCTTCAAGACAAAATTTCCAACTAGGTGGTGGAAGAAGGTGTTAACGCATTTTTTTCAAAAACAATATTTTCCTTCTTTTAATGTTTCCATGATATCTCAGCGGCCAGCGGCGCATGAAAATTGAAGAAACCAAAATCCCGTTTTGACTCACTGCATTCTGGTCAGCGGCTGATCCATAATGGGCGACTCAAACATGATCATCCTGACAGTAGGTAAAATGCAAACCACGGTGGGCTGGGTTTGCCTCCCGCCACCGTGATATAGGCAATGAAAAAGCAAAGGAAAAGTAAACGGAGTTTTGTTGACGACCCTCGCTAACGCTATAAGGACTACGATTTACGAATATGTACCTGGAATGTGAGAACACTAGACAGGATGGCTGCCACTTTCCAACTGACGGATGTCCTCTGAAAATATAAAGCTGACATCACAGCTATCCAGGAAATGCGATGGACAGTATATGGTTGCACCGGAAAGAAAAACTGCGATATTTACTGCAGCTGCCATGAGCGAAACCACGAATTCGGGTGCGGATTTATAGTTGGCAAGAGACTGGCACACCTAGTTTCAAGGTTCAACCCAGTGAGTGAACGCATACCCACAATTCGCATCAACGCGAAATATTTCAACATCCCGTTAATTTGTGTGCAAGCACCGTTAGAGGATAAAGATGATCAGGTTAAAGAATCATTTTATGAGCATCTAGAGGAAGTATACTAACGCTGCCCTGACCACGACAGTAAGATTATTCTAGGCGATTTTAATGCAAAATTTGGAAAGGAAAGGAAAAAGGTCGAAAGGCCAGCCATCGGTAATCACAGTCTACATGATACCACTTCCAATAATGGAATAAGACAGATAAACTTCGCCACTGCAAATCACATGCTAGTTAGTAGCACACGACTCCAGCATAAGAAAATATATAAGGCGACCTGGTTATCTCTTGATCAGAAAACGAAGTACCAGATTGATAACTTGGTAATAGGTTTCAGATATTCCTCCAGTGTTATGGATGTACGTGTGATTCGAGGTGCCAATATCGACTCGGATCATTACCTGGTGGCTGGAAAAAGTTCGTACAAGACTGAGCAGGGCGAAAACTGCAAATACCGGAGATATCAAAGTCCTATAAAGGACCCAGAAGCGCAGTGAAAACACATCTCCCATTCTTTGGAAACCGCTGCAAGGACTGAACTTGGCTATCAAAAACCGCAGAAGGATAAGCCTGATGAACTGATGAAAATGACGCTGCACGTATGGCAACGAAACAGTCAGTTACAACGCGTGCTGCGAATGAGCGGTACAAGAAGCTGAGAAGGGAGGAAACCAACTATTTAGGCGGAAAAAATGTGCAGTGGGATCAGAGGGAGAGTGAAAAAACCGAATTATGCAGGATGAATCCTGAAAATTTTTCCAGGGGTAAGAAGATCGAATAACGGGGCTAATAATGGGCTGCCCTCCTGCAAGGACGAGAATGCGAATCTGGTGAATGATACGCAGTGCGTGCTCAAAAAGTGGAGAGACTTATATGTAGTATATGGCTGAGGGAATCTCTGCCTGACGATTGGAGTCTCAGTGTATTATGTCCTGTATTCAAAAAGGGTGATTCGTGTGTCTGTTTCAACTATCGCGGTATCAGTCTTTTATCCATCGCGTATAAGGTCTTGTCGAGCGTAATATGTGAAAGACTAAAACCAATTATTGAAAACCTGATTGAACCTTATCAGTGTGGTTTTAGACCAGGCAAGTCCACGACTGACCAAATATTCACGCTACGCCAAATCCTGGAAAAGACCCACGAAAAGCAAATCGACACATAACATCTCTTTGTCGATTACAAAGCTGCTTTCGATAGCCCCATACGGGGAAAACAGTACGAAGCTATGTCTGAACTTGGGATTCCGGCAAAACTGATCCGCCTCTGTAGAATGACGCTGACCAACACCAAATCAGCAGTGAAAGTGGGGAAAGACCTCACTGAGCTATTCTGCACCAAGCGAGGACTGAGACAAAGCGACACACTTTCGTGCAATCTCATCAACATCTTAATGGAGATAATAGCTCTGTTCGAGTACTTTCAAGAATCTACTTTTGAGAGCGAAACAACAATTTTACTCTCTTTATGAAAATTTGCAAATAAAGTGCGCGAACGACTTCCAGTAATAATTTGCAATGAAACAGCTGATGCCACATACATACATTCTGGCGTGTATTTCCATACCTTTGCTACTGCCACAGTTGTCCAATAATGACGTCGCCGGTTCACCAGAATTTCCTGAATGCCACTGCACATTATTGTTTTCCATTTTGTACTTACCTCTGTCGTTGTTAATTTATTTTTGTGTTTTGTTTCTTTACATAAAACAGCTGATTTCAAACAGCTGTTCTATCTTGCAATTTTATGTTGGCTACATCGAACTGTCAAAATTTTCGCTCTCTGGCTCTCATTTACTGGACTTTTGGAGTAAACGAACAGAGTTCAGTAAAAATTTGTACAAATTTCCACAAATTTTCGAGTACTCGAACAGAGCTAATAATGAGAAAGACTGCAGTAAATACGAAGAAGACCATCAACACGAAAAGCCATATGTTGCGTATGCTGACGACATAGACATTAGCTCTGTCTGCGTACACATATTTTGCATCATTTTGTGCAAAATGTTGCAAAATGTTGTCTGCATACTCCAAATCTCTTGCAGCGAGAGAGCCAAGAAGAGAATTTTTTGACAGTTGGAAGTTAGAGAACTTGCAAAATGTTCCTGGAGAAATTTCTACTTGCAAGATTTTGCAACTAGTTTGAACAGCTGTTTTTATTTACTGTTTGAATTAAATAATTTTTGTGAAATGAAAATAAAAATTGAAATTTAACAATGGCAGAGGTAAATAGTTAGAATTGTGTTGATTTTTAACGTTTATAATAAATTATAATAAACAAAACATTTTACTTCATGCTAGAAACGTGCAAATATACAGTGCGACCGTGCAACACATATGGTAAAATTCGTTTGCTTTGATATTTCAACTGTTTACACACCGATCAGCTGTCTTCTTGCAAGATTTCACTGGATGCTGCCTGCGTACTTTTTGAGATATTTTCAACCGAGAGAGTAAAATTGTTCTTACTCTCCCAAAAAAGTTACTGAGTATTTGCTACTGGAAAAGTACGCAGACAGACCTATTATTGGGCGAAATTAGCGAGAGGTTACTGCAGTATTTTCAAGAATCGAAAAGGAATCAGCGAAGGTGGGTCTTGCTGTTTATGAGGGCAAGACAAAATTGATAGTGTCAACGACTAGAGAAACCACTCGACTTGGTCCGCACTTGAACGTTGATAACCGATTTAATTTTGAAGTGGTAGATGAATTTGTATACCTTGGATCCACCGTGAACGGGAACAACAACGTCAGCCTGGAGATAGATAGGAGAATTGTGCTTGCAAATAGATGCTATTTTGGGCTCAGCAAGCAGTTTAGGAACAAATCCCTCTTTCGACGAACAAAAGTTCAGCTATGTCAGACTCTCATTTTACGTGTCTTGATATATGGCTCCGAAACTTGGGTCATATCGCAAGCTGAAGAAAAACACCTGGGAGTATTCGAGAGAAAAATTTTCCGTAAAATATATGGTCCTGTTAGGGAAAACGGCGAGTACCGACGTCACTGGAAGCAAGAGCTATATAATTTATATTCTGATGTGGACATACCTAGGCGGATCAAATTAGGCCATGTTATCAGAATGGATAAAGATGAAGCATCGCGAATGGTTTTCGATAATGTACCCGATGGAAGCAGGAAAAGAGGACGACCAAGACTCCGCTGGAAAGACCAGGCAGAAGAATCCCTCCGTATCCTTGGCGTTACCAACTGGCGAGAAATGGCGAAGGATAGAACCAGTTAGAGGAATATGTTGAAATATGTTTAATTTGTTTGTTTAATTAATATGTGTAAGACATCTGACCTCATGACGTTGTAAAATAGTCAATAAAAGTAGGAACTGCCAGCTGTGCGCTGTCTTTTTTCTTCAACAACAAAAATCAAAACTTGCGTGAATTTTCGGCAGCCTTTGTAAAGATAATTGACATATTTTTCATTCCAAGATCTTTGGGGCTTCCCTTTCCGATAGTCGGCCCCTGAGACAAACTATTACAATGAGATTCGAGGGGAAACATTTAAAACGAGGCATTCTAGTCGGAAGGTTTCATTGTGAAAAGTAAAAAATTGTTGGCGTTATTAGTTCGTACAGATATTTTGTCACATCTTATAAATGATTTTCAACTCTCAAGAGACGATTAACATACCACGAATTTACTCGTTAGTGTCGTTAGAACAATAGTACAAACTGCTAGAACACACATGCGCTAACACGCATTTAAAATGTCATTTCCATACCCAAATACATACATACATACATATGTACAAGCTATGTGTACAAGTCTTTTTTATGTAGGTGTGAATACACGTATATGTACATGTGTATGCATTCATTATTATACGATATTATTTTGATACTTACCAAAGGTGCGCTGGAATCGATCTGGTGAGGCAACATTGAAGCGATCAGGTGGGTTGAGATCTACTCCTACTGACTCTGTTGAATTTCGGATGTTGTATGCATCGTGTGTGAGTGTGTGTGTGTGTGCGAGTGTGATTGAATGTTGCATTCTAGTATTACGTGTTTTGAACTTGAGTTTGATAATCACAACAGACAACCAACAAAAGTCGGGGGCTTTTCCTTTATTATAAACGCAATAGAAACATATGTGGGGGTAACAACAACTAAGACCGACTTTCTCTGTAACAGAGACTGAAGTCGAAAGTGGTAGATACATATTATGTACTTATACATACATCCATACCTATGGACAATCCCAAGAATTCACTTGGTCACCATACGCCAAGCCAACAATATTAAGAAACTTAAACCATGTTTGTATCCAAGTGTCTTTTGTGTTTGAATGGTGCTACACCAAGTGTCATGCTACATATGTAGGTCTACTCGTACCATAACGTCATCGTCATTATGTACTATACAGTGTTTTCATTTCCACACAAATTCCAGGTGACGTTCGGTACATAGAAAAACGTAAATATGCACATAGTATTTATATACTTCTTCAAAACGACATTGAATGTCATATACTTATAAATTGTACATTAAAGCAACTCTTGTATGGTCCGAAAAAAGTGCAAAAGTTAACTCCCTTGGAAATGAACCTTGATTGTTGTATGGTGGTTACCAAAATATTACGGATCTATGGAACGCATCCAGTGTATAAAACCGTTTTTAAAACGTCTCTAAAAATTAGCCCCCGTATTCATAACGAAAACTTAGCCACTAAGGCTTAATTTTTTTAATTTAAACTCTGAATTATTTTGTAGGTTAATAGTTGATTGCTGTTTAAACAGCCAAAATTGGGCATTTAAACTGTGATCAAGTGACCATATGATTTTGACAGAAAACAACCAGAAGATCAAACACAAAGCTTTTTTAATTGTTAATGTGAGCAATTATAATCACCATCCTAGTTGAAATAACAATAAAACGTATCATTTAACTCGTAGTGCAGTTAGAACTTTATTTCTGCTCAAATATTTTCCAATTTCATTAAATATTTTGTATTTTATCACTTCACTTTTCTTTTGCAAATGGCGTCCGTTTGATGCATTGTAACGATTAGCCGATAAATGTATGAATACCGGTTGTTGTATGAATACCGGTTTACTTAACAAAGCACAGAGAAACTCTTTTCGCATTTAAAGTCATATCAAACATAAATCAAAATCAACTGATTACCAATTTAAGTAACCAGTTAAAAATTGGGCCGTGTCTAACTAGTCTGTGTTTTACACTTAGTCACTCGTTAGTCAAGAGTTGATTCCTATCTAGTGCATAACTATGTCTGATGATTGAAAACTGCAAACTTGATGAACACAGTTGACTGTAAGTATGTATATGAATTAAAAATAACACTGTGCGACACCAAAAAAAATGATGGGGCTCTGTCAACGGATTCTGGTAGAAAGGTCTAAAAAAAAATATACGTGTATCGGCGTTTTGCCAAATCTGATCAGAATTTTTTTTAGGGCGGGTCAAAGTTTCCGCCCCTCGGAACTTTCCTGCAACATATCGGCATGCAAAATTGTGTGTTCCTTACTTCTGAGGTACAAAGTATGTTCAGAAGTTTTATAGGAGAGATTCATATAAACATTTTTGTGGAACAAATTAACCCTCTAACTGTCACGTATAACCATAATTTTTACTTTTTTACTAGATAATAAGCAAAAACTAACTGCCTTCTAAGGGCTAAAAATGAATTTTGTCAAATTGCTGGTTCCATTAAAAATAGTCCACATAATATAATGAATTTTATCATATTTCATCTTTTATCTAGCACTTGGGCTAATATTTGTGTTTTCAAATGTTCGGACACATATAGTGAAATTTAATGGCGATAATGTTTGTTGGAGCAGTTTTTTGTGAGTTTTCAAAAAAAGTAAAAAATTATGGTTATACGTGACAGTTAGAGGGTTAATTTGTTCCACAAAAATGTTTATCTGAATCTTTTCTATAAAACTTCTGAACATATTTTGTACCTCAGAAGTAAGGAACACACAATTTTGCATGCCGATATGTTGCAGGAAAGTTCCGAGGGTCGGTAATTTTGACCCGCCAACCAAACAGAACTCGTTGACAGAACCCCATAATTTTGAAAAAAAATTTAATTTTGTCTCACAGTGTAATTAGTCAGATTATAGCCGGTGACTAACCATTTTAATTGGAATTTTTTTCAACATTTCGACAGAAACAATGTTGCACATATTGAAAGTATCCATGGAAAACCTTTCCATGGAAGAGAATGGTAAAAACAAAATGCTTTCCCATTACATCCCAAGAAGGGACTGGGACGAGCTTCTCACAATCAATGAGCTGTGCGCTTTCTAGTTTTACATTCGCCGATTAGGACCTACAGTTTTACACTGATTCCGAATGGTATTTTGAGAAGCTTTTTTCATGGCTCGATAGTATCGCCATCACTAAGCGAGCTGACCGTCGTCGAAAGAAATGTAAGGTGGCCAGATCAGGTATCGAACACACGTTCTCATGTGTAAGAACCGCGCACACTAGCCATTGCGCCAACGGCGGAAGAGAATTATTTATCTTTTTGGGAAATTTATATACCCTCACCTATCCTTTGATACGATAAAAAGTGTAGGCAAATTAGACTTAGGTATCATTGGACGAACTTCGATTTACATAGGAATTTTTAAGATGATTGAGCCTTGTTCGTCGGTCTAGTTGGCCAACACAATAACTGTTGTAGAACTTTACCGATCATAATGAAATTTAGACAGTGATTATTATTGGCGAAGTCTCAGTTTGGTATTGAAAATTTACCTTATGGCCACACCTCTTCTGGTAACTCTCATACAACTTTACAAACAAAAAAAGGGAATCTTGTTTTCATCTAAAGTTTGGTGACTAAAACCTTTCCCATGAAAACGGTCAAAGTTTACCGTTTTTTGAATTCTATCACTTTTTTTCAATGTTGTAGAAAATGTTCAATGTTTATTTAATTCCCGAACATTTTCTTGGAATTGATTAAGCTCAATCACACAAGTTTCACACTCTTAATTTAAAGGCTTAATTTGAAAGCTCATAGAAAATTTGCATATTAAATGACAAACATCGGGCATTTAAAGTTAATTTAAATGAAGAATTTTCAACTGTGAAACTCCAAACCCGAACCTTAAAAAATTTTAAATTTTGAAAAAATGGAATTTTAAATCTTTCAGATTTGTTACAAAAAATGTATTTACATGAAATAGGAGACCATTCTAATTACAAGGGTCGTTTTAATTCTTGTCGCACTGATACCATAGATAAAGGAAATAATAGATACTCGTATAGCGCGCCCATTGTCAACTTTGTTCACTAGGTACTGTCCTGTACTAGTGTCACTTTCACTGAAGTTTCCCATAATTCTCATTGACGTTTATTCAAAATTGTGGGAAATTTTTGTGATAGTAATTTAAACAAGGGATAATGTGACAAAATTTAAATGATTTTATATAATAGCATTTGTTTGTTATATAAAAAACTATTTCAAAGCCATGAGGCCGGTGTTGGGATATCAATAAGAGAAAACTCGTTACACCGCCCAAAGATTAGCATGCCGGAATGCCTTTTTAATTTAGAAACTTCCCCGCCCACAAACTGTAGCAACTTCTGTGGTCGCAGACGCCAACACCGTTAGAGTGTCTGAGGACTCTCAACAAGGAATGGTAGCTGAACTGGACGAAGGACCAATTTATTAGGACATAGTCGGTGGTGACATGGCTTTGCAACTCGATGGCCATCAGATATTCTACTTTAAGTAACATATTGTATTCTTGCCTCGAAGTGATATTTTTGTTGAAAATTATTTTTTCTTTTGATATGAAATTTTAGAATTTTAATGTCATATTTTTTTGGGAACAAAAAAAAACCCATTTATTGCTTTCAACGCCATCTATAAAATTACCCATTACACTAAAATTTTCCCAACACTTGTGCTTTACTTTATCTATGATAAAACCCGTCTATAATTTTCCGTACATTGTTTTTTTTAAATTTTCTGAATATTGAAAAAAATTATTTGAATTTGATTAATCGAATTTAATTATCGTTCTGGTTAAAAAATGGTTTACATGCTATCTATACTTGTGCTCTATCTCCCATTCCTGAGGATAGGAAATTCCAATTTACCTTAAGTGGGTGAATTTTAAGCTTAAATTCATTTATTTCTCCAGCGTTTGGTTTAAATTTTACAACTATTTGATATTAATATACATACGTACATTTTGTTTCCTAACATCTAATGATTAAACTTGGATTCTATTCACTTTACATAAATTATATCGGCCAATAGCCAGCCCATATACATTGTTATTTTGGATTTGACATTTTGTCCTTATTTTTGTTTATTATTTCGGGAAAAAGGAGACTTAAAACCCGGACCTTTGACAAGTGGGTGAATACCATATGGTACCATATATACTATACTACTTTTCTTTTGCACTTAGAGGGCGCATCAATAAGTCCGAGACTTTTTGAATGAAATAGTTTATTTATTATTTTTCAACATAATCTCCTTTTAGCTCAATACACTTAGTTCAACGTTTCTCCAATTTTTGTCTCCCTTCCAAAAAATAGGATTTTTCGAGGTCCATAAAATAGGCATTTGTTTGATCAATAATTTCATTGTTGGAGCTAAATCTCTTTCCACCGAGCCATTTCTTTAGGTTTGGAAATAGGAAATAGTCACTGGGGGCTAAATCCGGAGAATATGGCGGATGAGTTACCAAAGCGTAGCCCAATTCCAACAACTCCAAACAATCCTTTGAAGTTGTCACACCATAACGTTTATGGTCTATTAAGATCAAGCGCGGCACCCATCTTGCAGACAGCTTTCTTAAACCCAACTTATCATTTAAAATCGAAACCACACTGCCATATGAAATGACTATCTCACGCACTTTTTCTCTTTGATCGGCCAATACCATATCGTGGACCTCAATATCGTATTGACCTCAATAGGCCGTCCAGAACGTTTAGCATCATTTGTACTTGTGCGACCACAACTAAAGTCGGTAAACCACTTTTTACCATTGAAATCGATGGTGCAGAGTCCCCATAGTAGTTATCAAGGTTTTCCTTGGTTTGAATGACGTTGTTTTCCGCAAAAAATAATGTTTAATGAGCACTCGAAATTCACTTTTTTCTATTTTTGAAAAAATTCACGAGGTTGTATGTTTTGAACAGCTGTTAAACGCAAAGTAAACGACGGAACTTCCTCTAAATTTGACAGTAGTCTATTAACAGGTGGTACTTGATGGGAGCAGTGTTGCATTTCATATAACTGCGAGGGAAGTTCGAAAAGTTACGGACTTATTGATCGGACCTCTATATAAATTATAATTAAATCTGCTTTGTTTAAATTTACTTATAAGGAATAAATTAATTTATTTAAAGTTAGTTAGTTAGTTTATTTAAAGTTACTTGTTTGAAAAGAGGGATGCGATGCAGATTGTTCTAAAAGCACTCTGATCCTTCCCATGTCAGTAGACACACACTTAAGACGCTGATTCGACCTGTTGTGCTATTTATGAAATTCTTAAGATATTCCAGTCCATTCCCACAAGTTTGGTCATGTCCGGTATCGTACTATCCGAAAGATATCTGGATCTAGCTTGTGTGAAGGCCGGAAAGTGGCATAAGAAATGCTCCATCGTCTCATCGTCCTCCATGCATGCCCTGCGCTCACTATTCGCCACTAGTCCAATACGGTACAAGTGGGCCCGTAATCCCGAATGTCCCGTTAAGACTCCCATAATTTTGCTATTTCAGGCTTTCCCAGTTTCAGCAAACCTTTTGTCCTAGATCCAACTGGGTGTACCCATAGGATCTATGTCATCCTGCCACTTGGCTATGTGAGCCGATTCCGCACATTTACCCAACTCAGCCTTCGTCACCCCAAAAGATTTCGCGCCGGTTCACCGTTTGGAGTTTCCTGGCTTTAGTTGCCAGGAGGTTCGCACGTTCGTTGCCGATTATTCCACTATGTTCCGGCACCCAGATGATATTGAGTCTGCCTTGCGTGGAATAATCGTTATATACCTTCCTAAAGTCAAGGACCGTTCTACATTTGACAATTTTCGATGATATTGCCCTGGTTGCCATTTGACTATCCGTGAATATATTCGCTTCGGCTGGGTTTGTACGATATTATCGCCAATCCATTTGATACACTCCGTAATTGTCCAAAATTCCGCTTGAAAGTTCGTATTGATTTTCAATGAAAAATTCTTGACCCGTTCTTTCCCTAGCTTTGATCCATCCGTGTAACCGCGGTTCCATTTGGTGATTTGCCAGGGTCCCATCCTACCAGGCGTCTCTAGATGGCGTTAAAGTCACACAATTCGGCTTAACCCATAATCACCATACATACGATGGTACGTACATGTGAATGCAAAAGAAAATTAAAGGGTTAAAAATAATTTATTGTTAAACACAATACAATAAAAGTGAATACATTTTTAAAAACAGAAAAAAAAATTTTATTCCTATACAACTATAATATTATTTTCAAACAAATTCCAGAAAAGAGCCGCAAAAATTTACGACGCAGAGAGAAAAAATCCGTCGTCGTCTGAAGCGTGTCTGGTTCTGTTTGGACTCTAAGATGACGATGAAAAAAATCTCTAGCGTCTAAACGAAATGGGAGAGGGAGGGTCTGGCGACTTTAGTTGATTTATTCTCTCCGCGTCGCATATATTTGCTACGCTCTTTTCTGGGATTTGTTTGAAAGTTTGGAAAATAATATTATAGATTAAATTGTTTTTACTGCTTTTAAACATATTTGATTCACTTTTATTGTATTTTATTTAAAAATAAATAATTTTGAACCCTTTTCTTTTATTTTTACCTTTTTTTACCTTTTCTTTTTTATCTTTTCTTTTATTTTATTTTGTATATATGTGTTGGTTAATCATCCGATTTTCACGAAAATGTGGCAACTTCGTTCTCTCAATTGAGAGATTTCGTGAGAGCGCCGCCAAGGAATTAAAAAAGATTTTATTCTAGCGGCAAATGTTTTATTTGTTGTTGTCATTCTAGTAACCAGTGTTCAGTGAACGAAGCCGACCCATAATTATCGACGGCGTTGAATCAAGAAAAAGTTAATCCACGGCAGCAACAGAATTTTTATGTGAATGTGATTTTTCGGCAGACTCATCTCATTGATTGTGTAAAAAATTTGGATTTTTTTTTGAAGTTCAGGCTTTTAATCTATGTTGTCACTGTCTTATTGAGGCCTCTTTCGGTTGCGCGAACTCTCGCTGTTATTTCCTGTTCCCGTATTTGTTTTACCTCCTACAATTTTCTTGACTCGTCCGCCAGAATATCAATGGGTATCATTTCTGCAACTGTACATGCGACTTCGTTGGATGTCGTGCAGTAATCGCAGCAGACCCTTAAGGCACTCCTCCTCTGCACCGATGAGATTTTCCTCCTGGAAGCAGCACTTAGGAAACTTGACCATACTTGTGCTGCAAATATGTAGCAGTGAGGAACTGACCACTCTGGATATCATAGTTCTCTTATTCTGCCGATTTATCTCGGACATACTCTATATTTTTATTAAATGTTAGTCTCGACTCTATCATTACTCCTAGATATTTTAGCTCATCCTTAAATGATATCCACTGGTGCCCTATATTTATTTTTAGCGTTTCCTTCCTTCTACGACTATTTATCAGTACAACTTCCGTCTTTTGCTCCGCTAGCTGGAGACCGGCTTTAATCAACCCAGACCTAATAGCGTTTATCGTCTCATTTGCGTATAGTTCCACCTCATCGATGTGTCTTCCACTGCTATGTATGTAGTCAGCAAACCCGATTATTTTAGACTCGTCTGGTATTTCTAGTGTTAGAACTCGGTTGTACATAATGTTCCAGAGCAGTGGTCCGACATCCGACCCCTGAGGGACTCCCGCAGAAATATCATATGTTACAGGTCCATCCTCCCTTTAATAGCTTAGTTTCCAATTACTAAAATAGCTTGAAATTATCTTCGTAAGGTATGCTGGGACTCCCAGTCCATAGAGTGTATCAATTATGCGTTGAAAGTTATCAGAATTGAATGCATTCTTCACATCTAGTGTGATAACCGCACAGTACTTATTTAGTGATCCCTTGCCTTCTACAGCCTCTTTTGAGTCACCATCCGAATGGCATCTACCATCGACCTTGCTTTTCGGAAGCCGAATTGTTTGTCTGACAAGCCACCACTATTTTCAATCACAGGTCTGTTGTAAATAATACTCTCCAGTATTTTGCCCATTGTATCCAGGAGACATATTGGCCGATATGACGAAGGGTCTCCTAGGCGTTTGCCCGGTCTCGGAAGCAACACTAATTTTTGCAATTTCCACGGACCTGGGAATGTGCATTCTCTAAGGCACTGATTTAGGAGTAACAAAAATATATCCGGATTGATCTCCACTGCCGTTTTAAGCGCCTTATTTGGTACCGCATCTGGACCTGGCGGTTTGTCATCTCCAAGTTTACGTATAACTCTCATAATTTCCTCTGAGGTCGCGAATGGTATTTCGTCCGTCGGTGGTAATTCCGATACTTCGGTTTCACGCACAGCATGTCTAGAAAACTGTGGACACATTTTGTCTAGAAGTACGGGGCATGTTAGTTCGGTTGACTTTTTGCATTTCAGTGTTTTTCAGTTTCAAAATCTCGGTTTTATTTAGTACTGGACATCTGACGGAAAAATAACTTAAACCTAACATTAATCTTTCAACACACTACTTTCTATACATTTAATAATATTTCTAGAACTATCTTAATCTACCTTAATATGCTTACAATGTTTGCATACCTTTCATACCATACTTATTTAAACCCTCTACCTGCGAAGCAGTACCCCCAAAGCTGTACTATTAAAAGGGGTTAATCAACATTACTACAAACTAACTACAAACTAGGGATTAGTATCTACTATTTACATTTTAAAACTACTATTTACACTTAAAACTACTATTTACATATATATATACACAGGGTAAGGTGCGGTCACTGAGCCACATTGTAGACAGTGTCGCCAATATCGATCGTCCCTATTCTCCTATGGTAGAAGAGTAGCCTATTGTCAACAAAAAGTAACCCGTCCCTATTCAGTCCCTCCAGGCCAATAGGCGGTCTATAATTTCCCTCAAACTGTCCTCCCAGATTCCCGTCATGGTCCAGACTATGCTCAACTAATGCGTTGTCCAAAGAGGCCGACCTCTCCAGAAAAGCCAACGCACCCCTAACTAAAACTACGTCTATTCGGTCAAAATCGACCATGCTGTAGATTTGTCTACAGGATGGTATAGTCCACGAGCCATCGTCAGCTCTTATCCTCCGCAAACCCAAGCAACTTGAAAGAATGCGTCTTTCCCATACTCTAAGCTTCTCCATCTGGTGGGAAGAGATCCCAAACCAGACTGGGAAGGCATAGGATATTATAGGCCTGATGATCTGTCGGTAGATCAAAAGTCTAACTTCGTTCGTCAGTCCCTCACGGCACCGGAGCACATTGAGGTAACTCGCGAATATTCCCTTCACTTTGGCCCATGTTCGGTCAATGTGTCGGTAAAACTCGAAATTCGTCGTGAATAGGACTCCAAGGTATTTAAGAACCTCGGTATTTCCTATTCGGGCGTTCCCAATCCAAAGATCAGGTACGAATGCCCTCGCACTACGAAACAGCAATCGCCGTTTGCCCTTGATTATAATAGCCTCACATTTGCTAACGTTCAGCTTAAGCCTCCACTTGTCGAGGTATCTCGACAGAACCTCCAGGTACTCATTAACCCTGGAGTTTGTGTTTCTGGCTCTTGCACCCGTCATGGCAACAAGTAAGTCGTCAGCATATACCAGTAGCAGCCCACCGTCAGGCGGTTCTGGTAAATCACTGACAAAGATGTTGTAGAGTACAGGTCCCAGAAGTGAACCCTGGGGCACTCCCGCCACAACATCTCTAACGCTAGAGTACGCATCTCCGACCTTAGTGCGGAATTTGCGCCCCTTTAGGAAACTAGCCACCATCCTACAGGTGTCCATATCGAATCCTAATCTCACCATCTTGTATAAGATTCCGTCCTGCCAGACAGAATCAAATGCTCTGGCTATGTCGAGACCCACCGCTATGGTGGCATATCTCTTATTCAACGCTCGAGTCACATAGTCTCCGAAGACCATGAGCGCATGAGACGTTGAATGTCCTCGCCGAAAACCAAATTGATTATCTTTGAGGATCCTCTTATCTTCTGCCGTCCTGACAATCCTAGTTAAGATGAAGCTCTCAAGTAGTTTGCCCAAGGGCGACAGAAGCGAAATCGGCCTGTAACCCCCACTCCTTTTGTGGTCCGCACCCGGCTTTGGTATAGGAATCGTAACTGATTCCTTCCAAGCCGCCGGGAAATATCCCAAATTCAGGCAGTGGTTAAAAAGCACCGCCAGAAAGTTCCAAATAGCAGCATTAACCCGCTTAAGGACTATATCCGGTATCCCATCCAATCCGCAAGATCTACGATTAGATCTCCACCGCAACGCGTCACCAACTTCGGCAGGTTTTATGAAGCCATGCCGACGCCAGCGTCCCTCATCCACGCAAAACGACCCGTCTGCCATGGCGTCTTCTCCAAACGTCATAGCTGGATCTCCATCCGTCAAGCGCAGAATCTCACCATCCACGCCAAATGTGCCGCCCCTTGCACCACCGCTCACCGAAGGAGGATTTCCCTGAATGCAATCAGCAAGGTGGTTAGCCTTGTCGTCGTCGATCACAATCGGGGTATCGTAATCATCCAACATGTCAGGAATCGGTCTCCTGACACGTATGCCCGCAGCGGTTTTCACCCTCCGACAAGTCCCGCTGTTTACTCTAATACCACGCAAGAACGCCGCCCTGCTATTTTGCTCAAACTCTCTTATGGATCCCTGGATGATCATGTCGAGATTGCGCACTATAGCCCGAACCGATATAGCCCTACCAGGATCTTCTGTCCTGACGATTATCCGCCGAAGTCGCTTCTTCTCCCGTATAAATTCCAGGATATAAGGGGGAAGTTTGCGGAGTCCCATAGGTCCCGTAGGAACCTTAGGGATAGAGGCCTCGATAGCCCCACGGAAAGCCACGCCCACAGATTCAACACAAGTGTCGATTTCCGCGCTTGTGACATTCCTATTGATAGGGAGTTCGCTCCCTCTCAACCCTCCATCAAGTACCCGGTTGAATCGCCGTCGATCCATCCGGTCAAAGTCGTAAAACGTAGGTAGTCCGCGATGTCCGAAATCCCCCCGCTCCAGCAGCAGTTCCACGGCCATATGGTCCGACCCGCAATCATGTGTCGCCAATCCGCTCCCCCCGGTGTCACGTAAAGCCACCCCCGATGAGACCAGAAATTGGTCAATATACGTCGCCGATGCAGTACCTATCCGAGTTGGGCCACTCGTTGGTACTACAATAATATCGGGGCAACCAGTTAGGAATTCCTGGATTGCTCTGCCCCTAGTGTTCGTCCTGTCGCCCCCCCAGCTAGCATGGCTAGCATTAAGGTCAGCTCCTATCACTAAATCACCTTGGCCAGCTAGAGTCACAAGTGGCTCCAGCAGTTCCATGTCAAATAGACCGCCAGGCCTGAGGTATAACGATACCACAGTCAGCGTAGACCCATCCCCCCTGTGAATACGCACGCACGTATTCTCAATCTCGCCAAGATCCAATAACACCCTTTCGTGTTGCATATTGTCCTTGACAAAAACAGCGGTGCCGCCACCCTGGCGCCCGCATCTGTTCTGCCGATGAACTACAAATCCCTTGAAGCTCAACTTGTGAGTAGCGGATAGTTTATGCTCAGCTATCAGAACTATGTCCGGTTTAAGCCCGTCCATAAAAACCCTGAAATAATGTCTCCTGTGGATGGACACAAGAGAATTAACGTTGGCAAAAATGCACTTAACGTCTCCGGTCATTTGAGAGAGCTAAGAAGAACCCAAACAAAGCCTGGATTTTTTCAGCATCGCTAGAAAGTTTAGCGTAACCAGCCGTAAGACGGCCAATCTCGGTCATACACGAGACCAAGTCCCTACCGAAAAGGCGGCGACAATCGCCATCCGCCAAACCAAGCTCACCGGAGTTAACTCCAGAGTGAGCCGGTGCTCGAGCAAGTGTCCTGGGAACAGCACCTGCTGAGTGGGCGCCTAACGCCGAAGCGAAGGAAACACCCTTCGACACCACCCCACTGTTGCGTGGGAAGGTTCGCACAACCTTTGGTGATTGTGCTCTCGCCCGCTTGGCGAGGAAGGCCTGGCGCTTTGGGCAGCTCTTAGAGCTAGCCACATGGCCGTCGACCTCACAATTTGCGCATTTCAGCGTATAGCCTACTACTCGCGATACCAGACCCGTGACAGGGTCGGTAGCTGGCACCATTTTCACTTCCACTTCCTTTGAAGGGATAGTGCATTTGCCGGGCCCATGTTCGCCACTGCATTTTACACACCGAAATGGCATGCCGCAGTTGGTCGAAACATGACCGAAGCGCTGACAGTTGTGACACTGTGTAACTCGCTTCTTATTGTCCTTACGCACTGTCACGCGACAGTGCAGGATACCCTTCAGGCGATAAAAGCCCTCAAGGTCGGAGTCGCGTGACAAGTGGACTAGCCACTTATCACGGCTCAATTTCGTCAAACGCTGAATATTCAGCTTTAATGTGAGAGCCCCAAGGTAGGTTCTCACATCGATCTCGTCGTAGGTGGTCGAAAGACCACAAATTACCACCGAAACGGGGGTCAACATCTTCGGGGTGTACGTATAGTACTTGAAGCTTTGCTCGCGCAGCATAAGCTTCAATTTTTCGTAGTCCTCTATCGAGAGGGTACTGAAATTCATCGATCCACTATACAAGCGGATAATAAAATTGCCATGTCCTATGGCTGTCCGCGCTTTCTCTGTCACTAACTTGACATTGGCGTGATATACCGTTATTACCGGCACCTTACCCTTTTTCTGCACTGGTGCATTTTGCACCGCTGGTCTACCGCCGTTGGGGCCCATCACGCCCTTGCTGGTGGTTGCCTTCTCAGCTGGTCTACTGCCGTTGGGGCCCATCACGCCCTTGCTGGTGGTAGCTTTCTCCGCCAGAACCGGCTGTGTTCTGGCCTTCCGCGCTGGCGATGCACGGGTGACGTCTGCTCTAGCTGGCGTGCTCAGAGCCTTCTGTGCTGGCATTGCACAGGTGACCAGTGCTGACGGTGCACTGACCTCTTCCTCCATGGCTTCCTCGAATTCGGACTCCAGGTCCGAAACTGGCAGCCCTTCCTTCTCATCAAACATCCTTTCAACTTTAGTCAAGTTGCCCTCAATTTGCGGTTTTCCTCCATGACACTATCATATTTACTTTGGATGAGCCGCATCTCCTCCAAAATTTTCCGGTATGTGGAGCTCGGAATGAACTCCTCATCCACCGACCTCTTCACTCCAGCCATATGGCCGCTTTCGATAGCGGCCTGCTGGTTCAATTCAATTCAATTCAATTTATTGGTCCTAAAATTCAATGACAAAAAGTTTCTTAAAGATAACTTAAATCTATCCTTACGTATTTCCCTACATTTAATAATTTTTACAGGACTATATACTTCACACTAACTTAATTGTAGAAACTACATACAAAACAATCGTAACGAAAAAACTAAACAGTCTACTGCCCACTAGAGGCTTCCCCAAAAAAGGACTATTAAAAAGGGGAGAGTTCAACAAACTAACTACTAAAACTTAAATTACTAATATACAAACTACTATTTACAAATATTTACACTATATACATATTTACAACCCTACCTACGGTAAGAGGTGCCACTACTGGTCCGTAATATACACTATGTCGTCCAGGTCAAAAGATCCTATCCTCCTATGATAGAATAGGAGCTTGTCATCAACGAAGAGGAGTCCGCCTCTATCCAAGGTCGCGAGGCCAACCGGCGGCCTATACCCTAACTCAAGAAGTCGCTCCAGGCGCTCGTCCTGGACCAAACTCTTCTCGACCAGTCCATTTTCCAGAAAGGATGCCCTTTCTAGAAATTTTAGTGCCCCTTTAACAAGGTACACGTCTATCCTGTCAAAGTCGGCCTTCCTGTACAGCGTAGCACAGGATGGCCTTCTAACCGAACCATCGTCGGCTATCCTCATTTGTAAGCCCAAGCAGCTCATGAGGATACGTCTTTCCCATCTCCTAAGTTTCTCCATCTGGCTGGAAGATATTCCAAACCATACAGGGAACGGCCTGCTGGTTCAATTCAATTCAATTCAGTTTATTGGTCCTAAAATTCAATGACAAAAGTTTCTTAAAGATAACTTAAATCTATCCTTACGTATTTCCCTACATTTAATAATTTTTACAGGACTATATACTTCACACTAACTTAAGTTGTAGAAACTACATACAAACAATCGTAACGAAAAAACTAAACAGTCTACTGCCCACTAGAGGCTTCCCCAAAAAAGGACTATTAAAAAGGGGAGAGTTCAACAAACTAACTACTAAAACTTAAATTACTAATATACAAACTACTATTTACAAATATTTACACTATATACATATTTACAACCCTACCTACGGTAAGAGGTGCCACTACTGGTCCGTAATATACACTATGTCGTCCAGGTCAAAAGATCCTATCCTCCTATGATAGAATAGGAGCTTGTCATCAACGAAGAGGAGTCCGCCTCTATCCAAGGTCGCGAGGCCAACCGGCGGCCTATACCCTAACTCAAGAAGTCGCTCCAGGCGCTCGTCCTGGACCAAACTCTTCTCGACCAGTCCATTTTCCAGAAAGGATGCCCTTTCTAGAAATTTTAGTGCCCCTTTAACAAGGTACACGTCTATCCTGTCAAAGTCGGCCTTCCTGTACAGCGTAGCACAGGATGGCCTTCTAACCGAACCATCGTCGGCTATCCTCATTTGTAAGCCCAAGCAGCTCATGAGGATACGTCTTTCCCATCTCCTAAGTTTCTCCATCTGGCTGGAAGATATTCCAAACCATACAGGGAACGGCCTGCTGGTTCTCCATCACTTTAGGTCCCTCGCTAAAGTGAGAAGCGAAATCCGCAATAGTAGGCACGGATTTCTAGGCCAATCAGCGATCAGCCAATCAGAACGCTTTATTCTCGCGTTCGTTTCCTAAGTCTGCATTTCAGTGGTGCTGTTACAACTTTATATGCAGCTCCCCATGAATTTGATTCGGCTTCTTGACAGATTTGCTTGAAGCTTTCTCTCTAACTTTTTCTAATTGCCTTTTTTTCTGTAGCTGTTTTGTATAAATCCGGTCTGCCCTACCACGCTAGCTACGACGTCAAGCCATTAAAAATGTTTTCCTCAGAGTGTTTATCTCGTCATTCCACCAGTAGTTTGGTGGTCTAGATTGTGTCAGTCTTCTACGCGGCATTGAGACATCGCATGTGATCTTTAACCCTGAAGCCATCTGTGCCACCATGTCCTCCGCTGTGCCACTTATGGCTTGCGTTGGAAATGCTTCAAGAAAACATCCCTCGTCCATCTGTCTTGACGCCCAACCCGTGGATCTGGTGTCATTTCTCCTCGGTGTATTTAGGCCACTTTTCTCCTAGCGAATCACAAAGTAGATCGGCTGGTTGTTGTTGTTGTTATAGATTGTCTGTTTCCACTCGTTCGTCCCTCGAAGATATAGAAAAACAAAAATTAAGTGTAATTCCCCTATGTGTCAATGGATGTGGCGATGGGGAGCTGGAGAAATTGTGCCACCTCCAAGGGTCTGTCCCATAGGTCCACTGCGCGCAAGTCAGTAGGCCTATCAGGACAGCTAAAAATGTGTGTAGTGTCATGAGGGCTTTGTAGGCAGTGTGGGTGGGCACTGATCTAAGGTGCCTGGGATTATTGTTGACCTGTATGAGTTCAGAATAGAACTCAAACCAGATCTAAGCTGAACCAGAATAGTTCTGGTGTGCCTGGGCAGAAGCCTCTCATTATTCGAAATTGCTGGTGGGTGTTCATTAAGGCCCCTTTTGCAGGAGTAGCCATTTGACGGCAGATGGAATGACGTCTTGGATGTCCGCGCAGTAGCGCCTGATGTCCTTCCGGATGTGACGAGGAGGTGGATCCTGCATCAGAATATGATGGTTGGGGTGACTGGGCAGATGACAAGCCAGAAGAAACTGTCTCGTATACAACACATTATGTTGTTGCACTGGCAGTATCTTGATCTCGTCATGTGATGAATGATCCACGTTCGTCATTTGTCGCTGTGGGTGTAATGTTCACTAACCCTCCAGCCATCGATTCTTCTCATCAGGGAACTGCTCATGAACGTTAGATCAATTACAGATCCTCTACCTGGGGCCCTGAAAGTAAACGTATCTCCTTCATAAGCCAGCACTAAAGGCTCATTTAGACTACTGACAGATTTTGACACTCGTCAAAATTTTCTGACACAACATTTTGAACTAGTTTTTACACATGTCAAAATATTTTGTCAGAAAACCTTGTCAGTATTTTGTCAGTATTTTCTGACAGCAATTTTTGAAGTTTCATCAGAATATTTTGAAAGCCGTTTACACTACTGACATATTCTGTTTATGTTTACTGACCAAATTCTGACAATTGTTCTCAGCTGATTTTCATTTGCTTTGTCCACACATGATAGCAAGTTATTGTGTTTCGGAAAATGTATTTGGTTTGCTCTCAGCTGCAACAGTTGTCCTTGCGGTTTGTGTATTGCATAATTTTTTAAACAAACGAAAACTGACAACATATGTGCAAGCAAAGGATTTCGACCAAATCAATTCCGATGGGACAGTTACCGAAGGAAGACGGCGTCAGGAAGTGGGCGAAACAGAAATAATGGCTATCTCCTATATCTATTCATTTACTAACATATTTTGATAACATGTCAAAATACTGACAGTCGTCAGAATTCTGTAAGAAAATTTTGATGACTGTTTACACGACGTCAGTATTTTTGTAAAAAAATTTGACAATAACGTGTCAGAAAGTTTTGTGTCTGTAAATTCTGACATTTACACGTTACTCACACATTTTGAAGAGCCTTAAATGAGCCTTAAGTCAACGTTTGAAGTGGCTTCCATAAGGGGTTTGCCCCTTTTGATCGTTCATCTACTTCCCCTTTCAACGGCCCAAGCATTAAAGTCACCCGCTATGCTGCTTCGGCTTGTGTTCTGCAGCATCTCTGGTTATTTTGTACAACATGCGCTCAAATTCTCCCAGAGATGCGCAAGGTGGGCTGAAACAGCTGTATACGTATATTCCACCGATTTCCGCTCTGTCAAAACCATCTTCCGAGTTTGCAGCCACACCTTCTATTGCACGGTTTCCACATGTCCATATTGCCACCTTCACCGTTTTATAAGTTACCCAAACGCTGCTATCCAGCCGGTTGGAGAAACATGTTATACTCATTTTCTAAGGCCCTTTACTCCTCTGGGTTATTTGAGGTCAGAAAAATAAGTAAGTTTGATTATTTTCTCTTCTTTTACTAAATATAGAGCTACTTCAATTCTGTAATTATTAAAAGAATCGAAAACAATCGAACTACATGGTCCTAAAACATAAGCAATTAACGTGGATGGCAGAGGGTGGCTGTTTCTGTGGAAATGCCCATATCTAAAAATTCGAATAATTACATTAAATTATATGTAGTTAAATTTAATGAGATAAAATCGTTTGAAACCCTAAATTGTTTGCAATTTTGTGTTAAACATCAGTTGTGGAAAGCTTTTAAATATTTGTACATACGATAGAAGATAGAACTGTGTACAGATTAAACACGAAGCTTAAACATCTTACCTGCAAAAGGAGGTACACAACAAAGAGGTCGAATCGGAGTCCGGAATTCAAGAACAGAATGCATACTACTCGTACACGGCTATTCATTTATAAGTTATGATAATTTTTTATGGAAATCAAGTATTATTTTGATTCTCTATTACTAGTTTTAAGATTCATAATCAAAATCGCATAAAAATCTTAGATGGTGCGTATTCATTTTTAGCAAATTTTTTAAAATAAATTCAAGTAATGAGTATCGCAACGTATGCACGTATGTATTTCCATATCCAATTAGCAGTTTCCAAAGATATTATCATATTATGACAATACTTGTTTTCTTACTATTGAGGGGAGGGGCAACGTAGCAGTTCCATCGACATCATAGCCATCACCATCAAGTTGTAATTATTTGTTTAAGCCACTATAGTGCAGACTGGTCCATTCATTAGTGTGCATATAAATATAAGCCATACCGGTTTGCCAAAGAGCGATAAAGTTGTCTGTCTGTCTGTCCTCCTCCGATTCATTCATAAATTCTGATTCAAATTAAAGTTTGTGCTAAATGCGCGCTTGTGTGGTGGTTGTCATTGATTATGCTCAACTTATGAAGCAGCAGCACAATATGAGCAGGCGCAGCACCTGAATTCGATGCGAGTTATCAATGAATTTTCGCATAACACACTTACTTATCTCTACCAGTTAATGAGTTGCGATGATATTTCGAAGAAGCCTTTACAACTATGTATTCTATATGTAGTATTTACATGGTAAATACACAGGTAGGTTTTTATACTTCGCCCACCCTAATAGAGCCGTTACCTACCAGCATTTCGTATAATTATTTCACCACCAAACGAACAACGCATGCGAGTTGTTTACAAGTTTGGAAACAATTAAAAGTGGTTTCAGTTTCTTCATACTCGTATGCACATACATACATATGTGTTTGTTTTTCATTTTCAGTGGGTGTCTGGGGATTTCATTCGAAAACTTGAGCTTGGCTCTTGGTGGCAATCGTTTGTTCGCCTTATCTCACTTGGACACTCGGTGTATGCGACGACTGTGTCATTTGGAATGAAACAACTTGGCACAACCTGTTTGACAGTGAATAGACGCAATTTTCGAGTATCAGTAATAAAAACAAAAGCAGCACCTGTGGGTTGCACCTACGCTTCTTGGGGCGTTTAAGCTTGATTCTTGTTGGATGGCATAGTTTTTCGATTATATTGTGGGACAATTGAAAATGGGAGTTTAATGTGCAACACATCTCCTCTCAATCGAGTATCATTGAGTTGTGAGGTTTATGGACAGCCACATTTGACACAGTGGTCAATGAATGTATTGACAAATGGATTTTGGGAAGGCTTTCTGGCGCAAGGCCTTCTTACGGGTTTTTCAATAAGAGCGTTACAAAAGTTTTTTTTAAATAAAACAAAACCGGTTTTAGATACCAATGAAATTCTTTATTCCTGTGAAAGTACGTTCGATGCCATTATGTATGGAACTCGATTTCTTTTTCATGGCCAGTCCAGACGCTGAACCCAATTTTCGATGGTTTTCAAGCAGAAATCGGCCGATACTGCTACAATTTCACGTTCGATATTGGTACGAAGTTCATCAATCGTCGCTGGCTTGTTGGCATAGACCATAGACTTGACGTAGCCCCACAGGATATAATCTAACGGCGTCAAATCTCACGACCGAGGCGGCCAATCGACTGGGCCATTTCGTGAGATAACACGTTCACCAAACTTGGTTTCCAATAAATTGATGTGGCATTCGCTGTGTGGCTTGTGGCGCCGTCCTGTTGGAACCACATGTCCTCCAAGTCCATATTATCCAATTGGGGCCAAAAATATTCGGTTATCATTGAACGGTAGCGATTCGCATTCACAGTAATGTGCCGGTCTTGATCATCACGGAAGAAGTACGGCCCAATGACGCCGCCGGCCCATAAACCGCACCAAACCGTAATTTTTTCGGGATGCAATGATGACTCATGGATTACGTGTGAATTGCTGTCTGACCAATAACACATATTTTGCTTATTGACGAAGCCATTCAGCCAGAAATGAGCCTGATTGTTGAAGCCTCTTAAAGTTGAGGCCACGGACTCCAAATTTCGGTAGTAAATTTTAATAATTTCGACTCGTTGTTGGCTCGTATATCTTTCCATGATGAAATGGCAAAACTTACTGAAGAGAAATGTCAAAAGAGCGGGAAAAAATATGGCGTCGGTTGCTGTCCCTATCGATTTACTTTTGTAGCGTCTCTGTTGAAAACTCCTTTATTTAATTATCCATTTCGTTATTACAGAAGACTCTCGCCGGGGTGCCTTGTATTCATTTCTTTCGTCTGTTTAAAAATTCCGCCAATGGCTTTTCGGTACCTCAATAATTTCAATTCAATTTTACTACTTATGTATATATTGTATTTGAGACATTAGCTAACAACAAGTCGTCGAATCAAATTCCAATTCTTATTCTCATTTGTATTTCCCGGAAGTCCTTAATTTAGAACTAGGATAGCATTACTTTAGAAAAAGGCAAGACCTTGTAGAAGAAACTCTTGCTCTCTAATGTCATCCTTCATAAATTTTAAATGAAAATGGAATAGCTCCCGAAACAGGCCTTTAAGAAGGCCTGCAGCATGCCCTCTTTTTAACGCTGGTTATTTATCAATGTGGGTTCATAAGCGTTTAATAACCGCTTGATTTCGTGTCATGGATTAAGTCTCTACCGGACCACAAAAGTTATTGTGGTACTTTTTATTGAAATCAATTTAGCCCACGTGCTGAATTGAAATGCAAATGGCTTTGAAAACTAGATCACTCTGAACGGAAGTTCAATTTATGACTTCCTTCAAAATCGAAACAACGCGCCTACTATTTGGCATTGGCTTAAACGTAAACAAATGACCATAGAACAATTTCGAACGACACAACTAAAGTTGCAAAATGTTACAGATATAAGGGAAGGATGCTTATCTATATGCATATCTGCATGACGGCGAGTTTTTAACAAATAGTGTGCACCGTCTGAATGGAATATGTAACCACTTGTCCTTGTATTCATAACGAAATGTTAGCAGCCAACTATCATCTCACTAATGATTTTTAATTCAAAACAATTAAACTAAACTGTGTCCATCGAGTGGTAACGAATAGCTGTCGTTTTACTAACAACAATAATGGATATCGGGTTTGCATTTTGCGAGACAAAGTTGGTAGTGCACAGGGACAGGAAAAGTTCCTGCCAAGACCGTAGTGCGTGGTGAAGAGTCACATCCTGCTCGAGGTGCCCCTGCTGTTAACTAAACACTACGGATCTAGACTGGTAAGTCGATAAAAAAAAACCTGCCTGTAGGTTGTTGGTAGCCCCAGCACCAGGTTCGGATGCGGTGCTCTCGTCTTAAATTTCAATCATTCATTGTAAAAACAACCACCCTCGATAACGGCATTTGGCTTTAAACAACGGTTTATGATTGGTACCTTGAATGTAAGAACTTTCTATTTATTTTAAAAGCTTCTTTCGACGTCTTTTAAATCTATGGACGTTAAAACAATAAGGGCACAACTCTGATAAACATTAAGGGCACAACTCTGATAAAAATCTGATGACCTACAGAAAGTGAAGGGAAGACATGGTCTGTACTTGTCATCAACTGTTTATCGGCAAAATGAAATTCTCCCATAGAAATATACACAAATATACATGGAATCACTTGATGGTCAAACCTTCAATCAAATTGATCATACATTTGTCAGCAAGATGTTTCTGGGTTCCTTGCTGAACGTCAAAACAAGGGGTGGTGCTGATATGGATAGCGACCACCAACTATTAGAGGGAACCTTCCGTCACCGTACAGCGGCAGTCAACGGTATTAGAGACAAAATCGTAAAATACAATACAGACGTCTGCAGGACCCATCCATATCAATGATGTACGATCAAACTCTACGCTCCAATTCGGCACAGGACAGTCAAAATACATGGACAAACATTGTTCGCACGCTGAAGGAAACATCCATGGAGGTCCTTGGTGTGAATAAACCTTGGATCAATGCAGAATCCTGTACCGAAGTTCGGAACCGTTAACGCATGCACAATATGCGTATACGATCGAAGACACAACCGTTGAGGAGGCAGTTCAAATCAGACCATCGGCAATCAGCACGTAAAGTGGTCCGTTCAGATTACGACAATTATCTGAACAACATAGGGGAGGAAACCGAAAAACCAAATACAGGAAGCTTCCGTATTGTGTACTTTTCATTACAAAGTTGAGAGGCAACAACATCAGGAAGACTGGATCCTTAACACCTAAGGATGTCACGGAGATATCCAGAGATAGCAGAATACTCACGTCGCAACTGAGAAGGTATATTTCAACGGAACCCCCGTCGTAAAAAGAGATCGAGCTGGCACTGTGTAAAATTAAGAATCACAAACTTTCTGGTCCTGATATTATTGCAGAGGAACTGTTGAAATATGGTGTGCCAGCGTTAGCAGATGTTATTATGCCGGTCATCAGAAAGGCATGGATAGACAACAAAATTCCTACGGAGTGGAAAGAGGGAGTGGTTATCACTACCCCGAAAAAATGTGATCTAACGCTGTGCAGGAACTGGAGAGATATTACATTGCTAAATGCAATAGGCAAAGTAATGGTGGCCCTTATTCTTCAGCGTATCTCGCAAATTGTGCGGAATGAGCAGGCGGGCGTCAGGCCTGGTTGTTCGTGTGCCGACCACGTGAACACACTCCGTATAATCGTGGAACAATCAGTTGAATTACACTCGCCACTGTATTTACTTTTCGTAGACTTACAACAAGCGTTTGATTGTGCACACTGTAACTCAATCTGGTCCACATTGACCAAAAAGGGAACACCGGAAAATATAGTGTCCCTGATCCGTGAACTGTACAGAGATGCAACGTATAAAGTTCGTTTTAATGGAAATAAAAGCAAACCTTTCACCACATGTGCGGGAGTTAGACAAGGATATGTCTTGTCCCCCACAGTATTTCTTCCACTTATGGACGAGGTAATGGTGGCAACTAATGCAGAAGCACCCTTTGGCATTCAGTGGAGTATGTATGAACACATGCATGATATCGAGTTAAACAGACTCTCCGAAAGTGCGAAAAAAAGTACGATTGCGAATAAATATAAAGAAGACAACGCTAATGCGTATTCGAACAGAATGGAATACTCCATTACCAGTTGATGGTTCGTTAATTGAAGACGTGGTTTCAATGAACTATTTAGAATTCCGTGGGGAATATATGTGATCGAAATAAGGCCCGTGTTCCATTCCCAAACCTGTACAAAATGTGACGCGATAAGAGGAGAAAAGTCGAAATCGCTAATATGCAATTATAGTGTGAAGTCTGTACTGGTGTACTACAGGGTCCGCCAACGGATTAGTATGTTTTTCAAATGGGTAGTACTCGGCGTCTGGGCCCCTCAGAGTGGTGGGGTTGGTCTCATTGTGTTCACAACGAAGGGGAGTTTTTTTCAGGTCAGTACTCAAAATGGTTTGGACCATGCAGCAACGTGTTTTCGCCGTAAGTCGTTTCTTGGTTAACGGATCGATCGTCCAGACTCAGCGTGACTTCCGTCGGCATTTTAACATTCCCCACCGCGGAACTATCCCCAATCGGAATTTAATAATGGTGTGGGTGAACAATTTTAACGGAACGGGAAGTGTTCTGAGAAGAAGAACGGGAGGAAATCGAACTGCACGAACTCCGGAGAATATTGACAGAGTCAGGGTCGCTGCCCTCCAGAGCCCCAACCGTTCTGTCCGACTTCGTGCGTCCAATCTTAATTTGTCTCAGACAACTGTGCGTCGAATTTTGAAGGAGGACCTCAAATTCCATCCATACAAGTTGGTGATAACCCAGCAATTGTTAGAAGGGGACTACGACCAGCGTAAATTGTTTTGTGAGCAAATGCAATCGGTGTTCAACGACAACGACAACATCACTCTTTTCACGACTGATGAAGCGCATTTCCACCTGAATGGATTCGTCAACAGACAAAATTTCAGATACTGGGGGGCAGAAAATCCAAGAGAACTTCATGAAAAGCCTCTGCACAGCCCTCGTGTTACAGTGTGGTGTGCCGTCGGGAAGAATACAGTCATTGGCCCTTATTTCTTTGAAGAAAACGGTGTGACAGTCACAGTGAACTCCAATCGTTATCTCACCATGTTGAATGATTTTTTTTCCCCTGAACTCCGACGAAAACGTATCCCATTGAGAAATGTTTGGTTTCAGCAGGATGGAGCGACTTGCCATACGTCAAATGCCACAATGACCATCCTCCGCCAAAAATTTCCTGGTCGCCTTATCTCTCGACGCGGTGATGTCTCCTGGCCCCCCCGGTCCCCAGATCTGTCCCCTTGCGACTTTTTTTTGTGGGGATACCTAAAAGAGAGAGTCTACAGAGAAAAGCCGAGGACCCTGCACGAGTTGAAGGAAGCCATCAGTGAAGAAATCCGACGAATCCCTCGGGCCATGTTGGGCAGTGTGGCTACGAGCTTCATCTCGAGACTCGATTCATGCATTACTGCTGATGGCCGCCATATGCTCGACGTGAACTTCAGAACGTGACTTTATCATAAAAATCCCCCTTCTTGTGAACATTTTAAGACCAGAAATAAAAATATATCTGCAAAAATGATCGAGTTATGTTTTTTTTAAATCAGTACTAATTCGTTGGCGGACCCTGTACTTGCAGCTTGACGAAGCTGACAATGAAGAAGGTCCAAACGTTTGTCAATCGTTATCTGAGACAAATACTCCTTATCTACTGGCCTAATACAATTTCTGATGAAGTACTCTGACAACTTACATGCAACAGTCCTATTGAGTTGGATATACGAAGACGAAAATGGACTTGGATCGGGCATACACTTACGCGGCCAACATCAGATATTGTTAGAGCGGCACTCGAATGGAATCCGCAGGGGTATCGAAGGCCAGGAAGACCACCAAATACATGGAAGCGGTGCCTGGAAGAGGAATATAAGCAAACTCGACTATCATGGAACCAATTTAAATCCCTTGCCAGAGACAGAAATCGATGGAAAGAGTTCGTTGACGTCCTATGTTCTTCGTGAACCTTTTATATAAACATTGCCATTTTTTTGCTCGAGGTCAGTTTAATTTTCAATTTTTTTATTCAATATTTCGATCCCCATTGAGGATCATCTTAAACATTGGAAAATATTACGGGATTTGGAAGGACAAAGGATCGCGAGGGGCAGACTAACGTCAATGCTGGAGGGTCTTGGGAATGGACAACGGTTGACACAGGGACAAGAGTACTCGCTGCGAACAGTGGGTCAGACTGGGATATTTTTGGGGGAGAATGGGAATATCTGTTTATTGGAGGTGGACAAGGGAAATGTCAGTAACGATGGAAAGATCGGAATATGGGGAAAGGATGGACAAGATGGTCAGTGATATGATGATGTACAGAAACCTGGACAAGGATCGGACTAACACGGTGCAAAGGGGGGACGTGATTTCACTATTTCCAAGTATTCCAGTAGACTTGGCTATGAAAATTATTGGGGGGAAATGGACGACGAAGGAAAGTTTCACAAATATGACCAAGGATATGTTTATGAAGATTTTTAAATTCTGCGTCCAGGAAAAACGTTATTTTCAATACAAGGAAAAGTTCTGTCGACGGACGCGGGGACTTCCTATGAGTTCATCGGCATCACCTATAATTGCCGACATGGTTATGGGGGGGACTATTGAATGAGAGTCTGGAATTATGTGATACTGGGCCTAAGTTATTAACGAAATACGTAGACGACCTCTTTGGAATTGTGAAACGATGTGCAATAGATAGATAACATCTTGTCGAATTTCAATAGAGGGAAGAGAAAAACGGAAGACTAACTTACTGATAGGGGATGGGGACAAGGTAATGTCAACTGATATCGAAAACCGACTGCATCTGGTAGACTAGTCAACTTTTTCTCTATGCAGACGAAGAAAATGATATTCGACATGGCCACTAACTTTATTACCAGGTATGGAATGAATCAACTTCATTACCGTAATGAAACAAATTCATTGCAGCAACGAAACAAATTCGTTGCAATAATGAATCAAATTCATTGCAGCAACAATATACTTTCATCACAGTGATGAACAATTTGCAGTTGATAAACACACTTTCGATGACAAAAGTTGTTGAGGTGATGAACATTAATATTGTTATATTCTGTTTAAAGAAATAAAGGACAATATTTAAAACATACATATTCATATTATAGTTAAACAGTAGAGCGGAAACTATTATGAATCTACTTTCATTTCCCGGGAAACCGGGAATCATATTTAAATTTGCAGTAAATTTCCCGTCCCGGGAATTCCCGTGAAAAACACTACTAATGACTTAGACTTAGTTAGTCTAAGAAACATTCTTGTTGGGTTGCATTTGTGTAAAACAGACATGTTCATATTAGAGTTAGATAGTATATCGGAAACTGTTATGACTCAACTATTTACTAACGAGTGTTTAAGTTTAAAATACACTCTAGTTGGGCACTTTTTTACGGAGCGCACTTTCACTGACTACCTATTCGTTATGAATACGGGGCCTGATGTTTAGAAAATTCGTATTAATTGAACACATTCCTTGCCAGCTCTACAAAAAATTAGAAACCTATACTCTCGAAATAGTTTCTTTTAGTTATTTTAGTAGCTTTTAGTTTCAATTAAAAGCGTTTACTAAAATTAGGCCTTTGTATCAATTTCAAAATAATCTCTTTTCACTACGTAGGGGAGAGTTCAATATGTGAGTCAATTGCGCGCCAATGGCTATTGACAAAACATTCGTTTCCCAAAAATGTACAAAAACAAAATTAGCTAAATTTTAGTTTACACTAATTAGGATAAACAAAGAAGCTCCTTTCCAATATAAACACAATTAAATACATTTTAGTTTAGACTAATTACGGTAAACAATGAAGCTCCTTTCCAATGCAAGCAGTTGCGAGGGGTTTTGTTCGTTCGGTGTGTAAATTATTCTCATCGCAAGTGTTGAAGCAGGGACGAACTCACGCACATCTATTATATTCATGCGTATCATGTCGGAATAAAACAAAATCATAGCAGTATATAAAAAGCACTTTGAATATTTATTTCCATTGCATTTATTGGAAATTTGGGAACTTTCGGTGCACAGGCGATTCATTGGGTTCTTCAACTCGATTGGAGAACATGAAAAATTAATTAGTTTGTTATTTTGGTCGTTACGAATCTTCGCTTGTTATAAATTGAATTTGCAATCAACCGTAAACATTACGTGGCCGACTTGCTTTCCTATATGGCGACCTTATTGATTATATGTGAGTGGGTGACACGAGTGAACATTCGAACGGACGTTTGTTTGTTTGAATTTTGACCATGTATGGCTTTTTAAAAGATCAACATTTAATTGGGGCCACAACTCGACAATTTGTTGTGTGTCTGTCTTTCTTTAATCGATGAGTAACCATACAAAAACAATTCTCGAAATATATTTTTATTATCCACCCCCACGAGTTAGTTTGGACAGAAAACACATTTGATCTCCTCGGTGTGGATACAATAAAATTTTATTTGTTTTGTATTTTTGTTATAAAAGTAAATCTTTACAGTGATATACTAAGCAAGTAGCACTAATTCTAATTTATCACTAAATTACCTCATAAAATGTTTGCCTCTCTTTTCCAACTGTTCACGATTGATTTGCTTAAAGGTACGCTGCTTCTTTTCATCATTGTTTAGGTTTTTATAGTAACCAAAACCACCACCACCGATACGCTTCTCAGGCCTTTGGCGTTTGGCTGCTCCCACCTTTAGATCAACCACTGGCGGAACGAGAAAACCAAAACTTTTGGCCACTGTTTGTAAGTCTAGCGTGTTGACATCGAATATGGTCTTCAGTTGGTGTGAATCATAGGCGCGGACATATGACTTGAATGCCTCCTTGGCAGATTGATTTAGGAAGTAATTTTTTGAAATAAGTTTCTCAAGCTAAAATTAAAAGGAAGGAAACAGAATATTAGTATATAGTTTTAAGTGAATAGCCAGATTTTAAATACACGTAGAAATACAAGGCTGTTCGCCATTCAATTTACAGGGTTCAGGGTCCACATCAAGCGATACATGGTTATGCTTTGGACTTATGTAACCTAACCTGACATTGCTATCGTAACAACGTTTTCACTATTTATTTTTTAATGAATCAAGAGATTTAAAAAAAATCAATGAGTGTTCGAACTCACGGGCGATATGTTAACACCTTTTTGTTACACGGTACCTGTTCGATTTCTATGAACACATTAGAAAAAGTTATATTGGAAAACAAAAAAAGAATAGTTTTTGTGCTGAAGCCCCCTTTGCTATTGCACTTTCTTTTTTCTTACATCTGCTTTAACATTACATGTAATATTGTTAAAACAAATAAAGCAATATTTAGCTCACTGAAATAATTATTTTTGTTTGTCATAAACAGAGCGACGGCGATCTGCTTGTTTGAATGCTGGCATACAACTGAATAAAAAGCAATTCACTAAAATAATTGTTTCTGTTTTGTCATAAACAGAGCGAAAACAAAAAGTATTGAATAGTATAGAGAACTTATTGCACTCTTTTCCGCACTCATGTAGAGAGTCTGAGTAAAAGAGCATAAACGAGTCTTATTCTCTTTATATAATATTTCAATATAAATGCACCGTTTCGACAATGTTATTACATAAAACAATGCAAAAAGCATAAATGTTTCACCTTAAAATTATGACTGGACCAAGTTATGACAAAAAGAGAGTAATACGTTTTGAATCATTCGCCGCATGTCGCTTTTGCTTTTGAGTCATATAATTCGTTCCATGAGTTCTCTTTACTATTCAATACTCTTTGGCGACGACGACCTGCTTGTTTGTTCGCTGCCGCTACATCAATGCCATCATATTTATTTTCAGGCTGACACTGAGTGTTGTTTGCGTGTGTTCACTTTGATAGATTGCCCTACCCATGCCTATAGATAGATGTTAACACATCAAAAATTGCATCGATTTGTTATTGATAAAAATGCATATATTGCATAAAAGAATAAAATCATATTTTCAGACTACTACAATTGTTTGCGTGGGGAACAAGAATGAACGCAAAAGTTTTAGATGAAATAAAAATATAGGGGGTGCACTATTTTCAAATATATGGAATTGAAGTTTTATTCGAGGTAACGAAATTACCTGTCTGTTTCTGCAGAGCTCTGGTAACGAAGTTGACGAAGTGAACTCAATACGTATTTTTATTTGTTTATTTAAATTGAAAAACAATCGGCTTTTTTGCCACTGTATGCCGCTTTGACCAAAACCAGTTGGTCAGGTTAGGTATGAGCAATTAAATGAGAACGTAGTTCCACCACCGTCTGTGGTGCAATGGTTAGTGTGCGCGACTGTTGTGCGAGAGAACGTGATTTCGACCCCTGCTCTGAACACCTTAGACTTCTTTCGACGACGGCCGCCTCGCTTAGTGACGGCGACACTATCGAGTAATAATCCATGAAATAGCTTCTCAAAACAAAATGTTCGGAAGAAAACTGGAAAGATTACAGCTCAGTGATTGTGAGAAGCTCACCCCTATCCCTTCATGGGATGTAATGAGAAAATATTTATTTATTTTGTTAAATTTAGGTAGACCTCGAGCCTAATTATTTAAAAATTAAGATCTAACTATTCAAAAAGGTCGAAAACAACAATGCGAGAATGCATGACGAAAAAGAAGAACATGGTGGAAAAATTCTGTCTGTTCTTGTTGTTGGAATTATAGGCCTTTCAGTGTTGTTGATACTTAGGGATCTTCGATCGATACTAATTCGCACATGTGAATTGCAGAATTGAGTTTGTATATGGCAATGTCTTTTTATAATTCCTCATTTTCGTACAATTTACAATAGCGTACGAAGATGATGGATGGTGATGATGGTGATCATCCTCCCAAACATACCCTAAAATACGGAACTCATACCAACTAACAAAAAATCAAACACAATGATATACAATTACATGTACACCGGCTTCAGAATGTATCTTAACGTATTAGAATTGTTCAATACCAAAAATGTTACGTCAGTCACGTTACGTCAGTCACGGAACTTATTTCGCTCAAACCTCAACATCTTTTGAGCATAATTTTTTGACGCATTTATACTGATTGTATTCTAAACTATAGACAGAAGAAGATATCCGGACAAAAAAAATAAACTTCACATTGAAACTTTTAGAGAAATGCCATTTGGAAAAGTGACCTGAATTATTGGTGAACAAATGCGTTACGTCAGTCACGACAAATTACACCATTTTTACAGCCAAAATTCAGTAATTTTTTTTCAATTAAATCACTGATTTTAATTAAGCTTAAGCTAAATAATTTTTCCAAAAAAAAATTATAGCTCTATGTTCAACAGTTCACGAGATAGAATAATTTGAATGTTGTAAAAACTCTGCGAACGTTACGTATGTCACGAAAGACATTGCCATATACATTAGAGTGGCATTTTTTTGTATGAAAATTTTTTTTTCTTTCTACTCAAGGATTGCCGGGCCGCATATTATGCCGCTTGATGAAAAAATGTTATGCTATAAATTTGGGGAAAATTGGACAATGTTAACACGTCGCGCCCGAAGGTCAAAGTTCAAAAATTTTGAAATTATGTTTTTCTAAGTGACAGATTGTTGCAATATACTTATTTTTCGGCAGATTTTTGCGAAACTTGGTGGGTTTGCAACACAGAAGTTACTTTGTATCTGGTAAAAATTTAGGCAACATGGGGCAACGTTAACACGTAGCGCCTTTAGGTCAAAGTTGAAACATTTTTAATTTATCTATTTCCAATAGACAACTTGCAGAAACATACTAATTTTTATTCGGATTTTTATGAAACTCGGTACAAATGTAACAGTGAAGTTCCTCTTAATCTGGTAAAAATTAGGACAAAATTGGGCGACGTTAACACTTACCTCCTCAAGGTCAAAGTTCAAAAATTGATGAATTATGTATTTCCAATAGTCAGCTTCGAGCAACATACTCATTTTTTACCAGATTTTTACCACAAACTTCGTAGAATTGTATCTATGAACTTGTTGTTTATCTGGTAAAAATAAAAAAAAAATAAAAAAAAATAAAAAATAAAAAAAAAAAAAAACTTTGACCTAAAGGCGCCACGTGTTAACGTTGCCCCATGTTGCCTAAATTTTTACCAGATACAAAGTAACTTCTGTGTTGCAAACCCACCAAGTTTCGCAAAAATCTGCCGAAAAATAAGTATATTGCAACAATCTGTCACTTAGAAAAACATAATTTCAAAATTTTTGAACTTTGACCTTCGGGCGCGACGTGTTAACATTGTCCAATTTTCCCCAAATTTATAGCATAACATTTTTTCATCAAGTGGCATAATATGCGGCCCGGCAATCCTTGAATTTCAAAAGTAAGGGAAAAAATGCCACTCTAATATACATACTATACGATTGATGATCAACCGATGGTTTCAATTCAGGCACAGTAGTTAGGCATCTGATGATGGACTTGTCACGGAGTTCGAAACTAGTCAGAGTGTGTGTTGAATTGAATTGTCTATTATTTCCATCAATTAGAAAAATGTTCATGACTTGTAAGCTTGTAGTATAAATTTCTCATACATTAACCAAAAACTAACAAAAATCGGTCAATAAAATTCAAATTCAAATAAATATCTTATTTAAAAATATATTATTCTTTACCTTTCAGTTTTTTTTTTGGGTCTCCTGAAAAATATGAAATTTTGACTTATGAGGTTTTGGTATTTAAACGTCGAGTTGATCTATTGTTTTTATCCCGTTTTGGCTTTAAATTCAGTTTTTCATCATTTGCATTCATTTGTACAAGGTGGGGCAAAAGTAATTTGCTGTAATTTGTTTTTAATATCTATTAACATTTTGTGTAGTGTTTTTCAATATTCAACTAATTTTGACATCTTAACCACGGAATTTCTAATGCAACTACCTAATAGATAATTCTACCATGCTTTGTTCTGCTTGTGGAATTTGTTTATTTAATCCATTACCATTTATTCCATCACATTTTGAGAAAATGATATCGGCCAAGTGGCCGCCGCCAGAATTCATGACCATACACGGGTTCGTTTTATGGCATTTTCAATCACTCTTGCCAGAACTTCGAGCGACAGGTTTTCGCATTCTCGGCGAATATTCTCCTTAAGGGCTTCAAGAGTCTGAGACTTGTTGACGTAAACACGCGACTTCAAACAACCCCATGAAAAGAAGTCTGGAACGGTTAAATCGGGTGATCTGGCCGACCAGTGAAAATCACCAAAACGTGAGATTAAGCGACCCGGAAATGCTTCCTTCACAATATCGGTTGTGGCTCGACCAGTGTGCGCCGTTTCACCGTCCTGTTGGAACCACATGTTCTCCAGCCCCAAATCATCCAATAGAGGAAGAAACAATTCGGTAATCATGGCTTGTAGTGCGCGCCGTCCACAGTCGTCATTCGGCCTGCGGCGTTCTCAAAAAAAAATGGTGCAATGACTCCTCCAGCGTAAACAGCACATCACGCAGTAACTTTGAGTGGGTGTAATGGTTCTTCGTGGGTGATACACAGATTTTCGGTGCACCAGAAACGATTATTTTGTTTATTCACGTAACCGCTAAGATGGAAATGAGCCTCATCGCTCATGATAATTTTCGATGAAAAATCGTCCACCACTTTGTTGAGATTCAGGATGTCTTGAACGTAGGTTACACGCGTTTGGCGGTCAACAGCTAACGGCTGATGCACTGTCTGCACTTCGTAAGGGAACATCTTCAAATCTTTCACCAAAATTCTGCGTAGGGACCGCCGACTAAAGCCCAATTGCGTGGCATGTCGTCCGGTCGTTGTTCCGGACTCCTCTTCTACATCTTGGGTAACAGCAGCGATATTCTCAGCAGAACGGCTGCTCCGGGGCCGGCCAGCCTTGGGAAGATCACATGTTGTCCCACTCTCTTTGGCGAGTGGCCAAACGCCCAATGTTTTCCCGTTGGTGTTAGACGGCCAGGAAATGTTCGACGAAATTCACGCTGCGCCAAAACAACCGACGAATTGTTGCCCAAAAAAAAAATGGAAACAATTATTGCGCGTTCTTGCGGAGTAAACCGATTCATGGCTTATCGATTTGTATTCTGCGTTTGTTTACCCCACAAATGTCAAAACCGAATTGACTTTTGGAGCCATTTGCAAAAGTTATGGGTTTTCCAATAGGGTGCTTACTCTTGCCTTACCCTGTATTATCTTTTTTTTTCAATATTTTACACAAAATACAAAATTTGTGTATAATAATTTTGCCGCAAAAAGCGATCAGCTGTATTATTTATAATATCTACAACACGTGTTTACACCTCCTTTTTCTCTTGTAAAGGGTTTTTCAACAGAGACGCTACAAAAGTAAATCGATAGGGACAGCAAACGACGCCATATTTTTTTCCGCTCTTTTGACATTCCTCTTCAGTAAGGTTTGCCATTTCATCATGGAAAGATATACGAGCCAACAACGAGTCGAAATTATTAAAATTTATTACCGAAATTTGGAGTCAGTAGCCTCAACTTTAAGGGGCCAAATTTAAGAGGCCTCAACAATCAGCGATGAGGCTCATTTCTGGCTGAATGGCTCTGTCAATAAGCAAAATATGCGTTATTGGTCAGACAGCATTCCACACGTAATCCATGAGTCATCATTGCATCCCGAAAAAATTACGGTTTGGTGCGGTTTATGGGCCGGCGGCGTCATTGGGCCTTACTTCTTCCGTGATGATTAAGACCGGCACATTACTGTGAATGCGAATTGCTACCTTTCAATGATAACCGAATATTTTTTGCCCCAATTGGATAACATGGACTTGGAGGACATGTGGTTCCAACAGGAGGGCGCCACAAGCCACACAGCGAATGCCACAATCAATTTATTGGTAAACGAGTTTGGTGAACGTGTTATCTCACGAAATGGCCAAGTCGATTGGCCGCCTCGGTCGTGCGATTTGACGCCGTTAGATTATTTCCTTTGGGGCTACGTCAAGTCTATGGTCTATGCTAACAAGCCAGCGACGATTGATGAACTTCGTACGAATATCGAAAGTGAAATTGCAGCAGTATCGGCCGATTTATGCTTGAAACCCGTCGAAAATTGGGTTCAGCTTCTGTACTTCTGCAAGCGTGCCCGTAGGGTTGCCAGACGTACTGTTTTCAGCAGTACGCGTACTTTTTTTTACTAATTGTACGTCTGACTGCATAGCACATAAAGAAGTACGCAAAAGTGCTTCTTTTTAGCCTCTGTACTTCTTTCTGTACTTTTGTTGTTATGCCAACAATAAATACGAAAATGTTTATTCTTATTCATACCAACAAATAACAAATTAGAAAAAAATTCCATTTTCAACCTTAATTCAAACACTTCATTTCATTCATGGCGTACTTGAATTATATTCAATCAAATAAATTGGCTTGGATCAACTTTTTGACGAATTTATGTATATCCTTAAAGTTTTTTCTGAAAATATTCCAAAACAAAAAATCCGTTGAAGAAAAATGGGAAGAGATCCTAGAAGTGGGTCATTTCCAAATTTCGGAAATATATGTAAATTTGTATTTTGAATTCCTCTTTCTATGCGGCATGTGAAAGAGTATTCAGTTTGATGTTTAATTTTTTAGAAACGAACGAAATAAACTTCAAATTCAAAATTTAGAAAACGAATTAAAAATCTAATTTTATGTACACTTGTATTGAGTTTTTAAAAACAGTAAATGGTAAAAACGGAACAGTTAATCAAATCCACAAAAACTATAAATATCTATAGTTCGTTCAAAAAGTTGTAAAATAATATCTTTGATTATCAAATAATTAAAACAAGGAGGTTATATTCAGTATTAAATATTGTAATATAGAATAGGCCGTCGGTGGTGCAATGGTTAGTGTGCGCGGCTCTTGTACATGAGATCCTGGGTTCGAGCCCTGCTCTGACCACCTTCAAATTTCTTTCGGCGGCGGTCACCTCGCATAGTGGCGGCGACACTATCGAGTATATAGCCATGAAAAAGCTTCTCAAAATACCGTTCGGAATCGGTGTAAAACTGTAGGTCCCAATCAGTGAGTGAAAACTGGAAAGCGCACAGCTCATTGATTGTGAGAAGTTCTCCCCGGTCCCTTCATGGGATGTAATGGGAAACTCTTTTTAAAAATATTTATATTTTTTTTTAAATATTTGTGGTCTCTTAGTTGTTCGATTTACTGATTTTGTTTTATTTCTTAGCTTAAAATTTTATTCTTCTGTACTGAACTTTATGATTTTTTAATAACAGAAAGTGTACTTTTATTTTCTTAATTGTACTCCCATTTTTCCCTCGATGTACTTTTTTCTTGATTTCAAATCTGGCATCCCTACGTGCCCGTGGTGGACATGCAAAAGAAGTCGAGTTCCATACATAATGGCATCGATCGTACTTTCACAGGAATAAAGAATTTCATTGGTATCTAAAACCGGTTTTGTTTTATTTAAAAAAACTTTTGTAGCGCTCTTTTTGAAAAACCCTTTACTTTAAGAACGCAGGTGTAAATTATAGTTGTCTTTTTTATTGTTGTAGTGTATTAAATGATAGTAAATTTAACACGTTTACAACATTAACAGTGTTTAAAAGGGTGGCCGTACATTGAGAACGTGGGTTCGATCACTGCCCTGACTGACCAGCTTACAAATCTTTCGACGAATCTCGCTTAATGGGCGACACCATAGAGTACTTAGATACGAAAAAAAAACTTTTAAAAATAGAGTTCGAAACCGGTGTAAACTGTATGTCCCAATCAGTGAGTGTAAAACTAGAAAGCGCAAAGCTCACTGGTTCCCTTCATGGAATGAGAAACCATTTTTTTCACTTTTTCACATGGAATATGATGAGAAACTATTTTCACTTTCTGAAACGATTTATCGTTGTCCGTCAGTTGTCCATGTAATTACTGTAATTAATGTAAAGGTCGCAAATATGATCCGATTTTGACAAAAAGAATCGACCCATGTTTGGGTATAGCACCCGTTATCACGCGCATATCACTCATTTGCGAAAAGACCGTCATAAGACAAAAAAACATAGTTTCGAGTAAAACGACTTTGAAATTTTGAAGTGCAACATGCTAGTTTAGAAATACTCTCAGGCCGAACTTAAAAATATTTCAATATTTCGTATTATTCAGTTCAAAAAAGATAAATTTTGAGTTATGACGGCTTTGTTGCAAATGAGCGATATGTACAATTCCCTTCAAAGGTTGTTTACATAGTACACAAGGACCCACACAGTTCATCGGTATTGAATAAGATGTTGTACCAGCATTAGAGTGGTTCATGTCCATGTTCCATGTTCTGTTCTGATAGAGCCCCCACACAAACTGTACTTACTAACCAACAAGGCATAACGCTTCCAGAGGTTACAAATATTAATTGGCTATCATTAAGTTTAGTACATACGCTGTTCTTTGGCCAGGATAGATTAGGATTGGTGGCGGTCGATTAACGACTCATATACGCCCATGTGACAGATTCGACTGTCATTTCTCTTCACTTCCCTCTTTCATTCCACAAAAGTGAATGTCACCGGTGTGATAGCTTTCTTGTGATATATTTTCGAAATTTCTTCCGAATTCTTAATGGTAATGGCATGACAACGTGGGTTCGATCCCTGCTCTGACCACCTAAAATTTCTTTCGACGGCGGTCAGTCACCCCGCTTAGTGACGGCGACACTATCGACTACTTAGCCATGAAAAAGCTTCACAAAATACCGTTCGGAATCGGTGTAAAATTTTAAGTCCCAATCAGTGAGTGTAATACCCTTTTCACATTTACCGCGTTTCAGCTGAAACGCGGTAAATATGAATAAGCTATAAGACTAGAACGCGCACAGCTCACTGGATGAAACGGGGAACCATTTATTTTTTTTATTTTTTCAATGGTAATACTTCGTGAACTCGTTTTTCAAACATTCCCAAAATTCCCAAAATGTAAAACACCAAAGCGAATGAATAATGGGTGGAAAATTAAAAAACAAATAACCGAAAGGCAGCAGAGATCTGGTAGATTTTGTAGTACATTGTGATACCACGGTTCATTTAGTTTGGTCCAACATACCCCAGGTCCCTAAATAAGTGGGATTCCATAGTAAATCATCGGACAGCCGACTTGCTACAGGCGCAGTGATGTTCAGTGGATTCTTCATCATCGTCACAGCATCTACAGAAGGCATTTGTCCTGACTTTTTGTCTAGCCGGATGTCTACCCATCAGACAGTGTTTCGCAAAAATTGAAAGAAGCATTGACACAATAGTACTTCTTTTTAGCCTCCGTACTTCTTTTTGTACTTTTTTTGTTATGCCAACAATAAATACGAAAATCTTACTTCTTATTCATACCAAAAATCGTATATAAGTATTTACATAGAATACCGTTTTACTAAAATAACAAATTTTTATTTCACTTCATTCATGGCGTAATTGAATTACGTTCAATCGAATAAACTGGCTTGGATCAATTCTTTGACGAATTTATACCCTTAAAAGCTTTTTCTGAAAACATTCCAAAAGAAAAATCTGTTTAAGGAAAATGGAAAGAGATCCTAGAAGTGGGTCATTTCCAAATATAGGAAATATCTGTTTAATTTGTTTCCTCTTTCTATGCAGCATGTGAAAGAATATTCAGTTTGATGCTTAATTTTTGGAGGAACGAAAGAAATAAACTTCTAATTCAAAATTTAAAAAACTAATTTGTTTACACTTGTAATGAGATTGTGAATTTTTTAAAAACAGAAAATGGTAAAAGCAGAGTAGTTAATCGAGTCCACAAAAACTATAAATACTTGTAATTCGTTCAAAAAGTTGTAAAATAATATCTTTGATTATCAAAGAATTAAAACTGGAAGGTTATATTCAGTATTAAAAAATTGTAATATAGAATAGACTACACTCTTTTTACGTTTAAATATAAAATCTGAAACACCTGACTAGTTTTTATTTAAACAAATATTTGTGGTCTCACAGTTTGTTCGTTTTTTCCTTAATTTACAAATTGTTGCTGTTGTGAACTGATTTTGTTTTATTTCTTAACTTAAAATGTTATTTTTCTGTACTGAACTTTATGATTTTTTAATAACAGAAAGTGTACTTATATTTTCTTTTCTTTTTTCCTCTATGTACTTTTTTTGTTGATTTCAAATCTGGCATCCCTAATTATACTGCTGAGTCGTTACGATAAGTCATTACTGCCATAGAGTAATACTTAAGAGCCTCTATTACTCTCTTCGCTGCATCTACATGACGACGAGGTAGTAGGCCATTTCAACGAGTTCGATTTGCTGCAGTATTTTACCCATTTTACACTTTGGTTGGGCATAATCAAAGGGAATACGTATTTTCGTTCAATGCAAACAACATAAAACAAAATTTAGCTGTCATTAGTATCAATAAACACTTTTTAAACTTAGTTTCTGTCTTCTTTGGTCTCTCATTCTACATCATTTCCCTAGTACCTTTTCGATCAGCTGTGCTATAGAAACCCCCTGTTATGCCTTGTTCACGCTGCCATGAAATTGACAATTTCGGATTGAAATTGTCGAACGAAATTGAAATCGTTCACACTGGCTTTTGAGCATAGTGTAATAATATAAGTGGAAGCATAAGCCCAGCTGATCAGGCATTTTGTTATTGGGTTGTTTCTTTTTATCATTCTTTGTTTACGTAGTACACTCGAAGTGTCAAACTTGTCTCATCATTTGTTTTGATTCTTATTGTTCGTTATTAAACGTTTGAAAAGTGTTGTGCAAATTAAATTGAAATATAAATATAATTGTTAAATGTATAATTTCTGCCTATTACTTTTTTTTTAATACATGTAATTCTATGCATGTAATTATTTACTTTGGCGTTTTTCCTTTGCCTCTTCTTCGTATATAAAATGATTTTGACATATCGAGTGTATTGTCATAACAATAGTACAACAAAATTCTGTCAAAATCGTTTCATATTACAACAACACGCCACGCGTCGACTTATATTATTAGACTATGCTTTTGAGCAATTTCGTTGAAAAATGACAACTGTTTGTTTACAATTATTGCCATTAGTAAAATTTTAGTGCCTGGGCATAATAACCAAAATTCTGTTAGGAACTGAATGAAAACAATTAAATAAATGAATGATACGTGAACTTTAGCATGAATCACTGATTCACCACGGTTTATAGTTTATTTTCTCTACCCTATTTCGATGTAAACTTAAAATTTCAATCTGATGAATGAGGCGGCATACAATTGTTTTGGTTTTTTTTTGCAATTTTAGTAACCACGTGTTCGGTGAACGAAGCCGATCCAAAATTATTGGCGGCGTTAGAGCAACAAAAAATATATCGACGGCGGCAACCGAGTTTTTATTAAATGTAATTTTTCGGCAGACGTTACTTTTAGGTTCATCTCGTTAGTTGTATAAAAAATGTAGATAATTTTTTTAGTAATTCGGGCCTTTAAATGCGGCTTAATTGATAATATCGGCTAACATTTTAAGTCGAAACATGCCTTAACGACGGCGGCGTGAACTTCAAAAAATTATCTACGACGGCGGCACATCAGAAAATTTTCTGTCGGCTTCGTGTTCTTGCATATATGCAAAAAAAGAGTACTAAGTTAATTTTGCTGAGTAAAAACGGCGTTGTATACGACAATTTCACGTCAATTTCAACGAAATTGTCGTAAATATCTCAATTTCGTAGTAGTCAAAATATATGCGAAATTGAGCAATTTCAACTCAATTTCGGCCCAAATTGCGAAAGACTTCAATTTCGCGGCAGCGTAAATAAGGCATTACTGCTGAGTCGTAATCGCCAATCGCTGCAATGATAGGCAGTCTGCGAGAAAGGGACAACCCTAGTTCCCTAGAATGGACGGTTTCAAATCACCCGCGTAGAGAATTGGTAAACCAAGAACTCCATTCCAGGTTATGAAAGTCCATTGTTGTTATCTGTTTTAACTTTTACGTGCATTTCGTGGAGTAAAAACAGCATTGTACTCCACAATTGTATGAACATCAATTGTGTCCCATAACAGACTGACGTTGTTTCGTCAACTTAGATGTAGACACAACCACAGCATAATTTAATATCATATGGAAAAAGATTAGGGATTCACCAACCCACAGTAGTCTCAATCACTCACAATTTGTTATTAATTATCCTTGTGTTCTCCAAAATAACTAATCATTTTATTCGTTGCACCAACGAAAACTTTATATAATGTAAACTAACTGGTTGGGTGGGAAACATTATTGGAATTTTAGCTTTTAGACTTGTCATAATAGTAAATTCTTGTAAAATAATTATTTGTATCTATAAATAAATCTATCAAAACATATTTTTCTTTTCTGTTCTTTCAGTCTCTCAGGACACTGACCTCCGAGTGTAGTCATAATGCAGTCATTCACTGCCGTGTCCTAAACCGAATCTAACCTTCGAATTATGTAAATACATTGTTACCTAGTTTAAATTACCATTTAGGTATAAATAAATGAAAACAAATTATCATTTCATCACATACCTGTAATTGAATATCAGCAATTTTTTTCCATGAAAATTCAAATTCGTTTAATGGAACTTTGGCAGCTTTCAAGTAGCGCAAGAACCCCAACTCTTCCGGACGCAACAATAACAATGCATGACCAGAACTTCCCGTACCACGAGCCGTGCGGCCAACACGATGAATATATTCCTACATAAAACATGAATATATAAGCACATTTATATAGAATATTAATTGATGATTTATAAAAGCCCTACCTTTGGATCATCTGGAGGATCAAACTGTACTATCCAATCGACTTGAGGAATGTCCAGGCCCCTAGCAGCCACATCGGTACATAGCAAAATGCCTTCGGAAGCATTACAAAATTGAAAGAAGGTTGTAGTACGTTTCGTTTGTTTTTGTTTGCCCTAAAAGTAAAGGGATTATGGCATAAAAATTCGCAAGTCCTAACAATATGATAGCCCACTTACATGTATCGATGTAACAGGCAAATCTATGTAATTAAAGAGTTCGTGGTGATATTTGACGGACATGCAGGAGGAGAAGAATACCATGACCTTCTTCTTGCGATTCTTTTTGAGGAAGGTAAAGAGAACTAACAAACGTTTCTCTGATGGGCACACAATATAGCCTTGTTCCAAACCGCTAACAGTGGCTGTATCCTTATTGTCATCTACACCCACATATATGGGTTCTTTCTTTAACGCCAACTTTGAAAGTGCATCAATCTTTTCCGTTTGTGTGGCTGAGAACAACATGGTCTGTCGGCGTTCTAAGAAATTAAGGGAATATATTAGGAATTTTGGAAAAAAAAAATCTCAAGTGTTTTCACATACTCGGCAACAAATTGATAATTTGTTTAAGTTCTTCCTCGAAACCAATCTCCAATATACGGTCGACTTCATCTATTACCAGACATTGTAGGTTTTTATACAGGAAATCGGGAGAGTTTTGCAAATGGTCCAGCAGTCTGCCAGGCGTTGCTACGAGGATGTTTACGCCTTTGCTAAGTTTTTCATTTTCCACTTGACGATTGGAACCTCCCATTACCAAGCCATACGTATGATGATGATGTGCCATTAATTCCTTCAGCACACCAAAGGTCTGCATGGACAGTTCTCGCGTGGGTGAGATAATAATAACGCCGGTACCATTGCGAGGCATGAAGCGCAACTTGTAAATAAGTTCCACAGCGGGTACGAGAAAGGCCAAAGTTTTACCAGACCCAGTTTGAGCAGCTCCGACCAAATCACGACCTTGCAACAAAGGAGGTAATGATTTCGCTTGGATTTCAGTCATATCCGTGAAACCCATGTCATCAATGGCTGTAAGCGTTGCATCAGACACGATGCTCTTGAGGGAAGCGAACGAGTGGTCAGAATTATCTCGTTTAGCAAGAGCATCGGCCGCAGCTGTTGGATCCAATTCATCAAAAGCATCTTTAACCTCAGCTTTAGGTTTTCTCTGTTGTTTCTGTGGTGTTTCCTGTTTTGTCTTTTTGGCGGGTACTTCATCTTCCTCATCTTCACTAGCATCCGAATCTAATGTCATAAACGTAACACAAAGTTTAAAAAATAGGATATTACAGTGTTCGATACTTCCTATCCGAATCAATCAGTTGGGGTTAATCCTTCTCATTTGGTCCTACCCTAAAGACTTTAACTCGTCTAGGAAGTAACCTCGAATTCGCCTTTGACTCATCATATTGATATAAATGGGTTGTCAATTTAACTTTTACCAACAGAAACTTTAAATGATTTACGAGAAAATTAACTTCCAAATAAAGGAGATGGACTAGTATACCCGTATAAACAAATCTGAAGTTTCCATTGGTGGATGCGAATTTCAATACGCCACCCAAATTATGAACAAATCACTTACCATCGCCATCCTCTTCGCTGCCCTCCTGATCCACTTCTTCATCGTCATTATCCTCGTCACTCTCGGTGTCAGAGTTTACCACTTCCATTTGTTGTTGCTTCCGTTTGTTTGGCAGATTTTTCTGCATAGCAATCTTCTGAGGAATTTCTTGGAAATCACTATCAACTTCATCTACCACAAGGATCAACATGATTATTTATTTGTATGCATTTAATTTTCCTTAGGGGAAATAATCACCTTCATCCAAAGTTTCTACACGTTTTTGCAGGGGTTTTGCTTTTCCCTTCTTCTGAGCCAATTCTTTCTTCATTTTCTCCCGTTTCTTTATTTTCTTCATTAGCAACTTCTCCCGAATCGACATATTTGCAGTTTTAACTATTTTTTGTTATAAATTAATAAGATTTTCCAAAGAAACTAAAAATACTGCTGTTTTGTGGCCTCCCGCACGTGTTGCTGTTGACTAGTGTCAGTATTGCCAAAGTGGCTATTTGGTGTTTTTGAAATCTTTTATACACGGCCATTGTTGCCAGAAGTTTTCAAAAACAGGGTTTATGTTCCAAAAAAGAGCAAAAATAAAAAAGGAGCTAAATAAAAAAATCAATTTTGTGGTCAGCCCAAAGAGAACAAAAATCCAACAATTTTAAATTTAATTTTTATGATTTTAACGGTTATTTAAATTTTTAATCAGTTGCTTTTGATTTATGTTTTATCTGAAATGAGTTTTTCAGTGCTTTGTTAAATAATCTTCTACCTATATGGAAACAGTGGCAAATGCTATGAAAAATACAACACATTTATCGGATAATCATTACAATGAGTCAAGTCAATACAAAATATCAAATACAAATACAAAAATATTTATATATTTCATGATATTGGGAAGAACTTCAACAGAAATGTTGACTTTTTTTATAATCGTAATTACCAAAAGTAACACCACATGCGTTACAAATAAAATGAAATTCGTGGACGAATTATAAATTAAATATTTTCAAGGTAAATCAACGTTACGGTGCGTTTACACGGGACAGTTTGAGACAAGATAGTTGAGAATGTGTATTAAGGGGCCCTTAGACTTCAAGTTGACATCAACTTATCCATGGTGTAAAGGGGCCCTTAGACCTGTGGATAAGTTGCAGCGACTTCAAGTTGACATCAACTTATCCATGGTGTAAGGTGAAGTTGGTGGTTTGTACAAACTAGTTGATGTAAAATCAAAGCCATTTTGATTTTTTGAAGTTGATATCAACTTATCCACCAGTGTAAGGGGAAGTTGCATCAACTTTCATACGCATTACGGTGAGAAACGTTCATGAGGCAACATTATCGGCAAAATGTAAATATATCAACCAAAAAATAATTAAATTAAACATTATCGGAAAAATATAAACTAAATAAATATGATTTGTAGTGTTATTTATAATCATTTAAAGAAAATAAAAATGGGGTTTTTTCGTAAAATTTGTGATATTTTCGCAGTGCGCTCACCACCTTTCATTTCGACATCTGACAATAAAATGAAGTTGCCTCAACTAGTTTGAGAGTGTAAGGGCAAAATCGAAGTTGATGTCTAGTTATCGAAGTTGATGTCAACTTGAAGTCGAGCAACTTATCCACAGGTCTAAGGGCCCCTTTAGTTGTCAGAAAGAGAAAAAATTATTGTGTGACGTAGGCGTCCAGCCAGTTATAACGACAGTACAGTTTTAAGCAACCACCGACAGTGTCGTTTCGTTAAATTTCGTGCCCTGATTTTTTGTTTCTTCGCTCTTTTGCCATTGTGTTTTGTCTTGCTTCTCCAAATTACAATGGAACTGATGTACTCTGCAAAATTAGACATGTATTCATGTTTATATGTTTGTATTGTCAAACAATATTCCAATAAAAATTACCACAATTTTCAAATACAAATATATTTCCCAATTTGTAAAGTCGTTTGCGATGTTTTGCTTTTTTCTCAAATTACTACGAAATGTCACCGATATGGCCGATGGCTGAACTAGTAGAGGTTGACGCAGTAGGATTTGTTGTAATTGTGTGAACAAACAACAGGCATTTAGTTTTTTTTTTTACTCTCACCGTCAAATTCAACACAGATCCATATGAACAAACACAGTAAACAAAAAAGAACAACAACAAAATACACTGAATTTAACAGATGGAGTCATAAGAAAGCAAAATCAGTTGTTCTAATGCGCCAACCCCTGCTAGTTCCGCCATGATCTGGCCGCTTATGTCAAATCTCTTGCCAAAGTTACTGTCGTTGGCGAGGCAAGTGCTAGAAGTGTAAGTGGGGTAGTAAAAATGTGTGAATGTATTTCTACTGTCGGAGCAAAATTGTCCCGTGTAAACGCCAGGTTAGAGATAAATGACCAAACTGAATTCGGGGCTTGAACAGAAAATGGAAAATTAAAGGAAATGAACATGAACATTAATAACAACACATACATACAAACGTGATTAATATAAGAGGTAGTGTTATAAGGACACCTGATATTGCTTCCTTTCCTTATTTTCTAAATACTAACAAAATTCTAAGTAAATTCCACATAAAAATATCTTTAATTACATTCAAAGTTATTTCTACAAATAAAGAAATAGAAAAACTAACTGTCTGACAGAATTGTATGATACTAATTCATACATTGAGATTGAGACAACCTTAGGCATTAGTGGGACCAGCATACATTCAAAATTGCATGAACATTTGACTGTCAAAAAAATTTGTTCGCGTTGGATCCCACACAATTTGTCAATCGCTCAAAAAAAGGCTCGTGTCGATTGGTCGAAAGAAATGCTCCAAAAATACGATCGCGGTGCTTCGAAACACGTCTATGACATTGTGACAGGTGATGAATCCTGGATTTACGCGTATGAGCCCGAAAGTAAATAGCAGTCAACTGTTTGGGTGTTTCAAGATGAGCCAAATCCAACAAAAGTTGTTCGCGCCCGAAGCACTTCCAAGCAAATGGTCGCCTGTTTTTTCGGAAAACCCGGACATGTCGCAACCGTATCACTAGAACAACGCAGAACAGTGAATTCTGAGTGGTACACAACCATTTGTTTGCCAGTTGTCTTCCAAGAAATCAGGAAAACCAACCGTCGAAGACGGATCACTCTTTACCACGACAATGCGAGCTCTCACACATCGGCTGAAACAACTGCATTTTTGAGCACCCAAAACATCGAATTGATCGGTCATCCGCCGTATAGTCCTGACTTGGCACCGAATGACTTCTTTTTATTCCCGTACGTAAAAACAAACTGAGAGGTCTACATTTTTCGACACCTGAAGAAGCGGTTGCTGCATTCAGAATGCATGTTTTGGAGATACCTCAATCAGAGTGGCAAAAGTGTTTCGACAATTGGTTCAAACGCATGCAAAAGTGTATAAATCTTCATGGGGAATATTTTGAAAAACAGTAAAGTGAATTTCGACGATTAATATTTGTTTTTGTGGCTTTTGTGGTTTTGTGCGTGGCTCTTGTACATGAGATCATGGGTTCGAACCCGGCTCTGACCACCTTCAAATTTTCTTTCGGCGGCGGTCACCTCGCATAGTGACGGCGACACTATCGAGTATCTAGCCATAAAAAAGCTTCTCAAATTACCGTTCGGAATCGGTGTAAAACTGTAGGTCCCAATCAGTGAGTGAAAACTGGAAAGCGCACAGCTCAGTGATTGTGAGAAGTTCTCCCCAGTCCCTTCATGGTATGTAATGGGAAACCATTTATTTTTTATTTAATATTTGTTTTTGCTCTCTAATCCCGAAACATAAAAATCAACCCTCGTATAATTCCGTAATGGCATCATGAAATACAAAAATGTCAAAACTATATCGAGTAAAAATTAATGTAAACACCATTTTGTCGTATAATGATAATCAAGACACGCGCTATAACACGTATACTTCTTTACTTTAAAATGCACACTTTTTTGTGGGACGCTTAGAAACTTGTCCAAAATTCCTTTTGTTTTTCTTTTCACACATTAATGGTTTAAATACGCAGTATACTATAGTAACACAAGTTTAAAGAGCTTTGTACTTTTACATACTTTATGTAATTTTATTTAAATATGGGTGAAATTTCTATAGTGAGGTACAATAACATCATCAGAAAACTGCTCACGTATTGAAATATTCAACGAAGAGAGTAAGAGAGAGAGAGAGCAGAGTAACGACGCGCTTCACTTGTTTTCTTTGTTGGCATTTCACTCCATGAGTAAATTTTCCTCTCTACACGCATGGTAAAATAAGCAAGGTAAACTCGTTAGAACAGCTGATTTGAACATTTTTCTTGCTTAGGTGTTTCTCTTATGTGAAATTCACATGTATTTGTATATTATGCCTTTTTGTTTACTCTGACAGTAGATACACACATGTAGAAAATTTGACAGATTATGTACACCAAACAAAAACAAAATGCTTGTTTTACCCCCTGACTGCAACAATTTAAGTAGCGCCTTTTTTGGTTTCTGCACTTTTATTTTAAAAACATGCTAAATGATTTTTAGCACTTTTTTGGACACAGTTTGCAAACTTGACTTTCCCGGTTTATTTTTAGCATTTTTTTGTTGATAATTGCATTTTGTCTAGTATAATAGCTCTGTACCCGTACGTACTACAACTTACTAGTTTTGCCACTTTTACGACTTTTACTCGAAATGCGTTCCCGTACTCAAGAAAATAGTAAAAGTAGTACGAACACTTAAGAGAGAACAGAAAGTCAGGGCGTTCTCTTTTACAACTTTTTACTAGTTTTTACTCGAAGAATTTTACCGAGTACAAGTAGTAAATTGTCATTCTCTATTGAATTGTCAAAATAAATTGAGTGCGAGGTATTTTCTGTTGGGTGTTTCGGACGACAGACACATTTCTGACATAAGTTTTACCTCATTTACCATTTTTTCGTTCCAGTACTTTTTCGAAACTTGGCCTCTCAGAGAGAATTTTTTGATATTTCTGGTGAAACTCTCTTTTACTAGTTTTACTATTAAAAAAGTAGGAGAACAAACCTAATGTATGGTTGTTTTCAGCATAGATAAAGGAAATAATAGATATAGCCATAAAGCAACTATGGTATAGAGAAGAAAATTTACACAAGGAGTGGAATGCCAACAAAGAAAATGAGTGAAGCGCGTCGTTTCTCTGCTCACTCTCTTACTCTTTTCATTGAATATTTCAATACACGAGCAGTTTTCTGATGATATTATTGTATCTAACTATAGAAATTCCAACGCGGAAAAGAAATGCGTTTGAGTGAATCGCGTCGACTTTTTTGGTTCTCTTCTACTAGGTTGCCAAATTGCGGTGGTTTTTTCTTCTCTACTTGTAAATCCTTTTTGATATAGCGCGACCATTGCCAACTTTGTTCACTAAGTGCTGTCCTGCACTACTGTCACTTTCACTGAAGTTTCCCATAATTTTCATTGACGTTTATTCAAAATTGTGGGAAATTTTTGAGAAAGCAATTTAAACAATTGAAAATGTGAAAATTTTTTTGTGATTTTACATAATAGCATTGGTTTGTTCTATAAAAAAAACTATTTCAAAGCCATGAGGCCGGTGTTGGGATATCAATAAGAGAAACCCCGTAAGACCGCCCAAAAAATTAACATCCGGGAACGCCTTTTAAATCTAAAAACTTCCCCGCCCAAAAACTATTGAGTTGAATGTTTTTATTGAACTGACAATATGAACAAAGTACAATTGCAACATAACTTGATGTAGAATATTAATCATAACAAGTAATGTTAACTACCAAACAATATTCTCAACACTTTCCCTTGTATGAAAGTTAACATAGATTTAATAAATTACATAAATATTTTAAACGAATTTTTCTCAAGGGCTTTGTCATCATATCTGCAACTTGGTCCTCAGTTGAAACTTGAGATACTTGCAATTGACCCTCAGTAACTTTTTCTCGTATGAAAAAATGTTTAATAGCTATATGTTTAGTTCTTCTATGTTGTTCAGGATTTTGAGCTAAACGTATAGCTGCTGTATTATCGATTTGAATAACGGGAACTTCATTGTATTTAATGACTTCATAATATAATCTTTTAAGCCAAATAAGTTCTTTAGCTGCTTCATTTGCTGCTACGATTTCTGCCTCAGTTGTAGATGTTGAAACCATTTGCTGTCTTTGACTTAGCCATGATATTGCTCCTCCCGCATACATTACAACAACTCCAGACGTAGATCTTCCTGTTTGAAAGCATCCACCAAAATCAGCATCACTGAAGCGTTCCTAATGTTTCGGACCATTTCTATCATATGTTATTCCCATATCCAGAGTTCCAGCAATATATCGAAGTACTCTTTTTACTCTCAGAACATCTTCTTGAGTTGGCTTATCCAATGATGTTGATAAGAAACCCACAGAATACGCTAGATCTGGTCTGGCCCCAAGCATTAGATAAATCAGAGCACCAACTGCTTGCCTATATGGAAATTCAATGTCAACTTTCCCTGTTTTCAATGTTTCTGCTACTTTATCCATTGGTGTTGCGACTGGCTTGCATTCAGAGAAATTGAATCTTTGTAGTATTTTCTTGGCATATACTTTTTGACTGATTTTTATTCCATTTTCTTTCTTTCAATTTCTAAACCAAGAAAATAATTCGGATCTTTAACAACTATTTTGAATTCATTCTTTAATTCTTCTAGGAATTCATCCAATTCTTCAGTATCAGTGGCAGCAACTAAACCATCATCAACATAAAGACCTAGTATTAGCTTCTTTCCTTTTCTCTCTCTTATGTAAAGGCAAGGATCAGCTGTACTTGCTTTTAGACCAATTTTGTCAACAAGAAAATTTCCAATTCTCTTGTTCCAGCATCTAGGAGCTTGCTTTAGCCCATACAAACTTCGCTTAAGCTGGCAAACTCTCCCAGAACGATCATCGAAACCTTCAGGTTGCTTCATATAAATTGTTTCTTCGAGCTCACCATATAAGAAGGCTGTAGAAACATCAAACTGAGCCAAATGAAGTCCTTCTCTTGCGGCAATACTTAAAAGCGAACGTATCGTTGCCATTCTTGCAACTGGACTAAACTTCTGATCATAATCCACTCCTTTCGTTTGATTAAATCCTTTAATGACCAGTCTGGCTTTATACTTTTCGATACTTCCATCAGAATTTAACTTAATTCGGAATACCCATTTTCCAGGAAGAGCTTTTGATCCTTTTGGTAAATTTGTAAGATTCCATGTTTCGTTATCCATTAGAGACTTAATTTCAGACTTCATAGCTTTTTCGCATTCGAACTTCTGCTTACTTTCAACAGCTTCTTTGTATGTTGTTGGAGTTTGAATTTCAGAAAGAATTGCTTCGGACATCATAAGAAAATCATTATAGTTCGGATTAGACATAAGTGTACGGTCTCGAAGACGTTTAGATATTGGCTCGTATTCTACGGAATCTTCTCTACGACGGTATTCTACGGAATCTTCTCTACAACGTTTGCGACCATTTTCTTCTTTCCTATCTTCGGCATCTTGAAAGTCATCTTCAAATCCGTTAAAGTCTTCTTCGTCAGTAGCCTCTTCATCAATATGTTCGGTCTCATCGCTTGTTTCTTGATATGGCTGTTCTTGATGTAGTTCTTGATCATCTATGTTCACACTTTCTTCTGAATCTGAAGTGTATTGTTTTTCTCTCTCTTTCAATTTAATAATTATTTTATTATCTTCCTCTCTTTCTTCAGGATCATGTTGAATGTTTTTATTGAACTGACAATATGAACAAAGTACAATTGCAACATAACTTGATGTAGAATATTAATCATAACAAGTAATGTTAACTACCAAACAATATTCTCAACAAAAACTGTAGCAACTACTGTGGCGCAGATGCCAAAACCGTTAGAATGTCTGAGGACTCGCAACAAGGAATGGTAGCTGAATCGGAGGAAGAATACTTTAAGTAACGTGTTGTATTCTTGATATTTTTGTTGAAAATTATTTTTTCTTTTGTTATGAATTTTTATATTGTTATTGTCATATTTTGTGAATTTTTTTCGGGAACAAAAAAATCCCATTTATTGCTTTCAATGACATCTAGAAAATAACCCATTACACTAAAATTTTCCCAACACTTGTGCTTCATCTATTTGTTTACTTTATCTATGGTTTTTCGGAACGGAACTCTGAAATAATGCTTATTCTCCACCAGGAGTTATAACATATGTATATAGAATTATCAAGAGTGTGGATGTTAAATATGTTCGTGAGTTGACATTTAAAAAATCCGTTACTGAAAACTATGTTGGACCAGACTTTTTATTGACAATTTTATTAATTGTGATGCACGAAGAACACGACTAACAAAAATAAATAAATTTGTGAATATGCCTCTAAGTTTATTAGTGGTCAAAATCGAATAGACGGTTCAACCGTCTAATTACTTTCCAAAGTTTAAAAAACGGAAACAGCTTTGGCACAGAACCCAGCCCCTCGTGATGACGACCCTGAATCGCAAAGGAAACCCATTTCTGACTTTATAAAAACTGCCAAAATAACCGTACGGCGAAGAGTGTCGCATTTCAAAGGATGAAAAGAACACTGGACGTATGGCAATGCTTCAGTCTTTTGTAACGCGAACGCGAGGGGAAAAAGAAAGGAGGTAAACCGTCTCCTTAGGCGTAAGAAACGGCAGCGGAGAGACAGTGAGAGTGAGAAAATTGGGACATACAGAAGGAAGAACGAAGACCGAAAATTCTACCAAAAACTCAAAAACAGAACTAACGGAACTGGTTCAGGACGGAGTAAAATTAAACTCCCTCATGTAATGCAAAACATATTTTCATCAAAACTACTGTTAGAAATCAAAAATTTATTATGATATTTATTGCGTGGAACATTTTCATCAACAATTTGCCTAACCCGCTTGAGAAATTCCTCTTAACAAACAGCGACAACATCACCTTGCAACATTTAAAATGATTGAATTAAGATGCTCAAAATTACATGATTTGAAATCGCGCGATTTTTTTGAAATAATTGTTTGACTGCGGCCCTTTTCCTAGAACAGTTTTCTATACAAAACAAAAATAAAAGAATATTAAAAAAAATTTTAATTTTTTAACATTAATAGCCTGTTTCTCTATCTCGAACGAAAAGCTAAGCGAAAGAAAATCAGTCACTCACATTCGACTCAAATTGGGTTTACCTAAGTCTAAGTTTTCGTTCGCCTGACTTCATGTTTGTTTGTAAGTGACAGCACATTCGAAATAGAGAAACCAAAATTTGTACTGAATAGTTTTATGTTTTTATTCAACTTGAAACCACAAGATTGTGAAACCCAAATCAACATTCTTTCGTCTAGAACACGAACGAAAGCTTTCGTCGAGACAGAGAAACAGTCTGTAAGTGCGTTTTTTTTACCCCGCTAAAGTTAATTATAGCCTAATTTGTACTGTACAGCTAAGCGATATTAAGTGGCATTTCAATTTCCCACGTAAATTCCGACTTGAGCAATGGCAATGTTGCCACATGTTCAATTTCAAGAAATGGCAACAAAAAATTATCTTAGATACAATGTTATCAAGGAGAGACTCAAAATACGAAATTTGCAAAATGGCTTACGCATTTTAAGTTCATTAAAATTATTTTATTTAATGGAAGACTACGTGTATTTTTATATCTCTAAACTTGAAGGATAGCCTTTTATATCCGATTGAAAACAAAATTGGAACTAAATTGTTCACAAAAACGTCGATAATCCCCCTCAAATTTCATTTCGTGATTCTTTTGTTACTTCTCTTCTTCCCTCACCGAGAAGCATCGTAAGTCATGAAAAGTGACGCGCGTAAAAAAGTTATCGTGTGGACGTCGAATATCACATATTTATCATGGTAGAATTATCTATCAGGTACAGTCGTTTAAACAGGTGATGACATTTGTACCATTTCGTTTTTCGATTCACTTGCCAAAATCATAGTATTTTGTTTTTATCCTTTTTTTGTAATCGTGTATCGTTAGTATATATTTGTGTAGAGTTTTACAACTAAAAAGAATGAACGAAAATAAAATATCTGTTGTTGCTGCTTATAACTACAACAACATATGCTGCTACCATGTATTTGATGGCATTGGCTACAAACATGTTGCCGTATCGTATTTTTTCACCCATTACAGCAAATGTTGCCACATTTCGTAGTATTAAGTGCGGATCGTTTTATTTGGAAAGTCGTAAGTAGCGATAGCTTAATGGAATAAAGAAACAGCCTTATTATTTCGAATAACACAAAAATACTGTGCCGAAGACACGAAGCCGGTGTTGGACCTACCACTGAATATAAAACCCTTAAGACCGGCCGAAGGTCACCCACGCAAAAAGGTAGACAACACAAAAATAGTATGCCGATTATACATTCAAGCTTTTTTTTCAATTAGCGTTTAGTGCCCTATCAGCGAAGTAAAACCAAAAAATAGGCCATTTGCTCCTAAAGTAAAATTGCTCCCAATTATTGATTGTTTCAGTTTTAGCACTTTATTGTTTTTCAAATTGAATTTTGTTTGCATGTTTTTTTTACAGCTTCTGGCAACACTTCTAACCTGTGTACTTTGATGAAAATTGGCACAGGCTATTTTTCTACGATGCTATCACCTGCAATAAATACATTTTCATATGATTTTTAAACATAACAACAACATCAGTCATTCTTGCGAGAGAGTCAATTTATCCAAATTTACCTCTAATCTTTGGTTAATTTGCGGCTACCGGAAAAGTTGGCTTTCTTGGATCGAGGATTGGCAGATATTTGCGAAATATGTTTAGACAAATTGCAAAACAATTGTGTCGTGTGGTCGATAACAACTCGGCAGGAGTTCCAAGGCAAGTTTCAACAACTACAAGGCTCCTGAATGGGGAGGGTAAGTTGTGATAAACTTGTTAGCCTGTATCGTGACATAATTTATTTATCTGTTCTCCAGCTGAGAAGACTAAATCGCTGGTGGAGGAGAAGCCTATTCTGGTGGACAAGGAGAAAAATATTACCATGATAGGCATTAACAGGCCACAGCATCGGAATGCTATAAATGCTGCAGCAGCTGCTAAACTGTGCGACGCATTTAGTGCTTTCGAAGCTGATGAAACTTCGCCAATTGCTGTTCTGTACGGAGTAGGTGGATCGTTTTGTTCCGGTTTCGACATATTGGAAATGGCCACGAATGATGAAGGTAAAGTCTCTATGGAAATGCTAATGATGCCTGAAGGTTCAGTCGGCCCTACCAGACGTCATCTACATAAGCCGGTAATTTGTGGCATTAATGGTTACTGTGTAGCAAATGGCTTGGAATTGGCTCTCATGTGTGATTTGCGTGTTATGGAAGAAACTGCAGTATTGGGGTTCTTCAACAGACGGTTCGGTGTTCCTGTAATTGATGGTGGCACTGTTCGTCTGCCGGCCATGATAGGAATCTCCCGCGCCCTTGATCTTATACTTACCGGGAGACAGGTTTGTGCCGAGGAAGCACATTCAATCGGTCTCGTCAACCGTATCGTACCCACGGGGAACGCTCTTATTCAAGCCTTAGAGTTGGCACATGCCTTAGCCAAATTCCCACAGAGCGCTCTGAACCATGACCGTAATTCTGTATATTCTTCAGTATACGATGCGACCAATTTTCAACAGGCAATACAGAACGAGATCATGTACACATCTCGAGACATTATCGATCAAATGCAGGATGGCATAAAGTGGTTCAACAAAAGTAGGTTTAACTCAATTTAGTTTGGTCTTTCTTTCTTGTTCTTTATTATTACATTTTCACTCCTTTCTTGCAGCATTTAAAGACGATAACTCCGAGTCTTGGTTGAAACGTGAAAAGTCTATGGCAGATTGGGACGATGAGAATGTGGCTGAGGCTGCTGCGAAAGTTGAAGCCGAGAAACAGACTAAGGAACGTGAACGAATCGAAGCCGAGAAGAAACTGAAAGAGGAGAAAGAAAAAAAGAAAGCTGAGAAAAAGGAGAAACCCAAGGAAAAGGTACAAGACGACAAAGTACCTGAGAATCCCCAAAAGGAATAAAAAAAATCAGCTAATTTTACTACTAAATGCTATTGTCTTAACCTTAATATTAATTTCGTGCTACTACGAAGAAAAATAATCGAAAATGATAATCGTAAACATCTTGTATGTAGTCAATATTAGCGGTTAAATCGACAACTTGGGAGAGCAGAATCAAACAAATGAATCTACAAATTTAAATAAGCAAAGAAAAAACTGGTAACGCAACAATCAAATTTCAGATGACCAACATCTCGGTCGATAAGGCTGACAGACCAGAACGTTTTATAAGTGGAAATATTTCGTTCCAATACAATGTGGTCTATAAATTGGTATTTTAGAACAAATTAAAAAAAATCCGAATGCGGACTCTAAAGGGTTCATGGTATCAAAAGCAACCACAGTTTGGAATTTGAGTAAAAGAGTAAATCGCAGTCGGTGAGTATATAAATTGAAAGTGCACATCTTAATACCCTTAAGGGATTTAATGGGGAAGTAAGTCATAAAATTCCAGCATTTTTACTTTTTCCTCAGCATTCGAACGTTTTCCTGTAATCGGGAAATAATGGGGACCTATTCACGGCTGTCGTGATCGAAATATTTTTGAATCGAATTAAAAATATGCGATAAGTATGTCTCTCGATAGCTCTGCTGTTGAGAAGTCGTATAGAAGTCAGATTGTATCTTCCACCGTGAATTTGCTTCATTTCACGCAGGATGTACTATGTTCTACCTTTGACGTAGAACATTTTTGTGGAACTTATTTTGGAATATGAACATGTTTTTTCTTTCATAAAACGTGAGATTGCGAACATTCGTGTTTTATTTAACTGTAAACAAAACGAACAAATAAACAAATCATCACCCTTATTATGCATGTCGTAGTCACGTCGAATGTTTGTCGTTTTTTAAATACGGCATTACCGATGTCGAAATTCGACTCTGTCTATGGTCTATTACAATTTTGGTATTTTGTATGTCGTTTATGGCTGAAATTCGAGTAAAATAGTCGTAGTGAATTGAATGACAACGTCGAAAATTTTAAAACAAAAAAATGGATAATATCAAAATGTAAGTTCAATTATTAGCTTTTTATCAGATATATAATAAAAAAAATATTTTAATTCATATTTAAGGATGAACAAAACTACACCCAAACAATTTGAAACTCTTATCAACTTTGATGCAACACGAGCCATTGGCAAAGGGATACCATAAAAACACGGAGAGCACAGATTAAAAATGTAACGATCTGAAACGAAAGCTCAATAATGTTGGCCTCCTTATAGGACTAGGTTGTGCAAGGCCTACATTGAAATCACTTCCAGCATCCCTTTGATAAATTCCTTCAGCAAAGATTCGCATTGTCGTTGTCGTATTTCGACTACGACAGTTTTGTAAAAGATTAAAGCCAAAGTTGGCGTGTTATCTTTAATCTTTTACAAAACTGTCGTAGTCGAAATACGACAACGACATACGTAATAAGGCTGAATGTCTTACTCACTCGCATTGACCTCGACGATTCTGAAAGTTTACGTGATATTGTTCTTAGCATATACCGGAAAGCGCCCTTGTTCAATCCAAAGTTGGTCATAAATTTGAAAAAAACTCTTACATTTTAATTCTCAGATGAATGCACAATAAACTTACATGGAACTTGGTAGGGTAAATTATTAGACCTTATGCCGCAACCATAATTGTATCCGATAATTTATGAGTTATCTGCCCTGGCAATCATGTTCTTCATTAGAAGATGTAAAATGAGACACACTTAGCTTTATTTTAATATTTGTTTTAAAATTTACTAAAGAAACTCACGACCGCGATTACTTTGATTTTATTCTATCACTTGATCTGTTTTGGTCACAGGGTGACACATAAATTAGAAAAATGTGCACCCACAATCTATTACAAAAACACTCACGTCGAAAGTGTTCACAATCAGCCTTATTACGAATGACGTTCTCGTATTTCGACGACAGTTTTATAAAAGATTAAAGACAAAGTTGCCGTGTTATATTTAATCTTTTACAAAACTGTCGTAGTCGAAATACGAGAACGACATTCGTAATAAGGCTGAATATGTCCGACGACAATCAATATAATTCACTGGAATTCACATTTTAAAAATATTTCTGAACATTGTACCCATATTTAGAAAATTCGTTTACCTTGTTTCGTATAGCATCAATAAGTGTTCAGGACCCAATCGAAGATATCGACATGAATTTAACCGACATCAACGATTGTCATCTCTATTGAATATGTTTTTCACAGTCAATATATGTACGTATTACTTTATAAATTGGCCACCGATACCGACTTTGTGCTTTAATTTAATTTTTAATTTATTTATTCATTCAATAACTAAGCAGTAATGCCATTTATGATTAAATGCATTACAACAATTGAGCTATTCCTTGTAAGGTAAATCAGAGATACTATCTGGTAACTCTCTGCAATAATTTGTGTGTGGAAAATTTCTTGGGAAATTTTAGTGAGAAATTTAGCAAATAAAATGCGCAACATACAAGCATCTGCGTTAGTTCATGAAGTTACGAACAGGCCCCCTTGTCTTTTAAATATAATAAATTAAAAAGTAGTTTGAAGATTTTTTACAAGGAATTTATTCTTGCGAAATTTTAATAAGAAATATTGCGAACAAAATGGACAACATACCAGCATCTGCATCTGCGTCTTTTAAATATAATAAATTAGTTTTTTTAAGTTCTGTGTAAATATTTGGAAATAAAATTTATATGTTCTACAAAAAAATTCAAAAAGTTCAAATTGTTTTCCATTTCCTTTAGAAATTATTTTTTTTGTATATCGTTTTACCGATTTTGATTTATTTTCACTGAGTACTACTTTTTTTTAAATAGGGCCATTGAAAATCAGCCAGTAAAATGCTGGGGTTGCAGTCATGTTTTTTTTAATACGGTAATGATTTCAAGCATGAAAACAAACTGCTCAAAAATATAATTTGAAGTGTTGTTTCTTGATGTATTTTAGTTATAAAATTTGGTATATTAGAGTTAATTGATATTTTGGTCCTTTAATAAAAAAATTTTGCGATCTAATCTGTGTTTTTCTGTACCTATTTGGTTGTCAGCTGGTTTTATCTTTAAAATAAGAGGATGATTGCTAGGGTTGAGAAAAGTAAATGTTAAACATTTTAGGTATAAACTCATTAAAAATGTATCCAATTTCTCCCATAAAAAAACTGCCGGAATTAATTTATCCTCTTCATTTATATAAATAACAATTACATTTTCTACTTTCATTTGAATCACCTCTACAAATGCAAATTCATAAAAATTTAAATACCATTGACAATTGTACTTATTTTCAAAGCATTTCCTACATATCCGCCAGTTTGGGGTTTCAAATATTTTATATGTAAAAACAAAAAATGGTTTCCCATTACATCTTTGGGGGCGGTGTTACGGGTTTTATCTTATAGATAGATATACCTACACCGGCGTCATGGCTTTGAAATTGAGTTTTATACAAGAAACAAATGCTATTATGTAAAATCATTTAAATTTTGTCTCATTTCCCTTGTTTAAATTACTTTAAGAAACATTTCCCACAATTTTGAATAAACGTCAATGAGAATTATCGGAAACTTCCGTAAAAGTGACACTAGTACAGGACAGCACCTAGTGAACAAAGTTGACAATGGGTGCACTATATCTATTATTTCCTTTATCTATGATTTGAAGTACTACGAGGCAACACCAATCGAAAATACAAACCTCTTCATATAAAATACTTTGAAAACAGAATTGCCAGCAGTCAAACAAATTCCAAATATCAAAAGCATTCCCATACTTCATTACAATTGGCAACCGATTCTATAACCTGCATTTGTATTCACAATTTTTTAATGTACAATCAGCCTTATTACGAATGTCGTTCTCGTATTTCGACTACGAGTTTTGTAAAAGATGAAAGACAAAGTTGGCGTGTATCTTTAATCTTTTACAAAACTGTCGTAGTCGAAATACGAGAACGACATCCGTAATAAGGCTGATGGTGAATAATGGTAATTCTTTTGTATTTACAATAGAATGATATAAAGAGAAGTCATTAGTGGTGTTTCACTTCCACCAAATTCCCGTAGTCACTGGGCTAACGACAGTCTTGATACCAGTTTTTTCTGCCAGAATTTGAACGTAATACAAAATAAAATAAGTGAAAATTATTGTGTTCTTCAAAACAAAACTAATTTATTGAATATACAATTATTTTAAGTCATTAGTGCCAATAAAATCAAATTGAAAGTCAGTTTTTTCAATTCGCCTATCGCTCATTCTCTTTCACATTCTGTCCTGTATCAAATTTGCTGCTAGAAGGTCGACCAGCTGTGTCATCGAACCCCCTGCCTTAGATACATTAAAATCCAATGCAAATTGAAAAATCCCAAAGCTGATATCGAAAATCCAAAATCACGCCGAAAAATGCAAATCACCTGTGTGGTTTGAAAATGGCGAGTGATTATGAAACAGTGTGATATCAGAACCAGGTTGATCATTTCAATTTCTGCTAAAAGAAAAAAGGCTAAACTAATTTTTTTTATAATTTTCTTTTACCAATTAAATTCAGCGTAGAATAAATTATTTTAAGAACCGACAGTAAAAACCCGGATCCACCGCTTTCGAAAATCCCAATATTGGTTCGGTCTCGGTTTTTGGATACTCTGCTCACATCATAATTTGTTTAAAAAACAATGAAAATCGTATTTAACAGGTATATTAGGACTCTAAATCTATTCGTAATTCACTTAAGATTTTAATTTCACTGTGGCGAAAGTTTAGCGTTCCTAGAGGCAACCTTTTCGAACGTGATTTTAATTTCATGGAGTCAATTACAACAGCCGTTTTGTCTGTGCGGAAAAATTAGAACACAACGCGCACAGGAGTGTTATAATCTGAGAAATAAGATAAAAACGTATTTAGACGTATTATTCAGACAATAACGTATTAAACCGCGTTACTTTAGGCAATTGTCATATAATTTTTTCTTAATTTGTTTACCAAAACCCATATAGTAGTTATGCAGGAAAAAACAAACTTTAAAAATCGTAGAATGTATAGAATTGCATTTAATTTTAATAACATTTGAAGTAACTGAGGAATGTTAAATTTAACGAATGATTCTTCTTCTTCTTTTTGCAAGATCTGGTAAAAATCTGTTTTCGAACATTTTTCTTTATTCATATTTATTAAGACAGAATCAGCTGGCAAAAAGGGAGAACAAAATTAGTAAAATGAAAGAGCATAGCGAAAATGTTCAAGTAATGAGAAAACGTGAAAGGTTTTAATAAATCAGAATTTTAATGAAATGTTTCTCAAATTTATTAATTTTAAAAATGAATTATGTAAAAAAGAAAACCTTAACTTTTATTTGTGTACCAATTTTCTTTCAATTATTGAATGCGATTTTTTTTGTCACGCAGGAATTTGGCGATGATATAAAATCAGTCACTTTTTTGCGAAAGTGATTCGTAGAACATACATTAGGTGATAATATTTCACTTTCACTGTCCGATAAAAAATATAGCAAAATCATTTGATTCATTAAAAAAAATATCCAATTTTGTAAAAAGTTTGTCAGTTTCAAATGCGCATTGGTGTGTATATTTTTGGGTTTACTTCTCAGTAGTGTCTTTGTCTAAGCGTCAGCAGCAAGTCACGCACCTTGGTCTACATAATAAGCCTTTAAATTGTATTTAATCAGGGTTGGAACCAGAACTGATTTTCAAAATTCACGTATATTTCACGCAATTCACGTATGAAAAGAACAAAATTCACGCCAGTTTATTATACTTATTTGTAGGCACGAGCACACTCCCCTGCTTATTGCCGCAATATTTCCCGTAACCAACTATTCTAAAAACAAAATACTAGTTTTTTGGTTTTGTATTTGGTAACACAAAGGAACATCATTTATTCATCAGTCTTTTTAAAAAGGAACAACTGTTATTTTTAACTAAATCTAAACCAAAACATAAGTAATTTTTAAGAACTCCAAAAAAAAATAAAATTGTAAAAAAAAACAACTATGTATATGTGACCCTGCATAAGAAAACCCAGCTAGTGTGTAAAAACAAGTTTTTGAGTAAAACGCAATTAAAAAAAATTAAATTAATTAATTAATTTAAAAAAAAGTTAATTCATGAAATTTGACACACTAGGTGGGTTTTCTTATGCAGGGTCACATATCCATACATATATTGGTAAACAATAATTTTAGACTAATAAAAGCAACTAATTCAATATGTATTGTACACAGCCCTTTTCCCGCAAACAAACTACTTCTTTTCTAGCTCTAATATTTTATTTTGTATTAGAATCGCTTGTCCTTTTGAATCTTCCGTCACTTTCATTCTTTGTTCTTCCAACACCATGATCGTTTTATCTTTTCTCTTCCGTTTCATCTTTTCTTAATTTTCTTCTTTCTCTGCTTTTTCCTCTCTCCTAGAGATTCTTTGTAGCTTGCGCTTGCATTTTTAGCTGAGTGAAGGAGTGATTTTGTGATAGCAACTTTGTCTATGCCTCCCATTTTTTGCACTGTGTCGTACACCATTCTAAACCCTATCAATGTACTCTCCGTCATGTTGTCTTGGAGACACTCTTTATTAACTGAAAAGCCCCTCTCTACCTCAGCGTTTCCATGAGATAGGATTAGCACTAGTTTTACAATTGTCTTCAACTCTTCTGCATCCATTTCGGTTAGCAGGCGAACCCAGAAGTCATCCAGACGTTGGTCTTTCCTTTTAAAATTTTCCAACCGGGTCTTCAGCGTCGAACACATGTCTTTGTATTGTGATGCTGCTCTGTCAGCAAGAGCGCCGCTGATCCATCCACATTTTACGAGATGTTCCAGGAGTTTGTTAAATCTTTTTTCCTTAAATCCTGGAGAGCAACTGCCAAGTCTAGAGACGTCAAGGATTTGGTGATAGAGTACTTCAAAGGGGATTCACCAGAGCAGTTTTACAAGTTTTTCGGACCGATGATATCTGTTCATCCGGCAGCTTCTTAGATTTGGCAAACTCATTTTGGGTGGAAAATCCTTTGTGAATTTTGTCATGGTGGAGAAGATTTTCATCATTCTTTAAATCTAGAGATTTTTTTTCTGAGAACGCTAAGCCCCGTGTGCAGCAATGGCGCTAGCGGCCAGTTAGATTGAAAATCTTTCAAGAACGGCTCAGCGTCAGTCGCCAGGGTTTTCAAAAAGGCCAATTTTGGTCCAAGGAGAGGACTGCCGTCTCGTCTGCTGGCCGGCCTGGGCGTTTTGCTGCCAGTGTAGCCAACTCACCAACATCCCAAACATAAAAAATCTTTTTCTCAAAATATAATGAAATTCACGGAAAAAAACTCGAAAAATACATTTTTTCACGTATATTTCACCCTTTTGTCACGCCAGTAAAAATTCACGTATAATTCACGCTATTCACGGGTTGATACCCTGTTAATGCTTGAAATTTTGCATTAACAGAGAATAACTTCAGTATGTACTTTAACACTGAAATGCTTTTTCTAACATTTGATATATTTTAAGTCATAAAAACAAAGAATACAAAAAAAAATATTTTTCTTTCATCTAAAATGACATCAATTTCACCATTTAAGGAAACTGAAAAAATAAACGATTTTTAAACTTTTGCGCCATTTTTCATTTAGCCTTAAAACACAACAGCGGTTTTTAAGACAATATGAATATTTTTAATAGAAGACCGGTTTTGCAAAAATTGTGATTTTCGAAGAACCTGAAAATCGAATTGATACCCATTTATTTAGGCCAAAATGCGCACTTGTCAGTTGCGGAAAACCCATCAAAGTATATTTGCCTGTTTAACTCTTCCATAATGCCAATTTATAAAATTTCAACTTTTCCACTGCATAACTCATAGAACTTAAACAATCGACTAGTTTTAATTTTTGTCGTAATTCAACCAAATGTATGCTTATACTTATGTCACCTCGCTTAGTGACAGCGACACCATCGAGCACTTAGCCATGAAAAATACCGTTCGGAACCGTTGTAGAACTGCAGGTCCCACTTAGTGAGTGTAAAACTAGAAAGCGCACAGCTCCACTGGTTGTGAGAAACTCACCCCCTTCATGGGATGTAATGGGAAACCTTTTTTTTGTATACTTACAGAATTTCAACTACAACAAACCCGTAATCAGGAGTTTTACAAATCGAGTGATACATATGACTATGAAAAACATTTTTCTAATCACTTTGAGTCAAGGGATGAAAGTGTTTCTTCATTGATTCACTGAAAAGCAAGATGATATTTATCTCAAAGAAATAATCGATGGTTAATGGCGATGACGAACCAGAGTTTCAACTTAATACCCTGTATCTTATGAATATAGAAATAAAACAACACAAGTTTCAAGAGCTAACAAATTGTATCCAATACTTGTTTTTAATTAAATTTCCCCTTTTTTTTTAATGTATGGTACTCAAATTGGAATTAAAATAAAATTATGCAATAGAATCGCATTCCACGCATCGTTTACAATTCAAATTTTTCATCGAGTACTAAGTAGTAATATAACAGCTGATTTGTGTTTAAGAATTCCAATCATCTCGGACGACTGGCGGATGATAACAGTTTACATATAATAATAATTATAATATTAATCGCAATATACATCTATGAAGTAGATACAAAAAAAAAACGACATATAAATGATCCATAAAAAGATGCATGCATGTGATTTAAGCTCTGTTGTTTTGTATGGAAAGAAGAAAATATGTATGTTGATAGTAGAGTAGTGTAAGGATATTCGTGTTTGGGTGTGTTGTTGTTGTTAGGCCAATGAAGAGCTGTCCGCTATACCAGGATTCCTAAGTTGGGACAGTTATTAATATTATAGGTCCACTTGGAGTGCTTAAGTCTAATAGTGGTTGGATTTTTGGTTTGTTTGTATTTCCTAGTCGTGTATTAGTTGTAGATTTATATGTATTGCAAGTACTATAATATGTATTACAATTACAATAAAAAGTAGTTTGAAGATTTTTTTTACAAGTTGTTGGTTGTGTATGTTTTTATGTTCATGTGCCAGACATTTCAAGGAATTTATTCTTAATAGACCAATCTATTTTAGGGATTTTCTGTGTTGTTGGACTGGTTAAATATATAGGTGGATGCAGGTGAGATCAGTGCACAAGCGTCGTTTATAATGAAGCGGTGGTGGTGTTCTTCACCGTTATCCAGTGAATAATATTAAAGAAAATTATTTAATTTTGTTTGTTTGGAGCACACTATTCCTTCGCTTATCCCTGATTTGGTGTGGATGTTTTTTAAGGTTGTAATTTATTCATCCTTTTTGTTGATAATGACGGCATTCTCAATTTCTTCCTTGGGCTGGTCTTTGTCACCCCACCCCCAGGTAGCATGAGAACCATCGCCAGTACGCTTGACACGCTTTTTAATGATGTCGGCTGAAACAGTCTTCATGTCATAAGCCCAGCCAATCTTAGCAAAGAAATCAATAAATCCTGTAGTCATATTCATGGAGTAGTCACCGAACTCGGCCGTTTTGTAATCCCAAGGGAAAACGTGATGATAGTTATGCCAGCCCTCGCCAAAAGCCAATATAGCAACCGATGGATTCTCAGCGGGGTTAATGTATCTAAGGGATAAATGGTTTATTATTCGTCTATTTCTTGCTCAATCATATGACCTAAATATACATACTTGTCGTAAGGTTTACCACCGAATTTGTGTGCAGCACTGTTCACTAACCACGTAATGTTGAGGATAAAACACCAACGGAACATTGTGGCTACAAACCATGAATTTACGAAAGTCTCATTCCAGAAATACATAGGCACCAAGGTGGGTACTAAAAAGCAAGCCAACGGCATCAAAAGCATGTAATATCTAAAAGCGGATGAAATAAAATGTGAATTATTGTTGACTCTTTTAATATAGCTGTCATTTGATTTACTTCTTCTGAAACATAACTATGGGATCGGCTCTTAAATCGGACAAGTCAACACCCTTGCCTTTGGCCTTAACTTCGGGATGTTTCTTACACAACAGCCAACCAATGTGTGAGAAAAAGAAACCACGTGTAGCGTTGTGGGGATCAGCATCAGTCTCCGAGTACTTGTGGTGTACACGGTGATCACGAGCCCAGTGATAGACGGCATCTTGAAAGGCGATTGTATTAAAGAGAACCAATATCGCACGGAGTGGCCATTTGGCTTTGTACGAACGATGAGCCCACAAACGATGGGCGCCTGCCGTAATGCCCAAACCGGACATAGTGTACAGAGCAAAAGCTAAAAAGGAAGACGAATTGTTTACATTATACTATCTATGGTCGACTACAGTTACGACTGCAATAAGAGCATTTATTTGTACATGCAACAGAAATTACAATGAACAACAATTTCACAATATCAAAAAATTTATATTTATTTATTTTAAGTGGTATATTGAATTCGACTTCATCAATTGTTCTGTGTTTAAACTTTCGGGCCATTTCTGGGTCAGTGTTCGTAGTGCGGTCGGCTATAGGTGACGCGGAAACCTGTAATTTTACAATATGTTCTTTTGAGGCAGTGCTTTCTTTGCTCTTTCGTTGTTCCAATGCCAGTCGCGCTTTCAATTGCTCAATTGGATATTATCGCACGGTGCAGAATCCGAACATGCCTACGCTAATTCTACAATTTCGAGAGGTTTAGATGTAGTTAACGCATGTCCCATATTCAACCCGTGTACGGATTCCGACTGAACATCGCTTAGTTCAGAACTGACTGCTAAATTATGATCAATCCCATTGGATTCATAATCTGGTACACAGCTATGAAAATGTTGTCGAGCTTTTGGCAAAACTACACCACTGCCAGATCTGCGTAATTTTCTGTTATTTGAGTGCATTCTCTTACGAGTGCGATCGAATTCATCGCCCGACAATGAATCTTCACTCTGTTCACGAGGACGTCGTGATCTGTTAGGATCTAGATCGCTAGAGCTTCTTTTACGAGAACCCTTTTTGTTAAATGAAACCACTATTAAACCAAATACTTTGCAGACGCCAATACTATATTCTACTTACGGCTGGTCTAAATATTCCTCGATTGGGGGCAGTCGGTCGTGGCGGATGTACGGCTGGCGGAGCATAGATCTGGCCAATGGAAAACCGATTGGGACCAGCCCGTTCAATTAAACCGTAGTCGCTTAAATTCTTTAGCGATTTTTGCACGTCCTTATAGACATTAGGCATCGGCACCAAACCTCGCATCTGGAACTTGACCTGATTTATGATCATTGCGGTAGATATGCGTTTCCTAATGTTGCCGTCGCTTAAGATATTCATGGCTTTCAGAACATGGCGATTCACCTTATTTGGTACATTAAACATGTTCATTTTCAGGTAAATTTTTTATAAACGATAATTTGGAAGGACAACAAAAGTGTACGTAGAAAACTTTACAAATTTTGGTAAATAAATGTATCATGAAATAAATTTTACGTTAAGAAAATTTGAAAGGAAATGAAATGCCGATTTATGTTTTTACTGGAATGAAAAGGATTATAACGTCACCTCAGTATGGGAGGGATACATATCGTTGTTACCTTAATTTAGAAAGGATGGAACTAACTTTTTTTTTTTAAATAGCGTTTTTTCATATTCGTATACAAAAACATAAAATATATCGTTACTGAAAAAATTTTCGTGCAGTGCACGTATAATTTGTCTACCATTTCTAATTTCAACTGCATTCAAAGATTTTTAGAATTTCTAAAATTATGGCATTTAAGTTTTTTCCAAATCGTGGGAAATTTTTAAAATTTTAGTTACGTTCTATCTAAATTAATGTAACGATATGCAATACAAATCCTATGCTTTTAAATCACTCCAAGACTGAGGTGATGATATAGTGCTCAATCAACCACCCGAAATATTTATAGAATTTTTAGTTTGGGATTTCTGCTATATTAAAATAACGATAACTCCACAATGAATACCTACAGAAGCGTATCCATACACGAGTTTACTTACTTATGGGATGGAAATAATCCAAGTGTTTCCATACTACCAGACAGACTATTGTCGACTAATAAATTGCTATTAAAATCCCCAGCAATCACAATGTCATTGTAGTTAAGCGAAAGACTTTCAACTACGTCGAGAAATGTGCTAAATTCTATATTACGGTTGGGTCAGGAAACGCAACCAATGAGCATCTTATCGAGAGCATTTAATACCAGTTCCACGAAGAAATATTCCATATAGCATTCTTGGTTGAGCTTCAGTTTAACAGTGTATTTTAAACCAGTCTTGGCATAGATAACGACACCACCAGCAAATCTGTCAGCGCAAAATATGTTATACCCAGGAAATGAATAAATATTATCATTTATATCACAATGAAACCAGGATTCAGGCACACAAATGACATCGATGTTCGAATTAGTGAAGGCATCCATTTAATTATTTAAACTGTGGCATTGATGTGTACTATTTTCAGTCCTAACTTATTTTTAGCTAATACTTTGATCATATTTTTGAAATTGTCTCTGAAACTGTAGATAGTTTTATGAGTCATAATGAAGCATACACACAAGCAAAGTTAATAGTAGAAAAATTGAATTTGAATGAGCTTTACAATACTGGTTTACAAATATTTAATCACTCTATTTTAATTCGGTCGACTTCGTCGATCGTTGAATACTTGCGGGAGCTTCAGTGACTGCTGCCACTTGATAACCTGAGACACACCAGTCATTCAGGTTCACTTCACTTTAGATACCATGAGAAAGGAGTAAGAAAAATGCATTGCCAGGAGCACTTGACAATGCCGGAAGTAGTGCTTTGGCAATTCTACAAAGGAATAGCCTGTGGCTATTCCCCAAGTAGTTATTATTTTTGCGCTAATAATGCCAGTTAATCACGTACACATGTATATGGAACCGTGTTATATGAAACCACAAAAATAAACGATGTTCTTCAGTGACTGTTCGGAAATATTGTTTTGATACATTCATACAGTGGGCCACCAATAAAGTCTACCAACATCGATCTATTGAAATTCAAAAATTCGATTTGGAATTTAAAAGTCATCAATTGAAATTTAAAAACCTAACATGTAAAATCTGTTTATAATTTCTGATCTACATTTGACGAATTTTAAATTTATACTAACATCGTTTAAATTTCAATTGACGTCTTTTCAAATTCAGTAATGTATTTTATATTTCAATTGCTATGTGGCCTTTGATGGTATGTGCGTCTCTTGTACATGAGATCCTGGTTTCAATCCCTGCTCTGACCACCTTAAATTCCTTTCGGCGGCGGTTACCTCACATAGTGACGGCGACACTATCGAGTATTTAGCCATGAAAAACCTTCTCAAAATACCTTTCGGAAACGGGCGTATAAACTGTATGTCCCAATCAGTGAGTATAAAACTAGAAAGCGCACAGCTCACTGGTTGTGAGAAGTTCTCCACAATTCCTTCATGGAATGCAATGGGAAGCCATTTATTTTTTTATATTTTTAAAATCCATTGATGTATTTTAAATTTCATAGAGAATTTTTAAATTTCTAATAGAATTTTTAAATTTCAATTGATGTTTTTCAAATTTCAAATAGTATTTTCAAATTTCATTTGATATTTTTCAAAATTAAATTCAATTTTTTGAATTTCAATTGAAACCATTCTAGTATGCACCTCGATAGCGTATGAAATATTTTGAGGTCAAACGATGTTCATAGTAAAATTCCAAAGTAGTATTGAGTTTGCAAAACGATACAATAATGAAAATTTTTATTTCTGAAATAAGTAATTAATTTGAGAGAACATTAGAGAAAACAAATAGAGCAGGACAAATTTTAAATACGTTTGTCGGACGCACCCATGGTGTGGCACTCAAATGAAAGGTTTTCTTCTCACGAATTGAATGGGCGCCTTTACATTTCTCGTATGACATTTGTGTGGCCATCAACTTTCTATAGTTTTATGTGTGGCCGGAGTACGGCTGGACTTAAGGATTTTCTCCTTTGTGTAATAAGTGCGGGTTTTTCGCTTTCTCAGGAGGAGACCCGTCCTACTTCCGACGATATAATAAACACATCCCATTCAAAAAAATAAATTGCAAACACAAAGTTAGCATTTACATTCCGAAAGAAATACCGGATTAATTTGGACAACACACAATTTGTGATTTTTCCATTTTTGAGTTCTACGTATTACAACTTAACAAACACAACACAGAACTTACCAAAAGCAATGGTTGGCCACTTGGCTGATGTAAACATAAGATAAGCCCCATACAATGCGGCCAAATGTAAATATCCAAAGGCGATAATATTACGCCATACCAGTTTCAGTTTGCGTCTTTCGGCCTTCTTTAACTTCTCGATGTCTTTGACCAAACCACCATCAATGGTCTCAGCATCTTGTTCGAACAAGACACCAGTGATTGCCTCATGCAGAACCTTTGGATTTCCTTCAGAATCACCGGAGGCAGCCAATAGTGATTCGGAAATATTTTGGGGAGCTGGAGCTGTGTCGCGTGGCGGCATAGTGCTGAAACAAACAAACAAACAGCAACAAAATGTTGTTAGTATGCAGAAATATTGAGCTACGCAAATATGAGCAAACAATATGAATTGCATATTAGTTACATGATGGAGATATGATAAATTTTCTAGAGGTTTGAGCTTTTTTCTTTTCTTTAAACGAAACACAATAAAACAACAACCATAGAAACAATTTGCAAAACAACAAATGATTTGCCTCCGCCGTCCATACCTTCCGCTTGTGGTCTGCAACAACGTTTAAAGAAAATTCCGCAAATGTATCAGGCTGTTACTCTAGAGATACATCAGGTACAGGTACCACAAGCACACTAACTATCTACGAGCTACATGTGTACATCTACCCCTACTGCCCTGACAGTCAGTCAGTGGTAGGTCTCTCCAAACAGCGAATTGGAAGTGAGCTAAATGAAATCATACGATGCAACCAAAACGGCTTTTTCAAATGACGTTAGCCCCCTCAGGCCGTACATCAGTGGTGAGGATACCGGAGAATGGTAGAGCGAGAGAGAAATAGTGACTGGCGGTCTGTATCGTATGTTGCTTCCACATCCGAACAAACTTGCAGAGAGACATAACAAGACACGGAGAACAGTAACCAGAAATGAAGTGAACATCTCAAATGAGAACACTGTACTGCGGTGGTCCGATGCCAGCAGCTGATGTTATTATCTGTTTTTTTTCGCGCATAAATAAAAAAACACCGGCTGGCATTATTTTTACTTTTTTTTGTTTTTTGTACAAATACATACGTATTGCTTTTATTACAAAACTAAATTTGTTAATAGGAAGAAACAATTATTGCAACTATAAGAGAAAACAAATGTTATGAGAAATTTCAAAAATTAACAACTTTAAGCATACACATGTACATACATATGTATGTTGCTCTTTTGTTATTCTATGAATATATTGATGGGTTTACAAAGTGTCCACATTTGTTATCAACAGGCAAACTTAAAATGGCCATATTCCGGACACACTCGCACATTTGGTGTGCGCCTATGTCAAGTGAGGAATACGACAACAAAATCTTGAACTTGATTTTGTATTATATTTTATTAACCCATTCATTGTACATATGTAGTATAGAAATAAAATAAACTTTGGCGGTCAACAAAGTATATTGAACCGACGCGTCGGTGTTAATGTCTAAGTAAATGTAATGCAGTAAATATTTTATTCAGACTAAAATTAGTCCACTATCAAGCTGTATTATAATCTAAAGGAAATGGTGTGATGTTGTTTATTGTGCAAGTAAAAAATATAAACGCAATTAATAAATTTCTATATGTATTTTGAAATGTTTTGGCCAACAACGCCCCATGCTATTGGAATATGCTATAACTTCAGCAAATGGCGAAAATGATAATTTTTTTTATATTTCATTTCGTTTCGTCAGTAATTTTGACGCAACGTGAATTTCCATTTTAATCTGAACAGATACAAATACAAACAGAATTAACAGAACTTGCGCATCTGAAGCACTTAGAGCATACGTATCACTCACGAAGAGCCATCACAGATTGAAAGCCGAAGGCGTCATCGCATCTTCATCGCCTAACACGGTTACTGTGACTGCTGAGTGATACAAGTCGGTGCAACTTATCACCCGAAGTTCTCGCCAGAACGATCGAATATGCGGTAAAAAAAATCAAAAATGGTCATCAGCAATAGCCGAGAATAATTAATAAAATAAAGGTCGAAGAATTAGAAACAAATTATTAAAATGTATTTATAACCCGACTCGGTTAAAATGGGTGTCATTACAGACGTCTTTTTAAACTCAATAATTACGAGTATAAAAATATTTCGTGTTATTAACCCATGGGGCTCATTTAAAAATTCACGTTTTTTAACCTCACTTTTTTGGTTAAAATATAGTATTTTCAAAAAAATCCTTAGTGAACTTATTTTCTTGGTAGACTCCGATAAAAGAGAAGACTCGAAGATTTTTTTAAGGTATAATAGTCCCCAATATCCTTTGAAATACCGGACATATTTACGTTCAAAGTTTTGGAACACTTTTTTCAACACAACAGAAATTTAAAAAATTATTTTAAAAAAATGTCGCGACCGCCAAGTAGAAAGCTTTTACCACAAAAATACTATGCCGAAGCCGGTATTCGACCTACCCCAGAGGAGAAAATCAATTAGCTAGACCGAAGGGCGGCAACGCAAAAACCTTTATACAACAACAATACTATGTCGTTGTTATTTTTTCAACCAAAATTCCAAATAAATGCGTTGTTTTATCAAATATTTTTCTTATTACCTGCTCTATAATTAGAAAACTCTTTCTGAATATGTTAAACGAGGTTCACATTATCAGTTTCATCTGACGGAGTTATCGAAAATACATCGGATTTTCGTTTACACAAAATGTTTTATCAGACAAACTAATCCATCAGAGAAACAATTATGTTATATGTACTTCAAATAAAGCGATAGCGAAGAGAAAATCTGAGAAATATTTTATCCACACACTCTTTCCCCGTGTTTTCGCATAAAAATTTAAAAATTCGGCGCAAGTTTCCACAGAACCCCGCTTTATGTCTGTCCGTTGTTTCTTTCATCGCCTTCTGTTTTTATTGATAACATCAAAAGGAAATTCATCACCTGATGTCGGTTTTTTTACACTTTTTCCTAGCAACTAGCAACTCAAAACAACTGCAAAGTTGTGAGTTGTTGCATTTACGAAAGTGCTGCGCTGCAGATGGAGAGCAGTGATGCATTTCCGAACAGGCCCATAGTCACACATTTTTTGAAAACCAAACGATTTATCTGTCGACTGTGTTTATATTCTCTGATTTCCGTTAGATAAATCATCGCTTTACTTATGAAATCCTGAAACTTTCAATAACTAATGTATGTTCAGGTATATTAGGATGGATTGCTGTGAAACTGGAATGAGGAATAAAACACGACCCTAAATCAATCAATCGACACATATGTGCCCTACAAACTTCCTGATAAACTCATTTCAGAAATGTCGTCTTCAAATTTGCTTAACTGTAGCAAAATGTTACGTGCCAAATTTGATTTTGATATGTATTAAATTATATTTTTGTTATCAATATATTATAGTTTATCAATGTGTTAGAGTGGCGGTTAAATTTAAGCCCCATGACCTCAAGCTGATAGATTTTTTAGTAGGGTGTCGTCATACCAAATTCGTGAAATATTATAATAATGTTTTAAACCTCATTTCGGTCACAGTTGCACCTTTGATAAATCTTTTAAGAAAGCCCATTTTTTTTTTATACATGCCATAAATTTTCCACTCCGATCTGAACCATGTCCAGGACTTTACAACGATTTATTACACGTTGCGTTCGGACGACAATATTGTCAAAAGTAAGGTTCAAAACTCGGGACGGACTATCGAGACCGACCAGAATCATACTTTTATCTAATAAGATATTTGTGTATTGATAAGTGATGCTAGGGATCATTTGAAAAGGACCATATTTATAACAAAACAGCGGATTAGTGAGTTACACTGCGTAGTACTTTCTATGTGTTTCTCCAAGTTTTCAGCGAAACCCCACATTCTAAAGGGCTTTCCAATTTGAGTGATATGATTTCTAAGTGACGTTTCGGTCATTTGTAGTACGTCACGATCTTTTGTATTTTTTCATTGTATTCAGTAATATTTACAATTTCATCATGGAGAGATATACGGAAGAACAACGTTTAAAACTTATTACATTTTTTTTTATCGAAATAATCGTTCTCCAATTGCAACTAATAATCGTCCACCTGTGCTCGCTATTCGTCTAATTGTGGCAAACTACGAGCGTACATTTTCTTTACATAAGCTTTGTTTCTTTACTTTTTGGGTAAAGTTCGGGTAAAAGAGAGTAAAAGCGTAATTCTCTCTCAAATACTCAATATTACCCAAAAGTACAGAAACGCAAAAAACAACTTTTCTAGCCCGAAAACAAATGTCAAAACACAAAACATATGCTTTACAACAAATCTTGCATATCATGTTCATTTTCACTGTTCATTTGCACACTTTCCATCTTCTTTAAATAGGCACTCTCAAAGCAATCACTTTTCAAATTAATAAAATTGTAAATTCAATAAATTTTCACTTGTTTTATTTTTTTCACAAATAATACATATGTTTTTATGTTGACGTTTCGAACAGCTGATTGTTTGACACTTTGCCCAAACTTACCCGAAGAAAATGTCTGGGTAAGTTCGGTAAAAAAAGAGAAACACATTTTGACGTTAAGAGAAACAAAAAATCCCCCCATTTGCCCAATTTGTGAGTAAAGAAACGCGTTTGGGTAAGTTTGGGTTCCCGCTGGATCCCGTGGTAAAGTAAAGAAACAAACCTATAATGTTCAAGTGCCAATAAGACAAAGAACCGCTCGAAGTAATGTGGTCTTTGGTCTGGTGGAATCATCGATGAAGCTGGTAACACAGTTACTGTCAATGGAGAGCGGTATAGATCGCTGATAACCAACTTTTATGGCTGAAATTGGATAAGGTTTATGTTGACAACATCTGGTTCCAACAAGACGGGGCTACGTGCCACACAGCACGTGCAACAACCGAATTATTGCGAGAAAAGTTTGGAGATTTGATTATTTCAAGAAATTGTGACATTGAATATCCTCAAAGACGTTGTGATTTAACACCATTAGACTATTTCTTGTGGGGTTATTTGAATTCGTCGATCTTTTGCAATAAACCAGACTCTCTTCAAGCTTTACAAGTCAATATTGAACGTGCTATTCATGACATACGACTTGATTTAGAGGAAAAAGTGGACGAAAATTGGGTTCATTGAATTCGTTCCTGAAAAAGAAGACGTGTAGGCCTTTTGAAAGACGTTTGATATGAAATAAATCTGTGTCAAACAGGAAAAACGTCTTACGTGCACTTAGGAAAATATTGATTAAGTGCACTACGATTACTACTGGTTCAAATTTACCACCTCCAGATCCAATTTTTTTTACTTTGACTTATGTATGAGGAAGTCATGCACCAGATATTGTTTACATATTTAATTAAACGTCAGAACATCTCATGGAAAATATGTACCTCCGAAAGATTCTCACCTAAAAAAGTTGGAAATGCACATAAGCTCGGCACAGGAATAACTTTTGAATTTCCTTGACAATTAGTGTGTTTTTTTTAAAGAAATCAATATCACTCAAATTGGAAAACCCTTTACTTATTATTGTATAGGGGGATTCACACGGCCAATTTATCATTTTGGTTGTAAATGATATTTGAAAAAATAAATGCTATAATTTACAATCGACAAAGTTATTGGTCGATTTGTTTCTAAAAAGAAAAAGATCAAAGTGCCAACACACGTTAATTGCATGACATCAGAGTGGTCAAAGTTTAAAGTAACTATAACATATTTTATAATATAGACAGATAAAGGTAGAAAGACCACTTTTTATTTTCATTGCCGGCTTTTACTGCAGGTTAATATGTTTGAAAACGACTCTGACATAAAATAGTTGGTTGATTACTAGTATTTAATTATTTTGACATTAAGGTAATTACTGAATCCGAGTTGACAAAGTGCTAGTGATGATGTCTATTCACATAATTTTTTAACGCTCTCGTCTACAATTTGAAACACTTATGGGATATTTTAACGTGAATTACAAATAAAATTGCTTAGAGTAGCTAGTCACGAAGATGCAACAAGTAAAGGAAATGATGAAATTTATGTTATTAAACAAACAACAAGAACGAACATCTAATGACTCAATCAATCATCAGCCAATTACAGAATGTCTTGACGACACAAGTGCGTATAGCTGAATGCATATCCTACTGAGTTCTCAAGATATCCGAGGTGATTGAGACATGAAAATGGAAGACACCTACCGATGAGATAGGCTGGGAATGATTGTTCCAGTGCCCTTCAAACGTGCATTTATACATCAGTGCCAATCAGTGGCAAAAATGATACGTTGTATTCTTATACTAACCTCTACTATGGGCTTGATGTTCTCAAAATACAGTCCTGCTGTTTATAAGATTTTAAAAATGTTTAAGAAGTTTGCGATTTTATCCTGTCGTGTTTTAATTTGACTTCACTTTCCGGTAGTCCAACTTGAACTGGCCTTTGCGAAAATAATACTCAATGCTTAATAGCGGTGTGTTGTATTCTCTTCTTTCCGATTTCAGCGATTTTTGTTTTGCTACTACACGACGTCTGCGACTAGAGTGTACGTAAGTACGAGCAGTGGTTGGTGGCTGGTATGATTAATGCTAGTTGGAGAAATACAATAGCAACAGCAACAACAAAAACAATTTGAACTCGTACAAATGAATTGTATACTAAGGCAATCTCACACCCATACATATATTGTATTGTATATTACATTCTCAAACACTTTGGGATAGATGATCGCTATTGTAATGTAGATAATAGTCACATCTACTGCTACTACTTAGAGGTGCTAAGTATTAGCAAAGGAGCCTTATAGCGTTATCAGTATTGCCAAAACTTTGGGGAGATTAGAGCAGAACTTGATGTGCAAAATGCGCACAATATGGCACTTGCAATCGTTGTAATAATAACTGATTTAGTATTCGAATCATAAAATATTAACAATTTGTTATGGATTGACATTGAGAAGGAACTCTCGTGTACAGCTAAAGAAATAATCAGCCGCATTCAAAACGACAAGTTAGAAACTATTGAACATGTGTGTTATTCATTACACACTGGCTACTACACGCTTGTTAAGTTCATGCTAACGATCTTCCAATCCATTGATAACAATTCAATAACTGATGTTTTTGTGTCAAAGTGAATGTAAATGAACGTAATCAAACATGTGTGTTTTCGATGAAAAATATTTTGAATATCCAAATTATGGCAAAAGGAAGAAAGAATCGCGCTAATAAAGTTTATAAAAACTGAAAAACTCAATTTTCTATGTAAAGTATACTATACTGATGGTGAATTTCGAAAGATTATTTTGCCATTTGGTCTAAACTAACGTGATAAAAATTTGAGGCAAATTTGATAATTCCAAAACGGCGTTCAGGTACACCGAGATTTCGAAGTTTTCGAGATTTAGTCTCCACAAACATTTGTTTTGCCGCACAAAAATCAGCTACTTAGGGAAATGAAATCCCCAAAACTGCGAATACCTGAACATGGCTGAAAGCGTGCCGCATTGAGGTCAAAGTTTACGAGTTTTGGCATTTTAGTTATTACTTTTGAGAATAGTCCAACAACTATATCCCTTCCAATGCTGAACTTGAAGAAATTGTCGATTTTTAGAAAATGTTTTCCCAAAAATGCATCTAATGCATGATCATAGCCTCGCGCGGCAGACATATTTTTCTCGTATTTTTCACACACACACGATCGGCAACTCCCATGTTCACAACTCCCTGCAAACATTTTCGATCGCGAATGATTCATCCGCCAATCATCTGGAAAATGCACTGAATCGCGGCGATCATCATTTGTGAAGTCGTGAGAAATTGTCCTCTGCGTAGCGAATCGCCTTGATGATTTGCAAGCGAATCTTAACGTTAAGTCGCCTGCGAATCGCGCTGCAGATTCGTGCGAATTAAATGCGATTCGCGAAAAAAACTAATTTGCGATCGAAATAAACGGATGAAAAAGGGAAGAATCCCACGAAACAAGTTCCGAAAAGGCTAACCAAGTTTTGAGCCAGATTTGTAAAGAAATGTTAGATTGCATCTTTTTTATAACTATAATCTTCACTCTATCTTGATTAAACTTTTTGGGAATTGTTTCAGTTACCTTTCAATTTTTTATTACTAAAATGTATATGTATCATATAAATACATACATATGTACATGTATACATAAAAATATATAAATATTATCAATTAATAAATTTTATACATATTTTAAAATAATTAGAAAAAAATATAAACGGAATAAATTATAAATATAAATATGCCAACCGTCACTAATCACTTCCAAAACCAATATGAGAATATTCTAATTTTTGTTTGTTTTCCTAATAATAATCCCGTTATGATTAATTGTCGCAACGAATCGCCGATTTATCACTGATTCTTTTGTCCAAGCGATCATAATAACCAGACAAGTACAATTTTCGTTTTTTCCTGTATGACTTCAATGGTCATCAGGAATAATCGCGAATTCTTGCAAAAGCTTCTGCCCAAGCGATCATAATAAACCGACAAGCAAAATATTCGTTATTCTTTCAGTACGACTTTAATGATTGTCGGGAAGAATCGCGGATTTTTTCGCCAAATACTCTGCCCAAGCGATTCATGTTCTAATGATAGCCCAGAAGAATCGCGGATTCTTCGCTCACCTAATTAATCTTCCAACATTCGTCCAAATATTTGCAGGGCTATGTTTGATTTGAAGCATCAGTCTATGCCTGAGCGTTTGCGACCGCACACAAGCACATAATACGATGAAAGACTATTCAAGTCGGATATAAATACCTTTTAGCCGAAGTCCAACGCTTCCAATATTTATACCACGCTGTACTCTCTCAAGGGATTGATGGTGAGATGGTGGCCCAAAGTAGACCACCTCGATAAAAAAAATCGTCAAGATGGTCAAATTCGAGTGGCAAATCATAAAAAATGATAAAGGTATGCGCTGAAGCCAATCATATAAAATTTGAATTTTACAATTGGTTAACAAGTGGTAGAAACCGGTTTCAAAACCCGTAGTTTAAACAACTCTTGCAGCCGTTTCTTTTTATTGAAACGGGGTTAGTTTTTTGAAACCAGTTCTTAAATCTGGTATTGTTTATTTATTTTTTATTTCATTGTTCAAGCTCAAGACCATTCTATATCTCTATAAATAGAGATATAGGTTTTTGAAAAATATGATGTTTTGCAAATGCATCCTCATTATTCCTGGCAAACCGTATAGCTATTTCAAATCTCGCCACAGATCTTCATCAGCGGTTTTTTGGAATGCTGCTTTTGAAAAATTCATCAAATTAAATGCAAACGAAAACTCATCTGAATTGAGAATTTTCCACTAACTATGCAAGTGTTCGAAAAATATCGCAAGCAAAACACACAAGAAAACATTTGCAAACAACTTCTTTTCATCTCCATATTTTTCGAACACCTGCATAGTGGAAAATTCTCAATTCAAATGAGTTTTCGTTTGCATTTAGTTTGATACATTTTTCAAAAGCAGCATTCCAAAAAACCGCTGATGAAGATCTGTGGCGAAATCTGAAATAACTATACGGTTTGCCAGGAATCATGAGGATGCATTTGCAAAACATCTTCTTTTTCAAAAAACTATATCTCTATTTATAGATATATGTACATAGAATGGTTTTGAGCTTGAACAATGAAATAAAAAAGTACCAATAAAAAAGCCGAATAAATAAGAAATCATCATTGTTTTATTTCTATTGCACATCTTCTACTTTGGGCAACAACCCTCGTAGGTGATATATGGGTTTTTCCAATTGGAGTGATATGATTTCTAAGTGACGTTTCGGCCATTTGTAGTGTGTCATGATCTGTCATTTCTTTTCATTGCATTCAGTGATGTTTACAAGAACAACGTTTACAAATTATTAAATTTTTTTTTATCAAAATAGTCGTTCTCGAATTGCAACTTTTCGTGCGCTTTTACCATTTTATGACCATAATAATCGTCAACCTGTGCTCGATATTCGTCGAATTGTTGAAAATTACGAGCGTACAATGTTCAAGTGCCAATAAGACAAAGAACCGCTCGAAGTAATGAAAATATTGCTGCCATACAGGCAAGTGTTGCTGAAGACCGCAATTTATCGATTCCAAGACGTTGTCAACAATTGGGACTGTCTCAAACCACAACTTGTCGAATTTTGAGAAAGGATTTGGGCTTGCATCCGTATAAATATGTTATCACTCAAGAACTGAAGCCATTGGAAATTGGAAGAAGTTGATCTTGACAACATCTGGTTCCAAAAAGACGGGGCTACGTGCCACACAGCACGTGCAACAACCAAACTATTGCGAGAAAAGTTGAAACATTGAATGACCTCCAACAAGTTGTGATTTAACACCATTAGACTATTTTTTGTGGGGTTATTCGAAGTCATTGGTATTTAGCAATAAACCAGACTCTCTTCAAGCTTTACAAGTCAATATTGAACGTGCTATTCATGACATACAACTTGATTTAGCAAGAGCAAACACCAACAAAAAAGTAAATTTTCTGCTTTAAATTTTAAAGTAAACTGCATTTATTGCATACTTAAAATGTTTTTCTTCAAAACTTTTGATGCACATACATATGTAAGTACACACCAACATGGCACATGCTACATTTCATCATTCTTACATTTTTTAAAATGTAAAGCAATTATATTAAAATTTTCAAAAATGTAAAATTGCATCTCATTTTTGCTTTAAGTGCATTGCTGGACGTGAACGGGTTAATTGTTTTTTTTTCTAAAATTTGGTGTGTGTATTTTACTCGACCCATAGAACGAATTTTTGATAGCCAACTGTAGTTTAAATTTTTTTCCGGCCCGTTCTAAAAACACAACATTCATATATTTAAACAAGAAAACTCTATGAATACTATATTTCAATTCTAATAAATTTAAATTTAAAAATTCGAAAGCTTATTTTTTTTTATCAGTTTCACCCATAAAGAGATGACCTACTAAACTAAAATACCAATTAATTTCTTCACATACCCAAATATTTATGAAATATTATTTGCGGCGTATAGAAAGTCAAATTATCCCGTCAAGGTAGTAAATAGGTTCGTTACAATTTTTAACAAAAATAAACTTTTGTTTACATAAGGGTTGTTCCCGCAAATTTTTAATAGTAAAACTAGTAAAAGTGAGTTTAAACAAAAAATACTTAATAATTCTCACTTAGAGACCAAGTTTTAAAAAAGTACTGGAACGTTCAAGACAATACCAGCCATATTTTTAGATTCTCTCTTAAATTTTCTTACTACTTTTACTATTTTTTTGAGTGTGGAAAGATTTTTCAAGTAAAAATCGTAAAAGTGGTAAAACTAGTAAGTTGTAGTACGTACGGGAACAGAGCTATAGTGGTGTATATGAAATCGAAACATTGAAGCAACAACCCATTAAACTAGAAGAGGTGAAAGCATTAGGTGTTGTTGTAATTGCAGGCAAACAACAACAGGTATTTTTCTTTCGCGACCAGATTCTGTTAAACTCGCAAATACAGCTGGAGTCAAAAAACTAGAAACGTCATGAAACAAAAAATGTCGACAAAGGAAAATTCTAGTTTTCCTTCGGGAACATTAAAGGTTTTTGCGTTGCTTTAAAGATGGCAGTAGGCGATTCTTAAATTTACTTCAAATAAAAACTAAAGTTTTTGAAATATTGAGATGAAGCCTAAAGAACCAATATTTCAGAAATGTTATCTGTCAAAAAAAGCGGTGCTAACATAAACTTATACTGTTATACATCTATATTTCTATGAATTTAATACTTAGTTGTATCGAAGTTTTTGCTTATTACTGTTTCACAACCGCGTTTCATTGAGTCAATTAGTGTTTTGAACCTTTGATCCGGTGTTTTTGCACATGCCTCCTTAATTACGCAACTAAGCTCGTTATTGTTTTTTGGGTTTGCTAGTCAGACCTTTTTGACATCATACTACAAATTTCCGATTGGATTTCACATTTGGAAGCATATTTAGTAGTATTTTTACACATTGGACAGCGGTTATGTTAGTTGTGAGCCAATGTTTTGCTCCAACTCCATAATAGCTTTGTTTCTTTATTTTTGGGTAAAGTTCGGGTAAGAGAGAGTAAAAGCAAAATTCTCTCTCAAATACTCAATATTACCCAAAAGTGAAGAAACGCAAACAACCACTTTTCTAGCCCGAAAACAAATGTCAAAACACAAAACATATTCTTGACAACAAATCTTGAATATCATGTTCATTTTAACTTTCACACTTTCCATCTTCTTTAAGCAATCACTCTCAAAGCAATCACTTTTCAAATTAATAAAATTGTAAATTCAATAAATTTTTTCACTTGTTTTATTTTTTCCACAAATAATACATATGTTTTTATGTTGACGTTTCGAACAGCTGATTGTTTGACACTTTGCCCAAACTTACCCGAAGAAAAAGTCTGGGTAAGTTCGGTAAAAAGAGAAACGTATTTTGACATTAAGAGAAACAAAAATCGAACTCATTTGCCCAATTTGGGAGTAAAGAAACGCGTTTGGGTAAGTTTGGGTTCCCGCGGTAAAGTAAAGAAACAAACCTAATATGAAAAACATGCCCAAACTTTACACTTGATCATCTATGTTTGGCAGTTTTGGACGTATCTGCATCACCATACAAAACAATTATTGAGTCTTCTGTTCACAAAATGTTCCTCCACTTTTCAGTTGATCACTGTAGTCATAACACTTCTTTTAAACCAGTACTGCTATTTATTTTTACCGCTACTGTAAATGCATGTGTATCATACTATGTACACCTATAAAAGAAGTAAACAAACTTGTACAAAAACAATCAGCCTTATTACGACTGTCGTTGTCGTATGTCGACTACGACAGTTTTGTAAAAGATTAAAGATAATAACTCGCAACTTTGTCTTTAATCTTTTACAAAACTGTCGTAGTCGAAATACGAGAACGACATTCGTAATAAGGCTGAATATGTATACATACGTATTTTACAGTTTCAGGGTAAAATTACATGAAAATACTGAAATTAGCTGTACTAATACATTAGGTCTATCTGAGTACTTTTCCAGTAAAAAGTGACCAGTAACTATTTTTGAAAGGATAGGTTAATTTTGTTTGTTTACATAAAGCATATGTTCGTACTTGCAAATTCTAACTGGCAAAATTCCCGCTGTACAAACTTGTAAGTTATCTATGATCGAACTGTCAAACTAATCTCTCTCTTGTTCTCTCGTTACTGGATTTTTGGTGTAAACAGACAACAGTCAGTAACAATTAGTAAAATTGTTACAAAGTATCAGTACGCGAAATATCCTCTATATTTAGCACCGCTTCGTGGAAAGTGTCATCAACCAAATTTTCCAAGTATTGAATTCGTTGCTCTCCTATATTTGATGGAGTCCATTAAATACTTGTATTCAGTCAACAATTTTTGTAATTCCACCTGGTGTAAGTCAATTTACGTCAAATGAGTCTCTATCCCACTGACCGCACCACGAAAAGTGTGAAAGAAAAAGTCAAATGAGATCAATCTCAGCTCTATACGTAATTACTCTATGGGTTCTACCATTTGTTTGGGTCCATCTTTGTTTTCCGTTTCGAATATATTCATTAAGGTTCCTAATATATTGGGCACTTTTCTCCATGTTTTTCATATTATTCATGCTCTCTGGTTGTGTATGCAATTCTTACTGCATATAATTTCCCATGGAGTGCGTTTCCGAATGTTGAAATATGTAGATATTCATTTGTTTGGTTCACTCCAGACTCTGCTTGAGTTTCTTTAGTGTTATATTTGGTTTGGCTTGTCAAAATAGTATGTACTTCGTACATTATACTGCGACTTCAAAGTAAGCTTTTTCCACTACGTTCCAACGGTTCTTTCTTATCGGAGTTGACACATTCGTAAGTCGTTTTATGGGATGTTTAGTGCTGAAGCTAGCTCAGTCCAGTCCATTCCATTGCTACTAGCTTTAACAATCCCAGTTCGATTTTGTACTATGTTTTCCGTATTACTTCTTCCATGAGAATGAGAATAATATTCTGTCTCTGTTTAGATGATATCCAACTCTGTGCAACCACGGCGAATACTCAACAAACAAAGCGTGTTTTGGTTACACCGCTTGCTTATATAATCGCTTGTTTTGTATGAAGCACTTAGCGAAAACTTAGCGACGCGAATCATTTTCGCTAAGTTTAAGAAAAATTATTTTGGACATTCTTTACCGTTTTCAACCCTTTTTCATATTTTCGAATAAAATTTATTATCGCTAAATAGCCGTTTTCTTTGCAACTTAGCAAGCGATAATCGCTTGCTTGACACCAAAACACGATTAATATTGACTTGTCACAAAAATTAAAAGAATCATAGTAAACGCATGAAATTTTTATTTTTGTAACAAATATAGTACCAAGTGTCAACAATTAGTATAGACATTTGAGTATGATAAAAGCAAAGTACGAAAAAGCATGATGATCGTGCAAATTACGAACTGTATACTTATTTTTGTGATACACTGTATGAGTTTGACATAGAGGTGGGTAGTTCATGAATAACCTGAAAACCCATCCCCGCTTTTGACCGCATTGTCACGTGTCACGTTATCAATAGTGATCGTCATTCTTACATATCTATTGTAATGTAGTGATTTATGGTAACCATGGTAGAATTATCTATCGGGTAAACGCGTCAGCCCAGCCGATTTTTGGTTTTTTAGTTAATAAAATTCAAAGATATTCAATCAAAATGCAATTTATAGCATATAATTTGTATCAAGTAAGATAATCTTATTAAATTTTTCACTCACTCTTGCATTTATAACCCAGACGCACACGCGTGTTTTTATACAAAAAATTGGCCACGAGTCGGATTTTTTTTGATAAGCAAATGGCTACCGGTTCGGAGAAATCCAACTCTCGGGCACGGCGGGAATATATAAGCATTTGATGAGAAGACGATGAAGTGGAGTCGTTGTGTATCGAGGTTCGAAACTGAGTTGGTGATATTTGATATAAGTAAGTAGTACCAACAAAGAAAATACAATACTTGCTGCATTAGATGGGCACAGTGGCATACGGCAGTCTTTGCGATCAGACAATGCCGGCAACGCCCGAACAATTACAAATATATTGGAATATTACTACAATTCTGCGCCTAATGAAATTCTAGTTAATTTCAGATTTCATTCGCGTAAACAGAAGATGGAGAAGAATTTTTGGTGGCATTACGCAATCTTGCCGTCGGCTGCCATTTTTGCGACTACAATAACAAAGCATTGAGGAATCAGTTTGTGTACGGAGGGATCAGAAGGGGCGGAGTCGACTGCTAGAAAAGACTGAGCTCAAGCTGTAAGATGCCGCAAATATTGTACGTGCATATGAAATAGCTAAAAAAGGCTTGAACCATGGTAAAATAAGTAAGGTAAACTCGTTAGAATAGCTGATTTGAACATTTTTCTTGCTTAGGTGTTTCCCTTATGTCAAATTCACATGTATTTTGTTTTTGTACCTTTTTGTTTACTTTCACAGTAGATACACACATGTAGAAAATTTGACAGATTATGGATATCAAACAAAAACAAAATGCCTGTTGTTGTTGTAACAATTCCTACTGCGTTTACCTTACTTATTTTACCATGGCTTCAACGACATTTGGCCTGTTTTTTACTCCCTGCTAAACTTATTTTTCGACCACTTCGTATGGGCAGCTAAGCGATATTAAGCGGCTCCCATACATGGCCGTCGGTGGTGCAATGGTTAGTGTGCGCGGCTCTTGTACATGAGATCTTGGGTTCGAACCCTGCTCTGACCACCTTCAAATTTCTTTCGGCGGCGGTCACCTCGCATAGTGACGGCGACACTATCGAGTATATAGCCATGAAAAAGCTTCTCAAAATGCCGCTCGGAATCGGTGTAAAACTGTAGGTCCCAATCAGTGAGTGAAAACTGGAAAGCGCACAGCTCATTGATTGTGAGAAGTTCTCCCCGGTCCCTTCATGGGATGTAATGGGAAACCATTTATTTATTTATTTTTTAGGAAATAAACAAACACACTTATTGTTAAAATAAAAAGAGACAATGAACGACTCATCGATAAAGTTCAGGAGAGAAGTAAAAGCAGCAAAATGCGAAAATCACCACACCAACCATCTGACGGTAAATGTTTGTGATGTGGATCACATGTCAAACCGATGCAAACATATTGAAACTGTTTGGAACTATTGCAAGAGAAAAGGTAATCTACGTAGAGTGTGTTTCAGGCATAGACTAATACTTATAGTAGACCTAATAGTTCTCTCACCAAATTTATGACATTTGGTTCGATGTTGAAAAAATTGTTTTACTAATACCAGATAGAGGCAATGGTTCAAAACAACGCACAAAATAACAACAACGGCATTTCGTTTTGTGTGTTAAAATTATTGTGTTAAATACAACACAAATGTATGCTAACAATAACAGTCAATAAAAAAGTGTAAACCACATTTAAATTTCACAGTTTTGCACCAAAACGACATGAAAAATTAAAGCAAGAAATTAAAGATGTGTGTCACTTTTCGTCAAACATCTCTCTATCACACCGTCCGCATCAAGAAGAGTGTGGAAGGAAACGTCAGATGAGCCAAACATTCTCTAGTATGGGATAACTCTATGGTTTCAGGGCAAAGAAAAGGTTGGGAACGATCGCAGACCAGGATGACGACAGTACCAGCAACGTATCAGATGAAGATCTGCTGCAGGTGGAGAATTTTTTCTAAACAGTTTAGTGTGGGGGACAAAATAATGTGCAAGCTGCTCGTGAACAACAAGTATGTCATGTTCGAGGTGGACACGGGGCACCGGTGACGATCATGTGTATAGTAGATGCAAGGAAGTATCTCGGAAGAAATAAGAGCATACACAGCCCGGATTTGAAGTTGTACAGCGACTGCAAAATAGCGATTGATTGCCTGGGTTATGTTTAGGTCACAGTCAGTCAGTACGCCAAAAATTTCTAAGGTGAAATTTTATTTTGTACAATCAGACCGAAACCCCCTACTAGGAAGAGAGTGGCAGCGTAAAATAAAGTAAATTGATTGAAAATGTTAAAAGATAAATTCAAATCTCATGACGTAGTGATCAAATACAACAGTCAATCCAACGAGAGGGGGAACTTCAGGAAATATTAGAAAAATATCCGATGCTGTTCTCAACGACGCCAGGCAAAATAAATGGTTTCCAAGCACGGCTACATGTTAAGGCTGATGCAATTCCAAAATCGCTTAAAGCAAGACGAGTGCCATTTCGCTTACTACATGCGGTGGAACAAAAATTGGATGATCAGGTAAAGGTAGACAGGAGTGAGTGGGCTACGCCAGCTGCGGAAAAGCAACAATAAAGTGTGTCTCTGTAGGGACTATAAGGTGACGGTGTTTCCAAACTTGCTGGTGGATGAGCACCCACTTCCAACTATAGAAAAAACTTATTAGTAGGATGGCAGAAGGTGACAAATTTTCCAAAGTGGACCTGGCCAAAGCCTACATGCAGCTGGAAGTGAACTGGGAGGATCAACATTTGTTAACCTTGAGTTCACGTAAGGGGTTATAACGGGTTTTTCAATAAGAACGCTACAAAAGTTTTTTTTAAATAAAACAAAACCGGTTTTAGATACCAATGCAATTCTTTGTTCCTGTGAAAGTACGTTCGATGCCATTATGTATGGAACTCGACTTCTTTTGCATGGCCACCACGGGCACGCTTGCAGAAGTCCAGGCGCTGAACCCAATTTTCGACGGTTTTCAAGCATAAATCGGCCGATACTGCTGCAATTTCACGTTCGATATTCGTACGAAGTTCATCAATCGTCGCTGGCTTGTTGGCATAGACCATAGCCCCACAGGAAATAATCTAACGGCGTCAAATCGCACGACCGAGGTGGCCAATCGACTGGGCCATTTCGTGAGGTAACACGTTCACCAAACTTGGTTTCCAATAAATTGATTGTGGCATTCGCTGTGTGGCTTGTGGCGCCGTCCTGTTGGAACCACATGTCCTCCAAGTCCATATTATCCAATTGGGGCCAAAAATATTCGGTTATCATTGAACGGTAGCGATTCGCATTCACAGTAATGTGCCGGTCTTGATCATCACGGAAAAAGTACGGCCCAATGACGCTGCCGGCCCATAAACCGCACCAAACCGTAATTTTTTCGGGATGCAATGATGACTCATGGATTACGTGTGGATTGCTGTCTGACCAATAACGCATATTTTGCTTATTGACGAAGCCATTCTGCCAGAAATGAGCCTCATCGCTGATTGTTGAGGCCTCTTAAAGTTGAGGCCACTGACTCCAAATTTCGGTAGTAAATTTTAATAATTTCGACTCGTTGTTGGCTCGTATATCCTTCCAAGATGAAATGGCAAACCTTACTGAAGAGAAATGTCAAAAGAGCGTGAAAAAATATGGCGTCGTTTGCTGTCCCTATCGATTTACATTTGTAGCGTCTCAGTTGAAAAACCCTTTACAGAAACACGAGATTAATATACGGAATTGAGTGCGCACCATCTATTTGGCAACGTTTTATGGACCAGTTACCGGCAGACATCGCGGACGTTAAGGTTTTTCTAGACGACATAAAAATTACTGCCAGTAATAACAAATTACACCTCGAAAGCCTAGATGAAGTATTCCGTCGGCTATAATAAAACAAATGGTTTCCCATTACATCCCATGAAGGAATAGTTTTATATTCACTGGTTGGGGCCTACAGTTTTACACCGGTTCCAAACGGTATTTTGAGAAGCTTTTTTATGGCTAAATACTCGATAGTGTCTCCATCACTAAGCGAAGTGACTGCCGCCGAAAGAAATTTAAGGTGGTCAGAGCAGGGGTTGAACCCAGGATCTCATGTAAAAGAGGCGCGCACTATAACTATTGCACCACCGACAGCCACCGTCGGCTAGATCAGCACAATGTAAGTATCAATTTGGAAAGTCGAAGATTTTACGGGATAGCATCGAATATTGTGGATATATTATTGATAGAATGGGCATTCGGAAAATGGACTCGAAGATGAGGGCCATACTGAAGATGAAAAAGCCGAATAATAAAGAGGTACGCTCATTTCTGAGCCTTGCCAATTAGTATGGACGGTTCTTACGAATTTTAAGCTCGATAGTATATCCACTCAATCGATAATTGCACAAGATGTGCAGTTTATTTTTGACGAGACGTGCGAAGCCAGGTCGACAGAGGCTTTTGCGACAATATTTGGCGTACAGAAGTTCTATAAATATGTATACGGGCGGAAGTTTGCCTAATAGTTAGCCAACAAAGAGCGTAGCGGAAATCTATCAAGTTGATAGAGAAATAATTGAAAGTTTGCCTGTCACGGTGAAAGGATTAAGTGCTGAAACCAAGCGATACAAAGATGTCAAACATCTGATGGAGTGACTGAAGTATGGACGTAAGTGCGAGAAGGAACACTGTTTCGGTGTAGAACTAGGCGAGCTTGCATTGCAGCAGAGATATCAGTTAAGAGTATACTTTCCATACACATTCAGATCAAGAGTACTCGAAAAGTTACACACCGGTCATTTCGGAATGGCAAAAATTAACTCCTTGGCCCGAGCCTATTGCTGGTGGAAAGACCTGGATCAAGATATCGAACATATGGTAATGAATTGTCGTGATTGTCAAAGTTCAAGACCAAGTCCATCAATGGAGCCAGTGCATTTGTACTTGCTGTGCATTTGTGGATGAGCACCCACTTTTGTATGTATGTTTCTGCAAGTTGTCTATTGGAAATAGATAAATTAAAAATGTTTCAACTTTGACCTAAAGGCGCTACGTGTTAACGTTGCCCCATGTTGCCTAAATTTTTACCAGATACAAAGTAACTTCTGTGTTCCAAACCCACCAAGTTTCGCAAAAATCTGCCGAAAAATAAGTATATTGCAACAATCTGTCACTTAGAAAAACATAATTCCAACATTTTTGAACTTTGACCTTCGGGCGCGACGTGTTAACATTGTCCAATTTTCCTCAAATTTATAGCATAACATTTTTTCATCAAGTGGCATAATATGCGGCCCGGCAATCCTTGAATTTCAAAAGTAAGGGAAAAAATGCCACTCTACTGTAGTATCTCTCAAGTTCAAATATTGGCGATTAAGAGGGCGGTGACCGACGTTAAAACTCGTGCTTATACCCAGCAGGTGAATTCAGTATCTGCGGTGACAGTAAGACGGCCCTCAGTGCTATCAGGTCGAAAATATGTAAATTCAAATTAGTTAGTGATTGCGGTGACCGACGTAGTCTCAATAGTGTAGTACCCGGAAAGCTGAGAGTTCGCTGGGTTCCGGGGCATAGTGATGTTGTACGGAACGTTGAAGCAGATCGTCTTGTTAAAGCGGGTTGTACTTTTACTGATTTGGTGACCTCTGTTAATCCACAGATTTGTTACCTGTATGACTTGACTGATCTCTGGACGAGGAGTTTGCGGTGAACGTGGAGGCGACCTGCATCAAAAGGCGACGACGCTGCTTTGGATGGTATTCTGTAGATGGTCTGGTCTCTTAACGTGACGTGGACATTGTGGATTTATTGGAGTTTTTACGGAGCCTGATATGGCTTCGCACTTATGGGATGAATTGTCTACAAGTAGCTTGCAAGTTTTTATGATCCAAAGATCTGGGGTGGTAAGACTGTGATATCGGTGGACTTTTATTCTTTGAAGTACGTATGTACGCTAGGAGTATTATATTTGTTTATATTTTATGCCTAGTGAGTATTTCATATTTAGTGAGTATTTCTATAAGGCTACCTTATTCGTCTTTTGGGTATATATTTTACTTTACTGGGGCTTGTCAACAATTTCCTTTCTCTTTCACTTTAGATGGGGCTGATGGTGACGACGTTGAAGCAAAATAATTTGTTTTCATGGCCAATGACCCTCCCATTATTTCCGTTACTGGATTCCTAGTGATCGTTTGAGCTGTGATGTTTGCATTATTTGTACGAAATCCTTTTAAAGCGAATGTAAGTTTGCACGCTGTGCGAATTTTATTAGATGGATGAAAATTTAGTAATCGCATCGCGAACCCAAAATACTTCAATTCCCTATTTTGCCGTTTTATAATGTGTGACACGTGTGCGGGCTCTTTGTTGACAAAATTGTTCAACTAGTCACAAAATCGTTGGCCTTATAGAGTAGATTCAAATTAGTATTGAGCATTATCAACATATCACTTATCGCAATAGCTGCGTCCGTTTCTTGTCTTCGAGCACGTGTGGCAGTTGTTAAATCGAATAAAACGACTTATCGCGTGAAATGTTTGACGAGTCATAGTAGTACAAAATATCGGAAACCAATCTGTTTGCCATATCTCAGTGGTGTTGCTAGTGCTGTGCTAGTGGTTTCGTGTTATTCAGATATTTGAAAACTTCTTCAGATTTTCTATTTCTTTGCGAGAAAATGTTTGTAGGGCCACCTTGTTGACGAACGATAATATGTGCCCATATTGTTACTGATGCTGGGGGCTTTTTACACTATTTTGTGTCATATTTCCTGAGAAGAAATCAGCGCTATCAGATATGCATTCTTCTTCCGGTTGTACGATTTCAATTTAAACGTCTTTGTCCTCATCATCTTCTACGTCTGCGTCCGTTGCATACTCGACATAAATTTCCGTTTCTGCATAGGAAACTTCTTCTTGATTTGGGATGTAATCATTGTGGCCGTCTGTGGTTCAATGGTAGTGTGCGCGGCACTTGTGCATGAGAACGTGGGTTCGTTCCCTGCTCTTACCACCTTTTATCCATGAAAACAGCTTCTGAAAATAACGTTCGGAACCGGTGTAAAACTGTAGGTCCCAATCACTGAGAGTTAAACTAGAACGCGCACAGCTCACTGGTTTGTGAGAAGTTCTCCCTAATCACTTCATGGGATGGAACGGGAAACCTTTTTTTTAATCATGAATTATCTTATTCTGCCGTTCGACGAAATCACCTGCTGCCTCATTATCACATGACATATAGTGCTAACCTTTCCGACCATTCTTGGTGTTCTTGTACGTTTATTTGTCATGGCGAGCATATATTTAATCTGTACTGGCATTTCATCTTGTTTTACGTCCATCTGAACCCACTAATCAAGAAGGAAAAAAATCAATCGTAATTGCAAACAGAAGCGAACGGAACCGTATTTGATTCAATAAACACGCTTGTTATTGTTAATAGCCCAAAGTCTGCAGCAGATAATAAAAGTAAATAAAATACTTACGGCTTGATAAAAATGCTGATTGAGAAACCACTATATTGTTTCAATATTATTTCACTGCCTTTATTGCATTGCACTGAATAACACCTACATTTAGACTAAAATATAGAGAGCAACATAGATCCGGTACCGTACTAATAGCTTAGTGGTACAAATGTACCAAGGATGGCAATGGAGACATAGATGTGTTTACCCACCGACGTACAAGATACATCCACCCACAACAATATGTTTCTCCAACTGACTCTATGTTTCTCCAACTGACTCTATCATCAGGTTTCTTCCTCTAGTTGGTAGCACCAACCTCTAGCCGGCAATCTTCCACCTGGTCTTTCCAGCGAAGCCTAGGTCGTCCTATTTTTCGATGTCCTTAGAGTCGTCTTCGAATACCTTTCGCACTGGTTCATACTGGTCCATTCTACTGGCATGGCCTAGCCAACGAATCGCGTGGTCCGTCCGTTGTCGATACCTGCCATATATTTTCGGAACATTTTTCTCTTGAAGACTCCCAGTGATGTTTCATCAGCTTGCGATATGACCAATGATTCTGCGCCATAAAGCAGGACAGGTTTTATGAGAGTCTGATATATCTGGACCTTCGATTGTCGAGAGAGGGGCTTATCTCTGAAGTGCTTGCCTAGGCCGAAATAACACCTGTTTGGAAGCACAATTCTTCGTTTGATTTTTAGGCTGATGTTATTGTTGGTTAATGGTTTTATGTATTCGTCCACTACCTCAAAATTACAACAGTTATCAACGTTCACCCTTTTATCCAATCGGGTGGATGATCTTTTCCACGAAACCATTAATTTTGTCTTGTCCTCATTTACTGCCAAACCCACGTTTGCTGATTCCTTCTCAATTCTCGAACATACTGCAGTAACTTCTTGCAGATTTCGCTCAATGATGTCTAAATCATCAGCAGACGCTAGCAGCATGTGACTCTTGCTGCTGATAGTTTTATTCGTGTTTACTTCAGCCTTTTTCACGATCCTTTGATCCAAATGTTGAAGAAATCGCATGGTAGGGTGTCGCTCTGCTTGAGGCCTCGCCTCGTACTAAATGATTCGGTGAGATCTTTATCAATATTTAATGAGGATTTCGTGTCGATCAATGGCATTCTACAAAGACATGTCAGCTTAGCAAGAATACCAAGTTCCGACATAGCTTGGTACAGTTTTCGCCGTATAGGGCTATCGAATGCAGCTTTATAAGCTACAAATTGATGGTAGGTTCAAATAATGCACTACGAATAACAACCGGATGCGCACAAATGACGAATGTGGCTCACTTCCAAGAGAAGACCAAGATGCTGTCAGTGCAACATGTGTTGTTGACGATACAGTTTATTTTGGCATGTCATCTGCCCTGTCACCCCGACCATCATATTCTGATGCAGAATCCACCTCGTCCCATCCGAAAGGATATCAGGCGCTATCCAGGCGCTGTCCGCGCATCCAAGACATCATTTCATCTGACTTCAACAGACTATCGATAACAGTAGCCAAGAAAATGTTTCATAACACGGCGATATCGGAGACAATAAATGGTTATTCTAGCAACAGTGTCCTTAATGAACACTCACCCGCGATTTCGAATATTGAGAGGCCCAGGCACACCAGAACTATTCTGGGCCAGCTTAGGACTGGTTATAGTTCTATTTTGAATTCATACACATCAAGGATATTCATATTTGCAACTAGTTCCCCACCGCCATCTCCAGTGACACATATGTTGTTTCCCTGATAATTTTTTTTTTTTTAAATATCTTCCAGGGAAGGAGTGGAAACAGACAACCTGTTACAATAAAGAGGTGTTGATTTGTTTTTCGTGAGGTTTCTCTAGGAAATCCACACTGATAAGGTCCAATCAGGTCTCCAAGAAACGCCTTTAGTCCCTTCGCGCACCTTGTATGCGATGTATAAAAGGGTTATCCCACGATAGTTGGTGCAAAATAGGACACAATATGCTAAAGTTCCAGACGAGCTGATGCATGAACCTTTTCAACTCATAGCCGCCAGCCTTAAATAACATAAGCACCAGCTGCTTTGTTGTTCTTAAGCCGGGAAATTGAAGTTCTAACTTCGATTTGGCTAGGAGGGGGCAGTCGACGCCATCGTCATATATTTGCTCAACACCATCATCTATATTGAAATCCCCTGGGACAAGTAAAGCAGAGAAGTGATCTCTCCATTTTCCTAACATACTCCGCACATCTGCGACAGATTTCCGTCCTCATCTCTACAACAGTGGAGATCTGAGCTGAAGCATCATGATGATGAGAATGAAATAATGACATTTATTCATAGGACTGACCATGGTGGTGAGAAGTTTCTGATATCCACTCACTTGGGGGTTGACAGAATATATTCTTTCAACAGATTCAAAATTGTACGGAATAAAATTATAAGATGCAAGGTAAAAATAACGTTTCTAATCAAATGCCGGAATGAAGGAATTATACCACAATTTATAAGGAATTCCACCAAAAATGTTTTCAAACTTTTTGATGAATATTCAAATCCTTCTGTAAATAATCAAGTTGGGAAGTATATTGGAAACCTACAGAACAAGATTCTTCTTAAAATATTTTAAAATTTTGTTCGACTTAATATTTCTACTTTATGTGAACATTACTGTATTATAATATGTATAAATAGTATTACTTTTCACAATTTGTCAAAAATTTTCATTTTAATTTGTATTGATGTTTGTTTGTTATTATTAATATTAAAAACTATCCTGAAGAAGATTTCCAAAGGAAATCGAAATATCGAGAGAGAAAAGAGGAAAACAAAAAGTTTTATAAAATCAGAAGTGACATTAAGCTTGGAAAATTAGTCAAGAATAATTAAAATAAATGTCGAAAAATTAGAAACAAATTAGTAAAATACCGCAGCAAATAAAACTCTATGAAATGGCCTACTACCTCGTCGTCATGGAGAGGCAGCGAAGAGAGTAATGGAAACTCTTAAGTATTTCTCTATGGCTCAATACACTTAGTCCAACGTTTCTCCAATTTGTGTATCCCTTCCAAAAAATAGGATTTTCGAGGCCCATAAAAGGCATTTGTTTGATCAATAATTTCATCGTTGGAGTTAAATCTCTTTCCACCGAGCCGTTTCTTTAGATTTGGAAATAGGAAATAGTCACTGGGGGCTAAATGCGGAGAGTATGGCGGATGAGGTACCAACTCGTAGCCCAATTCATGGAATTTTGCCATTCAGACTACACAAGTGTGCACCCGTGCGTTTATGGTCAATTGAGAGCAAACGCGGCACCCATCTTGCAGACAGCTTTCTTAAACCCAACTGATCATTTAAAATCGAAACCACACTGCCATATGAAATGCCTATGGCATCAACAATCTCACACACTTTTACTCTTCGATCGGCCAACACCATATCGTGGATTTTTTCGAAATTTTCGGGTGTATTGACCTCAATTGGCCGTCCAGAACGTTCAGCTTCGTTTGTACTTGTGCGACCACAACGGAAGTCAGTAAACCACTTTTTAATATTGAAATCGATGGTGCCGAGTCCCCATAGTATTTATCAAGCTTTTCCTTGATTTGATTGACGGATTTTTTTCGCAAAAAATAATGTTTAATGTGCACTCGAAATTCACTTTTTTCCATTTTTAAAAAATGCACGAGGTTGTATGTTTTGAATAGCTATTAAACGCAAAGTAAATGACGGAACTTGCTCAAAATTTGACAGTTGTCTATTAACAGGTTGTACTTGATGGGAGCAGTGTTGAATTTCATATAAGTACGCCCTCGTAAATCGCGTAATAGTTTCGTTGAGTCGGGGGAATGTGATTGTCATGCTAAATTTATTTCTTATCAACGTGAATTTTATTGCTTGAATAACTTTCTTTAGAAGCAATTTTTTCTTGAAAAAGAGAAATAGCCTTAATAGTACTGGACATTTATAAAATCAAAAAATAATCGTATACTGTAAAATCGAATGGCAGCATTTCTCAATCTTGTGATGATGCTGTCAATATGTTTGTGGATTGAACTTTTTAAATCAAATTTCAAATTTTGAATAATATTATTTGTTCCATAACGCTGCTACATTATGTAGCATAGATATAATTAAATATTAAGTAATTTAAATGCAATGTTAGCAGCATATGCCAATGACCGACCACTTAAATAAAGAATCAAATTTCACCACTCAAAGTTTGGTCAGGTTATTGACGTACGTTGTATTATACTGTCGTCTGATATACAAATGCTATCACCTTACTATTATGATTATTCAGCATTAATAACAATTTAATGCTTAGGTTATTGACGTAAGCTGTACGATTGTTGTTATGCATATGTAATAACTTATTATGTATTAAGATTACTCATCATCTACAACAGTATAAATAATGTTGAATTAATAAAGGAGTATGCTAGAATGAAATTTATCCTATCACTAATCACAACAGCACACGGTTCAAGGATTCATTGAATCAGTCTATGCTTTCTCTAATGTGGATATTGGCTATACGAATATGATTGTCTCGGAAGAAATCATCAAATCTGATGCTGATGGTTTATGTGCTCACTTAAGCCAGTGTTACACTATTAGTGCAAATAGAACGATTCGCGGAGAGAAATGAATTGAAACTCTTTTCCATTTGAAAGAAATCGTACGATCATTCTGCTTTCGATTTACACTAATATTTTTGGAGAATGCAAAAACATCTGTGTGCAAAGTGGCAAACAAAATACAACAGTAAAAAAAAACAAAAATAGAATAGAAACAAAAGCAAATTGCGAACAAAGACTAAACATGTGTAAAAAGTGACGAAATAAAAGCTTTTCTGTTATTATCAATGGGGTTTACTGAGCGTTAGTTTTCTTCGCGCAAATAAATTCAATATTTAATTTCGCGTTTTTTGCAATTTGTTGTCGCCTTCATCAGGGAGTCTGATAAAAACTTTCCACCTATCATCACCACAAATTTTAACAAAAAAAAATTAAATCCACATCTTTGTCCACATTCTACACAAACATATTTCCGGAACCCACATCGAATCTATAACAATCACAATAAACATAGTTTTTATTGCTGTTTTCTTCGGCTTTGTTCGCTTCATTCAACATCAACCATTCAACCCTGATCGCATATTTTTTAAGCAAAATCGAAAAATGAGGGAACTAACAGATCTGTCAAATTTTTTTCTGTAAATTGTTCACCCCAAGTTTACACTATTCCATCCGCTCTCATCAAATGAAAATTTCTACATATCCAACAATTTCTTTAATAGTCCTCCTAGTTTCCTCTGACTTGTATTTTTAATTTGTCTCTTAGGCCTAATTTTTGGTTGGAAAATCATCTTTGATCAACGATCAAAATATTTTAAATTCTGAATTCACTTTTTAGGTTAATAGTTAATTGCTGTTTAAACAGCCAAAGTTGGGCATTTAAACTATGTTCAAGTGACCATATGTTTTTGACAGAAAAAAACAACAAGGTCAAACACAAAGATCCTTTAATTGTTAATGTGAACAATTATAATCACCTTCCTCGTTGAAATAACAGTAAAAACGTATCATTTAACTTGTAGTGCAGTTAGAACCTTATTTCTGCTCAAATATTCTCCAATTTCATTAAATATTTTGTATTCTATCACTTCATTTTTCTTTTGCAAATGGCGTCAGTTTGATGCATTGTAACGATTAGCCGATAAATGTATGAATACCGGTTATTTTTCGTAGCATTTGCCACTGTTGCCACATGGTAGTAAGATTATTTGACAAAGCACTGAAAACTCTTTTCGTATTTAAAGTCAGATCAAACGTAAATAAAAATCAACTGGTTACCAATTTCAATAACCAGTCAAAAATTGGGCCTTAGAGAGGTGTTTTTATTGGCATGGGACTCGGGATCAATTTCACACCGAATTTCTTAGTTATCCTGTGTGTCTAATTTCTTTGAACACATTGTCTATAAAAACTTATTTTTTATAGTTAGTTTGAAAAGAGGGTTGCGATGCAGAGTGTTAAAAGGCACTCAGATCCTTCCAACGTCCGTAGACATACGCTTAAGCTGCTGATTCGACCTGTTGTGAGCTCTCAATTTACCCTACTAAGTCACTATACACCTCGTAGGAATTCGGTGTTATTCATGAAATTCCTAAGATATTCCCGCCCATTCCCACAAGTTTGGTCATGTCCGGTATTGTACTGTCCGAGAGATACTTGAATCTAGCTTGTGTGAAGGTCGGGCAGTGGTACAGGAAGTGCTTCATCATCACCACTCCAATACGGTGCAGGTGGGTCTCCCATAGGATTTTTTCTCATCCTGCCTACTGTTTCCTGGTTCCACTGGGCTATGTGGGCCGATTCCGCTCATTTACCCAACTCGGCATTCGTCACCCCAAAAGGTTTCTAGCCCTCTAGTCTCACCGTTTGGAGTTTCATGGCCTTCGTTGCCAGGAGGTTCGCACGTTCGTTTCTGACTATTCCACTACGTCCCGGCACCCAGATGATGTTGACTCTGCCGAGCATGGAATAATCGTTAATTACCTTCTTACAGTCAAGGACGGTTCTAGTTTTGACAATTTCCGATGATATTGTCCTGATTACCATTTGGCTATCAATGAAGATATTCGCTTCGGCTGGGTTTGTATTATCGCCGAGCCATTTGATACACTCAGTAATCTCACGAACTTCCGTTTGAAAGTTCGTGTTGTGATCCTGGCGGCGTAGAGTTTCGGTTGCCGGATTTTCAATGAAAAATCCTAGACCCGTTCTTTAGAAAATACGACCCTCGCAAAAGATATAAGGACCACGATTTAAGGACATGTACCTGGAATGTGAGAACACTATACAGGACCGGTGCCACTTTCCAACTGGTGGATGTCTTCGAAAAATATAAAGCTGACATCACAGCAATCCAGGAAATGCGATGGACAGGATATGGTTGCTCCAGAAAGAAAAACTGCGATATTTACTACAGCTGGCATGAGTGAACGCACGAACTCGGTTGCGGATTTATAGTTGGCAAGAGACTGCGACACCTAGTTTCAAGGTTCAATCCAGTGAGTGAACGCAAACGAAAGAGAAATATTTCAACATCTCGTTAATGTGTGTGCACGCGCCGACCGAGGATAAAGACGATGAGGTCAAAGAATCATTTTATGAGCGTCTGGAGGAAGTATACGAACGCTGCCCTGACCACGACATTAAGATTATCCTAGACGATATTAATGCCAAACTGGGAAAAGAAAATGTCATTCGACCAACCATCGGTAATCACAGTCTACATGACAGCACCTACGATAATGGAATTAAGACTGATCGACTTCGCCGCTGCAAAGAAAATGGGTTCACGATTCCAGCATAAGAAAATACATAAGGCGACCTGGTTATCTCCTGATCAGAGAACGAAGAACCAGATTGATCACTTGGTAATATATGGCAGGCACTCTGCTAGTGTAATGGGTGTACGAGTGATTCGAGGTGCCAATATCGACTCGGATCATTACCTGGTGGCTGCGAAAGTTCGCACAAAATTGGGCAGGGCGAAAAACATTCGAAGCCGAACACGGGAAAACCTAGATATTGACAAACTGCAAATACCGGAGATATCAAAGTCCTATAAACAAACGCTCACTCTCCTACTAGAGCGGAATACTCCCCCTCCCAAGGACTGAAGGACTGAATCCCGAAAGTTTTTCCAGAGGGTAAGAAGATTGAATAACGGGCCTAATAATGGGCTGCCCTCCTGCAAGGACGAGAATGGGAATCTGGTGACTGAGAAGCAGTGTGTGCTCAAAATGTGGAGAGACCACTTTTCAGCACTACTCCACTCAGATTCATCCACTGAAGATCAGGAGGTAATGATAGTATAGATTGGACCTTATCAGTGTGGTTTTCGACCAGGCAAGTCCACGACTGACCAAATATTCACGCTACGCCAAATCTTGGAAAAGACCCACGAAAAGCAAATCGATACATACCATCTCTTTGTCGATTACAAAGCTGCTTTCGATAGCCCCATACGGGGAAAATTGTACGAAGATTTGTCTGAAGTTGGGATTCCGGCAAAACAGATAGGCCGGCAAATGACGCTGACCAACACCAAATCGCAGTGAAGGTGGGGAAAGACCACATCGAACCATTCTGTACCAAGCGAGAATTGAGACAAGGCGACACACTTTCGTGCAATTTCTTCAACATCTTAATGGAGATAATAATGAGAAAGGCTGCAGTAAATACGAACAAGACCATTAACACGAAAAGCTATATGTTGCTGGCGTATACAGACGACACAGACATCATTGCGTGGAATTTGCGAGAGGTTACTGGAGTATTTTCAATAATCGAAAAAGAATCAGGAAAAGTGGGTCTTGCTGTTAATAAGGGCAAGACAAAATTGATGGTGTCAACGACTAGACAAACCTCTCGTCTTGGTCCGCACTTGAACGTTAACAACCGATTCAATTTTGAAGTGGTAGATGAATTTATCTACCTTGGATCCGCCGTGAACAAGGACAACAACATCAGCTTGGAGATAAATTTTTTTTGCAAATTTGGGCTCAGCAAGCAGTTTAAAAACAAAGCCCTCTCTCGACGTACAACGGTCCAGCTATACCAGACTCTCATTTTACCAGTCCTGGCATACGGCTCCGAAACTTGGGTCATATCGCAAGCGGCTGAAAAACACCTGGGAGTATTCGAGAGGAAAATTCTCCGTAAAATATATGATCCTGTTAGAGAAAACGGCGAGTACCGACGTCGCTGGAAACAAGAGCTATATGATTTATATTCTGACGTGGACATCTCTAATCAAATTAGGCCAGTTGCGGTGGGTAGGCCATGTTATCAGAGCCAGCGCGAAAGGTTTTCGACAACATTCCCGATGGCCAAGACTCCGATGGAAAGACCAGGCCGAAGAATCCCTCCGTATCCTTGGAGTTACCAACTGGCGTGAAAAGGCGAAGGATAGAATCAGTTGGAGAAATATGTTAAAATTTGTTTATTTATTTGCTTAATTAATATGTGTAAGACATCTGACCTCATGAGGTTGTAAATAGTCAATAAAAGTAAGTTGTTTCCCTAGCTTTGAGCCATCCGTGTAATAGGGGCTCCCATTTGGTGTTTGTGCCAGGGTACCATTCTGGCAGGCGTCTCTGGGTGTCGTTATAGTCACACAATTCGCCTTAACCCTTAACTCGGGTATTCGGTCGAATTCACTCGCATCTTGCGTGTAACCGGCCAAAGCCTCCCATTATCCATTGGTGTTTCGACTTAAGATCCACTGTTGATACATTCACCTATTGCCCGTAGGCGTTTTACCGCAAGGGCAGCCTTGTATTTGACTCTAATCTCGATAGGTTGGATGCAGAAAATTGTCGAGGTTGTCCTTATTACATCGGTAATACCAACGCAGCACATTCCGGCCACCATACTACAGACGCATACGTTAGTACGGGCCTAATTACGTTTCTGTAGAGTCAGTGTGTTATTTCCGAGTTGAGGCACCATTTGGACAAACAACTGTAGGCCTTATTGGCGGTGCTTCATATGTGGTGCTTCCAATTCAATTTCCGATCTAAGATTACCCCTAAGTAGTTAACCGTATCGGAAATTTTAATCGTCTTTCCCAGGAATCGGGGGTATTTTCGTTTTCCTTGTGAATAGACATATTTCCGTTTTGTACGGGTTCACATTTAAGCCTCTTGGCTGTGCCCAGTTGTACGCTAAATTCAGCGCCCTCTCGGCATATCTGCATAATTGATTAGGATCCTTTTCCCTAAGAAGTATTATAACGTCGTCTGCATAGCCAACTGGTTTAAGTCCTACATCGGTAATCTTCCTTAGGAGACTGTGTATTATGAGGACCCATAAGATATAATACCCCCTTGTGGAGTTCCACGTTGTAACCTGTCTCTAATATTTAGTTATATATAATTTTTTATAACTAAATCTTGGATTTCCTCTTGTCAACATGCCTTTTTCTGGAAGTTTTTCTTCGACAAACTTAACATTATATAGTGAATATTGTAGTTCGGACTTAGAAAAAGGTGGTCAAGTCGCGGCAACATATTCAGATTTTTTGAAAGCATTTGACTAAATGTCTCACGGCATTCTTCTGGCAAAGTTTCAACAATTTGAATTATGCTCGAACTTTTTGCGTTGGATAAAGTCATAATATACCGCACGGAAGCATATTGGACCTTCTGCTGTTTAACTTACTCATTAATATTTATTCGTATTTCGTCAAATCTAAATGTCTTTTATATGCGGACAATTTAAAATTGACTCATTACGTGATGTTTTTGAGTTGCAAAACGATTTGGATCATTTGCTCAAGTGGTGTTCGTTAAACAAACTGAATTTAAATATTTCGCAATGTTTTCATATGTCGTGTTTTAAATCTGTAAATAATATTCAGAGTAGTTTTAAAATTGACAATTATCTTCTACAAACAGCTAAATCATCACTTGAGCTTATAAAATGCTTGCATTTCTAACAAGAAATTGTTCTGATTTTTGTGATCTAAATACGTTAAAATTAATTTGCACAGCTTTTATTACGTCTAGAGTATGCTTCTCTTGTTTGGGGTCCACATTGTAATTTGCATATCTCTCCTATTGAAACAGTTCAGCGGATATTTATAAATTTGTTCTTAGATCATTTGACTTAGCTACACACACACACCACATATAGATCTAAATGCCTGTTGCTTGTTTTACAGACTTTGGAGTATCCAAGTTCCAATTTGAAAATCATATTAAAATTTGGAAATATGTACACATATACCATTGCAAGATTAAAACCAGTACATAAGTTTCAGTGATCCGAGTCGATATTGGCACGCCCATACTCAAAATTGACCATATTCAACAGCAGATTGACGACATTGCGCTAATATTATTGAATACCCAAAGTAGTTAGTTTCCCTCCGAATATTTATATGCGAGGTACAAAAATAGGCATGGCAAGTTGTTGCCAAAATTTTGATCAATACCAAATTTTATTAAGATAGGTTATGTTATATTGGTGATATCGAGTCGGACAATCCCAAATACGCCCAATTTTTGTATGGAAGGTACGAAACTGGGCGTGGCACAATTGTCAGTTATTAATTACACAGTAGCTTTTAGCAAAATATTACCTAGTACCAAATTTTATTAAGATCGGTTGTAGTTTACGAGAATTATCGTGTAGATCAACCGGTCATCCGCCGAATTTTTATATGGGAGGTACCAGAGTGGGTGTGGCAAAACAGCTCATTTTCTATGGGAGAGTTTTATTTAACTAAATACAAACTTTCATAAAGATTGGTTCGGTTTTGCGGGACTTCTCGTGCTGATCAACCAGACGGCCAAACAACTTTTGTATGGGAGGTACCACAATGGGCGTGGCAAAATCACCCCTGTTTTACTCGGTGATTGGCGTTTGATGAAGTGAAGCTTTATATCTAATTTCATTAAGGTCGGAAGTGTTTCACGCGATTTATCGCATTGACAACCCTGACGAACACCCTGCTTTGTATGGGAGGTACCAGAATGGGCGTGACAATCTCGCCCATTTTCTCCAGTTAAGTAGGCATTTACAGATTGTTAGCCGATGTGAGAGTTGATGCTAATCACATATACCAGAAGAAAGGTTTGAAAGAAATATAATGTGTCGATTTGTATGGGAGGTACCAGAAGGGGTTCTCAATTGACAAATATTGACAAATAATAGTCACTGACAAAATTTCATTGTGATCTGCAAAGATTTACGGCAGTTATCGTGTTGACCAGCCAGCCAGACAGACAGACGGACATGGCTCAAACGTCTTAAAAAGTCCTAAAACGAATTTCGCCCAAAGATACTAAGGGTCTAATTTGGTTCCTTCTATGTGTTACATTTTTTTACGTATTAAATGATATATACCCCCATCCTATGGTGAGGGTATAATTATGAAATCATATTCAAGTTTTAAATACTTATGCTCAGTTTCACAGTTAGTCATTCTCCATTGGAATGGAATTTAAATGCCCGATGTTTTTGATTTAATATGTACATTTTCGGTGAGCTTTTAAATGAGCTTTTAAATTTAGTCATATCCAATTTATATATAAACTCAAAAGCGATTAATCAAGTAAACACTTCAATAAAAGGAAACGCTTAAACTTAGTAAATGAAGTTGGACGTTAGAACCGACTATTCGATTATGGATCAATCAAATTTATTGTATTTTTGACTCAGAGCGAAGTATAGTTATTTTCACTTAATATAATAAAAAACTAATGTTAATTAAGTTGCTAATGATAATGATAAATGAATTGATGATAGTAATTCTGTTTAATGGGCGTTCCGATTGACTTTTAAAATTACTTTAGAAATCTTGCATAGAAAAAAGGGCAGTTCGAATAACTCATGGGAAACCAAATTTTTACTCATACAGTGCGAATCACTTAAATAAAGATTATATTTTTCAAACTTTGAACATAAATATATATAGGAGAATTACGAAATTCATTACGAATAAAGTCTATAATCTTACTATTTATGTATTTCTTTTTCTTCAGCAATATAGTTTTTTATTTTATGTAGCATGTATTCACTTGAGTAAGGATTTGTTTATTGATGAAGTAGGCCATGATTCATACTTCATACATTATTTATTATTCGTGATTGTAATTTATTTATTTATTTATTTCGTCTATGGATACAATTTTATCCTTACAGACTAACATCTTAAAATCTAAAAATTATATAATAAAAATTACTTTAATAAATTATTTAAAATAATTTTAAAATGATGATGTTTGCCACTTAGATCAAATTGTTTAGAGTATTCATTAAATAATATGAGGGCTTTAGTTAACGGTTCATTTAAAGCGTAATCGGTTCTATGTAAATCTATATGAAAAAATTTTACATTATTTCTAAGCCTTCTGGAAGGTATATTTATCTTTATAACTTCCAGCAAATTCTGACAATCAACAAATCCCCAAATAATCCCATGCAAGAAATTAATTGACAACACATTTCTCCTAACTTTTAAAGTTTTCATACCAATTAAGATACATTTATCCGGATATGATGGAATCAAGCTCGAATGAACTGGTGTAGAAAAATTCAAAAATGAAAGAGCAAATTTTATAAACTTTTTTTGAATTCTTTCTACACGATTAATGTGAATTTTCGCCGAAGGCGCCCATATAAACGTAGCGTATTCCAACTTAGACCTTACAAACGCAATAAATAATGTTTTTTTTTGGTGTAATTGTCAAAGCATTTTTCACAATTACGACGAATAAAAGCCAATATTGAATATGCTTTAGGAATTATATAGTTCAAATGATTATTAAAAGACAGTTTAACATCAAAAACAACTCCTAAATCTACAATTTCATCAACTGCTGATAAAGTACAGCCCTTAATTTTGTATTTGGACATTAAAATATTACGGCGTCTATGGTACGTCAAAGAATAGCATTTATTAACATTAAAAGGCATACTATTTCTAGCTGACCAAGAGATAACCCTATCCAAATCCTCTTGAAGATTAGAGATATCATTAAGTGTCGAAATCTGTTTAAAAATTTTTAAATCATCAGCGTATAAAAGAAACTGGGAATATTTAAAACAAGAAGTTATATCATTAACGAAAATATTAAATAAAAGAGGACCTAGAATTCTACCTTGTGGTATTCCGGAAGAAGGGGTGAAGGTATCAGAATGAAACCCATCAATAGATACAACGCAGCATCTGCCAGTTAAATAATAGCGAAACCAGATCAACATCTGCGAATGAAAGCCAATTTTGGAAAGCTTTAATAACAGAATATTATGCGGTACACGGTCAAATGCCTTAGCAAAATCTGTGTAAATAGTATCAACTTGCAATCCCCTTTCAAAAGACGATATACAAAATTGTGTGAATACAGCTAAATTAGAAGTTGTAGATCTACCAGGCATAAATCCATGTTGGTTAATAGAAATAAACCGCTTCAGACTGAAGAATTTTCAAAACAATAAAAATTGAACAGTTTTGTTTTAAATTTCAACCAACATTCGATGCGCAAAAGCTCTAACACCTCCAAAAGAAACAAATTTTACTTTTGAAATCCAAAGGACTACATGTTCTTCAAATATCAGAAAAATTAAGAGAGGAATAACGGTTGTATATAACTATTTAAATAACATCGAGAAATATGGGGAAACAAACATTAAAGGGAGCACCAAAATGGCAACAACGGTTCGAGAAAGGCAAACAAATTACAGATTGCCGCCTCCAATCTTCCATGTCGGCCGCAAAAAAATCGCGAAGAAAGTGGATTTAACGCGAGTGTTGTACAGAACGTCGCTTCTTAAAGTCATGTCCACTCATTTCTCGTCGGAAATTAAAAAAACCGCCATTTAATACGAAACGTAAATCTCAACGCCTCCAATTTGCTAAGGATACAATGACATAGTCAGACAAGTGATCGAAAGTGGTGCTTTCCGATGAGTATTGAAATCCAAAGTACTAACATGTACTTCAAATATCACAAAAATTAAGAGAGGAAAAAGAGTTGCATATAACTATTTGAATAACATCGAGAAATGTGAAAAAAACATGAAAGGGAGCACTAAAACGGCAACAACGTTTCGAGAAAGGCAAGAAATTTACAAACGCCTCCAATTCTTCCATGTCGGCCGCAAAATTTGGAAAATTTGGTTGTATTTTAAAGTCATGTTCAAAGTAGTGCTTTCCGACGAGAAAAAAAAATAATATCGATGTACCCGATGGATAAAACTACTATTTCCACGATTTAAGAAAAGAACAACAATTTTTGTATCGAAGCCACAGCAGAGAAGAAGGAGTTATAGTATGGGGTGCCATGTCCTCCTACGGCACCATCGATTTGGTTTTTGACACCAAAAAAATGCGAGGAGCATCGTACAAGAGGATCTTAGAACCCGTATTTCCTCAATTTAACAATTTATTTGAACTCATAGCATGAACTTACCAACAAGATAATGCTCCAATTCATACTGCCAGAGCTGAAAAACATTGGATTCATGAACAAACTGTGGAACTTTGCATTGGCGCCCATATTCACACGATCTAAATATAATTAAAAAATCACATGAGGTGTCAGGTGGCAGGTATGGCAATCTATCAAAGTGAACACATGCAAACAACACACAGCGTTAGCATCACATACGTGGTTGTTGTACAACAATAGTCTCTGCCTGAAAATAAGTATGATGGTATTGATGTAGCGGCAGCCAACAAACAAGCAGGTCGTCGTCGCCAAAGAGTATTGAATAGTATCGAATTGTATGACTCAAAGGCACTGGCGACATCTGACGAATGATTCAAAACGTATTACTCTCATTTTGTCATAACTTGGTCCATTCATAATTTTGATGTGAAACATTGATGCCTTTTGAACCATTTATGCTTTTTGTATTGTTTTATGGAGTAATCTTGTCGAAATGGTGCATTTATATTGAAATAGTCTATAAAAGGAATAAGACTCGTTTACGCTCTTTTATGAGACAAAACAATTATTTCCGTTATTTATTTTAACAATATTACATCTAATGTTAAAGCAGATGTAAGAAAAAAGAAAGTGCAATAGCAAAAGAGTCTTCAGCACAAAAACAATTCTTTTTTTATTTTCCAATGTAACATTTACTAATGTGGTTATAAAAATCGAACAGGTACCGTGTAACAAAAAGGTGTTAACACATCGCCCGTGAGTTCGAACAGTCATTGATTTTTTTTATAGAATGTATTGTTTTTACAAAAAATTTATATTAAGGTATTTTTTTAACAAAAGGTACTTTGTTTAAGAATATGAATAGGTATTTTTTTTTTGAGAAAATTTACATTTTTTAATAAAACGCACTTACTTAAGAAAATTTTCTTTTTTTAAACTTCTTTCACTTTGGCTTTTCTAAATTACTTTTTATTGGGTTCAAAACTACTATGTATATATAATAAATATTTTTTACAGGCTCCACCTAGAAAACTTCCCATTAAACAAGAAATTTCGCAACATATATTAATCTAGACACAAACCAAAGCAAAAGTACCCAATATAGTTGATAATACTGGGTTGTAGCATAATAGTGTTAAAAAAAGTTGTTTAATTTTTATTTTCATTTAGATAAGGAACTTCGTTCCAAAAAGCATACGAAGACGGGACATAACGCCCATGGGCCTCCATTTCTTTGAATTATAAGTATATAGGGTCTGACGTATTTGTAACGCACAGAAGAGGCCATGCCTCTTTGTCTGGCTAGTCAAATCGGTAACTGCCGGCAATATGTACCGATCAGAAAGAAATTTTGTCACTGACTATTACTTACCCAAACTTAGTTTGGGATTGAAAATGGGCGATTTGACCACGCCCCTCCTGATACCTCCCATACAAATCCACACATTTAGTACAAAATTATATATCTTCTACAACTTTTTTCTGGTAGATGTTATTAGCTCCAAAACACACACATTGGTTTATAATCTGTAAATGTCTACTTAACTAGAGAAAATGGCGAGATTGCCTCGCCCATTCTGTTAACTCCCATACAATGCGATAAATCGCGCGACACACTTCGACCTTAGTGAAATTAGGTATAAAGCTTCATGTTACCAAACACCAATCGCCGGTCAAGACAAGGCTGATTTTTTCACGCCCATTTTAAATGATAATTATGTTCAAAGTTTGAAAAATATAATTCCTTAATAGTATTGTGGATCACAAAAATAATTTCGAAATTGAAAAAATTGATCTTTGCAGCAGGGTACAGGAAAGTGGTCTGCTAACTTACACTAGACATTGACCTAAGGAACAATGCCAACAACACTGAGATGTGGCTTTTGTAAAATAGTCTAAAAACGATTGAAACGCTTATCCAAAACTCCAGATATAATCCCTAGCAAAAATCTTCGGGTTCATGTAGAATGAAATTTCCGAGAAAAATAATTTCGAAGTAGTGGTAAGCGCTCAATTTTAGAAGCAGAAATTCACCCTTAGGATGGTATTTATTGTTGTTGTAAAATTCTGAAAATAATTTAAGTTATTATTCCCCATGGAATTAAAGTACATGGTGTAAAATAATTTGGGAACATAATAATAATTGTGTTTAGGTTGAAGGTGTAAGCTATAACATTTTGGAGTGACTGTAGATCGTTGGAAAGCTATTTGCACACTTTATGAGTATGAAAATGAAATGCTTAAAGACATTGAAGTATACAAATTCCGATATCTAAAACACATTTTTTTGATTGTGTTTAAAATTTAACATGTTATAATAGTTACCAGATGACCGTCGGTGGTGCAATGGGTAGTGTGCGCGGCTCTTGTGTATGAGAACGTGGGGCCGATCCCTGCTCTGACAACCTTAAATGTTTTCGACGGGTGCCAACTCTCTTAGTGATAGCGACACTATGGAGTATTTAGCCATGAAAAAGCTTCTCCAAATATCGTTCCGAACCGGTGATAAACTGTAGGTCCCAAACAGTAAGTGAAAAATTAGAAAGCGCACAGCTCACGGGTTGTGAGAATCTCTTCCCAATCCCTTCATGGAATGTAATGGGAAACGGTTTTTTTTTAATAAATACAAGATTAATACAACTAAGAATTAATTACTTTAGTAGCAACATTGAAAAATCATGTGAAAACTTAACATAATTAACTAGTAAATTTAAAGACAACTAGAAAAACTGTCATTTCTAAAGGTTGTCTGGTATATTTGTCGACACTACGAAAAAAAGCAACAGGTGATCCGTCGTTACAAATCAACTCAAATGAAATTTCGGACTTGTATGGTGTTTGTAGTTTTCACATTAAAATATTTAATTAGAAGTCGGTGATACATAAGTTGCAACACGCACACTCTAGTATCAAAAACGAATGGCTTTATAGGCTTCATCCATTCCAATGTAATGAAATTCAAACTAGTAAATGCGTAATACAATATAAACTAGATATAAAACACGCAAATGCCCTTTACCCAGTATGTCTTCAACACTTGGCAACAAATGTTGAAATGTGCCATATTAATGTAGATGTGAGCTACTTAGATGTCAATTGATATAACTCCACATACTATCAACTTTGAGATTTCAGTGGTATTAAAACTAATAATTGTAATAAAGGGCCTAGTTTTATTTGAGTGATTAAAACTATGAGGAGTTATAACTTCTCTAAGAAGTTGCGGGAGTTGCAACACTTTTAATCCCGTGTAAAAGTACCAATTAGTAGGCATTAATTCCTGGAATTACAGGAAATGCGCTCTAAGAATTCGAATCAGAGATAGATTCTTTTCCATTTGGGATAAATGATTAAAGAAATTCCTCTTTTAATCGTTATAAGACTTACTTATTTATTTCACTTATATATGCAGGGTATACGAAGAGGGCTTTACTTTCCTTTAGCTGCTGCCTTGAGAGAATGGGGCGAAAAGTCACAAAACTGGAAGCCAGAAAGGTTCGGTTTTCTTCTTTTGTTACAATAAAAAAATCATAAGAGCAGAGCAGAAAAGGTGAACAAAAGCCAGAAATTCAAAGAGTAGCTCATATAAAGGTCGATATACACAGCCTACCAAACAAACTACTATCTTCCCGCATTTGTTACCTGTTGAACTTCAAGGTCTGTATTTTATCCATAGTAATATAAATTATAATATAATTAGCCTGTTTGTGTAGATAATTCCAATTTTAATTGTTTCATTTTCATTATGAACAATTAAAGTCCAGTGTTTAAATGAGTGAGTGAATTTATGATGGACTTTAGCTTTTTTTTTGACCATGGACATTTTTCTTCAATTCAGTATCACGTCAGAGAAAGTCAGTAAAAGTAACAATATAATTTATATTACTATCATAACTTTCTGTAGAATAAGTTCTGAATAAAATTAAACAGTTCAATCCCAGAAAATTATGTCAAAAGGCACAACAAATGTTCTTTGTTAAACCGCTCACTTGTAACCGTCTCTCATATGATGTTAGCAGATCAAAATTCGCATTACACTTCGAAAAAAAGAAAATCGTGACTGGAAATCGATTAATCTCAATAGATATGCCAGAACTTTCAAAGACCTGGTCTCTTTCGTTAATAATTTGTCTACATACTTATTATTTAATTTGATCAGTTCGCTTCTAATGCCAAAACCATTATATCGATTAAATCTAAATTACAATATTCCACAAATTAGATAAACAAAATACGATCTCCTATGTATGCCCTATTTATAAGTTAATAAATAGTTTTCCATTACATCCCATGAAGGGACTGGGGAGAGCTTCTCAATGTCAGTGAGGTGTGCGCATTCTGGTTTTACACTCAATGGTAGGGACCCACAGTTTTGCACCGATTCGGATCGGGGTTTTGAGAATGTATTTCATGACTCGATTATGTCGACTTCACTCAGTGAGGAGACCGTCGTCGAAAGAAATGTAGCGTGGCCAGGGTAGGGATCGAGCCCACATTCTCATGTACAAGAGTAGTGCACACTTCCCATTGCACCATCGACGGCCATTTATAAGTACATGGTACTTAAATTAAAGAATAAAATAAAAAAAAATTAAAAAACTGCCACTCAATAAAAACCTACATGGACAAGAATTTTGTGAATACATATTGATTTGCTCGGTAAAGTATAGTTTTGAAAAATTTTCATAAAATTGAATTTTGATTATTCTTATAAAGTCCCTGCAGTTTCACAAGTAGTGGCTGGCAACATTTCATCGACTACATCGCCATTGATTTTTCATTGACTACATCGCCGATTACATTGGTACTCAGTGGTAATCTGTAAGGTAGTGTCTCCAGAGATTTTCTATTGTTTTTCTTAACCTTAAGAATTTAATATTGTTAGTTTCATCTTATGCCTTAAGTTGTTAACCTTATAGTTGAATTCAAATAAAAAATTTGAGTTCAAAATAAAGCGAATAATTTGTTGTACCGATGAAGTAATCGACGAACAGTAAGGCATTACCAAAGCGGACATCGCCTTGTTAAATTCGCCGCTCAAAAGCATTGCTGGTAGTTTAGCGAGTAGTCGACGAAATGTTACCGATAAATGCGTCGACGAAATGTTACCGATAAATGCGTCGACGAAATGTTACCGATGAAGTAATCGACGAACAGTAAGGCATTACCAAAGCGGACATCGCCTTGTTAAATTCGCCGCTCAAAAGCATTGCTGGTAGTTTACCGAGTAGTCGACGAAAGGTTTGTGGTAGTCGATGAACTCATCAGCGTAGAGTCGATTACCAATACTGCAGGGGTGTTCTAATCATAGAATAACACATACCATAGAAGGTTTTATTCGCTCAATAAATTAAACGTCATAGGTACGATGAAAAGTAAACATTGGATGGTAGAAATATGGGTTCAATAATACCAGATAGTGGCAATAGTATACAGCGATCAACATAGGAACAACAACCGAATTTCGTGTTTTTGTGGCAAACTATTTGTGTTAAATACAATACAAATGTATACCAACGATAAAAGTCAACAAAAAAGTGCAAAATATATTTAAATTTTTCAGTTCTACACCAAAACGACTGGAAAAAGTTAAGTGAACATATTTTGTAACTCCACCTGGTGTAAGATAATTTTAAATTTAATTGCTCTCATTTCCACAAACCTACGATGAGAGTGTGAAATGAAACGTCAGATGAGAGAATAAGTTTATCTAGGTATGTATTAGTCTATGGTTCTAATATACCCAAACTCTTATGAAGGAGAGAGGTGGCCAATGAAATATATACTTTAATTTCCAACCATTTGAAATATTATTTATTCAAATATTTTTTGACAAACCTAATTCTTAATAGAAAATATTTGATCTGGAACCGATAATTTGAGTGATATGATTTCAAACTGACGTTACGGCCATTTGTAGTATGTCATGATCTGTCATTTTTTATTCATTGTATTCAGAAATGTTTACAATTTCATCATTGAGAGATATACTCAAGAACAACGTAATAATAATAATATCGGAAAACAGGTAATATGGTCCACCTGTGCTCGCTTTTCGTCGAATTGTTGCAAATTACGACCGTCCATTTTATTTACATAATGTTCAAGTACCAATAAGACAAAGAACCGCTCGAACGTATAACACTGCTATCACTCAAGAACTGAAGCCATTGAACTTCCGTAAACGTCATGAATTTGCTGATTTTGTCTTGAAACAACTTGAAAACCATAACGATATTTTTAAGAAAATCAGGCTCACTTTCATCTGAGTGGTGCGGTAAATAAAAAAAACTGTCGATTCTGGTACGAAGAAAATCCACAAATTATTCATGAACAACCAATGCAATCAGCTAAATTGACCCTTTGGTGTGGTTTTTGGTCTAGTGGAATCAACGAAATAAAGAGCGGTATAGATCGATATAGAATGGAGACCGGTATAGATTGATGATAACCAACTTTTTATGGCCGAAATTGGAAAAAGTTGACCTTGACAACATCTGGTTCCACCAAGACGGGGCTACGTGCAACAACCGAATTATTGCGAGCAAAGTTTGGAGAATCGATTATTTCAAGGAATTTTGACATTAAATGTCCTCCAAGAAGTTGTGATTTAACACCATTAAACTATATCTTGTGGGGTTACTTGAAGTCATTGGTCTTTAGCAATAAGCCGACTCTCTTCAAGCTTTACAAGTCAATATTGAACGTGCTATTGATGACATTCGACTTGATTTATTTTATTTATTTATTTATTAATTTATTTAGTGGAAAATGTGCTCGTTCCTGCGAAAGAAGACGTGGAGGCCATTTGAAAGACGTTTTATTCAGAACTTAATTGTATCGATTGTACAGGGTGTCTGGTGGCAAACTAATATTTTTAAATACGATTATTTCAAAAAGAAATAAACGGTGCGGAGGGAGGGTGGCGCCGTTGGAATTATCGATTGTGAGGATTTGTCAGTCACGATGTCGCAGTGGTCGAGTGAGCATCGTGCGTTCGCTCTGGAGACATTTTTTAAGAGTAATGATTCTTACGTAATTGCTCGTCGACAATTTTGTTCAAAGTTCGGTATTCGGCGAATAAGTGATGGACCGAGTGTAAATTTAATTCGTTCGTGGGTGCAGAGATTCCGCGCAACTGCTTTGGCTATGAATGTCCCACGGCCAGGACCCGGTCGACCTTCAAGGCCTCCCGGAAACATTGAACTGGTTGAAAACAGTTTAAGTGAAAATCCGCGTCTTTCAATACGGAAAAGTCTCACTGGGACTTCCAAGAGCGATTATTCATGAAATTTTAAAAAAGGATCTAAAGTTCCATCCTTTTAAATTCAAATCGTTCAAGGACTAAAAGAAAGTGACTTTGATTTACGGAAAAAAATTTTGGAAAACGATGTTGGAGCGTTTTCACACTGTAAATCCCATTTTTTGGAGCGACGAGGCGCATTTTCACTTAAAGGGCCACGTCAACAAGCAAAACTGTCGTTACTGGTCTCCAAGAACCCGCAACCCTCGTTTGAAACATCTAAAACCATTGCATTGCCCCAGGGTAACTGTTTGGTGTGCTTTATCCACGCATGAGATAATTGATAAGATAATTCTTTTCGAAAATTCTCGAGGCCAGGCGACGAATGTCAACCGTCATCTGGATGACATACTGTTTAAAAAATAAAATCCGCATTTCCATTCTATCGTTCAATGCTCTTAATACAACTTTGTGTCAATTATTATGTTTTTTATTTAAGTTTGAAGATTTAAATCTGCTACCAAACACCTTGTACTTCACATTAAATCATTCATATCATTCAAATTGGAAAACCCTTTTATAATAGAATATAAACCCTAATAGAATACCAAAACCGTTAAAATAAAAACAACAATAAACCAAAGAAAATAAATGAAGAAGAAAAAAGCAGGTGCACTGCAACGTAGTGTCAATAGTTGATGTAAGTCCTAAATTAAAGTCCTTCGAACAGCAGTACTGGCTACCCGTACTATAATGAATTGTTTATTGCGGATGGAGGACCATAGTTTTATGTAAAGAGCGCTTCTGTTCCACCAAATTCTCGAATAAAGTCACTGAACTAATGGAGTTTTGATACTGATTGAATTTGTCAGAATATGGACGTAACTGAAAAGTGTTGTGTTCGTTCATATAAAATATCACTTATTGCATATATCGCTAATAAAATACAATTTAGTCATCTTTTTCAATTTGCCTATCGCTGATTCTCCTTCACATTCTATCCTGTACGAAATTTCCACCTAGGAGGTCTGTCAGCTGTTTCATCGCATCCTCCTGGAAGTGACAGAACTGGAATGAATTTAAAATTTAAAATTAGTAGTGTAGGTCTTCTTTTGTACTACTACGTCTTTTTACTACACCCTGATTACATTTCTAGACAATAAAATAAGATGACTTTCTTAAGACATAAACCAGTTTACGCTCTACATGGTGTGATTAAATTAAATCTGTGTTATAACATTTTCTGAGGGTGTAATTAATGCGGGGAACATACCCAAGCACTTTATGCTATTTACAAATTCAACGGATATGGCATAATCAAAGCTCAGGCTATCAACTAAGTGAGATGAAAATATCACTCTTTGCTTTTAACGGGTTCACACTCACATTAGGTCTGTCTGCGTACTTTTCCAGTAAATACTTTTGAGGGGGTAAGCTAGATTTTACTCTCCAGACGACATCCAGTAAAAACTCGCAAGACATAAGAGCTTTTGTATGTAAACAGCTGATTTGCAATGTAAACATTGTCAGAACCAACTACCGCTGTTCGAATAAAACATTACAAATCACCAAAACTGTCTTCTTTTTTAAAAGAAATAGTTAAATGTTTATTACAGAGCATTAGATATGCAGTTTGTAGTTAAAAATAAAATAAAATTACAATGATTTATTTGTTATTTGATGTTCTTCACATTTCTTAATTTTGTTTATTTACATAAAAATCATATGTTTGTTTGAACTTGCAAATTCTTCCTGGGAAAAATTTCTCCAGTAAAAACTTGTAAGTTCTTTATCATCGAACTGTCAAACTATTCTCTCTCTTGCGCTCTCGTTACGGGGTGTTAAAGCCCCGTATTCAGTTCTAGCTAAATTTTCGTAAGAAATGTTGTCATTTAAACGGAACACATTCTTGTGGAGAGTTACCACATATCTTTGATTTACCTTGCAAATATTTCATTTACAATTCCCCTGCGCGCTCTATTTTATTTTTAACGCATGTCGTGTTGCTGTTGGTTGTTAAAATTATCAAAATGTCAAAATTCCGGTCCCAAACAATTCTTTACGTACGAAATAACTTGGCGTAACAACACTGTAATTGATTTTGCCCACGAAATTTTCGCTAAGCAAATGAAAAGTGAACGAAATTTTCGGCTCATGAAATTTTCGTTAATTTTTATACACGTACTTCTTATGGCAACGAAAATTTCATAAAAACTGAATACCGGGCTTAAAATGTTAAAAAGTGACTTCTTCTCTCTGGTGAAGGTATTTTAAAACAAAACCAAGATGCCACAATTTCGGTTTTGAAATTATTTGTATATCAACATACCGTTTGTCAAATGAACTGAAATGTCATCAACGAGTTTATTTTGTGTTGAAATGTTATATTTTGAAGACTCTGCGGGAAAAAATCCATTCAATAAATTGGGAAATTTTGAGCTAGGGATTTTGCCATTATCTTGGTCAAATACAGAGGTCGACGCTTTCGACCTGAGTCAGCCAAATATTGTTAAAACTAAGTTACGAAACAGATTAATAACAAGTGCTATAAGTGCTGTGCTTAATGTTACGAAGTTTTTAAATTAATATAGTATATGACATACATATCAATTTTAAACAAGATTTTTCTCGTTTTTTAAATTTCAGATATGGTCTCAAATGTATGTAGTAACAAAAGTTGTTACGAGTATGAAGTTCCAACAGTGGTGCTTGATGTGACGATTTGTAATCACTTTTCAGCTCCAAAAATGACGATTTTTAGTTACAGCATCTCCATACAAATTTTAAAATTTTTGGTACTCAAAAACGATGACTGTCGTTAAATTTAAATAATACCCCAGTGAGAATTATCGGCAATTGGTTTTTGTAGACGGACTGAGAAATCATAAATGCCCTAAACTGACAGATACTATACGGCACAATGTTAATAAAGGGTATATGAATATTTTGGTTTCTTTGGATCTTGCAAAAGCATTTAATAGTTAATGTCACAGGTCATTGATTGAAAAGCTAAGTTGTCAAGCTTAAAATAGAACATAAATCCCATTTTTTTTCTGCTCAGATATTGGGACCAAAGTTTTATATTTTGTTTGGAGTGGATAATCTTTTAGATTTTTATTTTTTCCTCTCCTAAGGAAGCTTAAAATTTTCGGAATGGTTTAAACTGTTTTTGAAGCTCACTAAGCCATTCTTCTTGTATTGGAGCCATTGTGGAGTATGCCAAGAAACTGTTCATTTAAAGTAAAAAATTAAAATAAAAATTGTTCTTCCTGTAGTTTGTGTACCTGGAACTTTTTTTTTGGTCTGTTGTTATTACCAACTGGTACCATCATGGGACCGGTAAACAGGTGTTTTTCTTTGCTTTTCTTGTTTTTCAATCATGGAATGATCCCGTCGCATTTCATATGCGTATGTCCCGGAACAAGGAACTTGTGGTTTATGATTAAATTGGGGAACTTAAATTGAGCCAATACAAATATTGCCGCCACATGACTGTTTTTGTTTTGTCCCCTACATGTTTCTGAGTAAAATTTCACCTCAGAAACGCAATCTGGCAGCTTCTTCAAATGATCATATAAGCAAGAAGATATTTTGTTTCCCCTTCTAGCAGCTAGAATTTCATGTCACATATAGTGTGTTGACTCTCCTGTAGCATTATCGTAAACTGTTAAGTTATAAGTCCATAACTGTCTTTTATAAATGTTGGCCGTCGGTGGTGCAATGATTAGTGCGGCTCTTTTACATGAGATCCTGGGTTCGAACCCTGCTCTGACCACCTTCAAATTTCTTTCGGCGGCGGTCACCTCGCATAATGACGGCGACACTATCGAGTATTTAGCGATGAAAAAGCTTCTCAAAATACCGTTCGGAATCGGTGTAAAACTGTAGGTCCCAATCAGTGAGTGAAAACTGGAAAGCGCACAGCTCAGTGATTGTGAGAAGTTCTCCCCGGTTCCTTCATGGGATGTAATGGGAAACCATTTATTTATTTATACATTGCTGTAGATCAAACCGTACGCTTCAGTAGCCTGCTCTTGGTGGATTTTGAGGTCATTCTCTGCTTCTTGTTTTTTTTCCTTGAGTGGCAGCATCTTCAACGTGCATTTGATGGGTGTCGCACTGATAACAGATACCCACTTTTGGTTTTTTAAAGCCGAGTTTTAAATTCTCAAATTTGATTATTCTGTTCGGTATAAAAGTTGACTGATGTCCTTATAAGAATCTGAAATGTTTCAAATGCATTGGTCACTTATTGAAACAGTTGTGTGCCAGACTTAAGTAGTTGATACCGAGCAAAAGAGGGAAAATTGAGTTAACCCAATCAAAAACTCAAAATGCATTTTTTGACTTAATACCTTTGTGACTAACGTCAACGAATTTTAATAAAATCTTTCAAATTGAGATCAAATAAACGCCGCTCGAACAAGTGTGAGACAAAATAAATAAATATATGACGCCTTTGCAGGATGACCTTGACGAACACCAAATCCGCAGTGAAAGTTAGTAAGTATCTTATCGAACATTTCGAAACTAAGCTGGCCTTCAGGCAAGGCGACACCCTATCGTGCGATCTCTTTAACATCTTAATGGAGATCATTGTGAGAAAAGCTGCAGTCACCATGAATAAAACCATCAGCAGCAAAAGTCACATGCTGCTCGCGTATGCGGATGATATCGATATCATTGGGCGTACAATTACAGAAGTTACTGCGGTTTTTTCGAGAAATTTAGGAGTCAGAAAAAGTGGATCTGATGGTAAATGAGGACAAGACAAAATTAATGGTTTCAACGAACAGGGCCTCCACGCGATTAGACCAAAGCGTGAACGTTGATAACCGTTATAATTTCGAGGTGGAGGACGAATTTATATACCTCGGATGTGCCGTAAACAAGAACAACAACGTCAGCCTTGAATCTAGCGGAGAATTGTGCTTGCGAATTGATGTTATTTTGGGCTAAGCAAGCACTTTAGAGATAAAGCCCTCTCTCGAGTAACAAAAGTCCAGCTGTACCAGACTCTCATTCAACCTGTCTTGCTTTATGGCGCAGAATCCTGGGTCCTATCGCAAGCAGACGAAACATCTGTAGGAGTCTTCGAGAGAAAAATACTCCGAAAAATGTATGGCGCTATAGTGCACAACGGCAAGTATCGGCGACGCATGAACCATGAGCTGTATGCGCTTTATCCTGACATTGACATAGTTAAGCGGATCAAAATAACGCGATTGCGCTGGCTAGGCCAGAATGGATGAAGACGAACCAGCACGAAGGGGTTTCGAAACCGAACTCGAAGACGAAAAATAGGAAGACCAAGACTCCGCTAGAGGGATCAGGTTGACGAATCCCTGCGTACACTTGGTATTGCCAACTGGAGAGATAAAGCAAAAGATCGATTTGGTTGGCGAAATGTTATCTTCGTTTTGTAAAGTCCTTGACACCCCGGGGTGTCCGAGACCGGATAAGTAAGTAAATATATCAAATAAATTTAAAGATGAATAACACTGGGGAACAAATTTAGGAACATATCGCACACTGACTTCAAAAGTGTCTTAACTCCAAATTTTTAGATTTAAAGTTTTTGCTTAAAACTAAGAGTCAAGGACCATATCTATACGCTGTAAAGATCTGGCGTCATTTTGTCGTCCATTTCGTCCGTGTGAATACGACTATATTGAAAATTTACATACATATTTCAACTTAGCTAAACCAGTTTTTTGCCTTTACAGAAATGTTGTAAACTTTGAGTTGTGACTTGTGCGATATGTACTATACATATATATATGAAAAATAAATGATTTTAAAATGACTACGAATTCTACTTTTTCCACTTACATTTCAATTTCTTTATTTAAGTCTATGGAAATACTCCTTACAGACTAGCAATATTCTTAACTATTAACAAACTTACATATATACATATGTAATTCAGTTAATTAAATTCAATAACAATTTTTTAAACTTTACTTTTGGAAGACTAAGATCAATGTGATAACAAATACTGTTTAAAATAATCATAGATCGATTAATGGGCTCATTTATAGCATAATTACTTAAGTGTGTATCAATATTAAAAGTTTGGAAATGGCGCAGAGATCGTGATGGCGCATTAAAACGAATAAGGGACAACTCAGGACAATCAACAGTTCCAGAAACAATTCCATATAGGAACATAACCGAGGATATGTCCCTCCTGGATGCTAATGACTTCAGAGAAATAAGTAGACAGCGACTTTCATATGAAGGCAACGGAAGATTAAAGTTGAGAGAAAACAAGGCAAACTTTAGAAAAGACTTCTTCTGAATCTTTTCAATACGTTTAGCATGAGTTGCAGCAGTTGGATTCCAAACAAAAGAAGCATATTCCAACTTGGAACGCACAAAAGAGAATAAAACTTTTTTGTGTATGGATCTGAAGACGCAGAAATATTTCTTCTGATGAAATACAAAAAGGAATACGATTTTGGAATAATATAATTAAGATGTCAAATGAATGTTAATTTAACATCAAAAACAACACCCAAATCCATATAAAAAGAACAAGAAGAACAAGATGGAAAATTTTGGAGCCATGTCCATATTTCCCGAGTTATGGGCTCCGTATATTTCGCAGATCCGTTAACCCGTAGTGAGCAGGCAGCCATTTCTAGATTTGTAACCCTACTTTTTAAGAAAAAAGGCTAAATATCTTAAAATGGGCTCGATATCAAGGTAAGTATCGAGAATTAGCCAATATTTACATACATAGCCAAGACTTCAGGCTTTCATTTGATGCATCGGCTGGCCCAATGTTAAAGGTCAAATTTTTAGATTTTGATGTTCATATACGTATTACAGGAAGTGTATTATATTTATAAGTTTCTCGATTGGGAAACTTTTTTGGAGAACACATCAAAATAATATAATATAAAACTTCGTAAACTGAAGAGAAAAAGTTAGGTCAAAAACCTTAGTTGTTAGCAAATAATAAAATGTGTATTTATCCACATAATTTATTATAATCATAAATTTTATAAATAAATAAATCGATTTCAAAAAATAAAAATTAGTCAATATAGTATTTTGTTGTTCGACCTATTTTTTTTTGAATAAATTATTATTATTATAAATTATTCGAGTTTGAGGTCAGTTTTTCTTTTAAACAAATACCAATAATTTGTATGCAAATATTGGTTTTTCATTTAAGTTTGTATTATTCGATCTTTAAGATGTTATGTTCTTTAATAATTGACCGTTTCAAGATCAATAACAATTAAAAATTACTTTCAATGTAGACAATGTATTACTTTTAATTTGTGTAACTTCAAAAAATTAAATTTTGAAAATGTTGATTAAATTTTTAATGTATTGTTTCCTGATGATGTCATCCAATGCTGTAGCGAAATATCGAAAATAGAAAAGGTAAAACTGACCTCAGTCAAGCTCGAATTATTTATTATCCAATATACAGGGTTGTTCGGCCACGACTGGACAAATTTCACCAGTGCCTCATTTCATGAAAATATGTCCATCTATGACCATCCCCGAAAATGCAAGGGGGCGAAATGGCAGCGGTTTGAAAATTTTCAGATTGGTGGTCGGAGGGTACTAGGGTAAAATTGCCAAGTTCTGAACCAGTGATCTTGTTGGAAAGGCATTTAAGAGACCTTTCAGAATCATTAAAAAAAAGTGAAGAAAAAAGTCGAGTAATACGATAAAAAAAAGTTATCGACTTTTTTAAACTAAAGCGAACCACAGACTTGTCATTCATGACCATGAACATCAGCTATATGAACATGAACACCGCCCTTCTTGATACCAAATAAGAATGTACCAAAATGTTTTGGTAATATTTAAAAAGTTAAATAAAAAGTTATCGACCAAGCTCATGCTCATGAATGACAAGTCTGTGGGTCGTATAAACTCCAGACATCTCTATAATAAAGCGAGTTTTCGATCATTTTTATTAATTTTTTCGGCTTAATTTGAGGTGTTGGACAAAAAAAAACAGATTTAGGATGAAGGATTATCATATCGTACTCTCCCCAAATCCATGTGTGTGGATGCCTTTTAAATTGCAAGTGGAATTTTTGAATTTCAATTGATGTCTTTTAAATGAAATTTTAAAATTGCAATTGATCTTTTTGACTTCTAAATCGAAATGGTCTAGTCATAGTAAAATTAACAAGTAGCTACAGTAGATACAACAATTGTGGGCGACAACAACATGCATTTTGTTTAGATTATCGATGGCTTAATATAAAAAGGCCCTAACTCGATTTTTTGTTACTTGACAGAAGGAAAAAACTTAATAAAATACGTAAAATTGTAGATACAAAAGAAGTTGTAATGCAATTTTTAATAAAAAGATGCAACACATTTTTGGAAATCCATTAAAATTTTTTGTTGTATCGGATTTTAAGGAATTTATTAAGTTTTTTCCTTCTCCTGTCTAATAACAAAAGAGTCGCGTAGGGCCTTTCTATATTAAGCCATCGCTATTCTCATGTCAAAATCTATTATTTATTTATTTTATTTTATTATATTGGTACTCATATAGCAACCGAGCCCTTTTGGCCATATTTGGTTACAAAATACTACAACAAATTGATATAATATTTACATATAATTCTTAAAATTACAAAAATAAAATGATATAACTAAATGACGTGTTTTCCTCATGTTAACATGTTATTATTACAATAAGTTTGAAGTATGAAGTATGAAATCAAACTACTCAACTGACTAATAAAATTATACATGAAATTTATACAAATCCAATGTGTTTAACAATTTGAGGTTAATGACATAAAAACGGGTTTTTCTATTTATATATATAAATGGAGGTAAAAAAATAATTTCAAACCAACTAAGCAAGAATCAATTAAAAACTAAATTAGGTTATTTTGAGCACATTGGTGTACATCTGTCTTTTGTACGTTCCAGGTGAAACATTAAATATCTACTTTCATAGTAGAGGGCAATTTATTAAAAACACGGGCTACTCTAACATGAAACGATTTGTCCAATAGCGGCGACAACTTAGGAAAGATTATTTGAGGGTTTCTCGTGGATCTACTAAATTTAATAAAAGATGCAACAAAAGTTGGTGTTTGCAGTCTAAAAAGTTTATATAAATGTAATAAGCATCTAATATTTACAAATTGGGGAAATGTGCATCCCAAAAACGAAACAATGTATTGTGAAATGTGGTCTCGAGGTTTAATATTACATATATACGTATCTTAAAACCCTATTGAAAGTTAGACTAATTTTTTTTATAATATAACCACACGTACCGGAATAAACCTCCAGACAATATGTATAGGAATATAGGCATGACTATCCCATGAACTACTTTAATTTTAACGTGCAAGGGAATGTGAAGGTCCAAACAGTACAATTTTCGTAAAAGAAAGTTGACTTTTGAAATAACTGAATTAACATGTGATCCAAAAGTTAGTTTATTATCGAGAACTACTCCAAGGCAAGTTAATTTATCAACGATATCAATATGCGTGTTATAAAGAACTACTGGAATATTATCAAGAATATGATTACCAAAGTGCATAACTTTGGTTTTATTAGTATTTATAAAAAGCTTATTATCCTTCATCCAATTAACTAAGACCAATGTTGTCGAGTTTACTTCACTCTCTAGCACATCCAGAAAATCTACATTACCTTTAAACAACAGCTGTATGTCATCTGCATATGCGAAAGGTAAGCAATTCCTGCTGGTTATAGTTTCAAGGAGATCATTCATGTAAATTACAAAAAGGAGAGGTCCCAAGACAGATCCCTGAGGCACCGCACTATGGACAGGTAGAGTACTGGAACTTTTTCCGTTAGTATTAACATACTGCAATCTATTTTCCAAATACGATTACATCAACTTACAAGCCGATGTAGAAAATTTAAAAAAGTTTCGAAGTTTGTTAATTAATATTGCATGGTCTAATTTATCAAAAGCTTTATGCAAATCAAGCGACAATAAGATACAACAACCGTGGGAATTAACCGATGCTCTAATATTACCAGTTAAACCAATTAAAGATGAAGTAGTACTACGATGGTTTCAGAATCCTGCCTGACAATCATCAAGCAGATTATTTTCATCAATATGCCTCATAAGCTGACCTTTCAACAGATGTTCCAACATTGTAGATAAAATTGGCATGATTGAAATTGGTCTATAGGAATCATCTACACTTGAACTCTTCTTTTTCCTAATTGGAATTATTTTAGCCACTTTCCATTGAGCGGGATAAACTGAAGACATAAGACCAACAATATATAAAATATACCAACAATAAATGTAAACCAAAAGTACAAAAACAAAACCTTCGAGTCTGACAGAAGCAGCCAAGACAACAAGAAAAAACTTAAATCAGCTGTTCTACTGAGTTACCCTTTCATTCTACCATGGGTCTAGTTCTGAACTAGAGGCAACTACATCGCATTCACGGCATTTTTTGACATGATCTATTGGTTAAATTGAGAACATGACAAATGATTTTTGGTAAAACATTTATTGTTTTTTCCGCTTTACATAAATATTGATGAAAATCATATGGCAAATATATAGTGTCTTTAGTACGTGATGTTCAAAATGGTAAGTGAAGTGAATGTGACTGGCGTGATTAGTCCATTAAAGGGCATAATTACCCAGCTAAAACTATAATTAGCCTTCAAATACATTTTAGAATGGAGTTAAATGGATTCGGAATACTTTTGTTTAATAAAGGTTTTTACGTGGTAGAGACATCACTGAATTTTTAAGTATCCATACTTGCTTCTCCACAGGTGGACTCGTTTTTTGGACACTGTGGGCCGCATGGGTGCGACCGACTAAATCAGATTTCAAGAGTTCCGCGCCACCAATTGCAATTCAGCGCACTTTGTGAAAAACATGATATATTCCCAGAATTCAGTATCCCATATGTGGCATTGCAAACAGATGCGTGTACATCTAAAGCCTATTAAGCTATTGTGGACACCCTAAAGATAAACATCTATCCATATTATCCTGTAACGTAGAAAAGTCCAATGGATATTTGGGCAAAGGATATTTTGTTTTTAGGCAAACAATGTAGTGCTTCAAATTTGTTGTAACTGCATGTCTTTTCTCCCCACAAATGAATCCCATAACACAAGACATTTGAATTATTGACCAGGACAATTACATACAATGAACATTTGTCAATTGCCAGAATTTTGTTTCTATCGCTACGACAGCTGTTCTGGTCAATTATGTATTAATTTACCAAACAGCTAGCTCACTTACCTTTACCGTTATAATATATATAGAATATTTTATAAAATTCCCAGAGTCCTTATTGAATAGTTGTTGCTATTGTTGGCTTTCTTTCCTTCCCCCTTTCCTTGTGCGTATTTGTAATCCGTCTGGCTGCAAATTTGTTTCCGATGAGATAACAATTTCAAATTATTTATTTACCACTGGTTTAATAAGCAAACTAACTTTTTCCTTTGTCCACCACTTCTCCAGGCCAGTTAAATTTCAGAACTTTATTTAATTTTTGCAATTTCAAACCGCTCAGCGGCGTAATGAAATCTGATATCTGAATACTTTTACTGAATACTGTCAAAAAGAAATTAGAAGAAAAAACAAACGGTATATTTTGGTTTGGATTCACTTTGCTACTCACAGAGAACAAGAATTGAGGAAAATCACGTACTCTCCACGATTCACACGCAAGAGCAATAACATCCAAGGTCAGTGGAGCAGCACAAGAAATCAAAAAGAGCGACGAACTGCATGTAACAAAATTGTTGTAAGAAAGTCGCTATTTGCACGCTGCGTGCCCACCAAGTGTTCACGCAAAACTTTCACGCAAGCTTTCAAGTTTGTGGGGTAGAAAAATACGCATAAAATGATTTCTGGCGTTTGTCTTCGTCCTATTTCGTATTTCTGCCATATTGTTCTATATTAACTCCGCTTTTCAAATGAGAAGTCGTTCAGTTGATCCGAAAAAATTAAATTTACACGAAACAATACGAAATAAAAGGTGTGGATAAAAGAATTATTGCTTTCATACTGTACTCATTACTCTATGAGTACATCTCTTCATTATGAAATATCATAGTTTCCCTTGTTAATTTTATTTCTATAATTTTTACGAATGTGCGACAGATAACATAAGAAAACTTAACAGAAACGAAACAGCTGATCGAACCAAACGTATGGGCAACAATGTAATTGATTAGTGGTGACTTAACATAATGCCAGCGACACAGGGTAAAACGTAGAAACCAATTGGTTTTTGGTATTTTGACATATCATAGCGAGACAGCTGATTGGTGTTTTCATTTCTTTGGTGTTTTCTTTTGTTTCTTCTTTCTTTTTTGTTTCTTTTAGCGTATAAACTCATTATACCAAGAAATAAATTCTCAATTTCTTCACCACTGCTCATATTTCTTTATTTTGTATTTGTTTGTTAAGCACTTTGAAGTAAAGAAACAACGACAACATACATACCAGCTGTTTATTGTTATGGCACCACTAATCGATGACAAAAAGCTAAGTTACGGTTTTTGCTATGTTAAGGTTCAATTAGACGTGACTTAACATAAACTTTTACGCCTAACATAGCAAAAACCGTAACTTAGCTTTTTGTCATCGATTAGTGGTGCCATAACAATAAACAGCTGGTATGTATGTTGTCGTTGTTTATTTACTTCAAAGTGCTTAACAAACAAATACAAAATAAAGAAATATGAGCAGTGGTGAAGAAATTGAGAATTTATTTCTTGGTATAATGAGTTTATACGCTAAAAGAAAGAAATTGAAGCGTAGAAGACGATGGCGTACCCGGCCTATTAACATGCTTTCCACCATCGGCCATTGCCTTCTCTCACAAGCACCACTTCCTGAGGTGTTAAGGTCACTTCTGACCTCTTTGCTGAAACGCTCCCTCAGGGCTGCCCAGCGCTTCATAGCTATAGTTTCTGTTGAGAATATAACGACATTATATTATTATAATGACATAATACAATAAACACACTTCATACTTACCATCTACTCCCAAATTTTTGGCAACATCTATCCATGCGCGCCTTTTTTTTCGCGATCCTTAAAATCGGGATTGCTTTTGTCGTAAAGGCACGAAGAGCTCCTAACACTCTCTATTAAAATTTCGTCATCCATTGTCTAAAAATAATAAAATATTATGTATTATAAACCAATAAAAGAAGCCAAAACAATAAATTAAAACTTACCAATATTTAACGTCCGTACTCAAGCAAATCAAAACACAAAAGAAAACACCAAAGAAATGAAAACACCTATCAGCTGTCTCGCTATGCTATGTCAAAATACCAAAAACCAATTGGTTTCTACGTTTTACCCTGTGTCGCTGGCATTATGTTAAGTCACCACTAATCAATTACATTGTTGCCCATACGTTTGGTTCGATCAGCTGTTTCGTTTATGTTAAGTTTTCTTATGTTAAGTCACGTCTAATTGAACCTTTAGGCGTAAAAGTTTATGTTAAGTCACGTCTAATTGAACCTTAATTAAACGTGAAAAGACGCAGGCGCATTTGCAAACAAAAAACGCATCGTGTGAATGCATCGCATATATCTATATAAAGCTGGCCACACACCATGGTACAACTGGATGCGGACAATCTTCTGTCACGCTGGTTCTTTGGACCAACGGACCTTCTGGCCCTCAGTAATGGGGGCTATCTAGGAACAGACGGGGCTTTGTTTTTTTTACCACAGGAGATTCAGTACATTGGGTATCGATGATCCTGTGTATAATACTACTCCGTAGTATTCCTTCGAACCGAGGTGGAGACTGGAAATTTTTCGAAATTTCTGGTCTATTGATTTATGCGATTCAGCTTGCTGGATATCTTGTTTTTATTTAGTTTTTAAGTTGTTATTTATTTTTTAAGTTTCTTTTATTTTTAGGTCAAGATGACAACCAAGGTGTTCCCGTTTTTCGTCAATTTTTCGGGGAATTATTATTTTTACAGCGTATATAATTTATTATTAAGACTTGATGTATGTATGTAGTATTTTTTATGAGGATGGAAGTTTCTGAAGGGCACCCTATTGGTGTGAGGGAAATAGTTATAGGTAATATTAAGAAGTATTTATTGTGTACAAGTAGAATGTATTTAGAATGATTACAATAAAACCAGTTAAAAAAAAAAAAAAAAAACATGGTACAACTATGCGGTAGTACCCTGCAAACATTTGGACGAATGTTGGAAAATTAATTAGCTCGCGAAGAATCCGCGATTCTTCTGGTCCATCATTACACCATGAATCGCTTGGGCAGAATATTTGGCGAAAAAACCGCGATTCTTCCCGACAATCATTAAAGTCATACAGAAAAAATAACGAATATTGTGCTTATCGGTTTATTATAATCGCTTGGGCAGAAGCTTTCCCGAAGAATCCGCGATTCTTCCTGATGGTCATTTAAGTCATACAGGAAAAAAAAGAAAATTGTTCATGTCTGGTTATTATGATCGCTTCTACGTCATTTCCCTAGCACCTTTTCGATCAGCTGTGTTATAGAAATCCCCTGATACAATACAAATGTATACTAACAATAAAAGATAACAAAAAAGTCCCAAATACGTTTAAATTGCACGGTTCTCAATCAAAACAAAATTAAGTCAACAGTTCAAGATGGATTCATAGATGGTGAACGCATAAGCACAGCTCATTTCCTTTGTATACATTGCAACCCACTTTATATTAGGGATGCCAAACGTGAAATCCCGGGATTTTTCGGGATTATTATTAATTTTGAAAAACATAAAACTAAAAACAATGACAAAAGTTCAGTGTGGTATTATTTTTTGGAAAAGTCGAAAGGCACACCTCAAGCAAAATGCAAATTGTGCAAAAAGGATTTAAAAACCAATGGCGGTTTAATAACACATCTTAACGTAAGTTAATTTTAGCATATGCATGTCTATTATACGGCTTACTCTCCAAAAATTACAAAATTTATTGCGTCTTTTAAGCAAAGAAAGTGAAATAACAAAACCGGGGCAAATGCATAGTTTCGGAGTTATGTACTCCGACATTTCGGATACTTTTTCCACTAACGTACCGTGTCAAGTCATAACAAGCTCAAAAAATAATGTAGCATTTTTCAATAAGTCGCGTTATCGAGTTATCGGATATTTGCGTTTCTCAAACAAAAATTTAAACATTTTTTTAAAATAATTTTTGTTTTTATTTGAAAAAAAAAATATTCGAAAAATCGCTCGATGTTTTTAAATAATTTTTGTTTTTGTTTGAGAAAAGTAAAAAAAAATGATAATTTTTCTACATTTCAACATCCCATAACTCGATAACTAAGCGACTTATCAAAAAGTGCTACATGATTTTATGAATTTGTTTTAATTTTTTTTTTAAAAAACTGATATCAATGGCTTTACACAGTACGTTAACGCCATAACCCTCTCACATATCCGAAATTTCGGGGCCCATAACTCCGAAACTATTCATTTGCCCCGATTTTGTTATTTTACTTTTTTTGCTTAGAATAACGTATTCTACCCCCTTGTGATTGTTTTTTTTTTGAGTTTAAGCCGTAAAATATACCTTTTCCCAAAAAAATTTAAAAATAGAACCCCGAAATTTTTTTAAATCAATCCCGTTTATCATCCCTAGTTTATATACATTTATTGTTGGTATACGTACCAAAGACGATTTACATCGTTTTTGTACGTACGTGGTGGATTTGACACAACGTAAGTGAGAAGCAAAAACAAAATATATGTTGTTGTTGGCACCAATTTGCCATCAGCTACAACAACACCTCCTGCTTCTACCATGAGTATTTTTATCATGCTGCAGTTCTTGTAACTCCATCTGGTGTAGGCCGACCAGCTCCGATCACACCGACAGCACCACGAAGAGTGTGAAAGGAAACGTCAGATGAGACGAATTTTCTCTTTTGCTCTGTGACAGCTGCGTGGTGATTGTACTTGTACAATAATATTACATGGTAAAGTCGTTAGAACAGCTGATTTCAATTTCTTCATGGGATTATTCGCAGTTCAGTTGTCAAACTCATATGTATTTTGTTTTTGTTAGTTAGTTAGTTTGAAAAGAGAGGTGCGGTGTTGAGTGTTCAGAAGAAGCACTCTAAACCTTCCCATGTCAGTAAGACATACACTTAAGCCGCTAAGTTCGACCTGTTGTGCGCTCTAAGTTTATCCTACTACTTTACTATATCCCTTATAGGAATTCGGTGCTATTCACGAAATTCCTTAGTATGTTCCAGTCCTTACCCACAAGTTTGGTCATGTCCAGTATCGTACTATCCGAAAGATATCTGGATCTAGCTTGTGTGAAGGCCGGGCAGTGGCATAAGAAGTGCTCCAACGTCTCATCGTCCTCCATGCATGCCCTGCACTCACTGTTCGCCACTAGTCCAATACGGTACAGGTGGGCTCGTAATCCCGAATGCCCCGTTAAGACTCCCATCATTTTGCCCATTTCGGATTTTCCCAGTTTCAGCAAACCTTTTGTCCTCAATCCATCTGGGTCTCCCCATAGGACCTTTGTCGTCCTGCCTACTGATTCCCGGTTCCACTGGGATATATGTGCCGACTCCGCCCATTTACTTAACTCAGCCTTCGTCACCCCAAAGGGTTTCGCTCCATTTAGGCTCACCGTTTGGAGTTCCCTGGCTTTCTTTGCCAGGAGGTTCGCTCTCTCGTTGCCGAATACTCCGCTGTGCCCCGGCACCCAGATGATGTTGAGTCTGCCGTGCATAGAGTAATCGTTTATCACCTTTTTTTTTTTTTCTGTGGATGTATTGGTCTATGGTTATAATATTGTTGGATGAATAGTGATGGTATTTCATGTATACAACTTAGCGTTTTTTTCGTCGACATACTAATCTATTTTATTTTTAATGTGAGAGCTGCTAGTAGCGTTTATTGGTCTCGAAATTTGGAATATATATTTGCAGAGGTATCTTCACTGTATATCGTCAGATTTGAAATATACTATAATGAAAACGAAAAATTATTTTATTGTGAAAAATTCGAAATTTTCAATTTTGGTAGACAGTATAATAATTTCAAAATATGACCAACGTAAAAAGCCTTGGTACGAATCATATTACAGTCAAGACTTTAAGCTTTATAGTGACCCGTCAACATTCCAATGCCTGGAGATATGCAGCCTGAAAGGCTCAATCGCTGATAGCAATAGACAGACCCGAGCTGTGGTCTTAATTAAATTACTTTGAGTTAAACCTATAAAAGTGTTCTTCGTTGACAGAAAATAAACAAATGTTGTGTAATTTCAAGTGATTTTAAATCATTTTTGAGCATCCCTTGAGTAATTTTGACCTACTCTGGTGGTAACACTGGTGTAAAGCGATACACAAGATACACTGGCACATACATATTTTGCTCCTAATATAAGATTTGTTTTGGTGAAATTGACAGAAAACGAGAATACCCAAACATATGCTTTTTTTTTTGTTTGTTTGGTCATTTAGTTTATAACGGGTCCGCCAAATAACTTTTTTTTTGAAAATGCTATAAAAAAAACTACTGAATATTTTCTCAAATTTATTTTTTTATTTGAAAGTACAATCCTTCCGGTTAATAATGGAAAATAATTTCATTCAAATGACTGCCTCGGCTGGCCATGCAGTAGCCTACACGATCGGTCCAATTTTTAAGCATATTATCGATTGTGTGCAGCTGTATTTCACCAATGGCTTCACGAATATTGTCCTTTAAAGCGTCAATTGTCTTTGGCTTGTCGGCGTAACACTTATCTTTGAGGGCACCCCACAAATAATAGTCCAACGGTGTCAAATCGCAGCTTCGAGGTGGCCAAACGACATCAGCTCTGCGGCTGATAATGCGATCTTCAAAAACAGGGCGCAAAACATCGAGTGTAGCTTCGGCTGTGTGGCACGTACCGCCGTCCTATTGAAACCAAATGTTGCCAATATCCTCCTCTTCAATTTTTGTGAACAAAGATTCGTTCAACATGGCCCGATAATGATCGCCATTGACTGTAACGTCCACTCCTTACTCATTTCCGAAGAAAAATGGCCCAATTATGCCTCTGGACCAAAATCCGCACCAAACAGTGACTCGTTTTGGGTGCATCGGCTTTTCAATGTATGCGTGCCGGTTTTCTGTGCCTCAAATGCGACAATTTTGGTGGTTTACATACCCGCCAAGATCAAAATGAGCTTCATCTGAAAAGATGATTTTTTTTGGCAAAATCGGCATCTTCTGTAAGTCGATCGCAGGCCCACTTAGCGAAGCGAAAACGCATTATTTCCCAGCGTTGTTCAAGCGTACACACAACCATATTCGTTCAGCGGAAGGATAAAACTAATTATCTGTCAAATCAGACATGAGCTAAGTGTTACCATTCACGAAATAAGCACTAGTTAAAAAAAAACGTTAGACCCTTTATTTTTGTTATTTTCGTCATACTGAGTATTTTTTCCGTTTATCTATCCAAACTAAAATTATATTCATAGTGTGTACATCGGGTGTGTTATCTACAAATAATTTCTACTGTCAAAATGTTCATATTTGATTTGGCACAAGTATTTCTTCACCAAACAAAAACTTATTCAACACTATCTACCATGGCGAAAAGTTTCGATAAAACACACAACCTTTAAAGAATTACTCTATGGTGAATGCAGATAGATGAGATCAAAAGAACGATAGAGTAATTATTTAAAGAGGTAAAATTTTACTCTTCGTTTGGCGGTCGGTGCGATAGAGAGATGTTTGACGAAAAGTGACTTACACCAGGTGTAATTACAAGAACTTCTGACTTTATCATGTCGACTTGATGAAAAACTGTGAAATTTAAATGTGTTTTACGCTTTTTTATTGACTGTTATTGTTATTGTTAGCATACATTTACAATAATTTTAACACACAAAACGAAATACCGTTGTTGTTATTTTGTTGGTTGTTTGTTACCATTGCCTCTATCTGGTATTATTGAAGCAATTCTTTTCAACCTCCAACGTTCATATCACACCAGGCCAAATATCACAATTTGCTGAGAGAAATGTTAAGTCCATATATAATAATTATTCTATTAAATTAACTCACACAACAACTTTAAACTTGAGTCGGTATGATCATAGACGAATTTAGTATAGCACATTAATTCCATAGATTAATACTTATAGTAGATCTACTAGTTCTCCCACCAAATTTATGACATTTGGCCTGGTGTGATATTTACGTTTGATGTTGAAAAGATTTGCTTTACTAATACCAGATAGAGGCAATGCTTTAAAACAACGAACAAAATAACAACAACGGTATTTCGTTTTGTGTGTTAAAATTAGTGTGTTAAATACAACACAAATGTATGCTAACAATAACAGTCAATAAAAAAGTGTAAAACACATTTCAATTTCACAGTTTTTCACCAAAACGACATGAAAAATTAAAGCAATAAGTTATTGTAATTCCACCTGGTGTATGTCACTTTTCGTCAAACATCTCTCTATCACACCGACTGCATCACGAAGAGTGTGAAAGGAAACGTCAGATGAGCCAAATATTTTCTCTACTAAGATTTACTCTATGATTAATTCTCTCAATAAATTAAACGTTATAGGTATGGTTGCAAATGAACATTGGATGGCGGAAAGCATGGGTTCAATAATACCAGATAGAGGCAATAGCACACAACGTCCAACAAAGGAACAACAACCGCATTTTGTGTTTTTGTGGTAAAATACACTCCGGTTCACTTATTTAAAGGCACTAAAAATTCCATATTCAGCAGCCTGTATTTTTTGCAATTTGTAACCGATTTCAGAATTTTAAAATGGAAAGCGAAGCTAGACATCTTGAGATATAAACAAATCATGACAATAGTGTTTTCTTAACTAAAGAACTTTTTTGAGCAATTTATAAAAAAAGTCCAAAAATTTACTATTTTTTTTTGGTTCACTTGAAGAAGTGAACCGGAGTGTAGTTCTGTTAAATACAATACAAACGTATACCACAGATAAAAGTCAACAAAAAAGTGTAAAATACATTTAAATTTTTCAGTTCTACACCAAAACGACATGAAAAAGTTAAGTGAACATATTTTGTAACTCCACCTGGTGTAAGTTAATTTTAAATTTAATTTCTCTCATTTCCACAAACCTACGACGTAGAGTGTGAAATGAAACGTCAGATGAGAGAATAAATGTGTCTATACCATAGACTAATACTTACAGCATAGACTAATACTTATAGTAGACCTAATAGTTCTCTCACCAAATTTATGACATTTGGTCTGGTGTGATATTTACGTTCGATGTTGAAAATAATTGCTTTACTAATACCAGATAGAGGCAATGGTTCAAAACAACGAACAAAATAACAACAACGGCATTTCGTTTTGTGTGTTAAAATTATTGTGTTAAATATAGCACAAATGTCTGCTAACAATAACAGTCAATAAAAAAGTGTGAAACACATTTAAATTTCACAGTTTTGAACCAAAACGACATGAAAAATTAAGGCAAGAAGTTATTGTAATTCCACCTGGTGTATGTCACTTTTCGTCAAACCTCTCTATCACACCGACCGCATTAAGAAAAGTGTGAAAGGAAACGTCAGATGAACCAAATATTCTTCCTAGATTACTCTATGGTCTATATATATTACTCTATGGTCTACTATATTCGTCTATGGGTATGATGATATATAACAAAGGAAATTGCTGGTATAACGTCACTACCAGGGGGTTCTATGCCACAGCTGATTAGCCTTAGAGTTGGGAAAACATGCAGAATAAAGTAACAAAGAGAAATAGCGATAGATGACTGGAAGTATGTAGGGTTACTCAATGCGTTTTTCTCACATTTGTCTTTGTGTATTGAACCAAAAGTACACAGCTCGTCAACTGAGAGTGTTTTTTGATAATTAAATCGAGGAAAAAAGAGATAACAAGTGAAATGAAGCAAAATGTAATGAAGTGTTAGAGTAAAATGTTTTATAGAGATTGCATATTAAACACAAATTTATTAAAATAAAGATTTTTCTCATTCTGCATGGGTAGTATAACTCTGTGCTCCAACTTTTACAGTGACTTTTATTGGTTTCCCGTCCAAGAAAAACAGCTGTTGCAAACTCTTATGGCCAGTTTTAAGTGGGTAGTTAACTATGAGATTACTTAATCGTAATTGAAAGTTAATTTGAGGTTAACTTTGCATTTTGTTTTTTTTAATCAAAGTCGCCATATTGTTAACGATTATGGCAACCCTTATATTCTTTTTGGGATAAATAACGAAACAACAAAGAGTAACAAACAAAATGGAATTATGTAATAGCTCATTCGCACTACAAAATATTTTCCCGATTTCGTATCAAATGTCCTAACAAAATCCGAAGTGTTCGCATTGGGGTTTTTCCTGATTTGATTGAAAGTCAAGGCGCATTGACGAGGTAGTATTACTACGACAACAAACACACCAAGCCGACAACAATAGGCATTTTGCTTTATCTGGAATTTTTCCACTATCAAATTCAGCACAAATGTATTCCAGGAATAAAAGTAAACAAAACGTATAAAAAATATGTTTGAGAAACAATAAATACCTAAGAAATGCGATAATAAATAAGTCCGGTATTCTAGTGGTACCACCACATCGATGCGCCGTTATTGAAATGGTTGTAAACAAACGTACTATTCGTTCGTAGTGGGAGATAAAACAGCGTTGCATAGAGCAAATCAAGCATTTTTTCCTGATTCCTATACAATACCCGATTTGTCGTCTGTCAAAACGTAAGGGAAATCAAGCACATTTTCCTGATCTCTACTTGAAATCAACAAAAGTGCCAAAATCAAGAAAATCGATGACAGTGCGAATGCTGTATAAAATAAGAAATAGATGCATAAAATCGAAGTTATTTTAACAAAAATGTGTACAAAACTATATAGACGCAATCATTTAACGATCTACACTCAACGTATGTGTACAAATACGCAAAACAGAAGCATATATATTATACAATCTAACATTTCTCATTTTGAAAGTTCTGACTAAAAGTTAACCAACCAACATTGTGGGTTAAATCATAGGTAAACAATGAGTGAAAAACACAATTCGATGTTTAACCAGAATTTAACTAAGAAACGAGGATCACCACGGACCGAAAAACTGGCCATTAGTATAGGCCACTACCATGGTACAATAATATGTTTGTAATTATTGTACCATGGCCACTACTATATAAAGGTTCAATTAATCTCGACGGTTGACGGTTGACGGTAAGCGAACAGCTGTTTGAGTTGGGTTGCATTTTGCATGTGTTAGAAAGAGACAACTAAAATTGACGGTTAACGACGGTAGACTTCTGCAGGTTGCGGAGTCAACCGTCAAGACCGATCAGCTGTTATTGTTATTGATTTTACTTCGACATTTTGTGTGCGGCAATACACAATTACACGGCAACCACAATTTTCTTTTTATTTTTAATTTTTTTATTTGACATAATCATTGTTTAACACAAAACTCATGCATGCAAATTATATTTTCTACAAATGCTCTTCGATCAGTTATTTTTGTTTTGTTTTGTCTTTCTACCGTCTAACCGTCATAACTAACCGCGCAATATTGAGTAGAACGTCAACCGTCGAGACTAATTGGACCTTAAGTATTTCTATTTCATCTTTTATACAATGACTTACGACCCTGGGACACGAGTCACGACTTATGATGCTTCGGTGAGGGGTGAAGAGAAGAAAGAGGGGTAGCATAAAAGTCACGAATTGGAAATGCAGGGGTCATTTTGATATGTATTTCTCTTTCACCTCTTACGTGTTTTGACATTGCGGTAAAGCAACAGTATATAGCAACAGTGAAAATTGTTTTGAAACAATTTCTTAATAAATTAAAACTTTAATTTTTTAAAATGTTGAATTTGAGATTATTACGAATAGAAAAAAGAAGATTAACCGACAACACGTCACATAGAGTCACGCATAGTTGTACGCAGAGAGTCGTCAGAATGAACACAATGTCCCAGTGATCTTATAAATGACGAATAACATGCCACACACGTTGTATGTCAAGATGGATTTGGATGTGTTTGTTTACATTTATTGTTGGTATACGTATGTATGTGTTCCATTTGACACAACGTAACTGAGAAGTAAAAACAAAATGTATGTCGTTATTGCAATAAATTTGCCATCAGCTACAACAACCCCTCCTGCGTATACCATAAGTATTTTTATCATGGAACATCTACAACATGATAAAAACACTCTTGGACCTCCTTTTGTTGTTTTTAGAGTTACAGCCGTCATTCAAAAATAAAACTCCAGAAATTTTTAAATTTAGAAAAGAGCGAATTTTCTTCAGGTCGTTACCAAAATCTGTGTCGACAGAAATAGAGTCGTTTCAATTTAACATTGACGTCAATTCTATTTACAAAATGCCAAATACATATGTGGCGACAGTCGTCGTTAGTGATCGATAACGACTAAACAAACACCGATTTGCCAATTTGTGTCGACGACGATAACCGTAATAAGGGTGAATATTACAATTTTCTTATTGAAATACTTGAAAATCGAGTCAACAATCATATGCCATTTGTGCGACGTCCCCACGATTGGTATGGCGCTTGTGTGTCACTTAGAAACTGTCAAGCATTCGAAACATAAAACCATATTTTTTCGTCAAATCGTCGTTCCGAAGTTATCTTCACGTATATCACAAAATCAAAAAAAATGGCATAAGACTATTATTCCCTGGCATACATTTTGTTAGATGTATCCATCTGAGATATTATGAAGTAATTTTCTTGTATATCCACTTTTGCTAAAAATTTAACACGTTATGATACCGTATGAACCATTATTGTGGATATACAATAAAAAATATATGACAATTTTTAATTAAAAAAAAACTAAGTTATATTCACGTTTGTGGAAAAAATATTTGATCAGGTATTATCATCCTATTAATATAAGTAACTCCGGGACATTACACAAAAGTACAAAAAATAATTGCATACATTGTCGATGCACCCTAATATATAATTTCGGACTAAATAAATTAATGCAGTGTTTCCAGCTTATGTTCACGTATGTGCCATAAACAAAAAACTATTTCTAATACGTAGGTCCGCACCGTCGTCATCACTAGTAATAATATTTGTTAACGAAATGTTTTCACAGAATGGTTATTCCAATGCCTTGGTTTCTGACGACTCGATTTTTACTATGGAAAAATTTAAAATTTTTGAAAAACTTGTACATTTGTTACGATGTCTGAATAAATTTCAATACGTAAAAAAGTGCACCAAATTCTTTTACTCCTCATAAAAACTATATGACACCATCAGAGTTTTACTTGGGACGAGACATTCGTATACAACTGGTTGTACTCAAACCATCAAAATTACAAACACAGAGAGCCCTTCAAGATCAAGACAGCTATAAGAGAGAGTCCAGGTTCGACACAGTAGATCTGAAAAATTAAGCTGGAAAGCAGATATGACAATTGGTAATCTTAGACATCGTCACTCTATTGTTAAGCTTAGTACGAAGCTGAAAACTCAACAGTAATTTCGGGTTCGGAAATCTTCAGGCAACTATGTTTGGTAGCACGTAGCTGAATATAAATGCAAACGGAATATTTGCCATTTTCTGTCTATTACAGTATTATTTACAACAAAAAAGTATTGGATAATGCACAAACAAAAATTAATGTTCTGACGATTGTTAGGTCAAGGATAATGGATCTTTGCAAAATAAATATTGTGTGCTGTGAACTAAAAAAGTGTGTGATATACCTAATGTTTCTCACGAGAACATACACAAATCTACACACATAATGGGTTTTCCCATAGGTACTTGACAACTTTGAATTTAATTTGTGAACGCACTATTTCACTGATCATCTAACTGTTACTTTCCTTTTTTTCAGTAAACTCAACATTTTCATCATGGTAAAGCACACGAACGAACATCGTATGCAAATTATAAAAATGTGCTACCGAAATTCGGAGTCGATGACCGCAATTTTAAGAGCGTTAACTCCAATTTTCGGTCGTTATTCTCGTCCTAGTAGACAAGCAATAACAAGTTTAGTGCAAAAATTACGACCGAAATGTGTGACCGAGTCATCGAAAATTGGGTAAAATGAATCGTCCGCTGCCGACATACCCGCGGTGGCCATATGAACGAAGTCGAGTTCCATTCATAAATGTTTTGATTGTATTTCAAGTCGATCATAAAGTTTTGGAAATATCTCAAACGGTTTGCGTTTTCTTTAAAAAAGTTGTCAGTCCTTATTGGAAAACCCTTTATTTTTTTCATGTACAGATATTTGAAAATGTCTCAACCTGAAATTCAGGTTCAGCTCCGTACTGAGCTTAAAGCTCAGATACGTTCATTTATCTCTACACTCACTGTTAATAAATATGTTGATATGTGTAAGTTGCAAAACAGTTTTATCACTCTTTTTTCAATTTACAACACACAACCAATATTTACAGTGATATTCTTTGCTTTTGAGAAGCTCTTCCCAATCCCTTCATGGAATGTAATGGCAAACCATTTTTACTTCTTTGTAAATATCACAAATTCCTTGACTTCACAATTGTCATAACATTAATTTTTGTTTAATTTTGTATTCAGTTCTTATGAAATTTTCGTTCCCATAAGAAATACGTGTATAAAAAATAACGAAAATTTTGTGAACCGGTAATTTCGTTCACTGTTCATTTGTTTGGTGCGAAAATTTCGTAAGCAAACTCAAATACAGAGTTGTTACACCAGAAATTGAGAAATTAATGATTTATGACAACTAACGGTTGGTGGTCACTAGTTGGGAAGTTGTCAGTTGTCTCCCCGTGGAGGAAATTAAGCGGGAACTCCTGTGAGTTTGTTTTGTATTATTGCAGAGTTCGTATTTACCCCCCCATGAGTAACCCATACACATCGTCGTGGTGAACGTTTACCCATTACCCGCAGGGTATGGGGAAAATAATGGGTAGCTACCCACGAAAATGAGGAATTACCCATCACGATTACCCATTACCCTCAGGGCAATGGGGAAAATAATGGGGAAAATAACTTCGGCAAGAGATTTGACATAAGCGGCCAGATCATGGCTGAACTAGTAAAGGTTGGCGCAATAGAACAACTGATTTTGCTTTCTTATAACTCCATCTGTTAAATTCAGTGTATTTTGTTGTTGCACTTTTTTATTTACTCTGTTTGTTCATTGGGATCTGTATTGAATTTGACGGTTAGAGTCATGAAACAAAATCTAAATGCCTGTTGTGTGGTTCACACAATTACAACAAATCCTACTGCGTCAACCTCTACTAGTTCAGCCATCGGCCATATCGGTGACGTTGCGTAGTAATTTCGTTGTAAAATTTTTACTAATTTTTATTGAAATATTGTTTGACAATACAAACATATAAACATGAATACATGTCTAATTTTGCAGAGTACATCAGTTCCATTGTAATTTGGAGAAGTAAAATTTTTCTCTTTGTGACAACTAATACATATTCTCAACTATCTTGTCTCAAACTGTCCCGTGTAAACGCACCGTTACGTAAGAAACAAAAAATTCCATCGTTTCTCGATTTGTGAATAAAAAGAGTTTCTGTATATCAATGCGAAAAGAGATGATGTTTTATTGGAATATGATGTTTTATTGGAATATTCCAAGGCAACTCTCAAGTAATAAAAAATATAAACAAACAAAAAACGAAAAATGCCAAAAACAGAAGTTGTTTTAAGGGATTTTCACAGCTCCTTACAACTTGAGTTGGATTTAACCATCCAAACAAATTTTCCTCTTGCAAATTGAAAATTATTTGACATATATTCAACTAATTTTTCTTTTTAATTTTTCTGTAATATTTAGAAAAAAATTATCTGAAATACATAACAAAATATATAATCCTTACCTAATCCATTTAAAATATAAATTTTTAATTTCTCAAAGCCTTTTTGTAGAAACAATAACAATAATCTCGCACCGTTTTAATTTGTGAGTATTTTTGACTTTTTAAATTTAAAATTTGTAGACTGCTTACTTTTTAGAAACAGTTTCTCCGCGTTTTTCCAATAATCATAAAAGATACTGTACGTGACAGAAAGTTTTCGCAAAACAGTGTGATAGAAATAGTCGCATGTGAGAAGCGAAATTTGTTGACGAAACCCAGCAGACGTTATAAGGACCACGATTTACGGATATGTACTTGGAACGTAAGAACTCTATATAGATCCGGTGCAAGTATCCAATTGGCAGATAGTTATAAGACTGCCATTACCGCCATCCGGGAAACGCTATGGACAAGAAGCTATGGACATGGTTGCACAAGAAGCAAAAACTGCGACATATACTACAGTTGTCGTGAGAAAACCATGTAATTGGAATCTAGCCTCTACATCGAGAGAAAAAATGCACAATCGTAACGAAACAATAAGCCTGTTTTTTATTCCCTGCTAAACTAATTTTTCGTCGACTTTGTATGGAGTGCCGCTTAAAATCGCTTAGTTCCCCATACAAAGTCGTCGAAAAATTAGTTTAGCAGGAAATAAAAAAACAGGCTTAATGTTAAATTGCCATTGAACGTTCTCGATTTTGACGTAACGTTGAAAAATGCAATATCGTCACTATTCAACGTTGATTTTCTGACATTATCCAATGCAAATTTGTAGCTGTTTCAAATATAAATAAACATTTGCCAATGTAAAGTCGTCACTGGTTTACATTTAAAACAACATTTGTCAATGTCAAATCGTCATTGTTTCGATGTTAATTTCAACATTACAACCATGACGATTTGTAACTTAAGCAGTGTTGATATACTGTGAAAAGCAGTACGGCTTTCGATTACCCTCATTCCTCTTCCCAACCTCCTTGAAATAAAAGTTGTTTTCAATTACTATTATAAAGTTGTTTTTTTTATTAAATTCAAATATGTAGAGTTCATTATATTATACATTTAATTTGCACATAGGGTTTTCCGTCGTTTACACTTATTACACTTCGATTACCTCTTCTTTTCCCTTTCTTCTAAAATGAAGTCTGCGAATGCACTTGAGTCCTTGAATACAAAGATAGAACTGGTTGGCGAAATATGTTATCTTCGTTTTGTAAGGTCCCTGACCCCTCGGGGTTGTTCGAGACCGGGTAAGTAAATAGGTAAACTAATAAGTTTGTTAGAAGATTCATGAGGTCGTGAGAGAGGTAAGAAGAATGGAACGAGGAAAAACTTGCATGAACTCTGCAATTCTTTCAGTTCTTCTCATTCGTAATTTTTTAGTAATGGCGGCTGCAGAATAATTTGACATTTCTTTTCAATTACTCATTCGTAAAAATTTCACACTAATAGTCTGCATATGTCTCATATTTATACGAATGTCAGAAGCAGCAATAATAAAAACCAGAATTGCACAAACAGAATTGCGTGTGTGTAAAAGCAAATTGCAATTCCAAAAGAGAATCATGAAAGAGATTTGCAGCAATTATAATTGCACGTCTAGAACCAGACTTATGCACAGAGAGAAAAAGTACCACATAAAATGTATAAAATTTCTTATTATATTGAATTTAGAAAAAAGGGTATGCAAGATGAAAGAAGAGCGGTAATTTATAAGAAGAAATCTTCTTGTTTTTTAACTGAAAACCTTCTTAATGTTATTTTAGAAGATTTCTTCTTAATTTCTGTTAAACTCCATTTTGTCGATTTTTTTTGGTATTTTAACAGCACCGTCGGTGGTGCAATGGTTAGTGTGCGCGGCTCTTGTACATGAGATCCTGGGTTCGAACCCGGCTCCGACCACCTTCAAAAGAAAAAAAAAATTTCTTTCGGCGGCGGTCACCTCGCATAGTGACGGCGACACTATCGAGAATCCAGCCATGAAAAAGCTTCTCAAATTACCGTTCGGAATCGGTGTAAAACTGTAGGTCCCAATCAGTGAGTGAAAACTGGAAAGCGCACAGCTCAGTGATTGTGAGAAGTTCTCCCCAGTCCCTTCATGGGATGTAATGGGAAACCATTTATTTTTTTTTTTTTTTAGAATCTAAGAAGATAATCTAGTAGTTTACATTACTTCACGTTGTTAATGTATCTTCTTAATATAAATTAAAAAGACAAACTTGTAAAAATTAGAAGAAATGCCAATACAATTGGCATATCTTCCTGTTTTTATTGGGTTTCTTTTAAAAATGTAACAGCCTTATTAAACAAACAACATCTTTTGCATAAAGAAAAATTGTTGTAATTTCTTGTTTTGCGGTCTGTCGCCGACAGCGCAGCTAGCAAAATTGTTTTTTGTTTGATTGATTTAGACGTTGAAGAATTTTGAAAAATATTTTATTGCGCAGTACAAAACGTAAATTGTGATTTCCATACAAAATGCGAACAGCTGATCACAAAAAGTAAGAAAGTATAAATTAAAAAATGAGACTAATTGAGGCTTAACCCTTATTTTGTACACATTGTACAAAAAAAGTCTGTCCGGCGCCAGTAAAAATAAATATAGAAACAAAATCTATGCCTTAAAGGCTTGCGCTTTTACAAAAACAAATCGAAACTTCCATAGTTCGAACGATTTTGCCGCTTCCCTTAGGATTGAAATTATAGAGGAAGACGTCTTATTTGCACAACTCAATTGTTACGCTTCTATCAAATGTTCATGGAATTTCATGGAGATATTGAATTTTAACACAGTACAAAACCAAAATAAATTACAAGATTTTGCGAACAGATTCTGGTAGAGGAAGCGAAAAAACTTACACGTGTATCGCGTCTTTTGCATGGTCCCAACTTTGTTTGTTCAAAGGTCACGTCTATTTCTCCCAATTTTCAATAAATATTTAAATAAATTTCAGATTTAACCATGCAAAACACGAATGTACGTGTAATTTTGTTCCGCCTTTCTCTACCAGAATCCGTTTGCAGAGCCTTGTAATTTTTCCCATAGTGGAAATTTTATGTACAGTGTAATTTGCCATGTCGTTGAAGTTTTCCTTTTTTTATAGATACCATTTTATAATGTGCGAAGAATTAACACCGTTGCAGTGCAAAGATGCGGAATTCGCAGAAACGTACAATTTCTTCAAATATTGGGGCTTAAGCGATGTCACACCCAATTTTTTGAGATCAAATGGAATAATTTCTGTTGATGTTCTGAAAAAATTGGAAATAGAAGATATTGAACGGCTCTTTTGCAAAATTGAAAATTTGGGGTATTTTGGAGAATTCGTCAAGTTTAAAGCTGGTCTTAGAGAATGGCGAAACCAGATTGGCTGTCCATTGATATGCGACAAAGAAACCATTTCGACGAATACTTCTTCGCGCATATTGGAATGGCTTGAAAAACTAACTGATGATCTTACACGTAGAACAAACTCAAGAGCATGTAGTCCCGCACCAACGACTTTTTTAATGTCAACAGAATCAAGTTTTAGTGCAACTGACATTGCTAATATTTTAAATGTTACTGTAAAAGGACATTGTTCCCGAAAAGGTAAACTTCCTTTTTACAAAATTGGAACAATTTTCAAAGGACTTGAAGAAGGTGTGTGCTGCTGAGCTGAAAGATTTGGAATCGAAGGAGTTGTTCCAGTAGCTGTCCCATTCCTACTCTCTATCTAATGGTAAAAATATATCAAGCGAATCAACTGGAAAAGCCAGAGACTTCTTTTTATATGAAGTCAAGAAGAAAACCTTTTACCTATATGAGACTTCCTCTTAATTGAAATCAAGAAGAAAACTTAATAGGGGTATGAGACTTCATCTTAGATGAAATCAAGAAGAAAACATAATAGCTGTATAAAACTTCTTCTTAGTTTAAGTCGAGAAGAAAACCTAATAGCTGTATGAGATTTCTTCTTAGATGAAATCAAGAAGAAAATCTAATAGCTGTATAAGACTTCTTCTTAGTTTAAGTCAAGAAGAAAACCTAATAGCTGTATGAGATTTCTTCTTATTTGAAATCAAGAAGAAAACCTAATAGCTGTATAAGATTTCTTCTTATATATGGAATCAAGAAGAAAATCTAGTTTCTCTATAGGGTTTTCTTTTTATATTATACTGAGAAGGCCGACCTAATAAAGACAAGAAGAACACCTTCTTGCGTAAAAACCATAGAGATATCTTCTTACATTTGTTTTAGTTTATTAGGAATTTATGTGGCGATTTCTCTCTGTGTGGTTGCGGTTTTTTAAGTAACTAACAGTGTTGCATCACAATGTACAACAGTTTAAAAATTAAATTTCAGTATCTACGGATTAAAATTGTATGAGTAATTTTTTGGGTTAGCTCGGGTTAACGGAATTAACCTTCGAAACGCGTTAATCTTGTTTGGTGTAAGTGCCGTATTACCGAAAGTGCATATACAACTCTGCGGTTGAAATGATTTCTGACAGAATAATAACATTATCGAGGTAAATGTACTCGATCTTGAGTAGAAAAAATTCATGGGAAATCATATGATTTGCCGATTATCGAGTCGATCGGTAAGATCGAGTGCATGTAAACGCTCTAATAACAATTTGCGTGTTAATTGGAATCTATACAAATAATTTTTCTGTAACACTTAATTACATTGTGATTTTTTTCACTGAATATCAATTTTTTAAAACTCCCAGTTGATGCGTTTTGTTCTTTTGGCTTGACTCGCGGCTGCAAAGGTATGAAAATCCCACCACGCAACCCAGTCACCTATCACCGTTTCTTCTTTGAAGGCATTTCTCTATAAGTTCTCCAAGTACTAACTCATCAGCTGTCTCATCTGTGCCCCTTGACTGACGAAAACCCCATACATTTTGCATAACTCCGTCAGATATAGCTGACAATGTGAACTTCACTTTAGAATTCGTTCTACTTATCAGCTGGACATAGAGCCGGCGTTGAGCGATAATATCAACGGCGGCGTGTATCAAAGTAAGACTCCGGCGCAGCAACTATGCCACTGGCCGCGCCGTTTGTCTTGCTTCTCTGGTAGCCGGTAATAGTTCTTTTGAATTGTTAATTATTTAAAGTGTTTCGCAATTTTATTTAAAAAAGTTTATATTAATTGCAGTGTGACCAAAGGACAGTAGCAATAACAGCGCTGCTGTGATAAAGGTATGTTTATTATTTAAATACAAATTCATTCATGGCTTCTGTACATCAATTTTCTGCTCCAAGGGACGAATTGTTTTCATCCCGTGGAGCTGACATCTTTTCCCGTGACACTAGAATCCAATACCGGGCAATTAAAATAAAAAATTATACTGCATATTATAAAGTGAAAAATAGTCTAAATCTACGTTAAGAACCACTGGGATTACGGCCCTAAAATGTATAACTATCTTTCCGATCACCATTGAGTAAACGAAAATTATCCAATTTGAAAGAGAACAAGGTGGTTACACACGGAAGATTTTCGAGATGTAGATTACATTAACTATTAGGGTATTCACATGGTGTCTTCAACATTGCATAAATTACTTTAGTTACTGTTGGTTTTTACCGATTTGGAATATTTACTAAGTTATAGAAGTTAGTTTTTATGGGAGCCAATTTTTTACATTTATCATTCTATATAGTTTTACTGTAATTTATGAATTAACGATGTAAATGTGTTATCTATTTAGTTAAATATCAAAATCGTATACGATTTGACTATTTGATGAATTTTATAAAAATAATTCCTAATATTAGAGATCCAATATTTTAAATATACTTTATTTAATGTCATAAAAATACAAATAAATTCATTGATATCCATTATTTGCCAAATTAACATTATTATTATGTCAACTCGTATTCGATATAAATCGATCGATTTCCATCACATACCGGATTAATTGCATTGTAATATATATGTTTTGCTGGTGGCATTAGTATAAATGTATGGAATAAAATAAAAAATATACAAATATAAAGTGTATAAAACTGCTTAAACATACAAAATAAAACTTACATCGAATTATATTCCCCGACGGGATGTAATGTTAAACTTGGTCTAAAACGATTTTATTCAGAAATTATGCATTAACATTTTTTTTATAGAAATGTTCATCGTAAGCTTTCCTTAATAAATGACCGCTCTGGTCGCACTTTCTCCATTTGAACTTTTTGAGGAAAATCAGCGAAAACTGGGTGAGCATCTGCTGCAAATATTAAAAAAGAATATTCACAATTGTACAAGTGTTCGAAAAACATCGCAAGCAAAACACACGAAAACATGAGTAATGGTGTATTCTCAATTCAAATGAGATTTCGTTTGCATGCAGTTTGATGCATTTTCAATAGCATCATTCCAAACAACCGCTGATGAAGGTCTATGGCTAGATCTGAAATAGCTATACGGTTTGCCAGGAATCATAGGAATACATTTGCAAAACTATTCTTGAAAACTATATCTCTATTAATAGAGATATAGGATGACCTCGAGCTTGAATAATAAAATGAAAAAGTGCCAATAAAAAGGCAGAACAAACAAAAATCATACCTGCTGAATTTAAAAAGGTGTTAATATTTTATATTTTAGATTACATTCTATCTAAAATACTAAACATTCCACAAAAATATGTTACAAATGCTAACCAATAATGAAATAATTTCAAAAGTTCGCCTCACCGTGAAAATGATCCACTTATGCTAAAGTATAAAAATGGATATTGAAACAAATTTGTTTTAAAATTAGTAGCAATCGACATTTAACGGAATTATTCATAAAAAGTTGTGAGAGGTTTGAGAGACAATTTATAATACAACAAAATATAATATAATAATATAATCATTAATATATCATTTTTATAATAAAACTCATAATGATTACGTTCCCTGACTTCAGTGATTGTAGTAACAACAGACGACGACGGTTTCGGAGATAAGAAAAGACTGTCCAAATTATCTAAGTTAGGAGGTACTGGCACAATTAAATTACGTCACTAGAAGCTTTTTTTCCATCTTGGAGAGGACGAGATGTCCTCAGGCCATTTATTTAACTTTCAAACTAATAGACAAAACCAGAATTTAAAGTTTGAAATCCTTTCTTTGCCTCCTTCAAAAGCTTATAAAGGTCAACTTCGAACTCCCTACACTTCCAATACGCTTTCCTTAGCCGTAATTACGATATATCATAATGCCGTCCATTGAAGCCAGCACTCGTCACATGGGCATGACTATCACAAAGCTACCATGCAAGAAAACAACCCTCATATACGTCCCTGACTGTACAAATCTTTACCAAACACTACAATGGCATATTATGTCTAAAGGTATGCAATAAAATAAAACCAACAAAACTAATTGGTAGAACTTTCAAACACTAAACCAGGATATCCTAAAAGAATGCAAACAATACTATGAGAAAAAAAAACAAAATAATACTGGGTTGTAGCATAATACGGTTAAAAAAAAGTTGTTTAATATTCGGCCCTGTTCTGTAAACAGAATCCAGACAAATATAAAACGTTTCCGAATATTTAGATTTCTGTAAAACAATTCAGAACAAAGTTATCCGTTTTGAATTAGAATGCAAATGCCTTGTGATTTAAAAACAAGCAATTCAGAATAAAAATATCGCATGTTTTAAGAACATCAAAATTGTAGACTTTCTATTCTGAAAGAAAATCCTGATTCAAAATGGTTCTGTATGCAGAACAGGGCCGATTGTTTCATTTAGCCCCCATCCCGCAACGTGCGATAAGGAACTTTGTTCCAAAACGTCTCTCAAACCTCTCACAACTTTTTATGAATAAGGCGGTAAATATTTAAAATAATTTAAACTATTATTAACGATTTTTTCAGTTACTTTTAAGTAGCTGTAGCCAAGTAATTTTTATCCAGTTTTTGGTGGTAGTATTAATTTTTAATATCTGTATTAAGTTTCTGGCATGTATTTTTGATATCAACTGAATAGGGAATGGTTGGTTGTATTTCAGTCACATGTGGGCAGCCTCTTTGGAACAATTCTTGAATTGTTCAGGGAATTGGATATAATAATTTTATTAAGAGACTTTAAAAGGGCACTGTATTGGCCAACTATCTGAAACAATTTTTATTTGAAACGTTAAAATACGTATATTTGTAGATGTCTTCCTTAATAAAATATCAAACAAATAAAAATTACCCGTTTCAGATACCGGGTATATTCTCATAATCGTTAATTGCAGATTATAAGGTCTTAAACAAATATTTCTATAAATTCTTATGAAATCTTCAAATAGTTAATATTTCACTGTGACTCACTGTAAGCAATTTCGGCTTTCTTTCGATATTGTTTTTATTCTCCCACGAAAGTAACGGTTATTTTTTAATTGCAAAGAAGATTTTATTATGCTTTAGCTATGATCGATTGCGTCCCGTGGGAATATCATTTTTTTTTTATTAACTTATTATTAAAACAATGAACAATAAAACAATAAATTGCTCATGCTGCTGCGTGAACAAGAGCATTGAGTCACGATTAATAAAAACATATAATGACGGGATCACGTGATACTACCAACAAAGGTGGACAGCTTCGCAAGACATCGAGAATGTTGCAAGTTGATAAAACAAGACCCTTTTATCTCCTCTATGGAGACCGTAAATACTTTGGAACTTGACATACACCACAGTACAGTTTAGAGAAGGGCTGCGGAAAATGATTTGAAAGGTTCTGCACCATGCAAAAAAACCAATGCTTAGAAAAAAAAAACATTTGGATAAACGGGTGGTACAGACCGTTATTGGTTCAAAGATCATAAAAAATGTTTTTGGTCTAAATTTTTTTTCTAGAATGAAAAAAATGGTCTACTGTGCTGTTTAGTAACGAATCCAAATCTAATTAATTCGGCTCTAATGGGAAGTGTCACGGTCGCCGCAAAAATGGAAAACGGCTGGATCCACGCGTCTGTAAGAAAACTGTGAAGCATGGCGGAGGAAGTGTGATAATCTGGTCGTATTTCTCTGGTAACGTTTTTGGGCCACTTCATGTCATTGACGGCATTATGGACCGTGTCATGTACAAAAACATCTTAGAGACGGTAATAATTCCGTACGCAGACATTTAAGAAAAATAATTTCATCATAATGAACGTTTTTTGACAATCTGCATTTATTTCGGCCATGATTTTGAAATTTTAAATTTTTACAGTTTTCTTCAATGGTAATTATTAGTTTTAAGTAATATTACAAAATTATAATATTAATATTTTTTGATCAATCATTATTTTTGAGCAAAAAAAAATAAAACTCAAAAATATTTTTTATTGTTGTTCGACCTTTTCTTTATCAAAAATAATAATATTTATGATTTAAATTTTTTTCCAAAATTCCAAAAAGATTTTCAATTGGATTCAAGTCTTGTGATTGTGCCGGCCATCAAGGACTGAAACCTTTTTCACAGGGACCGTAATCATTATGAGTTTTATTGTAAAAATTACATATTAATGATCATATTATGAAAGATATTTATTTATTTATTCACACTTGTAATTTTAAGCCTTTCGGCCAATTCAAATAAATTACAAAAGAACTACTCCATTTATAACACACATTATATGTTTTCATTAAATAAGAAATTACATCACAATTATATCTTTTAATTAAATAGCAAGATCAAAAAACTAGTTGATAACAAAGTTAAATTAGAGATTATATAATTCATGACTAATAATAATTCAGAGTTCCCAAATGTGTTTTCAAATAGAAAACTACACAAGCTCTATAGAAAATAGTGTATGCATTATTTAATCAGTTGAATGAATCAACAATTTCCAAAGGCAAAAATAAAATATAAAAAAATATCAAAGGAACATTGTAAAAAAAAGAAAGAAACGTTGTCAACTACTGCGTTATTCCTCCAAAGTGTTGAAGAAGCTTTTTGCGATACGTAGCGCTAGTGAAGTTAAATACTCGTAGTGTAGAAGGAAGCAAGTTGAACAATCTAGGAATTATTAATTGATTCGTACGTGATGAACGGCCAAATTTAAACAAATTCGTGAGAAAGGTAGGATATTGATTTTTGGACATTTTGTAAAACAAAAACAGAGATCGGAAATGTACAAAATTTGAGAAACTACAACCCAAGAATCGGTTAACTGAGGGAGTTACATGGTCAAAAAGTCTGATTGAGTATAAATACCGCACTACTCTGTTAAAAGCTAATTGAAGTCCCCTCATATTTTGGTTTTTAGATCCACAGTATACTTCTAGACAGTATAATATGTTGGGCATAACGAGAGCATGTACAAGTTTCTCCTTTACGCTGCGTGGCAATATTAAATCAGTGTTGTATAATTGCCGAAGCGCAAAATTAGTGTGACGAATGACACCGTCTATGTGCAAATCGAAGGATAACGTATCGTCTAAGATAACACCTAAGCACTTCACGTTACGAACAAAATCAATAGTAAAATTATCATATTTCAACTGCAAATCTTCAACAGCAGAAGATGAAAACAACAGTGCCTTGGTCTTTGAAGCATTTGCACTAAGTTTATTTGAAACCATCCACATACTTAAAGAGCGCAGGACATAATCAATTTTAGCCTGCAATACGTCCACATATTGATACCCTCCACTAAATAGCAGCTGCACATCATCCGCATACGCATTGGGCGTGCACCAATCACCTATAATGTCAAATAAGTCATTGTGGAAAATAATAAAAAGAAGAAGCCCCAGAACCGAACCTTGAGGAACACCACTCCTAACCGCCAAAATACTCGACGATAGCCCATTAACTGAAACATACTGCTGTCTGCCCTTTAAATATGAATAAATAAGCCGTCGGTGGTGCAATGGTTAGTGTGCGCGGCTATTGTACATGAGATCCTGGGTTTGAACTCTGCTCTGGCCACCTTAAAAATTACTTTCGGCGGCGGTCACCTCGCATAGTGACGGCGACACTATCGAGTATATAGCCATGAAAAGGCTTCTCAAAATACCGTTCGGAATCGGTGTAAAACTGTAGGTCCCAATCAGTGAGTGAAAACTGGAAAGCGCACAGCTCAGTGATTGTGAGAAGTTCTCCCCGGTCCCTTCATGGGATGTAATGGGAAACCATTTATTTTTTTTTTTAAGCTTGCAGGCACTGCTACAAAAATCCCCACAAAAAGTTTCAAATTGAAAAGGACTTTTATTTTGTGCGAGTTTTATTTTAAAAATCAGCCCATAATCATTATTTTTGAACAAAAAATGGTGTTCTCCAAGTAACGATTTTGCAAATCACGTGATATAAAATCGCTCTGGAAAATGACGGTGAAAATTTATTGTAAATCTTTTAATAAATTATTAGAAAACATAATTGGAAATGTTTCTTTTTTAGTATTAAAATAACTTATTTTAATAGAAAAACACATCAATTTCTAAAAAATTATGTTTATTTTGGTTCACATTGTTCATCATTACTCTTCTGCTTTTCATGATTTTTTGTTCCTCTTTGCCTATCCCGTGCTTTACTTTTCGAGAATGAAAATATTAATAAATAGTAATTATTAATAAATATTAATGAAAATAATTTAAATTAAGAAAACTCAACAATAAAGCTCCAGGCATTTCAAATTTTTCCAATATATTTCACAAATTCACAAATTTTTATTAAATATGACCGCAAACATATGTTGGGAAGCAAAGGCAATTGAGAAACAAAACAAACAACAAAATCAGCTGTTCGCTTGGTGATTTCGAAAACATAAAATAATGGCGAAAAATATAAAGTCACGTAATTTTCAGAACACCTACAAATCACCGGCGTGATCTTAAAGTCGTTCGTGGTTTAAAATCGTCGTGATATCAGAACAGACCTGATTTTACCGTTATGAATTTCGATTTTTTTTTTTACAAATATTTCTGTTGCCAAAAAAGTCACAAAAATCAAATTACTCGTATGCAGTTCGTCAACTGACGAAAGCTTGCACACTGCGTACGAGTAATTTGTTTTTTTTTCGACCAAAAAGCGAGACCGACTAATTGAATAAAAAGCGGAATTTTTTGGTTTTAAATAAACAATTCAATAAAAGTACACATACTTAGCTAAAATAAGACTAGATATATAAAATAAGGCGTTTTATTTAGTATATAATCATGTTTTTACTTTAAGTTCAAGTCATAAGGTTACTTATGCCACATGTAGTCTATGTTTCAGAAGTGTATATGGGATCTAAAAAATCAATATTCGTTAGCTCCATTCATGTTTCCATGGTGTTCTTAGATTTGTATATGGTATCGGTGTAGATGGGATTATTCTTCGTCTTGCAATCAGTTTCTGGGCTGCTCATTTGTGAGTTTTTTTGCAACTTAGATGTTGATGTTTTTTTAGAGTGATCAAATGTAGGGAGCCAAGCTATCTTTTGGTGTATTATAACTTTCTAAGTTCATATAGAAACTCTCAAGTGCATATTGGGCAATTTAGGGGCAATATTTGAGCGATACAAATCCTTGTCTCAAAACCTAAGAATTTTAGCTTATGTCCACATAGTTTTAAGGAAATGCTACTACACTAGATCTCCGAGGGTATGTATTGCGTTTAATATTTCACTGATTATTTTATCATACATGCAATGTAGTGTGAAATTTATGCATAGTCTATTTTTATACTTTGATTTAATTATTTTGTATATGACGTTACTTTAGCTTTCATTAAATTATGCGAAATGTTGTGCTTGTTTTATATTTACACTGTATATTTAAATCCTGTAAATCGAGTTTAAGCAAACAGTTTTGTATGCAAAACAATTTTGTATTACTATAAACCAGTAGTCCAATAGGGCATTGTCTGAGTAAATAAATTGAAATTGAATGTCAAAGGCACCGGTTCTATGTTCTCAACATTGAACCATAAACAAGTATGTATTTATAATAAATTGCTGGGGTGTAAAATAATTGCGGTTCATAATAAAGAAATTTCAAAACATCGCTGCGCCAACGAAACAAGTTATGTATTTCTTTATAAACTTTTCAGAAAAGTTAAAAATAAAATTGTCTTGGAATATATTTGTTCCACATCTTTGCGTGGACCATATACCGATGCCAATCTCAACAAACAGTTACGTGGGCATATGTAGGAAATAAAGTGGGTTGCCATTGTGCAATAAAATGTTTTTTGCTGCGCAGTGACGAAATATTCTGTATTTATGGGTATAAAATAACATCTGATCTGAATTGCACAATAGTATTTATTACACATTCCTAGAATATTTGCGTCATTTTTGTTTTGCATTTCTAATCGCGAATCAATAAAACAAAGACTTCAACATCAGACACGTGACAGCGAATGACACATTCTTTGCAATTGGAAGTCCGACTATTAGCGATACGAGATTATGGTTAATAACAGTGTAATCTCTTTTCTTTATAATCTGGGAAAAGTAAACAGTCTCAAAATTATTTTACGGTGTCATCCTTATCAAAGTCGTGTGCTTAACGTGTGTGCGACTGATTAGTGGACAGCCACTACCGGTCTGCATTAATAGGCGTGTTCGTTTAGCTTATCATTGCAAAAATAATTGCTTATACACCATATCTACGTACGACCGATAAGATTAGTTTCATTGAACTCTGAATCCATTTTGTTTTTCACATTTTGCGAGTTTTATTTCATTTTATTTGTAAAACTACTGAAATCACATTCCTTACTCTGGTACTCGTATATATGTATGGAGTATATGTTCCTAATTTTGAGGGTTTTCATAAAAAAAAATATATATCATACCATATCTCATACACATATTTATCTTATATCGCTATTTAATAAAAAAATACTAAATTTAATAAATACAATTTACACAATTTTCATTCATAATGTGCGAAGCCTGCTTATTGATTGATTGGGTTAAAATTAGTCTGTTGTAAATCCCCAGTTGGTCTTATTCGGCCTTCTTGTTGAGGGTTAGAATATCTTGGTGGTCTTCGGCTGTGAGATCCTTATCGCCATAGCCCCATATTTCATGGGTGCCATCACCGGTACGCTTGACTCGCTTCTCTATGGTCTCGGGGGCAACAGATTTCAAATCGTAGGCCCAACCGATCTTGGCAAAGAAGTCGATGAAAGCAGTGGTCAAATTCATAGAGTAGTTGCCCCATTCGGCGGTCTTGTAATCCCAGGGAAAGACATGATGATAGTTGTGCCAGCCTTCGCCAAAAGCAAAAGCAGCAACTGCGACGTTTTGAGAGGGGTTGATGGTTCTATACGCGCCATTAAATAATCCAAATTAGATGACTCTTAATTGTAGGAAATTTCGAAACTTACTTGTCATAAGGGCGACCGCCAAATTTATGAGCAGCACTGTTTACACACCAGGTTACATTGAGCAAGAAGCACCAACGGAACATAGTAGCCACAAACAATGAGTTCATGAAGCTCTCATTCCAGAAATACATAGGAATGGCGGTGGGCAAAATAAAGCAGGCCAAAGGCATCAAAGTCATATAATACCTAATGCAAATAAATGTAAATGATAAAGAAAACATTATGCCAGCCTTGAAACTTACTTCTTTTGGAACATTAAAATGGGATCGGCACGCAAATCAGACAAATCCAGACCTTTGCCCTTGGCAATAACATCGGGATGTTTCTTGCATAACAGCCATCCAACGTGGGAAAAAAAGAAACCGCGAGTGGCATTGTGGGGATCGGCATCGGTCTCGGAGAATTTGTGATGGACACGGTGGTCACGGGCCCAATGATAGGCGGCGTCTTGGAAAGCAACAGTATTAAAAATGACCAAAATCAAACGTAGTGGCCACTTGGCCTTGTAAGAGCGATGAGCCCACAGACGATGAGCGCCGGCTGTGATTCCCAATACACCAATCGAATACAAGAAGGCGGCTAGAATGCATAAAAAGTAAAATTATTCCTTCATTTGAAAACCATTCAAATAGTTTACTTACAAAAGAAAACAGTAGCCCACTGAGCCTTGACGAAGAACAAATAGCCACCGTACAAAGCGGCGACATGCAAGTAACCGAACAGGATAATGTTACGCCACACCAACTTCAGTTTGCGTTTTTCGGCCTTCTTGAATTGTGTGATGTCGGCGGCCAAAGCACCATCAATAGTATCGGCGTCGGCTTCAAAAAGTACACCAGTCTGCTTGGATCCCTTCAGTTCACTGGGGTCCACTGGTTCCAGGCTACTGGAGTGGGTGGTCGAGCGTGGCGGCATATTGAAATTGAATTACTAAAAATATAATAAAAATGCAATATTATGATATCGCTTATTTCGAAAAAGTATCCGCGTCTATCCGTGATGTTAGAACTTGTACATCTATTGTTGTACTGTTTGTCTTGTCTGGATTTTATACCACAACGTATTAGGAGTGTCCCAAGTTTATTGTAGTCGTCTTATTCAAAGCCATTTAGCATGAATGAGCGTGAGAGTGTGTGAACAATATTTTCCATTCTAGTACGAGTATCAGATTAAATAATATTTTTTATTAGAAGACGACTCAAAGTTTAAGTGGACATTCTGCTGATGCTACGAAATTAAGTAAATAATCTGCGTGAGTTAGTTTAGCTTATTGACTCGTGCATTCGAATTGACACTTGTTCGTAACGTTTTGAGAAATTTGAATTCTAAATTCTAATTTCTGACCTGAGACTGTAAAATGTTCTTTGTTATGTTTTAAGTTTTTTTTGTTGATCCGTTGGGAGAATAAAATTAATAAGTTAAACTGATTATACCGGGGATTATGTTTTAAAATTCATCACTGTGCTGATGAACCTGTTTTTGTTTTCGTCAGAAGTTTCAACTTCAATTACAATTTTTTTTTCAAAAATTCTTTAAGATCATTCTAGTAGATTTGTCGACCACATGATGATAGTAAAATGTATAGAAGTGCACTGGCATGATTTGTAATTAACAACATACTCAGAAGAAGCCGTAGAATAGAACTGCGGAGACTTCACCGCAAGGATCATGCTTATGAATTCCAGCGACTTTAGTGTGGCTGATAGGAAAACTACGTCAAATGACCGAACCGGTTATGCACACTGATCATTTGTTATCTCTGCATATAAATGACCAATTTAGATGAAGGAAGTTGCTACCACGAATGGTCATATCATACCAAGTCTATTATTATTAGAACAAAGTTAAGAATACAAAGAAGAATTTCCGAATTTTTTCTGGACAATTTTCAATATCAACAAGTGCTATAGCACCCCTGATTTTAATGTTAAATAGCGCACTTGTATAGTGGTTTTTATGTCATTCCTCCCCTCCCACTTTATAATGTGTGTCGTCGTATAACTTGTGGGTTTTCGCGAATTATGAGAATTTATTAAATCTGGAATTAAGAACTTAAGCAAAGGCCACATACACACATTTTCTTTTCTAAATTCACCTAAACGAAAGATGTTGGTTGTTGCCAACACATTGTCATGCAATTTGCGCCGTGACTTTTCTTTTCTTAACCGTCACAACTGCATTGTGTACTTAATGTCATTGAAAGGAATACGGAGAACCGGTGGTCGTGTTCTCTATTAAGTGAATTGTTACGTCACACAAATTGTTGCGAAATTATTCTATATAAAGTTAAACCGATTTGATTCCTAACCAAAAACACCATCAAAATTACACTTTAGGTCTTTCGGTGTCACGTCATTGAGACTGTGCCACCCTTGACCCCGCAAATATTAACTGTTTGAACACAAAATGAAAGTTGACGTGTGGTTTTTTAACCTAAATACACTCATCAACGCTAGGTTTTTGTTCCTCCTTCGACTTAAAGTTCCGTTTTGTCACTGTGGGGGCCATCTTTTTTCGGCCAGGATGATTAAATACAAAGCACTAGCAGTGAGATGGTGTCTATCCAAGAATCATGAGAATTCTACTACAAGACATCACTCATGTACTTATTTAGTTATTTTTGTTTTGTTTATATGTACAGTCCAATTTAATTTTTTGTTTAATTTGCAAATTTTTCCTTTCGGTGGATACCACACCAACACGTACTGTTTGTTAGGTTGCTTTTTAATGCCAAGTATATAGACTTCGTTTTCAGATTTCCCTTGTGCCTTTTTTGCTCTTACTATTCTTGTTGCTGTTTCTATTTTTCCGTCCAAAAATACCCGCACTGTAACTACACTAGACGATTTACAATCTACTAATGAACAAACGGTTGATCACCGCTGATTTCTGCATTCACGTACATGCACTTAATGTGGCACTATGGGAGGAAATTGTATTTATTTTGCCATTTCACTTTGTCGAATATTGACAATCAACAACCACAGTTTCATGAGATCTATGTAATAAGGTGTTAGTAGCATTTGTTGTTGTTGTTGTGGGCAACAACCATGATGGAAGTATTAGGTGACACACATAGCGAATTTAACAAGTAGTCACAGTAGATATAACAACAATTGAGGGCAACAACAACAAAATCAATTCATATGTATATCAACAATAAATGTAAACAAAAAATCACATGAGGTGTCAGGGGACACCCGGTTGGAACTATACAGCGTGTCCCCTAAACTTTTGTCTAAACTTAAACCCGTGATAGCTGAGAACAAAAGCTACAATGTTTGTCCTTACGCCAATTGCCTAGGTGGCTTCGTTTTCGAGATATTCGCGTTTAAAATAATTGCATTTTTGAATGCATTTTCAATAAATGCATAATCTACTTTTTAAATGAAAAAGAAATATCATTGAAAATTGCTTCAAAATTGATTTTAAATAATTTATTTTTTCGTTTGAAATGAAAACGAATTTTTTTTTAAAAATGTTTTCAATTAACGACAATTTTCAAAATGAGAGCCTTGTTGCGTTATGCACTTAGATAAGCGGTCTCTTATTTCTATTCTATTATTAAAAATCTATTATTTAAAATCAATTTTGAAGCAATTTTCTATGATATTTCTTTTTCATTTAAAAAGAAAAATGCATTCAAAAATGCAATTATTTTAAACACGAATATCTCGAAAACAAAGCCACCTAGGCAATTGGCGTAAGAACAAACAATGTAGCTCTTGTTCTCAGCTATCACGTGTTTAAGTTTAGACAAAAGTTTAGGGGACACCCTGTATATTAAGCGTGTTTTGGTTACACCGCTTGCTTATATATTCGCTTGTTTTGTATGAAGCACTTAGCGAAGACTTAGCGAGAACTTTTAAGTTTAAATTTTTTTTTTGACATCTTTTACCATTTCCAACCCTTATTCATATTTTTGAATAAAATCACTTATCGCTAAATAGCAATTTTCTTTGCAACTTAGCAAGCGACAATCGCTTGATAGTAGCCAAAACACGACTATAATGTACTAGTTAGTTCCAATACGCCTAATGCGCCCGTTGAAAAATACGATAATTTAAATGGATTTTTAAGAAAAGATACATTTTGTAAAATGATTAACTTTTTTTAAGAACTTTTTTTTATAGAATGTATTTTTAAAAAAATTAAATTTTTAGGTCCTTTTTGTAAGAATAAGGTCCTTTTTTAAATAAAGGTACTTTTATTAAAAGCTAATGTTTTGTTTTTACTTTCTGTAAGAAAAAACCATAATAGTATGATTTGTTTTACAAAGAGTACTTTTTTAAAAACTGATACTTTTTAAAGAAGTGGTACTCTTATTAGGAAAAGGTTATTATTTTAAGAAAGTGCACTTTATTTCAGAAAGGCTTTTTATCTCAAGAAAACAGAAAGGTATTATTTTATTTTTAAGAAAAGGTACTTTTAAGATTTGTAAGGAAAAGTATTTTTTTAAGAAAAGGTATTTTTTGAAGAAAAGGTATTTCTTTCAAGAATCGATAAATTTTTAAGAGTAGGTATTTATTTCAAGAAACGTTATTTTGTTTCACAAAAAATGTACTCTTTGAAGAAAAGGTAGTTTTTTAAGAAAAGGCAATTTGTTGTAAGAAAATGTACTTTTTTAAGAAAAGGTACTTATTTTCAAAAAAAAAACTTTTTTTAAGAAAATTTACTTTTTGTAAGAAAATGTATGTCTTTAAGATACATAGGTATTTTTTTAAGAGGAGGTACTTTGTTTAAGAATATGAATTGACATTTTTTTTTGAGAAAATTTACTTTTTTAAGAAAACGCACTTATTTAAGGAAATTTTCTTTTTTAAACTTCTTTCACTTTGGCTTTTGTGGAACACATTATTTTAAACAAAAACTGTAAAATAAAAAAAACGGCCGAGGCCTATTTTCGAAGTTACGTGTCCCCAAATATGAGATATATGGAGTGGTATTGTGATTCCAACTACCTCTAGTAACCGAGCTGTCAGTGGATTTATATAAAAGGGATCGAAATATGTAAGTATAAAAGATAAAACGAAAGAAATCGATAACTTATTGGAGTTAAAAGACGGTAAAATACCGAGTTTTTTTCAAAATTTAAAAAAAATATTAAGGGTTTGATAGAAAATTCAATAATATAAAAATAAAATTAAATAAGTTTTTCCGATAACAATGGCAATGGTTAGTGTGCCCGCGTCTTGTACATGAGATCCTGGGTTCGATTCCTGACCACCTTAAATTTATAGTGACGACGACACTGTCGATTATTTAGCCATGAAAAAGCTTCTCAAAATACCGTTCGGAACCGGTGTAAAACTGTAGGCCCCAATCTGTGAGTATAAAACCAGAAAGCGCACAGCTCACTGGTTGTGAGAAGCTCTCCGCAATTCCTTCATGGGATGTAACGGGAAACCATGTTTTTACAGTGTTTTATTTAACTTTATTTAACTTGCTTTGTTGTCTGTCTGTATTGTTCAAATCAGTCTGTATTGTTCAAATCTAGTAACTCATTTTTAACACAGTTGCAGTTGACCAATCGAACTAAAATTTAGCACACTTGTCAGATTTGGATGACAATACATGAATATGAAAAAAAAAATTAAAACATTAAAAATTTATTTACTAAAAAATTAAAAATAAAAAAATAATTAAAAAAAATTAAGTTACAGTGTTTTATTTATAAATGCACTAAAAACTAGAAAATAATTTTTCTCTTATCTCAATAAGTATATTCTTCTTCATGATGGGGTTGTACAATGGTCCGCCTACTTAGCACTTCAACAACAATGGTCTGGATACTTTCAATAAACAGCGTAATTAAAATGAATTAGTTAATTAATTTTCTAGGGATCTCTCAAATAAAACGCTTGTATTTAAATTAAAAATGGTGACAAAATTAAATGTCAAATTAAGTGTCAAAATAAAATGTCATTAAATGTAAGTGTCAAAATTAAATGTCAGCTCTGCAAAATACACATGAGTTTGACAGTTAAGTTTTACAACGACAGGAAGCCAGCTGAGATAATCATACTACTTTACAAATACATTCATGTGCGTGGTACGAACATATAATAATATTACCCAGCTGAATATATTTGTGTTGAATTTGATAGATTAAGTGCTTTCCAAAAACAAAATATCGGTTGTTGCCTATCACCTGCAATAAATACATGTAGAATGTGTGAAAGCTCTTCGTTAAATTCACTTGCGCTATTTATTTGATGTTAAGATTTATTTTAGCATTAGCACAGTTGATTTAATTTTTTTTATTTCGTTGCACCTCTGTAATTTACACATTTTAATACATTACACTTTTGTACATACATATTTGTTTACTTTTGTGTTGCTATACATGGCTTGAACAAGATGCCTGTTGGCTGGTGCCGACACCAACTAAAACACTGCAGTCACCTTATTCACTACATTTACATACTCATACTAGAAGGTTATTGTCTTTATGAACAGTACAATTCAAGATGTACTTGAAAGGTGGAAGCAATAGAACAGCTGATTACTTTGTTTCATTTCGTTGGTAATCTCCAATTGTTAAACTCAAATGTATTTCGTTTTACACATTCGACAGTTAAAGTTCCACAAACAAAAATAAAGTCCTGTTGGTGTTGTCTTGAAGTTCTAGTGCCTCTACCTTCTAAGTTTATCTTGATACAATTTCGTGTCTTCTTCCAATTCTTCTCACTTTGTTAACTCACTCTCTTAAAATGCTTCTACAATCACTATCGCCTTCTCCGATTAAGTATTGCGTTGTCAACACGTTGCCGTCAAAACTTAGACTCTCTGTATTGGAGACTAGTAACCGGTATTTAAGGGTTTCTAAATTGGCAATTAAACATTTTGCGATTTGCTGCCGTCGTTCATCCAGCCGTTTGGTTTATAGAAGTCATTCATATCAGGGATTATGTTATCAATTGCGACGTGTCTATATGATACATACATATTTGGATTTTAAATTTGGATTAACGTAGTTCCATCAGTTTTATCAAAAGGGGTCACTCATTGGCACAGAAGATGTAAAAACTTTTCTACATTCTAGGTCCAAAAATGTATCTACTTTATATGATAATTTAATATATAAAATGTTATGAAAATAAATTCGATTGATTTGAATACTTCTTGTTCATTGCAAATTGTCATACAAATTTGAGAGGTGGATACGGAAATCCATATAAAACTTCTCTATTCATATGGAGTAAAACAATATACAGTGGTGGCGTCGAATTTAGCACACTTCGTGTGTGTTCATATAAATAGCTAATATTCCCTTCAGTTTTACATTTTGTGTACCATTTTTTCTTCTTTTGTGGTGCTAACAATGTGAAAATTACTTCTCGTTACTTTTATTTGGTAATTTGCATACATGGACACACTGCAGTATATATTTACTGCATCCGTGAACCCTATGTGACGTACGCTAAATTTTTTCCAGTTGTATATAAATAAAAACAATTGTATGTATTTATTTTAACAAATCAATTTATGTATATTATGTTTGATGTGTTAACATCTATAGGCACGGGTAGGGCAATCTATCAAAGTGAACACATGCAAACAACACACAGCGTTAGTATCACATACGTGCACTGAAAATATTTCATGCTACATAATACGAAATTTTATTTCGTAAACTTTTTTTCGTACATTGTACAAATTTTTTGTAGATAGTACAAAATTTTCGTAAAATTGTTAAATGGTTAAATTTCGTACATTTAAACATTTCGTATATACTACAAACACGCTTTCGTAAAAGTTTATTCCGAAAGATTATTACCTTTTTGTATGATTTACAATGTTTGTTAGTTAACGAAATTATGTAGCTATTTATTTTTAAAAATTATAAATTCTAATAAACATAAAGCTAGAGCATAGTCCCATATACAAATATCAATTCCAACGGAGTACACCAACAAATTTTTCATAACAAGGAGCAAAGCAACAACAATTTCATAAGCGCAGTAAATACGAGAACAAGAAGAAAATTTTAGTTTGTTTTGTTGGTGCAAATCAAAGAATTTTGTCTACACCAAGTTCTAAACAACAACACTTCATTTGCACAGAAAATAAGGGAACTATCGTATAGCCAGATTTGTTTTGTAATATTTACGAAAGTTTCGTACAATGTACCATATTTTAGTTTTTGTCACCAAAGTTCCGTTATTTCGTTCTGACTCCACCCCTTACACTCTTTGTATTAGTTATGAATGATGCAATTTTTCTTTCAGTTGATAAAGTTCGTTGCGAGTGTAAGAAGTGTTTGTTTAAAAAAAATTTTTAATTAGTGTTTTTAATAGTAAATATAAAATGGAGTGCTATTTGTGTCACATTTTTCTTCCAAACGAAGAAGTTATTTCAAAACACTTTAGACTTGCTCATAATAAAAAAAAAAGATAGCACATTTCAGTGTACATTTAAGAACTGCAAGAAATCGATTGCTTGGCTTAATCATTTTAAAAAGCATTTCCAGGAGCACGTCGGGTATAGATGTGACCGACAATGAATGTGATTTAAAAGAATTGAATGAGGGTCAATCGTCAGGTGGAGTATTGTTTGAATGGAGTATTGTTTTCGTTATGGTGTCATAACAAGTCAAATTTTACAAGAAAGGACGTGATGGACATTCAAAAGAGTATAAGCAATAATATATTAACACCAATTATTGAAGAAATTGATAAATTAGCATCTGAAAATTGTGTTAAAGAAGACTTAGCAACAACATTGAATATATCCACACTTAAAAGCAGTATTTCTAATTTGTTTTCACAGTGTAATAATGAAACTACCTTGAACCATTGGTTAGACTCTAATGACTATAAAAATAATATAACCGAGTTTACAATCAACAAAGAACTTGATGAAGATGACATGAAACTTTATTTTGCAGACGCAGGCAATGCTGAGCAGCAGCACAACACCAACAACCACTAATTTTATTTGTTTTTGGCTACTATTTTTGTTTTCCGCAAAAAATTAACAAATATTTGTATTTTCCTCTCTTTTTAATTATTTTTTCTTTATGTTAAATGAATTCAAACTAAAACTGAAATTAAATAAAAATGTTTTTATTACATAATGTAAGTGGTGTAGTTTTCTAATATTAATTAAAAATATTAGCAGTTTTCACTCTTGAGTGTATATGTATAAGGGTGTAGATCTTGTAGACATTGTAAACGGATTAAATTTACTAGCATTTAAAATCTCTGTTGCTAAAATACAATACAAAAAGTAGGTGTAAACATGAGGTGTAAATGTGGTAAACAAAAAATTCAATCGCATTGCCTTCAAAATAATTTTTGAAGGAAACATTTTTAGGAAAAAATAAATAAGTAAATTCAAACAAACAATGCCAAACGTAATTTAAAGCGAAACTGGAAAAAGTTTGCAAATAAACGGTGGACAGATTTTAAATTTAAACATGTTTACAAGAAAAGAAAGAGTTTGAAGTGTGTTTTTTGGTTTTCCAAACATATTTTTTTACATTTCAGTAGCCCACCGGACAAATTTCTCTAGTTGTAATGAACAAAAAATATACACAAAATAAACGCTCATGCTTTGTGTTAACAAATCGTTGTTAAACTACTACTAGTTTAAAAATACTAGAAAGGGTGACAACCGCTATTGTATAAACTATTGCTGCGGTATCGAATACAATAATTTTTCATTTAAATTCAAAATGATTATAATATATACAAAAAGTGTTATTTTTCCATAATAATTAATATTGATGTAGATACATATAGTACATACATATCTACATTCCGAAATATACCACGGCATTTGTATATTTTACAAATTGTTTTGTAATACTATACACAAAAGATTTTGTGTGTTTTAGTAAATACAAAACGATATGTGTACATTTTACAAAAAGTTTTGTTCTATGTACACGACTATTTTGTAATTTCGTAATTTAACTCCGGTATTGGTACTTTTTACAAATAGTTTTGTAATATGTAGAAAATCAATTTTGTACTTTCGTAAATAAACCATGACATTTGTACATTTTACAAATAGATTTGTAATATGTACGAAAGGTTTTTATTGATTTTGTAAAGAAAGCACGATATGTGTACAATTACAAAAAGTTTTGTTCTACCTACAAAATTGTTTTGTTTTACGTACAAAATTGTTATGTACTTTTGTAATTTTACCATGCTTTTTCATGAAATATTACAAAAGACTTTTCGTATTTTTACAAATATTTGTAATATAAACAAAACAAAATATTGTAATATGTACGAATGGTCTTCCGTATATTTTACAAAATATTTCGTGCCGCTAAAATAACGAATATTTTTGTAGAATGAACCACGATTTTCGTGTATTTTACCTATGAAATATTTTGAGTGTGGTTGTTGTACAACAATAGTCTCTGCCTGAAAATAAGTATGATGGTATTGATGTACCGAACAAACAAGCAGGTCGTCGTCGCCAAAGAGTATTGAATATTATAGAGAACTCATGGAACGAATTGTATGACTCAAAAGCGCTGGCGACATCTGGCGAATGATTCAAAATGTATTACTCTCTTTTTGTCATAACTTGGTCCATTCATAATTTTGATGTGAAACATTGATGCCTTTTGAAACATTTATGCCTTTTGTATTGTTTTATGTAATAACATTTACGAAATGGTGCATTTATATTGAAAATTTCTATAAATATTCTTTTACTCAGACTATCTACATGAGAGCGGGAAAATAGTGCAATAAGTTCCTTATACTATTCAATACTTTTTGTCTTCGCCCTCTTTTTAACGAAGCAAAAACAATTATTTCAGTGAGCTAAATATTGCTTTGTTTATTTTAACAATATTACATCTAATGTTAAAGCAGATTCAAGAAAAAATAGAGTGCAATAGCAAAAGAGCCTTCAGCACAAAAACTGTTCTTTTTTTATTTTCCAATGTAACATTTTCTAATGTGTTCATAGAAATGGAACAGGTACCGTGTAACAAAAAGGTGTTAACACATCGTCCGTGAGTTCGAACACTCATTGATTTTTTTAATAGCATTATTTACTCCATATTTAATGTTTATAAATTAATTTATTAATGTATATATCGCTACCTCAAAATACGGATGTCTAAAGTGAAAATTGTCAGTTTTGAGATTAATATACATATATTCATAATAAGCTTCTAATCTATTGACTGTTTTGCTGGCGGAGGCAGAAATGATATATCGTAGCAAGCGCTCTTATAAAAACGTTTATCAATGTAGAGAACCACCACCCAGAACTGAAGCAATTAATTAATACACACCGAAGCGGTATAAAATGGGCAATACAACAATTTTCGGAACCAAGAAACTCACAGATGCAGGAAGTGGACTGCTTGTGTACACAGTGTCATTTAGCACCATTTAAAAAAAGAAGAAGAATGACTAGAAATTCCAAGTCAAACGGCAGTGGCGCTATATTAAGGAATGGTGTATATTAATGATTTAAAAATTTTTCGCTAAAGCAGAAACACTGAATTTTAGATGCATTCAAATAATAATACAATACAATAGATATTACAATTTTCATACAATTAATTTGCCGCATTTATTATGTGAAAGCGGGCTTTACATACTACTCATGGCCGTCGCCGCAACACACACTTTCCCAAGAATATCTGTTTTTTATATCGCGTATGTTACCGCTGCGTGAACTAGGTTTGCCTCCCGCCACTGTTCATAATGGCAGTCAATATACAGAAACGAAAAAGAAAACATAAACAACCCTGATTTGTTGACGACCTCCGCAAACGTTATAAGAACCACGACTTACGGATATGCACTTGGAATGTAAGAACTCTATATAGATCCGGTGCAAGTATCCAACTGGCAGATGTCCTCGAAGGTTATAAGGCTGACATTACTGCTATCCAGGAAATGCGATGGACTGGACATGGCTGCACAAGAAAAAGAAACTGTGACATATACTACAGTTGCCATGAGAAAAAACATGAATTTGGTTGCGGATTTGTAGTCAGGGAGAATGTGTTGGCAATTTCAGTCTACATGCTGATAGTTCCGACAACGGTATGAGACTGATTGATTTTGCAGCGGCAAAAAACATGGTCATTATTGGTACAAGATTCCAGCATAAAGACATCCACAAGGCTACTTGGGTATCCCCTGATCAAATTACGAAGAACCAAATTGATCACGTGGTAATTGATGGAAGGCATTCATGCAGTGTAATTGACGTACGAGTGATCAGAGAAGCTAACATCGATTCTGATCACTACCTGGTAGCAGCAAAGGTTCGCACAATATTAAATAGAGCGAAAACCGTACGAAACGAGACGCAGAGGAAGCTGGACATCGGAAAGCTGCAATTACCAGAGGTAGCCACAGCCTACTCAAGGAAGCTCTAGCAACTTTTGGCACAGAACCCACCCCCTACCGATGACGATCCTGATGCGTAGTGGAAACCCATTTCCGACTCTATAAAAACTGTCACAACAACCGTACTTGGTTTCGAAAAACCGCATCGAAATAAACCATGGTACGATGAAGAGCGTCGCATTGCTGCACGTATGGCACGTATGGAACGCTGCATGTATGGCAATACTTCAGTCAATTGCAACGCTAGCTGCAACTGAGCGGTATAGGGAGAAAAGAAAGGAGGTAAACCGTATCGAAAAAACGGCAGTGGAGAAAGTGCGAGAGTGAGAAAATTTAGACATAAAGATGGAAGAACGGAGCCCGAAAATTCTACCAAAAAGTAAAAAACGGAACTAATGGACATGGTTCAGGGCCCCCCTTCTGTAAAGACAAGGTCGGAAATCTCATCGCAGATATGCAGAGCATGTTGGGAATATGGAGAGATCATTTCTCCGCGCTACTGGTACCTGAGATATCCAACGACGATGGGACAATCGATCACAACATGGACGACGACGTCGATTGCCCCCCTCCTAACCAAGACGAGGTCAGAACAGCTATTGCCCGGCTTAAGAACAAAAAAAGACGGATTACCGGCGGAGCTGCTTAAGGCTGACGGCGATGAGCTGATAAGGTGCATGCATCAGCTCATTAGCAAAAATTGGTTAGATGAATGCATGTCGGCGATTGGAGTCTCAGTGTACTATGCCCTATATTTAAAAAAGGTGACCCGAGTCTCTGTGCCAACTACCGTGGAATAAGCCTTTTATCCATAGCATATAAGGTTTTCACGCTACGCCAAATCCTGGAGAAGACACACGAAAAACAAATCGACACATATCATCTATTTGTCGATTATAAGGAGGCCTTCAATACCCCGATACGGGGGAAACTCTACGAAGCAATGTCCTGCAAAACTCATACGCCTTTGCAGGATGACCTTGACGAACCCCAAATCCGCAGTGAAAGTTGGTAAGGATCTTACCGAACCTTTCGAAACCAAGCGAGGACTCAGGCAAGGCGACACCCTATCGTGCGATCTCTTTAACATCTTTATTGGAGATCATTGTGAGAAAAGCTGCTGTCACCATGAATAAAACCATCAGCAGCAAAAGTCACAAACTGGTCGCGTATGCTGATGATATAGATATCATTGGACGCACAGTTAGAGAAGTTACTGCGGTGTTTTCGAGAATTGAGAAGGAGTCATCAAAAGTGGGTCTGACGGTTAATGAGGACAAGACAAAATTAATGGTTTCAACGAACAGGGCCTCCACGCGATTAGACCAAAGCATGAACGTTGATAAGGATAAGGAGGTAGTGGACGAATTTATATACATCAGATCTGCCGTAAACAAAAACAACAACGTCAGCCTTGAGATCAAGCGGAGAATTCTGCTTGCGAATAGATGTTATTTTGGGCTAAGCAAGCACTTTAGAGATAAAGCCCTCTCTCGAATAACGAAAATCCAGGTATACCAGACTCTCATACAACCTGTCTTGCTGTATGGCGCAGCATCCTGGGTCATCGCAATCAGATGAAACATCTGTGGGAGTCTTCGAGAGAAAAATACTCCCGAAGATTAATGGCTCTATAGTTCACAACGGCGATGCATGAACCATGAGCTGTATGTGCTTCATCCCGATATTGACATAGTTAAGCGGATCAAAATAACGCGATTGCGATGGCTAGACCATGTCAGTAGAATGGGTGAAGACGAATCAGCACGAATAGGTTTGGAAACCGAACTCGAAGGAAGATGAAAAATAGGAAGACCAAGACTCCGCTGGAGTGATCAACTTGACGAATCCCTGCGTACACGTGGTATTACCAACTGGAGAGATAAGGAAAACGATCGAACTGGTTGTCGAACTTTGTTATCTTCGTTTTGTAAGGTCCCTGACCCCTCGGGGTTGTTCGAGACCGGATAAGTAAGTAAGAACTTATTATTAACATAAAAGTGAATTCGGGATTTATACTGCATTTACACGGCAGCAGGATTCTCTCATTTGAAAACTTGGAGTAAATTAACAACTGATTATTGCATTGAAAAACAGATGGTTTGGTTTACGAAATCTCCAAACATGAGATTTCGACTGAAGTGTAGTGACCAACGATAATTTTACACTTAAAATTTGGGCCTAAGATATATCAACAAAATCATAGGTAATATCAAAAATAACTACTACTACGTTTATACGGCTCATATCGCGATATCTCCATGTCTGTTTTACGGCATTCAACCAAACAGGATGTGCAAGTAGAGAAGAAAAAACCGGCGCAATTTGCCAACCCTCATAGAAGAGAACCAAGAAGTCTAAGCGATTCACTCAAACGCATTTCTCTCTCGCGTCATAACTTGAATATTTCATACTTTATGTAATTTAATTTAAACATGGTTGGAATTTCTATAGTTAGATACTGTAACATCATCAGAAAACTGCTCGTGTATTGAAATAATCAAAGAAGAGAGTAAGAGAGATACCAGAGAAATGAGGCCCTTCACTCGTGTTTTTGTTCTCTTCTACGAGGGTTGCCACATTGCGGTGGGTTTTTCTTCTCTACTTGTACATCCTGTTTGATTCAACATACATATTGCCATATGTGGCAACTCACAACAAAAAATCATCAGGATTTATTTATTACGGGTTAAAGCCTGAGGTGTAGTTGTGTTTGTAGGCAACAACAACAGATATTTGGTTCAAATGGGCTGTTTTAATGCTTCCACCTGTAATAGATACATCTTGAAAACAACAGCTTTTCCCCATATTGTGGTATGAAGCGATATTCGTACTAAATTTTCGTAACACACTTTATATCGCGCTAAAGCGTTTACACGCGTACTTTTTTGACATATCGCGAATTGATATCGCAATATAAGCTATCGCATAAATGTAGTATACCTGCATGTTACTTGTATGTTAAAATCAACTAATGGTTAAGGCAATTGATTTATTTTTTCCTAAACATTGTTATCATCAACCAATTTATATTAATTTCAATTTATATTAGTCAGAGCAATTTCACCTACGACGTGGGAAAATTTTTTATTTATTATCAACTGCGGGTTTTTTGTGTGGAGATACGAAATTAATAGAAAAATTATATGCTTTAAATCATAAAATGTATGTTTTTTTGCTCTTCCCGCTGTCCTTGTAAGATGGGCACGATTGTAAGATGCTAACAATCAACAAATACATAGTAAACAAACCAACAATTTACATGCCTATATGTGGAGGAACAGGATTTTGCTGACAAGTTGATAGATGTAGGTCAGTCAATGCCACTTGCTCTGTGATATTAGTGAAATCGATTAAATGATAGGAAAACATTCACAAAAAAAATAAATATATTCCGAATATCTTTTTAAACTTTTTATTTTTGATTATTAATTCAAATTTTTCGACTTTATACCCCGTGTGACAAGCGGCACTGACTGAACAAAAAATATATACTTTATGTAGGTGTTGTGAGTGACAGTGAAAGTCATACACTTGTATTAATTTGGTTCAAAGATGATTATAAAATTAATTAGCTAATGTTTTCTTAACATTTTTAATTACAATTTAACCTAAGTTAATTTGGGTTATAAAAAAAATATACATGTACATATATTTAAATGTATTCATTTAAAATATACAAATGAAAAGAATGAAATGAATAATACAATACATTTGATTTTGATCATTGTTTTTATCATTAGTTTGGATCAGTGCGGGTTCACTTTTGTTTTTGTTTTTGCATTTCAGAAATAGTGCGTGCTGGGAATGGGGCCAAAGGGGGTCGCCGGAAGCGAAATTGCTATTTGTCGACACGAGTTTGGGGAATGTTGTAGGGATATTGTCGGGTTATTGAATCAGGGTCGTGCAACTACCTGGGAATATTTGATAAAGCTGATGGACGATGAATTGTTCGAAAAGTGCCAAGATTAAGTGCCCCATCATCATAGGCAATTTACCGTATCCTCAGGATAAATGGATTGAATGGACGAGTTGCGCGTAGTGGGCTATACTTATCGAGGTGGGGTATAGTGCTTCGAGAATATTCGCGGGGGACTAAGTGGATGAGGATTTTGGCTTCTGTGGAATGTTTGCTTCGCTGACTAGGGTGAATTTGGTATATTTTTGTATGACGGAGGCGCTAATGTGTGGAGAGAAATGGACGAAGAATTTAAATTGAAGGACATGAGGGCAACGGTTGAACTGGGAGAAGGACATGGCATGGTTTGTCGGCGTCGGGAGTTGGCAATCTTCACTTTATCAACAACAATGACCCAGTCCACACGGCACATGTGGTAGGGGAATGGTTACTCTATAATTATCCAGAGGTCATTGGATCACCACCCGCATCGCCGGATTTGAATATTGTCGAGAATTTGTGGAATATTTTGGAGGTGAATATGTGGGAACGTAACACCAAATGACACAAATATCTTTCAAAATTGTGATAATAATAAAAACAAGAGAAGGTAATAATTGTTTGAGATGTTTTTCCATAAAACTTAAAAACAACAAAAATTCATGATTTCGAATGAAAACCTTTATAAACTTTTTGAATTGTTTTAGACTTAATTTTAAAAATTTCATATTATTTTTTAATTTTATTAATAACTTTTTTGGCTTTTTAAATTAAAAAAACATCTCGTAGGGACTGGGAACCGTGCGTTTCCTTCAATGAACCGGTTTTCGAAAATATAGTTTTTAGAAACAACCAGAAAACCGCTTTGCTATATTGACCGCATTATTCTAATGTTACCCCATACTTGTGTATTAATGTGTATTCGGTATTTCTTTTTAGAGATATAGAACTTTAAGTTGGCCACACTCTTCTTTCAGTGTCAGCCATTCTAAAGCCGAGTACGGACACATCCATGGTATAAGAATATCTACATCCCAGCGGGCAAAAAACCGAGCCTTAGCGAGTGTTACGCTAAATGCTCGCAAACGGGCTCAGAAGCGAGTATTTACCGGACCAAAACCGAAGGAGAAATTAAACTCGCCCAAATATTCGCAAACTGGTTTAAAAACGGGTGCTAAACGGACGAAAAGAGAGAAACATTGTTGTTACAGCGACCGCCAAGGCTACAGCATAGGTACCGTGTCACTCATAACACCGCTCACATTAGACAGTCCGTGTAAAAATTAATGTTTGAAACTTCATGTTTGATATGTCTGTATTCGACGTCAAACTGAGTTTTACTAATACACTCAAAATGTTTGACGTGATTTATGTTTTGTTTAGTTTTTCCGTGGTAAAACTAGGACAGGTTGTTTTATAGATTTAACGCTTTTCTCGCCTTGGCTCAGGACAACTGTCAAATTCATATGTATTTTTTTTGTACTATGTTGATTATTTTTGTTGTTGGTATAGATTTGTGTTCAAACAGCAAAACAAAAACAAAATTAATGTTTTTGCCAAATTTACAAAAACACCAACTGGTACTACCTGTCTTATTCCACCGTTTCGCATTACATCCCTTGAAGGAATTAGGGAGAGTATTATCACAACCAGTGAGCTGTGCGCTTTCTAGCTTTTATACTCACTGATTAGGACCTACAGTTGTACACCGGTTCCGAACGGTATTTTGATGGCTAAATACTCTATTGTGTGGCCGTCACTATGCGAGGTGGCTAGCGCCGGTAGAAATTGAAGGTGGTCAAGGCAGGGATCGAACCCTAGATCTCATGTACAAGATGGGCACACACTAACCATTGCACCACCGACGGCTACAAAAAATGCTTCAAGAAGTGATCGAAAATTGGAACTACCGATTGGACAACATCCGAGCAGCCGCGGAAATCATGTTCAAACAGGGGGTTTCTATGGCACAGCTGATCGAAAAGGTACCAGGGAAATGATGTAGAATGAGAAACCACCTAAATTATGTTTTATGTTGTTTGCTTTGAACGAAAATACGCATTCCCTTTGATTTCTGTCCGTTTTATGTCCAACGAAAGTGTAAAATTGGTAAAATACAGCAGCAAATAAAACTCGATGAAATGAAACTCGTCGTCATGAAGAGGCATCGAAGAGAGTAATGGAAACTCTTAAGAAGTACTCTATGGTTAGAATTAAAACATCTCGCTTTCCAATAGTATTACTATTTCAAATCTTTGATAGACACATTATGCTTTCCGTAGTAATTTCAATGATGGAATTGACTGTTGTTGCTTTTGCTATTAGTAAAGTCCCAAAACCCATAACCAGGGTTGTCGTGTTCAAAAAACAAGGCTGATTAGACTCGTACTTTCGATTGTCGCAGTCATTATTCTATTTCCTCTGAATGACTGGTTAATGTCGGCTACGTCTTGTGCGTTTGGCGGAGTCGTAGTCATAGCAAATGACAGTTTTCATCTGTTCAATTTCCTTAAAAAAAGTACTAAAATCAAGCGTTTAGGAATTACGATATACATATGTATAAACATTAGACCGACTCACATTGTATGGTGAGGGAAATAATGTTTTTTGTCAACCCCTCAAAATGTACCTTGGTTTGTTTTCTGATGTTTCCCAAAATATTTCGTGCCTAGCATTAAAATCCCGTTAGTTGGACCGTTTTAAAAAAGGTTTTCTTTTGTAGTTTGTCAATGAAATTTGTACTTTAGACAAATGTATACAAATTTAGAATCATATGAAAATGGTTTTTTACGGTTTAGAAATATATCAAAACACATCCTTACACATCCTTCTTTCAGGAATATTCTGTAAAAAAAAGCATTTCTAAGTTTTTAGTATGGAGTTTTTTAATATTTAGAATTACGGATGATTTTTTTAGAATTACTCCAATCTGGCATTTAAATCAGAAAAATCTCCGTATTAAAAACTGCCAGGACATGCTTTGACATCTTATATATACCGTTGGACGTGCCTTAAAAAATCCTTTCATATGATACCAAATTTGTTTGAAGAATTAAATCTTTTTCGAATTTTAAGACCGATTTTGTTAGTTTCAGTTAATGTATGAGAAGTTCGTACTATAAGCTTACAAGGTCAGGAACATTTTTCTAATGTTTGCTTTTTTAAAAATGGTCCAGCTCACAGGATCTTAATGCCAGACACAAAATATTTTTTGGAATCATCATAAAACAAACCACGGTACATTTTGAGGGGTGGACAAAAATATCTTTTTTCGTGAGTCGGACTAATGTACATAGATTTGAAATTTCAAAGTCAACTTGTATTAGAAAATCCACATGTATTAGTTTTAAAATAAAGAATTTAAATCGTATATTGCATTATTTATTATTATTCTCAAATTGAACATGCAACTGACTAATGGCCAGTGTGTAAACAACATTCTGGCTAATCATTTAAGTAAATTTTACTATTTGCGATAAAAAGCTTTAAACTTCAGACTTGCGATCGACCTTATCTCCGACGAAATCAATCTAAACGATTAATCGTTAAATTCCATACAATTCTTATGTCCAGATAGAAATTAAAAATTGGAAAAGAGTAATTCGATTGACATTGATTAGATTGCATTTATCGGAAAAAAAATCGTAATTGATCAAATATTCGCTGAAGCTCGCAAGGCAGATACATTTTTTATTTTAAGCAAATTACAAAATAACTAGATATCGTATTCTAGAGATCATTTGCTATGGGCGGGGAGCCATATGTTTACTACTTATGAGATGTTTATTGTGAGATTATTGTATAAAAATGTATCTTACTAAATGTTTTATAAGTTTTATGTACAGCCATGGACACTAAATTAGCACAAAACTACTTTGAAGTTTGGCGTAAATTTTTTTTTAACTTTTTGTCTATATAGACCAGTTATTATGGTCTGCACTGTTGCAGCAGAGCATCAAGTTTGTGTCAATTAAAATTTGTTTACCGTTATCTCTATTGGTTTTTGTTCTGATTGCTGGAATCTGCAATTAGCATCTTCTGTTTTCGACAGTAAATTAACACAACGCGAGCGGAACGGGCATAAAAAGTTTTTAGGTGCTCATTTTGTGTCCAACGCATTTTGTGTGGTGCAACGGTTAGTGTGCGCGGCTGTTGTGTGAGAGGATGTGGATCGTTCTTGCGACGACGGCCACCTCGGTTAGTGACGGCGACACTATCGAGTAATAAGCCATGAAATCGTTTCTCAAAAAACCATTCGGAACCGGTGTAAAACTGTAGGTCCCAATGTGAGTGAAAACTGGAAAGCGCACAGCTCAGCGATTGTGAGAAGCTCTCCCCTACCCTTTATGGGAAAATATTTATTTATTTTTTTTATTTTGTGTCCAAGGGAACTTTTTTTTTTAAGTTTTGTGCAGTTTCTCTAAACTTTTCCTAAAAATGGAACGAGGAAATGTTTGCTCGTCAGAGGAAAAGCACATTACATTCAACACACATGTTGTGAAAGCAAATAGCCATGTGAAATTGCAAAAATTCTTAACCGATCGAGAAAACTGGTCTATAATGTTATTTATTCCATTAAAACTATTAATCAATTTTTAATGGAAAACAAAAAAAAAGAACCCACGTACTAAAAAAACAGCTGAAGCAGTGGACTGAGCTATTCGCCCTGAAGCAGTGGACCGAGCTATTCGCCGGTTGTCGTTTTTATGTCAACATCACTTCGTGTGAACATCGTCACATCAACGCTAGTTTGGTTGGTTGGTTGGTTGAGAAGGCTGCAAGACAGCACGCTGTCTAGCACACTTAGGCTAAAGAAGCCCATTGTGGTATCTGCAGTTTAATCCATAGCAACTATTGACTAGTCGTCTAGCCAATTTTCCCTTTCAATAAATTTGTCTATAAGACCTATGTCCCAATCTTAGGGCGTGTTACAAGACAATGTCCCGTAAGTGTTCCTATCATTGTGGATAACCTGCCTCTCGGCAAGTTAAGTAGTTGCCTAGTCCTCGTCCTGTCCACCTGTGGCCAGAGGACCCTGGCTTGTTAGCAAGTTGAAGTAAGTCTCCACTTGTCCTTGAACATATTATCGACCCACTGCCTGATCTGCAACGGCAGGTAGAGATTCGCATACTAACACCTTCTTTTGCCGGAAGAACCTATGCCGTAGTGCCCTGTCTAGCTAACGCATCCGCTACGCAATTGCCTGGAATTTCGCTGTGTCCCGGTACCCAGATGAGCCTGATGTCAAAATACTTTGCCATCACCCTAAGTTATGAGTGGCATTCTTTCACCGTCATGGACGTAGCAAACATGGCTTCCAGGGATTTTATGGCAGCCTGGCTGTCCGTGTAGATACATATTATCCGGAGGGTTGTGATACTACGGTGATCAGGCAGCGTGAAGGTGATATTTACGTTTAGGTCAGGTGAATGGACCCTACTTGCTCGTCCAACTTTGATCCATCCATGAAAAATCTGATACTACTGGTATCCCCTTCCAGTGACTTCCCAGGTATTCCTGTTCGGAATAGAAGGCATTAGATTTGTCGCTGGTAGAAGGTAGGGGATACAGTAGTCCGTTTTTACGGGTATAGAGTTGATCCGGTGTAGTAATTCAGTGTGTCCGGCATGCCCCGATATAAAATCGCCACAATCTCTGATTCTCACCAGGGATGTAGCGGCTGCCGATTCAGGAGTACATATGTTCAGGATAGCACTGAGTGCAGTACCTGACGTCGTGTCCATTACCCTACTAACGCTAATCAGTGGTGATCTTTGAATTTTCATCAAGGAATTCAGAATATATTTCTTTTGGAGGGACCTCCACCAAACTACGATGCCATAGAGAAGTATTGGTGTGACTATTGCCGTATAAATCCACATGGTGATCTTAGGAGACTGTCCCCAGCACTTTCCTATCGCCCCTTTACAGCAGTAAAGAGCAACAGACGCCTTTTTCACCCTCTCCTCCACATTCGGTTTTTTTTCCGTCAACTGTAATTGCACCCCATTAACTGATGGCAGGTCAAATGCGGGTATTTTATATTTCCGAGAGAACAAGATAAGCTCGGTTGTAAGTGGGTTAAGTGATAGTCCGTTGTTAGCGGTCCAGTTCGAAATCAGACTAAGTAGGCTGGTTGTACGAATGCTAAGTAAATTGAGGTTTCCACCCGTACAGATGATAGCAATATCATCGGCATAGGCAAACACCTGGCATTCGGCCCTGTCCAATTCAAGAAGCACTTCATTGACAGAAGTTCACCATAATAGTTGAGACAGAACTCCCCCCTACGGTGTCCCCCTGTTAACGGTCCTAGCAATTGTAACTCCACCCCATTCAGCTTTGACGGATCTATCCATCAGAAGCTTCCCAATTAGGCGTGTCACTAAGCTGTCGATTCCTAGATTCTGTAACGACCTAAGAATCGCCGAAAGTTGAATGTTATTGAAGGCTCCCTCGATGTCCAGGAAGGTCCCTAGAGGGAAGACCTTATTCTCAAGAGAGTTTTCTATTATGCGGACTATAGAGTGGAGAGCCGTCTCAGTTGACCTGACCTCGATAGTAGATTCTGTGGAAGATTATTTCAAACGTGAATGTCCAGTAACCTTTCAAATGTCTTAAGAACAAAGGATGATAGACTGATTGGTCTAAAGTCCTTTGGTTTGACAAGAAATCCACTTTGGTTTGCTTCCAAATGCTAGGAATGACTCCCAGCATAAGGCAACCCCTGAAGATTGCCTCCAACCAACTAAAAGGTATAGTGCCTCCTGTAGTTGCGCGGGAATTATCCCGTCAGGTCGGGCCGATTTATAGGGCTTAAAGCATCTAATGGCCCATATCAGACTCTTTCTGCTCACTCTTCAGCTCTTTTGGATGATGACCAGCATTTCTGTCATCGTTGGGAAAGTGGGTATCCAGGAGAATCCCAAGAGACTCTTCAGACGAATACGTCCACGTTCCATCGTCTTTCACTAAGAACCCCGCATACGGTGGGTTTTTAGCGAGCACGCATCTTTTACTGTAATTTAAAAAAAAAGTAATTAATAAAAAAAATTGCGAATTTTCTTCAAGTCGTTATCAAAAACTGTGTCGACAGAAATCGAGTGGTTTCAATTCAATATCGACGTCAATTCTAGTTACAAAATACGAAATATGTGTCGACAGTCGTCGTTAGTGATCGATAACGACTACACAAATACGACAACCGTAATAAGGGTGATTATCCGGATGTCAACGAATGACCTTTTCCTGTCATCGAACGAAATTTAAATTTATCAGACAGGCTCATTCGAAGACGTCTGAATGGCGCTCAGCTGTTTGGACGCTCAAGCCGAAAGAAAAAATATTGCCAAGGGATTATTGTTTGCTCCCAGTAGAGGTTTACGCCGATTGTTTCTACTTCGGCGACGGCGTAAGAACCTGGGAAAACTGACGGCAGAGTTAAATTTTTATGAAATTTTACCTGCTATTGTAATAATTGTAATGTGTGCTGTAACCTGTTAGGGAATGGGACTGGCTGTTGGTGTTGCAGCCTGTGGGATGTCGCCTGGCTGTTATGCAAAATTCAAATTGTCGTTTAGCTCCATAAGTTATTTCTTGGGAACTTAACCTGACTGATATTGGGAAATATTCTGATTGTGTGTAGTTTATAGGTTGTTTCTTGTTCTGGTTGCAACGATTATATGAAATATTACACAAAAAGTTATAGGCGGCCGAACCAAGCCGCCGCCGTCGCGCCGATTTCTACGTAATCTGGCGGCGGTGCGGCATAAAACTCAAAAAACGGCGGGGTGACTCAGCGGCGTACAGGTCTAGCTCGCACCCACAAGCCTAATGACTTCTCATTCTGGAAAAAATTACTTTAGAGTGATGAAATTAAAGTAAATCGTGGTAGTGTATTTCTTCATCGACTAAAACGCTAGGAATTGAATCCACGCTACACTCCGAAGACCATGAACCATAGTGGAGGAAGTATCATGGAGTGGGGATCCTTTTCATGGCAGAGTGTGGGCCCCATTATGGAAATTAATGGAAAAATTGACCGTTACCAGTATTTGGAACCTTATGTTTTGAACATATGCCAGTTTCATTCACATTCATGCACGACAATGACCCAAAACAGAAGTCGAAGCTTGTAAAGGAAAGCATCCCCGTTTTAGACTGGTCGGCTCAAAGTCCCGACTTAAACCCCGATTGAAAACCTCTGAAACGACGTGAAATGTGCGATTGCTCAACAAATTTTAATTTGTGCTATTTTACTGTTCAGTTAAAATCTGGCGTATGAAATATTGCTGGAATTAATTAGCAGACTAGTTGGCGTCGGTGGTGCAATGGTTAGTGTGCGCGTCTCTTATTCATGAGATTATGGGTTCGATTCCTGCTCTGACCATCTTAAATTTGTTTTCGGCGGCGGTCGCTTCGCATGGTGACGGCGACACTATCGGGTATTTAGCCATGAAAAAGCTTCTCAAAATATCATTCGGAATTGGTGTAAAACTGTAGGTCCAATCACACAGCACACAGCTCTATGGTTGTGAGAAGCTCTCCCCAATTCCTTCATGGAATTTAATGGGAAACCATTTTTTTATTTTTTTGGCAGATGATTGGAAATTTCGCCCCAAGTTTTGGGGTTTTTTTAAAGAACAATATTTATTTTAAGTTTCGATGTTTACAGTTTTTTGTTGCTAGGACTAAAATACAATAAAAAATATGATGGTTTTTATAATAATCCGGCATATAATGAAAATCGATCGAGTCAAAATCGAATACATTTCAACGAAGCGGAGGTACTGGCCACCAAGGAAGTCTGCGCTGAACTTATACTACAACGGAGAACAGAGCGCATTGGAATATTTATAGATAGCCAAGCGGCTCTCCTATCACTTAAATCTAACAACACTGCTTATAAACTCGTTAGAGAATGTGGGGGAAAATTTGTCGAGCTAGGTCGACTGGCCAATGTGGTTCTTACTTGGATGCCAGGTCTCCTAGGGAATGAAAGGGCAGACGAACTAGCCAGGGCAGGATCCTCTTCCACCGAACTCCAACGTATATGGGGTCGGTCAAAAGAGGTATTTTCCTGTATTACTTTGAACGAGCAAAGGCCAGATGGGATAGGAAGGAAACATGCCGCATATCCAGAAACATATGGCCAGAACATAACATTCACCGGACTCCCTGATCAGGGGAACATATGAAGGGTAATTGCCGTGCTCACCATCCACTGGCTAATCGGTAATCACGCAAGACGGCTGAATCTTCCATATAATGACCACTGTCGTGCCTTGCGAAGGCCTAAAGACTATAGGTCGTCCCTTCTTACACTACATCACTGAGATACACGAGATATATCTAGGGGATCTAATGAGGTATCTCCGATTAACAGGTTTAATATAAAGTAGACGCTATACATTAGACTGTCCGGGGTGCTGTGGTATGCAAAACGATGTCTCAAGGCACTAATTGATGCTAAATAGCATCTTTAGTAACCACGTGAACCAACCAACCAACCATGTCAAATCGTATTCGATTAAAAGAGATCGATTTCCATCACAACCCGAACGTTTTATGATAATTTACTGTCCATGGCTGTATGTTTGTGTTGTCACTCCAGATGTAATTCAAAAGTGTTTTTTTTACTTATATAGGTAAAGATAATAAACTATTTCAAGTTGACATTAAATTTCTATGGAAACTAGCATATGATTGTATTACATTAGGAAACGATAACGTTGGCCGTTTCTCAAATTTGTTGAATACTCGCATATGAGCCACCTGCAAGTCTTCCACTATCTTCCATTTTTGGAGTATGGACTTTTATTCCGGTCATAAATATTGTGTCACTGATAGCGGTTTATAATTGGCGTGGAATATTTACCGGTATCAACAATTAGAATTGTTAGAATTAAATTCAAACTTGAATCCTTAAATTGAATATTGTATCTATAGAGTAAACTTGAATGTAAATATAAAACAACATTATTGATTTAAAATTCAAGCCCATGTCAAAGAAAATAATTCAACTAAAACTCTAAATTCATATTTGATACCCTATATGTCCCGGAGCACGGAAATCAGTATTGATGCAGATTTTGTGCATGTTGATGCGGTGTGACCGACATGACTTTCAGGCAAAATAATTGAGTAGAATTCCATCCGAATTCGAGCAATAATCCATTATTCAAATTGATTAGAAAATGGACAGTTTTCAAACGCGGAAAATCTTCTGTGTTATGTGACGTTGGAATTTCACATTCCATTATACAGATCGATTGTTCCACAGGTGTCTTAAATGGGTTTATACTAATTAGTCTCACTAAACAAACAGCCATGATAACGTAATTTGTTTATACCATAGCCAGACAGTCAGTTGTTAAGCGCATGCCAATAAGCTGATTAGGCTGGCTCAATGTGTTAGTACTTATATTTAGTCACCATCACTAACAATTTGTACAACAAATATTGATAAATAAATATCGAAATGCATTAAGAATATAGACCAAAGTTCAGTCAGAATATCCCACAGTTTCGAATTGTGATGACTTCCACCCATTGACCAACAAATATACTGATCATGGTTAAAATTGCAAAATGTTGTGTAATGAATGACTGAACCAGTAGCGCAGTTTAGCCTGCATTTACAAAATGCTGTTGCACTGTTTGTGAGTAAATATTTGTTTTAAATCATCTAACTAATTTTTTTTTTGAATTTTAATCAGAAAGGCAATCAATTTCCATATAGAAATATATAAAAACACATTGCAGTTTTAGCAAATATTTAATGACGGCAATCAGTTGTATTGTACGTAACCTTTTCCAATAATCAATCAGTCTTGCTTGATATATATATTTTTGACCGGTCTGACATTGAATATTTTTTACTTAAACGCTTTCTTTTTCAGGCTTGTATTTGCTTTGAGTATGGAAAGATTCTTAGAGAGGTTTTTTTAGAAATAACAATGATAAGAAAATGTGTTAATGCTAATAAAGTGTCAAAATGCGCATTATAGTTCATTTAGTATTGTTGCAATACTGTCGAGTAAACAGTGATGCATAAATAAATATGTAAGCTAGGTGTGAAGATCAAATTGCAGAACCTCTCACATGTAGGTTGTTGCCAAATTGATACCCAGCAAACCAATTGCCCTGAATCCGTAAAGAATTATGTGCAATCACTCGAATTCGGCACCTCTTTCGTTTAGATTTCAGTCCTAAAAATATATGGTAGGGTTAACATGAAAAAAAAAATGGTTTCCAGTTACATCCCATGAAGGGACAGGGGAGAGCTTCTCACAATCACTGAGCTGTGCACTTTCCAGTTTTCACTCACTGATTGGGACCTACAGTTTTACACCGATTCCGAACGGTATTTTGAGAAGCGTTTTCATGGCTAAATACTCGATAGTGTCGCCGTCACTATGCGAGGTGACCGTCGCCGAAAGAAATTTTAAGGTGGTCTGAGCAGGGATCGAACCCAGGATACCATTGCACCACCGACGGACGGGTTAACATGGCATCCGAAAAATGAGACTGTGGAACTGTAAAGTCTTTACTGACAAATATATCAGACTTATGTGGCCTCAAACAACCCAGACGGGTCAATGGCATTACGAAATGAGGATAACATGTTCCTCCAACCGGCTCGATCTTCATCTTTTCTCCTCCAGTTGGTAACATCAAGCTTGTCTTTCCAGTGAAGCCGTGTTCGTTCTATTTTTCGATGTCCTTCGATTACGTCTTCGAATACCTTTCGCATTGGTTCATTCTGATCCATTATACTGACACATGTCCTAGCTAGCGTTAACGCGCTATTTTGATACGCATAACTACGTCGAGGTCGGAATAAATTTTTCTCTCGAAGACTTCCCACTCCCAGTGATATCGCATGCGATATGAGCCAGGATTCTGCGCCACATGAGAGTCGGATACAATTGGATTTTCGTTTCTCGAGAGAGGGTCCTATCTCTGAAGTGCTTGCTTACCCCGAAATAACACCTGTTTGCAAGTACAATTCTCCGTTTGATTTCCAGGCTGACGTTATTGCTTCAGTTGGCGGCAGGTCCGAGGTAAATGAATTCGTGCATTACCTCAAAATTATAACGATTATCAACGTTAATCCTTTCATCCAATCGGGTGGATGTTCTGCCATTAATTCTGTCTTGTCCTAGTTTACCGCCAAATCCACTGTTGCTGATTCCTTCTCAATTCTCGAAAATACTGCAGTAATTTCTTGCAGATTTCGACCAATGATGTCTAAATCATCAGCATACGCGAGCAGCGTGTGACTTTTGCTGCTGATAGGTTTATTCATGTTGACTTCAGCTTTTCTCATTATGATCCTAATTAATATGTTGAAGAGATCGCATGATAGGGTTTCGCCCTGTCTGAGGATTCGTCTTGTACTAAATGGTTTGGTAAAATCTTTACAAATCTTCACTGAGGATTTCGTATCGTTCAGTGTCATTGTACAAAGGCGTGTTAGCTTCGCAGGAATACCAAGCTCCGACATACATATTGCACCCGTTCAACAATACTGTATTAACTCAAAATTTTTTTATTTTATCTTGTTGGCAAAAAACAATACATAACACTATCTGCAAACAATAAACAAATAAAAAGGTTATGTGGGCAATACAATAATTGATGGGGTTTCTAAATATTGCCTAACTTTTGTTAATGGAAAATTCCTTAAGTATTAAGAAAACAGTTTTTTGTCTCTCCTGAACCCTTTGAAGTTTTTGAGTTAATACAGTATTGTTGAACGGGTGCGATATGTAGCTTGGTACAGACGTATTTCCTTGGTATGTGCGTACCTGCCTCGACGGCCTAAACCCATAGTGCTCTAGACACTGGGTGGATACGATGCGTCTACCAACGGCCCCAGAAGTACCAATTTAGGCACCATGCATTTGGACATGGTGTCCCCCTTGGTTAGGAGCGGAGCCTACCTAAAACTGCTTCCGATCTATGGGTCACGGCACCCGGTTGCAATCCAACTCCACATCGAGCTTGCCCGCGATTTGGGTCCAAACCACAGCCACCACGTGTCTCCCCGAAGGGTCTCACCACAGTCAGAATGGAATCTACGGTTCCATGGGCGCCTGACTCCTGTTTTAACCGAATTAAGTGTGGTCAGACCTCGTAGACGAAACTACTACCAGTCGAACCCCAAATGGTGCGGGGACTGGTGACACCACACCACAAACATAAAAAAATTATACCTACAAACACACACACACAAATCACACACATCTCATCCTTGCACTCCAAACACGAGACGAGCAAACACACTAAACCTGTCAAACGTCCGCCCATCCATCAACTTCCTACTAACGTCCCGGTATACGTAACCCCCATAGCCTCCAAGTGTCTAATGTCGTCATAAAAATGACAGTCCGTTAGTAAATGCTTCCAGTGCTCCGGACCATTCCCACAGTCCGCAGTCTCCGTCAGGCATCTCTTATGCAAGAATGCATTAAGAGAGTTATGTCTCGTCAGTAAGTATCCCAGACTCAAGCCGAAGCTAAAGTCAGGTCTGTCCCGTACAAAAGTCACGTCCTGAATAAATGCGTACGTCACCCTACATTTGTCACTGTCAGTCCATCTTCTTTGCCACGCAGATATCAGATGCACCCTCCTTGCCCACAAGCTCATCTCTCTACAGACTCTCTTGGAGTCGGCACAAAATATTGGCCCACGACAGGTGGTCAAATGCGCCACGGAAATCTTTGAATATACCCACCACATACTTAGCAGATGTGTCTAACGTGGAGCCACGCATCCGGGCTATCGAAGGCAGCCTTATAATCTACAAAGAGGTGGTATGTGTCGATTTGTGTGGTTTGTTTTGAGGAGGCAGTCGATCCCATCGTCCTGTATGTGTTCCACACCCTCATCTATATTAAAGTCCCGTGGGACAAGTAAAGCTGAGAAGTGATCTCTTCATATTCCCAACATACTCAGCACATCTGCGACAAGTTTCCCGTCCTTATCACAAAAGGGGGGCCCTGATCTATAGCCGTTGGTTTGACTTTGTAATTTTCAGTAGAAATTACGTGTCTCATTCTTTTTTCTGTAAGAGTCAATTTGCTCCCTGTCGCGCTTTCTCCACAAACAGATGGGTTTCCTCTCATCTTTTCCTTATACACCTCTGTCGCAGCTCGCGTTGCAACTGACTGAAGCATTGCCATACGTGCAACATTCTTTTCATCATTTGCCATGCGACCCTCTTCGTCGTACCATGGTTTGTCTTTAAGCGGTTTTTCATAACCAAGTACGGTCTCTGCAGCAGTTTCCATAGAGTGGGAAATATCTGCGTGAGCTTGTCTGCATAGGCCGGGGATAGCTGTGGTAATTGCAGCTTTCCGATGTCCAGCTTTCTATATGTCTGGTTTTGTATGACTCGCTCTACTTAACCTTGAGCGAACCTTTGTTGAAACCACATAGTGATTCGAATCGATATTAGCTCCTCGAATCACACGTGCGCCAATTACACTAGTAAAGTGGCTTCCATTAATTACCAAGTGACCAATCTGGGGTTTCGTCTGTTGATCAGGGCATATCCAGTAGCATTGTGGATGTGTTAATGTTAACCATGTTTTTCGCACGGCAAAATTTGGCAGGCTCATTCCGTTATCGGCAGTGATGGCGTGTAAACTGAATTTACCGATGGTTGGTTCAAAAACATTTTCCCTGCCAATTTTAGCTTTTAAATCACCTAGAACAATCTTAATGCCATGACCAGGCCAGCGGTCGTTTGTTTCCTCTAGGCGGTCATAGAACATGTCCTTGTTGTCATCGTATTTTTCTTCCGTTGGGGAATTAGCGATATGTTAAAGTATTTCGCTTTTATGTGGACTGATACGTTCACTCACGGGGTTGAAACTTTAGACCAGATGTCGCAGTCTTTTGTCAACTACAAATCCGCAACAATTCATGTTTTTCTCGTGGCAGCTGTAGTGCGTGCCACAGTTCTTCTTCCTTGCACTGCTATCTCCTGGATACCAGGAATGTCAGCTTAGTAATTCTCGGGGACATCTGCCAGTTGGATAGTGACACCGGATTTGTATAGTGTTCGAACATTCCAAGTACGGATAAATCGTGTTCCTTATAACGTTTCCGGGGTTCGTCAAGGGTTTTTGTTTCTCATTCTCACTTCGTAGTTTCATTGTCAATGTAATGGAAGCAGAGGGCAAGCCCAGCCCATCATGGTTTTTGTATTTCACCTACTGCCAGGGTGATTATGTTTCTGCAAAATTTCTGGTCTAAAGCTCAGGGATTTTTCAATTTCTGACCACCGTAAATTTCTTCCGAAGGCGGTCATCTCGCATAGTGACGGCGACACTATCGAGTATTTATCCATGAAAAAGCTTCTCAACATACCGTTCGGAACCGGAGTAAAACTGTAAGTCCCAATTAGGGAGTATAAAACTAGAATGCGCAGAGCTCACTTGTTGTGAGAAACTCTCTCCGATTCTTTCATGGAGTGTAATGGAAAACCATTTATTTATTTATATTTTTGGAACACGTGGTCTCGGATGGAATTACACCTCTTGTTTTAAAAACAAGCTCTTCGAAGCTTGCTCTTTCACTACGCAAGCTTTTCAGCTTTTCATACCGTGCGGGTATCTTTTCTTCTCGTTAGAAAGTTGTCAATGTTCCAGAAAACTACCGACCAATTGTAGAGCATGACCAAATACCATCTCGTGAATTATCTCGAATTAGTATTCGACAGTATATCTTTCACAGAAACCGTTCTACAGGTGCTCTGATGGTTTTTCTTTCGGAACATTGGAGTCGCTTCGTATATATATATACTTACCTGTTGGCGACATTGAAAGAAGTATTCCTTTCCAGGAGAACCAGAAAGTTTTTCCGAAAAAACTCAGGCAATCCGCGTCCATCTCCGCAAAATGACACCAAACCCCTCCATACTTAGAGCCGGATTTGCGCCCAAAAAAACTGTTCATCACGGGACCACGTCCCGCCATATTGGCATAATATACGCCAGCTCTCCATCGAGCCTAACCAACTTCCGTATATCCCGCATCTTCTGGACAATCGACAGGTTTCGGGGACAGTCTTTAAAACCGGCCGTGTGACCCTCCAGTTACAATTAGCACACTTAACAATGTACCCAGTGTCAACACTTGTTGCACCAGTGAACGGAGTAGTTACCACAACTTCTTTAACATTTCCCTTTTGCCAGGAATATTGCGCTCTAGACGTACCTATGGCAAACTGCAAAACGTGTATTCGATGAATAAATTCATTGAGTGTTTTCGGATTGTTGTCTCCAATTTCCAAACCTAAGCCTGCAAAGGTATTTGCATTACCCGTCATAGTTGTAGGGGTATTATCATTCGAACGTGGTTGAAAATTAAAAAATAGAGTCTAAAATTAGAACTAACCTGGTTGTTTTCCTAATACTTGAACAATTTAGGCATTGGTAAACCCCCGAAGGCTTGAGCACGGCTGGAATATTAAAGGTGGCCTTATGGTCAATTTCGTGAATGGAGTTCTGAAGATCGGCGACGAGGAGTTTCATATGGAGAATAGAAGGAGGGTAAAGGAAATTCTTCGCGAAAATGATTTCCCGGCCAGAACGGTAAATGGCCTATTAGAACGGAATGGGCATACAGGACGATTTGTGGGACGAGGACAAGCTCAACCAGACGAAACCCCGCCGAAAATTTGCGAATCCCTGACTTATATACCTGGTTATTCCGAGAAACTAAGGCATTCCGATATCTATTACAAAATGTCATATGAGCTGGCGTTGAAATAACACAATACCCTGAGCAGGTTATTTAGCCGGGCAAAGTCCAAATTATTGAGAACCTGATTGGACCTTATCAGTGTGGTTTTAGACCAGGCAAGTCCCCGATTGACCAGATATTCACGCTACGCCAAATCCTGGAAAACACCCACGAAAAGCAAATCGATACATACCACCTTATTGTCGATTACAAAGTTACTTTCGATAGCCCCATACAGGGAAAACTGTACGAAGCTATGTCTGAACTTGGTATTCCGGCAAAACTGATCCGCCTCTGTACAATGACGCTGACCAACACCAAATCAGCAGTGAAAGTGGGGAAAGACCTCACTGAACCATTCTGTACCAAGCGATTACTTAGACAAGGCGACACACTTTCGTGCAATCTCTTCAACATCCTAATGGAGATAATAATGAGAAAGGCTGCAGTAAATACGAACAAGCCATATGTTGCTGGCGTATGCTGATGACATAGACATCATTGGGCGAAATTTGCGAGAGGTTACTGCAGTATTTTCAAGAATCGAAAAGGAATCAGCGAAGGTGGGTCTTGCTGTTAATGAGGGCAAGACAAAATTGATGGTGTCAACGACTAGAGAAGCCTCTCGACTTGGTCCGCACTTGAACGTTGACAACCGATTTAATTTTGAAGTGGTAGATGAATTTGTCTACCTTGGATCCGCCGTGAACAAGGACAACAACATTAGCCTGGACATAGATAGGAGAATTGTGCTTGCAAATAGATGTTATTTTGGGCTCAGCAAGCAGTTTAGGAACAAAACCCTCTCTCGACGGACAAAAGTCCAGATATATCAAACTCTCATTTTACCTGTCTTGGCATATGGCTCCGAAACTTGGGTCATATCGCAAGCGGATGAAAAACACCTGGCAGTTTTCGAGAGAAAAATTCTCCGTAATATATATGGTCCTGTTAGAGACATCGGCAAGTACCGACGTCGCTGGAACGCAGAGCTATATAATCTATATTCTGACGTGGACATAGTTGTGCGAATCAAATTAGGCCAATTGCGTTGGCTAGGCCATGTTATCATAGTGGATGAAGATGAGCCAGCGCGAAAGGTTTTCGATAGCGTACCCGATGGAAGCAGGGAAAGAGGACGACCGAGACTCCGCTGGAAAGACCAGGCAGAAGAATCCCTCCGTATCCTTAGTGTTACCAACTGGCGAGAAAAGGTGAAGGATAGAGCCAGTTGGAAGAATATGTTGAAATTTGTTTAATTTGTTTGTTTAATTAATATGTGTAAGACGTCTAACCTCTTGATGTTGTAAAATAGTCAATAAAAGTAAAAGTGACGGAAGGGGACAAGTCTAATATTTGTATATCGGATAAAATGCAATGGGTACAAGACTGACGTATGCCAAAAGGTATACGTTGGCACCACGATGACGAAATTGAAGACAAGACTGTCTTCCCACCAATCAGATTTAAGGGCTTCCTGCAGACCTATGGAACGGGAAACGGCATTAGCGGCCCACTGTGCTGCGACGGGTCATAATCCTAACTTTGACGACGTTGACATTTTAGCGGAGAAGACCAATTAATCACGACGATTTTCTCTCGAAATGCTGCACATAATTAACGTTCCCTCAGAGAAAAGACTCAATTACAAGTCCCACACTGACGGATGGGACTGACGATAGACAAAAGTTGACGAAAGCTCCCAGCTGCGAAAGTCATGACCTGGAAGGCCTGAAATCATGACCAAACAGGCCTTCTTTAAAATGCGGAAGGCCTTCCCTACACATTACCTCCTCCTTTCTTTTTAACATTGCGTGAGATTGGGAGGCAAGGCCTTCCATCCCTCTCTACTAGAAGGCCTTATGAAGGCCTGCAAAAAGAGTAGTTTTAGAAGGACTTACGTAAATATAAAAAAATATATACGGAAATTAGCTTCATATTTCAGTTTTATACTTTAACCAAATGTAATTCTTATAAATGATTTTTTTTAAATTCTGCAGCCACAAGAATCGAACACACGACCTTAGAACTTACAATCGGACACTTTATCTACTGGGCTATCGGATGTTATGATTTTGCAACGACGAATTGCGAACGTGTGGAAAGACAGGGTTTCATGAACAACAGCGTATTCTTGCATTCTTTTAACAGGCCTGTGGAAGCCTTATAAAATCATGCATTTCGCATTATTAAAGTAGGCATTACCAAAGAATGATTCCGCATGCCTTATTCGTGGAAGGCCTCGTAAATTCCGCCGCTGGGCTTGTACACCGTACGAGTAATTTGTTTCTGTGTTTTTTTTTTGTGATTTATAATACATGCAATTATTGGCAATCGTTTTGTGATCAATATGTTATTAATGTTAATATTTTTGTATATAGAACCCTGAGGATGATTAGCGATGCTAATCGAAATATTGGTAACATTTAATAAATCTTAAAAAAACAGGCGAACCCGCTGGTAACCAATTAAACACAAATAAACTAAAATTTTAAGCAAACTGCGTCATTTTGCTTGTGTTTGACAGTCATTGAAAGCAGACAACCCCGTGAATTTCGACGAAAAGCAAAAAGGGCATTTCTTGTGCTCATCACGCATTATCTTTTAGGTTTCATCGAAACCAAGGAAAGGCTAGATAAATACCATTGGGACTCTGCCCGATCAATTTCAATGGTTAAAAAGGGGTTTACTGAATTCCACATACCAGCAAACGTTCAGGTCGTCCAAAAGAGGCAGCCACGCCAGAAATAGTCGATAAAATCCATGAAATGATATTGAGCGGTCGGAGAATGATAGTGCGTGAAGTGGATGTAGACATCTCATGCGAGCAGGTACTACGCATTTTACATGAATATTTGGACACGTAAAAGCTATCCGCGCGATGGGTGCCTCGATTACTCACACTCGACCGTGCGATCACTTCAAAGGAGTGTTTTGCGATGTTCAACCTCAAGACGAAGAAGTTTTTGCGCCGTTTCATAATCGTGGATGAAACATGGAAACACTCAAAGCAGTGGAGTTTTCCGGATGATCGTGTATCACAGAAGGCCAAGATGGGTTTGGGATTAGACGTTGGTTTGAAGCAAAATCGACCGCATTTGGCTCTTCCACCACGACAATGCACTGGCGCACAGGTGTGTAGTCGCCAATACAAAACTCCTTAAATTGGGCTACGTATGGCAATCTCATTCCCCATATTCTTGGGATTTATTCAAAAAGTCACAGAGTTATCAAACTGCACTCGCAATCTGACAGAAATCGGTTCCGAATTCCGAAAGTTGTAACAAACTTTTTACGATTTCGGAATATTTCGTTTGATTACAAATGAAGATCAATAGCCATGTATGAATGAACAAGAAAAAAACTTGTAAAACACAGAGCCCTTTACCCACAATCTAAGAATTTGGGAAATAAAAAGTCCCTAGAGCCAGCTCAGGTATTCGCAATGACAAATTGAAACGAATCTACAGGAACTGTCTAAAGACATCAGACAACGAACAGAATTGTCTGACATCTGACAACATCTGGAAATTAGGTTTACTGGGTGTGTAAGAGTAGCTTAAGCCAATATTACACTATCAGATCAAATGAAACGAGTTGCAAAAAAAAAAATTTCTTGGCCATATAATTTTCCATTTTTGAAGGTATTGAGCCGAAGTTTTTATTAAAAATAGTCATATTCTTCACGATGTACAGTGGTGCTGATTGGAAAATACACGGTAATAATATCACAATTATTGTTCTGATGATTTTGGAATGTACTAGACATTTGTAGACGAAAAGTCAGGCTTTCGGAATATTGCATTCAACACATAAACACAATCAAGAATTTTTTGTTTATCTAAAGAAAAATGTCAGAAAAATCAGGCAGGCAACATTATTAGTTATTCGTAGATTCGAATGTATTTAAAGTTCTTTAAATTCAACAGTGTACCTAGACTAATATAGTCCGAATGGTATTGGTTCAAAAATTTTCCGGTTTCTTTTCAGGCAATTTCAAGACGGGGTGAATTTAAATATTAGTTTTTAAAATTGAATATACCAATGTTGCAAATATTACAAATTATGACGACTTTATAAATTAAAGTATTTTATTAACTCCATGTCTCAATCCATTTAGGCCCAATTTTTTACTTCGCAATAAACAGAATTTAGTTTTTCAGGTAAAAATTAAATTCAACTTAAATCGTTAACCTTGTACATTTAAATTCTATTTAACCAGAAGCCACCATATGATTTTGACATTTTGTTTTCTCTTCTGAATGTCCAACATACACAGGTTTTGAAATAGCATGCTAAAACTTATGAATAAAATGTTGAACAATAATAGAATGGTGAAAATTAGAACCAGAAATGTGTTCTATTCAGTCCAACCATATCACGTTGACCGCACATAACACAAACAAACTCAAAACTATTTTCATATTCGTGGTAATGCTGAGTATTTACAGATGTTTTTCTGACAAATGTCGATATTTGCATTTGGCATTTCATGATGTTGCCATATCTATAAGTCAACGAAATGGTTGATTTAATTAATTTAGCACTTAAAAACGCAGTTCTGATTTAAAGTCTTATTTAAAGTTAATCGCAATTAACTAATTGCGTATTTAATTACCAAGTCAAAAACTGGGCCTCGTTTCATATTTCATTAATATATCAAATAAAAGTGTCACTAATGCCTCCTGCGTCCTACCAGCACAATTCAGATATTTTTTCAATTATATGATACATCGTATTTTCCAGGGGTCGGCAAACTATGGCTTTTCAATTTGGCCCTCAAGTTCATTTCCTTTTCGCATTGTAGTAATTTAGAGCATTTTTAATACGAAATCTTCCCACTGTCAATTTAAATAAATAAATAAATGGTTTCCCATTACATCCCATGAAGGGACCGGGGAGAACTTCTCATAATTACTGAGCTGTGCGCTTTCCAGTTTTCACTCACTGATTGGGACCTACAGTTTTACACCGATTCCGGACGGTATTTTGAGAAGCTTTTTCATGGCTATATACTCGATAGTGTCGCCGTCACTATGCGAGGTGACCGCCGCCGAAAGAATTTGAAGGTGGTCAGAGCAGGGATCGAACCCAGGATCTCATGTACAAGAGGCGCTAGCACTAACCATTGCACCACCAACGGCCAAAAATATACTACTTTTTATTTGCCACGAATAGAACGAGACCTTCAATATGAAAAGGTCTACATACTCGTATCACTATTCATTCATAAGAGGTATCAGTCGAGAAGTGGAAAAAATATTTTCGTATAAAAAATGGTTACATTTACATAATTGCTTATAATGAAACCTTTTTATATGGAAGAACTATTTTTCCACCTTTGGCCTTGTAGCTGTTAAGCATAATCCGTGATTTATAGTCCCTTTTATATTGAAAACCTCGTTATATTTGTCAATCAGTGAGTGTAAAAAATATGAAGTGCACACCTCATTGGTTGTGAAGAACTCTTCCAAATCCCTTCATGGGATGTGGAGGGAAACAATTGTTTTTTTTTATGTAGAATTTTTGTACCTTTGTGCACACTTCTTGTACGTTTGTGTCCACCTTTTGTACTATTGCGTTATGCGACGTGTTACCTCCACTCTATTTAAATATATGTTCTTTATTTATATAAATAAAATATAACAATAGCTCTGTTCGAGTACTCGAAAATTTGTTCAAATTTTTACTGGATCATGTTCGTTTACTCCAAAAGTTCAGTAAATGAGAGCCAGAGAGCGATAATTTTGACAGTTTGACGTTACAGAACTTGCAAATTTTGGTTCGAGAAATTTTAGCCAACAAAAATTTGCAAGATAAAACAGCTGTGTGAAAACCGCTGTTTTATGTATACAAAGAAAAATCCAAAATAAATTGACAACGGACGAAAAAAATGCAAGTGATTATTTTATTTAAAATATCACTGAAATTTAGAAAGAAAATGGAAAGCAATAATATGTAGCACCATTCAGCAAATTCTGGTGAACCGACGATGTCATAATTGGACTACTATGGCAGTGTATCTGTAATGTAACTACAAGCCAAAATGTGTGTAGCAAAGGATAAAATTACATCAGCTGTTTCTTTGCAATTTTTTACTGAAAGGTGTTCGCGTACTTTTTGTGCAAATTTTCATAAAGAGAGTAAAATCGTTCTTTCTCTCTCAAAAGTAAATTCTTGCAAATTTTTACTGGGAAAGTAAACGAACAAAGCTAATATAAAACAATATTACAATACAAGTTCACGAAGAACATGGGGCGTCAACCATCAACCATTCTCTCCATCGATTGATGTCTGTGGCAAGTGATTTATAAGAAATTTGGTTTCATGATAGTCGAGATAGTTTGTATTATTTTTCTGAAGTTGGGCGCCTAAGTATATGGCAGATCCAAGTCCGCTTTCTTCCACGTAATAAAGGGGTTTTCAATAAGAGCGCTACAAAAGTTTTTTTTTAAATAAAACAAAACCGGTTTTAGATACCAATGAAATTCTTTATTCCTGTGGAAGTACGTTCGATGCCATTATGTATGGAACTCGATTTCTTTTGCATGGCCATCACGGGCACGCTTGCAGAAGTCCAGACGCTGAACCCAATTTTCGACGGTTTTCAAGCATAAATCGGCCGATACTGCTGCAATTTCACGTTCGATATTCGTACGAAGTTCATCAATAGTCGCTGGCTTGTTGGCATAGACCATAGACTTGACGTAGCCCCACGGGAAATAATCTAACGGCGTCAAATCGCACGACCGAGGCGGCCAATCGACTGGGCCATTTCGTGAGATAACACGTTCACCAAACTTGGTTTCCAATAAATTGATTGTGGCATTCGCTGTGTGGCTCGTGGCGCCGTCCAGTTGGAACCACATGTCCTCCAAGTCCATATTATCCAATTGGGGCCAAAAATATTCGGTTATCATTGAACGGTAGCGATTCGCGATACGGCCCAATGACGCCGCCGGTCCATAAACCGCACCAGTCGTTCGGGATGCAATGATGACTCATGGATTACGTGTGGATTGCTGTCTGACCAATAACGCATATTATGCTTATTGACGAAGCCATTCATAGCGCTCTTAAAGTTGAGGCCACTGACTCCAAATTTCGGTAGTAAATTTTAATAATTTCGACTCGTTGTTGGCTCGTATATCTTTCCATGATGAAATGGCAAACCTTACTGAAGATAAATGTCAAAAGAGCGGGGAAAAATATGGCGTCGTTTGCTGTCCCTATCGATGTACTTTTGTAGCGTCTCTGTTGAAAAATCCTTTATATCCAATTCAATAGGACTGTTGCATATATGTTGCCAGAGTACTTCATTAGAAATTGTCTTGGGCCAGTAGATACGGAGTATTTATCTCAGACAACAATTGATAAACGTTTGGACCTACCTTCTTCATTGTCAGCTTCGCCAAGTTCCAAGTCGTACAACCGTACAGACTTCACACTGCAATTGAATATTCGCAATTTCGTATTTTCCGATATCCTCTGATTTTGTGCAGTTTTAGGAATGTTATATGATCCTTATTTCTGACCTACATCTGACGCGGAGTCACCATCCTCGGTAATCTTGCATTCTAAATAGTAGATTGAATCCGCATCTCAATCTATTTACGTCACATAAAAGGTTGCCCACCTCGAAAAAAAGTTTCACTTCAAAAACATCAACAATCTCAACCTTCCTTCAACCTTTAACCAGTCAGCGGTAATAATTTTTAATTTTTTGATCCACATCGATGTATTTTAAAAGATCTTGTAAAATGCGAATATCTATAATGCGAAAAGTATTAAAATGTTTTATACGCATTATGAACAAATGCGTCAAAATAGTTAAAAAAAAAACATCAAATTTTCCAGTGTTGAATTATGACAGTTCATGTGACGATTTAGTCACGACTGCGTTGTATGTGATTCAGAGATCCAACCGGAAGTTTGTTTCTCATCGCAGGTGACCGCTTCTACGTTTTATGTGATTAAAAAATTGAAAAATTATGTGAAAATGATAAGAACCTTATTTGCTTTATTCCCCCCAGCGATATTTTGTCAATTACTTACATTTAGACACAACGACCGAATTTTACAGTGCACACAGGGTGTTCCAAATCTTTATACAAATAATAATGTAACGAATGTGAAGCATACCTTTAGGGTGACGGGATGAATTGAACGAGACAGATGAAACACATTCGACCTTAACGTCAGTTTCCAGGGAACGAATCACAAGTGAAGGCCAACGTATTCACGGATAATGAAATAAAAATGTAAATTGTATATCACTTTGCGCCGGCGTTATAGTTGTTTAAACCGTTGTTGCCCAATCGCCAGTTTTTTCATTTCTATATGAAGATTCAAATGAAATAAATAAATTGCGTTCAATTTCAAACAAAGTCACATTTCTTTTGTGTTCGTTTGGAGAGCGAGATTTAAGTTGAGTTGTCCCAGCCCACTTGAGATTCAGTTTGGGAGAATATACTGAGTGTCCACACAGAGTTTCTAGTGAAAAATATATTGGGAATCATATTTTGCCCGAAATCCATTGTGGGACGACACTCGAAAAATGATATAAAAAATGCGAAACTAGTGAAAATATAAGAATGCGTAAAATTAAAAAAACGACGTAAAATCCAAAAAACGACTCCACCTAAGGACACATATGCACAGGCAAGTGTGGGTACTCAAATGAAAGGTATTCTTACGAACTCAATATTACTTTTGTGGTGCGACATCTGTGGCCCAGATGGGGGCCTTGAGAATCGCAAAACTGAACTAAGTGTGGGTACTCAAATTAAAGGGAATAATGAACCCTTTAGTGAATAATAGTTATGTTTTAAAGAAAAAGGCTATTATTTAGCGAAGTCATTTTATTGAAACATGTGAAGAATGGTTCAAAATGGTAAAAAATTTGAAAAAAAAAACCATGTTAAAATTTAGCGAAAATGAATCCCGTCGTTAAGTATTCACTTAGTGCTTCATACAAAAGAAGCGAATATTTAAGCTAGCGGTGTAACCAAAACACGCTTAATGAACGAGTAATAACCCATGAAACCGGTGTAAAGCTGTAGGTCCCAATCAGTGAGTGACAACTTGAAAGCGAGTAGCTCAGTGACTGTGAGAAGCTCTCCGCTATCCGTTCATGGGATGTTATGGGAAAATATTTATTTTTTTTAATGAAATTCTTAATTGCTTGCAGTTTGTAGAACTTACAAACCATTTTTTTTGAAATCCATAAACAACGCACAAGTTTTATTACACAAACCTTCCCAGACAAGAAAATCCCTAAAACTGACCGAAGGGCGCCACGCTATAAGCTTTATTAAACAAATTGACTATTTCGAAGCAACAAATCATTATTAAAATGTATTAAAATTGCTTTTGTAGTGTAGGGAAAAACATCGACAAATAATACAAATGCTGAAATTTTTACAGTACCAGCTCGTAACTGGCGCAGGCTAAAATCATCGAGGTATGCTCAGAGGTTTCTAAATCTAAGAAGATTAACATTTTCATATGAGCATACTTCTTCATCAACATTGTATGAATATATTGCTACCGCACACGCTCCATCGCTAAAACAAGGATTCATGGATGCAGAAATTATCGACAGACCAAATACCCTTGGACGACAAATCAGTACTACAATTATTAATTAAAGCATTTGTTGCAATTTGTTTTTACCAGTCCTTCCAAGTCTGCCCAAACCTGAAAAAATGCAAAATTAATCCTTTTTTAATCAGCCCTATTACGAATGTCGTTCTCGTACTTCGACTACGACAGTTTTGTAAAAGATTAAAGATAACACGCCAAGTTTGTCTTTAATCTTTTTCAAAACTGTCGTAGTCGAAATACGAGAACGACATTCGTAATAAGGCTGAATATTAATCAAATTTTTTCTTTACTCTGCTGATGTTTTTATAGGAGGTCCTTTAACCTTTAACTATTGTTTCTCTGGTTGATCAATGTCAGTTTTATTTGTCTCGTGAATGGGGAAACCTCGGGCAAGATTTGCATTTTGCTTCATTACTAATCATTTCAGTCTGTTGCACTGTTCTAGACTTTTTTGTGCTATGCAATAAAAATAAATAATATTTTGTACAAATAATTTGTCGTACTTGCCAAATTCCATCCCTTTTATTATTTTCAGTCCCTGGCCAAACGTTGGGAAAATCGCCACGTTCAGTTTTGGCAGTTCAAGTGGCGAAACAATCCCGGCTGCGCTTTATGAAATATGCAAGAACGCACGCGTTCACTTAACTAAACGCATATAAAGGGTTTTTCAACAGAGACGCTACAAAAGTAAATCGATAGGGACGGCAAACGACGCCATATTTTTTCCCACTCTTTTGACATTTCTCTTCAGTAAGGTTTGCCATTTCATCATGGAAAGATATACGAGCCAACAACGAGTCGAAATTATTAAAATTTGGAGTCAGTGGCCTCAACTTTAAGAGGCCTCAACAATCAGCGATGAGGCTCATTTCGGGCTGAGAACTAAGGATCATATTACATTCCTAAAACTGCACAAAATCTGGCGCAATCAGAGGATATCGGAAAATACGAAATTGCGAATATTCAATTGCAGTGTGAAGTCTGTACGGTTGTACGACTTGGAACTTGGCGAAGCTGACAATGAAGAAGGTAGGTCCAAACGTTTATCAATTGTTGTCTAAGATAAATACTCCGTATCTACTGGCCCAAGACAATTTCTATTGAAGTACTCTGGCAACATATATGGGCTATTCTCTAATGTCGAATGCTACATTCGTACGCATTCAAAGTGGAAAAAACATATGACAAAAAAATTATTTAATATTTTTCAAAGTCGAATCTTAAAGCTCGTGATTAGCACTGTGAGTGGTAATAAGGTTGATTTTGACAAATTTTTAGTATTCAAGATAATTACAAAAAACCACGCCAGTCGAACGCTACAAAAACAGAAGTCGTTTTCAGGATAGACAAATCAAGTACTAATTTCAGCGAAACCTAAAGGGATATTTTAATGAAACTAATTTTAGAATGTTATTCACTTATATATATATTAGTAATGCTTTTTATTTTATACAAAAATATTAAGTATTTTTTTTTATCTAAGCTCAATCCCAGTCGAACGCTACATGTCGAATGCTACATTTTGGGACAGAAAATAGTTTTTACCGTAACTCCCCCTAGAAATGTTTGCCTTAGTTGTTAAAATGCATAGTTAATGACACTGTAGAACATGTATACATATGTATATACTAGATTTATTTATTTACACAACAAAACTTATTATCTGCACAAAATATATTTAATAACGAAAAACAAAATTATATTCATCTTATGTGTACAGAACAAAGAACAAAAACTATTTTAACTCTAAATGGTATTACCAATATTAAAAAAAAAATTTTTTATTGGCATATGCAGTGCTACCTGCTTGTACCGTACTTTTGTATTTGTGATTCATCCTTCTTTAAACTTTCTCTCCATCGTTTGCAGCTGGCTTTATTTTTCTCGCCGCAGTTTTTACTCATCTACATTCAAAAATTATGTTTTGTATTTACAAATAGAAATACAAATATTATAGAAAAAAATAATTATTTAGAATTTATACATTTTACCTTCAGGATGTCGAATGCTACAAACTTTGAATGACTCTAGAAAGCAAATCACTAATTATGTTCTAATAATTTTTTCTGTATTTAATTGCCAATAAAAAAAACTGTTTGCAACTAGTTTCTGATGTTCACTAAACAAAAACCTTCGACTCACTGAAAACAAATGTTCTTTTTCAATGTCGAATGCTACATTGAAATGAAGGGTAAAGCAAAGCAAAAATTTACAGTAATTGACAATCGCATCGTCCCTTTCACACTTCTGTCCAATTCTTGGAATATCAACAGAGATTTTTAAAAGCAAATGTCATTGCATAATGTCTCTCATTGAGATCATTAACCAAAACAAAATATGCAATAAAAATGTTTAAAACAGATCTTTTGTACTTATTACACTTTGGAGTCGAATATTTCATACCGCTTTTTACAAAATTGAAAAAATTTTTTAAATTAGTTAAATTTGATAGATTGACAATAAAAATATATTAACACAACATACTTCTATAGACTTTCAATTTTTTCGCCACGGTTGACATTTCTGGAGAAATGCCCATATGCAACAGTCCTATTGAATTGGATATAAAGGATTTTTCAACAGAGACGCTACAAAAGTAAATCGATAGGGACAGCAAACGACGCCATATTTTTCCCCGCTCTTTTGACATTTCTCTTCAGTAAGGTTTGCCATTTCATCATGGAAAGATATACGATTAAAATTTACTACCGAAATTTGGAGTCAGTGGCCTCAACTTTAAGAGCGCTATCTTCAGTGATGAGGCTCATTTCTGGCTGAATGGCTTCGTCAATAAGCAAAATATGCGTTATTGGTGAGACAGCAATCCACACGTAATCCATGAGTCATCATTGCATCCCGAATGACTGGTGCGGTTTATGTGCCGGCGGCGTCATTGGGCCGTACTTCTTCCGGGATGATCAAGACCGGCACATTACTGTGAATGCGAATCGCTACCGTTCAATGATAACCGAATATTTTTGGCCCCAATGGGATAATATGGACTTGGAGGACATGTGGTTCCAACAGTACGGCCAAGAGTAATGTGTAAAGGCCACACAGCGAATGCCACAATCAATTTATTGGAAACCAAGTTTGGTGAACGTGTTATCTCACGAAATGGCCCAGTCGATTTGCCGCCTCGGTCGTGCGATTTGACGCCGTTAGATTATTTCCTGTGGGGCTACGTCAAGTCTATGGTCTATGCCAACAAGCCAGCGACGATTGATGAACTTCGTACGAATATCGAACGTGAAATTGCAGCAGTATCGGCCGATTTATGCTTGAAAACCGTCGAAAATTGGGTTCAGCGTCTGGACTTCTGCAAGCGTGCCCGTGGTGGCCATGCAAAAGAAATCGAGTTCCATACATAATGGCATGGAACGTACTTTCACAAGAATAAAGAATTTCATTGGTATCTAAAACCGGTTTTGTTTTATTTAAAAAAACTTTTGTAGCGCTCTTGTTGAAAACCCCCTTAGATGCAGCGGTAACATACGTGATATAAAAAACAGTTATTTTGGGGAAAGTGATGTGTTGCGTCGACGGCCAAGAGTAATGTGTAAAGGCCGCTTCCACACCATAAATGCGGCAAATTAATTGTATGAAAATTATAATATCTAGTTTAATTTGAATTACCTCATATCGGGCAGTTTCGTTTTTCAAATATTTTATACTTATGTACAGGTTCATGAATTTGAAGCGCTACGAGACAACTCCTATCGAACCAATTACTTTAAAAACTGAATTGCCAGTATTCAAACAAATTCAAAATAATTAAATTAGTCCCATACTTCATTACAATTGGCATCCGATTCCACAACCTGAGCCTGAGCAAATGGAAATTAAACATTTTTTAATTGGCATTGCAAACAATGGTAATTCTTTTGCATTTGCATTAGATAAAATAATGCAAATTAAAATCAAATACAAATTAAAAAAATCCCAACACTGCTACACATTCTCCATGTGTAATGGCTTTCTCGCATATGCATGCACACACATTTGGGACGCACTATTCAAACAAAACTACGCGCAGTTTATCCATAGATTAATACTTATAGTAGATCTACTAGTTCTCCCACCAAATTTATGACATTTGGCCTGGTGTGATATTTACGTTTGATGTTGAAAAGAATTGCTTTACTAATACCAGATAGAGGCAATGGTTCAAAACAATGAACAAAATAACAACAACGGCATTTCGTTTTGTGTGTTAAAATTATTGTGTTAAATACAACACAAATGTATGCTAACAATAACAGTCAATAAAAAAGTTTAAAACACATTTAAATTTCACAGTTTTTCACCAAAATGGCATGAAAAATTAAAGCAAGAAGTTATTGTAATTCCACCTGGTGTATATCACTTTTCGTCAAACATCTCTCTATCACACCGACCGCATCACGAAGAGTGTGAAAGGAAACGTTAGATGAGCCAAATATTCTCTCTAGTCTGAGATTACTCTATGAGTTTATCCCACTCATATTTAAGGAAAAGCCATCAATGCATTAAATCGAAATAAATTGGCAACACTTAACGCAGATGTCAAAAGATACATGCATGGTGTGAAAACATGAGTACAACATAGTAGAGAAGTTTATTCGCTCATCTGACGTTTCATTTCACTCTCTTCATCATGGATTTGTGTAAATGAGAGATGATGGACGAAACCAGGTGGAGTTACAAGAACAGTTGACTCAACCTTTTCATGTTGTTTAGGTATAGAACTGTGAAATTTAAATGTATTTTGTTACTTTTTTGTTAACTTATATTGTTGGTATACATTAGTGTTGTATTTGACACAACTATTTTACCACATAAACACGAAATTCTGTTGATTTTGTCTTGCTAGGTGTTTTGTACTAATGCCTCTATCTGGTATTATTGAACCCATGCTTTTCACCATCCAACGTTTACATGCAACCATACCTATGAAGTTAAAATTATTGAGAGAATAAACTTTTCTACCATGTTTTACTCTATTTGTGAAACATGGAGCATCTCTACTACTATCAGCTTTGGCATGGATCCCCCTTAACTAAGGTAACGGAATGTACTTCACATAGTTCATCCCAGAGACTATTAAATTAAACTAGTTCTTCGCGAACTACACATCTCTAATGACCTATATACCGACATCGGCCGAGTTAAGCGAATCAAAATAGAGCGATTATTAACTAGGATATGTCAGTAGAATGAATAATAGGTGAACTATATTGAACAATATGTACGTGAAGGAACGACCAAAAAATCCCAGTGGATAAATTTCTACAAAAGACTGGAGTGACTAATTAGAGACAAATTGCTGAAAACCAAACTGAATGGAAACAAAAGTCCATTAAAGTAAAATAAAAGTGAACAGAACGGAGCTTATGTAAATGTTACACTATCAGATCAAATGGAACGATTTGCGGAGAGGAAAGTAGAATGAAGCGCTCTTTAACTTGAGAGAAATTGTATACTCATTTTATTTTAGATTTACACTATCAGTTTTGGAGAATGCAAAATAGAGAAAAAATTGTGAAAAGAGGTGAAACGTTTGAAAAATGCTGCGAAAGAAAAGTGTTAATTCATATTTTCTTTGTAATGCAAAACTGCTCGCATTATTTTTGGAGGGAAATCAAAAAATTAGAGAAATCTAATAGACATGTTAATGTTTTTATGAAAATCGATTTGTTCATGTTTCATTATACGATTCCGCTCTCCGCGAATACAAATTTTGACATATCCAACGATTACTCTAGTAGTAGTAGCGTAACATCCGTTTCGGATCCGTAACATCATTCACAAAGGAATCAGAATTGAATTGTTTTTCTTTTTGTTTTTTACTTTTATATTTTAATTTTAAATGAACTGACTGAATTGTTTTTGGTTATTTACTTTTATTTTGTATGAAATGTCTGTAAATTTATATAATAATAATAAAAACAAAAAATGTTAACTAACAATTTATTCCAATATTAATTCCATTTTATTAAAAAAAACGGATCCGCATTGGACTCCGTTTTATTAAAACGGATCCGAATATGAAGTCCGCCACGGATTCCGCTTTTGAGAGGAATTTCTCCCGCTTGCGGATCCGAAACGGATTCCGCTACGGATACGTTTTATTACTACGAGGTTGAATTTTATGTTTCGGGATTAGAGAACAAAAGCAAATATTAATCATCGAAAATCACTTTATTGTTTTTCAAAATATTCCCCATGAAGATTTATACACTTTTGTATGCGTTTGAACCAATTGTCGAAACACTTTCGCCACTCTGATTGAGGTATCTCCAAAACATGCATTCTGAATGCAGCAACCGTTTCTTCAGGTGTCGAAAAACGTTGACCTCTCAGTTTGTTTTTTACGTACGGGAATAAAAAGAAGACGTTCGGTGCCAAGTCAGGACTGTACGGCGGATGACCCTTCAAATCGATGTTTTGGGTGCTCAAAAATGCTGTTGTTTCAGCCGATGTGTGAGAGCTCGCATTGTCGAGGTGAAGAGTGATCCGTCTTCGGCGGTTGGTTTTCCTGATTTCTTGGAAGACAACTGGCAAACAAAGGGTTGTGTACCATTAAGAAATCACTGTTCTGCGTTGTTCTAGTGGTACGGTTGCGACATGTCCGATTTTTCCGAAAAAACAGGCGACCATTTGCTTGGAAGTGCTTCGGGATCGAACAACTTTCGTTGGATTTGGCTCATCTTGAAACACCCATACAGTTGACTGCTGTTTACTTTCGGGCTCATACGGGTAAATCCAGGATTCATCACCTGTCACGATGTCATAGACGTGTTTCGAAGCACCACGATCGTATTTTTGGAGCATTTCTGTCGACCAATCGACACGAGCCTTTTTTTGAGCGATTGACAAATTGTGTGGGATCCAACGCGAACAAATTTTTTTGACAGTCAAATGTTTATGCAATATTGAATGTATACTAGTCCCACTAATGCCTAAGGTTGTCTCAATCTCACGATAGGTCACATGACGATCTTGCAAAATCAGTTCGCGCACAGCATCAATGGTTTTCGGAACAACAGATGATTTTGGACGACCTTCACGAAGTTCGTCTGGGAGTGAACTACGACCACGATTGAATTCATCATACCATCGATAAACACTGGTCCTTAATGGAGCTTCATCGCCAAAAATTGAATTAAGTTCATCCATGCACTGTTGCTGAGTTAATCCACGTCGAAAGTTATAAAAAATAATCGCACGAAAATGTTCACGATTTAATTCCATTTTTGGTCCGAGACGAATCTTTTAAGTTACTGTTTACAGTATGTGAAAAAGTTCTGAGTACGCATAACCTCAAAAATGTCCAACTTGACGATAAAGCTGTCAGTTGCCAGATTGCAACACTAGGGTTGCCAAATCCCGTAACATAAAATTTAACCCTCGTCGTTCCCGCAACGGATCCTAGTATGATGTCAGTAACGGATCCGAAACACGGACATAAAATTCGATTTAGGATAAGCTTTTTTTTGAGAGGAATTTCTCCCGCTTCGCTGGCCCAACGGATCCGTAACGCAGAGAAAGTACGAAGAAGTGGATCCGTTTGGTACATTGGGATGGGATTAGTACCAACGTTGACAATTGAAAGACACCAATAAAATAAATAAATAATGCAATTTCTGACAGCGAAATTAACAAAAATCGAATAGATGTATCCATTAAAAGTAGTTTAGTTTTTTTTACATATCACACCCGAATTGCAAAAGAGTCATAACTCAAAATTTTTTGCTGAAAACCTATGAAGCCCGTGGGAATATTCGCTGAGACAGAAATGGAGTAAAACTCTCATCCATTTGAAAGCAATCGTATGATCATTCTGCTTTCGATGCACACTATTAGTTTTGGAGAATTCAAAAACATCTGTCTGCAAAGTCACAAATAAAATGCAACAGTTTTGAAATAAAAAATAGAATAGAGAAATAGGAAAATTGGAAACAAAGATTAAGCATTTAATAAAAGTGACAAAATAAGTTTTTGCGCCGTTTTATTTGTTTTGGTTAGTTTCCGTCAAAAATGCAACCCTGATAGCATCATTTTTTGAGGAGTCAAAAAATGAGAGAAATTTAACATGTCAAAATTTTTTCTACAAATCGTTCTCCTCAAGTTTATACTATTCCGTCCGCTCTCATCAAATGACGAATTTGACATATCCAACGATTTCCCTAGTAGTCTAACACGACTCATTTCTATCCGCTGTAAAAATTGATGGTTATTTTCTCTTCCATTTCGTCTAAAAAATAATTAACAAATCCAGTTGTTTGCCTCTGCTGAAATGTTGCTAAATTTTGAGATATGACTCTTTTGTAGTTAGGTGCGATATGTTGTGTCCATTGGTGGTACAATGATACTGTGTGTGGTTCTTGTAAATAATAACGTGGGTACGATCCCTGCTCTGACCACATTACATTTTTTTCGACGGCTATCACCTCGCTTAGTGGTGGCGATACTATTCATTAAATATCACATCAAAATGTCGTTCGGAACCGGACCACAGCTGTAGGTCTCAATCAGTGAGTGTTATACGGCATTGCCACCGACCAAGATTAACGCATTTGGAAGGTTAACTCCGTTAACCTAGAAGATTACTCATACACCTTTAATTTGTAAAATCTGTAGTTTAGTTGTTAGGGTAGTATTCTATAAGTCGTGAATCAGTCGCTTCGCGTTACTTTTGTCGTTTTGGTAGTTTATAAAGCGTCACAGCTGTTCGGTGACTACCTGCGTTGAGTTACGTTATTTAATGGGTAGTTTATAAAACGCATCGCAACGTTTTTGATCACTTCAGCTGTCAAATTGAACACGCCACAGTTCTTCGCGTTAGTTGAAGAAATTACAAATTTAAAGAAAAATGTTGATCGAGGATAGGCAGATGGAAGTATTTTGCATTTCATTGTTTATGTTTAGCAGTTGTTTATGTTTAATAGTTGCCAATTTTGGCTGAAATGCATTAGACGGATAGAGCTCAAACTAAATAGTTCACAATTATACCCTTACGCACTGAAATTCTTATCTACAATAATAAAATTAGAAATGGAACGTTTAAATAAATAATGCGTTGCAAAACTATTATAATTATATTTATAAATTATAGACATCAGTTGATGTTGACAATAATAAACAAAAGAACCAATACATTACAATCAATACATACCGCCAAATAGCACGTGTTTTTGAAAAGACAACTTATTTAATATAGATGGGGAAATTTATTGGAAATTTAACCCCAAAATAACATAGGTTTTTTACACATTCTATGTGAATATTGTTGGTATTTGCAGTATTATAAATAATAGCAATCTTAAAATCTGTTGCTGTACTGAAATGGAGCTAAATTTTGTAATCTTTTCAATTCTGAGCATTTCACTCAAGATAACTTTTTCTGATCTATAATTGTTATGTTAGTTTGGCAACTGTATAAACTGCATATGTCAGCGATAAATAAATAAATAAATGGTTTCCCATTACATCCCATGAAGGGACTGGGGAGAACTTCTCACAACCACTGAGCTGTGCGCTTTCCAGTTTTCACTCACTGATTGGGACCTACAGTTTTACACCGATTCCGAACGGTAATTTGATAAGCTTTTTAATGGCTAGATACTCGATAGTGTCGCACGCCACTATGCGAGGTGACCGCCGCCGAAAGAAATTTTTTTTGAAGGTGGTCAGAGCCGGGGATCTCATGTACAAGAGCCGCGCACACTACCCATTGCACCACCGACCACCACCATGTCAATGATAGCTTTGGTAAACAAACGCAAGCGCGAAGTGATATATAAACTTCAATTTTTTGACTTTGGCGTTCGCGTTAGATTTTGCGTTTACGTTTACTTTCGGGACTTTTAGAATACTACCCTTAACCTCACTTTAAACTGGTGTACATTGAGTGTTGAGTACTACAAAAATGCGACCATAATAAAAACATACATAAAAATCAACTGTTTGACAGACGGAAGCCGATCGGAAACTTTCCGACGCGTCGCCGCCACCAAAAATTGTTTGAGGCTCACGCCGCCGCCGATATAATTGGCTCTTATTGGTTTAAAATGTTAGCCGATTTTATTGACTGTCCCGAGTTTCCGACAAAAGGTTCTTTACATACTTTTATTGACTATTGTACAACCTCATGAGGTCAGATGTCTTACACATATTAATTAAACAAACAAAGAAACAAATTAAACTAATTTTAACATATTTCTCCAACTGGTTGTATCCTTCGCATTTTCATGCCAGTTGGTAACACCAAGGATACGGAGGGATTCTTCAGTCTTGTCTTTCCATCGAGTCTTGGTCGTCCTCTCTTCCTACTTCCATCGGGTACGTTATCGAAAAATTTTTGGTTATTTCAAAAACATCCCAAATTTGTACAAAACTGGCGAAATCAATAACCGACAATTTAATGTTTTTGTTGTGCCGCCGTCTTCAGTAATTTTGTCTAGGCGCGGAGTTGGTCTAAGCACGGAGTTGCCACCCGAAACGCCAATTTAATCTCAAATTTGGTGGTGTAAACGGCAAAGATTAGACAACAAGGTTATCACTAACCTAGCCGTGATAATCTGCGGTCTAAATGCGACATAAAATTAGAAAGTGAACTGCTGAGAACGTTTGGGCGACCTTTAACAAAGTAACTAGTGCCGTATGGTATGGAGGGAGAAGGATATAGGGGTTCGTTAACATCCTAGAATTCCTATAAGAAGCATTATGAGCAGTGGCTTGTTTTAAAATACTTAGTAGTCCGCGTAAAGTTCTCCGATAGCGTAACTCATTACATTCGTAATTACTGGTGAATCTCTTTTGCATTTTAGTTGTGGCTCTGTCGAATTTACCTCAGTGAACCTAATAAATCGTATATGTGTGCTTCGAGTAGTGTGGATGAAGGAGAACCTACCAATTTTGGCGAGCTAGCGAGAGTGTTGCTAGAGTTGCACAACCCCGATTCCACTTATTTAAAGAGTGAATGTTGTGGATAAGCGCTTCCTGTCTCAAAAGCGGAAAGGCCAACGACAAGTTGCCACAATTTCGCGAGGAAGTATTACACTAATATAAAATCCTTTCATGGGATGTTTTTTTCTGTTTCCCTTAACGCTGGTATTTAGCTCGTTCGTGCGAAATTGTTTTTACCACACCTATTTTTTCGCAGCGACATTGGTCAGCAACAAACTAAGGTTGGTATTAAATTTTCGGTGTTCTTAAGTGTTTCGTATACACAAAGAATCTCGTTTTTTTTGATAAATTGAATGAGAATTGACAACAGTGATAATTTTCGACGTGCGAAAAATTGAACTACACTTAAATTTGAATCTCTGGAATCTATAGCAACTGGGCAGGCATCGTTTTTAAAAAGTTAAATAAAAGTAGATCCTAGAATTTTGAAGATTTTAATTTTACCTCGAATGTGAACTTTAATATTAGGTCCTTGAGAGAAATGTCAATTGCATTATTTTTCAACGTCAAAATGTTTAAAATGATGTTACAAAACATTTGGGTACAAAGTTTCTTATTTGTTTCTTTCACTTTGTCATCGTTTATTTATCGATTCCCAGTCATGACATCAATCGATTGTTCGATCTTACTTTCACACACACACACAACTGCGAGAATGCTATGGTGTGCAGTGATGAGATGTTTCTTCTGATGATCCTGCAACTTATTTGCATATAAATTGTTTGTTAATATGTCAAGGTACTGACATATTTACCTCGTGTTTGTCGATCGTCGTCTGGTAGAAGTTTTTTCACACTTTATCTTCTGGGCGCTGGCTGGGAAGGATATGAGATTGGTCACAGCAACCACAACTGGGTACGACGGGTTGACTAATTTCGTTAATAATAACCGCTTGAAAGTAAACAACGTGATAACAAGCAAGAAAGCGAATGAAAACTACAACAACTACAACATAATGTTTCGGACTGATGATGATGATAGCAGCCACTGCAGCTTGAAGACGACAATGATGATGGTGATGGTGAGGGAGATGGCTACGTTGATGGTTATGGTGCTGTGATGTTACTGGTGCTGGTGGTGATCAAGACCCGAATGATGAGTTAATTTAGGTGTTTATCATACTCTCATGTTTTCTTGAGCATAATTTGGTTAAATGCAGTTAAGCGATGACGACGACATACACACGGACACACACAAACGCATTTAGGCCAACTCTTCTCCACATGTTAATACGTTCGTTACCGGCAAATACGAGTAAACTGCTTTTAAAGTACATAATGATAATGGTTATTAAAACGAAACAGCAACAACAGCCATAATAACAAATTATGGTGTTTGTTTCAGTTTTCGACATACGAGGTCCGTGTGATAAATCCAGAGAACAGAGGTCGTTACACTTTCGAAGCTATCGGAACATGGTAACACCCTTAATGCTGTAAACTATTATTACATCCGGGAATAAACTAATACTATGAATATTTTAGTTTTTATTTTTTTACTATGAACCTTTTTAAAGAAAATAATGCGTTACTACAATAAAACAGTAGTTAGTTTATGCGACGAAATAATTTTTTGTTTTATACAGTTAGTACTTTTTTGTGCAACTATGCACCAACACATGGCCATTCAAAAATTGTATGCTGCCTCATCCATTCATTAAAATATTTCATCGAAATGGAAAAGTGAGAAGGAATTGAATAAATGTAGAAGAACGGTTTGACGTCAATATACGTACATTATTCATACGATATATGTACGATATAGCAGTGGCCGTCGCACACTGTGACATTTGGGCAATCTAGAGGGAAAAAAATCGAAATATTAAAGTTGTTCGAATGACGAGATATTTTTGTATATAATAAAAAAAATGATAGTTTACTGTTATTTCTCACAATATAGTAGCTCAAAGTTGGGCATTTTAATCTTAAAAATACCATACTGATAGTTTGTTAAATATAGGGGAACTTTCAACGCTCGTAGCTTGTTTATTCCTGCACCTTTTCTAACCATTTTTTTTATTTTAAAAGTAATTTATGGTGTTTACACTATACGGCGAGCTATTTCTTAAAAAGTAATATATATATATATATTTTTTTTTTATTTCTAATAATGCACCAAAAATTTATTAAATTTCGCTTGATTGGGTTTTTTGTATGGGCCATTACATTACGACTCCACCAAACTCCACCAAAAATTATGTAACCTGGAGTTAGAGTTGTATCTCCTCTAGGAGTAATAGTGAAAATTTTTTGCCGAAAGTTGCCAAAAATTATGAAACACTGCACTTTAAAAGATGCCGATTTTATTAAAATATACTTTGCAATTTTTCTGTGTTTGTTAACACTGGTTCGTTTGTTGTTGTAGTTGTTTGGTTTCAATATAAAGCAAATTTGTTGTTATTGTATTGAATGGAGTGTGTAGAAGAAAAGAACAAGAATTCAAAGAAAATAGCAAAAACAACAGATTTGTCATTTTATTCGCGTCAAAGTTTTTTTTTCAATAGCAAAAATAATTAGTTTATAAACAATCAAAAGTGAAGAATTAAAAAATTGCTATTAAAGTAAAATCAACCCGATTTGGAGTTATTGGTCCTGTTTTATTAATTTGTTATTAAAAGGTATGTACTATAAAAATAATTTTACACTACCATATAAAAAATTTCTTTCCATTACAGACATATCGTTTACAATGAATTTTGATATGACACATTTACATCTTTTTGAAAAGTGGTTAGGTAGTTTGTGGCAAAATCCAACGCCATCTTCCCCAAGGTATTGTCGTCCTATTCGATTCCGGTTTACTAAGGAAACTCGTCAAATAATTCAAGAAGAAGTAAAGTATACACAAGACCAAGTTAAAAATCTTAATCCAACAGTAATTGAGACTGATAATTTAAGTTTCATCGTAAATCATACTCTTGTTTTGTGTATGATTGACGGTAAAGTGTGTAATGCGCTTTCTAATTACATTTCGACTCAAACTTGCTACATATGTGGCGCAACGCCGAAATATATGAATAATTTGGAATCGCTTTCTACTAAAGTTGTTGATACGACTATGCTAAGTTTAAGCCTTTCCCCATTACACGCTCGGATAAGATTTATGGAGTGCGTGCTGCACATATCCTATAGAAGAGATTTTAAAGCTTGGCAAATTAAAGGCGATGAAAACAAAACTAAAGCAGCTGAAAGAAAATTGGAAATAAAATCTCGTTTCAAAAATGAACTAGGCATAGAAAAGGCAAGAAAATTTTTTAGAAACGCCGAAATAACAGCTGACATTACTGGCATAAACATCAATCTAATTGAAAATTTTAATGTTATATTAGAATGCTTAGCAAGTGGTTACCCAATAAATTCACCAGCTTTTGGTCAATTCGCAAAAGAAACACTATATTTATATATTTCGGAGTATCCCTGGTACCATATGCCTGTTAGCGTTCACAAAATATTATTCCATGGTAAGGACATAGTAGAATTTTCCATCCTACCAATTGGACAGCTCTGAGAGGAAGCTTCAGAAGCAAGAAATAAAGATGTAAGGAGATACCGCGAACATTTTACAAGAAAAACAAGTAGAGTTGACACCAATAGGGATTTAATGCATAGACTGCTTGTGTCATCAGATCCGTACATTTGTAGTCTACGTTGTTCCCCAAAAACTAAACGGGGAATACTAACGCCAGGAACTCTTGCCTTACTACGTAATCCGGATGTCACTGAAGAATTTTACGATTCGGACTAAAAAATATATAATTTAAAAGTGTATATACATAAATACTTGAACCTATAATTTACGTTGTTTTAATAAAAAAATCGTTAAAATTAGAGTTTTCCCTCTATTCTGTATTTTTATTAAAAAAAGGGGCGTGGCAGGTATGGCACCGAGCCCATTTTCTGGGAAAATATTTTCTACATCGGTAGCAACGTACATGCAAAATTTGAACTCAATATCTTCACAATTCGATTTTTGTCCCTCTAGATTGGCCAAATGTTACACTGTGCGTCGGTTGTGCAACAGTTGGTGCGAGAGAAAGTGGGTTCGATCCCTGCTGTGACCACCCTACACTTCTTTGGACGGCGACACTATCGAGTAATGCATGAAAAAGCTTCTCATAAAAACGTTCGGAACCGGTGTAAAACTGGCGGCCGCAATCAGTGAGTGAAAACTGGAAAGCGCACACCTCAGTGATTGTGAGGAGCTCTCCCCTATCCCTTCATGCGATGTAATGCAAAAATATTTGTTATTTTGTTTGTTTATTTGTTTTTTGTTATATTTTTTTATTTATTATTGGTTCAGTTGCCATTCTTAGATACGAAAATTGTACACATGGCTATAGGAAACAACATATTTATAAATGAAACATATTCACCGCTACAATAAAATACATTCATCACAGCAATGAAACATATTCATAGCAACAATCAAACATATTCATTTCAGAATGAAACATATTTCGTTGCAGTCATGAAACTACTTTAACGTTCGATGATAATATTCGTCGACGCGGCGAACAATTTCACTCATTTGATGAAGTTTTTTCTGTCAGTGCTGGGGGTCAAGAAGGTGTAAGATACACTGAGCATCTTTCGCTTCCTTCGTGACGGTCACCTCGTTTAGTGACAGTGACACTTTCTAATATTTGACAGTGGGAAGGTTCTCCATAAATAAATTTTCTGAAAATCTCGGAATAAGGCCTATGAAACGTCGAGAAAAAGATAAAATTATTTAGTTCTATTTGCATCTAGTCAAATTAACTGATCTAATTTTGCCCAGAATAAAGAGAGACTGACTTCAGTTCCGCTGCACATAAACTTTTATATCAGTTCAGTCGTTCCAGAACCTTCTCGTCTTAACGCTGTCTGTTTCCGATTCCGACGGCATACTTCTAGGCGTACTTAACACTTAAACATGTAAAGCTTGGACCGCAATAATATATGTGTTCTTCGAAGAATTTTTTCTTGATCACTTTTATAGTTACCTTATCTGTGCACGAAATTGTCAAGGCTTCTGGCTATATAGCAGGGGTAAAATAAGCACCCGGCATACATCGAAGGTTTAAAAGCTACAAGCGTTCGCGCACTGCTCCAGACTAGTGGAATCTGTTCGTTTGATATTTATCTTCGTGTTCTCCGCGATCCTTCGGCCATCGGTGGTGCAGTAGTTAGTGTGCACGACTCTTCTACAAGAGAACGCGAGCTCGGTCCCTGGTCTAACCACTACAATTATTTCGACGACGGTCACTTCGCTTAGTGACGGCGACACTATCGAGTACTTAGCCATGAAAAGCTTCTCAAAATACCGTTCGGAATCAGAGTAAAATTGATTGGTCCCAATCAGTGCAAAGCTATAAAGCGCACAGCTCACTGATAATGAAAAGCTCTCCAATATTCCTTCATGGGATGTAATGGTAAAGAACAAGAGTGGTCGGATAGGGCAAAGTACCTGGTATCTGGATCCGAAACTCTGCTGGAAACTTAAACCTGAACACAGAGTTAAGAAGGCGCAAGGTGCCTTCCCGCTTGCAAGAAAACATTTGGGAGAGCATGGGGCCTAAAATCGAGGGTGGTATTATGGTTGTACACAGCGGTGGTTAGACCCGTTCTGACCTATGGAGAAAGATAGAAAATTGTAAAAACTGCAGAGAATAGCATGCGTTGGCGCGATAGGGGCATTGCGGACGTGTCCCTCTGCTGCCCTTAAGACGATGGTGAAATTACTTCCGATTGAACAATTTGCTAAAAGTGTTGCGACCAAAACTGCTCTGTAGCTTAGAGAGCGGAAATATTAGACCCAACGAAGCTATGGGCATAGTAGGATTCCGTGCATTCTGCCTATTGATGTCATACCTGAAAGAACGGACTATGCTAGTCCATAGTTTAACTTCCGGAAAATTTTTAGAACAATCATAACGCATTAAGAGGAGTGGAGGAATCACTCACCGTTGCAGGATGTTGACAGACATTTTTACGTCTGGATCTAAGACGGATAGTGGTGTGAGAGCTGGGGCATACTCAACTTCACTTGGTATAACACTATCAATCCGTCTCCCTGTTTTTTTAATAGTATCTTCCAAACGGAAGTACTGGCAATATCGGAGGCGTGCCGTCATTTGCGAAATCACGCTATAGTAGCGAAGACTGTGAAAATCTTCTCGGACAGCCAAGCGGCGATAAGGGCTCTATCCTCTATAGATCGATACTGGTTCGTGAATGCAGGAGTCTGCTAGACCAGATCGGCGCCACGACAAAGCTTTCCCTAGTGTGGGTTTCGGGTCATATACAAATTGTCGGGAACGAAGCTGCTGATGAGCTAGCCATAAAAGAAAAAGCGGATGGACGAAACGTAATTGAAAGCCCTCTAAGAGAGGTGGGTAACACGATTAATCACTACTTTGACCACGAGACAGACAGAAACTGGAGAGAATTTACTACCTGTCGCATATCACGGGGTATTTGTCCAAGATATGACGGTAGGAGAACTGAGGTCCTGACGCCTCTAACCAGGAATACAATAGTCAGAATGTCAGCTGGCATAACCGGCCACTGGACGATTGGTACACATGCTGCTAATATTGGAATACAAAACAGGCGTAAAAGAACTGAGTTCCAGATGACTGTATACAGGAATATAATAGCTAGAATGACAGGTGTCATAACTGGTCACTGTACGATTGGTCCACATGCTGCTAGCATTGGAGTCCAGCTGGACTTAATTGTAGCGGAATAAATAAACTAACAATACATGCGTTACTGTCGATGAACTTATGGCGGAAGTCCCTGAACAGTATCTACTACATTGCCCAGCCTTGGCAAACATAACAACTTTGGCAAATCCATATTTTAACGCAATACAGGAACTGGGGAGTATTGGACTCAGTCTACTTCTAAAATACATTCACAGTACTAAATGGGTATACTGCTACATTACTTTCTTTCCAGAGTAATTTGGCTTCTTGGAAGGAACTCAGAGTCACTCTAACCTAAAGGACGTTAAAAATTCCATATAGAAAGCTGAGTGGAAAAGAGCTCACATATGTTAGCCTCCTTACAGAGGAGCTATAAGCTTAAAGTGGGCTTTGCGCGAGCATGATAAAACTGGTCCTGAGTATCGTCTAATGGACGTTAATGGAAAAAACGTGCTACATACATGGAGAATCTGGAAAAAATTAGTAGGGAGGTAAGAACCATTCCGGCAAGGGCAGACAACAATTTCACGAAAGCTCATTGAGGTTCAAATTTAGTATGAGATTACCTTAGATGGGAAACATAAGCAGGTTATAGGATAATAGATTCGAGATGCCCCCAGATAATGGGAAAACAGACTAGCCACAGACAATCGGAACAAATAACCGACAGAGTTGCAGAGAAAATGGTTAAGTTAAACTTCTACACAATTATCACACAGAGGAAAGGCAGTAATCAGATGTTTCCCACTGATATACTGAAGGACCTACAATGGATGAGAGAACAGAAATTGAACTCTTTATCGAGCACACCTAACCAACATTTCGTGGTTAAGACAGTCAATGAATGTGTGAGAGAGCTGAAAAATTATGGTAGAAAGAATTGTGTTTGCCGACGAGAAACTTCAGATAACTAAGCTAAAAAACCATGGGTTCCCATTACATCCCATGAAGGTTTGGGGAGATCTTCATACAACCAGTGAGCTGTATGCTTTCTAGTTTTACACTCACGGATTGGGACCTACAGTTTTACACCGGTTCTTAACGGTATGTTTGAGAAGTCTTTTTCATTGCTAAATAGTACATAGTGTCGCCGTCACTAAGCGAGGTGACCGATGTCGAAAGAAATTTAAGGTGGTCAGAGCAGCTATCGAACCCACGTTCTCGTGAACAAGAGCCGCGTACACTAGCCATTGCACCTCCGACGGCTCGAATGAAAGAAAAGAAATTTAAGACATCAAATAAACATAATCATTCATGACAGCCTTGAATAATCCAAGGAACCAGTTTTTGGAAAGTATTAAATGTTGCACAACTGGTTCTTTGCAACTGAATATTGTGTTGGACAGGAGTAAAATAAATTGTCTTACAGTATAATATGTTGCACAACTGGTTCTTTGCAACCGAATACTTCTTGATGGGAGTAGTCGTTCACAACCATCGATAATTGACATTGAAGTTAGATAATACCTACCCTAGTCTTTCGAAAAATTTCACCGTATACTTTTGGGTAATGCAATAACTATTTCCCTGCCTCTTGAGCAGATCTGACAGAGACTGACTTTTCATACTGACCTCACACTAATCGTAGAACATAAAATGTATAACCTTAAACTCATATTGTTGTAAATACTGTTGGGCCGGTGTAACTACTTACTTGATGCGCGAGGGTAGGCACTTCTTGTTTGGGACATTTGATTGCATGCCATAGTGTTGGACTAGAGACGCGGTGCACTCACTAAACTCAGTCAGCCATTGGATTGTAAGTGAAAGATTGTGTTCCCACTGCAGAATGGGATCTCTAAATGAATATAAAACTCATCTCGAAGTGATTAATGACCAAATATTTATAATATAAAACACAATTTGGAGAACACGCCTCAGGATACCTTCACTGTTTTGTTTGCTTGACTTGTTAGTTTTGCTTGGCCGGTTGGTCATTCGGACGGATGGATGGATGGATGGAGTGACTGACAACTCTTTTAAATTACAGACAGTCGGACGGACACACCATACTATAACATACAGAGGGAGGAAAGACGGGCGGACGAACACCTTGGCCCATGAAAATGACGAAATGTAAACTCGGTTAAAAGGGAGAAAGATACATGGCACCCCAAGTCGATCAAAACTTGTGGTCATATCATTATCTGGTACAAAGTGGCCATGTGCGTGTGTGTGGAGTTTATTGGCGCCAGTATCCCATTCGATCAATTGTGGATTTGCGTTTTGGTTCTCAGTTTTTGTTTGATGTTTCTTTGTTGTTGTTGTTATTTACACTGTATTAAATTGATGTTGTTGTTATGTTGTGGAGTCGAGTGAAACTTAATTTCATTTTAACTGTTAATTATGACAAATGAACACGATGATTATTTATTTATGATGCCACAAGTTGTAAGTCCATATGTACTCCAACCCAGAGAACAAAAAGAAATGCAAGCTGGGACTAAAACCAAATGACTTTGTGGTCTATATTGAGATTGTTTTTGGTATTCTTGGCTGTTAACCCATTAAGAAACACCTGAAATGGGAACGTGACTGTCAAATCCCAAAGAATGTAACATGCAGACATATTTATTTTTGGAATGTGATTGATTACTTCAAATACTAATGACTCGATCATAGATATTAACTCGTGTAATTAGTTAAACATGATTATCTGCTTGATTGTGTTTTATAACAAATCTCTCTATATCTCTCTAATTTAAGAATAGTTTTATTTCAAAACCCCGACCCAAAGGGTTTCACTGTGTCCAACTTGGGGCGGAGCAGTATTTAAGATAAATTACTGCCTTAATGATTCATCGATGCTAGTTTGACTGGGAAATCTCTTGATGTACTCGTCATTTGATTTACTTCGCAAATGTGCATACAATTGATCATCGCCTATTTTATAGACCATGCTAATTTTCGAAGCTAAAAAACTACTTCCAAAGAAATAAAAAAGAAGCACAAAGTATAGGAAAAACTGTTTCAACAATGCGGGCTTGTCTTTGAAGAGAATGACTTAACAGAAACCTATCATCTAATTGGATACCTCTGCGCCTCAGCTAGTAACATGCCGTAGGCCAAGTTCTTGCTGTACTACTGGGGACCTCAAATCCCTTAAACTCGTAGGGCCGAAAATCAATTCAACTGAAGTCAATAAAAACAATAACGCAACAAACGATACCGACAACCGTGGCGGTTATGGACAGAGCACATGTTGATGTACCGTCGTCCGGAATAGATGACTGGGTGTTTTGGCTGCTTTTAACTCCGTGTACTATGAGGTCAGTGGAGATTCCCTGTATCACTTCCCGTCTGCTGTAACGCAGGTTGGTAGCAAGGCCGAATTAAAGACATTCTGTTAAAAAAAAACGATCTGTTGAGCTATACAAAGATGTACAAAGAATCCACTGCTGAAGTGACAGAAGTCTGGTGCCAAACTAGATGTTTTTTACAAGAACGACATCCCATCCCGTCCAAGAGGTCGCACGTGGGTACCAGAGTCCACCAAAGACAGTCTTATCATATTTCCGATGCTCTCACCTCAGCTCTTAACAGATCACTTAATTCCGTTTGCAACAGATTCCTACCGAGGTAAGAAAAATCTTCCGTGGTGGAAAAATAATCTGTAAAGCTAGAGAAAGTCTTGCAGAAATCTTTTTAATATGTCTTAAGTCCTCCAAGGAGGAGTGAAACTGGAATGTATCAAATTAGAACTTAAAGATTTACATGTTAATGTATGAAAAGTTTATACTACGAGCTTTTAAGCTCTGATACATTTTTCTAAGTGAAAAATGTTTGGTTTTTGTTGGAATAATAGATAATTCAGAGAAACACGCTCACTGGCGTTACTAGTTTCGAACTCCGCGACAAGTTCATCATCAGATGCCCACCTACTGTGCCTGAATTTTAGAAAGAGTTGGGATCTTCAAGCAGATCTTGGAAAAATTTCTGCGGCGGTAGAAACGCGTGTGAGACTTCCAGACTGTGCAAAGATTTCTCGGCGAGTCTTACCTCTCTGAGGCATCTGATGAATCGTTAGACCTTCTTCCAGGAAACTGGTCCTCAATGGGCTCAACGAACAACCACGCCATCTTGAAATTTGCGGGAAATATCGTGAGGAATGGAAGACTACATTGGGCAATAGGAAATGTTAAGGCTTACAACTCAGTGAAGTTACAAAGTGGACTACACATATTGGCTCCCTGGCTTCAGAACCTTCATACGAGCTCCATCGATCTATTCTATATTCCCATCAGATGGAGAGGATCCAAGGTAGTATTCATTCCGAAATCATCTCATATTAGTCCAAACTTAGTTCATATTAGTCCAAAAGACGACAAGTCAGTCTCTGATCTGGAAGACTACATTGGGCAATAGGATATGTTAAGGCTTACAACTCAGTGAAGTTACAAAGTGGACTACACATATTGGCTCCCTGGCTTCAGAACCTTTATACGAGCTCCATCGATGTATTCTATATTCCCATCAGATGGAGAGGATCCAAGGTAGTATTCATTCCGAAATCATCTCATATTAGTCCAAACTTAGTTCATATTAGTCCAAAAGACGACAAGTCAGTCTCTGATCTTTCCCTCTGAAAGCATTGTAGAGCATGATTCTTCGAAAGTGAAATATTAATAGGTTGGGTTAGTTTTTTCGTAAATTAGTTTAGCGGCAAACGAATTATACAACTATTTAAAAAGGTAATTTCAAGATTACCCGTTTTGAAAAACATGTCCGTCCTTTAACGTAGAGATATCGACATGTGGACATCTTGGCACTAACTATAGCATTATAGTACCAAAATTGTGTCCTTTTTGCAATTGAAAACACTGTCCCCGAGATATGGATATATGTACATATGTTTATTTTCGAATTTGTTGAAATTTGTCTAATATTCTCAAATATTTATCCTGCTTGCTCTTGGACATAGTTTCCAAGATATTCCCATATTTTAATATTTTTTGAAGACTTCCAATATTTTGACCTTGGACGCATCGTTTCCGTGATATTTATTTAATCGTTTCCGGCTCGGCTTGCTAATTTCACCATGCCGGCTTATGACATAGAGAGGTTCCAAATTAGAGAGCCCCAAAATTTACAAACACGACAAATTAATAGAAATAGTTAGAAACATATTTTGTAAATGCAAGCGGACAAAATTAATAATTCTTATCTTGGCGTTTTTACCTGTCTTAAAGATTTTTGACAATTTTCGGATCTGAAATTGTTAAAAAAAGATAAATATCTTGGAAACGGTGCTTCCAATTTCGAAATAACCTAACTTTTGAGGGTTTCCAAGGGTTTGGATAAAGTGGAACGTGCCTCCAACAATGTGGGAAATTAAAAAACAAAAAAACAGGTAAAATTAAAAAGTCGCTAAGATGTAAATACGGTCATAGCTATTTGTATGTTAGCGACAATAGCGACAAAAAAAACTTTTAGATGCCTCCATTACAGTTCAACAATTATATTATTTTGGTGATTTGATGCTCTGTTTCCTAGTTAGACCATATTTATATGCGAGTATTAGCGATTTTTTATATGGGCTATATTTTCATATAATTTTGCCACATTGTTAGAAGCAGTACTTTATCTAAACCCCTAAGAAACGCTCAAAACATGTTGAAATTTTGCGAGCCATTTCGCGGGGCAAGAGTCACCAAATTCAATTCTGACTCACTACACCCTTGCTTATACAACCCCTGCTTGTTGCAAACCCACCACTACGACTCATTGTCAATGTGACAGTAGTTATACATTAACAACAGTAGCTGACAAAACTGTTAGAACTAAATCAACTGCAATACACATCACCAACTTTCCGTCGGCATTCGAATCGTAACGCATTTTTGACAATACTGCTGTCAACTTTAGTCTGTTCGTCCCAAACAGACGAAACGCCACACTTTCCATACGAGTCTAGTTACAGATGCACGACCTTCGTTTCATATCATGGACTCTGTGTTTCCTGGACTTCTGTAGGCTTCACAATTTAATCTCTTGATTATTTTATAGGATCCTTACCAGTAATTTTGCATCTGTGGTAATAATCCTTTCTTCTGCTGTGGATTAAACAGTAAAACTAAATGGTTTTCATTAAATCCTTCGGAATATGCGGCTGGATCTTAGTTTGACTTTCACATTATTGTTGACCATCTTATTCTGGTTGTGGGCGAATTCATTGAGGTCATTATGGTCCTCCTGATTTCGGCGAATGCCATCGTTGTCCATAATTTCGGTTGTTGGTTTAGTGGCGTCGATCTCCAAATCTCAGATGATGTGGAGACATGAAAGTCGAACCTATACACCTAAAGGACTTTTGATTAATCATATTTACAATTAATCGATTAATCTTCATTTTGATTAATCAATATTTAGGATTAAAGCGTAGTACGCAGCTGAACCTGAATTTCAGGTTGTCATAAAAACTCTATGTAAAAAAGCAACCCGAATTTCAGGTTCAGAATTTTCAGGGGAGTTTTCTTTTGGTAGTACCATAGATTAATATTGTACAAGATGCGCCAAGTTGCACCGTTTCCAAGATATTTATCTTTTTTTAACAATTTCAGATCCGAAAATTGTCAAAAATCTTTAAGACAGGTAAACACGCCAACAACGTCTGGAGTGGCAAATTTTAAATTTAAGAGAAGTATTCTATCGCTGAGGTTTGAAATACAAAGCAGAAATGGTTACTGTGAATGTGCAATATGTGTAAATATGTGTACATCGTGAATGCACAAAATTAAAAATGGAGGATTTTGTTCGACGTTACAGCAAAACAGTTGACGTTCGTTTGCTTTCGGAAGAAGCATAAAGTCAAACGTCAGATGAGAGATGGAAATTAAATTCTGAAAATTAATTCTAAACGGAGTTTTTTTACATTTTCCGTGTATTACAGGGTTGTTTACAACAAGCACTAGTAGAATTATGTACCCTACCTGAAACAAAACTTAAAGTTCTGACTATTTTTAAGTCAAGGAATTTGTGACATTTGCAAAGAAAATTGTTGTAAATATTTATGTGTGCTGTGAATTGAAAAAATGAGTGACAAATAACGTTTTGCAAAATAGTTATTGCAAAAAGCTCACTACTGCATCCACAAATCTACACGTTTATTTTCCGTGTAGACATAAATTAAAATTTCTAAACCTTCAGCTCCGTACTATGCTTGATTTATCAGAAATTTTATCAGTTGAGCAAATGTCATCAATATACTGAGAGAGTTGGCTACTCTATACGTCATTTCTCTATGCCTTTTGTTTGCATGTATGTATTTGTATGTTTTCCACAAATAATTTTAATCATGAATAACATTTTTCAAATGTGAGTAATCAATATTCAAATTAATTGATTAATCATAGTTTTGATTATAAGTATTCTTGGTTATTTGATTAAGTGATTAATCACGATGTCGAGTAACTGATTAATCACGATATCAGTTAATTAAAATTTTAATTAACCGATTAATCGCACATCCCTACTGGTACGGATTTCAAGTTTTAATTCTGTATAATTTTTCAAATTTGAATTCTGACAAATTTGTAGGAATTTCAAAAAAATATTTTCTATAGATTTTGTAACAAATGAATTTTAAATATGAATAAAAAAATATAGTTTCAGATTTGAACTGCATATAGGGTGGTGCAACGATTAGTGTTCTTGTACAAGAGAACGTTGGTTCGATCCCTGTTGACCACCATGCATTTCTTTCGACGACGGCTACCTTGCTTAGTGATGGCGACACTCTCGAGTACGTAGCTACGAAACCGTTCGGAACCGGTGTTAAACTGCAGGTCCCAATCAGTAAGTGTAAACGTAAGTATCTATACTGAACATTTGTAAATTTTGTGTTATGACTCTTTAGTAGTTAGGGTGTGCTATGCAAAAATTAGGGTAGTGCATCCGGAACTTTTTGAGAAATTCGAATTTGAACCAAAGTACTTCGATTTCTTGATATTTGGTTTAATGTCAGAATCATCGAATGCGATATTCCCAAATTGTTATCTGTAATAAATGTCAATATTAGGCTGACATTAAACAATATTGGAACGAAGTTTCTTATCACACGTTGCTTGCGGGATGGAGGCTAAATGAACAAATTCAACAACTTTTTTTAACACTATTTTGCTACAACCCAGTATGCTTTGGTTTGTGTCTAGACTAACATGTTGGGAAATTTCTTGTTTAATGGGAAATTTTCTAGGTCGACCCTGTAACCAATATTTAATATACATTGTAGTTTTGAACCCAATAAAAAGTAAATTTAGAAAATCCAAAGTGGAAGAAGTTTAAAAAGAACAAATTTTCTTAAATAAAGTAAGTATCTTTTCTTAAAATAATACCTTTTTTTAAAGACGTACCTTTGCTTAAAAAAGTAAATTTTCATAGAAAAATACCTTTTGTAAAAAAAGTATTTTTTTAAATAAGAACCTTCTTAAAAAGATAAATTTTCTTACAACAAATTGGCTTTTCTTAAAAAGCTGCCTTTCTTTAAAGAGTAAATTTTCTCTGAAACAAAATAACTTTTCTTGAGATAAGTACCTACTGTTAAAAATGTACATATTCTTGAAAGAAGGACCAATTCTAAAAAAAATTTCCGTTTCTTAAAACAAACTCCTTTTCTTCAAGAAAATTCCTTCTCTTAAACAAAACCTTTTTTTAAAATATTCCTTTTCATTAAAGTACCTTTTCGTAAAAATAAAATAATACCTTTTCTTTTCGTGAGATGAGTAGTCTTTCTGAAAATAAGTAAATTTTCTTAAAAAAACTAACCTTTTCCTAAAGATTACCACATCTTTAAAAAGTACCTGTTCTTAAAAAAAGTATTTCTTTGTAAAAAAATCATACTGATGGCTTTTTCTTACAGAAAGTACTTCTTCTTAAAAATAGTACATTTTCTTAAAAAACATTAGCTTTATTAGCTTTAAAAGGGATCTTTTCGGGAAAATATAATACATATTCTTGCAAAAAGGACCTGAAAATATTCTTAAAAAAAAATACATTCTATAAAAAAAATTTATCACTACAAAAAGTATCTTTTCTTAAAGATCCATTTAAATTATCGTATTTTTCAACGGGTGCCTTAGGCGTGTTGGAACTAACTAGTACATAAAATATAGTGAAAGGAACTTCGTTCCAACCGGGTGTCCCCTGACACCTCATGTAATTTTTTTGTTTAACGATAATTTCTCAAAAAGTTTAAAATGTGCCACTCTAATTTGTATAATCTAAATGTTAAATGTTATATATAGATGTATATTCTAAATGTTATTCTAAATATTACAAAAAAACAATTCTAAATTCTTTAAAGAAGTCGAGTTTTAGGTATGGAAAATTTTGTGTTTTAATCTCGATTTTAAAGGTCTGTTTTTTAAAATAATAATAATGCTGACAAAAATTTCTTTAATAGCCACTGTTTAGATTAAAACCCAGTGTTTGGAGAGTCACCAATACTCTCGATTCAACACGTTTTATATGCCGATCAAGTGTCGCGACGAACACAAAGCCAGGGTTCGTATTTCGTGGGTAATGAGTTACCCTGGGTTAGCCAGGGTAACCCATTATTATTGCCTTGGGGAATGAGTAGCGATCGTTTACCCATTACCCGCAGAGTATGGGGAAAATAATGGGTAGCTACCCACGACAATGGGGAATTACTCATCACGATTTCCCATTACCCTCAGGGCAATGGGGAAAATAATGGGTAGCTACCCACGACAATGGGGAATTACTCATCACAATTTCCCATTACCCTCAGGGAAATGTGGAAAATAATGGGTAGCTACCCACGACGATGGGCAATGGGTCCACGACGATGGGCAATGGGTAACCTAGGGTAACTCATTCCCATTTTTGATCGACAATATGAAAAAATTAGAAAAAATGTCTATATCTCGGAAACGGAGCGTCCAATTGAAAAAATAACCAATTTTTGTGGGTTCCTAAGGGGTTTTAATAAACTGGTCCAATTCGTATGGAAGAATTTTTTTTCGAAAAATCGGCAAAATAAAAAAATCGTTAAAATAAAAAAGTGCCTATAACTCGAAAACGGTGCGTCCAATCGAAAAAATAATACTTCACTTTTTTTCGATTTATAGCCACCTTTTTATTTTAGCGACTTTTTTATTTTTGGCGATTTTTCGAAAAAAAATTCTTTCATACGAATTGGCCCACTTTACGAAAACCCCTTAGAAACGCACAAAAATTGGTTATTTTTTCGATTGGACGCTCCGTTTCCGAGATATAAACATGAGGGCGTTTTAGCGATTTTTTGTATGAAAAATTTTATTTTTAGCAATTTTTTTTTGTAAAAGTGATGCCATATTGGAGACACCCATTGGTTAAAGCCTCCGTTAGAGGTAAATTTTTTATTATTTTTTCGATTGGACGCACCGTTTTCGAGTTATAGGCACTTTTTTTTATTTTAGCGATTTTTTTATTTTGGCGATTTTTTGAAATAAAATTCTTCCATACGAATTGGACCAGTTTATGAAAACCCCTTAGAAACCCACAAAAATTGGTTATTTTTTCAATTGGACGCTCCGATTCCGAGATATAGACATTTTTTTTCATATTATCGATCAAAAATGGGAATGAGTTACCCTGGGTAACCCATTGCCTATCGTCGTGGGTAGCTACCCATTATTTTCCCCATTTCCCTGGGGGTAATGGGAAATCGTGATGAGTAATTCCCCATTGTCGTGGGTAGCTACACATTATTTTCCCCATTGCCCTGAGCGTAATGGGTAATCGTGATGGGTAATTCCCCATTTCGTGGGTAGCTACCCATTATTTTCCCCATTGCCCTGAGGGTAATGGGTAATAATGATGGGTAATTCCTCATTTTCGTGGGAAGCTACCAATTATTTTCCCCATACCCTGCGGGTAATGGGTAAATGTTCATTACACATTCCCCACCACGATGTGTATGAGTAACTCATGGGGGGTAAATACGAACTCTGCACAAAACACAACACAAGAGCCGAGCAACAGAAGAGAAACTACACACGGAGTAATCGCAAACAACAATTTTAAATCGAGTTCTTTGACACTTACGAGCAGAGTAACACGAACATGATTCCCACTATGGTATACACATAATAGAACCACAATTATATATCAATATATAAAAGTCGCCATCCCTCCCTGTACGTTTTCTCGATGATGACGAGTTAGTAGGTAATTTAATCGAGTTCGTGTTGCTGTTGTATGTTACTCTTTGGTTTGCCATACAATGGACAGAAATAAAAGCGAATACGTATTTTCATTCGATGCACCAACATAAAACATAATTTAGGTGTCATTAGTATCCGTCAAATACATTTAAACTTAGTTTGCTCGTAGAGTAAATATCTACCTAGAGAGAACATCTTTCCCAACTAACGTTTCATTTCACACTCTTCGTGGTGAGGTCCGTGTGATAGAGAGATGTTCGACGAAAATGGACTTACACCAGGTGGAGTTACAACATCTCCTGACTTGAATTTTTCATGTCGCTTTGGTGGAAAACAGAAATTTAAATATGTTCTACACATTTTTGTTGACTGTTATTGTTAGTAACCATTTATGTTGTATGTAACACAACAATTTTAACACATGAAATACCGTTGTAGTTTTCTTGTTGGTTGTTTTGAACTGTTTTGATCTGATATTATTAAAGCAATACTTTTCAACCTCCAACATTGATATCTATCCAAGCTTAATGCCATCAATTTGCTGAGAGAGATGTTTTCTCTAGGTAGATAGTTTCTCTATATATTTGCTTTTGCTTGTGGTTGCTTATCGCTCTCTCGCCTATCTACTCTATTTTCTATCAATTTCCTTCTTCATAGTCGATCCGCCATAGATTAAGTTATAATAGATTTGTTATCCTATCCGCCTTATCTGACGTTTCACTTTGCGTTTTTGTCATAAGAAAACGAACTTCTGTCAGCTGTTTAATTACAACAAATTGTGCGAATATCGAACAAAGTCCTCCATTTTTAATATTGTACATTCACGATGTTCATATATTTACATATTTCGAATATTCACAGTAACAATTTCAGTTGTGTTTATCAAACCTCATATGGGCAATTTTTTGAAAAGGTCAACCGGCTCGAAAATTTTTTTGTGTGTAAAACTTGCGGAATTCGGTTTCAAATGTACTCAGTACATGTCAAACCATCTGAAATCAAAAATTTTTTGCAGCACTGGGTTATTTTTCATTAAAATTTTACTATTTTTGTTCGCGTGCGTGAAACAGAGCAAACATGGAAAAAAACGAGGCTGGCAAAACAAAGGTGAATAAAAGTGTTTGGCAACAATAATATTAGATTCTTATGTTTACACATACTGAAAATATTTGGCTTTAACGTAATTTTATACGAACTTGTGCAAAAACTATTTTTTTCGGCCCATTTGACCGCAATGAAATATGTCGCAATTTGAGATGTAACGAAGCCAGCAAAAAAGCACAAAATTTTTTTTGCTTCGGTGTCTAGCGATTTTTTAAAATAACCAATAACACACTTTTTTAGCGTTTTGAGTCTACTTTCAAAGAAAAAAAAGAAAAAGGTAATATTGTTTTCCATTGAGGTTTAAATGGGTCGCAAAATATTGTAACGAAGCCAGTCATTTTTGCTGCTATTTTTTGTGTCCTGCGTTGCCTTCTAAAAATTTATTATTTTTCAGGCCCAGATAAGGAAAGTTCAATATAACAAAAATTATATGATAAAGCTTAAAGCGCAGCCGAAATACGAAGATTATAAAAAAAGAAAGTCCGCTGTATTGAGGAAGTGTCGAGAAAAGAAAAAGGCGGACGAGAAAAATATGTCAGTGACTTTGCGAAAGCGTTTGGAAGATGAGCTCCGTGATGCGGTACGTGAACGAGTTAGGCTGTGTAGAGAGAGAAAACGATTGGCTCAAGGCGAAATGTTTTCTCAAAATTCGGAATCTAACGGCTACGAATCAAAACAATCGCTTGGAAAGGCAGTGAGCAAAGTTACCCGTGCACTTCCTCAATCTCCGAGAAAAAGGGAAACTGTAATCAGGAAAATCGTCGCGCTTAATAAGATTTCTGGCGCAAGTGTACAAAATTCAACGATGAGCAAGAACGATTCAGCTTTAGATAAGGCCATTCGAGAATTTTATGAAAAGGATGATATTTCACGTGTCTCGCCAAAGATGCGTGACGTTAAGCAATTTCGAAATGAAAATGGAGAAAAAATACTTTTGCCGACAAGACACATGCTGCTTACTCTTAAGGAGTGCTTTGGTAGGTTTCGGGATGAGCAAAACAGTTCAGGAAAAGGTACGGAAAAAAATGTTGGCGTATATTCTCTTTATTTAAGGGTTTCCCTTCATTTTAATTTTTAGATACTTGTAGTCTGAGTTATTTTATTAGCCAGCGACCAGAGCACGTTAAATTAAATAACAAGCTGCCACATAATGTCTGTTTATGTTCTTACCATGAAAATTTCATTGAAGCTGTTTCAGTTCTTAAAAAAATATGCTCACAATTGCCAGGCTATGCTGATGGCTTTGTTGAGCATTTTTTGTGCAAGCCAACCACAATGGATTGCTGGCATAGCAGCTGCAGCTCCTGTGCTAATAAATTGGCAACAGAATTAAACCAAATTGCGCAAAATACAGCATCACCCTCGACAGTTTCATGGTACGTATGGAAGCAGAGTACAAGTGCTAATCGCACCGAAAAGTGCAAGGAGAGTGGCTCGTTGGATAAACTTGTTGCGCACGTTATCTCTTTATGGCCAAAGTTTATAAGGCACAGCTTTGCAAAACGGGAGCAGTCCACAATATTTGATATGCATGATCGGCGACGAGCTTTGAGTGGCGAGTTTCCCGAGGAGGGCCTACTCCAAATAGATTTTGCAGAGAATTTCGTTTGTGAAAACCAAGACGAAGTCCAAAACGCGCATTGGAATCAACGCCAGCTTTCACTATTCACGTCGGGTTTTCATTTTAACGGCACGTTCGAAGGAAAGGTATTTGTGTCCAACAACCTATGCCATACTAAGGACACCATTGTCACTTATTTATGGAAGCTAATCTCAACGGTGCCAGCTTCTTTAAAGATTTTAAAAATTTGGAGCGACGGTCCGTCTTCCCAATTTAAAAATAAATTCATGGCCGCATTGATAGAACGCTTAGAGGATTGCTTTAAAATAAAAATATACTGGAATTATTTTGCAGCCTCACACGGCAAAGGATGCGTTGATGGGATAGGCGCAACAGCAAAAATCGTTGTACGCAAGCACATCAAAGCGCGTAATGCTATAGTCAATAGTGCATCTGATTTTGTCGCAGCTTTTAATTTGACGAACTCAGAAATCAAAGTCATCGAAATACCAAATGATGAATTCGATCAAGTTAATAACAAACTGCAAGTGTCAGAGCTTTTTTCAAGCTGTAAAAATATAAGAAATATTTCAAACAGTCACCAAATACAAGTTATCAATGGCAAAATTGTAACTTTTTACACCTCCAAAGAAGGGTATAACTTAGCTTAAAGCCAAGAAAAAAGAGCCTTTACCAAAGCTTTATTGAAAAATGTGATACGTAATAAACTAATCACGAAGAAAATAAAATACGCATTTTTATTCTTTTTCTTCTGTGTCTTCTTGTTCTTCTGTTCTGCTATTGCAATATTTTTTCAAGTAATGAAAAAATAGAACAGGATAGTGTTTAAGTTAAGCATACGGCCGTTTTTTGAAATTTTGAAACCCTCTTTGCATAAGGGACACCCCTATTTGAGAAAGATGTCTTCTAGTACTGCTCAATTGCCAGCTTTCAGGAAGATAAATGCGTTTTTGATAGTTTAACGTCCCTTTCTGTGATATTTTGAGTCCCCCTTTATATGGAGGGTACCTCTAGTAGATGTCCGGCTCCCATCATTCTTAGATGAGTGAAAGACATCGCCCAGCATTGCTTACTCACCAATTTTCTGGAAAGTACATACATATTTGCAGTTTTTATGCCGAATTTTGTGAAATTTTGAACCCCCCTCTATGTGGGGGGTACCCATAAAATGGTCCGATCGGGTTCATATTCAAACTTGATCTGCTTGCCATCCCAAAAAGTATTTTTGCAAAGTTTGGTTCAGATAGCTCAACTATTTCGATAAGAAAAGTGACAAGTAACGAAGCCAGCAAATCATGTAACGAAGCCAGTACACAAACTTTTGCCCTAATAATAGGAAAACTATAATTTTGACACAAACTAAGTATGCCAGTTTCTTCTGACATCCTTTCCACATAATATATGTATATAACAGAAATGTGATCCTTGCTGATTCGCAGAAATCATCTCAAATTTGCTCATTCCTACAAAAGTAGTTCCAAAAAATGTAACGAAGCCAGCAGTCTTTTGCGCAGCAATAACTTTTAAACCGTCGAAGTTATTGCAAACATTGCTTTAGACGAAATGTACATTTAATCAAGGTAAACTGAAAAGCTCATGCAAAATATAAACTTTTTGTAGTTTTAAGTAACAGTTCGACGAAAACGAAAGCCAAGTCCCTGAAAATGTAACGAAGCCAGTAAAAAAATTGCCCATATACAGAATTCTTCTCTTGACGTTAAAACTTGTAACTTCTACAACTTCGCTTCCATTCAGTTAATAAACCGAAGAGCGAGTTGACAAATCTATGTACACATTAATCAATGCGATCAGCTGTGGCATGGACACCCCTGCCACAATACTAATAGTGCATATTAATAATAATATAATATAAACATAATTTGTTGTGCAATTATTCTATGAAATCGATAAAATATTTCTGGGTTTTGCCATGGTCAATATTGGTTTGAGTTTTTGAATATTTGAATGTTATATTATGTTATTTTAAAAATGTACAAACTCAAATCAAACGCAATATACATAAAAAATCACTGTTTTCGATATCTACTGAATTATATGCATGCAATTTAAAAAATTTAAAATAAAATTATATATTTGCAATTGTTATTTTAATTTGATTTGTGCAGGCATTCGTCTTCCCGAAGCCATTCAACATCCCTGTAATTGTTGATATTCATGCCAACCTGCGTTCTTTTTATGCTCTCTCGCTAGGGATGCAAAAGTTGGTACCATTTTTGGTACAATTAAGATCTTGAAAGTAAAATGGTACTCCAACGACTCAAGTGGCACTATTTTAAATTTCCCCCAGTTTGTGAACCATTTCCCAGTTATTTGTATCACCACCTACTACAACAGAGCAAGAAAACAGTTTGCTGACAGAATATTTTTAATCAGAAGCGCACTAGCTTACAATGTAAGCCTGCGAGAGGCTGTTTAGAATTTTATATTAAATTAAAAAAACTGATCCAGGGTTTTTCGTGGGTAATGGGTTACCCAGGGTAACCCATTATTATTGCCGCGGGGAATGGGTAGCGATCGTTTACCCATTACCTACAGGGTGTGGAGAAAATAATGGCTGGCTACCCACGACACTGGGGAATTACTCATTACCCTCAACCGAAAACTCGCCAAAATAAGAAAATCGCTAAAATAAAAAAAGCTTCTCAAAAATACCGTTCGGAACCGGTGTAAAACTGTAGGACCCAATCAGTGAGTGTAAAACTAGAACGCGCACAGCTCACTGGTTTGTGAGAAGCTCTCCCTAATCCCTTCATGGGATGTAACGGGAAACCATTTATTTATTTTTATATATATACTACCGTCAGTGGTGCAATGGTTAGTGTGCGCGGATCTTGTACGTGAGAACGTGGACTCGATTCCTGCTCAGGCCACCTTACAGTTCTTTCGACGACGGTTAGCTCGCTTAGTGATGGCGACACTATCGAGTACTAAGCCATGAAAAAGCTTCTCAAAATACCGTTCGGAACCGGTGTATAACAGTAGGTCCTAATCATAAATAAATAAATGATTTCCCATTAGATTCCATGAAGGAATTGGGAAGATCCCAATCAGTGAGTATACAAACTAGAAAGCGCACATCTCACTGATTGTGAGAAGCTCTCCTCAATCCCTTCATGGGATGTTATGGGACAGCATTTGCAAATATATTGAATTGCAAATTTTTAATAGAGTAAATATATATAGAGAGAAAATGTATCTCATCTGACGTTTCATTTCACACTCTTCGTAGTGAGGTCGGTGTGATACAGAGATGTTCAACTTACATCAGTTGGAGTTACAAGAACTGTTGACTTAAATTGTTCATGTCGTTTTGGTGGAGAACTGTGAAAATTAAATATATTTTCAACTTTTTTGTTTTTTTAGTGTTAATATACATTTGTGAGAAGTTCTCCGCAGTTCCTTCATGGGATGTAATGGGAAACCTTTTTTTTTATACATTTCCGCTGCATTAAGACAACTGTTATAAAACACAAACATAAAATGTTGTGGATGTTTTCTTGTTGGATGTGGTCTTCTAATGCCTCTATCTGCTATTATTAAAACAATTCTTGTCAACTAGGCCTAATGTCATTAATTTTTTGAGAGAGATGTTTTTTCTAGGTATACGTTTACTCTATGAAATTTGCATGGATTGGAAAATCCAATTCTCTAGCGATATTTATGGGTCGATTATCGATAGCAACCGCACCTCAGTTACGTTGTCAGTTGCGGAAAAGTTATTACATATGGCAACTGACAGCTGTCAACTTCAGTTGCTTGATAGAGGTTATATTGGCAACCACGAATTTTTGGTTGCTGTATAGTTTTTAAAACAAAATAAAATGTTCAGGTGAACTATAAGGAGTCAAAAGCTGTGGTTCTAAAGGTAATCCTAATCTTTATCTGTTAAATTGTAATGTTGATATATATAATGTATAATACAATGTTATTTATATAAAATAGAACCAAGTAGCGGCAAAATTGTCGGAGCTCGGGCAGCTCAAAACTTGATAAAAATTTGAGAAAAATATAAGAACACGATATGTTTTTTTGTCGGATGGGCCAGAGTCCAAAAACGAGTCCAGTTAGAGACGGCTAGAAACTGGCAACTGCGGGTAAGCAAATGAAAAGTATTTTTATCCCAAATTTAATGGTGTCTTTAGTTTTGTGGAGCGACTTCTGTGCACCCAGATAACCCCAATTTGCCATATTACATTATGTCTTTAGAATCGGATAATATCAAACATTTAGTGTGGGTATTCAAATTAAAGGGAATCATGAATCTGTTTCATGGCTAGTCGTATTAAAATCTATCAAGATAATTTTTCCATTTTCTAGAACATAGGTCCGTCCGACAAATAAAACGTATTTTTCGTGTTCTTAAATTTTTCTCTAATTTCGGACTTTTTAAATCAATATTTGAGCTGAGCCCGAACTCCAGGAATTTAACCTTAGTAGCCATGTGTTTTTCCTGAAATCAGCAACCAGTTGCTTCAATGGACTGTTGTTCCAAATGATTCGCATTTCGTAGTCACTTATCTACAATTAGATTATAGTTATGTATGAAAATAATTATTATACTATTATAACTTACCAGAAGACATTCAAACTAAAGTAGCCTTTCCTAATTATGTATAAAAGGCGAACTTCTCTTTTCGGTCCAATGATACTATACACAACATGAAAACAGGGAGTTGTTTATTAACAATTATTGTCAGCAATAACATTTACTCAGTGTAACCGGCAATTCTAAAGGATTAGAGTTGTCTCTTTAAGTGTCTTCTAATAGATGCCACGTTTTGTTCTTTGTCTTCCTCATCAAAAAATAATTCCACGGAAGTCATCAACTTTGTTATTAAAAAGGTTTTTCTTTTTTTTTTCTTACACAGTTTTATTTCTCAAACTCACTTTAGATTTATTGTTTGTATACAATATTTTCAGTTGGCGAAGTGACAAAACTCTATTATCGACGGCAAAACAGTGTTACCTATGGCAACTGGAAAAAGTGGCCATACGTAATACCAATTTTTATTTCAGTGGCGTTGTCAGTTGACAGCGCAACTGAAGTTTGGTTGCCATCCATATTTGACCCATTAGTTTTTAATTCTTTATCGTACTTATAGCTCAAATTTGATTCCTACTTTAAAATTTATATTTTGTTTAAAATTTGTTAGAATTTTCTTTAACTATTTTCTGTTTTATTTGTATTCCTTGTGTTTTTCTGCATAATTCTAGACTCGACCGAATTAGTGCTTGTCTCACTGTGGACCTGACCACTTGATTTGGTTTAAAATTGAAATGTGGAACTAAATGCAGTCATCTCTGACAGGCGCTCGTGTAAAAAAATACCAGGTTTGTACGAATAATTTAACTAAGATGACAATCTCTCTCTCTCTCTCTCTGCTTAGCATGAATTTATTCTCCCTGCTCTCCCGGTCTTATTTCCAATTCAAGTCGTATATAAAGCGAATTCATAAATCTGCTGGTTGGTGTTTTGGAACGGTAGTCGATGTGAATCTTAACGTTCGTTATGAGTAGTATTGTATCTGTATCTGTCTGTCTGTCTTTCTGCTCAAAATGCGATATATCTGCTTGAATGTATCTGAGAATATTAATCCGTTTAAATTAATTTGAGCACATTAAGATGCAGTTATCAGTTTGTCATGTTTTGTGGTGTTAATAAAAAGATATATTTTCGATAAAGCACCACCATCAGCAACAGAACCGCCAAATACAACAGCAGCATCAGCAGTAACTTGAGCAGCAACAGCAGCAGCAACAAACAAGATATGCAAATTGTTAATTTGGTTACGGATTGACGCTACTCTGATTTATATTGGGACTTTTGTTCAAAACTCACTGGTATCGCACATTGTGTAGCATTTAGAGTGTTGTGTCGAAAGCAGCTTAGTCTTCGAAATTCGTTAAATTTTTTGATCCAGATACTAAAGTTTAGATTTGTCATTTGAGATTGATATTTCGATATATTTCGAATGTGCAACTGACAAAATTTTTCACAACCTCACCTTAACTCTTGAGAGAATTAGGATACAAATACAAATATTGATCAATGAAATTGATTGTCAAAATATTCTCCATGAAGATCAATACACTATTCCATGCATTTGAACCAATTTTCGAATCACTTTTGTAAAACATACGTTTTGAATCACTTCTTCAGGCGTAAAACAACGTTTGTTTGTAATGTGAGAATAAAAATAAATCCTCAGATGTTAAATCGGGACTAACAGGCAGCTGACCCATACAAATCAATGTTTTTGCTGGTCAAATACGCGTGTGTTTGAGCCAATTGTTGTGATGGAAAATGATTCACATTTCTGGCAAGCAAATGGTTGCATACCATTTAGAATTGACCTTCCTATGGTGCTCTAATGGAACTGTTGCCACATGATCAGTTATGCCGAAGAAGCAGGCCACCATACTGGAAGACCCATACTGTCGATTTCTGCTTAGTCTCAGGAGCATGTCCATAGATCCAGGATTCGTTGCCTGTCGTGATACTATAAGCATAGACGTATTTTGTTCAACGATTTCTTGCACCAATCGACACTAGACCTTTCCTGAGCGATTGAGAAATTATGCAGTATCAACCGCGAACAAATTTTGTTTACCGTCAAATGTTCATGCAGTTTTGTATGTATGGGAGTGGCAGTAATGCCCGAGGTTGCCTCTATATCACAGTACGTCACATGACGGTTATGCTGTATCAGTTCACACACAACATCGATGTTTTCGGGCACAACAACCGATCTGGGACGACCTGCATGAAATGCGTCCGTCCTGAAGCGAACGTCGGCCCTAATTAAATTAATTGTATCAGTTTTCACAGTTCTGTAGGATAGTGCATCATCAGCATATAAAGATTTAAGTTCATTAACGCATTCTTCTCTTGCTAATCCATGTCGAAAGTTGTGACAAATAATCGCACGAAAATGTTCATGAATTAATTGCATCTATTGAAAAAAAATTTATTGACAGAGGATCTTTTCGAGTCACTGAAAAAACCAAAAATATTGTTTGCACGTCACCTTGTTCTTAGTACCGTTAGGTTAAAAACTGTAACACTTTCCAGTGGTGTTGTCGGATTGTACTTGGCAACACTAAAATTCTTCTAGGCCAGAAATGTTAATGGAATATCTCGTATTACAAATTTATGTATCTGGAAAATACTTAGTAGGGAGATAAATGTTGTTACTAAACTGAACATACCCATTAGAATAGTAAAATTGAACATACCCTTTTATTATCATATGGTTTTTGAAAGTTAACCTCTATAGAGTCAGTCAGTTACGGGAATTTGAAATTGTGTCAACTTTCACCATGGAGTGGTCTATCAAGTATAATGTGCGAAAGGCTAAAACCAAGTATCGCTGACCTGATTGGACCATACCAGTGTGGCTTTAGGCCTGGAAAATCGACAACTGACCAGATTTTCACGCTACGCCAAATCCTGGAGAAGACACACGAAAAACAAATCGACACCTATCATCTATTTATCGATTATAAAGCAGCCTTCGAGAGTCCGATACGGGAGAAACTCTATGAAGCAATGTCTGAGCTTGGTATTCCTGCAAAACTCATACGCCTTTGCAGGATGACCTTGACGAACAACAAATCCGCAGTGAAAGTTGGTAAGGATCTTACCGAACCTTTCGAAACTAAGCGAGGCCTCAGGCAAGGCCTCAGGCAAGGCGACACCCTATCGTGCGATCTCTTTAACATCTTAATGGAGATCATTATGAGAAAAGCTGCAGTCAATATGAATAAAACCATCAGCAGCAAAAGTCACATGCTGCTCGCGTATGCTGATGATATAGATATCATTGGGCGCACAATTAGAGAAGTTACTGCGGTTTTTTCGAGAATTGAGAAGGAGTCAGCAAAAGTGGGTCTGACGGTGAATGAGGACGAGACAAAATTAATGGTTTCAACGAACAGGGCCTCCACGCGATTAGACCAAAGCGTGAACGTTGATAACCGTTATAACTTCGAGGTAGTGGACGAATTTATATACCTCGGATCTGCCGTGAACAAAAACAACAACGTCAGCCTTGAGATCAAACGGAGAATTGTGCTTGCGAATAGATGTTATTTTGGGCTAAGCAAGCACTTTAGAGATAAAGCCCTCTCTCGAGTAACAAAAGTCCAGCTGTACCAGACTCTCATTCAACCTGTCTTGCTTTATGGCGGAGAATCCTGGGTCCTATCGCAAGCAGACGAAACATCTGTAGGAGTCTTCGAGAGAAAAATACTCCGAAAAATGTATGGCCCAATAGTGCACAACGGCGAGTATCGGCGACGCATGAACCATGAGCTGTATGAGGTATATCCCGACATTAACATAGTTAAGCGGATCAAAATAACACGATTGCGCTGGCTAGGCCATGTCATGGATTAAGACGAACCAGCATAAAGGGTTTTTGAAACCGAACTCGAAGGAAGACGAAAAATAGGAAACCGAAGACTCCACTGGAAGTATCAGGTTGACGAATCCCTGCGTACACTTGGTATTGCCAACTGGAGAGATAAGGCAAAAGAACGAACTGGTTGGCGGAATATGTTATCTTCGTTTTGTAAGGTCCCTGACCCCTTGCGGTTGTTCGTGACCGGATAAGTAAGTAAGTGGTAAGATACGGAAACCCGTATCGCAGTTATAGCACTTTTAAGTGTGGAAAGAAATAAAACGATATTTTCAAAACGCTCCGCCTGCTCGTCATTAGTCGCATATTCGTCTACAGGTACATCCAATTGTTAGAGGAGACTGGATATATAAAAGACCACCCCCGATCGCGCTGCCCACGTACCGTTTGGACACAGCAAGTCATCAAAACCGGCAAAGAAGATGAGATGAAAGAAGGTGAGATGAAAATCACGCAAAATACCATGAGTCGAATTATTAAAAAAGCCTTGGGACTTGCAGCTTTCAAAAAAAATAGTATAGAAAAATCCAAACGTCTTTTGGTGAAGTACGCTGATAACTTGCATAAAAAAATCTTGTTTACGGATGAACAATTTTTTACCGTACAGGAAAAATTTAACATACAAAAATGTAGGTTAGCACATCCGACGGGTCGAAAATTGTCATCATCTAGTTGCAGTCATGGTTTGGTGGGGTGTATCTTATGACGGGGTAACTGACTTGCATTTCTGTGAACAAGGGGTCAAAACATTGTTCAATGTTTACCAAGAAATCGTTTTGGAAGCAGTTGTGAAGCCGCTTAACAATTCCCAGTTCCAAAACCAGACGTGGACTTTCCAGCAAGATTCTGCACTAGATCGTAAGGCTAAAACGACACAAACCTGGCTTCGAAATAATTTGCCAGCTTTTATATGCTCCGAATAATGGCCCTCTGGCAGCTCTGATCTGAACCCTCTGGCAGCCCTGATCTGAACCCTCTGGATTACAAATTGTGGACCGATACCCACAAAAAGAAACCCCAACATTGATTCTCTTAAGACAGCTCTGGTTCGTGCTGTAGCCAATTTTCTAATTGATGAGCTGCGTGCAGCTTTTGGTGATTGACCAATGCGACTTAAGGCGTGCGTGACTGCAAAGGGCGGACATTTTGAACGAAACTGAGCTTTTTGTATACAATACATATTAATAAATATATAAACAAAATTTAATCCCTAAACGTTCAATAGTTTTTTTATAGCCCAAAATATAAGTAACAGTATTTATGTCCCCCCACTAAGGCATGTCTGTTGTTGATGCCTACAACTATCGGGTTTTTCAATAAGAGCGCTACAAAAAAATAAAACAAAACCGGTTTTAGATACCAATGAAATTCTTTATTATGTATGGAACTCGATTTCTTTTGCATGGCCATCACGGGCACACTTGCAGAAGTCCAGACGCTGAACCCAATTTTCGACGGTTTTCAAGCATAAATCGGCCGATACTGCTGCAATTTCACGTTCGATATTCGTACGACGTTCATCAATCGTCGCTGGCTTGTTGGCATAGACCATAGACTTGACGTAGCCTCACAGGAAATAATCTAACGGCGTCAAATCGCATACCGAGGCGGCCAATCGACTGGGCCATTTCGTGAGATAACACGTTCACCAAACTTGGTTTCCAATAAATTGATTGTGGCATTCGCTGTGTGGCTTGTAGCGCCGTCCTGTTGGAACCACATGTCCTTTCATTGAACGGTAGCGATTCGCATTCACAGTAATGTGCCGGTATGGATCATCACGGAAGAAGTACGACCCAATGACGCCGCCGGCCCATAAACCGCACCAAACCGTAATTTTTTCGGGATGCAATCATGACTCATGGATTACGTGTGGATTGCTGTCTGACCAATAACGCATATTTTCCTTATTGACGAAGCCATTCAGCTAGAAATGAGCCTCATCGCTGAAGATGATGAAATTGGACGTAGCGCTCTTAAAGTTGAGGCCACTGACTAGTAGTAAATTTTAATAGTTTCGACTCGTTGTTGGCTCGTATATCTTTCCATGATGAAATGGCAAACCTTACTGAAGAGAAATGTTAAAAGAGCGGGAAAAAATATGGCGTCGTTTGCTGTCCCTATCGATTTACTTTTGTAGCGTCTCTGTTGAAAACCCCTTTACAATTACATCTGCTGCTACCATGTATTTGTTGATATTGGCTACGAATTTTCGTTTTTTCTCACCCATTACATCAAATGTTGTCACATTTTGTAGTATTAAGTGTGGATCGTTTTTTTTTTTTGAAAAGTCAGAAATGGCAATAACTTAATGAAATAAAAAACAGCCCTACTATCGAAACATAATTTAAAAAAGATAACTGTACAAATGTGACAAAAGTGAGTGAATAGAAATTTGGGTGTGGTAATCTTTTATTACCAAGGACCCTTTAAACTGCCTCCTGTAGACTTGATTTTATTAAGAAACTTTTTCTTAAATATTGTTTTACAGAAAAGTATTTTCTGTCGCTTGAGTTTGAGACGATAATTTCGAAATTATTTAGAAACACAATAATTTTAATATATAAAGAAAAGTTCATGGAGAGTTAATTTTTTCCAATGAAACATGTTTTTAACATGAAACATGTTCTTCGAGAAAATGACCACAAATAAATGTTCATGAGTCAGTCACCTAGAGAAATACATCATTATAATCAGTTGCAATATTTTAGTTCGAAATGGTTATTGTTATTAGGACAAAATTGGACGGATTTTGAAACTGCACTACTCTACTCCGACTCGTAACACTTTGCAAAGGCACGACTCCACCTCGACTCCAGCATTTTGAAAATGCACGACTCCACTACATCTCCGACTTCATCATTTCGCAGCAGTACAGCACCTACATCAAATTTTATGTAATTAATAATCCAAAATATCTCCGAGCTTGAGGTTAATATTGTGTTTTTTTATTTATAGTTAGCATCATATGGAAACAAAAATTAACAAATTATTAAAAATTTATTAATTTTTAAAAATAGAATAAAAGCAATGTGGACCTCAAACTCGGAGAAAATTTCGGGATTTTTTACCCATAAACGGGATTTTGTTATATTTATCAAATGATTTAAAATCTAAATAAATCTGTGTTCAATTAGTTTGGCTTGAGGTCATAAAAAGAAAATACCAGCGGGTTCGACTGATTTCTCAAGATTTATTAAATATTCCCAATATTTCGATTAGCATCGCTAATCATCCTCAGTTTTCTACGAGTATGTATATACAAAAATATTTAACATTAATAACAAATTGATCACAAAACGATTGCCAATAATGGCATGTATTATAAATCACAAAAAAAACACAAAAAGCAAATTACTCGTACAGTGTACAAGCTTTCGTCAACCTTTGTCCGTCTTCTCTGTATTTGAATATTGTGTGCCGATATATTCGAGCGCATCGGTCAGTGTCGATCTTGTAGTTGAGTCTTTTCTCTGAGGGAACGTTAATTATGTGCAGCATTTCGAGAGAAAATCGTCGTGATTAATTGGTCTCCTCCACTAAAATGTCAACGTCGTAAAAGTGAGGATTATGACCCGTCGTAGCACAGTGAGCCGCTAATGCCGTTTTCTGTTCCATAAGTTTATAGGTGGCCCTTAAATCTGATTTGTGGGAAGACAGTCTTGTGTTCAATTTCGTCATCGTGCTGCCAACGTATACCTTCTGGCATACGTCAGTCTTGTCTCCATTGCATTTTATTGGATTTACAATATGAGACTTATCCTTTTCCGTCTCTTTGTCTGGCTGACCCCATAGGCATACCTTTTTTTGCTCATAAAGTTTGTCCTCGACTATATAAAAAAGACGAGAAATTTCAAATACGAGGACAAATTTTATTAGCAAAGAAAAGGTATGCCTATGGGGTCAGCCAGACAAAGAGACGGAAAAGGATAACCAGTGATAGCTGACATAATAATGAAGGAGTTACTTGACGAAACTTTGACGAGGTTGTGACGTGAAACCCAAAATTTTGCAAAGTATGTTGACGATTTATTTGTTGTGATAAAGAGGAATAAAGTGGATAACGCACTTAGGGCTCTTAAAACATACAACGAACAAATAAAATTCTCGAGGGAAGATGAAACGGAGAACAGATTACCATATCTGGACTCTGTCGTAATTCGACAAGGCAACCTGCTCAAACTTGATCGGTGTCAGAAGACTACAGTGTCCGGGAGACTAATTAACTTCAATTCTAAGCACCCTAGAAGAATTATTATCAATTCGGCGACAAATTTCGTGAATAGAGTTCTGAAAATAAGCGACAAGGAGTTTCATGTGGAGAATAAATACAGAACAAAGGAAATTGTTCGCAAAAATGATGTCCCGGTCAGAACAATAATTGGGCTACTGAATCGGAAGAGACAATTTACGGATTTATGGAACGAGAACAAGATCAACCATACGAAAACCCGCCGAAAATTTACAAATCCCTGACTTATACTGGTTATTCCGAGAGACTGAATCATTCCGATATCTATGACAAAGGGTCATATGACTTGGCGTTAAAATCACACAATACCCTAAGCAGGTTATTTAGCCAGACAAAGTCCAAAGTGACGGAAGGGGATATGTCTAATATTGTATATCGAATAAAATGCAATGGGGACAAGACTGACGGATGCCAAAAGGTATACGTTGGCAATGTGAAGTGCTGAAGGTTGCCATCTGTCCAGTTTCATTTTGACATTTGATTCGCACCGTTCTTGAATATGTGTCGCGTTATGTTAAACTAAAAATTGTAATAATATTCTTATGATTCCGATAAACCATGAACACAACTGCAAAATAAAAAATATTGAAAAAAAAAAAAGAGAGTGTGCTTTAAGACCACACAACTGAAGTAAAACTTCTTTAGCTCCATCTACATGTTTATATATATGTTTGTATATGTCTATATGTATAATGTATACAGACATATAATAATTTTCTACAAATGTTTAAATTTAAATTCCGTTTCCATTGATAAATAAACATATTTGAGTTGAATTTTTATTTATTATTTGTTTTATTATTTTTAATCATTATTTATATTATTTTCATTATCGGATACATGAGTAGTTACTGTGGTTGATTGTAAGACTGAGACAATAGGCTTATGGTATGAAAAATATGATACATATGTTTTCGAATGAAAATTAGAAAGAAATCTAGAGAAAACTGCATCGATTGTTGTTCCATGTCGTGTGGTAGGCTCATTTCGGTTATTATTGATTTCAAGTTCTAATTTATCTCGAAGAAAGTTTATGAAGAGTTGTCCATCTTCGGATGCGAAATTAACATTGAAATCTCCTGCTAAAATGAGTGGCAACGTATGATAATTTTCTCCTAATTCTTCAGAGCCTACTCGACCGTAAATCATAAGTCTTTTATATATAAACTTTATAATGTTATTGACTGTGTTATTGGGCGAAATGTAAACAACTACCATTATGATGTTTGTCCATCGTCCAAATCACAGTGAGCAGCACATATATCACCAATTGATGACTGGCCAATATCGAGTTCAGTAATATGTCTTAATAAAATGTCCATGTTCGAAGTTACAATGTTTGAAGTATCATTTGATTTCTGATAAATTGCCACTCCTGCTGATCTAACATTTTTACGTTTAAATTTTGCAATACAATCAAAATTCGGGATGTCAACATTATCATCGTCATTTGACCAAGTTTCTGATAGAAACAAAATATTGCTTGAACCAATTACGGGATCGCTCAAGTCCGCCACGTGTTTTCTGAGACTTTGGCAATTGAAAGTAACCATGGACAACTTTTTCCTGTCATGCATGAAATCAAGAATCGTTCTTCCTAATGTTGACAATGTATTCAACGATAATCGGCGAAATTCATCTTGTAAAGATATGACCGATGTATCATTTTTTCGACCATGATAAAATCTATTATCATTATCTTTTGGCACTATGTACAATCCTTCAATGCTGGTTACTCTTGATAGAGCAACATATAGTAGTGGCAGAGAATGAGTCCTTTGGTATTCATAAACCACTTCATTGAAGGTTCCACCTTGAGATTTGTGAATTGTCATGGCACATCCTGATACTAAAGGAAAATGATTTCGTTTTGCAATAATTGTTTTATTATTATTCATGGCAATGGCAGATGTTCTGCGTTCTATTGGGACGGCATGCTATAATTTTCATTCGAAAACATATGTATCATATTTTTCATACCATAAGCCTATTGTCTCAGTCTTACAATCAACCACAGTAACTACTCATGTATCCGATAATGAAAATAATATAAATAATGATTAAAAATAATAAAACAAATAATAAATAAAAATTCAACTCAAATATGTTTATTTATCAATGGAAACGGAATTTAAATTTAAACATTTGTAGAAAATTATTATATGTCTGTATACATTATACATATAGACATATACAAACATATATATAAACATGTAGATGGAGCTAAAGAAGTTTTACTTCAGTTGTGTGGTCTTAAAGCACACTCTCTTTTTTTGTTTTAATCGTCAAACTCTACTCTTCACCTCCCTTGTCATGATTTACGTTGCATACTTTTGGGGAACTTCGTAACAGCTTCCGCTACATTACAAACTTCCGGTTCCGTTGCATTAAAAAATGTTTACCCCTCCGTATAGAAGTTTTACTTCAAAAAAATTTTAATATTGTCCCATTTTAAGTTTGATCACTGTATATATCAAGATGTTGCGAGATGGAAAATTGTTCATCCCAAATGGCTGATTGATGTAGATGGTGTTAGCGTCAGATGGTGAATTAACAGAGTGCTAACAGTGTCAATCTGAAATATGGGTACAAAGTTACCATCACTACAGAAATCGAAAAATATCAATTTCATTCATACATATTCTGATAAAATAGACAAGTCTCTTTAGGTTTTATAACCTATAATTTCTGTGTGAAGTCCCTTTGTTTTTCAATATTATTCAATCAAAAACATGATTTATTTGTTTTCAGAAATAGCTTATTGTGAACTATTCAGTTAATTTAAATCTTGGCAGCCCTAAAAGGCAAACAACACAAAAATAACATAGTGCCAACTTATTAACATAAATTCACCATCTACCCTTAACCTCCTATTGGAAATCATAATTTTCTTCTTGCATTATCTTGGTATATATTTTTAAAGGGTGTCACAGCAGCGTTGCACCTTTTAAATTTAGTGTAATTTTTTTTGTATAAGTGGTAACTCTGGAATTTGGCAATGAACTTATGTTTATTCCGATTATTAAAAATGGAGTGCTTTACGAAAAAACAACGCGTTATAATTCTGAAAAGTTATTAAAAATTTTTTGGGAAGTTATGCTGAGACCCCTCGCAAACTTCGAAGAATTTTCAGTCGAGAAAGTGCACCTAATGTGTCAACCATTCGAAGAGTGGTCAACAAATTTTAAAAAATGGACAGGTTATGGAAAGTAAGACTCCTGTGCATCAAAGTACCCGACCGGTCTCTTGAAAACATTGCTGTTGTAAACCAGAGTGTCGCCGAAAACACCAAGTCGGAATCGTTCTCAACAACTTAAAATTTCACAAAACACTACCCAGCGAAATTTGACAAAAGACCTCCGCCTTCATAAGTACAAAATTCAGATTACTCAGGACAAGCAGACCAAGGAAAGCGCCGGCAATTCGTTCAATGGGTAATGAAGCAAAGTGAAGTCAATGCCAATTTTTCAAAAAAAAATCGCCTTTTCCGATAAAGCGCATTTCCATCTGAATGGCTACGTGAATACACAAAATTGTCGAATTTGGGGCTCAGAAAATCCTCATTCATTCCATGAGAAACAAATGCATTACAACGAGCAACTGTGTGGATTTTGGTCAGGCGGCGTGATTGGGCATTACTTTTTTAAAGATGAGGCCGAAATTGCAGTGACTGTGAACGGCAGTCGTTACTGGAACTTGATAATTGATTTCTTGTGGTCTCAACTGGACGCAGGGATCTGGACGACATGTGGTTTCAGCAAAACGTCGCCCCCTGCCACACCGCGCATGAAGCAATCGATTTATTGCAGCAACGGTTTCCAGAACTAATTAAAATAAAATAAATGGTTTCCCATTACATCCCATGAAGGAATCGGGGAGAGCTTCCCACAACCAGTGAGCTGTGCGCTTTCTAGTTTTATACTCACTGATTGGGACCTACAGTTTTACACCGGTTTCGAACGGTCTTTTTGAGAAGCACTTACATGGCTAAATACTCGATAGTGCCGTCGAAAGAAATTTTAAGGTGGTCAGAGCAGGGACCAAACCCAGGATCTCAAGTACAACCGGCGCGCACACTACCCATTGCACCACCGACGGCCTAAACTAATTATCTCAAGAACACCGTGCTATTTCTTTCTGTGGAGTTTTGATAAATCTCGGGTTTATGCGAATAAACCAGACACAATTCCTGAACTCAAATCTCTGTGTAAAAGTCGTGGAAAATTTCATGAATGGCCCGTGTGGGCCATTTGACGGATATTTTATTCCATACTTAATCGGAACATGTGTTCTTTACAATTCAATAAAAAAATCACAACTATCTCAAAAAATATGTGTTTTTATTTTAAAATGAAAAAGTGCATACTTACTGAGACACCCTTTATATAAGTCTTTGCTGATATAAATTAGAAACGCTCGATACATTCAGTTCATCGGGTTTCCTATTTTTTTATTAGGTTTTCTCAAGGTCCTCAAAATAGGTGTTTGTTTCAGTGATGTCCTCTTCATTCAACCCATATCTCTTCCACCGAGCCATTTTCCCAGGTTTGAAAATGCAAAGTAGTCCCTGGGGCTAAATCCGGGGAATTTGGCGGGTGAGAGCAATTCGTAGCCGAATTGATTGATTTTTGCCATGGCGTCTACACACCTGTGCACCGGTGCGTTGTCGTGATGGACGAACACTTTCTTCTTCGTCAAATGCGGTAATTTTTGTTTCAAATCAAGGACTAATCTGTCCTAAAGCTATGAATAATATTTGCCGGTGTTCGTTTTATCGTTTCACCACGACCTTGTTGACCGATAAACCCACCTTGTCCTTTTTTGCTACACACGTTCACCCGTAGAAGTCAACTGATGTAACTGTATCTTGCTTCCTAGCGTGTTGTGATGGATTCAAGTTTCGTCCACGGTTACGAAACGCTGCAAATCTCCTTCGATTTGCTGTTGAGCTAGTCAACAAGTCGTTTGAAGTGGTCACACGGTTGCATTTATGGTCGATTATGAGTAATCGCGGCACCCATAACGCATAGGTGACCCGCTCCACGAAAAGGGACATCCGCGCCGAAGAGAAGTTATTGAGAAAAACGCGTTTAAAAAAAGCGCTTCGTTTTTCCGTGTTTTGCGCATTGTTATGCAACTCTACCTTCAACCTGATCAGACAAAGGTGAAAAGCAGCAAAATACAGAAGAACCACAAAAAAAGCGTGTTAGGAGTAAAAAAGAGTAAAATTTTGATATTTTTGTAATTTTGTACCTTTGATATGGAACTTTTTTTAAATTTCATCTGTGATTCATCTTTACAGGTGATTTGTAAAAAAAACTAAAAGACATAGAAACTTGCGGTTTGCGGCATTTGAAAGAGCGTATAAGAATCACTCAAAAAGTAAAAAAAAATTTTTCGGCGCAGAGGCCCCCTTTGGTGGAGCAGGTCACATATAGCGTTTTCATGGCTCAGATGCCTATAGACTATAGATTATAGACGATTTCCGGCGGGACGACCTCCTTTGGACAACCTAAACGTTCGGGTTAATTTGTGCTGGTACGACCACAATGGAGTCCATAGAAATTATCAGGTTTCAGAGATGTTTTTGTACGGAAAAAATAATGGAAACCACTTTTTTCCATTTTCGACGAAACTAAATGGCAGTAGTCTATTAACAGACAGTAGTTGACAGGAGAAGTGTTGATGTTTAATCAACTACCGGAGAAATTCAAAAACTTACGGAGCTTCCAATCCGCCCTGGTAAATGAAACGACGTAATTTCGTTTTATTGTTAAGTGCTGTTTTCTATTACTTTTTGAATAAGATATCGGTAAAGTGAGCGCCGCCGTTACTGTCGACCATTTGGACTCTTTTTGTTCCAATTCTAATCGTTCTGGGGAGAATTTCTGGCAAAAAGTTATCGCGCTCTTGTGGGATATTCTCTTTAACTGCTTCTGTGACTTGTTCACATAGACCTGTGACTTCAGAAAACCTCAATCACAGAAGTCTGGAGCTGTTAAATCTAGCGATCTGGCCGGCCGTTGCAAATCCCCAAAACATTTGAGACATTTGGCGACTTGGAAACTCAAAATGTCAAATGTGTATCCTGTTGGAACTCACTCCACTTCCAGTTCATCAGTTTGCGGCAATAACAACTCCTTGATCATGGTTCTGAATCGCTCATCAGTCACTCAACAGATTTTGATTGTTTACATATCGGTTCAGATAAAAAGTGGCCTCATCGCTCATAGTAAATTTCGACCGTACATAGTCCGCTGTGTCGTTGAGGTTGAGGTGACTAGCTTGTACGCGATTAATGGTCTTGAATGTACGTTGAGGGATCATCCGCGACATCTTCAGGCATAGCGGCGATATTCTACTCAGAACGAGGACTTCCGGTGCCTCTTCTATCACGTGTTGTTCCAGTTTCTTCGAAGCGAGCGGCTAAATGTCTTAGTTATTGACGTAGGAGAGCCTGGAAATCGACATCGAAATTTACGTTGCGTCAAAAACACAGACTAATTATTCTTTAAAAAATAGTCACGAGTATTCCACGTTCTTGAGGAGTATAACGTTCTATGGCTTGCCGACGTGTATTCTGTATCTGTTTACTTCAGAAATATCAAAACGAAACTGACAGTGGCCGCCATTTGCAAAAGTTATAATATCTTCCGCTAGGGCGACACTAGGGTGATTCTTCTTTTTGTTCTCGAGTATAGTTTGTGAAATTACTCCATGAGACGTCATCGCCGCGTTTGGCTATCGGTGAATAACTTCCCATTGGTGTGCCCCAAATCATTGTTTGGCCATCTTAGTCATTCCGTGATCACTGTAACCACTGCAGGAATGTTAGTGACCTGTACTCCAATCCATCTTATATCCGTCAGTGCAGCAGTTGATCCCCAGCCCGCTGTAGATTTGGTAACATTCCACACAATCCTTTCTAGGGAATAATTGTGGAACAGTTTGGTATAGCCATTCCCTCTATAATGCGGTCGGTGCTCCGTTTGAATAATGAGAAGCCCATAAGCTTTTAAAATACGTGCTGATAAAAGGATTTGCAGTCCATTCCCTTGATGCCTTCAGTAGCTTTTCCGCTCAATCAACTAAATTCATTGTTGAGTTAGCCACTTGACCCAAATAGAAGTTATAATCGAAAACAAATTTATTTTACCATGTTGATCGAAGAACAACTGCAAGAACAATTCAACACTTTCCCAATTCCGACGGCATTTTTATTTGCCAATAACAATTATTACATTCTCTTGTAGCGGAAAGTATTCAAATACATATTTAACAATGATTCGTTCCGTGTATCTTCAACGTGGGTGTCCAAGTCAATCGTCTGCTATTCAGTCAGCGATTGCCATTAGAAATGTATTGCCAAGCCAAAGTCGAGTCAAGTCTATTACAAATGACCATTTGTGTGCTGGCATTAGAAACATTTTAAAATGCAATATTGCCAACGCTCATTAAAGTATTTTATTCGAATCAGAGAGTTGCGATTACGCCTTCAGTGGCCACTTCAAGCGTGGAATTATTTACGTGACCAACATTTCACGGCGTTTAATGTGCCACACACGTTATGAGGTGGATTCAGGAGTGAGTCTAGCAACAAGTTTCCATGTGCTTTCTAATGGCTCAAATGTCCGATGTCTCATGCTTCTTCTTCTTTCATAAATTGGCAATTTGGAGAACACTCAAATTACCATAATGACAACAACGAGTGTCACAGTGACAAATCATACTCTCGCTAGAGTCTTGTAGCAATTGCAATTGAAATGACGCAGAATGACCTGTTGCCGAGTGTGGTGTCATGTGGTACGTTGGTGACTTGAATGCCAATAAAAACAGATGTTAAACTTCCTACCCACACAATATCCGAGGAGGGAATACCTACTCGCTGTGTCATTGTATTTATGTACTGACATCCTTTAAGGCATAAATATTTTATTGCGCGATACAACAATATGAACAACAAGCAGAAGGTCTTGAACCCACTTCCCTCCGTGAGACGAACGAAAAGGGTACGATCGAGGCCTGGACACGGTATGAAAGAAGACGAAGAAGAAGAAAGGGAGTAATAAGAAATAATAAAAACGATACAATAAACACGTAAATGATCGCTTACGTTATAATCACTTGAAAACCAATCAAGGATAATAAATAATCTCTCAAGTTGAGATATTGAAAATTGCTCACATTAAATTATATTCACACTTTGGCCCCAACAAAATGTAGACACAAGTAATCTATAGCATTACAACAACAACATTGACAGCAGCAGCAACAGCAACAGCGACCACAACAACATCATCACCATTGCCATTGCCATCATCGTCGTAAGGAGCAACATACGAGAGCAGCCAGGAACGCCAGTCACTAATATCAACACCAACATCCCAGTCGGAGACTTATTCAATAGCCACAACTACAGCGATAGCGATGAAGACGCACAGTGCTGCGAAACGCATTTGCATTGTATAAATGTAAATCGAAATTAAATTTGGTGAAAAGAATTTTTGAAGTACTCAGTAGCTAGAAATATATGATCTATGGAGGCTATCGAGAGTCTGGAAGTTATCCTTCAAATGTTACCCCAAGACAGGCAGAGCAGGGAAGTGGTTAATTTACCTCAGATCGTCTTCACAATGAATGACCAGTTGCTACGATCGGTACTTGTCGATATATAAGAGTAACTTCTCTCAAATCCCAAATAGGTATATATGTAATCTACATTCCTGACTTTAGAAACAGCTCACAACTGTTGCGCGTCTCTAAACGAGATGACCAAGCAGTGTCATAACCACATTCTAAGACCATCAAGGTACGCGACATTCCAAAGAAAGGGTGGCCGGGCTATGAAGAACATAGGTATGCCCTTTCTTCATGGAAGCTCAATTTCAAAACATAAGCTATCAGACAGGAGAACTACAGATGGTCTGAAGTTACTATATGCTGAACTAGTCATTGTTTGAGAGACTGACACATATCTAGACTAGGAATGTGTGGTCATGGTTACAGCAGTAGCTGCAGGAATAAAGAGGAGTCCTGTAGCGTGGAACATCTTCTATGCTCCTGTCTGCTCGTTGGTATAACTTGCAGAACATTTTTGGTATCTTAATACTTTCTGGATCTAATAGATATTCAGGAAGTTAAGCCGAACAATCTAATGGGCTTTTTATGTAGTACAAATTCAATAGTGACTAATATACTTATCTTTTTCAGATACAGCTGGGATAATACATTGAGGGTATAATTGGCTTTAACGCCCCTTAACCACTACAGGTCACTTTCCTGGTTTACCGATGGGGCCGTAGCATGACACCTGCACGGCTCTAAATCGACTAATGACCTTATCGTGCAAATCCCTGAGAACAGCCCAGAAGTGAACGAGAACTTAATCAAGGAGGATAACAAAGGGTATTTTATATATCATTGCGTCGGCGTTAAAGTTTTTTAAACCATAATTGCCGAATTAGCAGATAAAGGTATTCTCACGAATTCAGCTGTTATTCAAGATAACGCAATGTTTACCATATTATAGGGGGCCTACAGTATCGGAAAATTCAATGCACTAAGTGAAATCGCAATGTTTCCAGCACTAGATATTAAAGGGAAATATCAACTTACCTAAAGGGCAATCCGAGTGTATGTACCAACTAGGACACCTACAACCTCTTTGTAGATTATAAGATTACCTTCGATAGCCCGATGGGAGGAAAACTGTACGAAGCTATGTCAGAGCTTCGTATTCCTGATAAGCTGTCACTCCTTAGATAATGGTAAAGATGCCACCGAACCATTTGGCACGAGGCGAGGCCTTAGGCAGGGCTACACGCTATCGTGCGATGTCTTGAACAGTTTAGTAGAAAACATTGTGAAAAAAACCTGGACGAATACAACTATCAGCAACAAAAGCCACATTCTGCTCGCGTATTCTGATAGTTTAGACATCATTGGGCGAAATCTGCGAGAAGTTTGCAGTATTTTCGAGAATCGAGAAGGAATCAGCAAAGTGGGTTCGTCAGCCAATGAGGACAAGATAAGACTAAAGGTTTCGAGAAGTAGAGCATCCACCCTGTAGGAGGAAAGGGTGAATGTTGATAACTGTTTCAGTTTCGAAGTAGTGGACGAATTAATTTACCTCGGATCTGCCGTAGACAAAGCAATAACGTCGGAATCAAACGGACAAATGCGCTTGCGGACTATATTATTTCGGGCTAGTTGATCACTTCAGAGATAAGACCCTCTCGAGAAGAAACAAAGTTCGAACTCTCATACAAACTGTTTTACTTTATGGGGCAGAATTTTAGGTCATATTACACGCTGCTGAAACTTTACTGGGGGTCTTGGAGAGGAAATTGCTCTGAAAAATATATGGTCCTAAAATAGAAAACGGCAAGTATCGACGACGTATGAAACATGCGCTGTGTAAACTGTGTCCCGAAATCGACGTAGTTATGCCTATCAATATAACGCGTATACGCTGTCGAGGCCATGTCAATGGAATGGATCAGAATCAAACAGTGCGAAGGGTATTCGAAGACTTTGAGTACGACATCGAAAAATGTGACGACCAAGAGTTCGCTAGAAATACCAGGTTCGCCGGTAAGACCAGGCTGGAAGTTTCGTAAAACTAAGAAGTTGAAAATTCTCATATTGGTATGTCTCTTCATAACCATTGTAAAAAAGGACATATCAAAAGAACGATCCATGGATGCAGAAATTGTCGCCAGACCAAATACAGATTCTTTTAGATTTATAGCAGCCTTGGAAAGGATCCTTATGTGCAAAAAGCGGAAGCGGATCCGTTTCGGCACAGGAAACACAACAAATCGAATCAGTGAAATTGCGATTTAGCAAATCCGTTTAACCCGTTACGTGTCCGTAAAAACATAGAAATGTGAATCAGTGAAATTCGCGATTTGGCGGATCCGATTCGAACCCGTTGTGAGTCCGTTAAACATGAAAAAGCGAAATGCGAGTTTGGGGAAGCAAATGTGAAGTTTCAAACATCTCGTGAGAGAACAAAGCTCGTATTTCGGTCAAGGGATTCCGATCCACGCCCCCTTCACCTGTGGGCGGATATGTTTGCCTAAAAATTGCAATGTCGCAGATTCATGTGAGTTTGTATAACACAGAAACGGAAAAAAATTTGGTGACAATGAAAATTTGAACGAATCGGTAAAAGTGAATCCGTGCCGAATCCATTTTATTTAAAAAAAACAACTCGATACGGATTCGAATATGAAGTCCATTGCGAATTCGAGACAAACAGTAGAAAAAACAATCCGCTTTTTATGTTTCCGAAACTGATTTCCCATCGGACCAAATGTACAAAGCAGCGAGTCCGTATCGAATTCGAAACGGATTCATATGGCGCACTGGGATTTGGCTTTCTACAGTCTGCTAGCTGGGCGACAAATCACTACTAAATAAATTACAACATTTGTTGCAATTTGTTTTTGTCCGTAGTCTCAAGGCTATCCAAACCTAAAAACGAATCTTTTTCAACATTAGTCAAATCTTACTTTTCTTCACCCTGCGGTTGTTTTCATAGGATGCTCTTACACATTTAATTCATAAATGGACACACCTGAGCATTTCAGTCCGTTGCGCCGCTATAGACTATTCTGTGCTATGCGATAAATTACATTAATATTTTGTTTAGATATTTGCTTTTATTTTCCGTCATCTGCCACGGTGGGAAAATCTGACACTTCTAGTCCGGTTGTGCTTTATAAAATATACAAAACTGCACGCATTCTCATGACTAAACGCATGTTGACGCAGCGGAGATACAAGTGATACAAAATATCACAAATTCTGGAGAAAGTGATGTGTTGCGCGATAAGCTCATAAGTGTGTCAGTAATGACACTTCTACCTAACCTACCTTAACTATAAGGTGGAATGCAATTGTTTACATTGAGTGTTAAAAAGGTGAGCTTCTTTTATGTCGTCCAGTGTAGACGAGAAAATATTCTAATGAAGGATAGCCTTTTTAAATCATGGTGTTTTGACACTAATAGCCGTTTTACGCTTAAACAGGGACATAACCAAAAAATTATAAATCCTTGCGGTACGAAATGCAGAGCTTAATGATTGTCAAGGTTTCCAAACATCCGAGACTGTATCGAGGTGGAAGCTATTATGCCGAAACTGTGAGGTGTTTGACATTAATTTTTGTTTATGCCTAAATTATGATGCTAGGAAACGAACTCTACATTTGTAACCATGTTGCAGTCAATTGGAGATGCTGCGAAGGGATAATGGGTGGACCATTTATACCTTCCGCATCTGGCAGCCCTATAACTTTCTTTTGATTTCAGATCGGCTTATGACGGACCGCGTTCGAAGCGTCAGTCCAAGCGAATTTGTGCGCCATGGAGCAGTACAGGCCACCACATCGTGATGTTATCATGCAGCAAAACACGCAACGTGCATAAAAAAAATGGTATCCCATGACATCCCATGAAGGGATTGGGGAGAGCTTCTCACAATCAGTGAGAAGTCCGCTTACTAGTTTTACACTCACTGATTGGGACCTACAGTTTTACACCGGTTCCGAAAGGTATTTTGGGAAGCTTTTTCATAGCTAAGTACTCGAGTTTGTCGCCGTCACTAAGCGAGGTGCCATTGCAGACCGACGTGCATATCGTGCAAATTATAGTGCCAACGTCATCAAGGCCAACGTCGTTCGAGGCGGCCTGAAGAGAATATTCAGGCTGTAGATGCCAGCGTTGATAGGTCACCTTCAACATCCAGTCGTTGCCGTTCTTTGCAGCTGGGCATCGGTCCCACATCTCTCTGTCGAATAATTAATAACGGCGTTGGAGAAAACGGTAAAGTGTAGAAACACGGAATGCACAGGAAAAAATTTTAAATTCCGAACAAATGGTCATGGTATGAGAAGTCATTCCTATAAAAATGTGAAAGAGAATCTCAAAACTATTCGAGCTACGTCAGTAATACCGGCTAAACTGATACGCATTTGCCGAATGTTACAGGCAAAACACCAAATCGTCCGATGCTTTTGCTATCGAGTGATGCCTCAGACAAAAGGATTGTCTATCGTGCGATCTCTTTAACATCTTCGTAGAGATAATATTGAGAAGAGCTGCAGTATTCACAAATAAATCATTAGCAGGAAAAGTTAAATGCTACGGATGTTTTGGAAGTAAACCCTGGTATATCCATCAAATAACAACTCTGAGCAGCATTTGTGGTGTCACGTTGCCAATTACAATGTTGATCTTTAACTAGACCAAGGAGCCGGGCTTTTTCGCGTATACCAACGACTTTACTTATTCTCAGTTTCGGAAGACCGAGATAATCAAATTGGAAGATGTGGCTGGCCAAGCCAAATCACCGAAACGCAAGATTACACTCGGTGGAATTGCATCCTTGACCTCCAAATCCAGATCGCCAACTTCCGGTAACAAAAATGCAGTTAGCATGGCTATAGCCGTCGCCGTTCACCGTAATAGCGTTTCCTTCGGTTTCTTCGATAATGTAAGTTCTAATCACATTTTTCGACGTTACTGCACACTACACGGCCCGGATCCGAGAATTTGGCTTTTTGACGTGGCAGTTGAGATAAAACTGAGCCTCGTCGGTCATAACAGGGTTTGATTAAACTTTTGATGGAAAATCATCGAAATCATCAAACATTGGTCACAGTAATCACGCGTTCGTGAAGCGTATAGCTACCAACCACAGTTACAAAGTGACATAAGTTGCCATTTTGGCGCATCTTGTATTTTTGAGGCAATAGAAATATTTTAACTTCCCTTCCTACTTCAGGGAAAGGGGTTTGTGATATATGTATCGAAACCCTACAGCAAAGTGGAGATATAAGGTTTTGCTTTCAAGTCATCCATATGGCAAAATTTTCCAAGAACTGAGAAGAAATCAGCCAAAGTGGGGTTAGGTAGTAAATGCAGGCAAAGCAAAGTTAATGGCTTTGACAAACAGATGTGGAATTTATTTACATTGGAACTTCTTGAGCTTAATGGAGAATTGTGCACCCGAATATTTGCATGTCAGTAGAATTGATACAGATTACCCAGCAAGAAGGGTGTAATCGACAGAAGTCGTGTAAGACTTCACTTGAAGAATAGCGTGAAAGAGTACCTGCAAATCTTGGTGGATCTAACTGGAGCAAAAAGGCAAACTATCGAACAGTTTGGAATCATCTTGGTTAAATAAGAACCACAGTAGGTGGAAAATGAATGCAATTTTCCCAATACATTCAATGAAGGAATAGGGAAAGTCGTCACACAATTAGCGAGCTATGCACTTTACATTTTTAGTCACTGGTTGGGACCTAGACTTTTACACCGATTCCTAAGGTTGCCATATCTGCGTAATCGATTGGAATGCGAATTTAGACCTCAGTTTATGGCGGCCAGATTAGCGGTAACCTTGTTCTCTAATCTTTGCCGTTTTCACCACCCAATTTGAGATTAAATTGACATTTTGGGGTGGCAACTTTGTGCTTAGACCAATTTAGAGCCACTCCGTGCCGCGACCAAATTACCGAAGGCGGCAGCACATTTATATAATTTTGGAATGTTTTTGAAATATCTGAACATTTAAAATTGGAACAGTTGTTCAAATCGGCTCACATTTTAAACGGATGAGAGCCAATTAAAAAAAATTAAAAAATTGTTGGTGGCGTCGACGCGTCAGAAAATTTTCGATCGGCTTCCGTCTGTCAAACATTTGATTTTTTGTGTATGTTTTTATTATGATTGTTTTGGTACTTAGAAGTGTTGCATCAAATTGTACAGTAATTTAAAATTTCGGTTAAAAATTAAACTTCCATATTTACAGATTAAAATTGAATGAGTAATATTCAGGGTAGGCGTGGGTTAAAGGAGTTAACCCTCGAAATGCGCTAATCTTAGTCGGTGTAAATGCCGTAAAATTGGAAGTCATATGATTGTGTATAGCAAAACACTGTGGCAACGATAACGTTGCCGTTGCACAAAACAAATTCATATTCCTCGATGTTGTTGCAATTTTAATATTATTTCGTCTTCTTGCTGATCTTACAACAAGCAACAAGGCCAACCATGGCAGACAAACAAACACACAAGAATATCAACAACATTTTGTTGAAATATATAAATTGTTGCAAATATGACCATGCTAAATGTGCTGCTAAAGACCATTGGATCGAAATCCAACTGCCATCATCTGCGCCAGCATCACAGGACGCGGAGGAGCCGAGCGTGGTGGCATCACAATACATACGACAACGTAAAGCAAACACAGAGGAGGCCATAGAGCACAAACCAAATCGATTCGAAATGAATCGCAGGCATTGGAATCGCATCGAATTGAATCGAATGGACTGGACTGGAAGAAAGGAAAGCTTAACCAACCAACCAGCCAGGCAGCCAACCAACTAACCCTAGCAAACAATCCAATGATAAACGGCATTAATTCATACAAATGAAATATCTTATTGTGGTTTGTGGTGGGCCTGGACAGGACAGATGAGAGCAGCAGCGCAGGGGGGCAATCGCTTCATTTTGGATCGGATCGGATCTACACTGCATGCATGCAATGCAGGATCAACAACACCAACAACATATGACTGCTGCTCGCTTATCATAATAATAATAACAATAATGTTAAAGTGGCAAAATGGCAAACTATGTGTAAAATGCATAAAATATATTTTAATAAATACATACAACAACAGCAGCAACAACCACAGCAGCAACAACCACAGCAGCACCAACAACACCAACACTACAATCAACAACAAAACGTTTACAACAGCAACAAGAGCGATGCATGTAGAGCTGAGTTAGGAATGCATAAGATCGCACACCTTCCCATTCTGTTGGGGATTGTGTTTGGTGGTAGTGTTGTCGTTCATTGAGCAAATAAATGAGAAGACATCATGCGATCCGAGAAACTTTAGGCCAACCAACATTCGATATGTAACCATGCACTTAGAGAAAAGTAACACCCTCTGACAAGCATTTGAGTACAACTACTTTAAAAATTTTGCGTTTGAAACAAGGATGTCACAGACGACGAGAGTTATTTGCTTGTAAACAAATTGCAGATGCATTAATCCAATTTAGTTGCAGCAACTGAAAATCGAAACATTTATCTCCACATTTTCAATTCAAGCTTGTGAACGGACTGATCTGTCTAGTGTGGCCTCTTCGTCGCCCTTTTGTGTAATATTGGTTGGATCTGTGTCAAACCGATATCGATATAAAACTCTTAAAGATATCACACTCGTTAAATCTTATTCATCTGCTGGAGAAACTTAATTTACTTTCCCATTACACCGTATGAAGAGATTGGGGAGATCTCAGAATTAGTGAGTTCTGCAGTTTCTGCTTTGAGACTCTTTAATTGGGCATAATTGGTCATAAAGCACGGCAATATATTCCGCGCAATATATCAGGACTGGAAGGACTCACTTCACCTCTAGAGAATTTCTAGAGATGCTTCAACTTTCTAATACCTGTTGATTTTATTACCATGATATGTGACATTAACTTGGGTATGTTGCATTGTGAATTTTTCCCCTGGAATATTTTTTTTAACACAATCCATGATTACGCCATATAGTTCATCACACAATAGATGTTTTGCGCACTAAGTTCGGTAATCGTGTTATCTATCAACCATCTTAGCGATGTCAATTGACCAGCCTAAATGTTACCACTAAGTATTATGTCGAAAACTACGAGATTCTAGTTAGTTACTTTGAAAAGAGGGGTGCGATGTTGAGTGTTCAGAAGGAGCACTCTATACCTTCCCATATCAGTAAGACATACACTTAAGCCGCTAATTCGACCTGTTGTGCGCTCTAAGTTTATCCTACTACTTTACTATATCCCTTATAGGAATTCGGTGCTATTCACGAAATTACTTAGGTTGTTCCAGTCCATACCCACAAGTTTGGTCGTGTCCGGTATCGTACTATCCGAAAGATATCTGGATCTAGCTTGTGTGAAGGCCGGGCAGTGGCATAAGAAGTGCTCCATCGTCTCATCCATGCGTGCCCTGCACTCACTGTTCGCCACTAGTCCAATACGGTACAGGTGGGCCCGTAATCCCGAATGCCCCGTTAAGACTCCCATCATCTTGCTTATTTCAGATTTTCCCAGTTTCAGCAAACCTTTTGTCCTCAATCCATTTGAATAATCGTTTATCAGCTCCTTACAGTCAAGGACCGTTCTAGATTTGACAGTTTCCGATGATATTGCCTTGATTGTCATATACCTATCCGTGAAGATATTTGCCTCGGCTAGGTTTGTATTATCGCCGAGCCATTTGATACACTCCGTAATCACCCGAACTTCCGCTTGAAAGTTTGTATTATGATCCGGGAGGCGTAGATGGGATTCGGTTGCTGGGGTTTCAATGGAGAATCCTAGATCCGTTCTTTCCCCTAGCTTTGATCCATCCGTATAGCAGCGAGTCACATTTGGCATTTGTGCCAGGGTCCCATTCTGCCAGGCGTCTCTAGTTGGCGTTAAGTCACACAATTCGCCTTAACCCTTAGCTCAGGTGTTAGGTCAGATTCACTCGTATCTTGCGTGTACCCGACTAAGGCCCCAATTATCCGTTGGTGTTTTGACGTAAGATCCCTGTTGATCCATTCACCTGTTGCCTGTAGGCGTTTTGCCGCAAGGGCGGCCTCGTATTTGACTCTAATCTCGATTGGCTGGACACATAAAATAGTCTCCATGGCTGTTGTCGAGGTTGATTCTAAGAATACTTATCTTCTGAAATTTCTTCGAACTTCCCTTGTGTAATACAAAAGCCTGAGAAGTGGTTATTACTGCGTCGCATTACATTACCCAGCCGGTTCTTTCGCTCAAGGGCTTACAGTATTCATTGCTACATATGGGAGTATGTTACAGTACTTATAGTTGCCTAAAATTACTTGTCCTGAGATACATGGGGAAGATATATGTTTCCAAACTGCATAAGTATTGAATTGGAATAATTATTTTGTTAATTATAAAAGTTTAACCAGGGTTATTTGAACCGTTTTAAGGACTAGAACTATTGAACATAACTGAACAGGTACTTTAAGGTGTGTTTCCAGATATGGCAAAGTGTCCTAATAGGTGTTAAGTCACACCTCAGCGGACAACGCCATACAAAAGTTATCGGTTCCTCACATACATTAGTTCTAGAACTAGAGCCGGTTGTTGCTCATCACAACACCAGTTCGGTTCTGAACTAACTCAATTTGCCGTTCACCTAGAGGAAAAATAACTGAATTAGCCATAACCGAATTTAGAGGTTGTCGCAACCACATCAGATGTCATTACATCCCAATTAGAGGTTGCCAGAACCCCATTAGAGGTTGCTTTAACCGAATTGCCGTTGTCGGGGCTAAACTTAGTCGTGGCAACCTCAATTCGGTTCCGGCAACTGCATTTCGGTGGCAACAGCCGAATTTATTGTTGTTCAACCTGTTTCCAAACAATTATTGCTGTGAGTATAGGTTCGGACTGTTCAGTTTTATCTTGGTACTTCTGGAAATGCATCACCTTATAGCATATAAACGAACATGAATTGAAGGTATCAACGATTGTCATCTGAATGCGCCTTAACCAATGATTTATAAATGCTGTATATTTATTGTACTCTACAGTTGTTCTTCAAAACTGTTACCAATGTTTTTCCTTATGAACCACATATTAGGAATGGAAGCACATAACTCCCTAATTTCTGATCAGCCATAAATTAGTTTTTTTTTCAAGCAATTTAAGTTCAAATGTGACTTAAGACCATCTTAAAATTACTACATGCCATTTCCAATATATTCAGAAATAGTCTTAAAAATAATCAGTGTATTATGAAGACCCGTAACAGAAGCGAAACTTTATGTCTGTGCACTAGATACTATTTATTAATTGCGTTTTTTCGCCGCGTAGACCAACACTCAGGGAATTGGCATTGCATTGGACGTAGGAAGTGGCGATAGGTGTAGGAGCAAAGAGTGAAATGTTCGACTTTAAATTGCAGACATCGTAAGTAATAGGGAATGCACTCGCCAGAAGCTTATTTCACATAAGGACTGTTCGACTGAAGGATGAATTTTCCCTGTAATGCGTAGTCCGATCCACTGGCCAATTGACAATAAACGGATGTGAATCTCTGGATAACCGCGTCGTATGGTTAAATGTCCTAACATCTGGAATGAGGCTGTGTATCCCTGAGGAACACTTACCATGAAAATATCGGTAGAAGAATAATACACAGTTAACATTTCGCCGATGCTCCAAGGAGACAACAGAGTTGGACACATTGCTATCTGTCACCATAAACGCTCTCCTCTGCACACGGTACAGAAAGTCCAAGATGGTCGTAAGAGCCGCAGCCCAAATATGGTAGTTATATTCCATTTTCGGCCGAATATAAGTTGTGTAGATATTGAGCAGATCGGATAACGTGAATAATCTTTGGCACCGCTTGAAAACGCCTATAAACTGGAAAGCTTTCGAAACGTTAAAAATGTGCTTTTTCCAGTGGATGTCACTCTATACTTTCATGCCCAGAACATCAAGAGCTTCCGATTCCTCAATATCTGTACCACCCATAGAAATCCATGACAAATTCGAGTCCACAATATCAATACCACCCATAGAAATCGATGACAAACTCGAGTCCACAGTGTGCTTGTGCAATATTCTGCAAAACTGAGGTTACGTGCATTAAACTCGACACGGGTTGCCTGGATCCACTCAGTAACCAAATGCCAAATTCAGCGAATCATTCATTGCCCGACTCTCTCCCTGCACCTCGGAAAGATTAGGTCGACGATCGAACAAATATCAGCGACATAAATTACTGTCATCAGCGAAGGAGTAGATAGGGTGTTTCGCAGTCCGACCAAAAAGGTCGTTGATAAAAATCAGAAAGAGAGAAGGAGAAAGAACAGAGCCATGTGGTATCCGCACATTTATCATTTACTCATCAGAAGAGACACCATCTATAACAACTCGCAGAAAGTTATAAATAAAACGAGAGAAGTTACTATCTAATCCAAAACATTACTTCCAAAAGCATACTTCGTACCTCGTGCCAAACTCTATCAAATGCTTTAGAAATTTCTGAAGCCACTACTTTACTCGCACTCAGTCTATGTACAGACCGAATCCACTGTCCCGTGTCACCTGTAGAACGGTTTCTGCGGAAGTCATACTGCCGATCACTAAATAGACCGTTAAGTTCTGCATAATTCACCAAATGGTAATTTGTCATGGTATCCAATAGTTTTGAGAGTGTAGAATATATCGCAATTACCCGTTAGTTATCGGGGTTAGTAGCCGCACTCTTTTTGGGGATCGGCTGGATATTGGCAATCTTCCAACCCGTAGGGAGAATAGCCGCACGGTATGAGAGATTGCGCAATGGACGAGCAAGCGTCGAAGAGAACTTATTCAAAATAAGTGCCGGAATTCCATCGGGGCCCGGAGAATTTCCTATGTCGAACTCCTAAAGAGCCTTTTTAATTCTACGCGTTCAAAAAAATATCTCAGACATGAAGCAAGATACTTTTCCGATCACGGGGATTGGTTGACAGCTATACGGCTTAGTTGAGTTTCCAGCAAACATTTCTGCCTACAGATTTGCTTTATCGATCGGGTCAGCAAATATTTGAGCATTTTTAATTTGGGTTGGGATTGGTGAACAATTATCCCTTAAGCTTCTAACAAATGACCAAAAGCTCTTGCTTCACCTGGGAGAAGAAAGAACCTTAGCACGTAGACACCGGTCATACAGAAACTCAGTGTGTGTAGTACCTTGGCACATTTCGTGTTTGCCCTCTTACGCAGCATATCAGTAATTGGATTTTCATCTAAGTTCTAATTGTTGAAAGCTTCCTCTTTGGATCTGACAGCCTTTCTTAGCATGTTCGATTAAACCAACATTTATCATGAGTGGAATTTCTGAGCATTTTCGATTAAACCAACATTTATCATGAGTGGAATGAATTAACTTCATTCTTGTTAAGTTAATGTTTTATACCATTTCCGCCGCACCATTAACATTATCAACCAGAAACCCTAGTTTGCAGTTAACTACCTACGAGCTTTTCTCAGGTATACGCAGCTTAATGAGCTTTTTCGTAAAAGTATACTTATCGCTTCGTGGCGAAGTTTGAAGCAACATGAAGATCAGAGTACGAAAAAGAGGCAGGAACGAGACAATGATTCGAATTACAAAGGGGTGCAAGAATGTCGACTTCATACTTGTCAGGGAGTGAAGTTAGAAAAATGTCAAGAGTGTTCGAAAACTGCCCTTCAGCACAGGGGACGTGTGTTGTTGCATTCACTATTTGCACACGGTGATTTTGTGCAGCGAAAAGCTCAACGTATTGACCCTCCGGAGTAGTGCGGTTCGAATGGGTAAGCCAGAAGAAATTGTGAATATGAAAATTCCCAGCAATTACAATTTCGCCATTCGGACATTTCTCCAAAACTTTGGTAATCGATTCCGAAAGGGCGTCAAAGCCATTTAAGGAACTCCCTTCCGTGGTGAGGACTTCTATAAAGGAAACCGAAATGCACAACGTGTTGACTGATCCGAAATTTTAACCATATACAGTTAAATTCAGGATCATTCGTCCGTCGTCAAAAAGAGGCCAAAAAGCCGAACCCGAACATTTTCCTTTCAGGGCTCTGGCGGGTGGATGTAAAATGTTGTTTCCATTATTTAATACATACTAAGGAAAAACGCACTACTGTATCCCCTTCCTCCTACCAGCGGAAAATCTAAGGACTTCTATTCCGAACAGGAATACCTGGGAAAAGTCACTGGAAGGGGATACCAGTAGTATCAGATTTTTCACGTATGGATCAAAGTTAGACGAGCAAGTAGGCCATGGGTTCCATTCACCGGACATAAATGTAAATATCTCCTTCAAGCTGCCGGAGCACTGTAGTGTATTTCATGCGGAAATTACCGCCATACTGGAGGTTGCTGAACTACTGAAAAGTAGTGTCACAACCCTCCGGAGAATATGTATCTACACAGACAGCCAGGCTGCTATAAAATCCCTGGAAGCCATGTTTGCTACGTCCCTGACGGTGAAAAAATGCCACTCATCACTTAGGGTGATAGCAGAGTATTTTGACATCAGGCTCATCTGGGTACCGGGACACAGCGACATTCCAGGCAATTGCGTAGCGGATGCGTTAGCTATACAGGGCACTACGGCACAGGTTCTTCCGGCAAAAGAAAGTGTTAGTATGCCAATCTCTACCTGCCGTTTGCAGATCATATGTTCAAGGACAAGTGGAGACTTACTTCAACTTGCAAACAAGCCAGGGTCCTCTGGCCACAGGTGGACAGGAAGACGACTAGGCAACTACTTAACTTGCCGAGAGGTAGGTTATCCACAATGATAGGAACACTTACGGGACATTGTCTTGTAGGAAAACACGCCCTAAGAAGAGCACGAGGAAACGACGAAACACCTTCTCTTGGATTGCCCTCCTCTGGCAGGACTGAGAAGTAGGATATTCGGTACACATTTAGATAGGACCGTAGCCCTACAGGATATTCCTGTAGGTCTCATAGACACATTTATTGAAAGATCTATTCCGATAGACGATACAGCTTTTTGTAGCAACAATTTGGGTGCGACACGATTTTAAACGGCAGCTACTTTGGTTTGGAGCGTGCTTCAGAAGTTACAATTTCCTGTGATTCCATCAGTTTTGTTTTGTTAGTGAAAACTTTGAAAGGCTCTCAAGTAGGATTTCAAATCACGTTGCCGGGCGATCGATTCGAAGTTTGTAAACTCTACCTTTCGCTTTGTTTTTAATGAATTTTGGAGACATCGAGAAATAATGAATACATTTTAAGTCCATAAGTGCAACTGGGAACACCAGTGCATCGATAAATATCTAATTTTACAGGTTATATTCTAACGGCGGATATGGTGGTTACGTCACAAGATTTCTGTTTGTGTTTTTGAAATTCAGTTTGGAATTACATACATCTCACAGTCCACATGCCATATGGCGGTTAAAACTGGAATAAAGTAAACGCCATCGTCTTATTAGGATTCTGATTTTTAAAGTCATAAAGGCACGAAGCAAGTGCTAGTTATAATTTTATTTAAATTAGGAAGATAATTACCCATTAATAATGTAAAACATGGGTTAAGAGCAATCAATGTTGTACCCTCATTAACCACTTCGAGACGGGAGTGTCATCTCAACACGAGTGAACGGGTATCAACTCATAAGCACCAGCAGCACCACCTACTGTTGCGTGCATGGAACGACTTAAGAACACGCTACAAGTGGAGAGCAGTATTCCTTGCAAACTCATACACTTAACCAAGTGACCATAATGACGAACACTGCAACTTTGGCACTTCAAGCTGAAGAACAAATAACCCATTAAGATAATGTTCTGTGTATGTGTGTGTGTGAGTGTATGCCAATCCATGTGTCCAAGTCATTAAATAGGCTTTCTTCCCGTATCTAAATACCCTCGTACATACATATGCCAAGACGTCTGTTCATTGGCGCGTCGACGCTATAACCCATTCCAGACACAAAAACTCAACAACAATAATGATGACAACAGCAACAGAAACCAGAAACATCAACAGCAAAAAAAAAAAGAAAAAAGAGTGAGGAAACAATTTAATTTGTTCAATATGACGCGCAACAACAACAATTTATGCAAATGTGATAACAACAAACAAACACTACTTTGTGCCTTCTTGGTGATGGCAAACAGGACGGGGGAACATAAAATGTGGTCCCTGTGTTGGCCTAATGAAGAGTGCTAACTTGTGCCGAGTTAAAAATCGATCCACTGTCTGCAATCCGAAACATTGGCAAGAGTATAAATATTTGCGAAACACGCATTGATTGAGCGAAATTTTACGAGTATTTTTAATGATAATTGTCAAGTGCGAAATGGGAAATGAATGCTACGTCGATATAACTATTTACTTGGTTATGGACCCATGGAAGCGAATGCCTCTTTGTGTGTGCAATTGAGGTTATTAAGCGCATTTATTTACTTCCTGGTGGTTAACCGGTCATTGATGGAATTACTTAAGGTTTTCATTGAAGTTTAACCCTTCAAAGAATCGGATCCAGATTTGGATATCCTTTTTAAAGAGGGAGTAGTTGATGATATCCTTAACAAGAGCAGAATACAATAGTCTTACAAACGGAAGAGTTCTGAGTCTTTTCAAAGTATAGTATCCAGAAGAAGTTTCTGATTTATGTATCTCTCAATAGTCTTCTCTCGCCGGAAGCAATACTTCGGAAATTAGCACAGGCTATTTCTTAATTTACGGTCTTGTTGCTGCAAACTTTTTCTGTCGTCCAAAGTTCCTCCGCGATTCTGGCGAATGTTTAGTTTATTTGCTGCGATTATTATCTGTGAATCGTTCACATATCCTGCATTGTATGTAGTTGCCCTGGGAAATAGTATCGGCTTGTAGATTCGTTGGCGATTCGCCTTAAAGTGTCATAAGCGTATTCATGGCTGCAGCATATCAAGTCACTCTAGGGAAGAAATTGTTATTTTCTCACTTCTGTCCATCATTTTATAATTTTAAATTTTGTTGGATTTTGGTTGGAGTTTTGAGTTTGTTTCGTAAGAATGTGAGATTAAGAAAAATTCAAGGCCTGTATATTCTAAACTTATTACAAATCTATGTTTTTCACAGATAACAGCTCAAGTCGAAAAACGAAATTTTTCGGGAAAGCTAAAAAACAATTTGCTTCTGCTCCCTGCAATGCTGCTAAAACTAAATATTGGTTTTAATTTTTATTTTATTTTTATAAATATTGATTGGTCGGAAAATAGGTAATACATTGACTCAAATCTGACAATTCGCAAAAACCGACTGGGGTTGTTATTGCAGGAGATATTTCCCTGAATGATAATTCGTTTCACTATAGGTCAGGCCGTCTCGGTGGTGCAATATTTAGTGTGCGCGGCTATTGTACATGAGAACTTGGGTTCGATCCCTGCTCAGTACCTTACATTTCTTTCGACGACGGTCACTTCGCTTGGTGATGGCGACACTATCGAGTACTTAACCATGAAAAGGCTTGTCAAAAAACCGTTCAGAACCGGTGTAACACTGTGAGTGTACAACTAGAAACCGCACATCTCAATGATTCTGAGAAGCTCTCGGCAATCCCTTCATGGGATGTAATGGGAAACCATATCTTTTATAGGTGAGGTTAGGTTTTATAGGCAGTGGATGAACGACTTGCCTGGATTTATTAGTCAATTGCGATACCACGGACTAACGAGATTAGGCGTTAGCCCCACCAGAAAACCATTTAGTTTGCTCCAAAAAGCTCAAGATCTTGCCTACGTCTATCTTAGATAATTCTCCAACGTCCCTAAATAGGTAGCATCCCGTAGTAGACATCCTCCTGCCGGCTACTGCGGGACACATGCACACAAGAGGTTCCTTGGATTGTTCCTCTCCCTCGTCGTTAAAGATTCTACATAAGTTATTTGCCCTGACCTTTAGTCTTTTCCCATGTCTACCTGTCAGACAGTGTCCCGTCAAAACTAAAACAACCATTGATACCTTAGGTGGGATCCCATAGAAGACATCCTCCTGGCGGCTAGTGCGGGACACGTGCATAGAAGACGTTCCTTGGATTGTTCCTCTTCCTCGTCGTTACAGATTCTTCCGAATTTATTTGCCCTAACCTTTAGTCTTGTCCCATGTCTACCAGTCAGACAGCGCCCCGTTAAAACTGAAATAAACATTGATACCTTGGGCCTGGTTAAATACAGAAGCTTCATGGATCCTCAATGGGACAGGTTTGTCTTGAGCGTACACAATCTGTTCCCCTTGTCCATCTTTCCAGCATAATCAAATAGTTGGGTTATCTACGATAAAAGGACAAGACTAGTATCCAAGAGTAGACACCGTTCCCTACATTATCATTCAATTTCAAACCATTCTTATCCCTCTTTACCAGGACCTTTTGTTGCAGGAATCCCTTTCCGGTATGAGAGTGTGGTATTTCCCAATAAGTTTGGCTATAAGTGTAGTCACAGTATTTTAAATCTTAAGTGTCAGTACATAACACTTTTTCATTCGGTTTTGGCGGAGTGGTTAGCGTGTGCGGTTAGTTGTACATGAGATGGTGAGTTCGATGCCTGCTATTACCACCATACATTCATTTCGACGACGCTCACCTCGCTTAGTGACGGCAATACTATCCAGTACTTAGCCATAGCAACACTTCTCAAAATACCGCTCGGAACCGGTGTAAAATTGTAGGTCCCAATCATTGTGTGTGTCCTCCTACATAAACAAAGTTCCCTTCGAAATGTTTTTTCGCCAGTAAAAATAAAGTGAACAGATCAAACCGAAAAGGTTAAGTTTCCGTTTGAAAAAAAATTTGCAATAGAGGTATAAATCTCCATTATTACGAGGGCTTGTCACGCGGAATTGTTTCACTCTCATTTGTTCCCTTTAGTTTCTTCTGGAAAACTAAATATTTAGGGCGCAATTTTATTCAAGATATTATCTAGGCGATACGTAAGCTTTTCGGCAAATTTCCGTGCCAAAGATTAATCTTCCAACCAACTTCCAACTGTTTCCTTGAAAATTCCGATTAACCACTCAAATATCCATTCGATTGCTTGTGCGTTGATAAATCGATGTTTTACAATTATTGGATTATGTTGTCTCCAGTAGGAGCTAGAATGTTTCTAAAGACTTATCTGATATCGCAATTCTATCACTTGCGCGATAGACCAGCGAATCATTTTCAAATGATCAACAAGAAGAAACGTAGAATCTCTTCAATAACCTCGAACGTTTGCAAGGATTTATTGGTCATGAATTGTCCGTTTGATCATCGATACATTCAAAATGTCAACTCTTAACATGTTTTCAGCTTCTCCCAATACATTCTCCATAATGATGTTGAAGAGATCGCTCCAAAGGATGTTGCTATATATGAACCTCGTTTTTAAGCAAATGGTTTATTAAAGTTTCGACGTATTCTTATGAAGCGTTGTGTTCGACTCAGAAAGGGAGGAGAGTACATTGTCGTGTACTTCTATTCTAACTCCATGTTTGAGAGGCAACCCCCTTTAATAAGTCGTACAGGTCTAAGAGGATTATACCGTCAGTACAGAACTAAATTCTTATAAACAGAAGCCGACGATCATGAACCACATTCGCAAGATTCCATCAATACCAAATCAATAATAATCAATAATAAATCCTAATTAAAGGTTTTGTAAACAGCAAAAAAATTCCAGAGCTAACGGATTACGAGGCCATAATACGTCCGTTTGTTTTCTTGGAATTTCTGTAAGTTAAATCGAGGCGTTGCCCTTAAAAGAGCTAAGGAAATTGTATTCAAGAATTTATATTATGGAATCATTTAAAAGATTTCAGTCAACTTTTTTATTTCCCACAGTTTCTACACCTATCTGGCCTCATCACAGGATCAGCTCTGTAACTGCTGCAAGTAGGAACAACTTAAGCAGTCATTACAACTGCCATCATTTCCTTTTCTTCCCCCTCATCGCCGAAGTGGCGATGTATTCGCTACAACAGACGCTAAACATGTTAAATATTTAACAAATTAATGTTGTAATAAATATTTTGCCAAGACGACGACGACGACGACGGATGTGGTGGTCATGTAGTGCGGAGTGGTTTTAGGCATACACAACGCAACTCCAGGAGAAACAAACAAGCCCTAAAGTCGATAATCGCATAACGGCGCAAAGTTGATTGAGACAACATATGGACAGGATCACCACGAACACACTATCGCACTCGCACTCGTGAGCACAGACTGACAGACTGCAATGAGCCATCATCCAAACAAACGGAGCAGAGGCATTTCAGCATTTTACATACGCGTCAAGGTATTTAGTTCCAGGAACAAATGTTGTTTTGCATTTTAATTCCAGCACATAAATGAAGACCTGCCGTGCATTGGACACTCTGCATTTATGAGTTTGAACGTCGCGTTGTTGTGTGCCAAGGTCTCACCCTACAGTGGGCTGATGGGACTTGATTGTCACAAGAAGTGCACTTGAGACTACGATGGACGGAGTGTAAAGTAGTGGTCTTTGCAAGTCGTTCATCCGGCATTCTGATTACTTTTGCATACGAACAAGGGGATTGTGTTGAAAGTGTTGTATTTTAAAGCGTCTGGTGTCTTGTTTGTGGCTAATAACTGCTTTTTAATGAATAAATCACCGAATGATTAAAATCTCTTAATAACATTCATTTAATGATATGACTTTTAACGATATCTTAACGTTTTACGACAACCGTCATCATTGCACTGATGCGTGTGTGTGTGTGTGGTATGAGTGTGTGCGTGCGAGTGATTGTGTACGAAAGCGTCCGCATTTGCATGTCTGCGTGTCTCCTGGATAAGAAAATTGTTAATTTTTCCTACCAACGATGGATGGATGAGTCGTGATTTGTGAGTGAACTCTTTACACTCGGCAAATGCGACGAGTTCAACTCGCAGGGCGCTTGGAGAAAGTTCCATGTATAATGCCCTTATGTACCTTGGAAGACTTGCGAATTTGGCAAACTGTCAAGTCGTAGTCAGAAATGTAACAAAATTGTAGCAAACTTAGGTCCAAGTCAGCCACAAATGCTCCGCTATCATTAGTTTATTCGGTCACCACTCGCAGTATTATTTCAGAAAGTTGCTAAGTGAACTAACTATTTAGACAGCGACTGTGCTGTATGCATGTTAAGGTCTTCCTACCGTCATAGAATTTTATCCTACGTGAGGACTCCTAACGAAAAGAGTACAAACTATTTCGTTCCTCATTGTGTCCAAAGATGTCTGAAGCAACTCTGTGTAGAGTTTAATAAGTAGCTCTCTACTTCCGTCATTAGATTAAGTATCCCCTGGTAATGCAAATTACAGACTCCCGTCAAAAGTGAGAAGGTGATTGAGCATCTTGAATGTCATGTACGAGGGCGATCCCAAAACTAGCCAAAAAAAAATATATTGGTGAAAAGTGGCAATCTTATAAAACATATGTTTTAAGTTTCAACGTTTATTTGATTTTTAAACATATGTCATATAAAAGGTCTCAGTCCAAGCAATATTAAAGCCGAGCTAGATTCTATTCTGGGGAGTGTGTTCCTTCGTTTACGACTGTAAAATATTGGGTAGCTGAGCTTGATGTGGTTTGGTTTTCGTGGTTGCTCAATTAGTGTCTTGAGACACTGTTTTGCATACCACATCACTCCGGAAATTCCAAAGTACCGTGTCTATACCCAGCCTGTTAATCGGAGATACCTCATTAGATCCCCTAGATCTATCTCGTGTATCTCAGTGAGGTTATACAGGAAGGGACAGCCCATAGTCTTCAGGCGTCTATTCATCAGAGCAGAGGAGATGCTCCACCGTCTCCTACTCTTCTGCGTCATCGCAGGCACGGCAGTGGTCATTATATGGCAGCTTCAACCGTCTTGCGTGATTACCGATTGGCCAGTGCCCGGTCAGCACGCCAGTTAGCCTAGATATGTCTCCCCGATTATGGCTGATCAGGGAGTTAGTCCGGTGAATGTTATATTCTGGCCATGTGTTTTGGATATGCGGCACTTTTCAGTCCTATCCCATCTGGTTTTCGCTCGTTCAAGGTAATGCGGGAAAATACGTCTTTTGAACAATCCTATAGGCTTTGCGACTGACACCATATGGAGTTCGGTGGAAGAGGATTCTGTCCTAGCTAGTTCGTCTGCCTTTTCGTTCCCTAGGAGACCCTTGTGGCCTGGTATTCAAGTAAGAACCACATTGGCTTGCCGGCCTAGCTCGACAAGTTTTTCCATACATTCACTAACGAGTTTAGATGCAGTTTTGTAAGATTTGAGTGATAGGAGAGCCGCTTGGCTATCTACAAATATTCCAATGTGCTCTATTTTTCGCTGTAGTATAAGTGCGGCACAGGCGTCTTTGATGGCCAGTATGTCTGCTTGGAAAATGCTGCACTTGTCTGGGGGTTTGAATGATAATTTGAGGCCTGCCTCATCGGAGAAAACACCGAGGCGGTTCCACATTCCATTTTGGATCCGTCCGTAAATACTTTGGTGTCAAAACCTGTAAGTGGTTCCCCTTTATCCCACTCTATTCTCTTGGGAAACCTGACATCGAATAGGCTGAGCTTAAAGGTGGCCGTATGAGTTGCTAAGACGAACACCGTAGTGGTCGACCAATTGAGGTGTCCACTCCCTTCACGGTTATTGGATGACCTTCGGCTGAAGGTGCGTGAACTAGCTGAAATGATAGTTATTTCAAAAAGTGGTATACATCGTATTTTGAGTGAAGATTTGAAGATGAGAAAGCTGTGCGCAAGATGGGTGCCGCGCTTGTTTTCAATAAAGCAAAAACAGCGTCGTGAAGATGTTTCAGTAGAGTGTTTGGCGATATTTCACAGCAATAAAACTGAATTTTTGCGTCGATTTATAACCATGGATGGGACACGGGTCCACCACTACGAACCTGAGGCAAAAGAACAGTCAAATCAGTGGACTGGAATGGAAGAATAGTGTCGAAAGACGGTGCCATATGCAGGCAAGGTCGTGGCGCCTGTTTTTTGGGATGCGCATGGGATAATTTTTATTGATTGTCTTTAGAAAGGAAAAACCATCAACGGCGAATATTATGCTAATTTATTGCAGCGTTTAAGTGATGAAACTGTAGTAAAAATTACGCATTTGGCGAAAATTGTTTCGTTAAGGCAAATCTCCAGTTCACACATCCACTATTGCGATGTCCAAAATTAATGAATTAAAGTTCGAATTGCTTCATCACCCACCGTATTCGCCAGATTTAGCTCCCTCGCACTATTTTCTATTTCCAAACTTGAAAAAGTGGTTCGGTGGTAAAAGATTTGCCAACAATGCGATTGTGGGATATTTTAATGAGTGACAGTTCTTACTATAAACAGGCTATCGAAGCTATTGAATATCGCTGGAAAAAGTGTATCGAGCTAAAAGGAGATTATGTTGAAGAATAAAGAAAATTTGTTCCAAATTTTCAGTGTCTTTTATATTAGGTCGGCTAGTTTTGGGACTATACTCGTAATAGTGATGAGTGGTTCCGCGTATTTTATGAACCGGCTTTGTCGTATTTGGACCGGTTCCGGTTCCCAGCTGATTGCTGACCAAAGAGGCTTAAGTGAAATATCTTTTTCCAAGAATATAAAATTTTATAAAAATACACATTTTCTGCTGGCTCCGGTTCTAAGAAGAACCGGGTATATGAACCGGTTCCGGTTCCAACCAAATTGCTGTCCCAAAGAGGCTTAAGTGAAATATCTTATTCCAAGAATATACAATTTGATAAAAATACACATTTTCTGCCGAGACCTGTTCCGAGAAAAACCGGGTATTTGGACCGGTTCCGGTTCTCAGCAAATTGCTGTACCGAAGAGGCTTAAGTGAAGTATCTTATTGTAAGAATATAGAATGTGTTAAAAATTCACATTTTCATACCCAAATGTTCACCCAAACGTTAACACTTTTTGTTCCTTTGGAAACGAGACCTCTGATTCAGGAACCGTTTTACGGTTCTGTTCAACCAGTTTTTCAGTTCCTGTAGAATCGTTTTTCGGTCTTTTTGGACCCATCTTTCGGTTATTGTAGGTAATAAGAAAACATCAAAACCCAATACAGTTATTCAGCCCGATTACGGTTGTCGTAGTCGAAGTACGACTTGTGACATTTCGTCGTATTTCGATAAAATTAATTCTAGTCGTATTTCGACTACGGCAAACGTAATAAGGGTGATTGTAGTTATGGTACATGTATAGAGGTTATTATTTTGTTGTTACAAGCAGGGCTATGGCAGTATTTGGAAAATACACGACTCCGACTCCAGCACTTTGAGAACGCACGACTCCAATCTGTTGAGACAGCATTTCGCTGTCTTTGATTTCTGAAAATTTTACCCGCGGCAAACGAACAACCGGTTAATCTTTAAAAATAGAAATGAATAATTACCAAAGCGGGTTAAAAAATAATTCTGGTCGAAAAATCCAGAGTTTCAAGAAATTCGAGGTCGTCAAAATTTTTTCTACTCAAACTCTGAAAAATATCGGTAACTATCCCATACTCCGACTACTCCACATCACTGCTTAGAAGGCGCATGATATTGTGCAGAGAGTGCATTTGAAAATGAAACTGACCAAAGTCAGTTTTGCTTCAGTTTTTTTACAATAGATGTTGCGCTCTGTTTCGCTCACTCTCCGCTCGCCCTCAAAATATATTCGGCTCGCGAGCAGTGAAGTAAAAGTAGGTACAGGGAGTCGAAAAATAAAAATCTTTGTTAAAAATCATATTCACAAGTTCGAATCTTTTTAACTCTGGTTTCGAGTTTTAAAACGAGAGAGTTATTGAAGATTCGTCCCGCGAGTTGAGTTTTTCCCTACCTTGAACCAATATTTTAGGTAAAAAATGGTTTCCATTACATCCCATGATGGGTTTAGGCAGAGCTTCTCACAACATGTGAGGTATTTTAAGAAACTTTTACATGTCTAAATGCGCTATAGTGTAGTCGTCATTAAGCGAGGTGACCGTCGTTGAAATAAATGTAAGGTGGCCAGAACAAGGATCGAACCCACGATCTCATGTACAAGAGCTGCGTACACTACCATTGCTCCACCAACGGCCAACGGCAGATAAAAACTAAAGAAAGCTCCAAGTCCGACAGATTCACGCAGATCTGTAACTTGGTCAGCATCTGATCCATAAGGGGGGGGGGGGGGGGAGGTTGTGATGTGATTACTAGCAGTTTGTAACATCAAACATCCTAGTGAGGACTTGCTAACAGCTGCTTTATGTAAGGACAATGAGGAGTCAAAGCGAACAGAAAAACAATCGACCCTTATTTGTCGTCAACAAACGTTATAAGTACCACGCCATATGGACATAAGGCTGGAATTTCAGTAGCTTACACACACCCGGTATACAACTTGCAGAAGCCTTCGAAAATTAAAATAATAAATTAACTGGTTTCCCATTACATCCCACGAAGAAATTAGGGAGAGCTTCTCGCAACCAGTGAGCTGTGCGCTTTCTACTTTTATACCCACTGATTGGGACCTACAGTTTTTACACCGATTCCGAACGGAATTTTGAGAAGCTTTTTCATGGCTAAATACTCGATAGTATCGCCTTCACTAAGCGAGGTGACCGCCGTCGAAAGAAATTTAAGGTGGTCAGATCAGGTATCGAACGCAGGATCTCATTTACAAGAGGCCCGCACATTAACCATTGTACCACCGACGGCCTTCGAAAATTATAAGGCTGATATAACTGCTATCCTAGAAATGTAATGGACAGGACATGGAAGTACAAGGTGGACGAAATGTGACATGCAAGCAGGTTTTTATTATGGGCTAAGCAATCACTTCAGAGATAATACCCTCTCCCGAGAAACAAAGATGCAACTATATCAGACTCTCATACAACCTGTCTCGCTTTATGGCGCAGAACCTTGGATCGTATCTCATGCTGTTGAAACATCACTTGGAGTAGAGTAGAATGGATCAGAATGAGCCAGAATGAGACATCGAAAATAGGGCGACCAAAACTTCGCTGGAAAGACCGGGTGGAATTTCCCCCCGGGAGCTTGGTGTTACCAATTGGAGGAGAAATGCTGAAGATCTTGCCGGTTGGAGAAACATGTTATTCTCATTTCCTCATTCCACATGAGTAAGTAAGGTTTTGTACAGGAAGACGTGCAATTTCTCATTGAACAACCTTCTAAGAGTGTGGTTAGAAAGCTGCAATTAGCAGATTATCTTTTCGTTGATGTATCTGGGTTTTCTGCGATGCTCTATCTCACACATATAAATTTTGAACATAATCCATCATAAGGCTGTTTTACGTTTCAACATTACAATTCCTTGATCTTTCCAAGATCAATGTTGAATAGGCTACATATATTTCAGAATAGCGCACTTGAATTTGAATTTTGAACTTGAATTTTAAACCTCCGGGCAAAATAAAGGACATATTCTTGCCAGATGCGAAAGTACCGCGAAACATGCGGTGCCGAAACCCTTGCGAATAATTTGTGTAGCAGAACGTTCGAACGGATATCGGTCTTTGGGTGTAGCCAATTTAAAGTCACGCATTATGGTTGATTTAGCGATTTCTGTAAGGAACAAATCACATAAAGTTGTGGACGGATTTTGATTTGTTTTCATTTCATTTGAACACTTACTTTTTTATTTATTTATTTACTACCAATGACAGAGGCAGTTATGCGAATATTGTATTATTGGTACTTTGTTTAACTTATCTGTCTGTCTGTCTGTCCGCTCGTCCGTCTATCTGTCTGGCTGTCTGTCTATGCGTCGCGTCTATTTGTCTGGGATCGTTTAACTTTAGAGTTGTGCTTGGTTGCCTGTTTGCTTACTTATTTACCTTGTCCTACGATTAATTTTGCATATTGCAATTTAATTCTTCCACTTGGCAGTTGCACTTGCATACAAACCATAATCAGATACGCAGACAGACAGACGCACCGACAGACAATCATACACATAAGTATTCGAAACACGCAAACGCATAATGCAAACCTATTAGGCATAATCACAGTCAATTACATAAACGTTTCAAAAAAGGTAAACAAAACCCCAACAAGAAGACGAATAGTTATGCACGAGTACTACGAAATATGGCTATCAAGCTGCATAAGTGGCTGGCTGATACGGATGCGGATTAATACCAATACTTCCCAATTAAATCATGCTAATCTGCCGTGAGTTGGTTTCTGAAAGGGATTTCTTATACAGAGCGAGTGTGATTACCGAACTTGGGGTATGTCCTGGCAAAACTCAGACGATGATGAACAGCTCTCACGATGAAAACAATGAGGAAAAAACTAGGCTTTGATTGCCATCAACATTTTATTAATTTATTAAAAACTCCAAGAAGTTTAATTTTTTAATGTAAATCTTCTTTTCTTTTATCCTTTTTTATTTATTTTTTGTATTTATTATTCTCATTTTTTTTATATAAAACTTCCGAACTTCCAACTCTTGTACGGGGTTTTTCAAGTTTACTACTTTGTTCGATATTTGTTCTTAATTTTTTTTATTAAATGTGAAATCTTCTGTTTTCTCGGAGCAGCTCGAAATGGAATTAATTTTTAAAAAAAATCATCTTAACATTTTAATAACAAACAAACTACGTGTTGGTCATCCAGGAGCACCTTAAAAGGGTACGTTTTGGAATTATATTTAGTTTGGTTATAATATCAAGAGAACAATATAATTCTCATATTTTATGATTCCAAATTGTTTTTTGACTGGATATTGATTCAATTTTAAAAGTATCACGCCCTAAATTTGAAAAATTTCACGCCACAAGAAAGAGTATTGTTTCCACTTTTATGAAACCTCGAACTAAATCACACTTGAAAGCAGGTGTGTAAACCCCACATGTTGAAACCTCCGACACTAATTACGTAATCTTAAAATTCCGAACTCGGACTCCTGCTCCAAATGCAAATACGATTCGAACTCCATAAATAAACCAAAAGTATTTAATTTATTTTGTTTATTGGTGTTATGAAGAAGCCCGTGAATATACAAATTATTCATTCCACTAAATTATTAAATGCTAGCTCGTCCTTTTTCGCACAAAAGCAAATTCATGGTCAAAAACGTACCGAAAATGATTGGTAACATTACCGAAGAATTTTAAATTTCAGGTAACTCTCTCTATATAACTTAAAAATTTCGAAAAAATCTCTCTATATAACTATAAAATTTCGAAATGTGGCGCCATTGTAAAAGATGCACATACACGCTCTGAAATCGGTATTTTTTTCTTATTTGGATGCAAATTCAACGAGTGTTTTGAGCTTGTAAAAATAATATACTTACTTTAGACACCATGATTAATATGTTATAATATATGTGTTTGAGATCAAAACATAGCTTTGTTTGTGATACAAATACAGCTGTGTTTGGTGCACGGTTTACTTCGTTTTTTTTTTGTCGATATGCTCTCGAGAGAAAAACAAAAGAGGGGCAAAGAGAAAAAAGCGAGCTGCAGCTGAGCGGTATAGGGAGAAAAGAAAGCACGTAAACCGTCTCTTTAGGCGTCAGAAACGAAAGTGGAGAAAGCGTGAGAGTGAGAAAATTGAGAAATACAGAAGGAATAACCAAGCCCGAAAATTCTATCAAAAAGTCAAAAACGGAACTAATGGCCATGGTTCAGGGCCCCCCTTCTGTAAAGACAAGGACGGAAATCTCATCGAAGATGTGCAGAGCATGTTGGGAATATGGAGAGATAATTTCTCCGCGCTACTGGTACCTCAGATATCCTATGACGATGGGACAATCGATCACAATATGAACGACGACGTCGATTGCCCCCTCCTAATCAAGACGAGGTCATAACAGCTATTGCCCGGCTTAAGAACACCAAAGCCACAGGAGCCGATGGATTACTGGCGGAGCTGTTTAAGGCTGGCGGTGATGAGCTGATAAGGTGCATGCATCAGCTCATTAGTAAAATTTGATTAGATGAGTGCATGCCCGGCTATTGGAGTCACAGTGTACTATGTCCCATATTTTAAAAAGGTGACCCGAGTGTCTGTGGCGTGGAATAAGCCATTTATCCATAGCATATTGGGTTCTATCAAGTATATTGTGCGAAAGACTAAAACCAATTATCGCTGACCTGATGGGAGCATACCAGTGTGGCTTTAGGCCTGGAAAATCGACAACTGACCAGATTTTCACGCTACGCAAATCCTGGAGAAGACCCACGAAAATACAAATCGACACCTATCATCTATTTGTCGATTATAAGGCGGCCTTCGATAGCCCGATACGGGGGAAACTCTACGAAGCAATGTCTGAGCTTGGTATTCCTGCAAAATTCATACGCCTTTGCAGGATGACCTTGACGAACACCAAATCCGCAGTGAAAGTTGGTAATGATCTTACCGAACCTTTCGAAACTAAGCGAGGCCTCAGGCAAGGCGACACCCTATCGTGCGATCTCTTTAACATCTTAAGAGAGATTACTCTGAGAAAAGCTGCTGTCAACATGAAAAAAACCATCAGCAGCAAAAGTCCCATTCTGCTTGCGTATGCTGATGATATAGATATCATTGGGCGCACAATGAGAGAAGTTACTGCGGTTTTTTCGAGAATTGAGAAGGAGTCGGCAAAAGTGGGTCTAACAGTAAATGAGGACAAGACAAAATTAATGGTTACAACGAACAGGGCCTCCACGCGATTAGACCAAAGCGTGAACGTTGATAACCGTTATAATTTCTAGGTGGAGGACGAATTTATATACCTCGGATCTGCCGTAAGCAAAAACCACAACGTCAGCCTTGAGATCAAGCGCACAATTGTGATGCGAATAGATGGTAGTTTACTTTAGAGATAAAGCCCTCTCTCGAGTAACAAAAGACCCGCTGTACCAGACTCTCATATAACCTGTCTTGCTTTATAGCGCAAAATCCTGGGTCCTATCGCAAGTAGACGAAAGATCTGTAGGTGCCTTCGAGAGAAAAATATTCCGAAAAATGTATGGCCCTATAGTGCACAACGGCGAGTATTGGCGACGCATGAACCAAGAGCTGTATGAGCTATATCCCGACATTGACATAGTTAAGCGTATGAAAATAACGCGATTGCGCTGGCTAGGCCATGTCAGTAGAGTGGATGAAAACGAACCAGTACGAAGGGTTTTCGAAACCGACCTCGATGGATGGACAAAAATAGGAGGACCAAGACTCCGCTGGAAGGATCAGGTTGACGAATCCCTGCGAACACTTCGTATTGCCAACTGGAGAGATCAGCCAAAAGATCGAACTGGTTGGCGAAATGTGTTATCTTCGTTTTGTAAGGTCCGAGACCGGATAAGTAAGTAAGTAAAGAGAAATTGTGCTCAGCCTAAGTTGATGTTATTCCAAGTGTATAACTGTATTTTTGGACTATTATTTCAATCAGCGATTCATAAATATTCCTGAATGCCGTGTGTTAATAAATTGAGTGTTTCTTATAAGGACGGATCTGTTACGTCTTAAGTTTCAGGCATCCAGTCGTCAATCGTTCCTTTGGGAGTAAACACACGAATGACTCGACGTATAGATGAATCAAATCGCGTATATAGATGTTTCGGCTAAAATTCGCATAAGTATGCATTTTTTCAAGTGAACATGCTAATGTTTCCATTTAAATATAAGAGAGTTAGTACTTGCAAATATATGTTCCAAATATATACATTACATAGTTCTTGCTGAATATGTTTGACAGAATATGTTGCAGGTGCTATTTTTTAAGCCTGAAGTGAGATCACTCACAATAATGTATGAATTTCTCTAACTTGTACTTAGCCATGAAAATGCTTCTGATAATATCGTTCGTAATAGGTGTAAAATTGTAGGTCCAATCAGTGATTGGAAAACTGGAACGCGCACAGCTCACTGGTTTGTGAGAAGCTCTCCCTACACCTCATGGGATGTAACGGGGAACCATTCATTTATTACATTTATTTAATTTATAATAATAATACGCCCCCAGCAACATATTGCAGGAAACATGTATATGTTTGCAAGCATTGTTTTCATGAATTGAAGGTCTGTTGCCTTTTTGTTTCTTTGTTGTCTCTGTCTGCGATTTTCATCAATCAAAGGCACATTTTGGTCCCAAAAACATATATTGTAACCTATTAATCATTGTTCTTAAACATGTTATATTGAATATATTGTGTTTGGGTACAAGTATAGTATATATTTGCTACAAGCTACAAACACGTTATATTTCCATCCAAACAACAAAAAACAGACACATTTTTCAGCCTGTAGAGGTTGTTGGCAGCCCCAGCACAATTATCGGATCCGGTGATCTAATGAATCATTCGTCTTAAATTTCAAACATTCCATAAATGTCAATAAGTTCAAATAAACAACATCCCCCGTCTATAACGACATTTGTCGTTAAACAACGGTTTATGATTGGGACCTGGAATGTAAGAACTTTCTCTGCGAAAAATCTAGACTCGAACAGGTTAGACGAGTTATAGAATCCTACAATGTGGACATCCTAGGCCTAAGCGAAGTACGCTGGCTTAATAGAGGCAAATTTGAATTACCATCTGGCAACGTATAAACGGAGTCGGCCTTCTTCTTTTTCCTAGAGCTAGAAATGCTCTAATATCATACAAGTCTATATCTGATGGCACCGTCATTGCGAGCTTTAATTCAAAATTCCCCAGGATTTATGTGGTGCAGACGTATGCACCAACTGAGCCTGATGAGGACAGTCTTAATGATGATTTTTATACATAATTGGATTTTGCTGTAAGCTCCTTGTCTACTGATGACATTAAAATAATTCAATGCTAAAGTGGGCAACGACAACAACAGCCTACAGGAAGTGACAAGAAGACATGGTCTTGGAACTGTGGGAAATGCCAATGGTGACAGGGCTCATTGATTTCTCTACTCGCCATCAACTGTTTATGGGCGGATCGAAATTCCCCGTTGAAATATACGCAAGTATACATGGAAATTGCCTAATGGTCAAACCTTCAATCAAATTGACCTTATACTTATCAGCAAGACGTTTTTAGGTTCCTTGCTGGACGTCAAAACTAGACGGGGAGCTGATATTGATAGCGACAACCAACTCTTAGTGAGCACCTTTCGCCTCCGTCCAGCAGTTGCCAACGTTAAACAGACAGTTAAAATCAGACTATCGGCAATCAGCACGTGGAGTGGGTTCATGATCCGTTCAGATTCCGATAATTACCTGAACAATATAGCGGTGGAAACCGAAAAAGCTGTAAATAAATACAGGTAACCTCCGTATTGTGTACTCTTCAAGAAAAAAATTGAGCGTCAATAACATTAGGAGTACTACATCGTTAAAAGATAATGATGGCAGGGAGATATCATCACCAGATCAGCAAGTAGAGAGATGGCGTGAATTCACACAATCTAGACTTCCGGATGATGAACGTCAGTTTACCTCTTCGGCAGCATACTCACCTCGAAATCCGAGGAGGGGTATTTCAAGGGAACCCTCGTCGTAAGCAGTGATCGAGGCGGCATACCGGGCAAGATAGTGTCCATGATCCATGAACTGTACGGAGTTGCAGCGTATAAAGCCTACCTTTCACCACAGCTGCGGGATTTAGACAAGGATGTATCTTGTCCTCCACATTATTTCGTCTATTTATGGACCAGGTAATGCAGGCAACTAATGCTGAAGCACCGTCCGGCATTCGGTGGAGTATGTACGAACATCTACATGATATCGACTACGCACAAGCGAAAGATACTCCGAAAATGCGAAAATGTATAAGTAGGGTTGAGAATAAATTAAAAGAAAGACAAAGCTAAAGCGTATTCGAACAGAACGGAATAATCCACTAACAGTTGATGGTTCGTTAATTGAAGGAGTGGATTGAATCAACTATTTAGTAAACAATATTACCAATCATGGTGGCCGACGGATATAGGCGATCGAATAAATATGGCCCATGTTGCATTCCTAAACCTGCACAAATTGATAACACAAATTGGATATCGGAGAAGAGGAAATGGTGAATATTCAATTGCATTGTGAAGTCTGTACTGTTGTGCGGTTATACTACTTGGAGCTTGACGAAGCTGGCAATGAAGAAGGTCCAAACGTTTGTCAATCCAATCGTAGTCTACCAAATGCACGGAAGCGGTGCCTGGAAAAAGAATCCAAACAAACTCGACTATCATGGACCCAATTTAACTCGCTTACCAGAGACAGAAATCGATCTAGAGAATTCGTTGACGCCCTATATTCTTCGTGAACCTTTTATTTAAACTTTGTGCGGTAATTTTGTTTTATATTTGTATATTCTGTTTAAATAATTAAAGGATATATATATTATACATATTATATAATGACGTTTGTGATATTACTATATCAGCCTTAGTTACTTGTAAAATTGTTTTTTCCGATCCATGACAACACGAAACTAAAGTCAACATAGTAAAACCGTTTCCAGTTAAATAACACTATAAGTGATTTGTCGTAAACCAAATCGTTGGCTTATCTTAAATATTACTCCATCTATAACAAACATCGTCAAATTTTGCAAGTTTTTCTGATGATAATTGTTATTTTTGTTATCACTAAATTGTTATCACTAAAAACCTTTTTCAGCGCTCTGAAAATGCATTATTCTCTGTACTGCAAATGTGACAGCTGAACTCCCAAACTAACATAGAAAGTTTTCTACTATAGAGACTAATATTCGAAAAAAATTCAGGGCCCTACAATTCATAGTCTCTGAGAAAGCGCGCTGTCCCAACCTATACGGTGTCCCAACGTAGACGGGGAAATTGCCCGAACCTATATGGGTAAAGTAACCAAATCGGTGGCGGATATTAAAATGTACTCCATCTATACATACTCCGTTAAATTCGTATTCCCCCCGTCACTAGTATATAGGCACCAATTTTTAGCCTTGTAGGGCTTAAAAACACTTGCCACGCCCCTCCGCTCACATACCGAGGAACTCAAATCTTGCTTAAAATTTTTATTCCTTGTCGATAATAGTATTTATTTAAACATTTTCACACATATAGCTCTAAAAAACTTGTGCTTCGTCCATCAGCCCACTAAACAAAAATCTATATTCCGGCCTTATGAGCATGATCACGCCTACTAATCTAATCACAACCATTTTCACCTCATCGCGCACATTGCTCTTAAGTGCATCCAGACCAAATGTCAAGACGACCGGGGAATAAATACTTAGTACGCCAGATATTGTATTTTTACTTACGGGATTGTTGGGCGGTGCCATACCCATCGACCCGAACCCGCCCTTTTTTTAATACGCAGCGTAATATGAAACAAATCTATACCAAATTTCAAGGCGAGTGCTGCAATAGTCCTCTAGATATTGCGTTTTTGGGTTCTATGAGCTGGGCCAAGCCCACTTAATATATAAAACATTCACGTTGCCTATTTTTACCCCTGGGCATAGAGGTACATTCTGTGAAAATTTCAAGAACATCGGTCCAGCCTTTTAGACGTATATAAGGCAACAAACGCAAATTAATTTGTGATACATCGCGATATGTCAAACAATTATATGTTGTTTGTTGACATATTGCGATATGATATCACAATAAACGCTCTCGTATAAACGTAATAATAGTTAGGGACTTTCCTTTTATGTGCATGGAATTGCGAAAGAAATTCTCTAATAAATAAACTTCTGAATCACTCCCTGGAAGGATCAGTGTTAATGTTGCTTGTCCAGATGACTCAATTTCCAGATTTCTTTGGCGCAACGCTAAACTCTTTTGATTCGAATTCAGAGTAATGCAACTTAACAAATTGAAGTGTCATACCAACCGACAAGGTTGTATTAGCAACTGATAACCATCAGTATCCAGTTGTTTACTGATCAATTTTCGGTTATCACTTATCCGTAAGTAGGGCATCAGAAAAGCTTTAATTAGTTGCAAACGTTTAGTTAAACCACATGTTCTGGTTAACAAAGCTAAATCACAGATCTGTTTAAAGGAAACCCCCAAAACACGCACAAGCGATTTGATTAAAATTCGGAACGGATGCAGCGACTGGGATGGAGGCAGCAGCTTCAGCAGTAGTCGTCGCAACAACAATTGGGGTAAAACGGTGGTAGCAGCAGCAGCAACATTAACATCTGTATAAAATGCGTTAAAAGCATAATTTTGTTTAAGCCATTACAAGGAGTATAAATGAGGTTGCCGGCTGTACGCGTCATCTGGGCAAACACCAACAGATGTCGGGTACTTGTGATGGCTGTTGTTGGTTTAAACACTTCATTACCAGCGACGGACGTTGGTAGCTTGTTGCATAATGATTGGGTTGTACTTGCAACTGATTTATCATTTAATTGGTTGCAACAACATCAGCCGCTTTTGGCAAGTATGGTTGAGCGAAAGCATCTTGTTTGTGGTCCATCACTTGGCACATGCAAATCTGCATGAACTATTTATTCATTGCCTGATCTGAAGTTGGGCTTGGAATAATTTAGGTCAACCTTTTGTTGTTTTTGCACAAGAAATCCTTATTGTGTTTATCAATCGTCGATATTGGGTGCTGTTATGGCCGTTTGTGTCATCTTTTGTAGGGGCAACATAAGACAAATCAAAGCAAAAAAAGAACCAAATCCACGGACATTCAACTGATCGGTGCTGTGATAAAAATTTATAGCCATCCTGCATCAATTAGAGCTGGAGTGTAGTCGGCCGGTCAATGTACTCCATCGTAGCGTCGTGGTCGCGTATACCATTTCAGCTACAGTTTCAGTTTCTTTGAATTGAGGTGATTCAAAACGATGCCGCGCGTAACTCACCCAGCAAATGATCTTGCGTTTAGTTGCTCTTCTTTGTGACACTCCTCGCTGTCGGGAAGACTGTCGCAGACGCATGATCCCGTCCATTGCTTGTTGTTATTGGACGGACTGACTGACTGGCTGGCTGCTGGGACGACAATGTAGAAATGGACAACAAATGAGTTGTAAGTAATGAGGTGAACACCTATTGTTGTCCAACCATTGCTGGCAGTACTTGGTATTCCATAGGTGATGTTGGACCGGGGTATTAGGCGACCTTGGCTTACCAACCAACCACTTCACTTTCACACCGACTTTCCGATCCTGGGCGTTTTTTCTTCCATGCGTACATTGTTGACGGCAATGAGGTTGACGATGAAGCTGGCAATGATGACGATGATGATGGTGGTGGTTGCGTGTTGATCATGTCTTTGGATGTGACATTTTTTTGATTCTGCTCTTCTTTTTTTTTGGCATAAATTTGTGCTTAACGTGGCATTATTGCAGGCAACGGAGATGGATTAGCATCATTTTGTTGCACGAAAAACCAAATAACGACAGCGACCAAAAAACCAACTCTGAGCTTTGAGTGGGGATAATGCGATGGATGGACGGCTGGATGGATGGGACAACAACAATGATGATGATCTCGATGACAGTTTCAGTGTTTTCGGGTTTTTTCCTCGGATGTTTTTGTGAAGATTGATATTGTCCATTCTTTTGTGTTTGGTCACTGTGTCTTGTTTTTGTTCTGTTGCGGCCGCTCCTGCTCCTGTTCCTGCTGTTGTTTGGGTGTTTCGCCTGTAATTTGTTTCGTTTCGTGTCGTTTCGTTGGTTGGAGGCTGCATGAGGCTGATTTCTTGGAAATAATTGTGATTCTTAGGGCTTTTGAAAGGACAACAACATTCCTGTACAAATTGTGTACACACATTTAAATTGATTTTTGGATTTACTTTGTGCATTCTTTATCTTTAACCCAGCGGCAGAATGCGCTGATGGGCATGCGCGCGCGCTTTTACCTTTACACATTCAATGCAACTAAACGATATCTGCTGCCCGGTTATGTTCGTCGCTGGTTTCATTTCGATTAGCAAATTGCTTAATACAAACGCAACGCAACGCAACGACTACGAAACATATTTTCGGAGGATTAAGTGTAATCAGTGTGGAATTTGTTTTTGCATTCGAAATGTGCGAGAACATAGTACGGATGTCGTTTTCATCTTCGTGTTTCATTAAAACCAATGCAGAAGGTTCGGTTGCCCGGTAAGTAACCCTTGTCTTAACCGTTAAACATTCTTCCGTCTTATAGAGAAAATGATGATAAATGTTCAACTTTCCTCAAAGTGCCAAACATTTTCCAAAACTGAAGTAGGGAAAAACGTCAACATGATGATGATAATGGCTTCACATCAGTTGCCCTTTGCCTCAAATCTCATGCATTCTCAGAGTTTTTATATTGGATTAAGCTTAATTTATCCCAGAGTTCGAAATTGTATTTGATTAAAACGTTAAAACGTGACAAATACCTTAATATCGGAGATCATTTGAAAGGACGATTGTATAAGGTTGTTAACCCTCCTGTCATTTTAAAGAAAGAGCGTAGCATAGTAGTGTTGGTTCAAAGCGGCAAAGATTGCCGGAATTTAATGTGGGATTTTATAATCTTAATACCTACTCACAGACGGTGATACTAGATGGATGTAAAACTCGTATGTAGCATGTTATGACGTGGACATTAGAAGATCGCAGATCACTTCTACGCAAACTATGGCTGTCATTAGCATATGATTTCCACATAAGGATATCCATAAGATTAATTGGGTATCTCTTGATCGACTGATGGCGAACCAGAGTGATCTCTTGGTAATTATGTAATGGACGCACGTGTGATTCGAGGCGCTAGTAGCGACTTGGATCATTACATGCTGCAGCGAAGGTACACACAAGATAAGGCAGAGCGGAAAACGTACGAAACTGATCGCAGAAATAGATCAGAGCATTTACTAGAGCAGGGCAATTCAGTGCAGTGTGAGTATATCTCCCTTTCTGAAGTTACCGTTGCAATAACTGTACCTGATTATGGCAAATCGCCCCAAGATGAACCATGATAGGATGAAGTATCTCATTGTAAGACGAAGTATCATCTGATGAAAGGAACGCTGCATATATGACAACGTTGCAGTTAACCTGCAACGCTGGCTTCGGTATTAGTAGATGTAGGGCAGAAAAACGGCGCGGGAGTTGAATAATCGAAATTTACAGGAGAAACAAGAAATTCCGAAACTTATTACCACAACATTAATAGGCAAACCATCGGTCATAATACTCTGCTCCCTCCTTTAAGAACAACGATGGAAATCTTGTGACAGTTGGGCAGAGTGTGTTTGGAATGTGGAGAGAACATTTCTCAAATTTGCTTTTCCCCAAGGAACTAATAAAGAAAAACCACAACGGTATTAAATGTCCCCCATCTAATCAAGAAAAGTTCAGAACAGAAATTTTCCGGAATAATAATAATAAAGCTGCGAGTGCTAATGGCCTACCAGCGGTGCTGTTTAAGGCTGGCGGCGAAGAGCTGAAAAGACGCAAGCTTCAGCTTTTAAGCAAGATGTGACAAGGCGACTGCATGCCAGAGGAGTGGGACCATAGCATACTGTATCCTGTTTAAAGAATATCAATCCAAGCATATACGCCAATTGACAAAAATAATATTTCCCCAAAGGATAGGGGAGAACTTTTCACAACCCATAAGCTGTGCGATTTCTAGTTTTACACTCACTGATTAGGACATATAGTTTAACACTGGTTCGGAACGGTTATTGCGAATCTGTTTCATGACTAATTGATATCGTCGTCGCTAAGCGAGGTGACTGTCGTCTAAAGAAATTTAAGGTGCTCAGAGCGGGGTCGCACTCATGTCCTCATGTACAAGAGTCGCTCACACCAACTATTGCACCACCGGCGGCCATGCCGGTATATGTCAACTATCGTGAAATAAGAATTTTTCGTGGCTAAATACTCTATAGTATCGCAGTCCTTATGCGAGGTGACCGCCTCCGAAAGAAATTTTAAGGTGGTCAGAGCAGGGATCGAACCCAGGATCTCATGTACTTATACAAGAGGTGAGGACACTAACCATGCACCACCGAGCGGACCTTGTATATGTGATTTGAAACCTGGATACTCCAGAACTGACCAGATATTCAGCTTACTCCAAATCGTGGCACGAGAAGCGGATACACACTTACCATGTCCTTGTTTGCTCTCGATTTACATGAAACTCTAGGTACCTATGTCTGAGCTGGGTTCCTCTGCTGATCTAATATGTCTTTTCTGAATGACACTACTTGACACCAAATCCGCAATAAAGGGTCTTACCAAACCATTTGATACCAGGCGTAACCTCAGAAAAGCCGACAGAATGTCTTGCCATCTCTTCAATATCTTAATGGAGATAAAATGTGCAGTGAACACGAATAAAACCATCAGCGGCAACTGCCATATGCTGCTCGCGTAGCTTGATGACATAGACATCATTGGCCGAACACTGTGTTAAGGTGCTGCATTATTTTCAAAATTCGAGAAGGAAGGAAGTCAATGAGGACAAGATAGAATTAATGGTTTCTACGAACATTTACTTCAATTTCTACAAGGATGGTTAGCAGCTGAATGGTCAGGTAGGGTGCGAGGTCTTGTAGAGTACCTGAGCATTGTAGCATTTTTTAGACACAAATTTTCGCGATTAGAGAAGTGAGTGGTTGATGGGGTGATAGATGCTGGACGTGGTCAAATTAAAGTGGTACATTCCTTCCCTGACAGCCAGGGGGTTATTAAGTCAGTGAGATTTTTCTTCTGGAACTTACCATCAGGCCAAGACTGCCGCGCAACTCTCAACGAGTTGCCACAGGAAACTATTAGAGCGGATGGGCTGGAAAAACTAGGTCTACAGAAATCTCAACTTGTTGGCCTACACTAGTGACTTGTAATCATTTCTGCCCGAACGTTCTTATGTGATGATGTTAAACATGGTGCGTATATTATGTACGTAGATCTAAAATCTGGCCGACATTGGAAAGAAGGAGGAGTATCAACTTTCTGGCTCTATCTAACCTAAATATAACAATACTTGGTAACAGTTTCGGCGGAACGCTTTCGGATTTGTAGACATGCTGCGGGATTAAATGTCGAAGTAAATGCTTTACAGATGGAGAAAGAATTCTGAACTCCTTCACTTCTTTTGGATCATACTTCTCTGTGAACATTGGACATTTGTCATACTTAAGCAGTTTTACAATTTAGAGCTTTTCAAATGAACTGAATGGTTCTCAGGTGAGACTAGTGCTTAATCCCGGTAGACCATGTAATATAGGGTGACCAGATAGTAATGATACTTTCTGAAATTGTTATATTTCAGAAACTGCCAAAGTTACCAATGACATGCAGCTGTCAACATATTCAGTAGGGTTTGTCATTTCATCAATGCATCGTTTCAAGACCGCCGAATATATGGAAATAATATCTAATTTCTGGCTCAGTTGTAAACACGTAACGTGAATTCGATCGTCGTGGGGTCGATCGCCATCATGGCTTCAGTGCGAAATGGCGATTCGGCGCCGGTTAGCTGAATTGGACATGGCCTGATAGTCAGCCCGGCTTATTTTGCGGTCGGAGTTTGGACTACAACCGTATAAGACTGTGCTGCCGGAAGAATGGAATGGAACTGTGCTGCCGGAATAGATAACGCCGTGAGTTCGCTAATTGGGCGCAGGAAATGTTGGCCGGCTATCCGAATTTGGCAAAAAAATTATCTTCTCAAACGAGACCCATTTTTCGCACCGCGGCTATGTCGACAAGCTAAATCCACACGTGTTAGATCAAGCGTCACTGCATCTACAAAGAATGACTGTTTGATGAGGTTATGGCGGTATCATCGGACTTTATTTCTTTCGAAATGACGAGAAAGACACTATTACCATCAAAGGTCCTCGGTGTAGAGCGATGGTAACCGCCTTTTTGCGACCATCGCTCGACAACATCGATAAATCTGAGCAGTGGTTCCAACAAGACACCGCAACATGCTATAGAAGCGACGCAACGCTCGAAGTGGTGATTGTGAAAATTTGGTGACTGGTTTAGGTCACGGCGAGCGTTCATCAATTGGCGGCGCGAATATGCGACTGGAAACTCCTCGATTATTTTCTCTGGCGCTAACATGCCTACCACTTTGTACGACGAGGCCAACATTCGAGACGCTATTGTCACAATAACGCACACATATTAGACCGAGTCATCAAAAATTGGACGGACCGTTTGAAGTACTGCCAGCAAAGCCCAGTCGCACAGTGGTCGAAATACAAAAAATGTGGCCAAAATTCTGTAACTTTTGATCTAATGAAAATTTTTGAATTCTGTAAAAAATTGATTACAAACAAGGAGTTAGGGATTACTATAGCATATCAATAATGTAAATCGCACAGCGGGGTATTTTTTAAAAAAATTCCAAAGTTGACTACTTTTTGTTTTTTTTGGCGATTTCCAAGAAAAAAATTTTTTTGTTGTTTTGCTTTAACATTTATTATACTTATTTTGATGCAATTGTTCATAATACGTAAAAAAAATTTAATATTTTTTTCGTTTTAAATATATTAGGTTTTTCAATTTATTTACAAAGGATAATTGAATTTCTTAATTCTTTGAACTGTATCTCGAACAGTTTTCGAGCTAAGCCACTCAATTTTTCTGTAATGGAGTGTCGGGTTTCTTGGCTTTAAAATTAAATTTAAATTTTGTTTCTCTAACATATACATAGGTTGTAATAATCATTTTAAAAAAATCGACTTTAGAAAAAAATTCTGTTTGGACTAATATATCATAAAGTATGTCTACTATGTCAATGAATTTGATACATAATGGAAAGGCAATTCTGTTTCCCACATTCTATGGGTAACTCTTACATGCGTCAATTGTCAGTCCTGGAAGACAGATTAAATTTAGTGAAAAATGTATTTATTATTTTTCTCAACCACAAAATCAAAATACACAGTTGGAAAGACGGGGAAATGTATGTGACTCTTTCTGCTGATGGTGCATTTTATATAGATAGGACTTAATAAGCCAGTGCTGTTATCAAAAAATAAACCAAATTAAGTTTTTGCGTTTTATAGAATTGCAGTACTACTTGAGTAAATTATCCTACAGTATTTTAATTTACCTAACAAATGGCTTATAGTGTATTATTGCTTATTGTGCTACTGTAAATTTTACAAATAAAGTTACACGTTTATGCTCCAATACATGAATAACAATTTATAGTATTCATTTTGAGTGTTTTTAGAAATTTTATTTAATTTTTTTTAATAAAATTTATATTTTTATTTTATATATTTATATTTCATTTCTTTTAATATATACATACATATATATATATATATTTATTTTATGATTCCTCATTCGTACATTTGCTTATATGTAACAAGTTTATTGCCTCGGGTGATAAATCTTTACATTTTCTATCCTTCTTGGTCCTTATAGAGCTTATTTGAGGGTCTGATGAAATAAGTAGGTGGTGCAAAATATCCTCCTCCTTCATTTTCTTCTGTATTTTTTCTTTTATTTTTTGTTTTAAAATCTTGTCATCCCCTCTAGCAGCTCCTTTCTTGAAGTCCAAATTGTAACCGATATGTAGAAGATACTCCATTAAACGTATCCAACAGTGCAATGTCGATAAACCAAAGTTATAGTACTCTTCTTTGCATTCCAATTCTCTTAATCTTTACAGATTATTCATGTCTTTTGGTTTAGCTCCACAAATGTTACAAGATGACGAAGATTGTTGCTCAGTTAGAACATTACAGACTTTTCCATCGATCATAGTACATTGCAGATGGTGAATAATTTGTATTTCCTTTTCGAATATTAATGCGTTAGTCGGCAAAAGGTTTTTAATTTTTTAAGAGTAATTTAAATATTCTTCTCTTGTGTTGGCTGTAGATTCTTTTGTACATTACAGAAGATGGACGATCGTTTTTCCAAATTACACCATCTTTTTTAGATGATAACTCCAAGGGTACATAGCATATACAAAAAACAGACTTGTCTGAAAAATCTTTTTCAATGAACTTAGTGCTATCTGCATCATTTTTATTTGACCACATTTGTTAAAGGTTTGTTGTCCCGATGCGCCATCCATTCCCCATTTTCCATTTAAGATGAAAGAATCATCTTTTAAGATTTTAAAGGTTTTACAATTAAGTATTTTTTGCGCAGTGTGGTCAAGTAATGATTGCAGCTCCACTTCAGCACCTCGTTCAGTAATATATATTTTATTAGGATAACACTCCGTTTTTGCCTTTAAAAGTTTATCATATGAAGGATAATGTTTATTTCCTAATAAAATATTGTTATATGACCGAAGTGTGTCATATTTATCCCTTGAAAGGTTCAAATCCATATACATTGCTGGCGTCCCAATTATAAAATCATTTTGATCGGGTAATGCATTTTCAGTGGCTGATTCATCTGTTTGGCTGCTTTGTGTAACTGCAGCTTTGGACAACTCCTCGGATGCAAAATGTGACCGTAAATCCTGGACTCGTCTCCTTTTAGTTCTTTCCGAGCCAAGATCATAACTGGGCGATCCACAGATGTGTTATTTTTATTATTTGTAGTTGAATCAGATTTTCGTTTATATCGTAGAGGATATGATGTACCAAACTCAACTGTTAATGATGCCTCCAGAAAGTATTGAAATTTTTGTTTGAACCTGCATTGTGAGCGTTCAGCTTTTTTCCACTCTCGTTCATAACAGGGCAAAAAATTGGTATTAAGCTTTTCTTTTATTTGCTTTACTTCATTTTCGGTGTAATTATAAGCACTTTTAACTTTTGCCATTATAACATCCGATTTTCTCTTCTGCTTGTCTTTGTTAAGCCACAACCATTTACATAACACCTCGTGTTTAATTTCAAATTTACTGGTCATTCTAGGAAAACAATATTTTAATTCAACAGTAATCTCACAATTCTGCTGAAATAGATACCTCATATACACAGCAGAATTTAATTCGGGCTAAAAGTAGCGTATGTGGCGTGATATTCCGTTTTCTTTAATTGATTTGCTACGAATTTTTATATGTTTGATTTTTTTTACTAAATATTGATTGACGGAAATGACTTCTAAGGCTAAACCCGTGAACGAACGCAGCTAAAAATTTCAGTATTTAAATATTTCACATTGATAAATTAAATGGATTATGTGCGAAATTGTCGAAATCCGTCTAAATTGAGTTATAGGAGTTCAAAGTCAAAATTTAGGTAAAAATATAAAGTGCATATGACGCTTACAAAAACCAAAAAGTTTGGGGTAAAATGTTTTACCATCCGCTGGTTTAATTAGTGTTTCTTTTTTAATTTTAACAGTTTTACATATCATTGAAACAATTGTGTAATGGGCATATAATGTATACTTTTATATTAAGACATTTTACCTCAATAAATTGGATGTGTTGGTAACCAACTTTAAAGCAAAAATAAATGATGTTAGTGTTGATACATTGCTACGTACTTTATTTTTTGAGCACTTAGTTATGTTGTGAATCTATTGCAGCCTCTTAATATTTTAATTTACACAATTGGTATTTTTCTAATTTTGGCCGGAAACACATGAAAATCGACCACTGTGAGTCGGTCATTTAAATGATGTGATCCATACGATACATAATGGCATAAATGTAGCTTCAAAATAAAGCCAGAATTAAGTTGATATCTCACACCGTTGTTGTTTGATTTAAATTTATTTTCCTATCGTTCTTATATGGTCACCCTTTACAAAGGATAAAAGTGCAAGTCCCACAGGCCTTGGATCAATGAAACTAATTCATAGATTTTAGAGAGCGAAAATTTAATAGTATCTATGAAATTCATCATACGATAAATGAAGTCAACTATAAAACAATTTTCTTCGTAAATAATTCGAAATCGTTCATAAATATTACGAATTCTTATATTCAGACAAAGAAACATTTCTAACACAGATATTCTAGTAACATCTATGGAATTCAACATACAATCAATGAATTCTGTTCACAATGTCTGAGATATTCTCATTGTTGTTATGAAAACTGTAATAAATATTGAACTAAAATTGTATCATTTGTGAAGCGTCTGCATAAATTTCAAGAATTCATGTTAACACATGAATAAACTATTTTCATAGAATGGCAAAAGGTATAGATATTTCGGATCTAGTCAACAACTGTTAGATATTATCATTTAAAAGATCATGTGGGTATAAGCAACGAGATCTCTAAATGTAATGAGAATTACATTGCAAGTTTTAAATCACAAGCAATGTTCGCAAAATATTTGTTTTTCATACCATCTAATCTATTCACTACTTCATAAAAACAATGAAATTGTTCATTCAATAAATTTGCAAGGACATTATAAAATTTTACATGGAAAAGTTTTATATCGATATTGAGTTTTTTATGAAACCGTTTCGTTAATTATTTAAATTTTGATGAAAGTTTTCCATAGTTTTTAATAAGGTTTCTGCAATTAAAGAAGTGGGTTTCATAATAATTACAAGTGATATTTTTTCAGAGTTCGATATCGATAATAAAGTGAAGTTGTTCCTTCGTGCTTTCTGCTCAATCGGATTTATAGTTATGTGTATATTTAACTAGTCCTGCGTATAACTGTCATTATTTAAAGCCTTTAAATTTCGACAAATCCAATTTCCAATTTAACACTTGACATGTCCTGTCACCAGTTTGAATATGGATGTATATGATCGAATGCTGCTACGGTTTTTGTTCCAAGTATAAGACACCCAACCATTGGATTCGTATTGTATGCAAGTAGTTGCATCTATATTTAGTATCTTATACCATTTATTAACTTTAATTTAAAAACCTCTTGAGTTATCGTAAAAATCTTCACTTTCGATGAAAGATGACTTAAAAGTAAACACCAATAACAAGCGTCCAACGTCCAGCATCTAGCACTCCATGTCCAGCGTCCAAGAAATGATAATTTTATTAGTTGCAAGATAAAGATATGTTAACACATCTCCTGCGCTTGGCTGTCTGTCTGTCTGTCTGTAGCCATTCACTAATAATCTCTAATGTGTTCACGCTTACTGTGAATTTGAAATGGCCTGCAAAACGAGTCAGTCAGTCCGGTCCATTGCATCTCCATTTAGTACACTTCACAACACATGCATAAATCTCGTTCCCCTCTCTCGGTGTGTGCGTGTGTGTGTGCCCTGAAAGATGCATAGCGTTGAAAATCGATTTGTTAGGTTGCGCCTGCGCAAACAACATATCGACGGTTGGCTGGCTGGCTGGCTGGCTGGCGGAGGCAAATGAGTGCGGAAGCTGCAGCACATCGTGATCGCCGTGAATGCAGAAAAGAAGAGCAACGTCCACAACACTATCGTCAGTATCATCGGAATCAAAACACAGACACAGGCATAACCATCATCAGGATCTTAGGTAACATAAATTACGCATTTAACAAGACCATCTCCCAAGTGCAAGGACTGGAGCTAAACCTGGGGAAGTGCAAGGGGGCCGCAGTGTTAAGTTCACCGAAGACCGAGAACGACAACGTCGAATACAAGGAGAGCAAAGAATTTATAGCAGCATATGTTGCAGCAGTCAGTTTCTCTTGAAGACCCAAAAATTGGCGTGGCAAGACTAAGTAAGTAAATGCTGACTGCTGCAGCATTGAGTGCCCCAGTGAGTGCCACAACTCCAGCAGTAAAAACAACAGCAGAAAAGTTAAAAATCAAATTAGCGAATGTGTTGAAAATTAAAAACAAATTCACGGATAAATTGCATCTGCCAGATACGCAATTATTATGAATTCCAATGAATGCGTCCCTGGGCCAGTGAATGAAGTCGACTCGAGTAGAGTGGATAGGACTCCACTTCCAACACACACAGACACAGATTCATTCACACTTCGATGGGGGGGCTGAACGGAGAGCACAGGAGTTGACCGCAAATTTGTGTGTGTGAAGAAAATGGCCCGGAGGTGTTGCAATTTGATGTTTTAAAGCGCGTTTCCATTCGTAACCATTCCAATGAATTCTTGAATGTAGAGTCGAGTCGAGTCAAATCGAGGCGAGGCGTTGCTGCACGCATCCTGGACAGTGCAAATATTTTGTTTTAAATGATTCTGGCTAAAAAAAAAAACATGTCGAATTAACACAATACCAGTCACGTTGTGATGGTGATCACATTCACTTGCTCGTAGTTACATACATTTGTATACGAAATGTTGGTGTGGCGTGGCTACGCGGATGGTGCTGGGTGTTGTGGTCATATTTGTTTAAAAGTGGATTTTATTTATGCCCCATTATCCATACTACATCAAGCAAAGCTCTATATTTATGACTGAGAATAATTAAATGTTTTTTCTTTTTGTTTTACTTTGGCTGCTGCGTTTACCTGCACAGGTATGACAACAGTAAATAGATTCACGATTATCGCTTTATGCAGTGGGAGGATGGGTGCGTGTGGTATGCAGCAAAGTGGTGGATAATGGAAAGAATATGCCCTGATCTTCACTGAAAAAAGTTTCGTCACATTGACGAATCGTTTCATCGGAAGTGACTATAGTATAAATTCACCGGCGCAACATAATATTCATTGCTGCAATGAAAATATTCGTACATCCGCTGTTGTGCGCTGTACGTTGTGACAAAGAACTAATACGTTAGCTCACTTTCGATGAAACTTTCGTCAAAGAGACGAATATTTTTTCAGTGAACATCTTTGCATGATCTCAACCAACATATAACTACATTGTAGGACTACAGATAGTACAGATGTATTGGCGGCTTTGAATTGTGGCGACACTGTTGAGTAAGTAACCCTCAAAAAACATTCTAAAGTTCATTTGAAGTCGGTGCACAATTGTAGGTCCCCGTTCAGTGAGTCTAATAATAGAAACCTCAGCTGACGGATTATGATACACTCTCGGCAATCTGCTCATGGCATGGAATCAAACATATAAATAAGTAGTTCCAACGTACAGAAACAAACATGTATAGAGATAAATCAACCTCTGTCTAAGTTAAAACTGCGAACTATTTTAATTAAGCATAGACAGGCGTTTCGCATCATGCATAGGCGTTTCGAATTGGTGGGAAGCTCAAGTTCGCGATCAGTGATTCAAAATAACTTAGCTTATCTTCCCAATTCCATCATAAGATGTAATGATGAACAACGTTTCTTTTAATTTATTTTGAATCTTCTGTAAATGAACAACTTCAGAAAAGGAAGTATACAAATCGAAAGGCAACAGCTCTTTAATTGAGACGTCGCACATTGAGCCTACCATCTGTCATGTAATAATGGACTCAATACTAGTCACCCTCTATGGTGTAATGGTAGTGTGCACGGCTATTGTGCATGATAACGTGGGTTCAATCCCTGCTCTGACCACCTTATATTTCCTTCGACGGCGATCACCTCGCTTAGTGACAGCGACAGAATCGAGTATTGAACCATGCAAAGGCTACTCACAAATACCGTTCGGAACCGGTATAAAACTGTAAGTCCCAATCAGTGAGCATAAATCTAGAAAGCGCACAGCTCACTGGTTGTAAGAACTTTGGGAACTCTTCATGAGCTTTAATGGCAAACCATTTAGTCTAAATGGTAAAATTTTACAGTGAGAACAAAAAATTGATGCTGAGACAACATAAATTCCAAATTCTCATTGAGAAATGTAAAATTGATATTGAGAAAACATAAATAGGATTTGACAAACTTTTGATTGAAATATATTATTGGAAACTAATATTGAGGAATGTGAAATTTCTACTACGAAAACCTACGAAATAACGATTATGAGACACTGAAAATTTAAATTGAAGTGATGCTATGGATAGAAAGCAAACGCGAAAGCATTGACGTTATTTAAAAAAAAAAATCTCAAAGAAAATAATTACTTCCGCTCTTAGGTAGAAGTGGCGCTCACAAGTGACGTCATGTCACGTCCCCATCGTTAAACCGATAAATTGGCTTGGTGTGGACAATGGGCGTTAACGCCACTGTGTTCCAATATGGGAGTCCCTGTCGACCAATTAGTCGCTGATAAACCAATTTATGCTACACAAAAATCATATAAGATCATTCAGCGTAACTCCCTGTATATAATTACGTTAGAAGTAAAACCCTAAATATTGTCTCCTACTCAAAAAATGAGGGGCAGAAGCATAGCATATGTTCGACACTCTCATCCTGCTTTCATCCCCCTAGCTTCCGCAGTAATCATTAACTGAGATTCCATGTCTAGACACGCATCTGCCTATCACATAGTGCCCAGTGATACAGCTGCTTGCGAGATATTCTGCCTAGGAGTTGATATCAAGTATTTCTAAAGATTCAGGTCATAGCTACCCCTGGTGATCTTGCAGTTTGTACCTCAGGCCATCTTTCGTTCCCTTGTATAAGGTGGGGCAAAAGTAATCAGTCAATGTTCTTTTGCTGTAATTTTTTTAATGAAGTTGGTTTATTGAATCCATTAGAATTTAATCCATCAAGTTGAGAAAATGATATCGGCCAAGTGGCCGCCGCCAGAGCTGACGACCATAAGGGCTTGTTTAATGGCTTTTTCCATCGCTCTTGCCAGAACTTCGGGCGACAGGTTCTCGCATTTTTGGCGTATATTCTCTTTCAGGGCTTCAATAGTCTGAGGTTTGTTGACGTAAACCCGTGACTTCAAAAAGCCCCATAAAAACAAGTCTAGAACGATTGAATCGGGTGAGCTGGCCGGCCACAGCAAATCACCAAAACGAGAGATTAAGCAACGCGGAAATGCTTCAGAATATCGGTTGTGGCTCGAGCAGTGTGCGCCGTTGCACCGTCTTGTTGGCCATGTTCTTCAGTAGCAAGTCATCCAGCGTAAACTGCACACCACGCAGTAGATTTGAGCGGGTGTAATGATTCTTCGGGTGACGCGTCATAACGCCCATTGGCGTTCTGTCCATGGGCGTTATGACGCGTCACCAATTCTTCGTGGGTGATACACGGATTTTCGGTGCCCCAGAAACGATTATTTTGCTTATTCACGTAACCGCTAAAATAGAAAAGAACCTCATCACTCATGATAATTTTCGATGAAAAATCGTCCACCTCTTCGTTGAGATTCAGGTTGACTTGAGCGTAGGTTACACTAGTTTGGCGGTCAACAGCAAACAGCTGATGCACTGTCTGCACTTTGTAAGGGAACATCTTCAAATCTTTCACCAAAATTCTTTCACCAAAAGGACCTCCGGCTTAGTGCCAAATTGCGTGGCACGTCGTCTGGTCGATGTTCCGGGCTTCTCTTCGACATCTTGGGTAACAGCAACGATATTCTCAGCAGAAGGGCTGCTCCGGGGCCAGCCAGCCTTTGGAAGATATCGTGTTGTCCCAGTCTCTTCAAGGCGAGTGGCCAAACGCCGCAGTGTTTGTCCAGTTGGTGTCAGATGGCCAGTAAATCTGCGACGAAATTCACGATGCGCCAACGACGAATTGTTACGCAAAAAAAAATGGAAACAATTATTCCACGATCTTGCAGAGTAAACCATTTCATCGCTTGTCGATTTGTATTCTGCTTTTGTTTACTCCACAAATGTCAAAACCGAATTGACATTTGGCCGCATTTCCAATAGGGTGATTACTTTTGCCCCACCTTGTACGAGGGTAGCCATTTGTATTTCTGGCCTAGGTAATTTTTTACCTGGCAAAACCATTGGAAACTGTTACAGTTTTTAACTTCAGAACGTGATGATTTGCGAGCATGATTTCTGGTCTTTTCGTCGACCCGAAAAATAGATCTCAGTCAAAAAATTAAAGTAACTCGTGAGCGTTTTCGTGTCATTATATTTCTCAACTTGCGTCGTGAATTATCAAGAGAAGGGTGCATTGATGACATGAATCTTTATATCGTTAGCTAAAATGCAAAAAGGCGTAACTAACAACAATGTAAATTTACAGGAGAGGCAAAAAACTTTGTAAAATGAAAACTATAAATATTTTTAACGAAGTTTTTACTACTTTCACTTTAAGCACTGATCGCAGAAGTGTACAATTTTTTCAAGACATGTAGTTAAAGGGCATTCATAACAATCAATCCAAAACTCTATTTTGAATTTTTGGTTAGTTACGCCTTTTTGCATTTTAGCTAACGATATACTGATGAATTACTATCCTACTGTAATGCGATAAACTGGTATAATAAATTTAATTGGGGACGACGTTTGCTTCAGGACGCATTTCATGCAGGTCGTGCAAGAAAACGTATGGGTGGATTAAGGATGGCAACCAAACTTCAGTTGTTCTGTCAACTAGCAACGCCAATGAAATAAAAATTAATATTATGTATGGCAACTCTTCCCAATTGCCGTAGGTAGCAGTGTTTTGCCGTCGATAACATAGTTTTGCCACTTCGCCAACTGTAAATATTGTAAACAAAGAATAAATCTAAAGTGAGTTTGAGAAATAAGTGTCTTCAAGAAAAATAAAGTCCTTTTTAATAACAAAGATGATGGGTTCAGTGGAATTATTTTTAAAGAGGAAGAGAAAGTACATAACGTGGCATCTATTAGAATACACTTAACGAAACAACTCTAATCCTTTAAAATTGCCGGTTACACTGAGTAAATGGTTACACGGTTACACTGGGACAACACGAGAACAAACAATTCCCTGTTTTAGGTTTAAGGGATATTTTCCCCTTCCAACAGAAGGAATAGATTATTTAGTGGACACTTTGGAAAATGACTTCAAACGCAGCCATCGTGCGACAACAATACCTCCGCTCTTGAATGTTAGTGCAGCTTCAAGGTAACGACTTGTACCTTGGCATGGCTCAACCTACCTTATCGGTTGTTTTGAAGGAAGTTGTGCATCTAATTGAAAGAAACATTTGCAAGATGTGGATTATTTCAAAATGACGGGGGAAGAACGACCCACAATAAAAACCTGTTTTACTCGAAAACGAAGTTTCCTGGTGTTGTCGGATGTATAGATGGGACATACGTATGTATCATTGGACCAAAGGAAGAAGATCGCCATTTATACATAAATAGGAAAGGCTACTTTAGTTTGAATGTTTTGCTGGTAAGTTATAATACTATAATAATTACTTTCATAACAATGATCTAATTGCAGATGTCGACATCCTGGTTCTACTCACGAGCATGATTTGGGACAGCAGTCCATTGAAGCAACAAGTTGCTGATTTCAGGGTATACTCATGGCTGCTAGGCGCCGTGTTTACCCTGCTCAAAATTCGGCCGTAGCTCAAAATTTCATAAAAAAGAAGCCGAAATTAGAGAAAATTTTTATTTTTTGCCGGACGGACCTATGTTGGCAGTTTCTAGCAGTTGTTAGTTTCTAGCAGTTGTCAGTTTCTAGCCGCCTCTAACTGGACTCGTTTTTTGGACCCTGATCCGTCTGTAAAAAAATATATTTTTCATCTATTGTCCACAGCTACTGACTCCTTACCGTTCACCTGAACGTTTTGTTTTGTTTTAACGACTGTTATGCAACCAAAAATTCGTGTTTGCAAATATATCCACTATCAAGCAACTCAAGTTGTCAGCTGTCAATTGCCATATGTACTAACTTTTCGGCAACTGGCAACGCAACATACATAACATAAATTTTCTCTCGGTGAAAACTGGATAATTTATTTGTTAATCGCTCAAAAAAGCTCGTGTGGATTGTTGCAAGGAAACGTTGAAAAATTCAATTTCGGTGCTTTAGAAGACGCCTATAACATCACGACAGGACACGAATCATGGATCTATGAATATGCACCTGAGATTAAGGAGCAATCGTCTGTATGGGTCTTCCAAGACGACACAACAAAAGTTGTTCGCGCACCCAGCACTTCAAAGCAAATGGTGTCCTGCGTTTAGCTGCTTAAGAAGTGGCTGAAGAGTTCAAAACGCATGTTTTGGAGCTCTTTATTCGGAGTGGCAAAAGTGCTTGGAAAATTGGTTCAAGCTCATGCATAGGTGTATTGGTCTTCATGGAGAATATTTTGAAAACAATAAAACCAATTTCGATCATCAAAAGTTGTTTTTTTTTGAATAATAGGCCAGAAATGTTAACACCAACCCTCGTATAAGAGCTTCGGATTTAATCATGAGTGAAATAAGTAAGGTACTAGTCCCTTACCTCGCCAGCTCCTCTGCTGCTGAGAACATTTCTGTGCCACACACGTCCATATAAGGTGGATATCGAACTGCTTGGGCATCTCGTTTAGAGATGCTACTTTTTGAAGTCAGAAATTCAAATTGCGCAGATTTTATAGCAGACTATCGTATAAGAGCTTCGGTTTTAAGCATGAGTTTGCATGTAGAAAGGGCATGCCTACATGCTCCATATATAAGTTAGGTAGTCCCAAATCTCGCCAGCTTATCTGCTCTATAGTTGCAAATGTATTCCTGTGTCCCGGACACCAATATAAGGTGGAAATCGATTTGCGTGACCATTGCATTTAGCAATTATGCTCCCTTTTTCAAGTGAGACGTACAAATTGTAGAGATTTTTTAGCGGACTGTTTGTTAGAGTAAATATTGATACCCCTGGCGGGGGGTGATGCTACGCCACAGCCAGATTGCAACTTCTCCGATCGCCACGACTTCAGCCTGAAAACACTACAATGATCGTATGGCCTTCTTGCAAGATCTAAAGCCACCACTTTAGAGTAAACTTCAAAACCATCTAGTTTGGAGCCATCAATGTTGAAGCATAATTACTAGTATATGTCCCTTCCAGTCCTGTGTGCCTTGGATATGAGTGGATACGTTTTTTTTTCAAAGGTACACGTTAGTGTTTGGTAATCCATTTCTAACTTGGATTGCGGCGGTAGATTTCTAAAAATTGTACTGTGATCATAGGGACTATTGATCCTTCGTGAAGGAAGTGGATTGCTGAGGTTGTGACCATTTACCTGTCCAGTTTATCTAATGGCAACAGGTGAAAGATACCACACAAACACTCAGTAGGTGTAGTGCGAAATGCACTCATCATTGCCATTTTCTGGATCTTTGCCAAGAGACTTAGGTAAGTGGACTTCCCCAGCCCCGGCCACCCGACGACAATGCTGTTGCTCTTGAATATATGGATATTCAGTGTTGATGCTTAGGAATCCTCGATCGATACTTTTGGAGTTTGTTTGGAGATGGTATATATAAGAATGGATTATCTAACGATAGTATCAATTCACACACAGTAGTTAGGCATTTGATGAAGAACTTGTCACGGGGTTCGAAACTAATTATGATAGTGAGGATGTTTTTCTCAAAAAAAAACAATTTTTCATTATTAAAAATGTTTCTGACCAGTGCCAGCTCCTAATAAAAAAAATGGTTTCCCGTTACATCCCATGAGCTGTGCGCGTTCTAGTTTTACATTCACAGTTTACACCTACAGTTTTTACATCGGTTCCGAACGGTATTTTGAGAAGGTTTCTCATGTCTAAATACTCGATAGTGTCGCCGTCACTAAGCGAGGTGACCGCCGTCGAAAGAAATTTTGACTTACCAAATTGACTACTTACCAAATTGACTATAGACAACCCATTCTGGTTAAGGTCCTTATATACTTGGTGCAAAGACCGAGTTCGTGCTCATTACGTCGAACCAGAAGGAACCGTATATTGAACCACTGCCTCTTGGTTGTGTGGAAATTTTCCTGAAAGATGATTCAAAATGTTTGGTTCTGATTCTCGACTTGTTCAAGCCTAACACTATGCATAGGATCAGTAAATACACAGCGGCCCTATATTCGAGCAAAAATGTTATCAGTGGGCGATGACGCCTATCCACGAAAAAAAGCTTCATGAAGTGTTTAGGGAGAGCTTCACACAAACCAGTGAGCTGTGCGCGTTCTGGTTTTACACTCACTAGGAATACACATCTTGTTGCCCGAGATGACAATGATGTGTATTGCGATTTCCCTCCGCACGACCCATTTAAAAAAGCCATGAGTTAGTTTTCCATTTATTACCTCTGTATTTGGTGGAAATAGTAATGTCGAGCCATCCGTTTGAGACAATCTTCGCGATTAATTGACAGTTCCTAGAGACATGAAACGATTTTCAAGGATATGCGGAATTCCACGTTAGAAATGGCTTACATTGCACCCTCTGCATTCGTTTGAGACAAACTTATTCACTCATATTCCAAACAAACAGGACTATAATGGACTCATTCCAGGTAATAAAAGGTATTTAAGCTTCTATACTATTTTAATAGCTCCAAACTAGTAGGTTTTTGATTCTATTCTAGAAAGGTAGTGTTTTTCAGGCGTCATCACCGTCTGGGGTATCAGCATCTACTCCGACAGTGTCAGGCTTCTATAAAATCCCTGCTTTCGGTGCTCCTGACTTACGTAGCTGACTACAACTGCCTCGCATGTACATATGAATTAGTTGACCAAACTGTTTAATAACCACCTGATATAGGTGTCGAGGCACAGATACTTTATAGGAATCGGCAGAGCTTATTTACTGGTGAGACTAAGGATGAACTTGCCAGTTCCACTGGATCTAGAGCATTTTCGCGAATTCAAAAAACACACTCGGATTTCGATTTTAGGGACTTTTCTGAGCTTAGAACCTATTTTTTCCAATTTTTTGGATTTAAAAAAAATTGTCGCCGGAGCCAATTTCGATTTCATGCCTGTTTCGTGGAGTTTTGAATTTAGACTTTCACTTAAAAAATTATAACTTTTAAGAGGCTCAATATTTTTCAATTTCGTAAAAACTCTTTTACTCAAAATTAACGTTGAAATAATCTTTAAGTATGTCTTTGACAAGGGCTTAACAGAAATCGAGAAAATTGACCCCAAAGTCAAAAAAGTAAATAAAACTTGCTGAAATTCTGACTTTCAAGAGCACGAGTTAGCACATACTGGCGCAAATGAACTGAATAGTACTATCCATTTTTAAAATTGTTGGCCTTACACTACCCAAAAATTCGCTACATAGAGTTTTCTATGATTTTTCAAATAAAAATCGAATTTTCAAAACTAACCAAAAAAAACTTTCTATTAAGTTTGTCACATGGTACAATTATTTCTGAGGTAAAGTCGTTTGAACAGCTGATTTTATTTTTTTCATCCCAATATTCGTTTAAGTTGTCAAACTCACTTGTATTTTGTTTTTGTACTTTTTTGTATACTTGTGTTGTTGGTATTAATGTCAGTAAAGTTTGACAACTTAAACGAATGAAACAAAAACAAATTGCCTGTTGTTTTTGCCTACAACAACAACAACGCATGCTGCTTTTACCATGTGAATATAATTATACCATGAGTTTGTCAATAACACTTTAGAGGGTAAGCTTTGTGGCACCTGTCAAATTGAAACAAGTTAGAAGTGATTATGAAGAACTTTTGAACCTAGCTTTAGTTTTCCTCGGTGAAGACTCTGGAAAAAATATTAAAACGCAAGGATGCACATCTAGATCGCGTTGGCTGCAAAACGCAGTGTATGCTTTAAAAATATATTTATATCGCAAGGAAGAGAATTTTGTTGATATAAAAAAGGTGCATCTTTTAGGTGATATTTGTTTATTTATTGTGTTTGTGTACATTCCTTATTGGTATGATTGTACCGCAGCTAATCCTTGCCTTTTGAATGATATAAATTTTATCCATAATATTGAAGAAATTAATTACACCATTTCGGAAGCTGCTCTTACAAAATTTACTAAAGATCACTTGTGGTACATGGGCTACCATTTAAGCGCCCTTTCGTTTTTTTGGAAATAGATCCGGCAGTATGGGATAATGACGAGACTTACAATAAAGCTCAAAAAGAGATATCGTATATTAAAGTCATAAACGACCCTACCGATCGAGCATTATGTTGTATTAAAGATATACATTTTAAAGATTAGGGAAAGGTACAAAATGCCATTGTATCGACATCATACCAGAAATTATTTTAAAATTTTCTGAACCTCATGTGATTTTTTATCTCAATATCAATTTTGTATTTCTCAAGATTTATTTCTCAACGAAAGCTACTCTTGCCGTTTTCGGTTCCATTCGTATATCTACAAATATTTGTTTGGGCCTTGGATAGCCCGAGCGGTATATTTTGAATGCCGAAGAAGCAAAATAGCCAGTATTGTGTTGTTGGTCGAACAAAAAATACACTGCCGCAATTGGTTTAATCACTCGGCACTGATAGTCCATTCAAATTTTCGACTATAACGTAATCAAGGCGGATATTGACATCATGGATCATATGATATCTGGCTACACCTGCAAATGCTGCACAAATAGATTTGCATTGACCATATTTTTCCAAATGTTGCATATCGCTGAATCGTCCGTTGGGGTCTCGTGAACAAACAAAAAAGTGGACTAAACTCTTAATTTACTCGGTCATGCAGGCAGTGGTTAAACATGACCCAAGGAGGCGACGTCCTACGCTTGAACTATATTTTGTACCCGAATATCATTTGGACACCTGGCATGGCAGTATTCTTAAAGGTCAGACCTGAATGATGATTCAAAATGCCTGGTTGTGATTCTCGACTTGTTCAAGCCTAACATTCTGCATAGGTTCAGTAAATACACAGTGGCCATATAGTCGAGCAAAATATGCTATCAGTGGGCCATGAGGTCTATCCACGAAAAATTGTTCTGCGAATACACAGCTGTTGTCTGCCCGATATTGTTGTTTGATGGGAATATTAATGACAATGATTTGAATCGCGAATGCCCTCCGCACATCCCGTTAAAAACGCCTGGAGTTATATTCGCGATTACTAAACAGATCAATGGACTTAACTCCTAATTGACTTGGTCATGAAGGTAGAGGTTCCATATGACCCGAGGAGGCGAAGTCTTACCCTTGACCTATATTTTGTACCCGAATGTCATTTGGACACCTGGCATGGCAGTATACTTAAAGGTAAGACATACCTTTGTCCAAATATTTTTCTATAGGGACTGAAGAAACCCTGCTGTGTGGTTTAGAGCCACAAAAGTGTCCGATCATGCTAGGGCTAAAAATGGTATACAGCTGTCAGTGGATAATTATAAACGAGTCCTGAAATCCTTTGTTTTGAAAATACCCCTTACTTTATATATTAGTTTATTGTTTAAATTCCTCTCTTTGAACTGGACCAGGGATTGAGTTGGTATTTTTAACAGGCTCCTCCCAATTATTGTATCTTCCATAGTTCATCATTGTAACCAAGTGATTTTCAGATTTTCATTAAATTGTACATATAAGGATCCCAAGAATCGCTTCTTAACATTTAAACAGTGTTCGCATTCGTACTCACCACAAAGACATTCAATAAGAAATTGTTAAATGAATAATGCCTCTGGATTTGAGTTTCCAGAATGCGAGACCAAATCCACCTCAGAATGAATATGAATTATACGCAGTTGTGGGAAGGACAGACACTGGAGAGATAAATGGAAATGAATGGGTATTTATATGGGATTTGTTGGTTGTTGGTGGTGGCGATGATGATGGTGTTGTTCATGAATGCATCCAAGTCACTGTTCGTGGTCTCCTTCATAAATTCTGAAACGATTTAATTTGTTTTTCTTGTTGTTATTATTGTGATTGTTAAATATTTCCCAAAGCTGCTGGCTGGCAGTCAACTTTTAAACCATTCGACAACAAATGTGTTGGATTTGGAATGAAAATAAAAAAAAGAATCCCCGAATGAAGAACGCCTCTTGGGACTCACAAAACCTCAACAAGAAGTTGCCACTATCGATAACACAGAGGATGTATGTTTGGGCCGCGAACGAAGGTGCAGCGCTGCGTGTAAGGTGAACGGATTTTTATGAGCCCATCGTTTAACAAATGAATTTACAGCCACGCAACGCCCAAATGTCTGGCGTTTGCAATCAAATAAGTTCACGAAAATTGCCCCAGTCGAACAGAGCGCCCGTCAGGAACAACTACTCCCAGTGCCAGAGCCACAGCAGCAGTAAGCATAAGAAAAGCCACAAAGGTAATCATCATATCCTCTTTGGTTCAGCTTCATCCTATGAGAGGAAAGTACAACAACGGCTCGACCCATTTCTTAAAAAGTTCATATTTAACTTTTGCTTGTTTTTAGTGTTTTTAAGCGTCTGGGCATTTGGTGGATTTCGGGTTTCTCCTTCCTCCTTTTCTGTGCAAATGTTTACACAGCTTGTGGTCAACGCCATAATGACCACAATTTGCGCAGGCAATTAATTTTAACGTTTTAGGAGCTATTTAATCATACAACACACACACACACACTCGTATACATATACACACACACTTACAGTCTTATACTCGTCCTCGAACACTCTATAACACAAATGCGTTAATGTGAATCGATCCTCTCAACTAATGATCAATTAGGGCTTATTAATTTCTTGATACTGACTCTGATGTTATAATTTTCTGGTAGAACAGTAAAAGTCCAAAACAACAGCCGTGATGAACTTTCGACGTGGTGGGAAAGGATCGAGCGAAGTACAAAGCCTTCGAGGCTTCATCGTTTCATGTCTCTGGAAACTATTGAAATTTCATCGTCATATGCGTTTCGAATACATCAAACTTTGCTGCGTCTGCATGTACTCGTAATTCACATGTTTCCTTCCTCCTTTTTGCTCGTATAAAAAAAGCGTTTTATGCCAATCGACTGGACCACTCAGTCAGTCAGTCATTCAGTAAGTCCGTATTAATCGTGTGCACATAATTGGCTTCTCAGGTAGTTCAGTTCACAAATAACTGCAAATCACTGCAAATTATGTGAATGAAACGAGTATTTTGTGTATTTTTTGCTTTCAAGACAGCCAACATGAAAATGCAGTTACTTACAACCTTGTATCATCGAAGCGTAAACGATTCCACAGTCTTCAACACAATCATAAAGATAATTCTGTTTCTGTTCTCCCGGCTAAGTTGTAAATGTAAACAATAGGCAAAATTACCAGGGATTCACACTAGGGAAAGTTCCAGTCCACACAGCTTGGAGTACCAGACGGAAGGCATACAAAGGGTGATGCAGATAGTTGTGATTCTTTTTCCAATTGTTATATTTCAGAGGCTGTCAAAGTTGCCAATAACAACCAGCTGTCAAAATATTTAGTAAGGCGGCAAACCTCATCATGCATCGTTTTACGATAGAAGACCGAGAAATGTCGATTCAGCGGCGATCAACTAAGGTGGGCATCGCCACAAAGTCAACCCGGCATATTTTGTGGTTGGATTTGTGCCTACTTCCATATAAGATTGTGGGACCCAAAAATTGAAGCTGGACGGCCATAGACGACGCTGTGATTTCGCTAAGTGGGCGCTGGAAATGTTTTCCGGATTTTTGCAAGAAAATCATTGCCTTGGTCGAGGCTCATTTTTGCCTCAGCGGCTGTATAAGAATCAAAATTTCCGTTATTGGCGCGAATACAGTCCAGAAGTGTTCGACCAAGCATCACAGCACCCACAAAGATTAACTGTTTCGAACGGTTTACTGCATGGGCGCATCGTGGTACCCTTCCTCTTGCGAAATGATGAAGGTTTCCGTTTCCGTCGATGGTCCTCAGTATACAGCTATGTTAACCGACTTTCTGTGACCAGAGCTCGACAATATCGATACATCTGATCTGTGGTTCCAACCATACGGCGCAAGATGTTAAACGGAAAAATTTGGCAACTACGGCATCTCACGGCGAGCGTTCATCAACTCGCCGCAGTGATCCTGCGATTTGACGCCCCTCTATTATTTTTATTAGGGCTACGTCAAGTCCTTAGTCTACGCTAACATGCCAACCACTTTGGATGAGCTCGAGCTCAACATTCGAGACCGAATAACGCCACACATATTGGTCCGAGATAACACACACTGCCAGCGAAGCCGCGTGTGGCATAATAAGTGTGTTTTTTTTACCGCGCTAAAGTTAATTATTGCTTAATTTGTACGGGACAGCTAAGCAATATTAAGTGGAATTTCAATTTCCCACTTAAATTCCGACTTGTGCAATGACAATGTTGCCACATGTTCAATTTCAAGAAATGGCAACAAAAAGTTATCCTAGATAAAAAATGTCTTACACATTTTAAGTTTATTAACATTATTTTATTTAATGGAAGACGACTACGTAAGCTTTTATATCTCTGAATTTGAAGGATAGATTTTTATTTCTGATTGAAAACAAAATTGGAACTAAATTGTTCACTACAACGCGCGGTAAATGTTATACATATTGATCATGGTAGAATTATCTATCAGGTATAGTCGTTTAAACAGGTGATGACATTTTTTCCATGTCATTTTCGTTTCACTTGTCAAAATCATATGTATTTTATTTTTATACTTTTTAGTATTCTTTTATAGTTGGTACACATTTCTGTAGAGTTTGACAACTGAAATGAATGAACGAAAATAAAATGTCTGTTGATGCTGCTTACAAGTACAACAACATCTGCTACTACCATGTATTTGATGGCACGGGCTACAAATGTGTTACCGTATCGCATTTTTTTCACCCACTAGAGCAAGTGTTGCCATATTCCGTAATATTAAGCGTGGATCGTTTTATTTGAAAAGTCGTAAGTGACGATAGCTTAAATAAATAAATAAGTGGTTTCCCGTTACATCCCATGAAGGGATTAGGGAGAGATTCTCACACCAGTGAGATGTGCGCGTTCTAGTTTTACACTCACTGATTGGGACCTACAGTTTTACACCACCGACCATGGTAGAAATATAATGGTAGATGCAGTACGACAACAAATACAACAAGCCAAAAACAACAGGCATTTTGTTTTTGCTCAGTGTCTGTCTTGTGTCAAGTCAGCTGATAGAAAAATGATGAAAATGTAAACAAATTTGCAAAAAGTGCCATTTAGAAAATGATTGAGTGTTATTTGATATGTATATTGAAAGTGTTTAAGTGTGAAAATTAAAACGTTTCTATGTAATTTTTGCAGAGAAATATTTCAAAAACACAGTTGCTGGCGAACGGGGGTTGCAGACAAACAAATGTAAACAAACTTTGACATAAGAGAAACACTTACTCACACTCAGTCCAGAAAAAAGTTCAAATCAGCTGGGCTAGTGCTTCTATCATTTCTTTGTACCATGCCACCGACGGTCACAGTTACGATAGCTTAATGGAATAAAAAAACAGCATGAATGACATAAATGTGGACTGCAAATGTTAATGCCCGTGGACTGCTAATGCTGTTCTCCGTTCCACAGGTTTGTAGGTGTCTCTTAAACCTGATTTGTTGGAAAATAGACATGTCATCTATTTCGTCATCGTAGTGCCACGTATACCTTTTGGCATACTTCAGTCTTGTCTTCATTGCATTTTATCCGATATACAATATTAGACTTATCCACTTTCGTCACTTTGGACTTTGCCCGGCTAAATAACCTGCTCAGGGTATTGTGTGATTTTAACGCCAACCCATATGACTCTTTGTCATAGATATCGGAGTGTTTTCGTATAACCAGTAAATCGTCCTGTATTCCTATTCCGATCCAGTAGGTCGTTTATAGTTCTAGTAACAATATAAAACAATATTACAATACAAAGTTTAAATAAAAGGTTCACGAAGAACATAGGGCGTCAATGAATTTCTGTCTCTGGAAAGTGATTTAATTTGCTTCCACGATAGTCGAGTTTGTTTGTATTCCTTTTCCAGGTACCGCTTCCATGTATATGTAGGTCTTCCTGGCCTTCAACACCCCTGCAGGTCCATTCCACTGGCGCTCTATCAATATCTGATGTAGGGCGCCTAAGAAAAGGGTATAGATAGAACTTACAAATGGGTTAGCTGTCAAACGAACTGTCATACTGCGCCCACTTTTTGACATTTATGATCAGTATACTCTGGCAAATCATCATGGGTAGATTCAACGTTGAACAACACTACCAAATTATCCAAATTTATTTTGAAAATCAGTCATCGTTTAGCGAAACTTACAGACGACTTCGTGATATTTATTTCGCACATAATCGTTCAAGCCATCCGTCGAACTGTGGATAGATATCCTACCACATGCTCTCTAAATGATGCAATAACACCAACACATCGAAGGAATGTGCGAGCTGTAGAGAATATTGCAGCTATAAACGAAAATGTGGAAGAAGATCCACATTTATCGATTCGTTGGCGGTTGCCAGAATTTTGTCCAATCACTACGTTGAACAATTTGGGTAAAGATCTTGGCGTACACCCGTAAAGGATCCAGCTGGTGCAGAAATTAAAGCCACAAGTACATCATATGCGTCGTTCTGTCGCCGATTGAGCTGTATAGACGTTAGAAACTGACCCGATGTTTTATCGCAAAATTGTGTTCAGTGATGAGCCAATGAAGAATGGCTTTCATCATCAGAAAATTGTCGAATTTGAGGCTCAGAAAATCCTCATGCAATTCATGAGAAACAAATGCACCCACAACGAGCAACTGGTTGGTGCGGATTTTGGGCAAGCGACGTGATTGGGCTTTACTTTTTTGAAGATGAGGCCGAAATTGAAGTGACTGTGAACGGCATTCGTTGCAGAAACATGATAATGGAGTTCTTGTGACCTCAACTGGACTGCATGGATCTGGACGACATGAAACAATCGATTTATTGCAGCAACGATTTTCAGAACAAATTAGCTCAAGAAATTCTGATGCCAACTGGCCACCAAGATCATGCGATTTAATGCCATCCGATTTCTTTCTCGGGTTTACGCGAATAAACCAGAAGCAACGCCTGAACTCACATCCGCGATCCAAGGCGTCATCGGTGAGATACAGCCACATCTCTGTCAAAAAGTAATGGAAAATTTCATGAAAGTGTAACGGCCTGTCGTTAGAGCCGTGGGAGCCATTTGACGGATATTTTATTCTATACTTAATCGGAACATGCCTTCTTTACAATCCAATAAAAAATCGTAACTACCTCAAAAAATCCGTGTTTTTATTTTACAGAAATTTCAGTCGGGTGAACCGACTTAAACATAGCCTCACCCGAAGTCATCCATGGCGACCGAGTTCTATTGAATATTGTGTACCAATATTCAATATCAGAGTGGCATTGCGCTACATTTTATCCAATACCCAACTTATTTTCGATTGTAAGTGATTATTGGGATTTCTCGTGACTACCAACCAATTGTTCGGCCAATAATTATATGGGAGGTACAAAAATGGGCATGGCGAAGTTGTTCATCTACGGGTGTACGGGAGATATCGAGTCGGCCAGCTGGAAAAAGCCGCCCAAAAGCCGTACGAAAATGGGCGTGGACAGTAGTTAGTTTTTCATTTTTAGTAAAACATTGCCGACTACCGAATTTCATTATGATCGCTTGTAGTCTCCGAGAGTTGTCGTGCCGATCAACCTGTCATCCGCACATCTTTTGTGTGCATTTGAGTAAATTGAGTTTGGCGGGAGTTATCTTGCCAAACAATCAGCCGGTCGCACAACTTATGTTGGTAATGCGTGGCAAAATCACCTTTGTCTTAATCGGTGACTCGCGTTTGATGACACGAAGCCTATAACCTAATTTCATTAAGATTGGAAGTGTTGCCCGCGCTTATCTAATTGACAACCCGGAAGGACGACCACCAAGCTTTTGTATGGGAGGTACCAGAATGGGAGTGGTAACCAAGCTATTTTTCTCCAGTTAAGTAGACATTTACAGCTTAGTAACCAACGGTTGAGTTGAAGCTAATCACATCTACCAGAAACAAGTTTTAGGAGAAATATGATTTTGTACTAAATGTGTCGATTTGTATGGGAGGTACTAGAAGGGGTGTCGCCAAAGCGCCCATTTTGAACCCCAATATAAGTTTGGACAAATAATGGATTGCCGAACAACTTTTGTATTGGGGGTACCAAAATGGGAGTGGCAAAACCACCTTTGTCTTAATCTGTGACCGTCGTTTACTGGCATTAAGCCTAATACCCAATTTCATTAATATCGGAAATGTTTCACGCGACTTATCGCATTGACAACACGGACGACCATTAAGCTTTTGCGTGGGAGGTACCAGAATGGGCGTGGCGACTTGGCCCATTATCTCCAATTAAGTAGATATTTACAGACTATTAACCAATGTGTGAGTTGAAGCTCATCACATCTACCAGAAAAAAGTTTTTTCAATCAATCCCAAACTGACTATGGACAAATAATAGTCAATGACAAAATATCGTTGTGATCGATAAATATTTACGGCAGTTATCGTGTTGACCAGCCAGCTAGACAGACAGACGGACATGGGTCAATCGTCTTAAAAAGTCCCAAAACGAATTTCGTCCATAGATACTGAGGGTCTAATATGTCTCCTTCTATGCGTTACAATTTTTCCGTATTAAATGATATATACCCCCAGCCTATGGGTGAGGGTAAATATTTTTCTAAATTCCATTTCCATGTTTTTATTAAAATTGTTTTTCCTCTTTTCCATATTAAATATTTTCCTTTGTGGTAACAGACCAAAGTTGTTCGCTTTCAAGATCTGAACAGAGTTGTACACACATTAGGGTGTCCCAAAAAATGTTTCTTTTTCGTTTTCCATGGTTGCTCAAGCTTGATTGGAAAGTATTTTTGAGATTTTTTTCAAATTTTTCGGAAGAGGTTTAGAGGTCGCACAAGTCGAATTTCTGGACGTTTTTTGAAATTTATCTAAAACTCGGTCACTAACCACGATTTTCTTAGTTTGTAAATCAACATTTTTAAAGCAAAACGTTCAAACTTTTATTGTATCGGGTTTTTCAATAAGAGCGCTACAAAAGTTTTTTTTAAATAAAACTAAACCGGTTTTAGATACCAATGAAATTCTTTACTCCTGTGAAAATACGTTCCATGCCATTATGTATGGAACTCGATTTCTTTTGCATGGCCACCACGGGCACGCTTGCAGAAGTCCAGACGCTGAACCCAATTTTCGACGGTTTTCAAGCATAAATCGGCCGATACTGCTGCAATTTCACGTTCGATATTCGTACGAAGTTCATCAATCGTCGCTGGTTTGTTGGCATAGACCATAGACTTGACGTAGCCCCACAGGAAATAATATAACGGCGTCAAATCGCACGACTGAGGCGGCCAATAACACGTTCACCAAACTTGTTTTTCAATAAATTGATTGTGGCATTTGCTGTGTGGCTTGTGGCGCCGTCCTGTTGGAACCACATGTCCTCCAAGTCCATATTATCCAATTGGGGCCAAAAATATTCGGTTATCATTGAACGGTAGCGATTCGCATTCAGAGTAATGTGCCGGTCTTGATCATCACGGAAGAAGTACGGGTCAATGACGCCGCCGGCCCATAAACCGCACCAAACCGTAATTTTGTCGGGATGCAATGATGACTCATGGATTACGTGTGGATTGCTGTCTGACCAATAACGCATATTATGCTTATTGACGAAATCATTCAGCCAGAAATGAGTCTCATCGCTGAAGATGATTGAGGCCACTGACTCCAAATTTCTGTAGTAAATTTTAATAATTTCGACTCGTATATCTTTCCATGATGAAATTTCAAACCTTACTGAAGAGAAATGTCAAAAGAGCGGGAAAAAATATGGCGTCGTTTGCTGTCCCTATCGATTTACTTTTGTAGCGTCTCTGTTGAAAAACCCTTTATTTCCATAAACCACAGGTTTTGGCAATGCTTTTGCTCAATAAGGTACCACATATTTAATTTTTTCGTAAATTTTTGATAAATTTTGTTAGTATCACTTTATAACTTTTAAAATTCCTATGCAAATGTAAAAAAACAAATGATGCACTTTAAAAGACGTATAAATTCCAAGCAATTTTGTAGAAAAAATTTTGAATTTGCAGTTACTGTTCCAGAGTTATGCCATTTTGAAATTCTTTACCCATTGTATGAAAATAATAATAATACTAAACTCTTTGCCAATTTTTCATCGGATTTGCTTTAAACACCATATTCATGAAAAAATATACATGCGCTAAGTAACGACAAAGAGTTACACGCAAAATAACCGGCACCAGCAACATATTGCAAGAAACATATATATGTTTGCAAGCAATCATTATGGTTCCTGCAATATGTTGCAGAGGCAATTTTTTGCTACGTGTAATTCTTTGTGGTTACTTAGCGAATGTAGATTTTTACAACAATACAATGTTCCAAGCAAATCCGATGAAAAAAGACAAACAGTTTATAATATTATTAGTTTCATACAATGGGTAAAAGGCTTTAAAGTGGTATAACTCTGGAACTGTAATCGCAAATTCAATTTTTTTTTTTACAAAATTGCTTGGAATTTTACGTCTTTTAAAGCGCATCATTAGTTTTTTACATTTTCATAGGAATTTTAAGATATAAAGCGTTATTTACAAAAATTGCCCAAAATTTACGAAAAAATTTAATACGTGGTACCTTATCACTGCCAAAACTGGTGGTTTATGCATATATAATAAAAGTTTGGACGTTTAGCTTCAAAAATGTTGACTTACAAACTTAGAAAATCGTGGTTATTGACCGAATTTTAAGTAAAATTCAAATAACGCCCGGAATATCCGATTTTTGGAGGAAATTCGACTTGCGCGACCTCTAAACCACTGCCGAAAAATCTGAAAAAAATCCTCAAAAATACTTTACCCAATACGCTTTCAAACAAAGCTTGAGCAAAAAAATTTTTATTGATGGGACACCCTAATACACATATTTGTCTTCGTCTGTTCGCCGTTCTCAGAACGCAATATTTTTTTTTAAATTGTTTTTTTTTATGGAAATAAATTATTTAAATATTAAAATTTATATAAATTATAAAATTGCTACCAGTACCGTTCGATGGAAATCTATTTCACCGTTTGGGAATCTATGGTTTATCAAATAAAAAAAATATCCGAAGTAGACTTACTGAACCTACTGTGTTATCGACTGAGAGTATTATTTGTATCAAAATTCATAAATTGCTAAAATGGAAATGGATGGTGGTGGTGGTGGTTAGGGTGATATATGTCCACTACTGCTGATTTATTTATTGGCAAATGCAACTGTGGCAAATATTAACTGCAACATTATGCATACACGGTTGTCCATACAATGCCCGGCCAAGTGGATTTATCGCAGTGGTTTCTCATGGCTAATAACCAATTTACGAATGCGTTCGATACTCGGATGTGGCATATAAATTTGCCAATAACAATATCAGATGCGATTAGCATCAGTATCTCGCTGCAGCATCAGAGCGGATCATATGGTCGTCACATAAGCAGATACATTGAAAGAGCTTTGTTGTGCGCAACAGTAACAGCAACATTAAGTGGCATCCAGCTTTTGCCCACCTCCCTGCAAGCAGTGTCTGATTCTGGTATTCTGGCTGGTAGGTAGTAGATCTGATGCTTGTATGTTTTGTGGCCAGATCTCCTCCGTCATCACTGTCGTTTATGCGTGCATTTAGCATGTTGTAAAAGTATGATAGCCTCCATTATAATCAATTGTGCCTGATCGTAAAATTAAATGATCTCACAGGAAAATTAAGCGCAATTACGCAAAATAGCCAAAAGGCAAATCAGCTATCTACACCTCTCCCCACTGTCGCTGGCAACGCAGTGCGTCCCTCACTGTCTGACCGCCATTCAGCCATCCATCCATCCGTTTCGACGAATGGTACTCTGGCGCTGGTGTTCAGCGCCGTTTGGTTGAACAGAATGTTGGCGACCAGACTTAAGGTAATTCTTGGCGCATAAACGGATTCAGCGAATTGACTTAATTGCAGCATTTAACTTGTCTTATTGATCATAATAACTCCATAATAATGGAACATGTGAACAACGACAGCAGCCACAGCAGCAGCAACATTGCGCACACAACTCACAGTCAGAATCACAGTCAACTCCAAAAAAGATAACCTGTCCAAGAGAGTCAGTCCGTCAGTCGATCACACTGAAGGAAAGCCAAAGGCTGCTTGGCCAAACCATTCTCAGGATCTCGCATGCGTTCGAGAAATGTGAATGGAGTGTCATGCTTCATGATATTCCTAATGATAGGCATTTCTTGTTGGAAAACATTGCACTATCGTATTGAGTGACTGAACCGTTTTGTGGCTATTAACCGATTTGGTACAAATAAACGGAAATTAAATTGTATATTAAAAGCCGGTAGCAAGGCTTCTTAAAGACCCAGACTCAGTATTCTAGATATTCGTTGTTGGATTCTTATTAAAATAAAAGAAGCATCATTTGCTTCCCCTTTAAGGGAATCGTACGCAAATGCGTTTGTCAATGCCAGGCCAGCAGAGAAACACAAGTGAGACCCAATAATTATCATCGTTAAATATCACTGTGGAAGTCGAATAAAGAGATAAGGCGGGAGAGGATTGTTTTACTCTAATTCAGATACCAGGCATCGAACTGCATCATTAGTTTTTTGAGTTACAACTAACGGTTTTATACAACATATATGTAGGCTTGCCAGACTTACTATTTTCATTAGTAGTCGTACTTTATTGTTCGTTGTACTATTTTCTGTATAACCCGTAAAAAAGTATGCGAAAGTACTTTTTTAAACCATTATACTTTTTTTTTGTAGTTTTGTATGTTTTTCTTTTGTTCAAAACTCCAATTAAACAAAGTGCTTTTACCCAAAAATTTATTTATTTATTTTATTTATTTATTTATTTATTTTGCTATCAATAATTCATAGTAATATTTTATTATTTACAATGTTTTGAGTTATTATCTGTAAGATACTACAACAAATAATACAATTGTTAGAAAAAGCTAAACATTTAAAAACTAGATCGAAGTATAGGAAAAAGATAGTAAAAAACCTATATTAATATCACAAAAGTGGGGGAGGGATAAATTACAAAGAAACTTTAAAAGCCATGGCTTCTACATTTTACTCTATAATAAAGTGAAGAAGACATTTCTAAACCAAGTTTCTCAGGTGGGCATAATTAGACCTTCTGCACTTTTCCTCAAAAGTCAGTGTCAGATCATTTACTAATTCGTCAATGGTTTTCTGTTTGTATCTGCTGTGTAAAGTTCTGGTAGAAAATCTCCAAGGTAGGTTAAATATAATCTTAAGATTTTTATTTTGAATTATCTGTAATTGTTTTCTGTGAGTTTTCGCACAATTTTTCCAGATCTGACAGCCATACGTTAAGATTGGACGAATACAGAGTTTATAGATTAAGAGTTTATTCTTTTTGTTAAGCTGTGACTTCCGATTCAGCAAAGGATATAATGCTCTGCCACAGCGTATTGCCCTAGTAGACACGTCGTTCAAGTGTTCTCTGAATGTAAGTTTTTGATCAAGCGTAATTCCAAGATATTTGATTGTTCTAGAAAGTGCGATATCGTGACCTTGAAAGGAAAGTACACGTGAGGGATTTCTTCTCGGAGACTTGTTGAATGGAAAACGAATTGCCTGCGTTTTATCCTTGTTTATTTTAATCTTCCATTTCAAAAAATATTCTTCGGCAGAACTTAAAGCAATTTGCATTCGTTTAATAATCGAGTTTGAAACTTTACCACTGCAAATAAATGCACTATCGTCGGCATAAAAGGCTACATCGTAGTTGGCTCGTAGTTCAAAGTCTGACGTATATAGGGAATATAGAAGCGGAGATAGAACAGAGCCCTGGGGAACTCCAGCTGGTATGTCCTTAGAAGCCGACTGCTCGCCTTCGATTTCAACGACAAAGGATCTGTTATTGAGAAAGCTTTTGATCAGTTTAATTAAGTATGAAGGGCATTTCATTTTATGGAGCTTAAAGATAAGACCATTATGCCAGACTGAATCGAATGCTTTCTCAATATCAAGAAATATAATACCTGTGGAATACCGACGATTTTTATTACTTCTGATTATTTTCAGAACTCTTCTAATCTGATGAGTTGTGGAATGTTCCAATCTAAATCCAAACTGACAACTATTAATTACTTCATTTTCGGTTACAAATGAATTTAGTCTTTGGAGAATTATTTTCTCGAATATTTTGTCAATAGAACTCAGTAGGCTTATTGGACGGTAGCCTGAAGCTGACCTCAAATCGTTTCCTTTTTTTGGGACTGGTATTATCTTTGCTCTCTTAAAACTGGCTGGAAAATAGGAATATTGAATGCAAAAATTAAAAGCTCGGACCAAAAATTTATATACTTGAGCTGGTATTTTCTTTAAAACCGTGTTGCTAATTTTATCAAGTCCTGGCGATTTTCCGTTTTTAAGTCCTTTAACAATATGCTGTATTTCCTCAATGCTGGTTAATGTTGAAGTGTCACTATTAATTATATCATCGCGTTCAACAGACCTTACAACAGAGTTCACTTTTCGTTCCATAGAACTAAATGTGTTGGTTGTAGTGAGATGAGCTTTAGCAAAGTAATCAGCAATAACGTTCGCTTTTTCTGAATTTTCACTTATAACACGCTGATCAACAATAAGGCTTGGCATCTTTTTGGACTTCCCCTTTATTCGCTTTGTAACTTTCCAAAAAGGTTTACTTCCAACTTTTAATGTAGAAAGAAACCGAGACCAGTTTTTATTTCGAGCATTTGTGACATGCCACCGAATAAGCTTATTGTGTTCCCTTATTATTGCCTTATAAATTGACATTCTATTTCGGTCAAAACATCTCTGGAATTTTCTTCTGTACTTATTTCGATTACGAATTAACTGTATGCATATTTGTGGCAGTTTAAAACTCGAATTATTAAAAGATTTGCAGAGCGGAATAGCTTCATGGCATGCATGTAAAATTATATCTATAAGCTCTTGAATTGCAGCATCTATGTTCTCCAGAGTGAGATCGTCCTTTAAAATTTTAGAACTGCTAATATTTGAATTTATTAAACTTTTAAATCTACTCCAATTAGCATTTTTAAAATCTTGAATAAATGTTTGTCGTTCCTCTACCTGAGAGTTAATGGAAAATGTTAATGGCAAGTGATCTGAATCTAACTTTGACTCGTGAGTTTCGAGATCAGAGAATACAAGTGAAGAATTTGAAAGCAGAAGGTCTATTGTTGATGGTCGCCTGAATACAGTGTTTTGAGGGAATCTAGTTGGGGTCGGTGGATAATAAATATAATAATTTGAATTATTGTGGTGATTAAAGAGTGCTTTTCCTGCTGCATTGGATTTGGCACAGTTCCAGCTTAGATGTTGAGCGTTGAAATCGCCTAGGATAAAAATTCGTTTCCTGAGCCAGTCAAAATATCGAGATCGTTCGAAAAATCAGTGGAATAGCGAGGACAGTATGCAGCTATAAACAGCACTTTACGATGGGAAATTTCCATAGATATGCAGATATTTTCTAAAAGTTTGGTGTCGAAAGATTTCTCTAAATTGTTCTTAAGTGACGCTTTAACCGCTATAGCGATGCCGCCACCATGGGTACTTCGGTCACTTCTGTAGATTTTGTATCCAGGAAGCCAAAATTTGTGATGGGATTTAAGAAAAGTCTCATTCAGAAGCAGTAAGTCAATTGATTTTTTTTTCATGAAATGATGAAGTTGCACAGAATCAGACAGGGTTGTAATGCCTTGGCAATTCCAGTGCATTACTTGAAGGCTGTTCGGGGAATTATTACACTGCATATTTAAGCAAACCCATAATTACAGAGATCTGTTCCATTTTTGTTGTGCAATTACGAAGTTTAGCAGTAGCTTCCGTAAATATATTAAATAATTCGTCAGTACTGAAGAGTTCTGTTGTGTTGTGATAGATATTCGAGGCACTTGCTGCTTCAGAGTATCTGATTTGTTGATTATTTTGATCAATATGTGCTATGTTTGTGTTGCTCGATTTTGGCATTTGGGGAAAAACATCCGGGTTATATAGGAAATGACGCGGAGGTTGATGCTGCAAATTATGAGTCTTATTGGTTGTTTTGTAACGAATGGAAAGATAATCTCTTCGGCTGGGACATTTAGGATCATCAGCCCTGTGATTAGAATTTTTAAGGGAGTTGTCTTTAGACTCCTTTATGACTTGGCAAGTAGACACATCATGATCAGCCCCACAAGCAATGCAAATGCTTTTCCGAAAGCAATTTCTAGAGCCGTGTCCGTACATAGCGCATTTGGTACACTGAGTTGGTCCTTTGTTACTTTTGTGCGGACTCTTCCAATGGACAACAATGTGACCAAGGTATTTTACTTTACGCACTAGGTATTTTGATGTTTTTGTTCGGTCAAATTCAAGTATATATAATGTATCATCGTTGGTCGACAATTTGGTTTTAAGTTCTTTAACAGATATAGGTGTAATGTTATAAGCTATAAGAAGCTCATCGTAAATCTCTTTCGTATTCATTCGAGGTAAACCATAAAGCACCATTTTGAAGACTTTTGTATCGACACTTTCATGCGAGTAGAATTTAAATCCAGCATTTATAAGTTTTTTTTTTGCATCATCATACTGAGCCAATGATTGTGATATTATTTTCGTTCCCACAGACATATTTTTAAACTGGTGTGATTTACCAATTAAGCTATAAACACTTTGGAAACCGTGCTCTTTATCGACAACAATTGGTGGAATAATTATTTTGTATTCCTTTATTACTTCTTCATTATCACTACTTGAATCATCTTCGTAATAATCTTCCAGTATTTTAAAGCGATTATCATTAGTTGTAAGTTTTTTCTTTGGCGCATTGCCCCAACTCTTCTTTCTCTTTGCAGTACTCATACCGTTTGATGTTACAAACCAACAAATACTTCACTTCAGCTTCAAAATATCAGTTGTGTTGCAGTTTAATAATGTAAACGCAAAAACAACAAGTTAAACCTATTGTAAGAATAGGAAATGAGAGAACCAATAATCCGTTTGTTTACTACTTAAATAGACAACGAGCTAACGATTGTTATTGAACGTCTGAACGCATTGACTGATACAATACGACTGACCCAAAAATTTTTTTCAGTGTAGAAAGAGTAAAATTGAGTGAAATTGATTATTAAATGAAGTATGTTAATTAAAAATGACATGAGTAAATGGATTTAGTTGTATAGAGAAAGGTTTTCTCTTATTTAGCGAATGAAACTGATAACGAGCAATTTGTGAACGGACAACTCAAAGAAAGTCGGAAAATTACTTTTCTGCCGATGTCCTGAATCGAAGAGCCCCAAAACCTGTTTGCAACAACTTTGTTGAAGGAAGTTTACCGGTACAGCGACCCAAATAGAAGTTAGTTGATGTCAATAGTGAGTCAAAATCGAAAAATCAAACAATCAAAAAAAAAATGTATGTTGTATGAAACCCTAATTGTTACTCAAAAAACTCCGTACCCCAATTACGTCCTCTGCGGCCTTGTCTTGGAAAATTTTTGCCAAAAGTATCACAGTGTATTTATTGTATTTCGAAATAGTTTCCCTAAAGATCAATACCTCTCGTAGGCAATATTACACCTAGTCTTTCCAGGGAAGTCTTGGTCGTCCTATTTTTCTATGCTCTTCGAGTACGTCTTCGAATACCTTTCGTACTGGTTCATTCTGATCCATTCCACTGACATGGCATAGCCAGCGGAAACGTGGTATTTTGACACGCATAACTACGTCGATGTCGGGATACAGACTATACAGCACGTGGTTCATCCGTCAACGATACTCGCCGTTCTCTATTATAGGACCTTGTAGTTTTCGCAGCATTTTTTCCCCGAAGGCTCCCAGTGATGTTTCATGGGACTGACCGTGGAGGAAGAAAGTTTCTTACGGCCACTCATTTGGGAGCGACAAGAAATGATTCCTTCATAGGGCAATCCAAGCAGCTCACTATTTCCTAGAAGTATCTCCCGGGCAATGGCTTTATCGGAACCCTTCATTAGTTAGAATAAGAAGGCGAATCGAATGAGCAACCTGATTGGTTGTGCGATCACTGATGTATCTCAGGTTAAATAATTGACCCTGTCACTGAAGCTCTTCGAACTAGCGGGCATATTTTTTATCCTTTTGCATTCTGGTCAGCGTCTGATCCACGAATGGCGGCTGAAGCATGATCATCCTGACAGTAGGTAAAATGCAAAATCACGGTGGGCTGGGCCTGCCTTCCGCCACCGTTATATTGGCAATGAAAATACAAAATGAGGATGGCATCCTTCAGGCATTGAAAACCTTTGACCTCGGAATTTAATTTTCATGTGGAGAAATAAAAGAAGTCACTGAGTCTTAAAAACAGGACTGTACGGCGGATGATCAATAGATTTTATATTGTGAGTGATAAAAAAGTCACTTGTTTCAGTGGATCTGTAACAGATCGCATTATCGTGGTGAAGAAGGATCCCTGTTGGGCGGTTGGTTTTCCTTAATTTTCCAATAGCTTCCGGCAAGAAACCGATGGTCTAACATTCCGAATCCGTCGTGAAGAAGGATCCCTGTTGGGCCGTTGTTTTTGCTTAAATATCCAAAAACTTTCGGCAAACAAACGGTGGTATACCATTCCGAATCCGTGGTAAAGAAGGATCCCTGTTGGGCCGTTGTTTTCCTCTAATTATCCAAAAGCTTCCGGCAAACAAACGATGGTACACCATTCCGAATCGACCATTCTCCGTTGATATAGATCTTAATTTCGTGCATAGATCCATGATTCCTCTTCATGATCTAATCTATTTAGTTTGAAGCACAGCGATCGTATTGCATCGCGAAGAAATCTTTTCGACGGCCAAATGCACTATTCAATTTCACGATAAGTCAAATGATGATCTTGTAAAATCAATGCCGATTTTGGATTAACTTCACTAAGTTCGTCTTGAAGCGAAAGTTGACCAAGGTCGAATTTGGTCAACCTTCGAAACACACAACATAAGTCGAACCGTGGCATACAGTTCTTGAATTAACGAAACTTTCTGATCACGTGTATCATTGAAAACATGAAACTTTACGATACCTACGCCAGACTTGACGTATCTAGACCGGTATGGCCATATCTCAAAACCGATGTAATACAACCCTAATCGCATTATGAATAGTAATATTTTGGAAGTTGCTAAAAAATCAATTCTAATACACCTGCCAGGTTTTCTGCTAAATGAAATCGGCCGAGATATTCAAATTAAGCCAAATCCTGGAGAAAACCTCACATGTCTTTGTTGATTATAAGGATGCCGTTGATAGTCCGATACGAACAACACTTTACGCAGCTATTTCTGAGTTTTGTTTCCCTGTCTCTGCAGAATGAAACTCACAGACACCAAATCCTCAGTGAAGTTTGGTAAAAATCTTACCGAACAATTCGTGCGATCTCTTTAACATCATCTTATAGAATGAGGAAAAGTGTAGTTAACACGAATAAAAAAGGTTTCCCATTACATCCCATGAAAGGATTAGGGAGAGCTTCTCCTACCAGTGAGCTGAGCCATTTCTAGTTTTACACTCACTGATTCCGAGCGGTATTTTGCGAAGCAGTTTAATGGCTAAACACTCGGTAGTGCCGCCATCACTAAGTGAGGTCAACGCCATCGAAAGAAATGTAAAATGTTTAGAGCAGCGATCGAACCCACGTTCTCATGTACAAGAGCCGCGTACCCTACCATTGCACCAACGACAGCCACAACACGAGTAAAAGCCACATGCTGCTTTCATATGCTGATGTCCTTGGGCGCACTATGCGAAAAGTTACTGTGTTATTGACGACAATCGAGTAAAAATCAGCAAAAGTAGGTTAGTGGTTTCAACGAGCACTTGGGACAGAGCGTCAACGTAGATAGCCGTTGTAACTTCGAGGTAGTGGAATTTATTTACCTCACGTCTATCGTAAACAAAAACGTCAGCCTTGAGATGAATCGGATAATTGAGCTTGCTAATATGTGTTATTTTGGACTAAGCAAGCTCACTGACTCAACACTACAGGTCGTTCTCGAGAAGTAAAGATCAGTCTTTATCAGACTCGTACAACCCGTGTTGTTTTGTGGCGCAGAATGCTGGGCCATATCGCAGGCAGACGAAACTGCACTGATAGTTTTTGAGAGGAAAATTATTCCGAAAATATATGGACATATAATTGACAATGGGGAGTATTTACGTACCACTGGCTGTATAGACTGTACCCTGTCATCGACGCAGTTGAGTGAATAAAATTAACACTATTGCGCCCCTGACGGTAAAATAGATAAGAATGAACCAGCGTCAAAAGGTATTCGCAGACGTCGAATGAAGCCGCAAAATACCACGACTAAGACCCCGCTGGAATTATCAGCTGGACGAATCCTTGCGAATGCCGGTTGGAGAAATATTTTAACTTCGTTTTGTAAGGCCCCTAACAACGCTGTAGATGTCTTAAAACAAATAAGGAAATACGTCTGCACACTCGCTTTTTTTAGCACACCGTTGAACTAGAATGGATGGTGAGTCAATACTAGACTGCCCAAAATCGAAAAACCGCTCAAAAACGTTTTTGCACTTACCCGTGTGCATGTTTTTATTAAAAAGTATTTTCCCAAAAACCCGAATACCGGGTTTAAAAAACGCCGGTTCTTTGGACATTCTACACGCCGAAGAATGTCTTTTTGTTGTTGTTTGGATGCAAATATGTATAACGTGTTTGTAGCTTCTCGCAATTATAATATTCTTGTGCCCAAACGCACTGTGTTTGCTATTCAATATAACATGTTTGAGGCACAGTGATTAATAGGCTATAATATATGTTTTTGATACCCAAATGGGGTTTTGTTTGGTGAAACCCGCTTACATCAAAAACGAGACAGACCACAATAAAACAAAAAGGCAGCAGGGCTTCAATTCACGTAAACAATGTTTGCAAACATGTACATGCTTCCTGCAATATGTTGCTGGGCCCGTTATTTTTCAGCGTGTAGTTAAGCCCTTAAGAACTTTTTGCTCCAGCTTTGTAGAACATTATGTAAAATTAAATCTGATAAAAATTAAATTCTTATAATAAAATTACACTTTCAATTGGAAGAAATATAGAAAAAACAGAACATTCTCCGAAAATAACCATGGAGAGCTACTCACTAATTATTCAGCTTCGCGTCACCTACAGTAGTCAATTACTAGGCCTGAATAATAGATATTTAGGGGTAGATATTTATTTTAATCTGAAAATACGTTGAATTTTGGGTACGGAAAAATCTAAAATTTTAAAAAATTCAATAAAATTTTTTAGTATTGGCTTCAACATATTTTTTCTTTTGTAGCTGAACGACAGGAACAGATTCGTAATTTCACGTGCCACTGTTACCATCCCTGTTAGACCACAGCATGCCATTTCAATTCAATTCCAATCCATTCCAGTCAATTCAATTCAACTCAATTCAATTCAATTTAATTCACTTCAATTCAATTGATTTCAATTCAATTCAGTTCAATTCAATTCAATTCTATTCAATTCAATTCAATTCAATTCAATTCAATTCAATTCAATTCAATTTTCAATTCAATTTAATCCAATTCAATTCAATTCAATTCTATTCAATTCAATTGATTTCAATTCAATTCAGTTCAATTCAATTCAATTCTATTCAATTCAGTTCAATTAAATTCAATTCAATTCAGTTCAGTTCAATTCAATTCAATTCAATTCAATTCAATTCAATTCAATTCAATTCAATTCAATTCAATTCAATTCAATTCATTTCAATTCAATTTAATCCAATTCAATTCAATTCAATTCCATTCGTGCAATGCAATTGGATTTTATCGCGGACTATCGAACTTAGACATCACTTATCAAGGCAACAGGAACATTTATGTCCAAAGTTGCCCGCATTGTGTTCGTCACAGCAACGTTTAATTTCAAATACAACTAATACAGAAAGGATTTAGTTTTTTTTTTACAAATCGCTGCAGTTCATTTTACACCTTTTGTTCAATATTTTCTGCCAAATAAATTTTGTCTCTGGCCGTAATCTATAAGTTGTATCAAAAACCCCAAGCTGATTATTTGGCTTTATTGGCAGCAATTGTAAATGATTATTGTTAACTAATACATTAGTATTTAATTTTTAATTAATTCAATTCATTGATCAATGTCCATTTAAGAATTTTAAATCCCCCTCTCATTATGTTCAGTTGCACTAACGAATGTGAAAAATGTCTTACCATTAAGGCTTGTTAACGTTGTCACTTCATTGAATTCTATGGGCCACATTCATTGACTTGACAAAAATTGACCAATCGCGCGTTGTTTGTGGTCGTTATCCTTTTGTTGGTTTAATGAATGCTAAATTTATGGCAGCACTTTAGAGAGCTGGCCGTGATGAGTACTCATTGTTGTCTGAATTGACTTTTAGTGTACGAGAGTAGTTGATAGGTTTGACCTCTGGTAGAAGGGATGGAAGTTGCCATCGACAGGATTACAGTTATGGCAAGCATGTTAAATGTGTGTGTGTCCAAATATTTCAATAATCTGCAAAAAGGACATTGCATGTTTTCCCTCACAATGAGATCATGTCCATCTGAAAATAAATATTAGAAAGTAATTAAAAGTTAAAAGCAGATGTGGTAGATATTTGATAGGATACACACGATCGATCTTTGTTTGTGGCAAATCTGACATAGTTGAAGAGAATTGTTGAATGGGGTATATCTCTCTGGTTACATGCCATACATTGAAGCACATGCTCAATATCTATAGAAATCAGTATTTATTTATAGTCAAGAAATGGATTGTTATAGTTAAGAGTACCAAATGTTCGCTTTGCTTTAGATGCTTGAGAAGCGGTAAACAAACAGAGGTTCCACACGATTGTTACAATTCGTAAACGTTGAAAACCGTTATAACTTGCGTATGAAATGAATGATACCGCACTGGGAACCACGTTGTACGAGTTAGAGATGGTTGTCGGGAGGGGCGGAATTAAGCAGTATCTCGCTAAGAGAGAACAACTCTCGGATGGACGGTATCGACGTCGGCTTCTTGATTTTCTAAATTCAAATGTGGTTCCGTAGTTTCCGACATTAACAAAATACCGCGGTAATTCGAAAAAATCCCAGCACTCCCAAAACTGTTTTCATCTTTGAAAAGTGTCGACATTCCTGAAAATTAAGTGGAAGATATGTTACTTGAATGCCAATAATCGTGACGTAAGCATTAATTCGAGTCTGGCTGAAATCACTGGGCCATTGACTTTACAGATTACGATTATGACAATAGTATTTTCTTTGTTTACCACTTAACACTTCTCAATTATTCCAGCACTTGACTTGAAGAGCGGCATCGGCTTACAATATTATTGACCAATATATGTTTCTGAGCATTTTCCTCTAGAATACCCCCAGTGATGTTTCAGTAGAATGCGATATGACCCAGGATTCTGCGCCATAAAGCAACACAAGTTGGATGAGAGTCTGATATGATTGAATCTTCGTTTCTCGAGAGAGGGTCTTATCTCAGAAATGCTTGCTTAGACCGAAATAACACCTGTTTGCAAGCACAATTCTCTGTTTGATTTCCAGCCGACGTTACTGCTTCTGTTCACGGCAGATCGGAGGAAATAAATTCGACCACTATCATCCAATCGGGCGGATGTTCTGCTTGTCGAAATCATTAATGTTGTCTTACCCTCGTTTACTACCAAACCCCATTTTGCTGATTCCTTCTCAATTATCGAAAATAGTGCTGCTTAAGGCTACAATCATAGGGCACGAGGTGCCGAAGCTGATGTCGGAGACGGACCTTTCGTCATGAGATGAAGAGTTGCTATTGCAGGAAAATTTGTTTCTAAAGTTGAAGTTAAAAAACGAATACACTCAATAAATTTGTCTCGCAAAATCTTTGGTGAATTTCATCACTTATATGATGAATATATGATTAATAAAATGCTATTCTGCTTCAAAAACAGTACTGCACAGTTTGAAGCAAATCGTTTGCGGTTCGTCTTCGTCTTCGCATACACTATAAAAACTTACGTGTGAGTTCATATGTTTACTTATGCACAGTTTTTCGTCTTCAGCTTTCTCTTCGGCATCAGATCCGGCACCGCGCGCCTATGATTGTAGCCTAAGTCATCAGCATACGGGAGCAGCATGTGACTTTAGCTGCTGATAGGTTTATTCGTGTTAACTGTGGTTTTTGTCACCAAGATCTCAATTAATATGTTGAAGAGATCGCATAATAGGGTGTTGCCCTGCTTGAAGCATCACCTCATACTAAATGGTTCGTGAGAACTTTACTGAAGATTTCGTGTCGGTCAGTGTCATTCTACAAAAGCGTGTCAGCTTAGCATCGGACTATTGAAGGCAACCTTATAATCTACAAAGAGGTGTCAGTTTTGATTTATTTTTCGTAGGGTTTGTTTGACTTTCCAGGCATGAAGCCACACTGACAAGTTTCGATCAGGTCAGCAACAAATGGCTTTAGTTTTTAACATTATGCTCGAGAGGACTTGTATGCGATAAATTAAAGGGTTATTCAGCGATATTTCGTACATATACTCTGATCGCCTTTTTTGAAAACAGGACACATTGTGCTAAGACTCCAATCGTGGGGCATGTATTCGTCTAGTCAGATTTTGTATATGAGCTGATCCATGCACCTTTCAACTCATAACCGCCAGCCTTAAACTGCTCAGCCGGTAGTCCACCAGCTTTGTTGTTCTTAAGCCTGGAAATTTCAGTTCTGACTTCGCTTTAGCTAGGAGGGGGTTGTCGACGCCATGGTCCTGTATTTGCTCATCACCCCCATCTCCTGGGACATGTGCAATAGAGAAGTGATCCCTCCATATTCCCAACATACTCTGAACGTCTGTGACAAGATTCCCGTCCTCATCTCTACAAAAAGAGGGCCCAGATCCATTTCCGTTTGTTTGGCTTTGTACTTTTACGGGCCATCACTTGCTATGCGACACTCTTCATCGTACCATGGTTTCACTTTAAGCAGTTTTCAATACACGAGTACGGGGTCTGCAGTAGGACCATGAGGCAGGGGTTTGTTCTGCACCAGGATCTGAGTGATCCAGTGGCGATCTCTGGTAATTGCAGTTTTCCGATGTCTAACTTTCTGTATGCCTGGTTTCGTACGATTTTCGCCCTACTTAACCTTGTGAGAACCTTTGCTGCAATCAGGTAGTGATCCGAATCGATAATAGCTCCTTAAATCACACGTACGTCCATTACACTAGTCGAGTCGAGTCCATCAATTACCAGGTGACCAATATGTTCTTCGTCTGTTGATCAGGGGACATCCAAGTAGTCTTGTGTTTGCATTTATGTTGGGATCTCGTACTGCTGGCAACCATGCTTTTCGCTGCGAAAAATTTAAGTCTCATTCCGTTATCGTTAGTGATGGCATGTCGACAGAATTTACCGATGGTTGGTTCAAAGACATTTTCTCTGCCGACGTTAGTATTAAAATCACCTAGAACAACCTTAATGTCATGGTCAGGTCAGCGGTCGTATGTTTCCTCTAGGCGCTCATTTATTACTTATTTATTATACTTACTTATCCGGTCTCGGACAACCCCGGGGGTCAGGGACCTTACAAAACGAAGATAACATATTTCGCCAACCAGTTCGATCTTTTGCTGTATTGTATTGGCAATACCAAGTGTACGAAGGGATTCATTAACCTGATACCTCTAGCGGAGTGTTGGTCTTCCTTCGAGTTCGGTTTCGAAACCCATCGTGCTGGCTCGTCTTCATCCATTATACTGACATGGCCTAGCCAGCGCAATCGTGTTATTTTGATCCGCTTAACTTTGTCAATGTCGGGATAAAGCTCATACAGCTCATGGTTCATGCGTCGCCGATACTCGCCGTTGTGCACTATAGGGCCATACATTTGTCAGAGTATTTTTCTCTCGAAGACTCCTACAGGACCCAGGATTCTGCCCCATAAAGCAAGAGAGGGCTTTATCTCTAAAGTGCTTGCTTAGCCTAAAATAATATATATTCCCAAGTACAATTCTCCGCTTGATCTCAAGGCTGACGTTGTTGTTTTTGTTTACGGCAGATCTGAGGTATATAAATTCATCCACCACCTCAAAATTATCACGGTTGTCAACGTTCACCCTTTGGTCTAATCGCGTGGAGGCCCTGTTCGTCGAAACCATTAATTTTGTCTTGTCCTCATTTACCGTCACACCCGCGTTCGCTGACGCCTTCTAAAATCTCAAAAAAACCGCAGTAACTTCTCTAATTGTGCGCCCAATGATATCTATTTCATCATAATGTGACTTTTGCTGCTGATGGTTTTATTCATGTTGACTGCAGCATTTTTCATAATGATCTCCATTAAGATATTAAAGAGATCGCACGATAGGGGGTCGCCATGCCTGAGGCCTCGCTTAGTTTCGAAAGGTTCGGTAAGATCATTACCAACTACACTGCGGATTTGGTGTTCGTCAAGGTCATATTGCAAAGGCGCATGAGTTTTGCAGGAATACCAAGTAGAGTTTCTCCCGTGTCGGACTATCGAAGGTCGCCTTATAATCGACAAATAGAAGTAGGGGTATATTTGCTTTTCGTGGGTCTTCTCCAGGATTTGGCGTAGCGTGAAAATCTGGCCAGTAGTCGATTTTCCAGGCCTAAAGCCACACTGGTATTGTCTAATCAGGTCAGCGATAATTGATTTTAGTTTTTAGTCACACATTATACTTGAAAGAACCTTAAATGCTATGGATAAAAGGCTTATTCCACAGTAGTTGGCACAGACACTTGGGTCACCTTTTTTAAATATGGGACATAATACACTGAGACTCCAATCGCTGGTCATGCATTCATCTAACCAAATTTTCCTACTGCCAGCCTTAAATAGCTCCGCCGGTAATCAATCGGCTCCTGCGGCGTTGTTGTTCTCAAGCCGAGCAATAGCTGTTCTGATCTCGTATTGGTTAGGAGTTTTTCATTTATCCAATGAAATGTGTCGTTGGTTGGAAGTAGATGAACTTTTACATCAGAACAATTCACAAAGTCATCAGTTTCATGTACGTATTTCTTTCAGCTTATACGAGCCCTAACCACTATTAATTCATACACCAAGCATATTTATGCCAATGTAACATTTAAGGGTACATATTTTACGAAATAATATTGACAACACCAATAACTTTATATTTTTGTGAAAGTTTGTTTTATTATCTTTAAATTCATAAACAAATATGTGCACATATTATGATAACACTTTTGAAAACAGAAATTAACCGAAAATTCTTTAATGTTGATATAAATAATTTGACCACTATTAATTCGTACAGTGGAAAATTTTCTAATTTAAGACTGTGTAACGCCCCCTTTGCTTTTTAAAATAGATTCTAAACGCTTTGGCATTGTATCTATTAATTTTTTACACTCTTCAGGGGTTATAGAGTCCCAAATTTCCTGAATTTTGGGTTTTAGTCCGCTAAGTGTACGTTGTGGGTCATTTCGCAACTTCCTTTTCATGATTGCCCACAGGTTTTCGATTGGGTTAAAGTCTGGGCTAGACGATGGCCAGTCCAGAACAACAATACCATTTTCTTGTAGCCATTTTTTTGTTTTTTTCGCTATATGGGAAGATGCAACTTCATGTTGAAATACATATTCGCCACAGTCAGCTAACTTTCGTACTGACGGAATGAGATGTTCTTGCAATATATTAATATATGTTTCTGCATTTATGGGACATCAATAAAGTGAAGCTGGCCGACACCCTTTGAGGACATACATCCCCACACCATAAGGCTAGCTGGAAACTTAACAGTACGCTTTAAGCAGTCTTTATGATATGCCTCTGTGTTTTTACGAATCACCCTTTTTCTGGCATCACTTCAAACTTCGATTCGTCGCTAAATATAATGGTGTTCCATTGCCTTTGTACCCAAGAACGTCTTTCTTTTGCCCATAACAAACGTTTTTTCATTCGAAGTGCAGTAAGTAAGGACTTTTCTTTGGCCTAAAAAGTTTAAGTTTCAATAAATGTTTTTCGCAACACTTACTTTATAAAAACCATAACCTATATCATTCATTTCCTGACGCGTCCATTCACGTTTAATGGTTTTTCCAACTTTTTCTGATCACTCTGAAACTATGTCTCTAACAGTGCTTCGACGATTTTTTTAATTATAGCTGCTAAAGCTTTTTTTGTCGCGAAACGTTATTTTGGAGACCCGGCCTCTGTTTGCAACGTTATTGCTACAATTCCCATATTTTTCGTATTTTTGAACAATACTTTGTACTGTAGATCTGGGAAGCTTAAGATCAATCGATATTTCGCCATAGCTTTTCCCGATTTGACTTTGTCAATAATTAATAATCGAATTTCTTCACAAACTGGCTTACCACGTGCCATCGTTTAATAATTAATCACAACTTAAAAAAAACAACGTGAAAATGTTCGTCTTATTGTTCCATTGCATTTTTTTACTCAAATAAAACGGTAAATTTTCCTTATTTGTTTACATTTTGATTTTCATAGTTGTTTTTAGCTAAATTTATTCACTGTACGAATTAATAGTGGTCAAATTATTTATATCAAAATTAAAGAACTTTCGGTTAATTTCTGTTTTCAAAATTGTTATCATAATATGTGCACATATTTGTTTATGAATTTAAAGATAATAAAACAAACTTTCAAAAAAATATAAAGTTATTGATGTTGTCAATATAATTTCGTAAAATATGTACCCTTAAATGTTACATTGGCATAAAAATGCTTGGTGTATGAATTAATAGTGGTTAGGGCTCGTACAGTCGCTGTATTGTTGTTGTGATAAATGGGATAGAATTATATTAAATTTTAAGAAAATCGGGAGCATTTCAAGCACGCACGCAAGATGCAAAAACATAGAGTAATGTCATATGGAGCTACCATACTACCCATCTGACTTTTCCTTTCACACTATTCGTGGTGCTGTCAGGGCGATAGAGAGTTATTTGACGTAAATTGACTTATACCAGTTTGAATTGCAAAAATTTTTGACTTAAATTTTTCATGTCATTTTGATGAAAAACTGAAATTTAAACGTTTTTTTTAATTTTTTTGTTATATTTAATTGTTAATATATATTTGTGGTGTATTTACACAAAAATTGTAACGCCTAAAACGAGATGCCGTTGCTGATTTATTTTTGGTTGGTTTTTTCATCATTCATTATAAGGATTCCACCATGGCAACGTTCCTGGACGTGCAAAGTGCCTTCAATAATGTGAATACAGGCAAAGTTCTTAAACTGTCGAAAGAAGCAAAGTACTTTGGCATTACCCTTAACTCAAAGCTATGCTGAAAAAGGAGTATGGTGGAAAGGGATAAGAAGACGTTATGCTCTTTCTATGCCTGTAGGAAAATATTCGGACGCAAATGGTGTTTACAACCGAAAATGATACACTGGATGTATACAGCGATTATAAGACCGATACTCTCCTACGGATCAGTGGTATGGTGAGAAGCGGTAAATAATAATTCACACCTCTCACAAGTGGCCAAAGTGCAGAGACTGACATTCAGATCTGCCCCTCAAATGGCAGTGAAGGCGATGCTGAATCTCCACCGATCGATAAATGCACCGCGGCAAAGGTGGCCCTACGGCTAAGGGAATGCCAGCCAACACTACACACGGACAGGACTCAGTCCTGGTCAGCATGGGTACTTTCGAAAATATAAACAGGCCAACGGACTACATGGAACCGAGAATAATTCAGGACAAACAATTTAAGGTAATTATACATAGCCGTGAAGACTGGGCGGCAAATACTGTTACTGAGGCCGGTGAAATGTCAATATTCACGGATGGATCTAAAGTGGAAGCGGGCACGGGATTGAGATTATATTCCGAACCCCTAAATCTCAGGATTTCCATCAGACTTCCGAACAAATGTACGGTATTTCAGGCAGAGGTGTATGTAGATTTTGGAACAGGATTTATATCCAGCGAAACTCAAAATCTACGTCGACAGCAGGGTAGCCATCAGGGCCTTCGTCTCAAGAATTGTCAAATCACGTCATGCGATGGACTGATTTTTATCCCTGACCCAAATTCAGGCGCACAAAATCACGCTCTGGTGGATACCGGGACATAGCAACATTCACGGCAGCGAAATTGCAGACGAATGCGCCAGAATGGGCTCCTATGGGCGAGAAGACGCTGCAACCCTGCACTCGTGCATATTCCGTTCGTGGAACTGAGAAATCAAGTCGACGAACTGGGAGTAGCATTAACCAAGTTGAAATGGGAATCAGTACGTTGTGTACGTACGTAGAGTAGCTCGATCTCTTTGGATGGCCATTGATGGAACACGTACCAAAGGGCTGCTCTCCATTGGAAATAACACACTCAGCACTCGCAGAAGTCATAACTGGACACTGTGATATACCACATGGCTGCACGCATGAAACTTCCATATGAATACGTTTGCGGAAGCTGCTTAGATGAAGAAGATTTGCTCATGTAGAGGACTGCAAGTATATCGTCTAGCCTTCCTGGGGGGCAGTCTCTTCGAAAACCTCAATGACCTAGCAAACGCTCCTATTAAACCCCTCGTCAAATTCATAGAAAAATCTAGCTGGTTCAGCAGAGCACAATAGGACAACTGTAAAATTTTTTGTGCTACACTCTCCCCTTGTCTTACCCCCTCTCCTGTAATCAACCACTTCTCTACAACTATTCCTTTCTCCATCAATTCTAAATAAGGGAACCACAAAGGGCCGCGGATGAACTCGTTATTTGTTTTTTTCCAACTCAAGTTGACGGGCTTCCCTTTCAACCTAAGTCTTATAAATCTGCGACTATCACTATCATTCATTTCATACCCCACCCAGACTACGGATGTTTAGGTCTGGACACATGCATTTGTCGAAGGATTGTTGGACTGAAGAAACAGCTTCGGAACCGGTATGAAACATGGGCCCTACAGTATCAGTAAGAGTAAACCTAGAAAAGTCCTATCTCATTGATTGTGAGAAGCTCTCGCCTGTCCTTTCATGGGACAGTAAGTAAATCGATAGGGACAGCAAACGACGCCACATTTTTTCCCGCTCTTTTGACATTTCTCTTCAGTAAGGTTTGCCATTTCATCATGGAAAGATATACGAGCCAACAACGAGTCGAAATTATTAAAATTTACTACCGAAATTTGGAGTCAGTGGCCTCAACTTCAGTGGCCTCAATCATCTTCAGCGATGAATGGCTTCATCAATAAGCAAAATATGCGTTATTGGTCAGACAGTAATCCACACGTAATCCATGAGTCATCATTGCATCCCGAAAAAATTACGGTTTGGTGCGGTTTATGGGCCGGCGGCGTCATTGGGCCATACTTCTTCCGTGATGATCAAGACCGGCACATTACTGTGAATGCGAATCGCTACCGTTCAATGATAACCGAATATTTTTGGCCCCAATGGGATAATATGGACTTGGAGGACATGTGGTTCCAACAGGACGGCGCCACAAGCCACACAGCGAATGCCACAATCAATTTATTGGAAACCAAGTTTGGTGAACGTGTTATCTCACGAAATGGCCCAGTGGATTGGCCGCCTCGGTCGTGCGATTTGACGCCGTTAGATTATTTCCTGTGGGGCTACGTCAAGTCTATGGTCTATGCCAACAAGCCAGCGACGATTGATGAACTTCGTACGAATATCGAACGTGAAATTGCAGCAGTATCGGTCGATTTATGCTTGAAAACCGTCGAAAATTGGGTTCAGCGTCTGGACTTCTGCAAGCGTGCCCGTGGTGGCCATGCAAAAGAAATCGAGTTCCATACATAATGGCATCGAACGTACTTTCACAGGAATAAAGAATTTCATGGGTATCTAAAACCGGTTTTGTTTTATTTAAAAAAACTTTTGTAGCGTTCTTATTGAAAAACCCGATATTTGGACTGAATAGGGTAGTGTCTTGGCCTTTAGTTAATTCAAGCAAAAAATACTATTAGTTGAAGCAAACGAAAATTTTGAATTGACGATTATATTATATGACGATGACGATTAACAAACTATTTAAACGAATGAAGGATCCTCTGTTCGACGACAAACAATATTTATTCCGTATTATTATTTAATTTTACTTCACCCATTAATGTATTTCAGTCCATAAGAGGTTGAATTTAATTAGAAATCACATCATTGACTCCATCAAGTGTGAGAAGCTTTCGTTGGAATTTGAACACAATTCCATAGAACTCTCCAAATGCCAACGAATGTTTACACACAGCGATAGCGCCTCTTGTCGATAGAATTGTTTTCAACTAATACTATTATTATTAGACTGTAGACACAAAAGTCATGGTAACCATTTGATGTCTAATGATCAACTTGACTTGTGGGGTCGTGGAAAAATATTATGGAACGCCTTCTGGCAGTGAATCGAAGCGGTTCTAGTCAAGTCAAATTAAGCGGCGTTGAGTCGATTTGATGTACTCGCTTAATTATCGTTATTGTTTGTTTTGATAAACACTGGCCATCAAGAGTATTTAGGTAAATCTAATATCGTACATTATTATTACAAACAATTTTCAAAGATTTCGGCTAATTGTTAATTGCTATATGCCACATGATGCTCGGCCAGACGCTCGCTGGGTATGTGGAGTCAGTCGTGAATGGTTTATCGACTCTTGAAATCCATACACATTTCTGTGCAATTAGCGGCTTATCTATGAAATATTGCTACTTAATTAAGTTTCTACAAACAAAAGATGAAGTATCGCATCGCCACAAGGAGCAGTCGTCGGGTCCGACAATGGCCAACTCGCTCGCTCTGGGGCTGTTTGCTGCTGAATGCAAAGAAATATGTACATATGTATAATGTGCGGCACTAAGAGATCCATAAAACATTACAATATTAACATCTCAATCATTATCTTGTTGTTCTCAGCATTGACATGAAATTGAAGAAGACGAAGCAGTGAAGCTGATTCCGAAAGAGTTCTTCGGGGGAGCGGGGGCTTAGTCAGATAAGCAAACACTGGGGTGAACCAAGTACGTAGATAGATAGATATGTTTGTGTGTGCATATGGATTTGTATGTAGGCTATTAAAATTTGATAAATTGCTTCTCTGTTTCACAGTATTAAATTTTCATATGATTTTAACAAGAAATGTTGCACAGTGTTTGGAGGAAGCACTATTATGCAGTTTTATCGATTCATCGACAGTTGCATGGAAAGCATTGGATGACTAAGTAAGTTGGATTGGACTTCGTTGCCCACAATCGAAATTTTTGAACAACTAAACTTCGTGGATATAAGTGGTGCTATTTATATTTCGGGTCCAGCAAGAAAAACAGACAATCATTTATCGTTGGAAATGGTATTATTGTTTTACAAAATATTCTCATATGTTCAATATGCGCTCAAACCAATTTTCGAAGCACTTTTTCCACTCCGATTGAGGCACCTCAAAAACATGCTTTCTGAGCGCTTAAACATCTGCTTCGGGCGTCGAAAAACGTTGACTACGCAGTAAAATGAAGTCATTGAGTGCCAAATCAGGGCTGTACGGCGGATGAGCCATCAATTCAACATGTTGAGTGCTCAAATAGTCCATTGTTTCAGCAGATGTGTGAGACATCGCATTGTCGTCATGCAAAATGATCCGTCTTTTCTTGTTGGTTTTCCTTATTTCTTCCAACAATGTTGGCAAACAGATGGTGGTATACCACTCAGAATTGACCGGCCTATGTTCCACTGAAGGCACTGTGGCCACATAACCGTCTATACCGAAAAAAAAAACCCGATCATTTGCTTCGCTGTGCTACTTCCATGAAGAACTTTTGTTGGATTCAGCTCGTATGGAAAGACCCATACGGTCGATTGCTGTTTTGTTTTGTGTTCATATGCATAGATCCATGATTCGTCACCTGTGACGATGTTACCCACTGCATTTGAATTACCGCAGTGGTATTTTTTAAACATTTCTTTGCTTTGCGCCTTTTTTTTGAGTCTTCGTCAAATTATGTGGGATCCAACGAGAACAAATCTTTTTCATGGCCAAATGAACATACACTATCTTATTGATGCTAGTGATACTAATGCCCAAGGATGTATCATTCTCACGGTATGTCACATGTCGGTCTAGCTTTATCAGTTCAGGCACAGCATGGATGGTTTCCGGCAAAACGACCGAAGTTGGATGACCTTCATGAAATTCATCCTGGAGCGAACGGCGTCCGAGACTGAACTCTTGGTACCATCGATTTACAGTGGGGTTTGATGTTGCTTCATCACCAAAAGTCGAAACAAGGTGATTGAGACACTCTTGTCTCGATAATCCACGCCGTATACCGTAAAAAATCATCGCACATGGTTATGTTAAAAAATTTTAAACTTTCCAATGGAAGTTCCAGTTTTCATTTGGAAACACTAGTACAGTACTACCAGGACCCGAAATATAAATAGCAACCCTTATTTTTGCCGCAAATTAAGTCTCTTATTTTGTGAGGAACTAGAAAATTGCCATGACTGCAGCACATCCGGCTAGAAACCGAAAGTTGCAAGTGGCCCAGGCTCCAATCCGCTTAGAGTCAAAACTATTGTTTTAATGATTTTTTATTGTTTTTTAATCGCACTCGCAAAAAAAAGCTCAGAGTCTGTTTGCCAGAAAACAAAATACTTTTGCTGCAAATAAATTTAATTTTCTACTTATACCCAGCTTTGACAGAAAATGCTGAATCGTTTCCAGCGGAAAAAAACGCTTATTGCGTTGACCACAAAAGTTGAAATGTTTCCCGCAAATAACCACCTTTATCACAAATAAATTACGTTGGCCGCAAAACTATTTTGTTTCCCCAAATAAAAAGCTTTTATTGTAAAACGAGTTTCTGGTAAACGAACTTTTTTTACCCCAAAATTGTTAATTTTTAGACCAATGATTAATTATCACTACGCTGAATGGAATTCATTTTCGAGGAATATGAAATGTTTTCTTAGAGTTACAGAACTTTAAATTAAAAAACCCCTTTCCCATTACATCCCATGAAGGGATAGGGAGAGCTTCTCACAACCAGTGAGCTGTGCGCTTTCTAATTTTTCACTCACTGATTGGGACCAACAGTTTTACACCAGTGACGAACTGTATTTTGAACAGCTTTTTCATGACTAAGTACTCGATAGTGTCGCCATCGCTAAGCGAGGTGGCCGTCGTCGAAGGAAATGTAAGGCAGGGATCTAACCCACGTTCTCATGCACAAGAGCCGCGCACACTAGCCATTGCAGCACCGACATCCACTAAATCCACTAATTAAGATTTTTAATTTCAATTGGATATATAATTTTATGCCATTAACATTTAAATACGATTTGGGTCATGGGCCCGCCATGGCTGGCGCGTACATGGCGCAATCTGAAACTCCAATCTTTACACACTTTTCGCAGCATTTGCGGTTGTATTTCGCCAATATCTCGTCTGTATTTCGCCAATATCTCGTCGAATATTGATTTCCTGGTGTTCAATTGTCTCTGGTTTATCGGCGTAGACGAGAGATTTTACATAACCCCAAAGAAAATAATCCAATGGAGTTAAATCACTCGATCTTGCTGGTCAATTAACAGGACCACTACGTGAAATTATTCGATCATCAAAAGTTTCTTTGAGTAAATTAATTGTAGCGTGCTCTGTGTGGCATATAGCTCCCTCCTTTTGGAACCACATGTCAGCAAGATTAATGCCAGCTAAATTCTACAGATTTCGTTAATTTTTAGTTAATGTATGAGAAATTCATACTACAAGCTTACAAGGTCAGGAACATTTTTCTAATTGAAAATTTTTAAAAATTCAAATTCAAAAACGTAACTGAAATTTCAACTCTGTGATATAGTAAAAAACTCACCTCAATGCACTGCAACAATGTGAGTATGCAAGCGGAAGAGAAGAACATGGTGGAAAATATCAGTCCGCCCTTGTGTTAGAATTATGGACTTTACAGTGTGTGTTGATACTTAGGATTCTTCGATCTATATACAGGTCTGTTTAATGGCATTGTTTCACTTTAGTCATCTATTACGCCTTCAGAGTTATTTGATTTCGAATTCACGAAGAAGGCAAGAATCCTTAAATAATAAATCCTTTGAAGTTGAAAATTCTATATACAGTAGTGTACCGAAGTGGCTACAATAATGTGAAAAGATTAAATAATGTGGACAAGAATCTGAAGGCTCGTATTAATTTTTGCAGACGCGTAACAACTGCGCATCTGTTGACTGGAAACGAGTGATTGGTCGAATGAAACAAAAATTAATCGTTTCCAATCTGATGGAATACAATATTGTTGGAAAAGTCCCTGTGAAACCATTCAGCGACACCATGTCAAGCAAACATGTCAAGGAAGTGTAATGGTCTGTGGAGGTTTCACTTGGTGAGGCATTAGTCTTCTCGTGAAAATAGAAGATATTATGAAAAAGGAGTACTATCTTCAGTATTTTGCAGAAGAATTTGCCCACTTTTATTGAAGAGTGTGCCTACTCAGCAACAGAAATAACTTTTCAGCACACGGGGATCCAAAATACACTGCCAAAATTGTGCAAAAATAGCTTACTGATTCCCCGATTTGAATCCAATCCAAAATGTTTGGACTATTGTCAAAAGAAGACTCTCCCAATACGAACGAGCGCAGACCAACTTAGATGATTTTTAGTCAATACCTTCAGCGGAATGGGCTAATATTCAACCTCAAACTTTTAAAAATCCTCAAACTTTTAAAAATTTTTAAATTACAAAGGACTTTGAACAGAATACTAAAGAAAAAACTTTCCGACGTTTTTAAATGTATTATTTATTATTAATATTGATATTTTGTTTTATTAACTTCATGTTAAAGTGTACTGTATTTAGGTTTTTATTGAAGAAGAATGTTTTATTTTTATGCTTTAAAATCTTCGTAAAATCTTGAATTAATATATCAACTTTTGTCCCCTACTGTAAAAACGATATTCAGAATTTTGATGTAAAAGTTTCAATTCAATTAAGGGAACTTCTAAATTAAAATAAGAATTTTCAGTTCAGTTTGAAAATATTTAAAATTAAATTTTAATAAATTTTAGAAGTATCTAAACTTAATTAGGATTTTCTATTTCAAATAGAGAAACATCTAAAATTAATTTAGATTTTTCATTTAAATCTGAGTAAAATTTGAAGATATTAGAAAATCCACTTCAAATTAAAAAACAACAAATGAAAGTTTGAATTCTAAATGAAAAAAATTCCAAATTGCTTTGACAATTTTTATCTCAAATAATTTTTTTTTTACATAAAATTGAGAACTTTTGTTTTAAAATGATAATGTTGTTAACGCGATTTGTATTCAAATTGTTCACTTGTATCTAAACTTGGGAAATTTTTTAAATGAAATTGCATAAGGCGCCAAAGTTTCTCGACAACGAAATCGACTCTTGTCACTTTCGCATCCATTCGAATATAGACAAATAATTCCATCGGTGGTGCAATGGTTAGTGTGCGCGCCTCTTGTACATGAGATCCTTGATTCGATCCCTGCTCTGACCACCTTACATTTCTTTGCCCGGCGGTCACATCGCATAGTGACTGCGACAGTATCGTAAATTCAGCCATGAAAAAGCTTCTCAAAATACCGTTCGGAACCGGTGTAAAACTGTGGGTCCCAATCAGTGAGTATAAAACTAGAAAGCGCACAGTTCACTGGTTGTGAGAAGCTCTACCCAATTCCTTCATGGGATATAATGGGAAACCATTTATTTATTTTTAATTCTTTGTTCGTATGGCTGGAAATTACCTGCTAGATCTCGGAGTGAGCGTTTGGTAGACTTTGAATGACAGTGGACCGAGAAAGGACAAAGCCATTAGTCATCGACAGGGCGCTACGCCGTCACCATATGTATATATACTCAGTCCGCTCGATACGCCTTCTGAGTTATTTCTGCTTTAGTCCATGAAAAGGTAAATAAACCTTAAATAATAAATTTCCAATTAAATTTTGGACAAAATCGCAAATAATCGCCCGTGGACACCAAGTATAATATTTGGCTCGAAAATGCGCTACACTCGAGAATGAGGCACACATTGATTGTTAGAATGGTATATTGTGTACAATCGTACAAATGGCAGAAATTCTTAAATAATGTTTAACCATGCAATGAAATTGCATTAGTCGTGCAGCAATCTATTTTCAGCCATTCGATAATACCTGTACAAGTAGAGGCTTCGACCTTGGCGAGAACAATTCTCAGATTGATCTTGTTTTTATTTGTAGCATATCCGAGAAGTTATAACGGCTATCAACTTTAACGTGGTACCCCAAACGACTGGAGACCCCGCTCGCTAAAACCTTTAACTTTGTCTTGTTCGCAATTTCTACCAAACCCACTTCGGCCGATTCCTTCTCTATTATCCTAAATACGGCAGTAACTTCTCGCACAGTCCGCCCAGTGGTACTTATGTACAGGATCATCATGTGAGAGTTGCATGTGAATATTTTCCTCTACTGGTTTTGTTCGTGTTAACTGCAGCTTTTCTAATCAAGATCTCTATTAAATGTTAAAGGAATTGCACGATAAAATGTCGCCTTGTCTGAGACGTCGTCTGGTATTGACTGGTTGTGTAATATCTTTACCAATTTTCACTGAAGATTTGCTGTACGTCGTCTTATGCATTAGAACGTGGGTTCGATGCCTGGTCTGGCCATCTTACATTTCTTTCGACGAGGGTCACCAGGCGACACTACCAAATACTTAGCCATGAAGAAGCTTCTTAAAATACCATTCGGAATCGGTGTAAAACTGGGTGCCAGTAAGTGAGTCGCATAGCTCACGTGTTGTAAGAACCTCTCCCCAATCCCTTCATGTGATCTAAGGGGAAATCGGTTTTTTTTCATAGCTTCGACATAGGTTCGAAAAGTTTATCGAAGGCTACCTAATATTCAACAAATATATGGTAGGTGCCGCTTTGCTTTTCGTCGGGTTTATCCAGGATTTCTCGTAATGTGAATATCTGATAAGTTGTGAAATTTTCAGGCCCAAAGCCACGCTGCCTGCAATAATTTGCGCTCAAGTGAACCTAATGGACATGGTTCAGGGCCCACCTTCTGTAAAGACAAGGACGGAAATCTTGTCGCAGATGTGCAGAGCATGTTGGGAATATGGAGAGAGCATTTCTCCGCGCTACTAGTACCTGTGATAACCGATGACGATTGGACAATCGATCACAATATGGACGACGACGTCGATTGCCCCCTCCTAACCAAGACGAGGTCATAACAGCTATTGCCCGGCTTAAGAACAACAAAGCCGCAGGAGCCGATGAATTACCGGCGGAGCTGTTTAAGGCTGGCGGCGATGAGCTGATAAGGTGCATGCATCAGCTGATTAGCAAAATTTGGTTAGATGAATGCATGCCCGGCGATTGGCGTCTCAGTGTACTATGCCCCATATTTAAAAAAGGTGACCCGAGTATCTGTGCCAACTACCGTGGAATAGGCCTTTTATCCATAGCATATAAGGTTCTATCAAGTATAATGTGCGAAAGACTAAATCCAATTATCGCTGACCTGATTGGACCATGCCAGTGTGGCTTTAGGCCTGGAAAATCGACAACTGACCAGATTTTCACGCTACGCCAAATCCTGGAGAAGACCCACGAAAAACAAATCGACACCTATCATCTATTGGTTGATTATAAGGCGGCCTTCGATAGCCCGATACGGGGGAAACTCTACGAACCAATGTCTGAGCTTGGTATTCCTGCAAAACTCATACGCCTTTGCAGGATGACCCTGACGAACACAAAATCCGCAGTGAAAGTTGGGAAGGATCTTACCGAACCTTTTGAAACTAAGCGAGGCCTCAGACAACGTGACACCCTATCGTGCTATCTCTCTAACATCTTAATAGAGATTATTCTGAGAAAACCTGCTGTCAGCATGAATAAAACCATCAACAGCAAAAGTCATATGCTGCTCGCGTATGCTGATGATATAGATATCATTGGACGCACAGTTAGAGAAGTTACTACGATGTTTTCGAGAATTGAGAAGGAGTCAGGAAAAGCGGGTCTGACGGTAAATGAGGACAAGACAAAATTAGTGGTTTCAACGAACAGGGCCTCCACGCTATTAGACCAAAGCGTGAACGTTGATAACCGTTATAACTTCGAGGTAGTGGACGAATTTATATACCTCGGATCTGCCGTAAACAAAACAACGTCAGCTTTGAGATCAAGTGGAGAATTGTGCTTGCGAATAGATGTTATTTTGGGCTAAGCAAGCATTTTTGAGATAAAGCCCTCTCTCGAGTAACAAAAGTCCAATTATACCAGACTCTCATACAACCTGTCTTGCTTTATGGCGCAGAATCCGGGGTATTATCACAAGCAGACGAAACATCTGTAGGAGTCTTCGAGAAAAAAAACTCCGAAAAATTTATGGCCCTATAGTGCACAACGGCGAGTATGGGCGACGAATGAATCATGAGCTGTATGAGCTTTATCCTGACATTGACATAGTTAAGCGGATCAAGATAACGCGATTGCGCTGGCTAGGCCATGTCAGTAGAATGGATGAAGATGAACCAGCGCGAAGGGTTTTCGAAACCGAACTCGAAGGAAGACGGAAAATAGGAAGACCAAGACTCCGCTGGAGGGATCAGGTTGACGACTCCCTGCGTACACTTGGTATTGCCAACTGGAGAAATAAAGCAAAAGATTGAACTGGTTGGCGAAATATGTTATCTTCGTTTTGTAAGGTCCCTGACCCCCCGGGGTTGACCGAGACCGGATAAGTAAGTAAGTAAGAACCTTGTATTCAATGGATAAAATGCTTTGCCGCGGTAGTTGACATATTTCCTCGGTTCCCGTGTATTATTTAGTGTACACAGTACATTGACACTTCAATCGCAGGCCATGCATTCGTTCAACCAACTTTTGCATATGAGTTGGTACATGTACCTTGCCGACTCACAGCCGTCAGCCGGTAGTAGTCATAGAGTAATGACGCATAGAGACGCCAACTCTCTCAGTTACAGATGGGCGGTTGGATGTTGGAAAGTATTGCTTTAATACTACCAGATAGGGTCAATGGCTCAAACCACCCAAAAAGAAAACAGCAACGGCATTTCGTTTTGTGCGAAACAAATATACCAAAAAAAAGTCCAAAATCCGTTTAAATTTTACAGTTTTTCAGCAAAACACGTGAAAATTTTAAGTCAACAATTTTTGGAATTCCACCAGGTGTAAATCAATTTATGTCAAATAACTCTCTATCGCACCATGAATAGTGTGAAAGGAAATGTCAGATGAGAACAATGGCAGCTCTATACGTCGTTACTCTACGGTAGGAGTAGTCCACTGGCACCTGCGGCTTTGTTATTCTGACCTCGTCTTGATTAGGAGAGGCAATCGATACCATCGTCTTGCATTTAATGGACTCCCTCTTTTGCACTAGATTCTCTAGGGACAAGTTTCAGAAAAATTGTCTCTCCATATATATACTCTGGACATCTGTGAGAAGCTTCCAGTACTTATAGCCACGGCCCTTAAATAGGCGCTTTACCTTTCTTCTTTTCTTCTTATACCGCTCTATCGCAAATCGCATTGCGGCTAACTGAAGAATTGTCATAAGAACAGCGTTCTATTCATCATTGCTCATATGACACTCTTCATCGTTCGTAGTTTTTCTTGTGGCGGGTTTTTACGGGGATGTTACAATGACATCTACATGCTAAAGTCGTCTGAACAGCTGATTTAATTTAGTTTGATGTGATTTTTGGCTTCAGTTGTCAAACTCATACGAATTTTGTTTTTGTACTCTTGCATTCTTGTGGTGTTGGTTTGCATTTGTGTAGACTTTGATAACTGAAGCGAATAGACCAATAACAAAATGCCTGCAGTTGTTGCCTACAGCTACAACAACGCCTGTTGTTGTGGCTTACACCTATACCAACGCCTGCCGTTGCTGCCTAAAACTACAACAACACCTGCTGCTATTACCATATATGTATGTATTATTGTACCATGATCACGGATTTTGCAGAAGTTTTTAGTAGTTCGAAATGTGTTTCCACTGCTCTTCAGAATCAGTGAGTTTATTTGAGTAGGTTGTGGCTACCTCTGGTAATTGCAGCCTGCCGATGTCCAGCTTTTTCTTTATGTGGTTTCGTAAGTTTTTTGGTCTGCTTATACTTGCGCGAGCCTTTACTGAAATCAGGTAAAGATTTGAGTCGGTTTTTGAACCTCGAATTACACACTGGAAAAGTGTCTTCCGTCCACTACCAAATGATCAATCTGGGTCTTTGATTTCTGACAAGTAGATACCCAAGTACCCTAGTGTGCCCCTATGTTGGAATGTTGACAATAATGTTGAAAGAATTCTAATCTCATGGCCAGTACACAATTTAGCGAAATGTTGAAGTTTTCGGTTTTGTAGGGATAGTGGTTCAGTACGGAACCTTTTGAAATTGCAAGTCCGCAAAAAATTTCGTGTTAGTTTTTTCATAGCACCTTAAGATGATGCCACAGTTCTCCGACGCTATACGACCATGCCCTGCTCATCGCATTTCCTGGATAGCAGTAATGTTATCCTTATAATTTTAGAGGACATCCACCAGTTTTTCAATAAGACCGCTACAAAAGTTTTTTTAAATAAAACAAAACCGGTTTTAGATACCAATGAAATTCTTTATTCCTGTGAAAGTACGTTCGATGGCATTATGTATGGAACTCGATTTCTTTTGCATGGCCACCACGGGCACGGTTTTCAAGCATAAATCGGCCGATACTGCTGCAATTTCACGTTCGATATTCGTACGAAGTTCAATAATCGTCGCTGGCTGGTTGGCATAGACCATAGACTTGACGTAGCCCCACAGGAAATAATCTAACGGCGTCAAATAGCTCGACCGAGGCGGCCAATCGACTGGGCCATTTCGTGAGATAATACGTTCACCAAACTTGGTTTCCAATAAATTGATTGTGGCATTCGCTGGGTGGCTTGTGGCGCCGTCCTGTTGGAACCACATGTCCTCCAGGTCCATATTATCCAATTGGGGCCAAAAATATTCGGTTATCATTAAACGGTAGCGATTCGCATTCACAGTAACGTGCCGGTCTTGATCATCACGGAAGAAGTACGGCCCAATGACGCCGCCGGCCCATAAACCGCACCAAACCGTAATTTTTTCGGGATGCAATGATGATTCGTGGATTACGTGTGGATTGCTGTCTGAACAATAACGCATATTTTGCTTATTGACGAAGCCATTCAGTCAGAAATGAGCCTCATCGCTGAAGATGATTTTCCGATGAAAATCCAAATCATTTTCTAGTTGTTGCTCAGCCCAATTCACGAACATACGACGCTTATGGTGGTCAAGCGGCTTCAGTTCTTGCGTCAATTTGATCTTGTAAGGATGTAGGCCAAGATCTTTTCGCAAAATTCGCCACAACGACGTCACAGAGATGCCCAACGCTTGAGAACGACGTGTGAGAGACACATTTGGGCTTTCTTGAACTGAAGCCTCAGCGGCAGCAATATTCTCGACACTACGGGCACTTCTTTGTCTCGCTGGCACGGGAACATTTTGTACTGTGCCTGTGGATTCAAATTTTTCCACAAGACGCTCAATTGTTGATCTGGCAGGACGATTATGATGCCCATAAATTGGACGTAGCGCTCTTAAAGTTGAGGCCACTGACTCCAAAATTCGGTAATAAATTTTAATAATTTCGACTCGTTGTTGGCTCGTATATCTTTCCATGATGAAATGGCAAATCTTACTGAAGAGAAATGTCAAAAGAGCGGGAAAAAATATAGCGTCGTTTGCTGTCCCTATCGATTTACTTTTGTAGCGTCTCTGTTGAAAACCCCCTTTATATGGAGTTCTTACATGCCAGAAAAAATTTTGAGGCTGTAGTCAACAAATATGTATGTCCGCATGTTTTCTTTTTCGTGTTTGTATTTTCATTGCCATTTGCCAAGCAGAGCCTACGGAGGTTGGCAAGACCGACCCACCTATATTTAGAATATTTACCCTGTGTCTTTCCCGACAACAGTAATCTTTCTGATATTTAAACCTATGAATATCTTTATTTAAAAATCCGAATTCTAAAAGGGTTAACATACATTTTGTATTCGCCCCTAGAACACTGTGCGACATCAATGGTAACAAGCAATATTTAATATTCCTCATCATCTTGTTTGTAAGCGTCTACTGCCAGTACCACAACAGTATAGATTGGTACTTACATATTTCTATGGATACTGTGGAACCGTCGTCGTGTTAAGCGAGCATTATTAAACGTATCTCACCCAAGGGAGCACTTAACAATTCGTTAAGTTACCGCTGTTTGGATACTTTACGGCTGGTACAGATTTCAGTTCCCATTCCAGGGGTTTGTTCGCCTTTTGTCTTCCACCACTTTGTATTAAATACCACGATACCATTTCCAACCATTCATCTCCCGGCGTTATCGTCTGCCACTTTAAAAGCTGATTATTGCTAACTGTGCAGCATGTAGCATCAGTACGAATATGAGTGCGTCTGCCTGTATGTCCGTCCGCATGTACTCGTATCTTTCTGGGAACGTGTAATGGGGTGGCAGTGGTGTTGTTGTTTACGGGGGTTTGTTTATTTGATTTTACCACAACTACATGGAGTGCTTATTTTCCTCATTGCCGGCAGTGATGTCGTCCTCATTGTTGTCACTTTGCCATTGCAGCCGCAGCCTCTGTCGCTGTCGCTGATGCTGCTGTTGGGTTCATTCCAAACATCAGAGGGTGGGATTTTCAAGTGTTGAAGATGTAAAAAAGCGATAAAAGTAATTGGGGTGAAATTTGGTTGTTATCGACTTGAACATTGTGTTGTAGTTGCTCGCCCTCTCTGCGCCGCTCTGTCATCGTAAATAAGACAATAATGAATTGCTTGTACCGCTTTTGATGATCCTTTCAATTCGTAGGATTTCAATTATTCATTGGGTTTTATGTAAATGTGAGTCGAGTGCTGGTGATGGTCGTGCACGTTTAAGGGATTGTGTGAAAAATCCATTTCCATTTACGGGAAATTAATACCGGATAAAGTAAACATCGCCGTGTTAATCGTAGCAAAATGGAAAACTGAGCAATGGAACTTAATGAGACGACCAATGATATTATTTTGCAACAACGGCTGGGTTTTAAAATTTCAAAAGTGCTTGTTATTGTGGTTGCACAATTTTCAAAAAAAATCGTCCTTTGTTAACATTAAACGTTGAATTATGGACTGGGCACTGTCGGGAGGATTTAAACCTTATAATACACGATTCAATCTAAATTATTTTTTTAGACGAATGTTTTAATTTTTTTGATTTTTCTGCAATTAGAAACAATATCAACAGTCAGAGGTTGTTCCTATACACAATTCTGTATTTAATTTTTGACCTGAGAGTTCTTGCAACTCCTCGACCCAATTATTTATGACCCAGCGAATTTATTCCTGGGAATTTTCGCAACCATTCGTATATGTGAAACTATTATTTGCCTTTGAGGTGCCTAGAAATGTACTCTAGTGAATCATTGAGAGTTTTGGCAAGACTGCCAAAGAGCCAATTTTTAAAATGGGTAGTATGACTGAACAGCAGGATTCTTCGTCCACTTCCACCCCCCAAGATACAGCAGTCTGGTAAGAGGCAGCACTCGTCTGATGATCTGCTGCTTTTCAGAAGGGCTAAAGTGATTAGTGGAAACGCTGGTCCAAGGGCATTTGCTGACGTCACTAAGTACAGTTTGGTTTTGGCGGTCATCAAAAGCGAAAATGAAGACAACATCTATAAGGACAAATGGAGTGCAGTGTAAAATGGACTATCTTCGATATACTCTGATGCCCTCAAGGAGTTGGCGGGTTCATCTTCTGACTGTAGCGACCTAGGCTGGTAGCAGGGCCGCATACAATTAATGTATTTATTATTAATTATGAGGGGAATAGAAAAAACCTGGCCCGGTGAGGCACTGTATGTTGTCAAAAAACACGATATCCCGTCTCGGCCTAGGACCTACGCATGGATTCCGGCACACCATCCGATGCGAATTCGATCATAAAGTAGCTACAAGACTGCAATCCCGGTTGTTTCAACCAAAAACTGGATGGTGGGTCGATTGGATGATGTAGATGGGAATAGCAGGCATGCAATTTATATTCTGAATGCCGAGTCAAGTTAGGTGGCCGGGTATCATACAGAAGTACGTATACGGTGAGTTACTTACGGAATATAAAGATATTTTGAGTATTATCGGGGACATAGAAACAAGGGCCGAATAAGTCACATCAGCCCTGAATTACTCGTTATACGCCACATGTCCCAAGGTCAAACCAATGGGGAAACAGCGGCCACCATGGTGGTCGCCACATCTGATTATTCTGAGGAAATGTTGTGGAAATCTCTTTAATGCGGCAATATGGAAAGTTCGGTCGACGCCTCCAGGCTTAGGAACATTTTAGATGCAACACCTTGTACTATTGGATACATTAGAAAAAGTAATGATTCTTGAACCACGTTTAGTGAGGAATCTCTGGGGGTATTCTTAGATACACAATCTTCTCCACGCATCAAATTCCCTGAGAGTGAACTAGATAGTTCAGTTGGAGATTCTGCTAAAGTACAGCCATCGGATATTGCCACTGAAATTGTAAACGAATCTAGAACTCGTTGGGCTATAAAAAGGTAAAAAGGAGTCGCCGGGCTAGACTGGTGCCTTGGCTCAAAGAGATCTTCACCGGATGTATCAAGCAAGCCTACATACCTTTGAAATTGAGGGAAACTAAAGTTGTATGCATTCCTTGGGCGGGAAACCATTCCATGCGGGAGATTACTCTATAGCTATCTTAGGACCAATATTGATCAACAGCACACCTACAGCAGGGGTAGGTCTACCGAAACCACTGGGCATGATCTGATTAGCTTTATTGAAGGTTATCTTGCTGTTGAAGAATATACTATGACAGCTTTCTGAGGCATAGATGTAAATCCAGTCGCAATATCTGCGACAACCGTGGATCTGTGGGTTGACAGCAATATCAGGTTGTTTGTCCATAACCTTCTTATAAAGAGTCGCATTTTGGGCTAGCTTGCGGTCAACGGACCTCTTACATTTGTCAACAGAGAGAAAGGGCGTTTTGTCGCCGCGGCTGTTTAATCTTTCCATGAACAGTATTCTGCTTTCTCTGAAAAAGATGATTGTTAATGCTACGCAGATAATGTGGCAATAGCGGTAAGAGTGAAGTTTCCCAGAACTTTTACTGACAACCTTCAACAGGAACTTGTTATTTTCAATCCCTTCTCTAAAACTTCAAAATACTTAAGTATTTTACTCGACAGGAAGTTAAACTTAAAACCCAACCTTCTGGAAAGATCCAAAACGGGTGTGATAGCGATAAATACCTGCAAAAGACAGTAAGAAAACACTTCATTGATTGGTTCTTTATGGCAGTATCTAGACCGATAAACCTGTATGGCGTTATCGTTCGGTGGACGGGTCTACTGAAATCCATCCGCACTAAATGTCATACTTCATTTAATACTACTGTACATTAGGCAGCATGCCACGACCACTGCTGTTGGGAACTGTCACTCTGGTCAGAAAATGGCTTCGGACCCAGTGGCATTCTGAACATAATATCTGACCTTATAGGTATTGTTGATTAGACTTTGGCCGAACCACTCTTTGACAAGCTAGTCAGAATGGAATGGTCGCATCTCTGGACTTTAGACCTTGGCCGATCCACTCTTTGACAATATAGTCAGAATGGAATGGTCGCATCTCTGGACGTAAGATATTCGGGAACTTTTAAGCAGATGGTTCAAAACTTTAACCGCCTTTCTTATGAACTCAGGGCTATCAATTGCGAAAGGATTGCCTGATCACTGTACTGTCTACCAGCTACAAATCTTAGCTGTTAGAGAAGTAGCGGAATGGCTGAGAGGTCAGGTTCTCCATAACGTCTGAATAAATATTTTCTCTGACAGACAAGCGGCTATTAAATCTCTGGATACTGTCTTTCTGAATTCGAGAACGGCCTTCGACTGTCGCGGATCTCTTAATGGATCGTCGAAAAGTTTAAAACTAACCTGATTTGGATGTCGGCCACAGGGACATGCCAGGGAACTGGAAAGTAGATAAACGCGCTAGACAGCGGACTACCTTATTTGCTCCAGGGGAACTAGAACAGTTGGGCATGCCTCTAGCAACTTGTAAGCTCTTCTTGACGAATTGTGACAATATGACCAATAACGATAGATTGTGTCTAGTAGCCCCGTCCAAACTTGAAACGCACTAATGACCTTCTGTAATTATGATACCGAAAGTCTCATTTACCATGTCTGTCATGACGGGTCAGTGTCTCATTGAACGGCACGCAGAGACTGAAAATCTCTAGAAATGTCTGGCGTAATGTACATTTTTACCATCACATAATTTTCAATTATCTTGTTTGAATTTTTTAATTTAATCGAGAATTTTGCAATTCTGATTTTAACTTCGAGGTAACCGAACTGTGATATTTTTTCTAGTTGAAACTTACTGTGATATTCTTCATACTTTTGGTGTCTTATCCAATTAAAGTTAATTAAATTTACAAAATTTTGGAGGAAGAGAAAGAATTGAGGTGATGTTGCTGGATCCCAGATCAAACAGAAAAGGAAGTGAGTTGTAATTTCCACCTTGACTGCATGTTTTAGATAATAGATAAGTGGGTTTTCTATAAACGCCATTTCAAATTCATCGCATCTGCAACAACTCTGACGTGCCTTGGGTATAATATTTGGAAAATAGTTGTATCCGTAATAGCAACGTGCTTGAATACTTTTTAATTTTCCCACAAAAATTAAATTTCCATTACATTTGAAGTACTCGTATGCAACTTTAGCCCTAACATTGTTCACTCTTCGAGCTAATTCAATTTGAAATGTCAACTGGTACATTGATAAATTCTTGCAAATCATACACCTATTATTTGTCCAATTAACGCAGACAATAGATCCTGTTGACTTTCCCTGAGCATTGCCATTGTCCTCGGGATGTTTGTTATTCCAGTTTCTCACTTCATTTTCACGCCACCACCACCGACATTCGTATACGAACGAAACGTAAAACAAACGTAGAACATTAGGGCAAACAATGGATAAGAAGAAAAGTAAACATCATCAAATTACAATTCTAACACCTGAGTGCGCCTTTTTTCAAAGGTTTTGTTCCCGAGCCATGCAATGCAACCCTTGTTCGCTTGTTCTCCGACCAAACATGATAACACCTAAAGTCAGACGCACATCTGTATGCATGTATGTGGCAATTGCAACCCCTGGGCTAAGGACAGCTTTGCCAACTATCAAATCATTGCAGATCAAATTGGTTGCTGTTCACATTTAGGAGTAGTGTCCTTTTTTCTGAAAGGAAGAAGAGAAAAGTGTTTATACTTCTGTGTTTTGGCTTCAATTGTGTTTTTTATATACCACCATACACCAATTGAAGTGAACAAAAGGTAATAATGGCACCTCTTGGAACTCTGGCCAAGGAATCATTAATTTACTGCAGCCAATCAATTATATTGTTTTAATACACAATTCACTCGAGTGTATAAAATTCGTAGAATCCTTAAATCATTTCGAATTTCGATATTCGAAATTAATACTAATTGAGTTGCAACTGCGAACAAAGAGACGCGCGATTGCCAAAAGAAAGACAAAGACCGATGAATTGATTGTACGAGTAATGTTATAAATTTGTCAATTCAAGGAGGGATCTGAAGCAACTCCTTACAGAGAGACGGATGATGCATCTGCCTGCCGTATCTGAAAGAAAATCTAAGAAATCTAAATTAATTTGAAAACATTGAATTACAAAGTCCACAGAAACCCAATCTGGTTGGTCATTCCCGACAATGGAATTGAAATCAATTCTGTTGTCTTGCAGAGACAGCACGCGTTGTGTTCTTTTGTATGAGCAGCAATAAAAGACTAAGCGAAGAAAATCTATGATTGGACATAAATTGTGCTATAAATTATAAATTACAATTGAGGGAGTTTTTTTTTTGTTTAATCTCGTTGGTAATTTTAACACTTCTTAGTTGTTTTATTGATTGTAAAATCTTAAAATGGATATTAAATGTCTAAATAGAATTCCAGTTTTTAGGTGTTATAAATTCTTTGTCATCGCTGGACTATTTGGAAAGTTACAGCCGTATAGTGTTTTCGTACGAGTTTTTCATTAGATCTCAAGGAAGGATTTGTGGAAGTTTATCGCAATCATTATTTCTCATGGTTTTAGGGTTTTTCAGCAGAATGAACATTTTTACACAGATTCCGAACGATTTGCCTTGATGCTAAAATAAGCTAGGCTCAGCAGTAATAAAGTGGAGTCAATGGAGCCATTACTGCTTCCCCTAGATCCTTGTTCCACTTTCCATCTTCGAGTAACGTTAACTGTGGTGCGATTTGATTTCGTAACCCTCGTCAGTTTTTATTTTCTTGCCCGGATTCTACCATTGTGCTAATAAACATCAGTCCAATGACACCACCCTGTAACTCTAATTTCTGTTGCAGTTAAATTTTCACTACACCTTGCTTGATTTCTGCTTGACAAAGACCCTCTTAGACTATTAGAGAAATCGTTGGATATGTCAAAATTGTCATTCGATGAGAGCGGATGGAACAGTGTAAACTTGACGAGAACGATTTGCAGAAACAATTTTTACAGAGCTGTTAGTGTTCTCTCATTTTTTGCGTTTCCTTAAAAAATTATGCAATCAGGGTTGCATTTTGGATGAAATGAACAAAACCAAAGAAAATGGCAAAAGAAAAACTTTTATTTTGTCACGGTTTTCAACTGGTTAATCTTTGTACATAATTTTCTTTTTTCTCTATTCTATTTTTATTTTAGAACTGTTTAATTTTGTTTGCCACTTTGCAGACAGATGTTTTTACATTCTCCACCGCATATCGGAAGCACAATGATCGTACGATTTCTTTCAAATGGAAGAGAGTTTCATTCCGCGAATCATTCTATTCATTAATAGTCTAACACGGGCTTAATCAATGTTTTTGCAGTGCGTATATTTTAAAACCATGTTAGAGTATCATCACAAATGGAACTACTCTCGAAGTGAGAAATTAAATGAAACTCTCTTCCATTTGAAAGAAATCGTACGATAATTCTGCTTTGGATTTACACTATCAATTGTGGGGAATGCAACAACTGCTGTTTTTTGTTATTGACTATATTACAAACTCATGAGGTCAGACGTCTTACACATATTAATTAAACAAACATTAACTGGCTCTATCCTTCGCCTTTTCTCGCCAGTTGGTAACACCAAGGATACGGAGGGATTCTTCTGCCTGGTCTTTCCAGCGGAGTCTTGGTCGTCCTCTTTTCCTGCTTCCATCGGGTACGTTATCAAAAATCTTTCGCGCTGGTTCATCTTCATCCATTCTGATACCATGGCCTAGCCAACGCAATTGGCCCACTTTGATTCGTCTAGCTATGTCCACGTCAGAATAGAGATTATATAGCACTGCGTTCCAGCGACGTCGGTACTCGCCGTTTTCCCTAACAGAACCATATATTTTACGGAGAATTTTTCTCTCGAAAACTCCCAGGTGTTTTTCATCCGCTTGCGATATGACCCACGTTTCGGAGCCATATGTCTAGGCAGGTAAAATGAGAGTCTGATATAGCTGGACTTCTGTCCGTCGAGAGAGGGTTTTGTTCCTAAACTGTTTGCTGAGCCCAAAATAACATCTATTTGCAAGCACAATTCTCCTATCTATCTCCAGGCTGACGTTGTTGTCCTTGTTCATGGCGGATCCAAGGTAGACAAATTCATCTACCACTTCAAAATTAAATCGGTTGTCAACGTTCACGTGCGGAACAAGTCGAGAGGTTTCTCTAGTCGTTGACACCATCAATTTTGTCGTGCCGTCATTAACAGCAAGACCCACCTTCGCTGATTCATTACGATTCTTGATTCCTTTACGCTGATTCCTTTCCGATTTGGCAAATTTGACCAATGATGTCTATGCCGTCAGCATACGCCAGCAACATATGGCTTTTCGTGTTAATGGTCTTGTTCGTATTTACTGCAGCCTTTCTTATTATTATCTCCATTAAGATGTTGAAGAGATTGCACGAAAGTGTGTCGCCTTGTCTAAGTCCACGCTTGGTACAGAATGGTTCAGTGAGGACTTTCCCCACTTTCACTGCTGATTTGGTGTTGGTCAGCGTCATTCTACAGAGGCGAATCAGTTTTGCTGGAATACCAAGTTCAGACATAGCTTCGTACAGTATTCCCCGTATGCGGCTTTCGAAAGCAGCTTTGTAATCGACAAAAAGGTGGTATGTATCGATTTGCCTTTCGTGGGACTTAGCGTAGCTTGTGGACTTGCCTGGTCTAAAACCACACTGACAAGGTCCAATCAGGTTTTCAATAATTGGCTTACATAATACTCTCGACAAGACCTTATACGCGATGGATAAAAGACTGATACCGCGATAGTTGGAACAGACACACGGATCACCCTTTTTGAATACATGACATAATACACTGAGACTCCAATCGTCGGACATAGATTCCCGCAGCCATATACCGCATATCAGTTGATGCATGTGGACCATCAGTCCCTCGCCACCTGCCTTAAAAAGTTCAGCGGGTAGGCCACCCGCACCAGCGGCTTTACCATTCTTCAGGCGGGAGATCGCCGTTCTAATCTCGTCTTGTCTGGGGGAGGGGTACAATCTACACTATCTTCCACTATCATTACCTCCTGATCTTCAGTGGAAGAATCTAAGTGGAGTAGTGCTGAAAAGTGGTCTCTCCACATTTTGAGCACACACCGTTTCTCAGTCACCAGATTCCCATTCTCGTCCTTGCAGGAGGGCAGCCCATTATTAGGCCCGTTGGTCGATCTCCTTACCCTCTGAAAAAACTTTCGGGATTCACCATTCATCCTGCACATTTCGGTTCTTTCACTCTCTCTCTGCTCCCACTGCCATTTTTTCCGCCTAAATAGTTGGTTTTCCTCCCTTCTCAGCTTCTTGTACTGCTGGTGTATGCAAGGTGGCAAAAAATACAACAGTTCGAAAGTAGAAATATAATAATGAAAGAAAGGGAAAATTGTAAACAAAAATTAAACATTCGAAAAAATTAAATAAAAGATTGGGTTTTATTACCGTATTCTTTGTATTCAAAAAATTAGAAATATCTATCAGGTCTGTCAAAGTTTAGTCATATCCAATGATTTCTCTAATAGTCTAAGACGGCCCTAAGTAACGGCAAATCTTCTAAATAAATACGATTGTCCGCAGTAATCGCGATATGCCAGTGAGTGTGCTTAACTGAATTGTCTATTATTCCAACAAAACCACCCATTTTTCAGTAAGAAAAATGTTCCGGACCTTGTAAGTTTATAGTATGAACTTCTCATACATTAACTAAAACTAACAAAATCTGTCAAATTTCAAAAACGTAACTGACACTAGCCCGGTCATCAAAAAATCTATACGACAGAAAAACTTTAACTCTGTGATAGAGTACAAACTCACCCCAAAGCACTGCAACAATGTGAGTATGCAAAAGGAAAAGAAGAACATCCCAATGTGCCATATGAATTCCTTACGAATTCGAGACGGATTCGTTTCTGCGGACATATTGTCCGAAACGGAAGTCCGTTACGGACTCATAACAAATTCGTTTTCATTTGAAATTCCTCTCGAAAACGCGAATCGTTTTTGGAACTTTTTCGGATCCGTCTCGAAATCGTAGCGAACTTCATATTCGAATCCGTTTTTTGGGAAAAAAATGAATTCGAGACGGATATGCCAAATCGCATTGTCACTGATTCGCTTTTTTATGATTTTACGGACTCGTAACGAGTTCGAAACGGATTCGCATCCGTTTTTGTGCACATTGGGATGGAGGAAAACAGCTTTCTGTTCTTGTGTTAGAATTATGGACCTTTCAGAGCGTGTTGGTGGTACTTAGGAATCTGCGATCGATACTAGTTCTCGTATGTAAATTGCATATTTGGGGTTATATATATGCGATTGATAGTATCAATTTAAGCACAGTAGTAAGGCATCTGAAGATGAACTTGTCACGGAGTTCGAAACTAGGCATGCCAGTGAGAGTGTGCTTAACTGAATTGTCGATTATTCCAACAAAAACCAACAATTTTCCATAACAACAATTTTCATGACCTTGTAAGCTTGAAGTATGAACTTCTCATACATTAACTAAAACCATCAAATCGGTCATAAAATTCGAATTCATACAGCAAATTGCGGTTGCCACAACCGAATTGGGGTTGTCACGGCTGAATTTAGTCCACACAGCTGATGTTAGGTTGAATCAACATGATAATTGTTGCGTTAGTGACAACTGAATCTTGTATTATATTCGTTCTGTCAACTAAATTTTCTATACTTTCGGTTGCAACATCCAAATGTTGACTTAATTCAGAAGCAACAACCGATAGTGGTACCAAGTTCGGTTGCAACAGCCGACTGTGGCATCAATTCAGGCACAGCAACAGAATTTGGCGTTAATTCGTTGCTCTTAGTCTTTTTAAATAGATGCCCGTCATAAATGCATTTGTAGTAAGTCCAAAAAAAATTGTCTCGCTGTATGCTTTAAAAATTGGTAAAATTATTATTTTTTGAATCGTGCCGACTCGAAATATGGAATATGGAATGGAAATATAGAATCAACATAGAAAAATAGTTTGCACTTTGAATATCATGCATGATCTCAAATTGCTGACAAAAAATTGGTTATGGCGTTATATGTGTCGGACTGTGTATATGTCGGGCTCCCAAACTTTTACTCCGATGCAGGGAAAATTTCCGGAACTCCAACTCCGTCTCCGCACCCCTGCAGGCAGTCTCGGTATCATTAAAAACTTGTACATAAACATTTTTGAAGCTAAGAATGACGGTTTGTAGAATTGGTCGTTGGCTTGAATAACACAGTGCAACACATAAAACGCAAACTCCTTCACGTGTGAAATTTCTCGAAGTACTTATCGAATCTAACAAAACCCTTTTTGGGTTTTGCTAGTTTGGCTGTAGTTCGGATTTTATGGCCTCATGTATATTTTGGCTAAAATTAAATTTTTCCGATGAACATGCAAATATGCTCACTGCTATATCTCGAAAACCAATTGGAATATTGTTTTTCTGTCTTCGGCACAATTGTAGCTATATACCAGTAGAAACAAGTGTAAAATAAGCTAACCCCAAAAAACTGCATCTCGTGTCTCAAAATTACACAAATTTCGATAAATTTAAATTTTTTCCATCTATTTTCACTATTTTTGGCCCATATTTTCGACGAGAATTGCGATTTTTGTTTGGGTTGTATTATACTGAGTAATTAATGGTTTTATTTGAATTCAATCAATTTAAATTTATGTACAAAATTTTATGACACGAATTTGGCACAACCCTGTTTACAATAGTGATCTTATTTGTCAAAAAATCATTTATGATTGAAGTCACAAAGGGTGAAACCAAATTATCGCATTGTATCAAGAAACTGAAGCAGGTACTCATTCAGAAATCCCTATCAGGAAAATTTTGCATAAATTTTTTTGCACGTACTTCAGTAAAAACGTACGAAGTATTGAGACAGGAAAATTAAATTGCAATTGGTTTCCAAGATATAGCCGTTAGAAACCCCCTAATCAGAGGTTTATTAGTTTCGATAAGTACTTCGAGAAATTTCACACGAGAAGGAGTTTGGATTCGATGACTTCAAAAATGTTGGTTAGTGTAAGTCATCAAATTTAAGCTATTTATTTATTTCAGTCTATGGATACACAATCCTTACAGACTAGCTTAAACTAAAACAGTATGTATCTAAAATATATATAAATTTTCTTAGAGAAAATGATAAAATAATTAAAGCTGATATAGATCCATCCGAAACATTTGATATCATGCGATGCCTCAGACAGGGTGATACTCTGTCTTATGATCTATTCAGCATCTTAATAGATTTATTGATGGAATTTCAGACTGAGCAAACATTTCCTAGATAAAGACTTCTCTCGAAAAACACAAATCCTATCTGTCTTGTTATGTGGCGCATAAAACTCAGCCGTTTCTCCAGCAAATGCAGCAGCTGTGGGAGGTTTCTAGAGAAAAATTCTTCGAAATAGGTATGGAGCTGATATTGATAAATTCGAGAATGTTATAGGATGAGATAACAGGGTTTTAAGTTGGTATTTGTTTTGTTTATGTTTATGTTGCCATCTGTTCAAGGTTGAATTAGATATTCTCAAGTCACGTGGCTTTGTTAAGATAGGCAGAGTCTTCCCTTAACCCAAGTTAAACAGCTTATTTTCAAAATGTAGAATGACACACTGTGGCATTATTTGTATGCAATTATTTCATTTGGAACTAAGTTTGGGAAATATTTTCAGTTTTTGTCATCATTCTAAAATCTAATTGCACCTGAGTTGAACCATAAATAAGGGGTGTTTTGCTTAGAGAGAACTTACGAAAGGGTTATCTGTTAAACGAACTGTCATATTGCGCTCACTTTTTGACATGTATGATCAGTATACTTGGACAAATCATCATGGATAGATTCGCAACTTATAGACCACTTCGGGATTTTGATGACGCACATAATCGTCCTTCTGAGCAAGCCATCCGTTGAACTGTGAATAGATTTCATACCACATACTCGCTAAATAAATGATGCAATATCACCAGCACGTCAAAGGAATGTAAGTACTGAAGAGAATATCGCCGCTGTAGAAGAACATGTGGAAGAAGATCCAAATTTATGGATTCGTTGTCCGTCACAGGTACGGGGGCTGTGCCCATCCACTACATGGAAAATGTTGTGCAAGATCTTGGCCTACCCGTATAAGCTTCAGCTGGTGCACAAATTAGCGATGAGGTTAATTTTTAGCTTAACGGGTTTAATACTAAACAAAATTGCCACATATGGCGTGAGACCAATCCACAACAGACCCTACAGTCTCTATTACATCCAGAAAAAATCAATGTTTGTTGCAGTTTACACGCTGGTGGCATCATCGGACCTTATTTCTTTAAAAATAAAGCGGGAGCTCGCGTTTCAATTGCTGGAGATCGTTACCGCATCATGATCAATGATTTTTTGTTGGAAAATATAGATGACATTGATCCGAGCGTAATGTGGTTTCAATAGGATGGCGATACGTTCCACACGGCGACTGCAACCATCGATTTATTGAAATCAAAATTTCCTGATAATGTGATTTCGACAAATGGACCTGTCAATTGGCCTCCAAGGTTGTGAGATTTGACACCTCTGGATTATTTCCTGTGGGGCTACGTGAAGTCACTGTTTTATGCTGATAAACTAGCAACAATGCACGCCTTGGAGTCGCGGTTCGGTGGCGTATAACATTAATATTTCGTAAAATCGGTCAAGTATGAAGTTAAACGACAATTTGAATTTTACATAACAATAGCCAGGCGAAATGCCACGCGCTACAACACCAACAGGCAGTCCCATTCCCTAAAAGGTTACAGCACACATTACAACTAAAACAACAGCAGGTCACATTTACTAAAAATTAATTTCTGCACAGCAGCTGCCGGGTAAATTTCCTTAGCCGCCGCCAGGTTAGCCGACTAACCCGCCGCCAGGTTTCCCAGGTCCCAACGCCGCAACGAAATTGGTTTCGTGAACTGCAAATGTTTCGTCACAATAAAATAAAAATGTGTAATTTCTTCGTCGAATATGTTTCATTACTGCTGTGAGTATGTTTCTTTGCAGCCTTTGCGGCAACCATTACGCGATACCATATTCCGGCAACCATTTACGCGGTACCATATTCCACAAGTGATTAGAAAGGTTTGAATGGTTCACCCGTTATGTAGCTCGATCTTTGTTTCTCGACAGAGGCCTTAACATCGGCAATGCTTGGGAAGTCCGAAATAGCGCCTATCCGCTGATTCACAAGGATGACATTGTTGTTTGCGATAGATTACGTAAATAAATTCGTCCACTACCTCAACGTTATAACGGTTATCACTGTCCACGCAGATAACAAGAGGCAAAGATCCCTAGAGAATACTCCTCCAGAAGAGTCATCAAGAAAACGTCAGAGGGAAGGAACTGTCAAAGACAAACCCATGGCCAAAAAAGTTTACAGACCACTGACAAAACCATCCTTTAAGGATGCACTGGTTGGTCAAAAAGTAGCGATACTTGCGAAGGACTTCCCAAACACAGTCCTATCAACAGCTCAAATGGATGAAATCCGAAACAGCATCATGGATAAGGTACTAGAAGAGGAGGTAATAAAACCTCAATTCCTAAACAGTACATACAAAGCTGGCTATCTGACCCTGCACTGCAAAAATGATGCCACGGCTGAGTGGATAAAAAAACTTGCTCTAAACATTAAACCATGGGCAACAGCAGACTTGTGGGCAATGGAGGAAACTAAAGTGCCTCACCCCAAAATTGCTGTTGGTTATTTCCCCAACGCTGCCACAATTGAGACCGAAAGGATTCTATCCTTTGTCCAACGGCAAAACGATGGGCTCAGGGTGGAAGCATGGAGGATGCTTCGAAGAGCAAACAAGGCAACGAATGCTATGCTGGTCTTCTCCATTGACCAAATCTCAGCTGTAAAGCTGGAGGAAACAAAGGGTCAGTTATCATTTAAATTTGGCCAGGTCCAATTACACCTCAAAGAGGCTGGTGGAAAAGATGTGGAGGAAGAGGGAACGAATGATGCTGACTCATCATCTATGGAAAGTGGCCCAGGTGAAGGTGACTCTGCACCTATAAATGCGTCGGCTATTCCAACAACAAAACCATCAAAATGAAGTGTGTCCAGGCAAATCTTCAGCATGCTAAAGCAGCATCCGCCGAAATTAGCAGAGGGTTTGCCAAAAACACCTACAACATTGGTCTGATCCAAGAGCCCTGGATTAGATCGGGTAAGATATGTGGGCTTAATATAGAAAAATGTAAGTTAATCTATGATATAAATGTAGAAAGGCCAAGAGCCGCTATAATCTTGGATGAAAACATTAACTCTCTTCTAATTTCAGAGTTCACAGATGGTGACCTAGTTACCATACTAACGGAGGCAAATCAGATGGGAGTGAGGAAGGAGTTGATAATTGCCTCAGCTTATTTTCCGGGAGAACAACCCGAAGCGCCTACTGAAAAAGTGAAGGCGCTGGTAAGTTACTGCAGGAAACACAACAAGGCGCTAATAATCGGATGTGATGCTAACGCCCACAATAAGGTATGGGGAAGCTCTGATACCAACAAAAGAGGTGAGTCACTACTAGATTTCCTTATGACAAACAATATTGCAATAGCAAATAGGGGTAAAAACCCTACTTTTGAAAATGCGATTAGACAAGAGGTCATAGATCTGACCATTGTCTCACACAATGTTCAAGATATGATCAAAGACTGGAGAGTCTCACAGAATAACTCATTCTCTGATCACAAACATATTCTCTTTGAGTTGAAAACGGACCTAATACAGAAAATCTGGTACAGGTCACCGAAGGCTACAAATTGGGAGGGGTATAAATCTGACCTTGAGGGTAGGCTAGAAACCCACGCGTCACCGATAATTTCAAGAGTAGATCTAGATGAATCGGTGGATAAGTTAACCGATGATATTTTGGAATCTTACGAAAATAACTGTCCTTTGAAAACTAAGAACACAAATAGAAAAGTCAGATGGTGGAATAAAAACCTTGAGAAATTAAGGCAATTGGCACGACGAGAATTTAACAGGGCAAAATCTAGCGGTAACTGGCAAGATTATAGAAAGGCCCTTACAAAGTATAACAAGGAGCTAAGAAAATCGAAAAGATCATCTTGGAAAACTTTCTGTGAAGAACTGAAGGATGTGCCAGAAACGGCTAGAATTCAAAAAGCCTTATCTTCACAGAAAAATCAGACAATAGGCAATCTCCGAATAGATGATGCAAATCAAACCTCATCCTTTGGGGAAACGTTGGAGCTTCTTCTTAAGACTCACTTTCCCGGATGTAGCTTTGATGAAGGTGATTCTATTAGGAACTATGAATCTGAAAATACAGTTAATTCTAACGACCCTATAATTAGACAAATCATAACATATGAAAAGATAGAATGGAGTATAAACTCATTTAAACCGTATAAATCACCGGGACCTGATGGGATATTTCCAGCTATGCTGGTAAATGGACCAGACTCACTGAGAAGACGACTGGTTCATGTTTTCAGGGCCAGTCTCGCTCTTAACCTTATCCCTACTAAATGGAAAAAAGTACAAGTGGTTTTTCTGCCAAAGGGGGGGAACAAACCAGCAGATCATCCAAAATCATACAGACCAATAAGTCTCTCGTCTTTCATGCTGAAAACGATGGAGAAACTTATTGATCTGTATATTCGTAATGAACTTTTAACTGAAAAGCCACTACACAATCTGCAATTTGCCTACCAAAAAGGCAAATCAACCATAACGTCGATACACAAACTAACCTCCATAATTGAAAAAGCACTGGAAAGGAAGGAAATAGCCTTATGTTCCTTTATGGACATTGAAGGCGCTTTTGATAATGCCAGCTATAATTCTATGGAAGGGGCGCTGATAAAACGAGAATCAGACCCAATAGTGATAAAATGGGTAAGCAAAATACTCTCACAAAGACAAATTATTGCTAATATGGGAAATACTAGCAGGAAAATAAACACTATAAAGGGATGTCCCCAAGGTGGAGTTCTCTCTCCGCTCTTATGGTCAATACTGGTTGATGATCTACTAGTAAAACTGAACGAAAATGGTTTTACCACTGTGGGATATGCAGATGATATCACAGTGATTGTAGAAGGAACACATGACGATACAATTGGAGAACAAATGCAAAATGCATTAAAATTAACATGGGAATGGTGCGGAAATGAGGGACTCTCTATAAATCCTAACAAAACCACAATTATCCCATTTACAAAACGAAGGACATTAACTATCCCTACGCTTCACATAAGAGATACGGAGGTTCAATTCGAGCAGGAGGTAAAATATCTTGGTATTATGCTGGATAGAACTCTCTCCTGGAATCCTCATCTAAACATGATACATAAAAAGGCTACAAAATCAATTTGGGCTAGTAAACAACTCCTAGGCAAAACATGGGGCTTAAGTCCAAAGATGTCACTATGGATATACAAACAAATGGTTCTTCCCAGTATACTCTATGGCTCGGTAATATGGTGGCAGAAAACCACTCAAATCACAGCCCAGAATAAATTGTCGAAAACCCAAAGACTAGCCTGTTTGAATATCACAGGGGCAATGAGAACAACGCCAACGGCTGCTTTGGAGGTTATCTTAAACCTTGACCCGTTGCATTTGGCAATACAAGGAGAAGCCTTTAAACAGGCCATCGAGCTTCATAAATTATTTAAATTTAAAGTAGGCGACCACACAGGACACCTGAAAATCCTTAATAAAGCTAATCATATTAAAGAGATGACTTTATGTAGTGATCAAATAGAGCCTGTACTGGAGCTGAAACGAAATTACACTGTTCTTATCCCAAAAAGGACTGAATGGGATTCAAACCCTATATGGCTACGTGAAGGAGCCCAAAAATGGTTCACTGATGGATCAAAAACAACAGAAGGGGTGGGAGCGGGCATAGTAGGACCCAGGTGTAGGCTCCAGATTCCCCTAAGCAAGGATTCTACAATATTCACAGCAGAATTATACGCACTCAACACGGCTACAGAAACGCTGTTAGACAGAAATCTAACAAGAACGAAAATAAACATAATGACAGATAGTCAAGCAGTTCTAAAGGCACTGAACAAACCCATCTTTCACCACAAATCAGTGTTGGAAGGCCATAGGGCCCTAAATCAGCTGGCAGAGAATAACAAGGTAACACTTGTATGGGTGCCAGGGCACAGTGGGATTGATGGAAATGACTTGGCTGACGAAAGAGCAAGACTGGGAGCGCAACGGCCATTCATAGGCCCAAATCCTCAATATGGCTTCACTAAAAAGGACATTAAAACAATGATCACAAAAGTAACAAAAGGAGAATCGAAGGAGTTTTGGATCAAAAAAGGACCACTCAAACACTCGAAAAAATTCCTATCACCCAATAAAAAAAGGAGCAAGGATGCTCTTCAATTGAACAGACCCAATCTAAGGCTCCTATGTGGAGCTCTCACTGGACACTACACATGCAACTTCATGTTGAATAAGATGCAAATAGCGGAGGAGGGAACATGCAGATATTGTTTGGAGGACGATGAAACCATGGAACATATACTTGCGAAGTGCCCTGCTTTTGCTTACCAGAGACTTAAGATACTTGGCGGATCCGAAGTTATGGAGGACGCATATAAAAAACTAGCGGTGAAGGATATTGTAAAGTTCCTGAATGATACCATGAATTAAACTTTAATGGAGGGCGCACAATAGATCTACCTTGGTCGCGGTGCAGGAGGACACGTCTCTCAACCCAATTACATCGTAAATCGTAAATCGTATCACTGTCCACAGTCTGCCAAAATATATGACGACTGTGCTCCCGGGAACCATTAAATTTGGCTTTCCCCCCACTCATTTACTGTCAAACCCACTTTGGCCGAGTCTTTCTCAGTTCCCGAAAATCTCACAATCACTTCTCGCAAAGTCCGCCCAATGACAAATATTTAATAATTTGTTTCTAATTTTTCGACCTTTATCTCGACTAATTGTTCCAGCTTAAGGTCTCTTCAGATTTCATAAAACTTTTTTGTTTTTTTCGATATTTCGATTTAACATTACATTAACTTATGTCTCCGGAAAGGATAGAAAACTCAAACATATATAACAAAAAGAAATATAAAATGGCACATAAGATAAATAATAATGTTGGAAGATTATTTACGAAAACTAAAGATAAATTAAAAAAATCAAATATGTCAAATTTAGTATATAAAATACCATGTGGTGGTAATGACATTGAACAATGTGAGAAAGTATATGTAGGAACAACAGGGTCTAAATTAAAATCGAGAATAGCAGGACATAGACATGACCAAAAGTATAGGAATTATAATTCAACAACGAAATCAGCGTTATGAACTCACTGTAGAGATTTCAATCACTATCCAGATTTCGAAAATACATCTATTCTAAACACAGAGAATTATAAAAAACGTAGATATATGTATGTTAGAAATGTTACAGATTAATAATGTTCCATTTGAAAAGAGAATAAATTTTAAAGTAGACACAGATAACTTAGCTCAAAATTATAGATGTTTGTTAAATAAAAATAAAAATGTTAATAATAGGGGATATTAAAACAAAGGCCGCGAATTTTTGCGGTCTCAGCTGTTTTATTTTTAACAATTTAGGAAATTTTAGAGTATATTATCAAGTTTGCAATTTCTTGAAATTTTGCAATGTTAGCCATTTTGTGAGCTTTCTTACTCCTTAGAGCTTTGGCAATTTTTAATTAATGTTGGAGATCGTTGTCATAATGGGGTTGGCAAGGTTTTGCGGATTTTCGCGAATTTGGCGGTTTTTAACAGAGTTTTTGCCATTTCTTTTGGTTATAGTGGTTATTAGGTAATTTTGTAACTTGTTTAAATTTTGGTAATTTTTCGCTAATTTTCGCAAGTAGATACGTATAACGTCACTAAAAATGGTAGAATCTTAATTAATAAAAACAAATAGGTTAATAATAGGACAGATTAACACAAATGTCTTAAAATATTTTAAAATTTTGTTCAATTTAATATTTCTACTTTCTGTAAACATTACTGTATTATAATATGTATAAATAGTATTACTTTTCACAATTTGTCAAAAATTTTCATTTTAATTTGTATTGATGTTTGTTTGTTATAATTAATATAAAAACTTTCCTGAAGAAGATTTCCAAAGGAAATCGAAATATCGAAAAAAACAAAAAAGCTTTATGAAATCTGAAGAGACCTTAAGCTGGAACAATTAGTCGAGAATGACAAATACTTAAGCAGAACACGAAATCAGCATGTGAATGATATTATTCGTTTTAACTTCAGCGTTCTCTTTATGATCTCCATTAAGATGTTAACGAGATCACACGATAGATAGTCGTCGTGTATGATATCTCGCCTGCCATCACTGAGGATTTGATGTTGGTCGGTGCAATTCGGCAGAGCCATACCAGCTTAATAGTCTGGGTCGAGTTTAAATTGAATCGCAGAAAATCTGGCAGGTCTGTCAAACTTTTTAGTTTTTTTGTTTGGAAATTTCTTAAAATATGGGTATTGTCGATTAGTGTTGTATTTCAGTGATGTACTGCTGGTGTTCTGGCAGTTACAAACACATTTGCGACTGGGATATTAAGTCATGGCCTTTAGTAGGGATGCCAAGCTCAGACATAGTTTTGTAGACTTTTTTCCATATCGGTCTATAGAAGGCGGATTTATAATGAATAAAGGGATGGTAAGTGCCGATTTGATTTTCTTGGGATTGCTCCAGGAGTTTGCGCAAAGTAAATACCTTGTCGGTTGTGGTTTTTTTTTGATTTAAAGTATGCACCTGGAATGTAAGAGCTCTAAGATATGCACCTGGAATGTAAGAACTCCATAAAGAGCCGGTGCAAGTATCCAATTGGCAGATGTCCTCGAAAGTTATAAGACTGACATTACCGCCACGATAAAGAAACTGTGACATATACTACAGTTGCCATGAGAAAAAACATGAATTTGGTTGCGGATTTGTAGTTGGCAAAAGACTGCGGCATCTAGTCTCTAGGTTCAATCCTGTGATTTTTACGTATAGCCACAATCCGCATAAAAGCGAAATATTTTTATATTTCCCTCATTTGTGTGCATGCCCCGACAGAAGAGAAAGATGATGATGCAAAAGACATATTCTATGAGCTCCTAGAGGAAACGTATGACCGCTGCCCTGGCCATGACATTAAGATTGTACTAGGAGATTTTAATGCCAAAGTAGGCAGGGAGAATGTGTTGGCAATTTCAGTCTACATGCTGATAGTTCCGACAACGGTATGATACTGATTGATTTTGCCGCGGCAAAAAACATGGTCATTAGTGGTACAAGATTCCAACATAAAGACATCCACAAGGCTACTTGGGTATCCCCTGATCAAAGAACGAAGAACCAAATTGATCACGTGGTAATTGATTTAAGGCACGTGATCATTACCTGGTAGCAGCAAAGGTTCGCACAAGATTAAGTAGAGCGAAAACGAAACCAGTCGCAGAGGAAGCTGGACATCGGAAAGCTGCAATTACCAGAGGTAGCCACAGCCTACTCAAGGAAGCTCTCGCAACTTTTGGCACAGAATCCACCCCCTTCCGAAAACGATCCTGAAGCGCAGTGGAAACCCATTTCCGACTCTATAAAAACAGCCGCAACAACCGTACTTGGTTTTGAAAAACCGGTTCGCAACAAACCATGGTACGATGAAGAGTGTCAAGGACAAAAGGCTTAATCCACGGTAGTTGACAGATTTACTTGGTCCATCTTATTTAATTGCAGAACACAGTACACTGAGAACATACACAGAACATAGCGGTAACTCCGGACATGCATTCGTGTAAGCAACTGTTGCATATAAGCTAGTACATATATGAGCTTTATCAGCCTTAAACAGCTCTGCCTGCAGTCCGTCGGCTACTTCAGCTTTGTGGTTTTTGTATCTGGATATTGCTGTTCTGTCCTCGTCTTGATTAGGATGGCGCAATCGATATTTTTCTCTTATATTTGCTCGACTCCCTCATCTGCATTGGAATCTACTGGGACAAGTGTTGCAGAGCAATGATCTCTCCATATCCCCATCCTACTCTGTACATCCACCCCATACTCTGGAAATCTGGAAATCTGTACATCAGATTTCCGTTCTTATCACTGGAATAGGCGGCATACCTCCTGTTTTTCTTATACAGATCCGTCGCAGCTACCATTGTGTCTGAATAAAATTGATTTAAATTATATTTCATCAAGGATCAGTTTTCCACTCGTTTGATGTTCAGGATAGAGTCCCAATCGAGGACTATATAATTATGGACGACTCGATCGATCTCAATTAACTAAGTACCACCTCTGTCGTCATAGGTGACGTTTGAGGAGATGGAGAAGGGAAGTAGGAAATTGGATTGCCACTTGATAATTGTGTTTCAATACGACCGCCCGTATCACAAATACTTATGAATCAAGTGAAATTTTTGAATTGAAATTGTTTTTCTTTGATTTATTTGAAAACTCAAACCGCAGGAAGTGTTGCCCCAATACTTGAATCTGAGTCTCTAGCGTTTAAACGGTCCTTGTTCACTTTACTTGTCCAACTTCTTGAGGCAAATAAAGCAGTATCATCTTCTCCACGTTCTCACGAGCGCCGCATTTGAGGAGCCAACACATCCACTAATTCAACAATCCACCAGTAGTTAATTAGATAATAGTGCTGTTGTCACTAAGCGAGGTGGCCGTCGTCAAAGGGAATGTACTTTGCTCAGAGCAGGGATAAGACCCACGTTCTGATATACAAGAGTCGAACTTACTAACCATTGAAGTACCGATGGCCAAGACACAACTTCTTAAATGTATAAGATGTATCACAATTCTATTGCCTATGTGTTTTTCATTTAACTAAAATTTTGATGGCAAGAGATGACTTCACCTCCAGGATTACGGAAAGCAGGGGAACGGATCACAGCTCATTTATTTTCAAAATATTTTCAGTAACAAATATTAACTTGTACACAGATTATAACCAATTACTCAAATAGTATCATATCACATTAACTAATCACTAATTCTGGGGCTAACCATGTTTGTAGTTACCAAATATATTGCAGTACACTAACAGAAAGTTGTAGCTGAAACCAGTTCAATCAGATACAAAGTTGATACTGCCTGCATGGGGTGCCTTTAGGTCCGTCCATCCAATTTGCCTGGGTTTGCTCTGCTCTGCTTTGCTCTGCATTGACAGCAAAGTAATTTTAAGCGCTAACCACACAATTTAAATTATTATTGCAATTGAAATTAATTTGCAAAATGATTCCTTTTGCTGTGGCAATTATCATCAACAATCAACGCACGACACAGTCCGACATAGAGCCAGATACACAGATGGATACTGCACCATCTAACGCCCACCTTCAGCATCACCGCCAGGAACTGTACACACACATTTACAATAACAATTACACTTACACAACCCACATCCTGTCTGTCCACGTGATGGCATTTCCATACTGTCAATTTAAGTGGTAAATATACAATCTTTATTTGCATGGGAGGGGCGTCTGGTTGTGCCTTGTTTGTCTATACACACACTCAGTTACTCACTCACTACTACTCACTCTGTCCTAATCTATGACTGCAATTGTGATGCTGGTTGGAATCTTTTTTGCAGTTACACCTCCTTTTTTTTTGGTTGTAGACACTTTTACCCAAAGCGCCAAAACTTGGAGTGTTCGCACCATTTCCCCCTTCGGTCCGTTGTAGCCAGCGTGAGTATGACCAATGTGAACGTCTAATTTCCTAAGCCGCCCCATTTCTGAGGCACGTATGCGCAGTGCACCGTGTGGAACGAATGAAGAATGCCAAACAGAGGCCACTCTGCATCTGCCACAGACAGTTAACGAGTATCTGTACAAAAAGAGAACGCAACGAGTGCTGGGCTGCAAAGCCAAGCCAAGTGGAGGAAAAACTAGCGAGGCAGCTCAAATGAAACAACAGACACACAGACATGGCACATTTCCAGTTCAAGTTCCACTTTGTTGTGCTGCTGTTGCTGCTATCATTGAGAAGTGCCATTACATTTATGAATCCGGCGAGTTGGGGTTGTGCAGCAGCACCATGCCAGACAACTTTATGGATGAAATGGAAATGGAAGTAGGCGTGTTTTGTTTTATTGGCAGCCAGCAGCAGCAGGAGAATCCAAAACTGCGCTTGTGCAAATAATCCATTCCAAATTCAATGGAATCCATACCATAGCACACATATACAAAATCTGCAAGTGTATATGTGATGCTTTAAGCAACATCTTTTAATTTATTTAACGATAATTTATTGCCGCTGGGCTATAAAAAAATACAAAAAAAAAAACAAAAACACTTTCAGTTCGTTCATTTAATAATTGTACGATACCTTGAGGCGTCATTTTGTGATTTTTCACTACTTGTGATTATTTGTAATTATAGATTACTTACACAATCACAAATTTGTGCAAACAGACAAACTCAGCAGCGTTTTAGCCAAGGCCGTTCTTGGAAAGGCCCTCCAACGGCACTTGCAGGTTTGTCCAAAATGCCTTTTACATTACGTTATTCGAAAATGTATTCTACTTCCCATCTGAATGTAATGATGGGCATCAATTTCGGTGGGTAGCTTTATGAGACAGTTTGACAAGGCGTTATCTCTAGTAGGCTCTTATAGGTAACTCCAGAATTTCCTTATACTCCCCTTCTGAGAATTATGAGGGACACTATTTTTGTTAACTACTTTTAGGAATTATTACAGTTCTTAGTTGGAGGCAGTTAGGCAGGACATTTGCTAATATTTTTTCTTCAATCTACTTGTACAGAATTTTGAAATAGTTTGGTATATCGATATTGCTATCTATATAATTTTTTTGGTATAAAGGGTGTCTCAGTAAGATTTCACTTTTTAAATGTAGTGTAATGTTTTTTGTGCAGGTGGCAACTCTGAAATTTGGCAGCTGTCATATATTTTTATTCCGATTATTAAAAATGGAACACTTTACAAAAAACTTATTACATAAATTTGGAATGTTATGCTGAGACCGCTCGACCTTCGAAGAATTTTCAGTCGAGAAAGTGCACCTAATGTGTCAACCATTCGAAGAGTCGTCAAAAAAGTTGAAGAAACTGGGTCGGTCATGGACAGTAAGACTCCTGTCCATCAACGTAACGGTCAGTTTCTCGAAAACATTACTTTTGTAAACGAGAGTGTCGCCGAAACTATCAATTCGGCATCGTTCTCAACAACTTAAAATTTCACGAATCACCACGCAGCGAATACTGACAAAGACCTCCACCTTAAAGCGTACAAAATTCAGCTTACTCAGGAGCTCAAACCAGCAGATCGTGGAAAGCGCCGGAAATTCGTTCAATGGGTAATGAAGCAAAGTGAAGTCAATGGCAATTTTTCAAAAATAGTCATCTTTTCCGATGAAGCGCATTTCCATCTGAATGGCTTCGTGGATACATGAACTTGTCGAATTTGGGTCTCAGAAAATCCTCATGCAAGCCTTGATAAACAAATGCACCCACAACGAACAATTGTTTGGTGCGGATTTTGGTCAGGTGGCGTGATTGGGCCTCACTTTTTTGAAGATGAGACCGAAATTGCAGTGACTGTGGACGGCATTCGTTACAGGAAGATGATAACGGAGCTCTTGTGGCCTCAACTAACGGAGTTCTTGTGGCCTCAACTGGAGGGCATGGATCTGGACGACTTGTGGTTTCTACAAGACGGCGCCACCTGCCACACTGCGCATGAAGCAATCGATTTATTGCAGCGACGATTTCCAGAATAAATTATCTCAAGAAATTCTGATGTAACCTGGCCGCCAAGATCATGCGACTTAACGCCGTGCGATTTCTTTCTTTAGGGTTTGTGAAATTTCGGGTTTATGCGAATGCAACAGACACAATTCCTGAGCTCAAATCCGAGATCCAACGCGTCATTTCATGAAAAGAGTAATGGCTTGTCATAGCCGTGGGGGCAATTTGACGAATATTTTATTCCATACATAATCGGAACATGTCTTCTTTACAATCCGGTAAAAAACCACAGCTCTCTCAAAAAAGGTGTTTTTATTTTAAAATGCAAAAGTGCATTCTTACTGAGACACCCTTTACATATAATTGACTTCATATAATTTGTATACTTTCTATTTGCAGCTTTAAAGAGATACAATACCTTCTCTCTCGTAGTTAGACCTTTCTGGTGTATTTCTATCTTCCATTTATATTAATTCACTCGAGAGTTTCTTATGCTTCTCTTGTAAACGTTGTGATATCCACGCGGTTTGTTACCTAATTTTAGGAGGTAGGGAATGGAAAATTAAACGCTCCGTTGTTGATGGCAGATACCTTGGCATTTTCCATAGAAGGGACTGTGCAAACACAAAAATTGTATATCCCAAGATTCCATTAATATTTGACCACACGAAATTTTCTTATGGTAATGTATGAGAAGTCTTTACCACAAGCTTACTACGTCAGAAACAAAGTTCAAAGAATTAGAACTGAATGGTCTCGCAGTAGAAAGTTGTATCGATTACGTTTAGAGAGCTACGCACAAGATAAGACAGTTGATCATGTTGAACACTTGTTCTTTATTCGAGGGATTACCACACAGTCTGAGGCAACTGCAGGATACTCATTAGTCCACTCGGATTAACTGGAGAAAATTTAAAAATTTTATATTTTGCCGAATTCAGAATCGCAAATTCCCAAATTAGAATGTTTCCAGTCTAAAATCCGCCTGTTAAGCAAAAGAAAAATGGCGGCGTGAGAGTGAAAAACTTACAGAAGGAAGAACGACACCTAAAAATTCTACCAAAATATCGTTAACCGAACTAGCGGTTCACGACCCTCCTTCTGTAAAGAAGAGTACGAAACACTAGTGCCAGATGTGCAGAGTATGTGGTGGATATACCGAGACCATTTGTCTGCGCTTCTTGTTTCAGGAGAATCGAATGCACATGAGGAAGATCAGACTATAGGATACGATGGTGTCGATTGCTCCCACCTAACCAAGGCGGAGGATAGAACAGCAATGGTCCTGCGTTTACAAAAGGTGACCCGAGTATATGTGACTAAGGCTATTTGTTGCAGACCTGATCGGACCTTTTTAGAGTGGCTTTAGACTTGGACACCCCACAACTGACCAGATATTCACATTACGTTAAATCTTGAATAACACCCACGAACAAAAAATCGACGCCATATCTTGACTACACGGAGAAAACTTTACAAGTTATGCCTTAGATACAAGAAAAGCTTGTACTCCTCTGTAAAATGACACTGAGGGACATAAAATCCTCGGTGAAAGTTAGTAACTATCTTACCACACTATTTGATACCAGGCGAGGACTCGGGTAAAGCTACAGCCAACCGTGCGATCTCTTCAACATCTCAATGGAGATCGCAATGAGAAAAGCTTCAGTTAACAGGAATAAAACCATCAGCAGTAAGAGTCACAAACTGCTCGCAAATGCTTATTATAAAGATATCATTGCGCGCACTGTACGAGAAGTTACGTTAGATAGAAGTGGTAGACACTATTAAAACACTAATGGTTATTTTCTCCGGTTAAAGTGTCTGCTTACTAATGGGTAGTTTAATTTATCGGAACGATATAGTGCCTATTAGGTGTTTTAATTTAATACGATGTTAGATGTTTTACGCTGGCAACTCGGATGATATGTATGTATATAGTTGTCAGCACTGTAGAATATCAGATGTTTATTATTGATTTATTCAAATTATGATGAGAAGAACAATTCTGTTGTCGAGGACCACTTACTTGTTGGCCTGGCGGAAGAACGCAAGTCCATTTTAGGAAACCAATTACTCAAATCATAACAACATGAAAACAAAACAGCTGTTGTCAACAGTTGTCAGCTGTTTTAATTTATCGTTCCGATAAACTACTAACCGCCGTCAGACCTCTTGATAACGTTATGAAATTCTAGTAACCGGTAGTATATTGATACAATAAAAGATAACCGGACAATGAGAAAGAGACCCCGTCTTCGCCGTTGAACCTGTAAATGGACCTGGTGAATTAGTCCCTGACGAACCAATTATTGCTCTGTAAAAATATCCAAATGGCATTAAGCTTAACGCCCTGAATATACGCTAGATCCAACAAGATGTAATACCCTAAATATTGTCTGCTACTCACACACAATGCGAGATGTTCAACACTCATCCTGAGATGCCAACTCTACACACGCGCCTACCTATCAACGAGTGTCCAGTGATCACAGCTACTAGCATAGAGATATCTTGTCTTGGAATTGATATCAAAGTTGACATAAAATTCGGGTCATAACTGGAACATACTGGCCCTGGTGATTCTGAATTGTGCCTCCAGACCATCTATCATCCGCATGTCTAATAACTTCGGTTTTAAGCATAGGCTTGCATGTAGATAGAGGCTTACCAATCTGCTCCATATCAAGTGGACCAGGGAAGGTAGTCCCTAATATCGCTAGCTCATCTATTCCATTGTTAACAGGAATGCTCCAATGCCTCGGCCCCCATATAGGGTGGATATGTAACAGCTTGGTCATCTCATTTAGAGATGCCCGCCAGTTATGGGTAACTTTTAAAGTCAGGTATACTGATTGCTGAGATTTTACATGTCTGTCAGAATCGATATTCGAACCCCTGGCGGTGATGACGTAACACCACTGCCATATTTCAGCTTCTGCGATTGCCGTGAATTCTGCCTGAGGAATACTAGAATGGTCTGGTAGCCTTCGTGCAAGGTCTATACACACCTTTTCAGAATAGACTTCAAAACCTACGTTACCATCAAGTTTGTACCCATCAGTGAAGAAGCATATATAACTTATATTGCCTGCTAAACGTCGCTTCCAGTCTCTGTTGGTCTGGGATATAAGTGGATAAGTTTCCCTCACAGGTAGACTTTGGTGTCATACAAGGTGTTTCAAAAGAAGTCATCCATTTACATGAACAAGCCCGAGACCCTGGAAGCCCTCAAGGTCAACATTCGACACGAGTGCGAGAATCTGTCGCCCGAAGTTCTCGCCGAAGTGATGAAAAATGCCATAAAACGATCCCTTATGGTAATCATTTGTGACGGCGCCCATTTAACCGATATCATCTTCTCAACTTAACCTATAAAATTCTAAAGGTTCAAATAAACATAATCAAAAAACAGAATCGAAGTTTTTATTTATTTATTTATTTCGTCTATGGATACAATTTTATCCTTACAGACTAACATCTTAAAATCAAAAAATTATAAAATAAAAATTACTTTAATAAATTATTTAAAATAATTTTAAAATGATGATGTGGCAAACTTAGATCTAATTGTTTAGAGTATTCATTAAATAATCTGAGGGCTTTAGTTAACGGTTCATTTAAAGCGTAATCGGTTCTAGTATGTGAATCTATATGAAAAAATTTTACATTATTTTTAAGCCTTCTGGAAGGTTCATTTATCTTTCTAACTTCCAGCAAATCCTGACAATCAACAAATCCCCAAATAATCCCATGCAAGAAATTAATTGACAACACATTTCTTCTAACTTCTAAAGTTTTCATACCAATTAAGATACATTTATCCGGATATGATGGAATCAAGCTCGAATGAACTGGTGTAGAAAAATTCAAAAATGAAAGAGCAAATTTTATAAACTTTTTTTGAATTCTTTCTACACGATTAATGTGAACTTTCGCCGAAGGCGCCCATATAAACGTAGCGTATTCCAACTTACACCTTACAAACGCAATAAATAATGTTTTTTTTGGTGTAATTGTCAAAGCATTTTTCACAATTACGACGAATAAAAGCCAATATTGAATATGCTTTAGGAATTATATAGTTCAAATGATTATTAAAAGACAGTTTAACATCAAAAACAACTCCTAAATCTACAATTTCATCAACTGCTGATAAAGTACAGCCCTTAATTTTGTATTTGGACATTAAAATATTACGGCGTCTATGGTACGTCAAAGAATGGCATTTATTAACATTAAAAGGCATACTATTTCTAGCTGACCAAGAGATAACCCTATCCAGATCCTCTTGAAGATTAGAGATATCATTAAGTGTCGAAATCTGTTTAAAAATTTTTAAATCATCAGCGTATAAAAGAAACTGGGAGTATTTAAAACAAGAAGTTATATCATTAACGAAAATATTAAATAAAAGAGGACCTAGAATACTACCTTGTTGTATTCCGGAAGAAGGGATGAAGGTATCAGAATGAAACCCATCAATAGATACAACGGAGCATCTGCCAGTTAAATAATAGCGAAACCAGCTCAACATCTGCGAATGGAAGCCAATTTTGGAAAGCTTTAATAACAGAGTAATATGCGGTACACGGTCAAATGCCTTAACAAATTCTGTGTAAATAGTATCAACTTGCAATCCCCTTTCAAAAGACGATATACAAAATTGTGTGAATACAGCTAAATTAGAAGTTGTAGATCTACCAGGCATAAATCCATGTTGGTTAATAGAAATAAACCGCTTCAGACTGAAGAAAAGTTTATCATAAACAATATGCTCGAAAACTTTGGCTACATTAGTCAACTTAGACATCGGTCTGTAATTTCAAACATTATTTTTTTTACCAGATTTATGAACTGGTAAAACGGATGTGTATAAAATAACCTGACGCTAATGATTTATTAAAAATTATTTTTAGAGGCAAAATTAATGAGGAAGAACATTTTTTTAAGATAAATGGTCTCATTATCACAATTAAAAGAATTCTAAAGTTTCGAAAGTCATTTCGAAAAAAAAATGAGAGCCAAACAACATCGGACGACTTCTTTTGAAACAGCTTGTATAATCCACTTGTAACGCAGTTAACTTAAAATCGTACTGTATAGGGATAGTTGACCCATAGTGAATAAAGTCTTAGGCGGATTGCTGACGTTGCCGCCATTTGCGTGGCCAGCAAGTCTAATGGTAGCAGGTGAAACATAGTTCCAAAACCCTCGGCAGGTTTTGTATGAGGGACTCCCGTTATACACACCGTTGCTATTATTTGACCTTTGTCAACAGAAAGGAATATCGGGCGGACAACAGCAATAAATTATTTTCGTGGGTAGGCCCCTTCGATCTACAATGGCCTTTCTGTATGAATAAAGGGTCACTGTGGCTTTATTGATCCTGTCCATAGTTTTAGGTTTGAAAATGAGTTTTCTGTCCGGAATCGCATCTAAGTATTTTGCATTATCTTTCAGGCAAAATGGAATAATATAACTTCTGGTTCCTGATAAAGAGGACGAGGTCGGTTTTATCGGGATTTACTCCCAACAAATTCTCCGTTGCCCAATTAGATAGACTCCTGATGAAGCCCTGGCACACATCTCTTCTGAATGTGGAAGAGTATTTTCCATGTACTGCAATTGCCAGGTCGTCAGCAAATACTATGACTTTGCAACGTGATCCCTGTAGCTTCAGAAAAATACTGTTTAGTGATAAATTCCAGATAAGGTGCGATATGACTCCCTCTTAGACGTTACTGGGGTATTTTCGAGAACCGAAGAAAAATCGGTAAAAGTGAAGCAGAGCGTAATGGACGAATTTATTTGCTTCGGATTTGCTCTCAACAATAACAATCAAGGCAGCCGTGAGATCGAGTTAAGGATTGTGTTTGTTAATATATATTTGCTATTTCGGGCTAAACAAGCACTTCGGAGACGAAGCACTCTCTGGAGAAACTAAGATCCAGCTGTAACAGGCCTTATACAACCTATCTTGCTTTATAGCTCAGAATCATAACCCAAGTGGCGAAACAATACTGCCAGTCTTCGAGAGAATAATGCTTCAGAAAATATAATAGACAGCCGCGAGTATAAAAATCTTCAAATGCTTCATCGTTGCTCTTTATTTTGTCCGGTAGTGTACGTGTCTACAGACGCAATCGTGACCTAGGATTATTTTCTTTGACTTCGGCAAATCTTTGACTGCCAAATTTGTCGGATATGGAAACCAATATTATACAATACTGAAGACATTTAAGCCTTTCGCAGACTGCGAATTATCAATTTATACTCAGAGTATTTAGTCATTGTGCGGATTTTCGTAAACACCATGAGTCGGAGACTGCGAAATGCCGATTAGGTATTGATTGAATTTTGAGAGGCTTTAAGAGAATCCGACTGCGTCATATTAAGACTATGATTGCTACTCCACAATCCTGGGTTTAACACACAACAATTTGAAAGAGAACAACAACAAATATATATCACTTTTGATGGTGCTAATAAACGTGTGGAATGGAAAAGCCTAGGTTAAGGTAGGTACGATAGGAACGACTGTGTTAGTAGCTCGAGGCGTCTCGTTTGTTAGATTTTTTTCGAGGTGGCTCAAAAAGAGACGCAGACCAGTACCTAATATACCATTTTGTATCACGTAGAAACCTGAGTATAAAACTAGCTCTCCCTATTCCCTTCATGGGATGTAACGGGAGTCGATTTATTTTTAGAAACCTACAAGATCATATCAAATCAGATTTCTGTTCTCCAAATCTACCAGGTAAATAAGACTCATTTTTAAATTTAAAAATTTTAGTGACATAAAATGGGCCTCTGTCGCGCGTTTTCCGCTGCTGGGGGCATATGATGCATTTGAGTTTTTTGTTTTATATATAAATATATGTATTGTGTGAAGTTTATTTCAGATATATTCACATATCGATTATTGATAAATATTGATTACAGTTAATCGCTTTGTTTAATGTCGTAAGCTTCTATTACTTTAATCTTCAACAAACTACAGCCGTCCCGCAGCTACACTTTCACTTGGGTAGTATTAATTTTCCCACCCGTCCATCTGTCCACATCCATTCGTCTGTCCCTCTGGCCGTTTATAAACAAATTAGGAAATAGTAGTCCATCATAAATAACAACAATATGCTAATTAAATTTTGATAATAAATCTTATCACAGAAATCTGACGCCAAGTTGAGACTGTGAATCCGTACTGGTATCTGTGGTCATGGATTTAACGCCATTCGAATCCATGTCATCTAATAATAGACACATCATTTAAGCCATTTAAAGTGATTTACAATGGTGATGGCTCCAACTCTGACAAATGTTTGGTTGGACAATTCAACAAACTCTATTATATTGTAGTGGTTGGGAATTATACTATTGGGAAATACTTATATATATGTCGGTATAAAATCAGTGACACCTCTGTCTGTTGTCTGATGGGTGTTATATATCGTAAGACGGCACGCGCTGTCGACTGGGTTGGATAGTTTTTGTCGATCTTCAATATTCTCTTAATCGGTGAAGCGGCTTTAATAAATTGCCCACTAATTAATGAACGTCGCCATCATCTCTAACTATCAGTTTAAAATCATTCGCATGACTGAAATTTGTTAAGAAATTTAACATAATGGGGAAACCATAGATGAGTATAGTGGCCATTGATGGGATTTTTGAATTTGCATTATTTAATCGACTGGAACTATTATTAAATATTGTTAATGTTTGCAATACAATAATTGGAAAATTTGCATTCTCTCATACGGAAGCAATTGAAGTGCAGGGTTGTGGAATCAGATGTCATTTGTAATGAATTTCGAGAATATTTTTGAGGTCTGCTGTGTTAGTTTGATTTGATGCTTTACAAAAATTGTTGTTCGTATTTTTGACCTGAGAATTCGCTGAATCCCTCGATGCAACGATACCTACTCTGGGTGTTGAGGATCGAGCCCCAATTTAGGACAACAAAACTATAGACGGCCTGATCGACCACAACTGTCGATAAAACGTTATTTTTTTTTGTTATTTTTTCGTTTGGACGAACCGTTTCCGAGTTATAGAAACTTTTTAGCGATTTTCTCATTCTTGCGATTTTTTGAAAAAGAAATTCATTCATACGAACCACTTTATGTAAAACCCTTAGAACCCCTCAAAAATTGATTATTTTTCCAATCGGATGCTTCGTTTCCGAGATATAGAAATTTTTTCTAGTTTTTTATATTTTCAATCAAAAATGGGGATGGGTAAGTCATTACCCATCGTCGTGGGTAACAACCCATTATTTTCCTCATTACCCTGAGGGTTGTGGGTAATCATAATGGGTAATTCCCCATTGCCGTGTGCAGCTACCTATTATTTCCCCCATTTCTCTGTGGGTAATCGTGATGGGTAATTCCCCATTGTCGTGGGTAGCTACTCATTATTTTCCCCATTACCCTGTGGGTAATGGGTAATCATGATAGGTAGGTACCTCTTTTTCGTGGGTAGCTACCCATTATTTTCCCCATACCCTGTGGATAATGGGTAAACGTTCATTACATATTCCCCACGACGATATGTATGGGTTACACATGGAGGGGTAAATACCAACTCTGGTTTTTAATATCCATCTTCGTGAGAAAAATAAGGCAGTATCATCTTCCTCAACTTCTTACGAGCACCGCCTTTGAGAAGTCAAAAAAACCACCAATCAATGGTATCAAATCAAAAAAATCCACCAAGGCCTCGCGAGCCTATTCGGATATCTTAAATCATTTAGTCTGTTACCCCATTTGGGCCTCGCAAATCCCGTTTGATGTATTTTTTATACTAAAGTCTCTATGTTGATACACGCCAGATGGGAACATATCCGTTATTGAATTCTCGTTCGAGGATTTCTATGCCCGTATCATATTCCACACCATTACACGCATACCCATAGAGTAATATGCTAACAGTTTGCAACAGCTGTTTTTCTTGGACGGGAAACCAAGAAAAGTCACTGCAAAAGTTGGAGCACAGAGTTATACAAACTTGGAAACCCACACAGTATCTTTATTTTAATACATTTTTGTTTCAATTGTAATCTCTATAAACAGTTTTACTCTAACACCTCATTACATTTTGCTTTATTTCTCTTGTTATACCTTTTTTCCTCGATTTAATTATTACAAAAATACTCCCAGTTGATGAGCTGTGTACTTTTGGTTCAATGCACAAAGACAAATGTAAGAAAAACGCATTGAGCAACTCTACATACTTCCAGTCATCTATCGCTATTTCTCTTTGTTACTTTATCCTGCATGTTTTTCCCACTCTAAGGCTAATCAGCTGTGGCATAGAACTCCCCTGCGCTTACCTATTCAAAACCTGGACATACCACCACTTATACCTAGTACTTTCAGCAGATCTGGTTCATGTTTAAACGCCCCCACTGTCAGAAGTGGACTGAATAGACCAAGACGACAAGCATTTTAGAAAGTGCCATTTATACTTCATTAACGCGCAATATTGTTGATTTGTGGCTGCCGGTCGAGCAATTGTTAGTGTGTTCGGCTTTTGAACATGATAACTTCGGGTCGATCCGTGCTCTGACTACCTTACATTTCTTAGGACGACCTCGCTTAGTGATGGCGACACTATCGAGTACTTAGCCATGAAGAAGCTTCTCAAAATACCGTTCAAATTTGGTGTAAAATGGTTAGTTCCAATCAGTGAGTGTAAAACTACAAAGCGCACAACTCACTGGCTGTGAGAAGCTCTCCCCAATCCCTTCATAGGAAGTAATGGGAAACCTTTTTTTTGGATTATTAGGGAATGGGATATATATTGAAATTGTTTTGGTTGGCCTAAAACTAGTAGACCATGAGAGATCTCATCGTTCGTCCATTTTGCGAACTCTAGACCAGTGAAATCCGCTGAAAATTCGGTAAATGAATATATCGTTGGTATCAATCTCTCCAATCATTAGAAATGTCTTAAGAATTCGGCCTTACAAATGGCAGGACTGGGCATCTACATATGAATCATTGAAGCATAAACGCAAGCACAAATCTAAAGCACTAATTCGACAGTACAGAATACGTCCACAGACGAATTACACTGTAGAAGAAAATGAAACTTTTTCGAAAATAACAAGGAACTCAAGTAATTCAAGTATAATGTGCGGAAGACTAAAACCAATTATCGCAGACCTGATTGGACCATATCAGTGTGGCTTTAAGCCTGGAAAATCGACAACCGACCAGATTTTCACGCTACGCCAAATCCTGGAGAAGACCTACGAAAAAAAAAATCGACACCTATCATCTACTTGTCGATTATAAGGCGGCCTTCGATAGCCCGATATGGGGAAACTCTTTGCAGTATGACCTTGACGAACGCCAAATCCGGAGTGAAAGTTGGTAAGGATCTTACCGAAGCAAGGCCTCAGGCAAGGCGACACTCTATCGTGCGATCTCTTTAACATCTTAGTAGAGATAATTCTGAGAAGAGTTGCAGTCAACATGAATAAAACCATCAGCAGCAAAAGTCACATGCTGCTCGCGTATGCTGATGATACAGATATCATTGGGCGCACAGTTAGAGAAGTTACTACGGTGTTTTTGAGAATTGAGAAGGAGTCAACAAAAGTGCGTCTGACGGTAAATGAGGACAAGACAAAATTAATGGTTTCAACTAGCAGGGCCTCCACGCGATTAGACCATAGCGTGAACGTTGATAACCGTTAGAATTTCGAGGTGGTGGACGAATTTATATACAACAACGTCAGCCTTGAGGTCAAGCGGAGAATTGTGCTTGCGAATAGATGTTATTTAGGGATAAGCAAGAACTTTAGATATAAAGCCCTCTCTAGAGTAACAAAAGTCCAACTATACCAGCCTCTCATACAACCTGTCTTGCTTTATGGCGCAGAATCCTGGGTATTATCGCAAGCAGACGAAACATCTGTAGGAGTCTTCGAGAGAAAAATACTCCGAAAAATATATGGCCCTATAGTGCAAAACGGCGAATATTGGCGACGCATGTACCACCAGCTGTATGAGCCGACTTTGATATAAAGGGCTTTTCAATAAGAGCGCTACAAAAGTTTTTTTTAAATAAAATGAAACCGGTTTTAGATACCAATGAAATTCTTTATTCCTGTGAAAGTACGTTCGATGCCATTATGTATGGAACTCCATTTCTTTTTCATGGCCACCACGGGCACGCTTGCAGAAGTCCAGACGCTGAACCCAATTTTCGACGGTTTTCAAGCATAAATCGGCCGATACTGCTGCAATTTCACGTTCGATATTCGTACGAAGTTCATTAATCGTCGCTGGCTTGTTGGCATAGACCATAGACTTGACGTAGCCCCACAGGAAATCGACTGGGCCATTTCGTGAAATAACACGTTCACCAAACTTGGTTTCCAACAAATTGATTGTGGCATTCGCTGTGTGGCTTGTGGCGCCGTCCTGTTTGAACCACATGTCCTCCAAGTCCATGTTATCCAATTGGGGCAAAAAATATTCGGTTATCATTAAACGGTAGCGATTCGCATTCACAGTAATGTGCCGGTCTTGATCATCACGGAAGAAGTACGGCCCAATGACGCCGCCGGCCAATAAACCGCACCAAACCGTAATTTTTTCGGGATGCAATGATGACTCATGGATTACGTGTGGATTGCTGTCTGACCAGTAACGCATATTTCGCTTATTGACGAAGCCATTCAGCCAGAAATGAGCCTCATCGCTGAAGATGATTTTCCGATGCAAATCCGAATCATTTTCAAGTTGTTGCTCAGTCCAATTCACGAACATACGACGCTTATGGTGGTCAAGCGGCTTTAGTTCTTGCGTCAATTTGATCTTGTAAGGATGTAGGCCAAGATCTTTTCGCAAAATTCGCCACAACGACGTCACAGAGATGCCCAACGCTTGAGAACGACGTGTGAGAGACACATTTCGCCTTTCTTGAACTGAAGCCTCAGCGGCAGCAATATTCTCGAAACTACGGGCACTTCTTGTCGGACTCCAAATGTCGGTAGTAAATTTTAATAATTTCGACGCGTTGTTGGCTCGTATATCTTTCCATGATGAAATGGCAAACCTTACTGAAGAGAAATGTCAAAAGAGCGGGAAAAAATATGGCGTCGTTTGCTGTCCCTATCGATTTACTTTTGTAGCGTCTCTGTTAAAAACCCTTTAGTTAAGCAGATCAATATATCGCGATTGCGCTGGCTGGGCGATGTCAGTAGAATGGATGAAGACGAACAAGCACGAATGGTTTTCCAATACTCCGCTGGAGGGATCAGGTTGACGAATCCTTGCATACACTTGGTATTGCCAACTGGAGGAAAAAGGCAAAAGATCAAACTGTTTGGCGAAACATGTTATCTTCGTTTTGTAAGGCCCCGACTCCTCGGGGTTGTTCGAGACTGTATAAGTATAGAAATATAATATAGTATATGCTGGCCTGAAAGATGCGTCGAATATATTCTGGACATGAATAAGTTTGGGACCGAATATGCGTTCAGGAATTTTTGAAGAACGAGTATGCATTTCTCTGGCCTTTTCTTGACAATGCATGTAATGATAAAACACAACTTCCCCATATGTTTACACTGGGCCTGGCGAGGCTCAGAAGATGTGTCCCCCATGTGGCCGATTATCCTAGGGATTGTATCTTAAATAGATCGCATTCGAATCAAAACATAATAGAGAATCTACAAACACTACCTGTAAATGACGCCTATCTTCTCTGTTTGCAAATTAATTTAATTGATCTCATATTATCGATTTTGAATCCTTCGAAGGATGTCATAATGATACTGAACTTATGTATTTCTTTAATTGAAACATATCCCACATTGACCGAAGGAATTTCCTTTCCGGACCTTAATGTTCTTCACCATAAAAATCATTGACACAAAAAGCAATAAAAGCCGACTGGCTGCTCAGATAAAAGAGAAGTATTAAAATTGTCGTTACTAAATGGGAAACGGAACGCTTTGTGACAATGCGATGCAATCAATTTGTTTCCGAATCATTGAATAAATTGGAAATTGACCAACAGTACAAATGGACCAACATAGAGTACAGTGTAGACGAAAAGTGTGCAAACATGTTGTATGCAAAATTAAAAGGTTTAATATTTAAAATTATTTAAATCGAAATCATTTGTTTGTTAACGAAATAACGAATTATGTTTTCAATTTGGGACCAAATCGCATGTTATAAATTTGGAACATTGATGAATGTTTTTGTATATCGCGACACTGTTAGGAACGTGTAACTTTCCAAATTGCCATGCGACTGCGGGAGGGGGAGAGTTTATGTGTGGCTGCTCGATAAACAATCAAGTCCATGCATATATATGGATACGTATCTGTAGGTATCCATATATACGGATATAGAAGGAGCACAATGAATTGTTATTGATCCTATGAATGGCACCATCCGGGTGTTTGCCAAAATGAAATGATGCGCAGCTGAATACGAGCATTTTGCCAGGCAGGACGCGGCAGCTTTTTTGTTTGCTCAGCCATCTTGATTGGCAATATTATAAAATAAATACTCGTATATGGGGTTAAAGTGTGAGCATGAGCGTGTCATGGCTGAAGGGTGGGAAATGACAAAGTTTGAGCCCCGGCTACGTTTATTTTATGGCCATGGTTGTGTATATGTGTGCGTGGCGTAATCAATGCAAGGGGTGGGAAAATTTGTTGGCACACCAATTGCCAGAGAGTTCATCATGTTGGTCGTCGACGACATCGTCATTTCCGCCATTTTTCGTAAATTTGTTTTGAGATTTTATGGATGTTCTATGGTTCAAATGGATTTTTCACGTAAACAAAATTGAAATGTATCTATCTATCGTTGCCATAACAATAGTTAATGTTTGAATACACTCTCCCAATCATTCCACAATCTCTACAATGACACAAAACTTAGTAGTAATAGTTCCCTTTCCACTTTATGGGTTTTCGTTCCACTTGAACAACATAATTAAGTAATTTCGATTATGACCGAATGTAATTTCCCATATTTCATCCTCATTAGTAATTGCAGCAAATGAGGGAAACTCTGGTTTTCTTTTTTAATTCTATGAAAATTCAAGTGTTTTAAACTCCTCCACTCATGGACATTGAAGCGTCTCTGAGAGCAAATGGCGGTCTTATGACACCGTTACGCAGTAGAGCTAATTGATTATTCGGTAATAAGTGCGATGATAATGAGTCCTTTGATGAGAGACCACACAGGATTTATATGTCGGAACTGCAACTTCAGTAATTTAGACTGTAAAAAGGGGGAATGTTTGTAATTTTGGTTTGGTTTTTAATGCAAACGGATATGTTTGGTTGTAGTACCATGTCTTTAGGAAAAAAGAAAAACTACAACTATTTTAAAGGAATTTAATTTATGTGGTATTGGAGAAAGGACACTTAGTTTTGTATGTAGTACATGGAAACGTGGCATGTTACATGTGTTTCAGCATCATGGTTTAAGTGAACTACAGCGGCGGTAATGTTGGAGTGGTTAGCTATTATTGTGCACGAAATCCTCATCTCTGGGCTGCTGTTAGCAAACAAACATTCCATGAAGGTGTTGAGTAGAGCGTCTCACAACCAGTGAGCTGTGCGCTTTCCAGTTTTACACTCAGTCATTAGAGTCTACAATTAAACACGGGTTCCGAACGGTATTTCGAGAAGCTTTTCCATGGCTAAATACTTGATAGTGTCGCCGTCACTAAGCGATGAGACCACCGGCGAAAGAAATGTAAAGTGGAAAGAGCAGGGATCGAACTCACGTTCTCATGAACAAGAACCCCGCGCACTATCATTGCACAACCCACGGCTGTTAGCATTAAAGTCAAGTAAAAATTACGGCGGTAAATCGCAGATGTTCTTAAATACAGCAAGTAGCAGCTCCACAAGTGGTGCGTTGAAATAATAGGGAGAGCTTCTCACTATGAGGTTCTACACTCAGTGATCAATTTAGACTCACTAAAATTTTACAGCGGATCCGAACGGTTATGATTTGAGAATAATTTTCCGCATCACACAAGATTACTGCTATTTATTATTACATCAAACTTATTTGGTTGGTGTATCCTGTGTGATTTTGGCAGACCTATGTACTTCCGCTGATTCCTTCAAGGTGCTTAATAAACTACAGTAGTAATGGTTCGGATGTACAATCTTCTCATTTACATATTACTGCATGCAAACGGAAAAACGTCTTAGAAGTTCTTAGGTCGATATTAAGTAAGAGTACCATGATGATCTCCTTGATGATCTCCTACTTAAAACTGTGGCGAAATGCCGATAGACACACGGAACATTTTGGGGGAACGTATATTTGACTTTCACATCAGAATACTGCATCTTCTGACACGACAGCAATACGAACGGGCAGACGACAGGAGATCAAAGCTGGGAAAATCTGGGATACAGTTGCAGATGTAACGAGCAGCGAGGAGATATTGTACGAGCGCCACGCACACGACAACAGGGGGGTACGTGTCGGCAAATTGCGAACTCACAGGGAACAAAATGTCAGGGTATTGAATGTAACCCACAACAGCGAATGGTTTGTGAATACAACGGCTGGGAAAATGCCAGCGAACATTCAGTCGCTTCTGTGGTCAGGTCCCGAAAATGCATTGCCGATCATAGCGGAAGGAGAGGATTGCGTTCGAATAATGGATAACGGAGAGCGACAGGAAATTTCGGGGACTAAATTAATTTCACTCATAGGGAGTAACTTGTGCAAAACGGGATTGAGTCACAGGAACAGAGCAATAGTTGATACAGTGGGAGGATCGGAGAATTTTTGGACTAAATGACGACATACTGTGGCAATGTACAAGGAAGATTACAGATCGAAGATGAACTATATGTTGAGGGATATTTGCACATACTATAGACGTATTAATAGAGCCCCAACAAGTAGCGTACATAATAAGAACAACAAATTGGTGGAAAACTTATACAAACGAGAATTATTAATTTCGATGGAGAAGAATAAACTGACAAACACGGTTGGCGCTCCACCCAGGATATACGGTCTCCCCTAAATCCACAAAGATGGAAACCAGTTCAGACCAATAGCAATTAACGCACCAGGCTACGACCTTTGCAAATATATGATCTTAACTTTACTTATATTGGTTATTTTACAATCTCATGAGGTCAGATGCCTCCCACTTATCAATTAAACAAACAAATAAATAAATTAAACAAATTTTAACGTATTTCTCCAACTGGTTCTACCCTTCGCCTTTTCTCGTCAGTCTTTCCAGCGGAGCCTTGACCATTCTCTTTTCCTGTTTCCATCGGGTACGTTATCAGGAACCTTTCGCGCCGGCTCATCTTCATCTATTCTGACAACATAGCCTAGCCAACACAGTTGGCCTAATTTGACTGAATTATATAGCTCTTGGTTCCAATGGCGTCAGTACTCGCCGGCGTCTTTATCAGGTGTTTTTCATCCGCGTGCAATACGACCCAAGTTTCGGATTCATATGCCAGGACAGATAAAATGAGAGTCTGGTATAGCTGGACTTTTGTCTGTCGAGAGAGGGCTTTGTTCTTAAACTGCTTGCTGAGCCTAAAATATGGTATATTTGCAAGCACCATTCTCCTATTTATACCCAGACTGACGTTGTTGTCCTTGTTCACGGCGGATCTAAGATAGATAAAATCATCTACCACTTCAAAATTAAATTGGTTGTCGGCGTTCAAGTGCGGATCATGTCGATAGGTTTGTCTAGTCGTTGACACCATAATATGTGGCTTGCCCTCATTGACAGCAAAACCCACCATCGCTGATTCGTTTTCGATTCTTGAAATTACTGCGGTAACCTCTCGCAAATTTCGGTCAATAATCTTCTTGTCATCAAAAACGCCAGCAACATATGTATGTGTTTTCGTGTAGATGGTCTCGTTCATATTTACTGCAACTATTCTCATTATTATCTCCATTAAGATGTTGAAGAGATTGCACGAAAATGTGTCGCCCTGTCTTAGTCATCGCTTGGTACAGGATCTGTGCTCAAAATTGGTCTCCACATTTTAAACACACACTGCTTATCCCATTCTCGTCCGTGCAGGAGGTCAGCCCATTATTCGGCGAGTTATTCGATCTTATCTTCTGGAAAAATTTTCGGGATTCGGTATTCATCCTGCAGATTTCGGTCTTTTCACTCTCTCTGCTCCCACTGCTATTTTTTCCGCTTAAATAGTTGGGTTTCTTCCCTTCTCAGCCTCTTGTACCGATCATTCAAAGTACGCGTTGTAAGTCACTGTTTGGTTGCCATACGTCCAGCGTATGACCATGGGTTATCATTCTGCGGTTTTTGATATCCAAGTTCAGTATATATATGATCAATATTCTTAACAATTTGACGAAGGACTCCAGATATAATGTTAAAGATGCAATTGATTTTAAATCGAGAATTCACAATATCGGAGTAGATGTTGACGAAATGTTGGCATCATTCGACGTGGATTCCCTGTTTCCAAGTATACCGATACATTTGGCCAGTAAGACGATGGGGAGGAAATGCAGCATACTGGGGGAAATTCACACAGATACCACAAGATTTATTCATTGAATTTTTTTTTGGAAATTTTTTTTGCGTGGAAAGGACGGAATATTTCATATGCGGGGCCATATTTTATGGGCAAGGAAAAAGGTACATATGCCTATAGGATCAGAGGCTTCACCAGTGATAGCTGATAATGGCGAAGCTACTTGACGAAACTTTGACAAGGTTGGACGTGAAACCCAAAATCTTGAAAAAGTATGTGGATGACTAATGTGTGGTGATAAATAGGAATGAAGTCGATAACACACTTAAGGCTCTTATCACACACAACGGACAGATAAAATTTATGATGGAAGGGGAAAAGAACAACAGATTACCGTACCTGGACTCGGTAGTAGTTCGACAAGGCTATCTGCTCCAACTTGATTGGTACCAGAAGTCTACAGCGTCCGGAAGATTGATTAACTTCAACTCAAGGTACCCTAGAAGAATTATCAATCCGGCGACAAACTTCATGAATAGAGTTCTGAATGTCGGCCACAAGAAGTATCATGTAGAGAATAAAGAAGTTCTTCGAAAACTTTATTTCCCTGCCGGAACTATAAAAGACCTACTGGATCGAAATTGGCATACATGACAATTTACAGAAAGAGAACAAGTCAGACAAGATGATACCTCGCCCAAAATTTACAAATCTCTTACGTACATACGTGGTTATTCCCAGAGACTTGTGCACTCCAATATCTATGAATATTGGTCATATGAGTTGGTGTTAAAATCACACAATACCCTGAGCAGGTTATTTGACCGGACCAAGTTTAATATGATGAAAAAGGACACGTCTAATATTGTATATCGGGGATATCGTATGCCAAAAGTTATACGTTGGCATCCTCCATGGATCGGACTTAATGACCACCTATAGGCATATGGAACGGAGAACAGCATTAGAAGTGCAGTATGCAACGACGGGTCATAATCATGACTATGACGACGTTGGCATTTTAGCAGAGATCATTTACGACGATTTACTCTCGAAATGCTGCAGATAATTGACGTTCCCTCGTTGAAAGAACTCAATTACAAGATCGACATTGACCGATGTGCTCTAATATATCGACACACAATGGGCGAAAACGCGGAGGATAAACTTTAGTTGACGAAAGCTTGCTAAGGTGTTTGTAGAGAAATGGATTATAATACAAAACACCATTGCTTCGACTTAACGACTTCTCAATCTAAACTAACCGTAGCACTCCGAACTAGGTAAATTTTCAGTCAACCGGATATCCTGAACCTGGAGCAACTAACGTAAAACGGATAGGTGCGTAAAATGTCGTTGATGACTTAAAACTCTGCCCGTAGGTTTGGTTGGTTGGTTGAAAAGGCTGCAAGACAGCACGCTGTCCAGCACACTTCGGCAAAAGAAGCCCATTGTGATAACTGCAATTTCTATAGCAACTATTGACTAGTCATCTAGCCAATTTGCCCTTTCAATGAATTTGTCTATAAGACCTTCAGGAATATCCTGTAGGGCTACGGTGCTAACTAAATGTGTTCCGAATATCCTACTTCTCAGTCCTGCCAGAGCAGGGCAATCCAAGAGAAGGTGTTTCGATGTTTCCTCGTCCTCTTCCACGCAGCATCTACATACAGTGGAGTTTCTATGTTCCAATCTTAGGGCGTGTTTTCCTACAAGAGAATGTTCCGTAAGTGTTCCTATCATTGTGGATAACCTGCCTCTCGCAAGTTAAGTAGTTACCTAATCCTCTTCCTGTCCACCTGTGGCCAAAGGACCGTGGCTTGTTTGCAAGTTGAAGTAAGTCTCCACATGTCCTATGATCATTGTTGTCAATTCTCATCCAAATTCTCAAAAAAAGTAGATATTTTTGGTGTGAAAAACACTTAAAATCAGAGAGAAATAAAGTATAGTCGTCAACTCTCTCACATTTGCTGATCAACTTCGCAATTGATGCTGCTCAATGTTTTGCATGTGAACACAGTTAGTACCAGCTTTTACATAATTTTTGCTGTTCTGCTCCCATCTGATACGCCATATTTTCTATTGGAGCATATTCTTGACCATTGTTGAAGTTTAGGTTTTAATCCATACAAGTTTTCAACCGTTCTGGCGATCAGTGCTTTGAAGTCGGAGTCTGGGATATTTGCCTGGATTCAGCGTTGGAATCATATTAAGTTGGACGACTCCGACTCCAGTTCAGAACTTTTAAAAATCTAAGGTTTTCGACCATAATTATGTTTTTATCCCGATTTTAAAATTTTTCGTTTCGTTTTTTAAACTGTAGCCGGGTTTTCGGTTACATAACAATTTTTTCAGAAATCAAATAACGAACTGCTGGTGTTCAAAGTGCTGGAGTCGGAGTGGAGTCGTGGATTTTCAAATTGCTGGAGTCGGAGTCATCCAATTTTGGCCGGACTCCACAGCCCTGCTGACGATATGGCCTGTTGTCTGTTCGGTAAATATCTTTATATTCTAGTGTTCACTATTGTTATTTAGCCATCCGGCACTTTCTGGCATAGATTTACGTTTATGACCAGAAGGCCAAAGAGCTACCTAATATTTCGATAGATTGTCATATTCCTGTTAGACACAGACTCATGTTTGCTATTCTCCATACGTCGTTGATCTGTCAATGAAATGGGCGGCGCCTCGCCCGCTGTTTATTTTGTATTCCTCTGTCTTGTAATATAACCTTCTGTTCCATTATGAAGAGCTCCTCAGATATATGAAACGTCACTGGGAATCTTCGAGAGAAACATGTTCCGAAATATATGTATAAATAAATAAATAAATGGTTTCCCATTACATCCCATGAAGGGACAGGGGAACTTCTCACAATCACTGAGCTGTGCGCTTTCCAGTTTTCACTCACTGATTGGGACCTACGGTTTTACACCGATTCCGAACGGTATTTTAAGAAGCTTTTTCATGGCTATATACTCGATAGTGTCGCCGTCACTATGCGAGGTGACTACCGCCGAAAGAAATTTTAAGGTGGTCAGAGCAGGGTTCGGACCCAGGATCTCATGTACAAGAGCCGTGCACACTAACCATTGCACCACCAACTGTGCATATGTATATGCGGCCGAAATATCGACGACGGATGAACCGCGAGCTGTTTAATCGGTGTCGGTGCGCGTTTACGTGGGCTGGGCCATGTCAGTAGAATGGATCAAAATGAATGAAGGACATCGAAATATAGGAAGACAAAGACTTCGCTGGAACGACCAGGTGAAATATTGTCTGCGAGAGCTTGGTGTTACCAACTGTAGAAGGAAAACTGAGGATCGAGCCGGGTGGAGAAACATGGTATCTCCACTTTGTAAGGCGTGTGACTCCTCTGGGTTTTTAGAGACCACTTAAGTAAATATAATTCGAATGTGAGAAAACGATCTGAACATATTTTTCTGATGTTAAATTCCCACTATAATTGATGCCTTAACAACAATTAGAATTTAATTCATATCAAGTATTTGTGCATATATTTCGATTTCTTAGAAAATGTGTCTTATAAACGCCAATTTTGCAACTAAGTGTGTTTCACAACCTTACGATGCGATTCGATTCAATATAATTGATATCGCATAATTAAAATAGTTTTGCGATTTAACATCATTTAAGTACTAGAAATTTCCAACTAATCGAGCTGAAATGACGAAATGTCTGTTCACATGCGACTCCATTGTGACATTTAGCAGAATATTTATGTTCATTGAGAGCAATAAACAAATCACGAATCCACAGTGTCTGGCTGGGCCACTACGAGCAGAAGTGATCAGCCAGCAACTCTAAAATGCAACAGCAATCAACAACAACATCAGCAACAGTAGCAATAGCTGTGGCAGTGACAGTGGCAACAGCAATGGCAACAGTGAGAAGAACATGAGAAGCTATGATAGCCGATGTTCATCACAATACATCAACAAAGAACAAAGTGACACAAAACATGGACGCGTCACTTTCCATCACTCAAATGTGACACTGGTCAGAGACAGCCAAACGGCGATGCATCTTCTTTTCATTGTCTTCGTTGCTGTTGTTGCTGCCGCTGCTACTGCAGTGTGTGAACGAAGAACGAACAGCAAAGCAACAACGCAACTTCATCTACATACAGTAAGTTACAAAAGTATACGTACGCTCTGTCTACATCAGAAGGTAACGAGTTCGCTAAAGCTGTTTTGGTCAAGTTTACTAAGAAAGAATTTTCTTCCAACTCCAGATATGAATTATTGTATCTGCTACCACTTCTATCGGTCAACACCCTAACAATTTAACCAAAGAAGGATTCAAGCTTGTCTGTAATCCAGACTATGTCGCGATACTTAGGGCAAACATTGAAACAATTTTTGCAGAAGGGCCTTGGAGCCAAATGACTTGTAATTGGACTGTACACAGTCATGAGGACTGAACGTAAACCCGAATATAAAAGAAACTGTCTTAATCGCAAGAAATAAGACGATACTCGGTTTTATAGAGCCTCGCTTCCTGGGGAAGATTTAAACAGCCTTTAAGTGTAAAATACATCCACTGAAAGGATAAACGTATACAAAAGCTTGATGTGCAGCGTAACTAGAAAGGTTTCTACACAAAGTATTCCTACAAGGTATGTTATCTTGCCCTGGAATGGGTCAGGTTTATCATCGCAATGCAAATAGGGTCAATGAGTGCGCATAGCTAAAGATGGGTATGCTATAAGATGGAAGAATGCCCCAATCCGAATACGTAACACTCTACTACTTTTTATAAAGAAAAGTGTGTAGTATTGACATAGGCGTGCAGATTTTTATGTCGGCTATATCAAAACGTTGACCGATATGTCCCATTTACAGAAGCTGTCATCACTCTTGGCCTCATTCTATGATAAAAACTGAAATCGTTAATATTTGTAACTGTGGTGCCGATTGTACCATGCACGGTTAGTATAATTTGTATGGAGGCTATTTGCAAATGTGGACCGACATGGTCCATTTTCGGAAGAGACCTTGTACCTAGGAAATATTATGTACCGAATTTCGATGAATTCGGGTAATATATGTAGCCTCTGAAGCCGATAATAGCAAAGCTGTACGAAATTCGGTTGTAGTCAATTAAAATGTGTAGCCTCTGGTGGCGATTTTACCATGCGGCGATGGTACAATTTGTATAGAAGCCGCAATATATCATGGATCCAGGTCACTCTTTTGTTGTGGTGTGTCTGCAACAAACCTTAGACCAAGCTTGGAAAGTAAATTTGTATTGGAAGTATATCATCCGTCGGTAGGGCAATGGCGCTGGGCGCGGCTCTGATATATGCCAACGTCGGTCCTTGCTCCGATCGTCCTAGATTTCTTTCGACGACTTTCACCTCGCTTACTGATGGCGACACTATCAAGTATTTACACGTTGAAAAAGCTTCTCAAAATACCATTCGGAATCGATGTAAAACTAGCACCCAATCAGCGAGTAACAACTTGGAAGCGCACAGCTTACAGGTTTGGATAAGCTCTCTCCAATCCATCCATGGGATGTAGTGGGAAACCATTTTCTGTATATCAAAATAAGGACAGATTCTAACTTCTATTATAAGCGTTACATGAACAGCAGACGGATATCGCAAATTCGATTCAGAAGATATCTTTAACCGATCGGTATATATTAGATATCTGCACAAGAGGTCGTCGGTAGCCATTCAAGACATTTACTTTTTTTCAAGACAGTACTGTAACGAAGTTGCGCAACCAAATACTTCAGTTTTCTAAATAAAGGCATTAGTCTTTGTGTGTGAAGCTGCAGAGCACAAAAAGACAATTCTACTACCTCTACTTCGCTTCAAATCGTATTGTGTTTTTGTGTACCCACAAATACACGAGTGCCTTTTCGACAGTAACCCGAAGTACTTGGTTGTTGCAATTTCGACCATCCAAGACGTCTTGTGCAGATGTCTAGTATATTTTAAGGTGGACCAATCTCCAATATCTAATGGCGTTACAAATATTAGGATTCGAGCCCCACCAAATACCCTTTACCACTGTGGTGGTGTAGTATATTAAGACTTTCGTCAGTTCAATGAATATACTTTATTTCTGCGATGAATATATTTAAAGTCGCGATGAATACGTTTCGCGTGTAGTCTGGTAGATATCGATAAAATATTGCATCGTTGGAACATGGCCAAAAGTTTAATACATTTGACGTTTGTCCACCAGTGGAGCATTAACCCGAATCATCCACAGAACTCTCAGTTCATAATTCGGCACTCAAATGTCATTCCCAAAAAGTCTTTAGAAATATTCAGACCCGACAAAAAGATCAGACTTAAGGGCGTGTTAGACTGTCAGAGAATTCGTTACACGCTGAAAATCAACAGTGTGTTACACATTCTCCCAAACATATTCTGCAGGAACCATCTATACACTGCAAACATTTATATGGTTGTAAGTCCCAAACTCACTTGTATTTAAATGCAAACAGTAGCATGTTTACTGGCAAACATGTATGCTTTTATGGAAACATTCGCGTGTTTCCCCCAAACCTCCATATCCTTACGTAGAAACATGCGCATTTTCTTCCGAGCATAATAATATTTAGAAACGAAGTATTCTTTGAATTCATTTATTTATTATAATGAATTTTATCAATAAAAATCCACATTTATAAATAATTAACACAAAAAACTAAAAGATTTAAAACGGTAATTTTTACATTTACTTGCATTGAATGAATTATTTGTTTGTTTTTTTTTTCATAAAATGAGAATCTGCTGCTCTTTTGCTTCTCCTTTATTTGTTGTCTCTCACGTTTTTGTTTTCAGAAGGTTTCAACTATGCGTTGGTCATCACTATGCGATGGTACACAAACAATATATGTACATAGTTATATACAGATCTAGTTCATGCAAGACAAGCGTGGATTAATCACTTGTGTTTTTCTTTATTATATTTCACAAATGGTCCGCCGTTCCGAGTTTCTCAGTAAAGGATCGGGCAGACAAAGGGCTTCACATTGTTGCCATTTCCAGTTTATTTTCTCAAAATCGTTACATACCAAGTCAACCAACGGAGTCCACAAGGTGTTCTTAGGAAGGCTCTGAAAGGAGTCCCAACGGAGCATATCCGCCGGAGAAAACAGGACTCTCAAAACATATGAAAAAGTGCACCCTCGGGACTCCTTATATGAGTTCGCAAGGGCTCCGTATGGACTCCTATAAAGCAGTGTTTTTGGAATCCCAGAACGCTCATTCAGATAATCCTCACAAATTCCGCATGGACTCCTTTCTTCGCCTCTAAGGTCTTCAAACAAAAAGGCCTAAAATCATCAGAAAACACCCCAGAATGAGTTCATCGTATTGCTTTTTAAAAAAGTAGCTTTTTCCTAAGTAAGACATAAGACATCTTCATAAGGCATCTTCAATATTCTCTGCAATGCAATCGTGTGAAGTACATACATATGTATATTAGAGTCCCCACAAAATATATGAAAAAGAAAAGTATGTTGCTTTCTTTGCTCCCCGCGACTTTTCGAAAACCTTGGGCTTAAAAAATAATATCTGCATCCCAATTTTTCAAATCTTGTTTAAACCGACCAGTCCCAATTGACCTAAACGCTAAAAACCGGCCTTAAAAACACTTCATTTCCTTTTTGGCCTTTAACTCCTAAACAAACGATTTTACGAGGTTTATTCACATAAGTTATTCTGTCCAAAATAAAAAAGCGGACATTTCTTCAGTTCAAGCTTTTAACATATGTGACCTGGTCTACGGAAAGGGGGCTTAGGTGTCAAAAAATCAATTTTCACTCTTTGGTTGATTCGGATGGAAGATGAGATGCTTTTTCACGTGGTGAAAAGCAGAAAATCCTAACTTGCTTAGAAGTGTACTAAAAATGTAGAGAAAGTAGAGTAAAAATACGACAAAATATAATTTATTGGTAATGAACAAAATACATTGAATTATAAGCTATAAAGACATGATTATACAGTAAAAAAACGTATTATGGGCCAAAAATAATAATGCTGAGTAGTTTATGTATTTTTCTTTGTTGTCGTTTTCCTTGAGATCTTTTTACGTGTTGATCCTGAGGAAGATGGACCTGGTTCCTCGTTTGGTTTGAGAACATCTTCACTAGTTTTTGCCTTCCGTTTCTCGATGGCAAATCTTTCGGCAATGGAGCCACAATATCTACTTTAGATATATCCGAAACTAAGCTGCGAATATTGTGATAGATGTACCACTGACGTTCCAAAGATAAACCGGCTGGTTGTATAACTTTCGGCATTTCAGGATCGATAGGTTTTAACAGAAGCTTAAAGGACTGCAGTTCTTCACTGTCTGCGAATTTCTTTGTTTTTACACAATCTGTAGAGATTATGAAATGATGGAATTGCGTTATTCCAACAAGTGACTTATACAGTGGTTTAAAATAGCTATCCCATTCATACCAGACGACTTTTTCAGCCGATACAGCTTTATTATAACCCCCAGGTGATGATGCCTCGACACACTGCAGTAAATGTGCATACGTGTCGATGTTACTGACGGCATACTTACTTTTGAAAATACCGAAGTAACGATCAGGCGCGAACTTTGTGTGCCCGGTAAGTAGAAAATTGAATAAAATAGTTTTGTTAAGACCCCGAGCCAAACACCATTGCAGATATGATAGTACAGTGTTATTCTTATTCTGCCCAACACAATTGTCACAGAAAAGAACGAGTGTTTCAATGTAGCTTTTCTAGATTTCGTTACTCATAATTCCAGCTTCGATGTGACTTAGTATCACTAAATCAAGTTCATTTTTCGACATCTCTAAACAATTGTTCCGCGTACTCTCGATCATTTCCCGTGGTATTAGTGTATGGCATTCATTATTACAACAATCTTTTGACAGAAATTTTGTTATCAGCTCCTCCTCCTTTACATCAACAACATACAGGTCCATGTTAACAAAAGTTTGTTCGGTATCATCTTCTGCCTGAGATACACATACTTCGTCTTCATCATCATCGCTCTCTTCATAGTTTTCATCATCCTTTTCATTGAAATATTGTCCGTATACGGCACTGAACTCCTCATCAACACTCACGTTTCATTTCATGCGAAATGCGAAGACGATAATCAACAGAAACAGTAAACGTCACTTCTTCAGTGTTACTTTTTTAAATGTTCCACACTAGCAACTTACACGATGAACTATAATAATATTCCGACCAAAAACAACACTTACAGGACCAACTACAACACTTACTGGACGTCCGGCGCGGAGAACAATTAACGAGATAATGAGAAACTGACGAAAGGAGTTCCTTACTTTTAACAGATTTTTCGCAGAAAACTAGTTTTCGCACGTAAGCTCCCTTTTCGTAGACCAGGTCACATATGTCTAACCGTTAATGGCGTTTTCAACTACGAAAAGCAAAATTTTCCAAATTTTTGGGGCTCTTTTTTTCTTAAAAAATTTTTCTTTTGCTGTTGAAGGGCGGTAAACGTATAGGATGTAGCTTGCTAAATAGGAAATTAAATAATGTTTATAATAAAATCAAATTTTTTGAAATATGTTAATTTTTCGTGGATGTCGGAAAAAAAATCAGCATTTTGGATTTTTCTTCAAAGTAATTTTTTTTAATAAGTAAATTTTTTTTAATAACAAAACGGTGGAAGAAATACACTTACGTTTTTTCGAATGATATGTTGTGATTAAATGAGAGCTTCGATACGTTGCAAAATTTCACGAAATCAACACCTAAAAGTAAAACACAAAACAAATTTGTCAAAAAAAGAAGGTGCACTTGTTGACAGTTTCCACGTACATACATACTTTCGAGATGTTTGTTGCGGGGAGGGCAAAGTGAAACATTTTTGTTTCGGATTTGCGTCACTGAGTTTTTACAACGACTGAGTTAGCTGTCAGTAGAATTCAATGTCTCGAAAGTTTGTTTCTTCCTGATATTTCCTTTAGTTGTCGCAAAAGTAAATATTTAATATGGAAAACAACGGTGAATCTTGTTATGTTTATTTGATTGGTAAGTTCTAAGAAACATGCTGTTTATTTCGTTGTTTCGTTTCGTGGCATGCAATTTAGGTCACGATGTTGGAACTTTGAAAATTTCGGAAGAATATATTAGGAAGCTGTGTATCATGTACAGAGAGAAAATTTATAGCACGATAAGGGAACAATTTCCCACAAATGCCGTATTTACTGTGCATTGGTATGGTAAAATTTTGTAAGACTGTACTAGCAAAATCAATTTAACATGCAATCGATTGGCTATCATATTATCCTCCTGCGGAAACTCTAAAGTTCTAGGTATTCCAAAAGTTTCCAGACAAACTGGCGCTGTTGAAGGAGACGCGTTTATTCAGCGTTGTTAGATTGGCACGTGGACAATAATGTTATGGCGATGTGTTTTGACACAACATCAAGTAACACCAGCACCTCAATTGGAGCTTGCACGGTTATTGAGCAGAATGGAGCTGCTGGCAGGTGCTGCATTCAAAGTCGCGGTAGAGCCTTTGACCTCTGGCTCAAGTATTAAAATGTTTACGCAGATTTAATGAATTTACTGTTCGTATCTACTTAAAGTACTGGTTCCTATGTCAACTAGCACCAAAAGCACCGGCCAATGATTTAAAGCTACTACAGGAGCTAGAGTCTTTTAAAGCTATAGATAAGGATATTGCAAATGCAGCTCAGAATAAGTTCTGCCGCATGATGATGATAAGCAACACTTATTTATTTTTTGATACCATACTGAATGAGGAAATCACACATGTTACTAAAAATTTGTTGTTGATAGATCCATCTAAGTAGGAGCAAAATGTTCACTACCTTGCTGCGAAAGCGATTGTAAATAGATTGCTCGTTGTTAACGATATCGCAGACCGTGGTATTGCTCTAATCACGCGCTTTAATGGTGTCTTAACGCATCAAGAGAAGCAAAAGCAATTGGTATTGCATGCAGTGGAGCAACACTATAAGGACATATCATCAAAAAAATTTTCAAAGCAAAAATTTTTAGAATATTTGCATAACAACAAGTAACTTTATAAATTTACTTTTTTTGACGATAAAATTCTTTTAAAAATCACAGTATTTAAGTGTTATAATATCAATAATATCACCTTCTCACATTTTAACGATATTTTTATTGCTCATAATGTATATTCTTGTGTTGTTCCAATTTAATAATTTTTGAATAACAACTAAAATCTATTCTAAAAAAAATCCAAAATGTTGATTTTCTTTCTGATTTGAAATTTGATTTTATTATAAACATTATTTAATTTTCTATCCAATACGTTTACCGCCTTTCAACAGCAAAAGACAAATTTTTAAAAAAAAAAAGAGCCCCAAAAATTTGGAAAATTTTGCTTTTCATAGTTGAAAACGGAATTAACGGTTAGATACATGTTAAAAGCTTGTATATTTTGGTCAAAATAACTTATGTGAACAAACCTCATAAAATCGTTTGTTTAGGAGTTAAAGGCCAAAAAGGCAATAAACTGTTTTAAGGCCGGTTTTTAGACTTTAGGTCAATTGGGACTGGTCGGTTTAAACAAGATTTGAAAAATTGGAAGTCGCGGGGAGCGAAAAAAATCAACTTTTGCATTTATGGGGCCTCTAATGTATATGTATATTTCAATGATTGTTTTGTGTCTATAGAATTTTTTAATATTTCTTCCGATAATGTTGGAGGAGTTTCTCATGATTCAATGCTTCTAAAACAATCCCATATGGAGCTCTTTGGGAAGCCCTTTATAGGCGCACTCCGTAAACACCCCACACGCTCCGTTTTTGGTATATACAAAAACATAAATACATAAATAGCAAAGCTACATCACAAAATATTTAACCGACCGATCCTTTGTTCTTCTTTTTTTCACTGATCAAGCGCTTTTGATATTCTCTGTCCGATGAACCATTGACGACTGAATACATGAAACTAAAGCGCAATACATAGAGTCTCTCGTTGGCCCTCCCTTATTCTCTTGCTTACGATACAGCATGAACAGTGCAACAAATACAGCTGCATTAGTATCACAAACCCAGACATATTTGGGTCGCAAACACATATGATATAACATATTAATCATTGTGTCTCAAACATGTAATATTGAAACATAATGTGTTTGGACACAAGCATATTATATTTGGGGAAGCTCCAAACACACGATATATTTCCATCCAAACAGCATAAAACGACAGATTTTTCAGCGTGTAGATATGTCAAAATTGTCATTTGGTGTCAGTCATGAAACTTTGTAGCGCTGTGTAACAATATAAAGGCAATACCATTCAATACATCAATATCATCAACGATATTCGACTGCACAAAGGTGATAAACAAGTGATGCACCATTTACAACCTGTAGATTAATCACGCTGAAAAACAGCCTCTGTATTATATTCTTGCAAACACATTCTGCAGGAACCATGTATATGTTTGAAACACACTCCAAATATTCATATATTTGCAAGTCCTGAACTCACTTATATTTAAATGCAAACATTAGCATGTTGACTTGCAAAAATGTATACTTTAATGTCCAGTCATATGCGTTCCATCCCAAACATCCATACACGTATTTCGAGGAATTCGTGTATTTACTCCCAAACAAACGATTAACGACTGAAAGTATGCAACTAAAATGTAACAGATTAGTCAACATCAAAAATACTCAATTCATTTACACACTGCACTCAGGAATATTTATAAATCACTCATTGATATAATAATGCAAAAATACAGTTATACACTTGGGATAACATTAACTTAGGCTGAGCACAATTTCTCTTTGTCCCTCTTTTATTATTTTTCTCTCGACCAGAGCACCAAACATAGCTGTATTTGGATCACAAACACGTATTATAACATATTCATCATTGTGTCTCAAACATGTAATGTTTAGTGGCAAACACAATGTGTTTGGTTACAAGTATACTATACTTACGACATATTTGCATCCAAACAAGAATAAAATACAGATTTTTCAGCGAGCATATACTCTTCGGTAGTTGACATGGCCAGGGCGAACGATAATGTTAGACAATGGACAAGTATGACCCACAGTAGAATATGATCGAATCAAAAGGAAGCAGAACTGCCAGAATCATAGGGTTGCGACCCTCACAAACATAAAATCAGAGTGTTAATGAAGCTGGTCAAACTCGAACTTAGTCGATTCATGGGAGTTCTAACTGGACATTGGCAAGGAATTTCCTCCCAATCCATTATTTATTACCCGATTAGCGTGCTTCAACCTCCTGTATCCTGAGGGGTACTGTCTACAAATATTATCATGTAGAAACAACTTCATCAACTTCTCCAACTTCGTAATATAAGGGATCGGAATCGTAGAAAAACTATAGATTCTGAAAAGTAAGTACAAATAAATTAGAATGCTCGCAGCTTACTGATTCGGGCTTGTCCTCAATCCCTTCATGAGGTTTTTTGTATGTACGTAAACTTACGTGCTCAACTGTACAGGTTCCAACTCCATAATAATGCTACTTAAGTACTAGAGTTTGCGGCTAGCCTGCTGCCTCGGTGGCTGACGATGATGTCTCAGCTCCAGACACTCTTCACACACCGGGAACGAATGACACCAAAGTGTACAGCAGATCTACGGACAGTCTGTCTGTCCTATTGTCGTTGCGATTGTCTTAGAGTCAATCAGTCATTTGGCTGTGTGCGATAGCGATGAGGATCGCTTTTGGCCAACTACTTGAGCTAACAAGCTAACAGACAGCAACACAAAAAACCAAGAGCAAAAAAAAACAACAGCAACAGCTACAACAACGACAACTATAACCAGCTTACATGGCAGACAGAGTGACGTTCTGCAAATCCGGCTATTTCGAGGAGACGATAAACCCAAAATCAAGAAACCAGTCGGCGTTGTCGTCGTCTTTTTCGTTTTCGTCGTCCACTGTTTGCTTTTAGTACAGATTAACTACGCAGAATGAAACTTTTTCGAATTTCAAATGAGTTTAGCAGACATCGAGGAGGCAGTCAGCCAACCAACTGACCAACCAACTTTAGCTACAAACCGATCCCTCTGGCCGTCTTGTGTTCTTGGATTCTCTATGGCTGGATTGATGGCAACAGTGTTTTAGCATTTGTACATATGTTTGTAGCTACATGTAAACATTTTAATGACTGTATTGTGGCCATAATGTATATGTGTGTATCACGGTGGTTTACCCCTAACCGCCCGCTTACCGTGCCACCCGATCATGGACACTCTTACCGGTGACACTTCTGTGAGCCGCCTGTTGGAGGGAGCATCTTTGGCAGCACCAGAAGTCCCTCCTCGGTTGAGGGGCTTTTTTAAATTCTTGTTTGTCCGCTATTTGTATTCAATTCGATTGAATTGAATTTAATCCTCGAAGCGTTCTCGGCTGCTCATTGTATTCATCTTATTCTTCTTCTTCTGGTTTTGGCGACGATTCCGATTCTGATTTCGAGTCGATTATTTCCCTTCAATCCCACAAACACTTGAGCAATCTCACAGCCTCGCAATGCAGTCCGTGTGCAACAAAACAAGAAAACAATTGCCTCCTGACCATAATCGACTAACGAGGTGCTGCATGTCGCAATCTCCGTCTGTCCGCAGAATGGTCCACCACTCGCCCCATCCCGGGATGCTTGTGAATACTATAAATATGTACGAATTTGTTTTTCATTAATCCTGGCAGCTATAGCCACTCTGGAATGCCTTTGTTGCTCCTAAAGGTTTAAATTGCTAGAGATCAATTTTTTGTTTGTCGCCGTCGACGGTTTTGGTCCGATTCCGTTGAGTGTTTTGTGTCGTCCGTGTGTTGGGTGTTGTTGCTGTTTCATTGCAACACAGTTGTCATGTTTTTGTCGCTTTATAGACTTCTAATCGGGCGATCCTATCATGAAGCTCACGCACTTAATAAATGTGAAGCCTTTGTGCCGTTTGGTATTTACCCGTTGTCGTCTTTGTCGTAATCGCGTATTCTCTTCCCTACTAAGACTCATTCGCACCTTCCGAGTTGAGCCAGCTTTTCTTTCCTACCCATTTCGGTGGTGAATTGAGATATTTAGATTTAGCCTGATGTGGTTGTTGTTGTTGTTCTTGGTGGTGTTGGCCACAAGTTGGGTGACAATGACCAGAAGACACATGGCACACTGGGTGAAGTGTGATTGTTGGTGCTAAGGACGGAAGTGGGGAGAAAGAGCGCGAAGAGGCCTTTTGCTTCTTACCTTTTTTGTCGATATGTATTTGGCAACATGGGAAACATTAACTTCCATTTCACTTGTTTTTGATGTACATTTGCTTTAACTCTTTATGCTCATTCCTCAGATTTGTTTTGGCAGCTTTCAGCATATGGTAGTTTCCATATAAAGTCGTGTTTCTCTGCACAAAAATCTAACAGTATAGATAATTGGGATGAGGGCACTGATATGTGTATTCAGGTGAAGCCGTGCTAGAGGTATTCGATACGAAACATCTGCGTAAACTGACTGTAAATTTAGTCGAATTCTAATACTCGCGTCCACTGAAAACATTTGCAAGCCGCTGTAACTGTGATGTGCACTCAATTTCACTTGCATTTAAATTGTTTCCTTAAATTTCCTTAGATACGAAGTGCTCGAGAAGGAGATATACTTTGGTTTGCAAATTACAAACTTTGCTTGCTTTAATGGGTTGCAAAAAATTGTTACGCAAAAAAAAGTTACGACTGACAATAGTCGAATGGTAACAGATAAAGATCTGCGGCGGCTTAACCGGCTGGACATTGCTGAAGATGGTGCTTCACAAACATCGAATCGATCGTCCAGCGAATGTGAGTTCGAATCCCACCTGCGGCATTTACATTTTCTTCACTATTTGAAGCAGATGATCTGTTAGCTTAAAAGGAATTAGAACTTTCTGAAAATAACTCGGTTCAACTAACAACTTCGAGCTCAGGAAAATTATGGACCTGGAGATGGAATCTGGTTTCGGTTGCCGCAATAAAACATATTATCTGTTAAAATCATAAGGTCCGAGACACAAAGTTGAGACAAGACAGGTTTCAACTGAAATATTGAATAAAAAACACAACACCGCAGAAGCAGATTTCATCCAGTGAATGGAGGAATTTGTGGATGACGGGCTTACGGAAATCTGTGCTATATAGAAAATTTCAATTTTCCCATTTACACCACAACACGTAGATATTTCACAATTCGGTGGAATTCAAGGAATTGGTGGAAGAATTTATTATTGGTTGGCCAATTCCCAAAGTGCATTTTAAAGTCAGGACAATATGCACCACCAAACGACAAGTTTCTACCAGACCCCTTGTCTATACCAGACTGGCTTACAGAGTCAGACAGTCGGTGCTGACTGGCACTAAAGTTCTAACTGACTACAATAACGCCAGCGATGATATTCTCTGTCGATAACCCACAGATGGATTTATTTTTATTGTATGTTAATGTATGAGAAGTTCATATTACAAGGTGTTTCAAAAGAAGTCATCCGATGTTGTTTAGCTCTCATTTTTTTTTAAATGAAAAACTTCGACTCTGTTTTTTGATTATGTTTATTTGAACCTTTAGAATTTTATTGGTTAAGTTCAGAAGATGATATCGGTTAAATAAGCGCCGTCACAATTGATTACCATACGGGCTCGTTTTATGGCATTTTTCATCACTTCGGCGAGAACTTCGGGCGACAGATTCTCGCACTCGTGTCGAATGTTGACCTTGAGGGTTTCCAGGGTCTCGGGCTTGTTCACGTAAACACGGGACTTCAAAAAACCCCACAAAAAAAGTCTGGAACGGTTAAATCGGGCAATCTTGCGGGCCAGTGCAAATCGCCAAAACGAGAGATGAGTCGACCCGGGAACGCCGTCTTCAGAATATCGGTTGTGGCTCGCGCAGTGTATGCCGTTGCTCCGTCCTGTTGGAACCGCATGTCCTCCAGTCTTAATTCGTCGAATTGCGGCAGAAAAATCTCGGTTAACATGGCGCTATAGCGCGCACCGTCCACTGTTGTCGTTTGACCAGCGGCGTTCTCGAAAAAAAATGGCCCGATGACTCCTCCAGCGTGAACAGCGTACCAATGGCTCCTCGTGCAACACTCGTGGATTTTCAGTGCCCCAGAAGCGATAATTTTGCTGGTTCACGTACCCGCTGAGGTGGAAATGAGCCTCATCGCTCATTATGATTTTGGTGGAAAAATCGTCCACTTCGTCCACGAGATTGAGGATGGCTTGGGCGTAGGTTACACGCATTTTGCGGCCGACAGGCAGCAGCTGATGCACGGACTGGACTTTGTATGGGAACATGCGCAGGTCTTTGACCAAAATTCGCCATAGGGATGACCGACTGATGGATAATTGCGAGGCACCGCGTCTGGTCGATGTTTCCGGCAACAGCGGCTATATTCTCGGGAGAACGGGCGCTCCGGGTCCCGCCACTCCTGGCAACATCTCGTGTGGTCCCATACTCTTCAAGGTTAGTGGCCAAACGGCGCAGTGTTTGCGCAGTCGGTGTCGGACGGCCGGGGAATCGGCGACGGTATTCGCGCTGCACCAACAGACGAATTGTTATGCAAAAAATAGACACGATTATTCCGCGTTCCTGGGGAGTGTATGGCTTGTTTACTTGTATTCTACATCTGTCTAGTCCACAAATGTCAAAACAGATTTGACATTGGCGGCCATTTGCAAAAATAAGAGCATCTTCCGATAGGGTGGTCACTTTTGAAACACCCTGTACAAGCTTTCAACGTCTGATAAATTTTTCCAAGTGAAAAATGGTTTAATTTGAATTTTATGATCGATTTTGTTAGTTTTAGTTAATGTATCAGAAATTCATACTACAAGCTTACAAGGTCAGGAACATTTTTGTAATTGAAAAATGATTGGTTTTTTTGTTGGAATAATATACAATTCAGATAAGCACACTCTCACTGGCATGCCTAGTTTCGAACTTCGTGACAAGCTCATTATCAGATGCCTAACTAATGTGCCTGAGTTGATACCATCGGTAGATCATCAATCGTATATATACAAACAATTTACATATCCCACTTAGTATCGATCGAAGATCCCTAAGTACCAGCACACACTGAAAGGTCAATAATTCCAACACAAGAGCTGAAAGCGTTTTTCCTCCATGCTCTTGCTTTCCTCTTGCATATCGTACTAGCATTGTTGCAGTACTTTGCGGTGAGTTTTACTATTGCACAGAGTTGCATTTTCTTGTGGTATAGATTTTTTGATTGATTTTGAACTCCGTGTCAAGGTCATCTTTAGATGCCCACCTACTGTCCCTGAATACGTAGATCGATCATCAATCGTATATAAATATATAGTCTTTATATGAAATGTACATATTTGAATTGTATCGATCGAAAATCCCTCACTACTCAATGTTAAAGTCAATTATTCCAACAACAAGAAAGCCCAACAAGCAGAGGGCTTTCTCCCTCCATGTTCTCCTTTTCTCACAGAGTTGCAATTGCTTTGAGGTTAGCTGATCTACATAGAACACTCAGTAGCATTTGTGTGTGCGCGGCTCTTGTACATGAGGTCATGCGGTCACCTCGCTTTGTGAAGTCGACACTATCGGGTGCTTAGCCATGAAAAGATTCTCAAAATACCATTCGGACCCGGTGTAAAACTATAGTATAAAACTAGAAAGCGCGCAGCTCACTGCATGTGAGAAGCTCTCCCCAATCCCTTTATGGGATGTAATGGGAATCAATTTTATTTTAGCCTTTCGAATGACCGGGCTAATAGCAGTTATGTTCGAATTTTTGGTAATGATCTTATTTTTATCCTGCACGCACAATCACAAATGGATTTTGTAACACAAAATATAGTCAGGGGTTCTTTCGAGAAACATCGGAAAATGTATGTTCATTCAGACAATACATACATATTTTGGATATCCGAATGGAAGCGAAAATAGGTAAAATAGTTTTCGTTAGGTAGAGGAATTCTGGAGATTCTTAGATCGTTTTTAAACACCAAAGTTCAAATATGCCTGGAAAATTCCGTTCAATAAACCTTGTGCCAAACAGCTTTAATCGCAGATCTGCCTTTAAGTTTATCTAACCTGATTCTAATTCCAGTTTTCACAATTCCTTTTAAATGGATCAATATGAATATTTGATACTCTTCAGTTAAAAAATAACAAAATTTATCTGCTTTGATGGGATGTAAAACTTAAACCACGAAAAGGATATGTCAGTCCATTGATTGTAATAAAGAATCTTTATTTTCAACTACAAGGATGATGTGGCCAATTTGTGAAAACATTGTTGATCTTTGTTTAGAAATAAAACAAGTTGCCTGTTTTGATGACGGACTGCAGGTCATTGTAATGATTTTACCTTTTGAGCCACTGTCGCTTAAAACCCATTCCTAACTATTGAGGTTATTAATAATAAATATGAGATTTCTGGCCATTAGGTTTTACTAGGATCTCGTATCAGTATCAGCCCCACAAAATGCAATAGCCACGGTTTATCATGGAGTCGACCATAGTCACTGTAAGCGTTTTGTGGTTTAATACATATAAATGGGTTCATCATTTGCTGATAGAGTCTTTGGCACATTTGATGTGCGAATTTGTTATTTAGCTATGATAACATGCGATTGTTTCCAATTCCTTTGTCACTTAAAAAAAAACATCGAGAGACGGACTGGCCTGGCCGTTGGCTGGATGAACTAAGCGATGGATGGATGAGCTGCTTAGCAAAGGAAAAAAAGGTGTGAATTGCTGCTGCCACTTTGTTCGAGGCTTAAAATAAGATGTGAGACATTCAAACTCCGTTGGTGTGCAACTCTCAGTATCAGCTCACACATTTGCAACTATGTACGAGTATTTATGTATCTGTTTGTCCTCTGCTGTTTTAAGGTAGGAACAGATCATTTCATTGTTATGGATAAGGATACGTACATACATTGCTTTTTTTTGTTTTTGTAATGGATTCAGTTTTTTTTATTCAGTTTCTGTTTGGTTTTGTGGAGGGAGATGGGATACTTTTTTTGTTCCGGATTCGAGAACAAGTAGAGAGGGTTGTGATTACCTTCCGTATGGTTTTCAGTTGGATTTACTTTTAGATTTCAACCCCATTGGGTGTCGTTGATATCAAATTGATTTTCAATATTTTATTAGATTTGCCAGATAATTGTTTGGCAACAGCTAAAACAATAAAATCTAAACATATTTATTTATTTACAACAATCACTTAGTATAAGGGTAAAAAGGATATAAAAAGGAGGTAACCATATGAGTATCCTTTGTGTTTGTTTGCTCTAAAAGGGGATTACTATAGAACTTGTAAATTGTGTTTATTTAAGAAGTGTTTTTCATTTCGGCGAAGAAGGCGATGCATCTCTGCGAGTGATTTTATGATCGCTCAGGAAATAAATTAATCAGGCGTGGAAATTGGCATTGCAAACACAAACAGAAACACGTAGTAAACCGTAATATGACGATGTTATTAAAATAAGATCATGGATAAAGCAAAACGTTCCAATTCAAACCGACATCAATTTACCCTACACAACTAAATGCGTAAAATGCAAAAGACTAGATCTAAATAAATTATCAAAAGAATTCAGGAAAAGAATACTTTTGGTTGATGGACTACGAGCTGGCTTGACGCATTCCGATCGCGTAATGCAAATATAAGAATTTCATTTACAAGCAATAAAGACGCTGCACATCGTTTTGAACAATCAGTGTATGGTTTGCTCTCTCTTGCGACGTGCACTGACACAAAAGGCTACTCAAAAAACCGTACGGAATCGCTGTAGAGCTGTAAGTCCCAATCAGTGAATATAAATACACTCTGGAAAGCGCAGAGAGGTCTCCTCTGTCCCTTCATGGGATGTAATGAGATAATATTTATGATTTTTAGTAATGGAACCGAATGTTTTACACCTATTACGAAGGGAGATTGAATTGGAGGGTTGCTATTTATATTTCAAGTCCTGGAATTTCCACCGGAAAGTTTGAAATTTTAAGAAACAGAAATAGAACATTTGCTCCTACGAACACTATTTTTTCTATTTACAGTGTGTTGAAAAATTCATCTTCGATGATTTTTTTACGATTTTCGGCGTGGATTATCTAGACAAGAGTGTCTCAATCAACTTGTTTCAAAAACCACTGGAACTCGCTGACACCAACAGTTCAGTCTCGGACGCCGTTTATAAAAAAATAAATGGTTTCCCATTACATCCCATGAAGGAATCGGGGAGAGCTTCTCACAACCAGTGAGCTGTACGCTTTCTAGTTTTATACTCACTGATTCGGACCTACAGTTTAACAACGGTTCCGAACGGTATTTTTGAGAAGTATTTTCATGGCTAAATACTCGATAGTGTCGCCGTCACTATGCGAGGTGACCGCCGTCGAAAGAAATTTTAAGGTGGTCAGAGCAGGGATCGAACCCAGGATCTCAAGTACAAGAGGCGCGCACCCTACTCATTGCACCACCGACGGCCACCTCGGACGCCGTTCGCTCCAGGATGCATTTCGTGAAGGTCCTGCAACTTCGGTCGTTTTGCCGGAAACCATCGATGCTGTGTTGAACTAATAAAGCAAGACCGACATGTGACATACTGAGAGATTGACGCATCCTTGGGCATTAGTATGACAAGTATAAATAAGATACTGCATGTTTATTTGGCCGTGAAAAAGATCTGTTCTTATTGGATCCCACATAATTTGACGAATGCTCAAAAAAAAGTCTCGTGCCGATTGGAGCAAACAAATGTTGAAAAAATACAAACGTTGTAACTCAAATGCAGTGTATAACATCGTCACAAGTGACGAATCATGGATCTCTGTGTATCAGCTCGAAACAAAACAGCAATCGACCGTTTGAGTCTTACAAGACGAGCTAAAGCCAACAAAAGTTGTTCGTGGAAGAAGCAAGCGACGCAAATGATCGCGTTTTTTCGGTATTGCCGGTCATGAGACCACAGTGCCTTCAGTGGATCGTAGGACGGCCAATTCCGAGTGGTATATTACCATCTGCTAGCCAACATTGTTCGAAGAAATTAGGATACAATGGAGACGTATCATTTTGCATCAGGACAATGCGAGCTCTCACACATTAGCTGAAACAAAGGACAGTCCAGATTTGGCATCCAATGACTTCTTTTTATTCCATCACATCAAGAAACAGCACATCGTAGCAGCTGTTGAAGCATTCAAAAGCCATGTTTTGGGCTTTTGATATCAGGCATGATCTACATAATCCATCTTTGGGAACACACAGTACACAGTTGAGATTAGGTTGTAGCAACTGAAAAATCGAGTGCTACCACCGAATTCAGGTTGTCACAACAGAATCTAGTCTGTCCAACTGAAATTCAGTAGAAACAACCTCGTTTAATAATTATTTTATTTGCATCAATTAAATCTGTAATTTGTTCACTTCCACCAACCGAAATTGGCATAAGTTCGTTTACGACAACCGTATTTATGAAAAATACGGTTGTTGCAACCGAATTTCTCCTGAATTCTGTTGCGCCAACTGAAATTCCAATTAACTCGGTTAAAATTTCCAAAATAATTGCCACAACAAAATCATTTAAATTTCTTTTGTCGTTTCAAACTCAATTACATTTCTTTTGTCCGTTACAAACACAATTTCAATTATAAACTGAAGTTTACTTTTTTATGTAAACAAAATAAAAACGAATCATTGTTGAACAATGCATTTCTTACAATATTCAATAATGTAAGATGCAACGAACTAGTGGCGATGTGGGGGCTTAAACGCGGGTACTCTGATAAAGAATGGCTGCGTGAACTAAAGGTTATAAAGCGGTACCTACGGGCATCTAGTAATTTATGCAGGTACCTACGTACTGATCGGCATATATTCCTCTTTTTACCATAGAAGGCGGATGAAATAATACTACATGTCGAGGCCGGAAGAGTGCACTGAAAAATAAAACGCAGGTCGGACATGCGAATTCATTCTGGCAGTAGGTAAAATGCAGAACCACGATGGGCAGGGCTTGACTTCCGACCAGCGATGCCAACCCGAGGGATAAATCCCATTTTTTGGGATTTTCAAACATAAAAGGGATAAAGGGAGGGATACAAAAATGTGTGCGATATTTGCCGAAAAGTTAGAGTTACGAACTTTTTGATGTTTTCCCAAAATATGTATATTGTTCTAATGTTATGTATGTGTATGAAATAGTTTGTTACGAAATTTTTCTAAAAATGGCACAGACAAACCCGTTGAAATAGCATTTTGGTAAAAATGCACTATGGTAACTCTTTCGATGTACCACGCTATGTCTTTGCGTACGCATGCGCTCCAATTTGGTAAGGTCAAACAAAGATTATTATATTTTGCATTTGATACGCAAATATGCAACGATGTTCATTGCAGAATTGAAAAATTGGGAATGTAAGCATCAACACACGCGTATGGAATTACACTCCAGATATTGAAAAATACTAATATTATTTAATATGAAGGAGAGGAAGGTAACTATTAATTATTATAAAAGTTAAAACTATGTCCTAAAAGGATTTTTTTAGATTCCACAAATTCAAGCGATGAAGCTTCATCTGGTAGTAAAACCGAGGGGTAGCAGAAATATTGTAGAAAATGGGTACATTAGCCACAGTTTAAGGATTGGCCGACTCAAGTAAAAGGAAAAGCGGTCGATAAAATTTGTTTGAACTACACAATGCCGATATGTATAAATATAAATAAAACCTGTCTGTACTTTTTTTTTATTTTTTAATTCTTTTATTTATGTTGAGAATGTGAAACATAAAACCCACTAATTGTCGACGAATCCCGCAAACGTTATAAGGACCACGATTTATGGATATAAAAAAATGGTTTCCCATTACATCCCACGAAGGAATTGGGTAGAGCTTCTCACAACCAGTGAACTGTGCGCTTTCTAGTTTTACACTCACTGTTTGGGACCTACACCGATTCCGAAAGGTATTTTGAGACGCATTTTCATGGCTAAGTGCTCGATAGTGTCGCTGTCACTAAGCGAGGTGACCGTCGTCGAAAGAAATTTTAAGGTGATCGGAGCAGGAATCGAACCCAGGATCTCTCGTACAAGAGGCGTAATGCTAGTAACTTATGCAGGTACCTACGAACTGATCGGCATATATTCCTCTTTTTACCATAGAAGGCGGATGAACCAATAATACATGTCAAGGGCGGAAGAGTGCACGGAAAAACAAAGCGAAGGTCGGACTGCAAATTCATTCTGGCAGTAGGTAAAATGCAGAACCACGGTGGACAAGGCTTGACTTCCGACACCGTTTTTTTTAGTGACAAACTGAGAATGTGAAACATAAAACCCACTAATTGTCGACGACTCCCGCAAACGTTATAAGGACCACGATTTATGGATATAAAAAAAATGGCGTCCCTTAACATCCCATGAAGAGATTGGGGAGAGCTTCTCACAATCAGTGAGATGTGCGCTTTCTAGTTTTACACTCACTGATTGGGACCTACACCGATTCCGAAAGGTAGGAGATGCGATGAACAAGACATGGCTGTATAAGAAGGAAGAAGCATGATTTGGTTGCGGATTTGTAATAGGCAACAGACTGCAACATCTGGTCTCAAGGTTTAACGCCCTGAATGAACGTATATCAACCATCCGCATAAAAACGAAATACTTTAACATAACGCTAATTTGTGTACATGCCCAGACAGAAGAAAAAATTGATGACACCAAGGACATGTTCTATGACCGCCTAGCGAAACCGCTGTCATAGCCATGACATTAAGATTGTTAGAGGTGATTTTATTGCTAAAGTCGGCTTTGAACCATCCATTGGTAAATTCAGTCTACACACCATCGTTTCCGATAACGGAATGAGACTGCTAGATTTAGCCGCGGCGTAAAACATGGATGTCAATAGTGCGAGATTCCAACATAAAGACATCCATACGGCTACTTGGATATCCCCTGATCAACACAATAGATATTGATCAGCTGGTAATTGACGGAAGGCACTCTACTAGTGTAATGGCCATACGTGTGACTCGGGGAGCTAATATAGATTTGCATCACTACCTGGTTACAGCAAAGATTTGCACAAGGTTAAGCAGGGAGAAAGACATGCGAAACCAGACATATATAAACTTTCCCACTCTATGAAAACTGCTGCAGGGTCCGTACTTGGTTATGAAAAAACCGCTTAAAAACAAACCATGGTACGACGAAAAAAGGTGTCGCATGGCAAGTGATGATGAAGGAGTGCTGCACGTATGAAAATGCTCCAGTCAGTTGCAACGCGAGCCGCGATGGAGCGGTATAAGGAAGAGTGGAGAGAGGAAACCCGTTTATTTAAGAATAAAAACGGTTGTGGGGCATGTGCGATTGTGGGCAAATTGAATCTACAGAAGGAAGAATAAAGCCCGTGAACATCCAACAGCCATGGATCAGGCCTTCCGGATGCCCCCGTCCCCCTTATGGACAGGAATATAGTCGCAGAAGTCCAATCTGAATAAATCGTTTCCCTGCTTTACCTGTCCCAGGAGACTTCAATGCAGATTAGAGAGATGAGCAAACAGCACGATGATGTGGACTGGCCCCCTCCTAGCCAAAGCGAAGTTAGACCAGCAATTGGCCGGCTTAATAACAACAAAGCCGCAGGTGCTAATGTTTTAATGTCATGAAATCTGTTGCCCATAAGATATATGCCACCTTTGTTGTTGATATCATGTAGGTATTCATACATATTCCAACGAATGCCGAGCTGTTCTTCTGCATTAGTTGCTTACATTACCACGTCCTTAGTAGAATAAATAACCTGGAGGACAAGGCGCACGCACCGTTGCACTTTTTGGGTTGCATCCCTGTACAGCTCCCGAATTGTGGATACTATTTAGTCCGGTATATCTTTCTGACCAAAGCGGACCACATTGAATTTCGTTGTATACTTGTACTATCGAAAGTTCATTGAAATGTCTGAAAATAAGGTATAGAGGCGATTTTAATTCATGTGATTGCTCTATGATTATCCGCAGCGTGTTTAGATGGTCGGCTCGGAAGGCCTGGCACCCACTTGATCCTTCCGCACAATTTATTCCACCACTGACGAGATCAGCTGCAGTATGAGGGTCGCTATTACTATGCCTTTTGGATAGATCAGTGTAATACCTCTCTAGTTTAAGCACAGCGATAGGTCACCATTTTTCGGATAGATATGATAGGATAGGTGAGATAGTGATAATTGTGTATTCATGCGCTCCTGATGATCAATATAATGATATCCAGTTATACTAAAATTTTATTAACAAAGGAAGATTTGGTTGTGATCCTTAATTCTTTTCAATACCGCCTCGATTTCTGTGCGCGACGAGGCATCCGCTTAAATTTCTTTTCTTGGGTTGCGACATGAGAAGGCTGACGAAAGCACTCTGATTTTCAAAATTTGGAAGTGCACCTGTGGTATAACGAATTCACGCTATATCTCGACTTGTTTATCTGAGGCCGTGCTTCTCACGTTGATGCCACTCGGCTGTTTTATAGTACATGCCACGGATGTTACCTATATTTCAGAAAGAAAGTTGTATTCGGAACAAGTCATGTACGCCACTGTACACGCTGATTGCCGATAGTCTGCTCTTAATTACCTACTTCTCAGCTTTGGTGTCTTGGATCTATCACGCATATAGTCCAGAAGTACACGATTCCGGTGCTATATTTTGTACTAATTCAAGGCTTATTTATATTTCTCACCAAGAACCTCCTTTGCAATAGAATTCAGTTTTCGAACAATGCCATGCCAGGTATTTTGACTGTTCTGTGTCAAAATATCGGGTAGAGTTTGATCGTATACCTGATTTGGATGCTGCCTGCAGATGATCTGCCCTGTACTTGTAGATTTTTTTCTTCTAATTCTGCTGGTAGCGTCTGAATGGAGACGGAAATTGCCTCCTAAGAGTTTGTGGCAATGCCAGCAGCACTAATAAAGTTCTTCTTTATATTTGGCCATCGGTGGTGCAATGGTAGTGTGCGCGGATCTTGTGCATGAGAACGTGGGTTCGATCCCTGCTCTGACCACCTTAAATTTCTTTCGACGGCGGTCATCTCGGTTAGTGACGGCGACACTATCGAGTATTTAGCCATGAAAATGCTTCTCAAAATACCGTTTGGAACCGGTGTAAAACTGTAGGTCCCAATCAGTGAGTGTAAAACTAGAACGCGCAAAGCTCACTGGTTTGTGAGAAGCTCTCCCTAATCCCTTCATGGGATGTAACGGGAAACCATTTTTTTTATATTTTTATGCGGTAATTTCGTTCGGCCGATAACAAATGATGGCGAGTATGGAAGCCTATGACACTTCCACCATTTTTGTTTCTCCGACTTTCAAGTCTTCCCATAACATCCGGGAAGTTGTTGATGTCAATTCATTTCATCTAATAGACCACCGTTTGCGCTTTCCTCATCATGCTGTGTGGGGGCATAAGCTTATACTACAGATATTGAACCTCACAATGATTACAGAATCAGAAATCAGGTGAAAGATGAAGCCGACACCGATCTTGTACAAGAGTCACGCACACTGTCAGCCAATACTATTAATTATTCTCGAGGTGGTCCTCTTAGTCCAGAGCTCTAATGCGTGGTAAAATACCTAATTGTTCTGGAAGGAGGTATCATCATTTCAAAGATAACTCTACTTCAAATGAAGATGTAACCTGAAGGTATAGCGGCGGTTAATTATGTGCCAGTAGTTGAGAACATCGACCAATATGTTATACCTTTATTCAACTACTCTACATTTAGGCAAGTAAAGTTTCTCTGAGTTTTGAGAAAATTTTCCCTTCATGTACAAAATCTAAGATTAGCATTAAAAACGTGATTGTGTGCTTCCAATCATAAAGACCAGACCCCAATTTTAATTTGATCGTAGCCGGTTTTGACCATGTAAATTTAGTTTGTGTCGTGAATGATCCCAAAGAGTTATCCGCAGCAGAGCAAATAATGATATCCTAGATGGATGTGAATGAAATGACTAACCTATGTATCAAACCAGCACCCCATGTGAAGTAGCCTTTAACAGCTAACTATTGCACCACAAGGATTTCGCTTGTACAATGCTGTTCTGAATAGTCCACTACGTGAAGTACCAAAATATGAGAAGCTTGAGTAGCTGACTGTCCCGTAGTGGTCACATGCAAATATCAAAATTGTATGGATCTCTTATCATCGGGTAGGTGAGGCCATAACAAGCAACCATCACAAAATCGTCCAATTAGCTTAACAACATCAACTATAGTTAAATAACAAGCCAATAAAAAGCACAACTTAAAAAGAAAGAAAAATAATGAAGGAACCCACAACAACGCCATCGCCACGTTCCCGCTCGTCCCTGTTTGTTTATTCGTCCAGTGTAACACCAGCTTACGAGTCACTCATCCATTCTTTCGACAAACGACCAACATGCAATCACCAGTGATGAAATTTGAGATTGCACCAACAGATGATGATGACGACACCATCGTCGTCGTCGTCCAGGCTAACACAGTTCACAGTTCCTTTTAAGAGTCGTTTAACCAACCTGAACCCGCCAACCGATCAACAAAGAGGCCATCACACAACACGGACGACTAGCTCGAGAGATGGGGCATAGATGTGAGCGGCTGGAAAGCACGACCGCTTACGTCCTCCAGTCAATTTAAAACAATAAACGAAGGTGGAACTTTTATCCAACTTAAATTAAGTCATTAAAAATTCGTATTTGACACATGCACAAATGGAATGGAAACACTGCCACCAACTGTCGATGACACCACCACAACCACCAACAACAACGAGACTCAGAAGAAGGTTTGCTCATTCATTCCCTGGGTGCATGGGAGTGAGTGCTTAATGGTGACTTGATTGGTTGGCCGATAGATGCATTTGTTGACTACTCTTGGAGTTGACAAAATTAATATGTCGTCTGATGTCAATGATGGGGGAGAAAGCAATTAAAATTGTCATTAAATTAGTTGGCTGTGAACTATTCCCAAGAGTATCCCAGTGAAACTTTTGGTATGACTCTAATAGAGTTATGGTACAACTCTAATAGAGTTTGATACTTTATAGAGGATCTTACCAAAACTACCAAAGATGGATGACAATTGAAGTTGCCAAGGTAAATATACTAGAGATTTTAAGGTTTGAAGCAAAGATAATCCCACTGATTGTGAGAAGCTCTCCCCAGTCCTGTAACGACCCACCTACAGACCCTATTCCTTCGGGGCCTATGCTACCTTTAATGCCAGCTGTGCTCAGGGTAAGGGGGGTGTTCTTGCCCGAAGGAATTGGCCTCAGTCTATTACAAAAATGTTAAAATTTTAGGTAGCTTTTATCATGGGAGGCATGACAGATATAAAATTACAGTTTTCTTCAGAAGTACTATATCGGCATATTTGGAAAGGAGTTGGTGTTCATATAGTCTCCAATCCATAGTCATTACCCACTCAACCATGCTGACTATTTATGCATTTGATCAGCCCATAATACCTTCTTATAACATCATACCTTCAATTTCATGGAATCTTTACGACAAATAACCTCTTATCCTAACATGTCAATACTAAATTTATTCAACATTTTCCAATTGACAAAAAGGTTTAGTGGCAAATTTGAATATTAGCTATTTTAAATAAAGATTATACGTAATGAACAAGAAACAAAAAATGTTAACAGACTATAAAATATCTTAAATTCTCTAATATTCAAAAATAATAATAAAACTGAAGATGAAAGAAAATTAAAGATTTTATAAAACAATAATAATGAATAACAACAACAACAACAAAAATCAGTTAATATTAATCTCATCTCAAATAATGTTGACCACGATGTCCAAAGTAAAATAAAAATGTTCGCACTTCATACGCAGTACAAAAAAAATAAAATCAAATTTCTATATAAATTAATATTATCAAGTAATACTCACTTAGTAAATTACTGCAACAATCGCTTGTTGTCCGCAACTTCGTATTGTTTAAGTATTCAATAAGGCTTAAATGTTTATATAAATACTACATATGTACTACATGTAAGTGCTTGCATTATTATGGTCGGGATCAAAATTAAGGCTTGAATTTCTTAATTCCAAGAATTAATATTTTCCATCCAAGAATTCATTATTTTGTTGTTGGTTACAGCAAGATTATCGTTTTAAAAATAATTCAGTCCGCAAGTTGGTTATTTTCTTCCATTCTACAATTAGCATCCAGGACATCCTCGTGACTCATCCATATTATAAAGAATCTAACGCTTTTCTGTTTTCCCACTATAATTTCAGGTTGAGTGGTAAATTCAACATACAGGATTAAATGAGGCAGCTGTGAGATTAATATCCCACAGCTTCAATATTCGGTGCGTCCGGCAGTGTTAGAAAGTCTGTTCATACATATTAAGAAAATTAATTTATACCAAAAAAAAAATGATTACACAGAATCTCCCTGTCGAACTCACCAGTATATGTAGCCTTTACAATGTTTCCTCTTCTCCTACATAGATAAATGTCTCCAATTATTGCAACTAATTTGTTTTTTTTTTTAAACCGAAGGAAAATATTTCAATATATTACACCGAGAAGCTAAAATTTCCGAATGGTAATGAAAATTTTATGAATGAAACTGTCTATGACTAACACAAAATTCTGAAGTCTTTTTCTTTACTACTTTACTATATTTATATTTTCCAAACGCCAATCGTTTACTCACTCACTTCTAATACAGAATCGGGCCCTACTGCACATTAAACACAGATTTGTGAACCATCACAGTCCCTTGGGAGGTAAAAGCAAACCATTTTTTTTGAGCAACGATAATCCATCCTAGAATATTGGATGCCTCAGATGGGAGCAAATTACGATTATCTTGTGGGGCGGCCCGTAAAGGAGCAATACCAGAGTATTAATGGAGCTATACAAACTTGATCTTAGATAACCCACTTTGAGGGCACATCTACATCGAATTGAACGATTTAAACGATTAAAACGGATGCGGGCAGGTCCCTTCTCACATCGTAAGGATAAAACACTTTCTCAATCATTGTTCAGCTTTCACGAGATTAAGACTACACTAAATCTTCGATGAGACAAACACCAGTTCTTAAGATCTCGGAGTAGGGGATACGGATTGGATTGAAGTTTATTCATAGAATGAACTCCATATTAAGAAAGATGAGGTACTCGTGGGACTATGAACACTACACAGCACCAATACCTCGATGTCGCGATTTTAACCTAACAAAGCTTAGGGAAGTGCTGTTTAGTGAACTTCGGGGAAAAAGGTGAGTACACGGCCTACAATCAAACCTAGTCGCATTTAGGATTTCTATTTGCAGCATGAAATAGTATGATAACAAATTATTCGTACCTAATCCGTCTTTGATATCTCTCCTTCGTGGTTGACTTCATCCAATTATAATGTTGTCCTTTTGGTTCAGAGCTCTTTAAGTTTCCTCTTCCTCTTGATAGATGTATTTTATCAGGAACTTGGTGCATGCAACCCAGTGTTAAATGTAGTTGCTTTTAGTTCGAACTACTTCGGTAAACATTTAAATTGCCTTACCTATTGCTAGTAGAAAGGGATACTGCTCCAAATAAAGATCTGGTCAAAGTCATAACTAGTCCTTTGCTAATGGAAATTCACCTATTATGTCGTATCGACATTAAGATTTCAAAAACAGCGAGATATTTTGAGGCTTTTGGTGATGAACTGCAACAAGATTGCATACATGTTTCTCCAATATCCAAGGAAATGAGAATACGATAATTCTTATTTTCTGAGAGATAACAAATCTGGCTGCAAGCAATGAAGTCTCGCTAATCTGTTATCATGGCATCACCACATATATAGAATGGCCCATCAATATGGTCTGTCACATTGGACAAACTGATCTAGAAAAAGCGGAAAATCGCTTAGCAGCTCGGCGACTCGCGAAGATAGAGGTAAGAACTACACAGTCTGACTTAAAAAACTTTTTTCCCCTTGACACCCCATGGAGTGAACAGTGTACGTTCTATTTTTGGACTCACTAACTGATGGTATCACCCAAAAAGAGCGAATTAATAAGAGAACGAAAGAAAAAAAGGAGATCAAAATAAAAAAGAGCGAAAGTTCCATAAATTTGCTAATATATTAAATACACAAAAAATTATACAAATTATCAAAAGTATAATAATTTTCTAATTAACAAACGATAAATTTAATTTTCGCATTTTAAATAAACCACAATATTAACTACTTGAATAAAACTGCAATACTCGAATTAAATTTTTAGATTAAAGCAGTGTTTAAATTGCTACCGCAATATCAGCCAAAACACCAAAATTTAACATAACATCATACATCAAATTTGTTTCCATCCCTCGCATTTGCTATTTCTGTTGTCATATTTTAATAGGAATAACAATACATAGTCCACTGCCCATGGTAAAATAAGTAAGGTAAACGCACTTGGAATTGCTACAACAAACACAGGCATTTTTTTTTTTTTTGGTGTCCATAATCTGTCAAATTTTCTTCATGTGTGTATCTGCTTGAAAAGTAAACAGAAAAGTACACAAACAAAATACATGTGAATTTGACATAAGAGAAACACCTAAGCAAGAAAAATGTTGAAATCTTACTTACATATTTTACCATGCCACTGCCATTAAACATCACACATGCAACAGCGAACGCACTCGTCTGGCTTTCTGTTTCGTCGAAAAACCTCTGCACCCTTTTATCATTATTTTTACTTTGTCCACCAGCTACTGCTGCGGATAAAAAAACGACGGCAGACAAAATCAAGATCGAGCTTTTGTCATTCCTGAAACTAAAAGCACACACAATATGATACGAAACAGCAAAAGAATGAAAAGAAAAGAAAATAGTAGCAACCAAAAATATCCAAAAATAGCCAGATAATATCCAAAAATAGCCAGAAAATTCGATGCGCCGGTTTCGTTCACTGTACATGGGCAATTGCTGTAAAAATTGTTATTGATGGATGGGGCTTTCTTCTTTTTTTTGTTCTTATTTTCTTCTTTTGGGAATCCCCTCTTTATATATTTCACTTCCTTCTCGGTACACAGTGTTGTTAGTATGCGTAACAGAAAATTGTTTGAAATAATTTATTATTTTGAGACAAAAACGCATGTCCGTCAAATTTACACCTGCAAAATTGTTTCACTGTAAAGAAAAATTCATTGTATGGAAATCCATCATAAGGAGATCAAAATACAGTAAAATTGTAACGAAAAAGCTGTGTGTTTGAAATCAAATCATAATAGGTAGAGCTTCATTGTATAGAAGTATACTATAGAGAAGTTTGACTGTACAATGTATTAGTTTTAGTATTTCCCTTTATACATACCTATTCGGAAAATTTTAATTTTCATGTATCTTTGCCAATGAATTATCTTAAATATATTTATGTTGAAATTGTTAACAAGAGCAGTGAAAACTGAACTATGTATTAACATATGAAAATAACAAAAACATAATTAAAATAATCCGTTTACATCCGTAACATCAACCCTTTACAAGTTACCATGTATAAGAATACTAAAAGAAGAAATCATCAACACAACGCTTTTCTACCCATCGCTCAAAATAGGAATTCATCAAAAATCATTCGATTGCTATTTCATGTGCTTTTTTATGTCCATTCTGTTGCTTTTTCATATCAGCTTGTGTGTGCTTTTGGTTTCGCCAGCGGCAAAATAGAACAATCATTGATGCCATGCAATTGCTTTTGCGTTGTGTCTTGTTGTTTTCTTTAGCAACAGGAGTAGCTGGTGGACAAAAAAATAGCAATGCATAATCGATCAACATGCTTCTGTATGAAACAAAGAGCCAGCTGGCTGCTTTTCCTCCTGCTTGTGTGATTTTTAGTAGCTGTGGCATAAGTTGAGATATAGCTATTTTATTAGTTTTAGCATTTTAAACACTGGATTAAAGCAATACCCCGTAAAAATCAATTAAGTCCCGGTTTTCGTAATCATTAACCAAGTCTTCTATTTTTTTTAGCTGTATCACGATAAATCTTTCGGCTTTTTGGTGGGTGTTGGCCTGCAATATATTGTTCAAGTATTAACATTATAATTGTTGTACAGTGCTCTTAAATATTCGAAATAAAATTAGCGAAATCCGACTTATGAAATTAAGAAAATCGCGTGAGTATTCGCTAATTTTATTCGCTCATTTTACCTTTCGCTCATTTTTTATTCGCTCTTATTTTTTCGCTGTTTTTGTTTTCGCACTTATTGGGTGGAACCATAACTGATACACCTTTTCCGAACGGATTTCAAGAAGATTTTCCTGTTACGCGAACGACATTACGAAGAGCGGCTATTGGAGGAAGGTTGTGTAAGAAACCTTGCCTAATGTCGCTAAAAATTATGTGAATAATTTGTGAAGATTTGCAAATCGAAACCACGATTGTATTCTATAAAGGATTGGTGTGGATCATCAAGGAACGGTGTGCTTTTTATTTTAAGGAATACTAATCTTGACCTACAGTTTTACACCGATTTTAAAGGGATATTTTTGGAGTATCCTTTTCAGGACTTGTTATACGCTAGTGCTGCCAACTTTAAGCGAGGTGACCGTCGCATACATTGAATTGATCTGTGGGCGAGACTAGAACTCGTGTTCATATGTACCAGAGGCAAGCATGCTATCCATTAAACGACCGACGTTGTGAATCGTTGTGGCAATGAATGTATTTAATTAATAGAATTCATCGCCAGTACGTAAACATTCATTACACCAATGACAAAATCGTCGGATAAATGGGAATAAATAATCTCAGTTCTGTTTGGGGGGAACAAGACAGATGTTTTGTAGCATTTTGAGGGAGGATAGGTGGATTTTGTCCCGCTTTTGATAGCAGAATAATGTGTACTCTACATATGTACTCATATAATGGTAGATGCAGTACGACAACAAATACAACAAGTCAAAAACAACAGGCATTTTGTTATTGCTCAGTGCCTGTATTGTGTCAACTCAGCTGATTGAAAAATGTTGAAAATGAATACAAAATTGGAAAAAAAATTTTGAAAGTGTTTAACTATGACAATTAAAACGTTTCTATGTGATTTTTACGGAGAAAACATTTCAAAAACGGCAATTGTAGGCGATCGATGCTTGTATACAAACAACAGTAAACAAACTTTGACATAAGAGAAAAACTTACTCCAGAAAAAGTTCAAGTCAGCTGGGCTAGTGCTTCTACCATTTGTTTGCACCATGCATATGTTCTAGCAAGAAAAACATTTAAAACATTTCGGGGCGCAACTGTCAAATAAACCTGATTTTGCGCTGATTGGCGCTTTTGCTCCAAATGGTTAAAATTGTGTAAACTACACGACCGAAGATGTACACCTTGTGTATAGGCCGCTTTATTAAGAGAGTTGTCGGAATTATAGTGTAGTGGACATAAACTTAGCATGTGGCTAAGTAAATTTCAAAACAGATACTTGTTGACCAATGTAATACGTGTTGTTAAGCGACACTTCCAATGCTACGGTTTTACAGAGTACATGTAGAGATACGACAAATGAAATTGATACCTCTGAAAGGATCACACTCGTATCTCTGTGGCTACACTCTAGTATCTCACAGTCCAATTATGCTGATACCGGAATGTGTATGGATGTGAGCGCACATGCATATGAAGATTTAAAGACCAAATTATCGACACATATTAATTATTAATAGCTCGATCATGGAATGGAGGACACCATAACAATATTTACACCAATGTCCATTTGTCCCGACGCCTAAGTTAGTTGTTACAACAGTACAAAGTCATTAAATGGTTTTTCTTTTGACCATTGGAATGGGCATATGGTCGGATGGACGGACATGCGGATGGATGGGACGTAGCCCCAGCAAGCGATCTGATATCCCGCTGTATAATTTAGCACTCTCATAAATTTGATAAAAAGCCTCCAAATACGACAACTCTATTTACTATTGAGAGACAAACGACGGCGATCATTTAAGATGGCCAAACAAAACGCTCGGCCAGAGAAAACAAAAGAGCCAAAATGTCATAAACTCCACACCGGGACAGTGCCGAGTAGATGGGAGGGGGAATGTCTCCAGCAGTGTTCTCCTATTATCTATTCACAATTTAGATAGGAATGCTATCGAGTTAAACGGTGTCGCTTGAGTGATCATCATCATTTAAGATTCACATGTTGTTCGGTCGTCTTCCACTACTTCTCCTGAGGCTGGTGGACGATACAGCAACAAACAACAATGCCAACAATAGAGTGTCAATTAGTTAATGTCTTTGATTTTTCAAACAACAACACTGACTGCAACCAACAAACAACAGTAACGAATTAATTTTCCCACTTTGTCTGTCGTTCTCGTCTGTCCGTCGCTCCGTAGACGCACCAGAAAAAGAAAACAATCAATACTGATGACTATAAACAGAATCGACAGATACAACACTTTATCTCGACCTGTGGTGCGATATTGTCTTGCTGTTGTTGCTGCTGATGTTGTTGTATATCTGTATCTGGTCCGTAATCGATAGTTGGCAACATGGGGAGCATTGTGGCTGTTGGCCATTGTTGGGCCAGTTACCAAAATTGATTTCGATTGTTGGGGGATTTATGATTTCTCTATTCTAATGAATTTATGGTGGGTTTATTAATGCTATTAAAACAATCAATTTATTGGATGATTAAGAAGGAATGATAGGGGGACACACTAACAACGAACGGACGACGGCTACGCTGGCTCTTTTGTCCCATAAATTTCTATTAAAAACTAATAAGACATTCAGAAATGGCTTAAGAGCATTTCAAAGCACATACATTTGATTGATTATATGAAGATTCTATGGTGTTTAAGAAGTTAATCAAGCTAAGCTCCACTTTGAACTTCTTGTACTTAATAACCTTGCTTATACCGTGGGCGTGGGAGCAGGTGTATTAAGCCTTTAGCCTCTATGCACAAACTAACGCGATATGAACTTGATTGTTTCACTCGCCTAATCTATCATGATTTTTGGATTTGTATTCCGATTTAGGTTACCTTGCGACTAATCTTTCCAGCCACTAATCTTTAGGTTTAACATTCAATGGAAAAGATGATGGAAAAGTTGTGTCTTTTGTTTGTAACAATTATCTGTGATTTTCGGCAATAACTACACGTTACACACAAAAACGGCCCCAACAATAACATTGCAGGAACTATGTATATGTTTGCAAGCAGTGTTGCTATGAATTGAGACCTGTTGCTTTTTTGATTCTTTGTTGTCTGTCACGTGTTTGTGTTCATCAGTTTTCAATAAACAAAGCCATATTTGGGTCACAACAACATATAACCTATTAATCATTGTGTCTCCAATATAAAATATTGTATAGCAAACACAAAGTGTTTTGGACATAAGTATACTATATTTGTGACAACCTACAAACACGTTATATCTGCATCCAAACAACAACAAAACGATAGATTTTTCAGCGTGTAACTACGTCGAAAATGACACTGCTCCCACAAATACTCAAAACGTTCATACGCTTTGGGGTCGAACCCAAGTACCGCATATTTATGTGTTATCGTAGCTGCTGAGATGAAGATGTCCAACAATGATTATATTAATAGGAATTTATTTATCAATTTTCAGTCTAACTATTTGAACCAGCGATGATTTCCCTGTGCAATCTATTTTTCTGGTACTAAAAGTACTGGGCACTCACATAATAGGTGGGCAATGGTCTCGTTCTCTTACCGACTCAAACTCCATAAAGGAAACTTCATCAGTATAAACTTACACACATTATGTTGAATCTGATGTATCCCATAAGTCACCCAATCAACAGCCTTGCTCATAAGTTGCTTCGGTTTAAATTCGCTGTGTTCCTGTAACAGAATGTATTAATCAGAACCTTTCCCTGACGTAATCCACAGTAATTTGTGATCTGTCCCATTTCCCTCATGGTATCTCGTATAAACATATTTCATTGTATCTATTTACTGTAGGAAGTGCCAGCGGGTTTCAATGTCACAGCTGATTGACTTGGACATTCGTGGGAAACAAAGTAAGAAATAGAAAACGCATAAGGTGGCTGTAGAAATTTAGGTTAGCGCTGTGTGGTTTTCACTAATTTGCAACCGGGCATCGCAGCATAAGTACAAAACGTATCAATTAACGTGTCAATTAAATCGATGAAAAACGGGATAACAAGTGAATAAAATCTAAATTTAATGCAGTGTTAGGGTGAAATTATTCATATAGATTCCAATTTAAGCGCACATTTGCTAAGTTTTTTTTCTCATTTTTCGTGAAACACCAACTAATCCAGTTTCCGGCCCAAGAAAGTCAGCATCAACCACTCCCTGTCTATCAAATGCGATACTATTGTGAGTCTGTTATTGGCTATGTTGGTATATTAAGGCAGTTAGATGTGGCTGTCACTAGTGACACACTCAATCCAATGAGGATCATTGTGATACAATGCACTATGGCCGAAATCGCGATTTTAGCGGCAAAAAATACTTCCCGACAAGCTAGATTCATTAAATTCATTAAATTGGAACTATCACCATACAACTTGGTGAATAATCTTTTATCAGTAAAGGAAAGGAAAATGGACATGCCACGCCCTTTTTTCATATAGCTCCCTTAAAGTTACCTTTTGAAAAAAAAAAATAAAAGTAAAAAATTGATTTAATTTTTATTCGGTTAATAACATGTTTTTAAATATCCGAAAGCAGCTATATTAATGTTTATGGGTCAATCTGAAAAAAGGAAAAAAATTATCATTGTTCATACATATATATTGCAATAGGCGGTGTCGGGCTTAAAATACCATAGTCAGTTCCTTCGTTATCTTCCGCTTCCAATTCTATCGAATAATTAGCCAACGACTCTACGCTATCGTCAAACTATTTTGCGTGCTAACCATTCTGTCTCATATTCCATAAACACTTTTGCGCTCCTGACATGCTTATGCCATTTTAGTGTAATATAATTATTTATGTTTCGAGCTTTAGCACAAAGTAACTTGTTCAATACATCATCAACTTTATGTGAAATCTTACTTTTTAAGTAATTGGCAACAGCTGTTATATCCTTGTTGATTTCCAACCAAAATTCAAACATTTCCCAGTTTTTGAACTTGAGTGTTTCTGAAAAAGGATTGAATTCTCATGAGTTTGCAGTTTTTTGCTAACAATTTTGAAGCTACATAACAACTAAGTTTCTCATGAAAAATTACATGTATGACTCTCTTTTAACAAATGTTAATAACGTAAGTTGTACTTCACAAAAAACATGTCGTTTTTAAACCAACGAAATAAGTTCTAAAAACAAATATATTTCAAAATATGTTTACAACGGCTAAAGATACATACCTTGAGTATTAGAATCCATATTCACTTAGTTTTTTAAAGTAAATATATGTGACTTGCTCCACGTAAAGGGACCTCTGCGCCGAAAAGAAGTTATTGAGAAAACCGCGTTTAAAAAAAGCTTTTCGTTTTTCCGTGTTTTGCGCATGGTTATGCATCTCATCCTTCAACCTGATCATCTGGCGATGTATGCATTTCGACATATAAGAGAGATTGTTTTTGATAAGAAAAAGTGCGATGATGTGGCTCCGAAGCCACAAAAACCGATGAAGAAAAAGGCAGCGAAATCCGAAGAATTTACATCAACCGAAAACAAGGCAGTCACCAAAAAAAATAAGAACTGAAAACAAAACTGAGACTCCTAAAAAATCGGTAGCAAAAGTGGAAAAACTCCCTAAGAAGACAGCTGCAGTTGAAAAGCTCAAGCTGATGTGAAAACCAGAAACGAAGACGGAGATAAACAATCTATAAAGAAACGTACTACAATGGTGAATAAATCGGAGATGAAAATAACAAAAAAAACTGGAAGAACTTCCTAAAAAAATCAGACAAAGGCAGCAAAATATAGAAGAACCACCAAAAAAGCGTGTTAGGAGTAAAAAAGAGTAAAATTTTGATATTTTTGTAATTTTGTACCTTTGATATTGAACTTTTTTTAAATTTCAAATATTATATATATTATCTGTTTATATCACATTTTTCAATTTTTTCATTAAATATGTTCATCTTTACAGGTGATTTGTAAAAAAAACTAAAAGACATAGAAACTTGCGGTTTGCGGCATTTGAAAGAGCGTATTTTCCTATAAGAATCATTCAAAAAGTAAAAAAAAAAATTTTACAAAAAATGACTACTTCACCACTGACAATACTTATTGTGATAAATGTTAATATTAACAGCTGTTTACACAGAAACAGGGTTGCCGACTGTCGTAATTTTTGTTCATATTTTCTGCCTAATATATTGTGAACTGAACACCATAAAAAATTTCTTTAAAACCTCAAGTTGAAAAGTCGCCAAATCTGAAAATTCGGCCATAGTGCAATGGGACGTCATATTCCGTCACCATCGGAGAACCTGTACTTTGAACTGCTAGAATATGATATCTCATCCCGATATTGCAAGATGTGGTTGAAGAAGATTCATACATTTGTCCCTGGAAAAGGTCTGCATGTGTTTGTGAAGGCGTCAATAGTGGCGTCATATTGAACTATTATGTTTAAAAATCTCACTTCACCTCAATTTATGATAATATGTATTCTTCGCTGGCTGATATCTATACACTTTATTGTTTTTTCACAACTTTGTTTATCACTTTCTGTTTAAAATATTAGTTTTTCTGTAAAGTCCTCGTGTAACCTTCCAATATACGTAGTTTCTCTTTAACAACAAAGCCTCTTGTGAAAAATCGAATACATACTCGTAACTTTGCAACAAGTGTTTTTGTAACAGAAACTAAATTATGATTACAGTAACTAATATTTGAACACGAATTCTAATATTGTACTTTTTATTACTTGTATCTTCCATTTCAGATGAATGAGGTTTTAGAAATACTTAAATTGGTTAATACAACTAAAGTTCGGTAGTAGCAACTTGTAGTTTGTAAAACCTATTTTTAATATATCAATAACATCGACAAATACTTCAGATGTTTGACAATTATGAATTCTAATCAAAAAATAGACTTTATCATGGAATTTCCAATGCCTGAATTGATTTCCAACTAATCTTTTCCCTGTGTGTAAGTTGAATCTAAACGAATCCATAATTAATAACACCTTCAGTTTTTCTGAGAAACGAAAGAGATTCTGCGTTATTGACATGCATGACTTATCGCCGAAGTACTTTAGCGTCTTTCAATTGGTTAGACGGTTACTTGCCCGTATTAGAAGTAGAATAGACTTCTCACTGTCTTTGGTGGACTTTGGTATCCACGAGCTAGATCCTGGACGTGAGAAGATGTCGTTCGTACCAATAACATCAGGTTTGTCACCTCTGGCCTCCCACCTTACCAATGGCATCTTTGTACAGCTCAATAGATCGCTTAGCTTCAAATGCAGTGAGCTTAATTCGGCCTTGGTACCAGCCTGCGTCGCAGCAGACGGGTGGCGACACAGGAGAAATTCCACAGACTTCATAGTACACGGCATTAAGGGCAGCTAAAACACCCAACCATTTATTCCGAAAAATGGGTCCATCAACATGCCCACTTTCGAAGACCGCCATAGTGACGCTCTCCTTCAGCACTTCAATAAACGCTTTTGGTTCGCGGTTTCCGTTTAGACGTAGTCGTTTAGACGTAGGCGCATCGTCAGTGAAGGGTTTTCCAGATTTCATCGAGGAGAAATCATTGGCCTATCGTGGTCGGTCAAATTCGTTGCCTTGTTAGTTGAAGTGTTATGCCGCTCTGTGAGTTCTACTTGATCGTTATTGCTTAGAACTCTGCCGCCTAGACGTCGACCATTTCTACCGGATCGACACTGCCTAGAACTCTGGCGGTTAAACATCGACCATTTCGCGTTCTGGTACTACTACTAGTCTGTTCGATTTTGGTGTCCTTTGTTGCATCGTTGTCCGTTAGAATGCAGTTGTCGTTATACTTTGTTGTGTTGTTGGTTTTATTGTTTTAATTATAATTAATTTTGGGTCGCGAAAGTGTACAGGACTTGAGGTCGACCGCAACATAGCCCCCGACAAGAACTTGCCGACAACATGGTGCTCACTGAGGCGCCCATGTATTATTGAGGCACCGCGAAAATACAGTCAGATACCTCCCGACTGAAACTATCCGTAGGAACGATACGCGTGGCATACCGGATTAGAGTTAGTTTTAATTAGATCCACTACTATGATATACAGCCGCCTCTAACATGGAGAACAGACGTTGACCAGAAAGTCGGCTACGGTGGACAGACTAGATTTAATTTAAGTGGCAGAATCTTTTTCGGACATTTATACTATTTTATTGTACGACATTCCACTCTGCCGCTCTTGGTCGACGACTCTGCCTATGTTGATGCTTGCACTTATTGAATTAATTCCATTTCATCTGGAAATAAAGTGTTGAAAGTTTTGCCAATAACTCGGAGATTTTGGTATTAGAGAAGCGACAGTGAAGTGCATAGACATTTTTTCCCAAGCTTCAGGTTGCATCTGCAGTGTTAACCGTAGAATGATCGGTTTCAACACAGTTGGTAAATAAACCTTTATGGGCCTAGCCTGGCTCATAATAAATATACGGGAAAAGTTGTGCCTTATCTTACAGTTCATTGTCAAACTGAATGGTCAAATCGTATGAGAAATGAATAATATCGCAAGCAAAACACACAGGAAAACATTTGCAAACAACTTCTTTGGAGATGGATATTTTACGAATACTTGCATAGTGCAAAATTCTCAATTCAGATTAGGTTTGATGAATTTTTCAAAAGCAGCATTCCAAACAACCACCGATGAAGATCTGTGGCTAGATATGAAATAGCTATCCGGGTTGCCAGGCATGATGAGGATGCATTTGCAAAACTGCATTTATTTTAAATCATATCTATTTATCTCTATTTATAGAAATATAGAATGGTCTTGAGCTTGAATAATAAAATAAAAAGTATCAAATTATTTGTAAATATGTGCGTACGTTCGTTTTTAAAACTTCGTAGATTTGGGTTTATTCTTCTGATTGCATCTATGTCTCGTTTAGTCCATTGATATCATAATGAAATAGTTGCGGACGTCTTGTACAGTGATTGATTGCGGCAATTACTATGATGGGTTGTTTGATGTAGGTATGATTCCTGATGTCAGTTTTTGACAAAAGCTTGATTTAAATTTTTTTTAATTTTTGAAGCCAACATTTCGTATAATGTTACAATAATGTAAGTATGTGTGGCCCAATGTTATTAAAAATGTTTAGCTAGACTCCATTTAATCCGCGTTATTCTGGCTCCATAGTTGAATGTCTTTCTGCGCTGATTTAATACATCAATGGCTGCGGGCAATAGCACATTTCACAACATAATGGCGTTGATCTTGCTCGCCACGATAAACACAAAAATAATTATATATATATAAATATACTTCATCCAATGAACCCACAGCGGCCCAGTAGTGTAACTTATCGCTCTTCTGACAAAATATAATTTTTAGATATTCGAAAATGCCCGTAATTCCCTTCGTTGCATTATAAACAATTGGGTCGAGAGAGCCGGGCACTTTCAGGGGGAAATTCGAACATAATTTTGTTAAAGAAGAAATACCAAATCGTTACCTTAATTTCGAAAGGAAGTAACTAACGATTAAATATTATCCAGGAGGAAGAAGAAGCTTATTAAATGTCATAATTTCATAAATTTTAAAAATGTTTTAATGCAGTTTGAATTCATAAGGGTAGACAAATTTTGCGTGCACATGACACTATATTATTTTAGTAACGATGTTGTTTATGTTTTTCTATGCGAATATGAAGAAACGGTATTTCAAAAAAAATTTTAGTTACGTCTTTTCTAAATTAAGGTAGCGAAATGCACGCTGGAAAAACCGGCCTCTGTAACATATTCTCTCAAACACATTCTGCAGGAACCACGTAACTGTTTGGAACACACTCCAAATATTCATATATTTGCAACTCCTAAACTCACTTATATTAAAATTCAAACATTAGCACGTTTACTTGCAAAGATGGATACTTTTACGTGGAGCCATATGCGTGTTTCATCCCTAACATCTATATTCTTACGTCGAAGCATTTGTGTGATTCCTCCCAAATTTCCCAAAACGATCGATTGACGAAACTAAAATGAAACAGATTAGTTAGCATAAGTAACAGTCAATTCATTTATACAAGCATTCAGGAATATTTATGACACACGGATTGAAAGAATAGTGCAAAAAGAGTTATTAACTTAGGCTGAGAAGAATCTCTTTTTGTGCTTCTTATTATTTTGCTCTCGACAGAGCATAGTGACGAAAAAAAACGAAGTAAACAGTGCACCAAACACAGCTGTATTTGTATCACAACCGAAGCTGTATTTGGATCACAAACACATATAGTATAACATATTAAGCATTGTGTCTCAATAGCAAACACATTGTGTTTGGACAAAAGTATACTATATTAGTGACAAGCTCCAAACACACGTTATATTTGCATCCAAATAAGTAAAACAGACCGATTTTTGCATCCAAATAAGTAAAACAGACCGGTTTGAATAGCTCAGTCGATGATCCTAGGGTTAATAGGTGATGTTCACGCACTTTTTTGCTTACCAGTTTTTGTGGTGAATGCCATTTTGTGGATGAAATTTATTTTTAAATTTTAATTTAAAATAAACAACACTTTTGGGGAAGTTTTCACCATTATGCATGTACACGCTAAAAAATTTGTCTTTTTTGTTGTTTGTATGCAAATATATTGTGTTTATAACTTGTCGCAAATATAGTGCCCAAACACATTGTGCTTGCTATTCAATATAACATGTTTGGGACTCAATGTTTAATGCAGTAAAGTGGTTTGAAAGATCTCATTAAAGCCAGCTCGTGGATAAACTGCGGAATCGTATAGGCTGATCTTTTGACGCGGGCTTAAAGCGTCATCGCTTAATTTGGTTATAAAAATTTAATTTTGTTCCAATTTATCAATTATTTACCTCAATTTATCTTAATTTTCTTTAAGCTTGCAATTGTTACATTCAAGTCAATTTCACACATGTTATCTGTGAAAACTTCGCCAAAACACGTTTTCTTCAATTAAGCCCATAGCGTTTTTTCGCGCTGTTTTCGAAGTTGTTTTTCGATAATTAATAATTTCGCTTAATTGACCATTATAATCCATTTAATCAACTCAATTAAACTTTCATATGCATTAATGTATAATTTTGACTAATTTGAAGTGAATTGATTATGGTACGTTTCATTATCTTTGAATTAGTACGGGCGATTGAGGGGTGTCTCTAAAGGTGAGTATGTGTGTAAAGGTGGCTGGAGGGGGGGGGGGGGGGGGACACAGGCCTTTTTGTTGCTTTTTTTTATCGATTTTTAATGAGCTGTGTGAAATTGGAACAAATTTGAGAGAGAGAGAGAGAGAGAGGTAAAGAAAAAGTTGTGAAAGCTGCCGCAGCAACGACGAACTATTTGATGTATCCAATCCATCTTCCATTGATGCATTCCATCGCTTTAGATTTCAACTTGGATGTGGATGGACGTAAAGGTTAAATGAAATAATTCAGTTGCTATGGCTGGTGGCTGGGAAAACAAAACGGTTCACAATTTGTTGTGGCTTTTGGCGTTTGGATCTTTTGTTTGTTGTATTTAATTTTATGTCAAAATCAAAACAGAATTTATTGATATGCAAATTCAGTATTTTATAGCCAATTAAGGCATTCATTATATTGTATTTAAACGTGGTTTAGTGAATTTATTTGGCTTGGCCCGTTGTGTGATTGGGGGGCTTCGCATTTGGTTTTGTGCTCGTACTGGATGTTGGCTCTGTGGCTTTTGACTTAATTGCCATTTATACGATCAGTGAACGGCTCAACTCGGCTTGGCTGGCAAAGACTCAATTCTCAACTCGATAGCCAACTGGAAGATGGCGAGCAAGGGGATAAAGAGTTTTGCGAAAAACTGAAATGATCTTGGAGCGGAGTGCGGTGCGGTGGAGCAACAACATCAATAAACTAAAAACAACCTAATAAAACATTAATTGAACAAGATTGTGACGATGTTCGAATGTGTACTATGCTATGCATGGATCAGAGCGCTCTCGACAAAAGCCCATATAAATTATTATAATTGAGATAATTAAAATGTTAAATCAAATAAAATTAAATGAGATGCTGCCAATAAAATGAAAGAGTTATGGAAGCGATGGTGTTTAATTAACTGAAACGATTGCGATTTTATGAGTCACATGCCAACTTTAGCGAAATATCTCGTCTACAGAGGTGTTGGAATTCATTAATTAGCCGGAGTTTAGAGAGTGAAACGCTGAAAATTGTACCAACAAAAAACCTTTACAGAGGTCGTTGTCTGAAGCTAAGATGATCGTCATTTTGAGGAATTTAAGGAAAACAACATCTTAATTAGTGGCCTCATTCCAAAAAGTTTTCTTCCCAGTCATGTGTCTTGGGTCGATATTATTAAACTAACAATCAATAAACTGTAAAGATTTATATGAAATAGTTTCTGAGGTGAATATCAATACAAAGATGGTTGCTAAGATTGATTTCCTATTCATAGGTTTCAATGCACATTTATATTTTATTTGACTGTCGGTGGTGCAACGGTAAGCGTGCCTGAATATCGTTAAGGGGAGTGCGGGTCCTAACCTCACCTCAATGTTATCGCGTAATAAGCCATTACAACTTTTTTCGTAGTACAACCGGTGTAAACCTCTAAGCCACGTTTAGTAGCTCAATGATTTCAAAGAAATCTTCTCCGTCTCTTTACCATTTACAATGATAACTTGCTGACCCGGTAAACGTTGTTTTGCTAGGAAATATTTCCTCTAAAATACTTATTACACGCTCCCAACCTCGCCAACAAGACCCAAAATATAACATTCGGCCATATAATATTTAGAATTAAGTTTCGCTTTAAAAAAATGCTGATAGAATTTTTTTTTAAAATTATGATATTATTCGAAAGGCCCGTCATTGGCATTTACGAATGAAACACAACATCGTTCAAATGTCTTCCACGACTTGCTTTGCAGAACCTTTTTTTGGACCTCGTGAACGACAGCGTCGATTTCGTGTTGTAAGGCCTCAATCGACTCGTAATTATTTGCTTAACACTTACCTTTCACGGCGCCATACAGATAATTGTGTAACGGCATCAAATCACAACTGCGAGGCTGCCAATGGACTTCACAGAGCGCAAAATGTCGATTGTAACGTTGGTTGTGTGACACGTGCACCGTCCTGTTGAACTCAGATGTCCATGCTATCCTCTTCAACATTTAAGAATAAAAAATAGATTATCATGGAACGCTAGCCATTGACGGTAACGGCGGCTGCTTGCTCATATTCGAAGAAATATGGGACTATTATGCCGCCATGCCAAAAACCGCACCAAACAGTCACTTGTTTTGCGCCAATTTTGTTTGTTGACGTAACCCCCGAGGTTAAAATGAGTCTCATCGAAAATATGATTTTTCGATAAAAATTCTCATCTTCAGCCAAGCAATCTTCAGCCCATTCAGTGAAGCGAAACCGAATCGAATGGTCACAATGCTTAAGTTCTTGGACTAATTGGACTTTGTAATCGGTCATACCGAGGTCATTATGCAAAATTCTGCGAAAAGTAAAGTAAAAGTAAATGGTTTGCCATGAAGGAATTGGGGAGAGCTTCTTACAACCACTAAACTGTGCGCTTTCTAGTTTTATACTCACTGATTGGGACCTACAGTTTTACACCAGTTCCGAGTGGTATTGTGATAAGCTTATTCATAGCTAAATACACGAGCAGGGATCGATCCCAGGATCTCATGTGCAAGAGGCACGAACACTAACCGTTGCACCACTGCGAAAAGACGTGCGAGAAATGTTCATTTCCAGCGATCGGCGGCGAGTTGATGTTGACGGTTGTGCGAGCTCACTTTCGGCTACAGCCGCAATATTTTCCATTGAACGCATTGGACGAGAACATGCACGATTTACCGGGGTTGTTCGAGACCGGATAAGTAACTAAGTCAGTAATCCTATACAATTTCCGCTATCGGCCCTTAAGGTGAACGCGGATCATATTGGGATTGTGTACCAAATGCTCAACAGGAGATATACCACAGCCGAATAGGGCACTTCGACCTCTACGAGGTATGTTAACAGAGGCACACCTCAAGGGGGGTCTTGTCTCCGCTTCTATGGAACATTGCACAGAGTTACATACTGGTCACTCTCGAAAATTCGGGTGCGAAAATTGTTAATTTTGCGGATCATGTAGAAATATACATACATAAGGGGCCGGTATCCCTGTCCCTAAGGAACATCCTCATACTGGAAAGGGATTTCTTACTCAAATGAGTTCCTGGCAAATAGGGATATGTGAATTTCTACAAGGATGGTTCGAAAATGAATGATCTGGTAGGTTACGGGGTTTTTTCTGGGAAACTGGGGTTGTCCCTTTGTCGTAGATTACCTAAATCATTGTAGTATTTTGGCTATTAGAAAAGTCATCAACTGGCTGAGGGATCCAGCAGTGTTTTGCAGTCAATGTCTTCTCGGACAGTCATGCGGTCTTCAAGTTCCTGGAATCGGTATTCCTGTATTCAACATCTGCCCTGGACGGCTGCTGATCTCTTTATGAGATGGCCCATTAGTACGATATTCACCTTATGTGAGTGCCAGGGACGTTCCGGGGAGCTGCTGAGCGAATGACCTGGTCAGACTAGGGGCTACCTTACAAACTCCACAGGAATTTAATTATGTTGGCATGCCCCTTGCTACGTGTTAGAAGAGCGCTCCTATATGATGCTGCTGGAGAGATGGCCGAGAAGCACAGATGGTGTACACTCACGACTAATCTGACCCATAGTTGATAGCCCTTGTTGCTTGTTTCAGTTTTGGCGGTACACTGTGTGTTTCTTGTGCATTTGCATTAGACAAAGTAATCCAAATTAAAATCCAGTGCAAATTAAAAAATCCCAACACTGTTTATATATAACTAGCATATCGGACAAGCGGTGTTATACCCTAAAATATTTGTATCATGTAAAAATTTCAGCTTTTTAAGAATAAAATCTCCGCCACCCCTTCAAAATATTTCTAAATCAAAATATGATACATGGTCCTGTTAAAGAAAACGGCGAGTACCGACGTCGTTGGAAACAAGAGCTATATCAGTTGTATTCTGACGTGAACATAGTTGGCTAGGGTATGTTATCAGAATGGACGAAGATTAGCCAGCGCGAAAGGTTTTCGATAACGTATCCGACGGAAGCAGGAAAGAGGACGGCCAAGACTCCGCTGGAAAGACCAGGCAGAAGAATCCCTCCGTGTCCTTGGTATTACCAACTGGCGAGAAAAGGCGAAGGCTAGAACCAGTTGGAGGAATATGTTGAAATTTGTTTGTTTAATTAATATGTGTACGACATCTGACCTCATCAGCTTGTAAAATAGTCAATGAAAGTAAAGTGAAGTAGTCAAGCCTTTTCTGCTCACAGCCGTATATCGAAATGGACGTAGGCCGATGATGTTTCTGGTATACACCCACAGAAACAATAATCGAATTAACCGTAAACGAATTTACAGGTTGTTTCAACCACATTATCCCAACTAGAGGTTGACACAACTGAGGTAGACGTCGTCACATCATCACTCGAGGTTGTCACAGCATCACTCGAGGTTGTCACAACTTCGCTCCATTTTGTCACAACCGCATTAGAGGTTGTTTCAACAGAATTTCTGTTGTGGGGACCAAATTCAGTCCTAACAACGTCAATTCGGTTGTACTCCAGATAACTGTCATCGATGAAATGTTAGATGGCCAGAGTTACTATCGAACTCACGTTATCATGTACACCGTACACACTAACCTATGCCGACATAGCCGATCATAGTACCGTTGAATTCTCAGTAACTTTTGGAACTCTTTACTCGAAGCGTTTTGTTGTACCCCGGACACTTTGTTATAATCGTAACCCATTTTAGTACCAGTTGTAATAATAGTTTGTCTCAGTCTGTTGTCTACTCTTAAAAATTCATTTAATGTTTCTTGCTCTTCTCTATACACAATTAGACAAACATTCAATTGTAATTGCTGTGATGCCATAAGCGTTACACTGTGTTTCACCTGCTTTCCCCATAATTTTCTCAATTACGTGACCGACCCACACACTTGACTCCTTCGATCACGTATGTATAACAGACATACGAATGTCTGAACTTAATTTGTGGAAATCGTAGCATTAACCCCGAAGAAATGTCAATCATTTGAAGTGTTTAAGTATTTCAATGAATTTTCCGTTCCCAGTTTCACTGCCAGTTACTTAATCTCTATGAATTATTAAGGAAGTTATACCTCAATTCCTTGTCACTGTCTCAAATATAACGGGCAGTGGCCCAAAATGCACGTGATCAGATTTTGTTGTGGGCTGCAGTGAAGGAATTATCTCGAATCGCCTGAAACTATTCAAAGGAAAATGTTGTCCCGAAAACAGTGCTAAGAAATGAAATCATAGAATTACAGATAGGGATCACTCCGGAAAATGGAATGGCTAAACAAAGGGGAATAAAATGCTAATGAAGTTGTCACCACCACCAGCACCACCGCTACTCATCCGCCTGGATTCATTCATTCGTTCATTCATGAGCAACATCCCAATGAGGATGCAGATCAGCATCCTTTTGTTAATTAAATAGATCCGGAGTTTAAGCAGACAAACGCTGGACACAAGAAATCAACGTGGTATGAATGTTGATGATGTTGATAAGCCACACACTGAAGAGATGGAGAGGGAGACACGTTTCAGGAGTGAGTTCCATATTGTTATTGGTGCTTCATTTAAAAACAATCAATGGACTGATAAGAATCTTCGTAAGAATGAATCCACGGAATGCAGTGAAAAGTGATCGGCCGTGTGATACACATTCAACTTGGGTGCTGGTGACAGTTGAAGGGGTCGCGCACAACCAATATATTTATATGCATACATACATACTTATACATACATATCTTGGCCATGGTGTGTATTTGGGTTTTTGGTCTGGTTCTGGTCTAAATGCCCAATTTCTTGGTATTTACATGTAATTTATGTGTAAGTATTTAGTACGTGTCCATGAGTGTCATACACGCATTAAACACAGATTTTCAATAAATGTTAACTATTCGTGTGGACATTCCGAGTACATGTGTCCATGTTAGGCTAAACTGGAAAATTTGTTCAAGAAAATCGAAACCAAGAACTTGCATTCAATATCCCCACCAACACTGTCCCAGCTCCCCTTTTGTGCCTGTCGTCCGTCCATCGATTGTCAGTGAGCTCTTGCAAATTTGTACGAATTTGTTGGTACAGGCAAGTATATGACAATGCGGTAGCTTGTAAATAAAATTATGTTACTTTTCAAGGGTGAAATTGAAAAGCGCAGTTTAGACGTGATTTATTGTCAAACTGTCAGTAAAACTTCGCGTAGTTTACAATTATACATACAATTTTCTCAATGGGTTGTAGTTTGGATTCAGTGGAAAACTGTCTCCATCAGGGAACCTAAAAATATTATATTTAATATTATCCCTTCAGGGGTGGAATGGGATGTTAGGCAGTTGAATCCAGGCCCCGTGACCACAAGTGTATCGTACGAGGGCGGATCAATAAGTCCGTGACTTTTTGAATGAAACACAGTTTTTTTGCAAAAAAAAAATATTTTTCAACATAATCTCCTTTTAGCTCAATACACTTAGTTTCTCCAATTTTTGTATCCCTTCCAAAAAATATGATTTTTCGGGGTCCATAGAATTTATCAATATTTTCATCTCTTTCCACCGAGTCATTTCTTTAGTTTTGGAAACAGGAAAGAATCACTGGGAGCTAAATTCGGTGAATATGGCGGATGAGGTACCAATTCGTAACCCAATTCATGGAATTTTGCCATTGAGACTACACACGTGTGTTCATGGTCATTTGAGAGCAAACGCGGCACCCATCTTGCAGACAGCTTTCTTAAACCCAACTGATCATTTAAAATCGAAACCACACTGCCATATGAAATGCCTATGGCATCAATAATCTCAAGAACTTTTACTCTTCGACAGGCCAACACCATATCGTGGATTTTTTCGACACTTTCGGGTGTATTGACCTCAATTGGTCGTCCAGAACCTTCAGCGTCATTTGTACTTATGCTACCACAACGAAAGTCAGTAAACCACTTTTTAAATGCACGAGGTTGTATGTATTGAACAGCTGTTAAACGCAAAGTAAATGACGGAACTTGCTCAATATTTGACAGTAGTCTATTAACAGGTGGTACTTGATGGGAGCGGTGTCGCATTTCATATAACTACGAGGGAACTTCGAAAAGTCACGGACTTATTGATCCGCCCTCGTATATTCACCGAGCTATGGAATATATATGTTGGCCGTCGGTGGTGCAATAGTTAGTGTAAGCGGCTGTTGTACGTGAGAACGTGGGTTTTATCCCTATTCTGACCACCTTACATTTCTTTCGACGACGGTCACCTCGCTTAGTGATGGCGACACTATCGAGTACTTAGCCATGAAAAAGCTTCTCAAGATACCGTCCGGAATCGGTGTAAAACTGTAGGTGCCAATCAGTGAGTGTAAAACTAGAAAGTGCACAGCTCACTGATTAATATAAGCTCTTCCCGTCCCCTCATGGGATGTTATGGGAAAATATTTATTTGTAATTTTTATGGAATTTCTACGTCCTCCTTTAAACAAAAAATTCTAATCCAAATCCTGCAGGCATCTTACAAGTGTTCACAAGAAGATTGTGCGAATTGTACTCACTTTAGCATCCATCGTGAATGCGATGGGATAACGATTCATCTTCAAATGGTCCTCAAAGTCTTGTAGAATTATTATCCCGACTATTAATCTTCTGGACATCTTTCAACTGTTTAATGGAAGTATACTACTTATCCGGTCTCGGACAACCCCGGGGGGTCAGGGACCTTACAAAACGAAGATAACATATTTCGCCAACCAGTTCGATCTTCTGCCTTATTTCTCTAGTTGGCAATACCAAGTGTACGCAGGGATTCGTCAACCTGATCCCTCCAGCGGAGTCTTAGTCTACCTATTTTTCGTCTGGAAGTATATACTAACTTATTTCAGATCGCGCATGTATCTTCCAAGGATAGACAGGAAGTATCACCATCAACCGATCGTCGGGAAAAATCTTTTACAGGTGAGTGATTTAAGTTAGATAACAAAGTAACATTTTAAATGGGGATTTTGGTTTGCTGTTGTTATGAATCGTAAAATAAACGATGCTATTACGCGTTAATATATGGCAGGATTAGTTTTGAACTCCGTGACAAGTTCATCATAAGATATCTGAATTGATGCCATCGAATATAATGTAAATATATCACATATTCTCTCATATAAACGTTGGAGGTTAGTGAATCAAAATGGTGTATGAAAAAAGATAGTGGTCTGTGCATAGGAAGCTGCTAAAGTCTTTGGCAAATTTGTCGATAACGTTACATACTTAAAATGGGCGTGGCGAGGTTCAGTTGGTAAATTTAGCAGCTGTAATATTGCCGATCACCCTAGGATGCAAATCAATTTCACCGCAATTTGCTTTAGGCCTGTTAGAAAGCTTGATTCTATGATGCTATGGATTACAAACTTGTCGGCTGTGCAGCCTATTTAGATTATGATACCATACGCTTGCTCCTCATTGGAAGGTTGCCAATATAAAAAAAGTGAAGCAATAATTCGGAAAACTACCAAACAATTGCAATATGCTTAATGTTCTCGGAGGTGATGAAGATCATCATTAACTACAATCTCTGAAATTCAACAGACTACTTACTAGTAGTCAGTATGGCTTCCGCAGAAACCGTTCTACAGCTGATCTGATGACTTTCCTCTCGAAGTAGATGGGTCGGTCCGTACATAGACTAGAGTCTGGCACGTCGCACTCATATCAATAGTATGAGTTTGGAGTGAGTAGTAACTTTTCTAGATTTATTGCGGGCATTCTCAGAGATCTATAAATGTTGCTATAGATGGTGTCTCGTCCGATGAATATTAAATGAATTCTGGGTACCACCAGGCTGTGCCCTCTTTCCTGCTGCTTTTATAATTTGCATCAACAACCTACATAGTCGGAGTGGCAACGTTGTCTGCTATTTCGCAGACGACAGCAATATACGTCACGATCATCGGCTTAGTCTCACCCAGAAGTAAGGCGTCTATGACTTTTTTCAAATTGTCTACCTCGCCATCAAAGTCTGGTAATAACCTCGAGGCTGTGTTAATGACTTGTATGGCTGATAATGGCAGATAGATTGTTGGTTCCCTATGATCATGTATTTCTCCTTCAGATTCGCTACCCGCTTCTGATTTGGTGGCCATTCCCCTACTGATTCTAATGCACCCGTGATCTACCTTGACTTGATCGCCAATAGTGTGCGAAACTGTGTGGTTTATATTATGTCTTGCTAGAACCCTTACTTACTGGTCCCTAATATCCCAAATTATCGATAAACTGTATCTCTATAACTGTATTCCTCCATAAATTTATCAATATGGGATTTTATCAGATGGAAGAACACAGGCGATGAATGATTCACTCAACCATGATATGAATTTGGCTACTGAGTAGATCAAGCGAATATGGTTTATCGCACGTGAGATCCAGTGTTGTATACTTCCGCAGATCGATTGGGTGATGTAGATATATGGTAGGTAGGCATAAAAATGCAGTGTGATATTCACTGGAGTTAACTCGAATTTATTATGTCAGAAGATACTTCCAAGTATTTGGGCTTTTCAAAGTAGGTTAATAGATACGTCTCACTTCGACCGAAGATGGAAGATAACTCTCATATTTGGGATGGAGCCGCTAAGCTTTTAGAACGTGTGCAAGAGAGAAAGAGAGAGATGATGTTAACAGGTGATGGCAGAGCAGTCAGCTCTATTATCTCTACAATTCATGACTTCATGCCTAAAGTTTAAGCGTTGAACCGCACAGTGGAGTTGTCCAGAGATGAACGTCGAACTACACATTACAGAGATAATGCATTTTTCAACAGAGCAGTCCGTAAATAGAATATGATCCCGCCAGTTTTATTTCCTATTACTTTTTCAGTCAAACTTCAACAGACACTATTCCATCATTCCTCCTACTCCAACTCCTATCCCTACTTCCTACATCCAGTAGAATTCACTGTATTTATAGACGGAACCCCAGGGCTGGGCTTGCTTTACGCCACCGTTGTATTTGCAATGCAAATACAAACTCAGAATAAGAAACATAAAACCCCCGTATGTGTTGATGACTCCCGCAAACATTATATGGACCACGATTTACGGATATGCACGTGGAATGTTAGAACACTATACAGATCCGGTACCACTGCTATCCAGGAGATGCGATACACAGGACATTGGCTGTACGAGGAGAGGAACTGTGACATACACTTTAGCGGCCATGGGAAAAGCTTGAATTTGGTTGCGGATTTGTAGTTGGCAAAACACTGCGACATCTTGTCTCGAGGTTCAACCCCGCGAGTGAACGTATAGCCACGACCCGCATGAATGCGAAATACTTTAACATAACATGCTTCTACGGAAGAAGAGACACCAAAGCCATATTCTATGAGCACCTAGTGGAGACACACGACCGCTTCCTTAGCCATGGCATTATTGTTCAAGGTGATTCTAATGGGAGAGAAAATGTTTTTGAACCAACCATCGTCAAATTTAGTCTACATTCCATCACTTCCGATAACGTAACGAGACTGTTAGATTTTGCCGCGTCGAAACACATGGTTCTCAGTACAGTACAACAAAAAAAGATATCCATAAGGCTATTTGGATATCCTCTGATCAGCAGCCGAAGAACCAGATGGACCACTTGGTAATTAATGGAAGGCAGTGTAATGGACGTACGTGTGATTAAAGGAGCTTATATCGATTAGGGTCACTGCCTGGTTGCAGCAAAGGATCGCACAGCGAAAGTCGTTTGATAACAGACATATAAAAAGCTGGACATCGGAAAGATGCAATTAACAGAGATAACCACGCCCTAAGCAGAGAAGCTCACTCCGATACTAGGGTAGTACGCACCCTCGCCTCATGGTCCTTATGCGCAGTGGAAACCCCCCGCAGCGTCCATACTTGGTTATAAAAAATCGATTAAACATAAACCATGGTACGATGAAGAGTGTCGCATGACAAATGATGAACAGAACGCTGCACGTATGGCAACACTTCAGTCAGTTGCAACGCGAGCCGCCTCAAAGTAGTATAAGGAGAAGAGGAGAGAGAAACCCCATTTGCAGCAGTTGTGGAAAAGGCACGAAAATTAACAAATTGAATCTTACACAAGGAAGTACGAGGCCTGTAAATTCTACCGAAAGTGAAAAGTCAATCCAACGGCCATTGATCAGGGCCCCCTTTTGTTGAGATTTGGACGATCAGGCACGTACGCAGGGTGGGGCCCGATATTATTCCCTCACGAGGTGATTTTTGAATGTCGTGCTATTTTGCAACCTAAATATCAAGTTGGGCCCTCCGAAATAAAATCCTGCGTACGGTACTGTGAACGGTAATCTAATCGCAGATGTGAAGAGTATGTTGGGAATATGCAAAGGTATCTTCTTTGCTTTACTTCTCCCAGGAAACTTCAATATAGAGGGTGTTGAGCATATACAGGACGATGGCGTCGACTACTAGCCAAAGCGAAGTTAGAACTGCAATTTCCCGGCTTAACAAAAAAGCTGCCGGTGCTAATAGACTACCGGCTGAGCAGTGAAACGCTAGCGGAAAGGCGAATGCATCAGCTCATATGCAGAATCGGGTTGAACGAAATCATGTCCGACGATTTGAATCTTAGCATACTGTGTCCTGTCTTCAAAAAAGGCAACCCGAGTGTATGTACGAACTATCGTTGAATAGTATATGTACGACTATTGCATACTTGGTCCTCTCGAGAGTAATGTGGGAAGAGTAAAGCTGTTTGTGGCAGACCTCATCGGACATTATCAATGTGGCTTCAGGCCTGGAAAGTCAACTATCGACCAGATATTCCCATTACGTACGATGCGAGGCCTCAGGCAGGACGACACCTTATCATGCGACCTCTTCCACATATCAATTGAGGTCATCGTGCGAACAGCTACAGGCAACTCGAATAAAACTATCAGCAGCAAAATAAACATGCTGGTCGCGTATGCTGATAATTTAGACATCATTTGGCCAAACTTGCGAGAAGTTACTGCAGTATTTTGAGAATTGAGAATGAATCAGCAAAAGTGGGTAAACGAGGACTAGTCAAAAGTAATGGATTGGTTGAAAGAGTGAACATTGATAACCGTTATAATTTCGAGGTAGTGAACGGATTCATTTACCTTGGATCTGCCGTGAACAGAAGTAATAACGTCAGCCTTGAAATCAAACGAAGAATTGTGCTTGCAAACAGGTGTTATTTCGACTGGGCAACCATATCAGACTCTCACACATCCTGTCTTGATTTTTGGTGCGGAATGTTAGGTCATATCGCACGCTGATGAAACATCACTTGGGATGTTCGAGAGAAAAATCTTTCGAAAAATATATGGTCCTATAATTGAAAACGGCGAGTATCGACGACGGATGAACCACGAGCTGCATAATCTGTATCCAGTAGAATGGATTAGAAGGAACCAGTGCGAATGGTATTCGGAGACGTACTCGATGGACGTCGAAAAATAGGACGACAAAGACCAGGTGGAATATTGCCAGCGACAGCTTGGTGTTACCAACTGGAGAAGAAAAGCCGAATATCAAGCCAGTTGGAGACACATGTTGTCCTTATTTTGTAAGGTCGTTGACCCCTCTGGTTGTGTGAGGCCACCTAAATAAGTATGTAAGTAATCCTCACAGTATGAGTGAAAAAAAGTGAAATAAAAAAGATGGAGCAATTAGGTCCCTTTATTGACATTTCTATCCCAACAAAATTTTTGAAACGGGGTAATTTAATATATAGTTCCCTAATAACTACTTAGAATAAATTGTGCCGATGTATTCGGAAGACCATATTCCCAAATAATTTCTCGAAAATATTAGAAATCTGAATGAATTAAACTTAGTACGGACCGTAACATTTTCATAAACATATTTCCAACGAATTGACATTCTCTAGAAGTGGTTACGGAGAATGCATTAGTGATGGCCCCTAGGAATATAATTTTGCAGGCGAATATAATGTGAACTAAAACACTGTCTGTCGGTGGTGCAATGGTTAGTGTGTGGTTTTCTTGTACATAACAACCTGGATTTTATCTCTCCTGTATACACATAACACGACGGTCGGCTCGATTTGTGACGCGACACAATATCGAAAAATTAGCTGTGAAAAGGCTTCGCAAAAAATCGTTCAGAATCGGAGTAAACCCGTGAGTGGCAATCAGTGTGTGTAAATTTAGAAAGCGCATAGCTCCATGATTGGGAGAAACTCTCCCCTGTCCCTTCATAAATGGTAATGGAGAAATAGTTATTTATTTAATAATATATATTCTGATGAAGAGTCAGTAGATATTATTTACATTTTACTGGGATGATATTGTCAATCGTTTATCTTTTTTTATCGTGTTTGTGAAATGATCCTTTATTGCCGTAGTGCTGCAGTCTTACCTGTACTTGTAACGAGTATGGCCTATGGACATATGCTACATGGGTCTGTGCGTATGTTTGTCTGGCTGTTTGTTTGTTTGCCTGTTTGGTTATTTGTTGTGCTTAGTGCGAGTGTTCGATATATTGTGTCGAGTCCTGCCTGTTTTATATGATTTTTAGTTTGTTTTAGTCGTTGTCAACATTTAAAGCATTTTGTAGTTCTTATTTCTTATTAAAGCGCATATCAATTTCCAATTTTGTGTGCCTTTTCGTGGCACAAGATCTGGCACCAGGAACAAGATCTCTTTTGGCCACAGGACAGGACAGGGCAGTCGAATAAAAACGGCATTGTTGCTATTGCTGTTGTTGGCTGCAGTGTTTGATGATGTTTGTCGGCATTGTGCGGCCGATGTCACTCTTCATGTTTTCTGTTTGTTTTTCGAGCGGCTCCGGCTTATATTGGACCCCAAGAGTAGTATAATACCCATTCAGCCCCGACCCAAACATGTTGTCGTTGTTTCTGATTACATTCAATTTCAACGCGCAGTCAAACGATCGATGTTTTTGTTCAGTTTCATTGAAAATGCGACGTCGCTGTAGTTGTGTCGCAGGACCCCAGTCGAATGAATAGTTTTTGTTGGCGATTTGTGAGTTGACCACGTAAAAAATGTTGCTGCAAGTCCATTTTGTATGCATTTACATTAACATTATTATGAGTTTATGGTGCTGTTATTGCTGTTGTTTTTGTCACCGCTGACGGAGCCAACACCGCGCGCTTATCCGCGGATGGATGGCAGGAGTCGGCCTCCAGTTGAACCTGAACCTGGTCCTGTGCGTGTGTGTGGCAAACACTCGCCAGCCAACAAAACACAATGGACACTACGCGCGCATCTAAACAATTTGCCTCTGTCCCCACTGACGCGAATAGTAGTAGGTGCAAGGTGGGGGAAGGGTTGCTCTGGGAGCCCAGTTCCGCTGTGATCGCAACAATTATAATTGCGTGAAGTAACGATGATCGGGCAGATTCACTTACGGATCTGTTTGGGGCCATCATCGTCATCAAAGCAACAAAAGCGAAGAAGTGGAAGCAAACAATCCAATGGTAACGAAAAAACGGCAGCTCCGTGTGTGAGCTCGGTGGCGGCGGCAATGGCAACAGCAACGGCGGCTGTTGCGAAGTTACAGATTTTGTGCAGATTTCGCTGATAACTTTGAAGTTTTCAATGTGCTGAATGTTAGTGCCAGATTTGTCGCTTTTTCTCTCGATGGCCGGTGTTGAGGCAGCATCATACAAATAATGCAACAGCAACAGTATTTCGTGTAGTTGGATTTCGCATTAAATTTTGACGACAAATAAAGCAACCTAAAAGGCATTTTGTTGGAATTATTGTTAACAAGAAATATAACACAAGAACAAACGCTCGTTGCTCCACTGAGGAACTTGATAACCTAAAGGGGACCGGTGGACGGACCGGCGAACCGTGGACGCCCAAGAAAACAATGAAATTACAAAGTGAAAATATTTACGAGCCCATCAAGTGCTAAGTATCGCATTACAACAACTCTGATGCTGTTCGATGAGTTGTCATGTCATGTCGTACGTCTTCTTCTTTTGTTGTTGTTGTTGGAAAGTTTTGTATTCATTTCGGCGGACGGCCGAACCGACCGACCATTGGGCTTGGCCGCAATGGCCCCGGTGTGTGGTTGTACATATGTATTTGTATTAGCCGACTACAAAACAAAACAACCATCATCTGATTATGGTCATCTCTGTAAACGCTTGGATGCCTGATGCTCAGCCTCAAGTCGTAGGGTGGGGAACTGGGGGACTCTTTAAAATAGTATTAATATTATGGCGTTTTCTTCTTCTTTTCCATTGTTTTTGTCGTTGTTGTGGGGACAAATCTGCAAGACACTATTAAATAGAAATGGAGAAATATTTAGATCAGTTAACACGAACAAAACATGACATCTTACATGACACCAACACAAATAAAACATTTATTCAACACAGATTCTCAGCATTACCCCACATCCTATTAGTTTTTGCCTTTGTTGCTGTCACCACAAGAGGACGTCAGACGACCAGGACGATGTCTCTTGGAACTCTGTGCCATTTTGAAGTGCTAACACAAACTATTTAGACCGAGTAACTAAAATGCATTAAAACTCTTGGTGTGATATACTGAGGCGAAGCTAGGGGGGCATTTGATGTATTCGTAATTTAAAGAGTTGGTTATAAGTTGTTTTTCTTTGAACGATTAAAAAAGTGTCCAATTATCCTGTTGTACTCGCATCAGCTCTTTAACTCAAATGACAAGATGTAGTAAATACTAAATGTTACATTTATTTTGTGTGAGATTTGCTGAAGATAATTTGAATAGCAACATGTGGTGCGACATAGAAAATTATTGCAAAATGCTTCCTTATGTCCATATGACCGACCTACTTCCTTTGTATCTATTTTTTATTTACAAACCATTCTAATGTATTCTTTTAAGAAGGATCAGACGTTTATCTTTAGTATTTCACTTCAGTGAGTCGAACCATGCTCTGGCAGGGCTTCATCTACCTTATACCTCCATTAAAGTTATGGCCCTATTATACGACTTTCTTCGTTTAGCAGAGTGTTCGAGTTTTTAGCAGATCTACCTAACGAACGCATGCACCTCTTCACAATATCCTCATACTCCTGGGCTGGTTTAATACTTTTACGGCAACTGCGCCGTGTGCTTTCCAAGAATTCCTTCAGTGTCCTTTATCCATTCTACTGATATCCTGGACAACGGATTTGCTCTATTTTGATTCATTATCACGCAACGTACAACGTACTTCATCTACGTACTCTAGATTTGTCGGAGCATTTTCCTCTCGAATATTACGTGTCGAAATGCGAGATGCCATTAAAAGTAAGACTCTAAAATATAGAAATACTTGAAAAGGAACCGAGTTAATGGCATCTTAGGCCAGCGGACTAGTGGGCCGACTATAGCCAGGCCGGCTTTTGCGTCCGGCATTGTTTTGCCTTACACTAACCGACTTTTCGGCCGACGTTTTGACCGACTTCGGCTTATTGTCGGCAGATTATATGCCAGGTAAACAGTGGTCAGCAACTGTAATTTAAATTTTATTGAAAAGAAGAAAGAAACAAAACCACGTCGTTTATGGTCTAAAGATTGGTTTCTTAAAAGATAATCGTTAAATTCCAACACCGCTTGGTTTGTTGAGATCTTTTGACAGTTCACTTTAAACTAAAAGAAGACGTCCAGACCTCCACTTACACTGAGTGTCGGCGCGAAAGAAAATCACACTTGTTTGAATTTTTGCCGGACTAGTTGGCCGGCTGCCCGACCACACCTCACACTGGAAGATCAGCCGGCTCGAGAATCCTCCCAGGATACCGGTAAGAGGATTTGAGTAGTGCAGCGGTACCATGATTTACAGTCCTTGATTTTCGTCCAAAGGGAATTTAGGCGGGAGTTTGGCAGCACTCTCCCGAGTAGCTAGACCATTACTAGGGTAAACATGTTTGCCCAGTCTGGAAGCACCACACGAAGCCCGTACCACTGATATCCCTATATTCGGGTTCAATACACAAGCGCGGCTGTACCATCGTCAATTCAGCAAGTGCAACCGTTTCGACTCGCAACTTATCGGCGCAAATTAGAGTTACCAGACGGTGATTACAACGATTAATTCATAATGACTTAAACTTGTTTCCGTACAAGTCCAAATTCCAAGCAAGTTAATCCCTCTCGATTTGCATATTCGCCTAGAATTTTGGCAAAAAATTATTAAAATGGCCGAGGAAGACAAAAAAAAAACAGTTTCCCATTACATCACATGAAGGGATTGGGGAGAGCTTCCCACAAGCAATGGTTAGTGTACGCGGCTCTTGTGCATGAGAACGTGGGTTCGATCCCTGCTCTGACCACCTTACATTTCCGTCGACGACGCCCACCTCGCTTAGTGATGGCGACACTATCAAGTAACTAGCCATGAAAAAGCTTTTTAAAATACCATTCGGAACCGGTGTAAAACTGTAGGTCCCAATCAGTGAGTGAAAAATTAGAAAGCGCAGAGCTCACTGGGTGTGAAAAGCTCTCCCCAATCCTTTCATAAGATGTAATGGGAAGCGGTTTTTATTTATAAAAATTTTTCATAAAACATTCGTCTAGATATTTTTCGAGCATTTGCATACTTAAGAATTCTCATTGTATTCAAATTCTTCCAAATATATTATGATGCATTTTTTAATAACCTCATTAAGAACAATCTCTTCTGAGGATCAGTGGTCAGATCTAGATAAACACCTATACGGCTTGCCAGGATTCAAAAAATCTATGAAAATTTAGCTTAGACGATGTGAAAAACTTTTTTTCATAGAATCTATGAAAAGGTTTCATAGATATTAGGAAACAATTGCATGGATGTTATGAACAAATTTCATAAAATGTAGGAAAAAGTTTCACATATTTCACTGGTTGAAATTCGTTGAAAGAAAGAATAAAATTTGTCACTGATTTAATAGTTTATGATAAATTATAGTTTATGATAAATAATGAATTTATGATAAAGATCCTTCAGTGTTTCCACTCGTCAACCAGGAATGTAGTTTTCAAAATGTGTCCCCACTGAAAAGAAATGTTTACTGTTTGTTCCAAAATTAGATTTTAAAGTTATAAAGCTCTCGCCAAAACCGATGCGTATGTCGTGTCGTTGCCGCATTTGTAATTAATGAGGTGTCAGCAAAAGTAGTAAAGTAAAAATGGTTTAATGAGGACAAGACAAAATTAATGGTTTCAACGAGCAGGGCCTCCAAATCGTGAACGTTGAAAACCGTTATAATTTCGAGGTAATGGACGAATTTGTATACCTCGGATCTGCCGTAAACAAATACAACAACGTCAGTCTTGAGATCAAGCGGAGAATTGAGCTTGCGAATGATGTTATTTTGGGCTAAGCAAGCACTTTAAAGATAAAGGCCTCTCCAGCTATACTAGGGTCTTATTGCAAGCAGATTAAACATCTGTGTGAGTCTTCGAGAGAAAAATATTCCGGAAGATTTATGGCCATATAGTGCACAACGGCGAGTATTGGCGACGCATGAACCATGAGCTGTATGAGCTTTATCCCGACATTGACATAGTTAAGCGGATCAAAATAACGCGATTGCGCTGGCTAGACCATGCCAGTAGAATGGTTGAAGACGAACCAGCACGAAGGGTTTTCGAAACCAAAGTCGAAGGAAGGCGGAAAATAGGAAGACCAAGACTTCGCTGGAGGGATAAAGTTGACGAATCCCTGGGTACACTTGGTATTACCAACTGGAGAGATAAAGCAAAAGATCGAACTGGTTGGCGAAATTTGTTATCTTCGTTTTGTAAGGTCCCTGACCCCCGGGGTTGTTCGAGACCGGATAAGTAAGTATAAGTAATTAATGAGGACGTCATATCTACTGATGGATGCGCCTCGCGAGTTTGGAGCCAAAGTGAACAAGTGGAAGCTCCCTAATTTTCAAAATAGCTCGCACGACGAGAGTCGACATGTTCCAACTTTGGATCCCGGCTCGCCAGATTTACACTCAAATGCTTTCATATCCGACAATTTCTAAAAATCTAAAGGAATGGCGTTTTTGCTAAAAATTATTTTGTCTAATTTTTACCATAGAGTAATGACGTATAGAGTAGTGAACTCTCTCAGTAAATTGATGGCAGTTGGTGTGTAGCCAGATGGGCGGTTGGATGTTAGAAAGTATTGCTTTAAAATTTTTGTGCGTTAAAATTTTTGTGTAAATACACCACAAATATATCATGATACAAACAAATGGTAGAAGTACTAGCCCAGCTGATTTGAACTTATTTCTGGAGGGAGTATGATGTCAAAGTTTGTTTATATTTGGTTGACTGCAACCTCCGTTTGCCGACAACTCCTGTTTTTGTAATGTTTTCTCTGTAAAAATCACATACAATTGTTTTATGTTAATTGTTAAATTAAGCACTTTCAAAACATCAAATAAAACACAACCATTTTCTAAATGCCACTTTTTCAAATTTTGTCAACATTTTCATTAGTTTTCTATCAGCTGACTTGACACAATACAGACACTGAGCAAAAACAAACTGCCTGTTGCTTTTGGCTTATTGTATTTGTTGTTGTACTGCAGCTACCATTATATTTGTACCATGCAAATATAAATTAACAATTAAGTATAACAAAAAGTTCCCAAATACGATTCAATTTTACAGTTTTTCATCAAAAAAAAATGGTTTCCCGTTACATCCTATGAAGGGATTAGGAAGAGCTTCTCACAACCAGTAAGCTGTGCGCGTTCTAGTTTTCACTTATTGGGACGTACAGTTTTACACCGGTTCCAAACGGTATGTTGAGAAGCTTTTTCATGCCTAAATACTCGATAGTGTCGCCGTCACTAAGCGAAGTGACGGCCGTCGAAAGAAATTTAATCGTTCCCATGCGCAAGAGCCACGCACACTACCATTACACCAACGACGGCCACTAACTTCATTTTCATTGAAACGGCATGAAAAATGCAAGTCAAAATTTTTTTGTAATTCCACCTGGTGTAAGTCAATTTATGCCAAATAACTCTCTATCTCACCGACCTCACCACGAGTAGTGTGAAAGGAAATGTTAAAAATAAGAATGGCAGCTCTATATGACATTACTCTATGATTTTTACATTTGTTTCAATTCAATTTTTTAGTACTTTTTTCTGTTTCTACATTATGAACCGAGTCAAAACCGCGGGCCGGCTTTGATATTTGCGAGCCAGTTCTTGAGTCGTGTGCCAGTTTTTGGACCAGGAACGACTCGTTCGCGAGCTAATACGAAACGTAGTTTTGCGTGTTGAAAAGGTAAGCAAATTGACCTAAAGAATGTATGAGATTCGACAATTTAATTTTTTGCTCCACTATCAGAATCCTTTTGATTTTTCCGTGTGCGTACAATACTTCAACGACAATATCATATACCTAACAAATAGTCCAAAAACATGGATGAGTGTTATCGAAGGAACGAACTCTCCGATTTCCCTTCATATCTTTATAAATATAAATATGTAAATATGGTAACATGAATGTAGTGTGTATATAAAGAACCCTTTAGAGTTTTGAATAAATTACGAGAACTCATTCAATTTCCCATTAATAATTTTAAATGACATTTCTCCACTTGCGTTGAATGTTTAATCAAAAATGTATTCTCACACTGCTCACTTAAATATTCACAAGAAGTGAAATGCTGATCATCGCGATCACAAGTTACCAAGCTAGCTGGATAGCTAGACTGACTTATGAGGGGGGCATTTGCTGTTAATCGGTTTAAGCCCACTAAATGCTAAACGCTCGTTGTGTACATTGGCTGTGCTTTATTTATTGTGTCAAATTATTAAAATTATTGAAGCCAACGAGAGGGAGATGTGATCGTGCGATAACGCGCCGTGTGGGAAGCGTCTCTCGCGCAAACAACCCAAAAATAACAAGAAGAAGAAGAAGAAAGACCAAAAACTCCACTAAACCACACCAACAATAAGGCCAAAAAACACTGACTCATTATAAAGGAATCATAAATCAAGTGGATTAGCGACGTTATCACGCTAATAACATCAGATTTAAGCGTTTACCAATATGCAAAAGTCAAATGGAAACAACAACACCAGTTTTTCTGAAAACATAATAAATAAAGTGAGAAGCATTCACGCTCCGTCCCAGAGAACTTGAATGTCAGGAACCTCAGCCGTGTGGAAAACAGGTAAAAAAAGAGCTTAATGACCAGCAAAGCAGAACATGGACACTGTAAAAACGAGCTAAGCTTACGAGGTGACAGGCAAATAGATCGCAAAATCCCCAGAGAGGTAGAGAGAGAGAGCTAGTGTTGTTAAGGTGAGGAAAGAGAGAGAAAGATAGATATTTATATAGGCGAACAACAAATGATCGTTGACGCTTTCATAGACAAATATTTGACGTTAATTGTAATCGCTATTAATTTAACAACGAATTAGCATGATGTGTCGCCAGCAACAATAACAACAACGGCTGGAAGTCGCCCGGCCTGCCTTTGAGTTCTAAGACATCAACTACTCTACGGTACCGCATTATTGTGCCAACGTTAGTGTGATTGTTCGCTCAAGGGGACAACAATTGAGTCGTTTTAAGTTTATTATGGAAATAAGAAAAGTTTGTTGCTTGGAATCTGATTGTCATCTGAGTCATAAGACACAATTCACTTTCACTTTACGTCTGCAAATAATTATTTGATATTGTATAGCAGAAATTTGCATTAGGGTGACCTTAGAAAAACACTTTCAAGTGGATAGAATTATAGCGAAGTACCGAAAGGGCCCTTCAATAATGGTGGTTCAAATGGACCGGACCCATGGAATTCACTGGATTGAATAAAAGGTAAGTGTGGCCACTCAAATTAAAAGTATTTACGTTACAAATTACATTTTCAATAAAAATTAAAGCGATAGAATTTGTTGCATGTTTCATAACTACCCAGTTGGAAACTTTGTCTTGAAGACATTGTCAGTAGAATTTCCTTTGTACTATGTTTGACAGTTTGACAGTGCTGGCAGTTTATATAGGACATGTTCGTGACATGTCACTAGTGTTGCCTTAGGTGACATAAATTGTGAGCAGGCGGACAATGTATGTAAAACAGTTCTATTGATTTGGCAACATTAGGTCATAACTGACTCTTTCTAATGATAATGCTGAATATAGATAGAAGAAGTCTTTATCTTTTGTCAACAGCGAGTTATGCGTATAGAATTTCAAGTTATTCAGAAAATTGTATGTATATTTGTATTGTATGTCATAAGTTTTCTGAATAAATTTAAAAAATATATGAAACTGAATACAAGAACCCAGCCAGCCAAAGGAGTCCGCAAGGTGCTCCGTTAGAACTCTCCATATGGTGCCCTAACGCTCCTATAGAGGCTCCGAAATGAGTCCCAAAGGAGCATGGCCGCCGTAGAAAACAGCACGCTCAAAATATATGAAAATAGTCCTTAAATGAGTGTTTTCGCAGTCCATACACGCTCATTTAGATAACCCACAAGGACTGCGGACTCCTATAAGTGAGTATTTTTGGAGTCAGATAACTCGTAAAGACTCCGCACGGACTCCTCTTTTCGCCTCTAATTTTAAAGAAAGGTATCCTAAAATTATTCGAAAATAACTCTAAAAAAGGTCCTAGGTTTATAAATTATTAAAGACATAAGTTATCAATGCAATCATACATATTTTCTGCATGGCAATCTGTTTTTCTTTAAAATAAATTTTTTAGAAACTGAAGTACATACATATGTTTTTAGTTTTACAGAATTTTTTAATGTTTCTTCCGATAATTTTGTAGCAGTTTCTCATGATTTAATACTCCTAAAACAATCCCAAGCGGAGCTCTTTCGGACACCCATTACAAGTGCACACCGCAAACACTCCCTTAAGGAGCACTGAGGGAGTCCCTTCACGCTCCTTTTTCGGAGTACAAAGATAATAAAATGACAATATGGTTCAACACTTCTAAAACAATTCCATGTGGAGGGCTTTCAGACACTCTGTATAACTGCACTCCGTAAACACTCCTTTCAGGAGCGCGATGGGAGTCCCTATACGCTTCTTTTTTGGGAACGCTCCGAAATTGGTTGGCTGGGAATATACACTATTGACAAACTGCGGAAAAACCAAATGTATGAAAATGTCAGAGGGTGACATGAAGTTCTTTGTAAGGGAGTGGATCGGAAAGTCAGCAGGAAAGTCAGTCTTAGTCACTGATGATGTCTTTAGTAAATTTCCAACTGGAGTTATCGAATAACTTTATTATATATGCATGGTTACCCATGAGACCTAGTGATGTTAATCACGGATAGCATTTATAATAATCGTTTTTTACTGAATTTTCTTAATAAAAGGATATTATATTATTTAATGTTTTAGCCCACGTAATGTTTCTGGTTCCAGGCTCCGTATTTCGTCTCCAATATTCTGTGGTTTTTTTACATACACTTTATCTTTCAAATATCGTCATAAAAAATCGGGTGCAGTTAAATCTGGCGAATGAGGTGGCCAAGGGAAATCTGAATTTTGAAAATATGCGTTCATCAAAAAATTGACGCAGCATGTCCATAGTTTGCCTAGCAGTAGTCGCAGTCACTCCATCTTGTTGAGACCACAAATAAGCATGTCGCTACTCCGTTGGCCGCAAAAATTTGTTAATCATTGTTCGGCTAGAAGCCCCGGAGACCGTTCCTGACGTTTCATCCGTATGCTCAAAGAAATATGGTCCGCACAGCTTCCACGTTGTCTTCGATGAACACCTCTTCCAGGACGGTCGGCAACTAAACCCAGATCCTCACAACGGCGGACTAAACTTATAACCATGGAAGATGTGGGCGCTGATCTTGAGTTAAAATAAAAGCAAACGTTTCCCACTACATCCCATGAAGGAATTGGGAAGAGTTTTCCCACCAGTGAGCTGTGTGCTTTCTAATTTTCCACACAGTGATTGGGACCTATAGTTTTACACCGGTTCCGAGCTGTATTTTGAGAAGCTTTTTCATGGCTAAGTACTCGATAGTGTCGCCATCACGAAGGAATATAAGGTGGTCAGAGCAGGGATCAAACCCAAGAGCCGTGGACACGTGCGATACGCGCACAACGGCGATAATTTCGCTGCGTTAGAACAATTAATCGTTGAGAGGAATAGAAAAATTCGATAGTTTTAATGCGTTGTTAGTGTATTTAAAACCGAAACCGGTTAACCGAATTTCGGCCGGATAACCGAACTTCAGTTTTGTGAAAATTTAAATTTTCAAAGAACCGGTTTCACCGGTTGTTTCAAATCGGTTTTCGGTTTTTAATGACATTTGACGCAACTGATATTGGAATACAGAATAACAGTCCTCAAACCTGTTCAATTGCACACTATGGTTACAGAAGCTATCAGACAGATAGAACATAATTTGCCAACGAATTATTTCGTAGCCTGTCTCCCGAAATAAGTAAGCACAATGGAAATACTCGTAGAAGATATATCTGCCAACTCCGATTTAGATGTAAGTTCCGGAACTAATGACAACACAAGTAGTATCTTAGCAGAAATGCTTACAACATTAAACAGTATTCACCGTTTCTTATAAAATTCCGAAACGTTCAAAGGAAAATGTATTCAACGAAGATGTTGCCTATTTGGATAAGTCAAATAAGAGAACATATACATAGGTTGAATAATGGTTACAACTGATCAGCGTCAGCCTATTTGCCCTATGGAGATATAGACCACGGCCACCTCTTCTGATGAGGAAGCTAATCGATGATGCAGAGAAGTATGAAATGGATCTCGTTCTTAGTGCGGACGTCAATGTGCACCACACAATTTTATGAAGTACCAATATAAATTAAGGTACATCACAGGACTCCTTTCAGGTGATCAAAAGGTAGAAGGTTTCGATTGACTGTGCCAAGTACAAACAAAGTTTGAATAGTATTATAAAAAACATTCCCCTGTCTGAACCAGCTAATACCGCTGAGGTTGACGATCTTACCGATGCATGTCCGCATGTTCCAACGGTTCCTACCGAGGTAAGAAGAAACCTCTGTGGTGTAACAAGGATATGCAAATCCTGAAAAAGTCTTGCAGAAAACGTTTTAATGGCTCAAAGTCCTTAAGACTGAAATGTGTATAAAAATAGACGTAAATATTATAAGAATGAGTTAAGATCTAGAAAACGAGGTCTTGGAAACATTTCTGTAAAGGCATTGAAAACGTGGCTAAGACTCCCAGACTTCGCAAAGTCCTCTCGACGACTTCCACGTCTCTAGGATATCCGAAGAATCGAAACTGGCGATAGACGACATCGAGTGGTAAATCGGCAGACCTCCTACTTACCATAAACTTTTCAGGAAATTGGTACGAAGCACTATGAGAATCTGTATTTCACACCTCAAGAACTGCCGCGCATCTGCACCATGCAGTTCCATGGGCATATAAACATTTCAGGAAAACCTAAAGCGGTTGAGATGGTGAGATTAGGGACTACCTGACTTGTTCCACTGGATATGGAGCGTATGCGTATGCATATTTTTGCATGCAAGCTAATGCTTAAAACCGAAGCTCTCAGACATGCGAATTACATATGGTCTTATTGCACGAAATGCACGACCTGAATCGTACACTAAACTTGATGTCTATTCTTGGGCAAGATATTTCTATTCTAGTAACTGAGATCACTGGGCACTGTTTAATAGGCAGATCCGCGTCGAGACTGGAAATCGCAACACATGATTACTGCGGAAGTTGTGGGGATGTTTGAGGCATATTCTCTGCCCGGCCTTTTTATGAGTACGAGTCAATATCTAGGATCTTAGTTCATGTCGGATCTACCAGGCATTCAGGGAGTTAAGCTGAAGAATTTTAGGAACTTTTTGCGGAGAAATACTTGGTTTGCCAGAGACTAAGAAGTGACATACATTCTTCTGAAATATCGGAATGATGTATTATATGGCTTAATCAACCCTTATCCGCACAAGGTTAATTTAAAGGTTCAACGATGGGGACGGGCCATGACATTCCGTGTTATCACAACGGTCCTCATTGGATTAAACGTGTCAATCGCGCTTTTTACTAACCTACCCTTCCCTAACCTGGGTTGAATAAATTGTGAAATATCATATATACAACAAACCCTACGTTTACTTTCAAAAGCAATGCACGTGAATTGTTTGACAATGAAATATCTTTTTATGGATTTTTAAATAATTTTTTCATAGTTTTTTCTATATAATCAATCTCAAATATCAAAAAGACTGAATTAAAAATAATAATATCGAAATAATGAAATAATAATAACCGTATGTTGTAAAACATATAGTTTTCCACTTCGACATTAAACCCGAAACCGGTTTTTACCCTCGATTTAATCCACAACCTGTTTCACCAAAATTGGAATATTCGAAAAAACAGAAACCTAAATTTTTGAAAAACCCAGTTTTTGAATACATTCCACGAAAAGCAAATCGATACATACCATATTTTTGTCGATTACAAAACTGCTTCCGATAGCACCTTACGGGGAAAATTGTACGAAGCTATGTCTGAACTTGGGATTCCGGCAAAACTGATCCGGCTCTGTAGAATGATGCTGACCAACACTAAATCAGCAGTGATGGTGGGGTAGGAACACACCGAAAAATTCTGTACCAAGCGAGGATTGAGACAAGGCGACACACTTTCGTGCAATCTCTTCAACGTCTTAATGGCGAAAACGTGCAGTAAATACGAACAAGACTATTAACACGAAAAGCCATATGTTGCTAGCGTACGCTGACGACATAGACATCATTGGGCGAAATTTGCCAGAGGCTACAGCAGTATTGTCAAGAATCGAAAAGAATAAGCGAAGGTGGGTATTCCCCCTCTCGACGGACAAAGGTCATATGGCTCCGAAACTTGGGTAATATCGCAATCGGATGAAAAACACCTAGGAGTATTTGGAACCAAGAGCTATATGACTTATATTGACATCTCTCAATCAAAATATACCAGTTGCGGTGGCTAGGCCATGTTATTAGAATGGATGAAGATGAACCAGCGCGAAAAGTTTTCGATAATGTACCCGATGGAAACAGGAAAAGTGGACGACTAAGACTCCCTTCGTATTATTAGTGTTACCAACTGGTAACATCTGACATCTGACCTCATGGTTGTAGAATAGTTAACAAAAGTAAAGTTGTTGTGTACTGTACGTATTAATTTTAAATTTCCAAAAGTTCAGTTATATTCTGTTAACAGAAAAAATAAATTTTGTTAGAAAATATAACAGTTATTTGTGTTTCACAATAAAAGTAACTTGAAATTTTAAATATTGTTATTAGAATTTTTTATTTTGATAACGGTTCAGTGATATAATATCTTCGTTTAACTTCTATGACTAGTCATTTATGTGACTGGTATATATTGGGAAATCGTGTGTCACGTTTTTTTGTGATGAGTTCTACGACTGATATATCTGGAACAGATCCAACACATGGTCCTTGAGATTAGTTCTGTGGCATGCCAAATGCCATCTGTGGTGTATCAATTTACACCGTCTGGGACAAACCATAGTAAAGGTGACAGGTTCGCTCAGTATAAAGGTGTTAGAACTAGGACCGTTTACTACCGTGATTTTTTCCGTAAGCCAAGAATGGTCAATTATAATCGTTTTGCTACATAAATATAATAAAAAACCAAGCATTCCCATTGGCTACAGAACACATATGAGTGAAACATTCGATTCCATGAAAATAATTTTGGATAAAGTTTGCTACACTGATCACATGTGGCGGGTCAGTTGTGATCTGAAAGTCGTGGCGATGCTAAGAGGTCTCCAAGGAGACTATGCGTAACACATGTGATTCTTGTTTCTGTAGGATACCAGATTTAAAGGAGACCAATACCAAGCGCATGACTGACTTGCTCGAGATTCAACGGAGAAAGGACACAACTGCGTAAATGATCCACTCTTGTCAATGGATAACGTCCTCATGGCCCCTCTCCATGTCAAACTGGGAATCATCAAAAATTTCGTCAAGGCCATTGGGAATCAACCGAAAATTCTCGATTGTTTAAAAAATATTTTTACCACGAATCAGCGAAGCAAAATTAAGGATATACGGAAGCTCATGAAATCAAAAGAATTTGCGTGGAGGCCAGTGAAGAAAGTCATACGATAAATTTGGGGAAGTAAGGGAGCACACAATTACCCCCCACTTGTGACCAAGATGTTGCAACACTTCCAGAAAATTGGAGTGAACATGGCTCTCAAAATTCACCTCTTGCATCACCGCCTCGAATAGTTCAGCAAGTAGATAACCTCAGAGTCGGATGAACATGACGAGCCCTTCCAGCACCAGCAAGTGGCCATGCCCATGGAAACGCGATATAAAGGCAAAAGGTGGACCTGCTGGTGGCTGAAATTTGTTGGTGGTCACAAAGACGTACGATCCTGACAATGAAGATGAAGAAGAATTGTATATTTCAAATTTCTATTGCGTTGTTTTGCAATAAAATTAATATTTTTGTATTTTTCATTTATTTCCGTTTGATTTATGGATGTTGGCCGAACGTATATTCTTTTTGCGCAGGAATGAGCCAATCCTCCAGACTGGCTCGTCTAAAGTCCTTTGGACTAACTTGTGATTGTGTCCCCTTTTTCGAAATGAAGGCACCTTTGGATTCACTTCATCTTCTAGGTAGCTAAAATTAGGACTTGGTATTTATCTGGTTCTGGCAATGTTGAGGTTTAAAATTTCCTATTAGTCACAATATTTCTCGCAATGATCTGGCAAGTTGTCAGGGAAGAGTAGATTAAGCATCGGGTCTAATGTAGTGCCCCGCTTGTTTCGTGCCGTTAAATATTTCAGAAATTTGGAAGACGTCAAGTCGTCAGATAAGGTCTCAATGATACCAGAGAAATATTTACAATAATTCTCGGGTTGTAAGTAGCCATTGGGGAGCCTTAAATCGTTCTAGAATCCTCTTTGTTATTTGAGTTAAAAAAATGGAAAACTCCATCTTTTTGAATTGACTATATACATTGCAGAACTGTCTGCTACCCCTGGCACACGAGGCGAGGAATGTGGAATGATATATGAATTATTTCTCATGATTGTTGTATTCTATGACTTGACTGGCATGGATTTTGCAAATTGCAATAGGAGGAATTTAAGCGTCCTCAGAAATCCTCCCGTCTCTGTTGTCTCATGGTGTATCTTATCAGCTAGTTGTTGGTTCCTGAGAAACATTTATTAAAACATTTTTACTCATTTTCTAATTAATTAGTATTGTAACGAACTAGTAACGACAAAAAGGCAATCCACCCGCAGCAAAGATCGCCAAATACATGATGTCGTTAGTTGTGATCATTATGACGCCTTTTGCAGCAACACTTCTGTGACGTGTAACAGTTCAATTATGTGCAAAAGCAAATTATTAAATTTTAATTTTAGCCATTCGGGAAGTGGTGGAGTCTCCACAGCGTTCGTTGGTCACTCAACTTGTCGTACCTATAATCTCTATTATGAGAAGCTTTGCATATTAATGTCTTGCAAAGTAGCCACATTTGTACTGGCCACATGGAGGGGTGGACGCAGAGCTTGGAGGTGGCTCAGAAAGAAGTAGAGTCAGTCTCCAGCTGCGTCTGCTTGGTCAGATTGCAACAAACGAACGAAGGTGGTACGAACGAGCAAGACGAATCGTCCACAGGCACCACCGTCCTCAACACCACCAAAACGACGCGATGCAATTCCAATGTGGTAACACAGCATGACAGTTTGTATGCACGTTAAAGTCAACAACTTAATTTGCAGGGGATATTAGAACTTAAGTAACGAGCAATTAATGTTCCACCAAATGGACATATTTAGCGTGAAAAAATCGCAAACAGCTATCACAATGATCGTCGCTCTTCTGCAGCGATATGCAAACGGGACGCGCATGCGCGCACAGCATATGCGTTCATCTTAATACTGGTGGAACAGCTTAAGAGAAGAAGTTCGCTCTAGTGACAGGGAGAACAAGAAGCAGCAACAGAGGCAGAAGGCCAAGGGAGAACACAAACAAAGGGGAGTGATTAGGTTATTTATTGGGATCTAAGTGATTTCCAATGAGATCCTTAAGTGTACTGTAAAACTGGACATCAACACAGCAGGTGAGGAATGCGCAAACTTCGAACACACCAACTTCCACAATACAACAAAGTGTCTTTTTGTTGTGTTGCATGCAGCATGCTGTGCGTTGTTGTTGTGCCATCTTAACGCTGGTCAGCGATTTATTTTGTTGGCACGTAAGGTGAGAAGATGCCTCTACTAAGACAACGACTACGACGAGCCCAGCAATCAAGGCAAACGAGACAAGAATTCACATAAATGATTAGAAACACGCTGTTATCCATGTCTTAATCTCACCTTTCGAATCGGATCCCTTGGTCTGTTTAAGCGCACTGATTAATTCCAGAGAGCCCACTGGTCATCGTAGGTACCCAACAACTCCGTTTGCCGAGGCAGATCTTTATCGATTACTCCGATAACGATTAACACAACATTTAGAACAATAACAAAATTGATTGAATTCAATAAAGTAAGACGATTCGACTATTGTTAGGGATGGGAAGGATTGTAGTGAATTTGAATTTGTTTTGAAATATGTATTTGAAAATTTTACGGAAATATTTCGGGGTTTTGACCATGAACTGTTAACCAAAAATGTTAAGTAATATAATAATAAGTTCCCATAATACAGTTTTACACAGCCAAATATTTAAAGTGACTCATAGCGTATAAATACAAACTGTAACGTCGCAGACGGCTGTAGCGTGTCTTTTAGTCGAATTGTACAGTCGAATTGTACTTTCTTCCATCCGGCATAGATCCATCAGTATATCTGTGGAATCGTCGCGCGACGTCGAATCTGAAACCTTTCGCCCATAACTCTGTGCGATATTTGTGTAGCAGTTTACCGATACCAGTTTACCGATACCGTCTCTGGAGAGTGGGCTGTTCTCTGTTGCGTTGGGTAGAGTTCCGTCAGCTTTCTATTATGTGCAGCTGAACTGAGTCGGGACTACTTCTGATCCATTATCCTTTCGCCTGTAATCAATTCGTCGACAACGCAGGGTCGTACTTAATATGTACCTATTTGCCATCTGCCATTTGACTCGGCGATGTGGTTCCTAGCGCCCCCTGAAGTTTTTTCAACGTATCACTTCTCCGTTGCCATCCAGCGTACAGATGCGTGATTTAAAATCGGTATTATTATGCTCGTGTAGAGTCGGTGTGCCATCTTAGGGGGTGATACTTCATTTTAAGCCTGAGTAACGCCATATCGTCTGGGTAACAGACGGTCTTGAATCCCTCGTTGCTCAAAATCCTTCATATACTAAATATGGTGGGGACCCATAGTAGTTGTAGACTCATTGTGGCTTTCTGCGGCTTAATTTGCACCATATAGTAATGTTTTTCGTCCACCCGTTCCTTAGCATACTGCTAATCCAATTTAAAGTTTCCTGGTCGTCTTCAAACTGGTCTAAGGGCTGGACTAGTTTCGCTGTCTCCGCATTGGTAAAAACACTCTCGTTATCTAATACAAATTGAAAGGGTGTATATTTGTTTGATGCAGTTTCCATCGATCTCCCCTTGACGTATGCATGTGGTTTGAACTGTACGAGCTCGTTTGGTATATGTGATTTTTCCACACCGTCGGCAATGCACTCCATGGTTTTAAGCTAGGATGTTAGACTATTCGGTCGGTATGCCTTTGAAATCGCATAACTTGTCTTCCCCGGTTTGGGGATAAAAGCTACTCTCGCCTCGTTCCAACGTTAGACATGCGATGAAGTCTCCCGCCAAATGGTCAAATATCAATTCCATGAGTTTGGTAATGTGGCTGGAAAAATCTGACCTGACCCCGCTGTCTTTTCTACAGGAATTTTTTAATCTTAGAGGCTTCATAAACGGTGTCACTAAATAGTTTATATAGTTCCGTTTTGCTGTCCGTAGTACTTTATTGTATTTACCAAAATTCCTATGTTAGTCGTCTCACTGTTGATCTTGTCCATTTCGGCGTGCTCTATTCTAGAGCCTATGGAATGGTTTGCGCAGATTTCGTATTATTCCTACTATCAAGTGCTTTTTCAAGATTAATTTTCTCCCTTGGAGTGGGCGGCATTCCTCAATGCTGTACATCCCACGTGATCCCATGATATTGTTCAATTGGAGTATTGAGCAGGACTCTTTTTGTAGGTTCCGACTAAGGCCAGTTGGTCTCGCCCCTGTTTCGGAATTTAATAGGTTGCGGCAGTGGCCTTGACATTTCAAGCATAACATAGCTGTGACTCGAGAAAGAATGTACTTAAAGTACATCCTGGATCTCGTATATAAGGATTTCAGAGGAAAAATTGGTATATATTACCTCAATCCTAATTGCGTTACCTAAGGTAGCTCTATTGCAAATATTAAGTTTCAAACGGTCATCTGAGTATAAGAATGCGAGTAGGGCGAGGTTTCACATTGCAGTTGGTTCTACGATTTCCTATGTTTTTCGCCTCTCTTCCAAGACGTAGGTCGTAGGCTTGATGTGCCAGAGGGTATATATATCGGTGCTAAATACACACTACCATCGCCTTGCTTCAGCACTTGAGTACTTTGAACTTATGGTCATGTCAGACTAATAGATAGAAAACCCAGAAGACTTCTGAGATTCTGAAGACTGAGTAAAAACAGCACGACAAAGCGAAGTTAGAACAGGAATTTCCTGGCTTAAGGACAACAAAGCCGCCTGTGCTAATGGGCTACCGGCTGAGCTGTTTAAGGATAGAGACTAAGAGTTGGAAGTGTGCATTCATAAGCTCATATACAAAATCTGGTTAGACGAATACATGCCCGTCGATTAAAATCTTAGCATACTGTGTCCTTTTTTCAAAAAAGTCAACCCGAGTATATGTACAAACAGTGTTGCCAACATTTTGTGAGCTAAAGGCGTAATTAAAAACCAGAAAAGCGTAAAAAAGGGTAAAAATTTCCTTAAAAAAGCGTAAAAAGCGTTTGGCTTTATTTCTACTCAAAATGACTAAATTTTCAATAGAACACATTTTTTAAAACTAAATACTGTTCTCGAAATGGATTTTGCCCTACGGAATCTTTGAACTCATTTAGTTCTATCCAAAAAAGATCTGTTCGATATTTGTTCTTCCATACACAGTTTCTAATATTATCAATACTTAGTTTCATATTAGAAATGACATCCGCTTCTCTAATATACGATTTAATAAATGCCAGTATTTCGTCTCTATTGCTGTTATAGAGACTGGTATTTACACTAAACAATGATATTTTTTGTAGTGTTCCAAAGTTGGTTGGAAGTTTACATCGGATTTCGTATATAAGATGTTTAGTGAATATAATACATTTTTCCTTAATTCCTTTCTTTTCGTGTTCTGAAATCAGTGAATCCTTGCACGCTTTTTCAAAACTATGCCCAAGATAGCAAAATTCGTCTAAACAATTTTCAATAGGATCTTTTAAATAATTAAAACTTTTTTTCATTTGTTCTTTCGGTGAAAACATAAAAGCACAAGAGGATGACATTTCGTCAGTGCTGTTAAAACAACAAACATGTATACAAATTACAACAACTCGTCTTATACCATATAAAAAATTATACCATAGCAGTAGCAGTACGAGTATATGGGGTGCTTAAGACAGACTGAAGGAATGAAAGAGACTTACATACATATGTATGTACCGGGTTGCCCATATTCGACGGACCCATCTGGCAACGCCATAACTTTTGACAGAGATGTCAGATCGCTTAATGACATACCGCGTTTGAAGCGTCAGTCCAAGCAGATTTTTACCATGCAACAATACACGCCACGCGAGCGCTCTGAAATAGTTGAAATTTACATTCAACAGAACAAGTCAATTGTGAAAACTCAACGTGCTTTTAAAATATTAAAAAATGTGAGAAGTGCGCCTTCTAAGAACACCATTAAGCGTTTATACGAAAAATTTTCGACTGGTGAGGCTCTTTCTAATCCGAAGAGGCCAAATAAAAGTCGACCAAGGCGATCGGCCGAGAATATCGCTGCCGTACGAGCCAGTGTTGAGAGGTCCCCAAGAACATCCCAAAAACGCCGTTCTCAGCAGTTGGGCATGGCTCGGTCCACTTTACAACGGATTATTCGCGTTGAATAATTGGAACAAATTAAATGATTAAGATTGCCAACCGCCAAATTTTTATTTTTTTCTTTGATTTTTTTAAAAAAAACATGGGTCCGTCGAACAAGGGCAACCCTGTATGTAAAAACTTGCAATAGCAATAAATATTCGAATGTATACACGTTGCCACATTTGAAAAGCCAAAAAGCGCTAAAAGCACCAACGGAAAACATGAAAAGCGTACGCATAGCGCTTTTTTCCTTTTGGCACTATGGACCCTATTTTCGCGTTTTGGAGGGTCTAAAAAGCACCATAAATAGTGCGAAAAGCACCAAGTTGGCATCGCTGTGTACAAACTATCATGGAATCAGCCCTTTATCCATCGCATACAAGATCCTCTCGACCGAAATTTGTGATAGACGGAAGCCGTTTGTTGCCTGGTCGGACCTTATCAGTGTAGCTTTTGGCCTGGAAAGTTAACTATCGATCGGATATATATATTACCTGATTGGACCTTATCATTCTAGCTTTAGGCCCTGGAAAGTCAACTATCGATCGGAGATAAACATTACGACAAATTCTGGAGAAAACACACGGAAAGCAAATCGGCACATAACCACCTCTTTCTAGATTAGGTTTCCTTCGCTAGCCCGATACGGGGAAAATTGTACCTAGCTTTGTCGGAGCTTGGTATTCTTGCTAAGCTGACACGCCTTTGTAGAATGACTGACCGATAAGGCATCTTCAGTAAAGATTGGTAAAGATCTTACCGAACCATTTAGTATGAGGCGAGGCCTCAGGCAGGGCGACACTCTATCATGCGATCTCTTCAACATATTAATTGAGATCATCGTGAGGAAAGCTGCAGTCCGCACGAATAAAACGGTCAGCCGCAAAAGTTACATGCTGCTCGCGTATGGTGATGATATAGATATCATTGGCGGAAATCTACGAGAAGTTGCTGCATTATTTTCAAGAAGAGAGAAGGAATCACCAAAAGTGGGTTTGTCAGTAAACGAGGACAAGACAAAATTAATAATTCCGACAAGGAAAACATCCATCCGATTGGAGGAAAGCGTGAACGTTGATGACCGTTATAGGTTCGAAGTAGTGAAAGAATTTATTACAATCGGAACTGCCGTGGACAGAAGCAATAACCTCAGCCTAGAAATTAAGCGGGGAATTGTGTTAGCAACCAGGAGTTATTTCGGGCTAAGCGAGCACATCAGAGATAAGACCCTCTTTCGAGAAACGAAGATCCAACTCATACAACCTGTCTTGTTTTATAGCGCAGAATCTTGTGTCATGTCGCATGCTGATGATACATCACTGGGAGTCTTGGAGAGAATAATGCTCCAAAAATATATGGTCCTATAATCGAAAACGGCGAGTATCGACGACGGATGAACCACGAGCGGTATAATTTGTATCCCAACATCAAGGTGGTTATGCTTATCAAAATAGCGCTTCTACTCTGACTAGGCCATGTCAGTAGAATGAATCAGAATCAGAAATAATGCGAAAGGCATTCGAAAAATAGGACGACCAAGACGCTGGAAAGACCAGGTGGAATATTGCCTGAGAGAGCTTGGTATTAGCAACTGGAGGGAAAGTTGAAGACCGGGCTGGTTGGAGAAACATGTTATCCTCATTTTTTAATGTTGTTTGTGGCCACCTATGTTAGTAAGTAATTACGTAACACTAATAGATAAATCGTTGGATATATTAAAATTTGTATTTACGGAAAGCGAGAGAGGAGCACGATTTGCGAAAAAATTTTGGCAGATCTGTTACATTTCTCTAATCTCTTGATTTTTCTCAACAAATTATGCATTCAGTGTTTCATTTGAAATGAAACGGAAGAAACAGGAATACAAACTGTTAGTTTTCTTTTTTTCCAAATACTGCATTTTTGTTCACAACCTTCTAGTCTTTATTATTTCTCAACGATTATTTTGTTTGTCACTACAAACATATATTTTTGAATTCTCCCATTCCATTTCCTTTTATTTTCAAGAACTGATATTGTAAATTGACTGCATTGCATTTGTCTATTCACGAATCGTTCTATGTGCACTGATAGTCTAACATGAGCTTTAGATACTAAGTGTGTTCTTTACTCCGATAAAGTTAATTATAGCTTTATTTGTACGGGGCAGCTAAGCGATATTAAGCGCCATTTCAATTTCCAACTTAAATTCCGACTTAAATAATGACAATGTTGCCACATGTTTAATTTCAAAAAATGGCAACAGAAGGTTATATTAGGTAAATTTTGTTATCATTTCTTGTGATTGAAAATTTTATCAAGAAGATGGAGAGATTAAGAAATATACATTAGTAAAACGGCTTACAAATGGGAAGTTAATTTAAATTGTTGTATTAACTAGAACACTACGTATATTTTTATATCTCTTAATTTAAAAGATCAATTTTTATTTGCAATTTGAAATAAAATTAGAATTAATGTTTCACAACAACGCGCGGTAACTGTTATACACATATTTTATCAGGGTAGACGTAGACTCATCTATCAGGTATAGTCGTTTGAACTGGGTAGACGTAGGGTTGACGTAGACTCATCTGTCAGGTAAAGTCATTTGAACTTGTGATTTAACTTTTTCCATGACATTTTTCGTTTCACTTGTCAAACTCATATGTATTTTGAAATTTAGTTGTCTTAGATCCTCGTTATGTTTAAAGTTGTAATTTCCTTTAAGGCTATAACAGATCATGTTTTCTCCGGTTAGTGAAAAAAATGTAAATGCCGCGGGTGGGATTCGAACTCACATTCGCTGGACGATCGTTTCGATGTTTGTGAAGCATCATCTTCAGCAGCGTGTAGCCCGTTACGCCACTGCGGTGTGTATTTACACAAGTCACTAACCGAAGACATTTACCGATTGTGCAGAGTGATTGGTTGTCGCTACTTACATATTGCTCTCCTACTTACACGCACTGATGCAGAAGTTTTGAAAGTTATATTTATAGAACGAACTATTCTAATTGTAGTTGTCTCGTTCTGTTTTGGTTTGGCCCTACCATATGTTTCAAATTTAGTTGTTTTAGATCCTCGGTATGTTTAAAGTTGTAATTTCCTTTAAGGCTGTAAGAGATCATGTTTTCTCCGGTTAGTGCAAAAATATATATGTATTTTGGTTTTGTACTTTTCCGTATTCTTGTCTTGTTGGTATACATTTGTGTAGAGTTTGACAACTGAAACGAATGAAGAAAAAAATATGTTCTATTGTTGCTGGCTACAACAACACCTACTGGTACTACTATGTATTTGTTGGCACTGGCTACAAACGTGTTGCCATATCGCATATTTTTTCACCCATTACAGCAAATGTTGCCACATTTAGTAGTATTAAGGGTAGATCCTTGTTTTTAAGTCATAAGCGGCAATATGTGAATGGAATAAAAAGTTATCCGTACTTTCTCGAATAACAAAAATCCAAATAAATCACATGTCACTTTTTTCAGACGCCGAACACTGTGTTATTACAGGCGTGGCTCAATCTATTCTGCCAGTTTTTTACAGTGCTTATGTAACGATATAAACTATATGAAATACTTCTTCAACATATATGTATATTATACGAATGACACTAAAGTTATGTTGAATTATTTTATATGGAACACAACTTTTTATTCTACCCTCGTACTTTTAAATGTCCTTTGTAAGAAATATCAAAATTCAAAAAGGATTGTCATATTTTTTCCACAGAAAATGTCCAAAGCAAAGGAAGATTAACATATTTTTAGAATGTTGTTCCTTTTTTTCATAATCACACGTTAACACTTCGTTCCCAAGGCGATAGAAGGTGCGTCAGTCCATCTACTTTTGGGCCAAAATGATCGCTGGTGTTGTCCGAAATACGAGTACAAATGCCACGGCCCCAAAGCGTATGCTGTGGTGCTGTTGTACGATTGGACGGACATGCAGGCAAGATGAACGAACGGTCAACGCCACATGTGGCATTACAGCATGCACTTCAGTGCAGTTAATACTATCATTGCCACGGAATGCCCATGAGGATGATGGCGTCCGTTGGGCAGAAGGGACGGATGTGTGGATTATGTGGTACGTATGGGCACACCACGCCATGCATCACGCACATAATGTGGACATGGAAATAGGTGTTTATGGTGATTTAGTCAGTTATATGGATCGTAAAGAGTTTTGATAGCTAAATTTAAATAAACGACAGGTTCGATATGATGATGCTATCCCAGTCTCAATCCCAATCCCAATCGCTGTCACTGTTCCCATTGCCATTTGCAATGTTGTTGTTGTTGGTGCTCTGAAGAAGACGCAACGATTGCCAGCATTTATAAGTAAACATTTACGAGCATTTCTATCCATTTAGCATAATATTCTGTTGGTCAGTCAGTCATTCGATAGCATTCGATAGCCATTGAAGATCCAATACGAGACCACAAACTACAACGACCAAGAATAATCCTATGGATATGGAAAGAAAGTATCAGTTGTGGGATAGCAGCATCATGGGGCATCACTATCAGGGAAGCCAGTCAGCTAACGCTGAAAATATCTTTAATGAATTTTATTGCTTTGTGGCGTAAAGCGCGAAAATATCAAATTACTGCCGTAATATATTCGAAATTAATGGCATTTTTACAACTGGGAACCATTTCCAGCCCAATCCCAATGTAGGCGCTGGAGCAGAACCGTTGTTATGATGACAATAGATGGCACGAAACAGTATAACTGCCGTTTGTTTGTACGGATTGTGTTACATTTACTTTTATTTAGTTGGTAAATGAGCCCATAAACGAGGTCAGTATTAATAACACGAGATGGGAACACGATGGGCTTTCATTTTCCTCGAATCAAGGCTGGTGAGGCTCATCGATATCGATATCGATGGAGATCACCTGGATTGTTTTATGGCTAATCGTGGGCAAACATAAACCCAGTTACCTTTTTACACATGTCACCAATGTAACTAATGCTCCCTTTGACAATTTCATTAAATGTCCAATGATTTCCGTCGAATTGATCCAGAGCGGTTATAATAACAAGATTGTCTGTCATATGTCGGAGCATTCGTAGCAATCGATATGTTTATTGATTTAGGGAATTTGTAGCCAAAGACTAGAGGAAACAAAGTAAAGAGAGAATCATAAGAATAAGAAGAAAAAATATCATGGAACACCTTGTTGGAAAGGTGAAAGAAATAACTGAGGTTGCCAGGATATATGTGGCTTTTTTAAATCTCTAAAGAAAATACGGAAACAGGAGCTGAACAAATGTTGTTTTCTTCTTTTTGGTGCGAGCAAAGTAAGTCGGAGAGATTTTCGCACAAATAGCAAAAGGCAGTCGCGTTAATCTTGTTTAGAAAGACAACAACTAAAGACACCATAGATATCTTAGCCGGGTAACAGAACAAAAAACGACTAAGACGTAAATTGCCTAAAGGGATTACACTGCTCAGCTACCAGGACTAGTAGGGATTACGTTCAGGATCTCGTTATAGTCACAGCAAACAATAGCAAACATATTCTTTAGCTTGCGTCTCCTCTCTCTCTTTCTGCTTCTGAGTCCTTATTGTGCGAGTTGCAATGAATTTAATCCAGTTTCTAGCAACGCGTTGTTAGTGCCCTGCCACAACAGTTTTTGATTTCGAAAATCAATCCCTGATTATCCTGATCTTCTCACAGCACGCACCCATCTATTCATATCCTGCACTCGAATCCGAAACCTGCCAACGAACCTCAAACGGTTATGTTTTCATTCTTTGCTACTGACGAAATCCTTCGAACAATTTGCATTTTGACTTGTGGCTTTTGTGAAAGTCAAGCTGAGAAAGAGTTAGTCCTAGTCACCGTTGCACGAACCCTTTGCCTTTTGTGCTCGGTAATAAGCAAATAATACTAATATTTCTTTATTGCAAAACGAACAATGACTTTCCTGGGAATGCGCTCTGTATAAGATGGTCGTGTCTGAGACGTGGTTTTTACCCACACACTTAATGTTCTCACTTGGCCAACGAAGTGTAGATTCTGTGGCAAAATTCTTTGGCATTTCTTCAATTTTGGGAGGCGTTTTCCACATTTAATTAATACATTCCTTTAAAGATATCGCCTTTTCTCTCTCTTCCTCTCACTCTCTGTGTGTAGTTAAACGAGTGCACCCCGTGGCTACGGGTCATTCATTTCCTCGCACTTTGCATTGGTTTGCCAAGGGGTTGTGGAAGCAGATGATTAGAATTTCGGTCCTGGCCAAAATGTTAGAGTTGCAAAATAATTGATCCTTTGAATTTCTTTCTATCTGTATGGCCTTGTGTGAAAGCGGATTTCGGGAAATTTTACGGAAGCCTTGTATTGGATAATCCCTCTACTTTTTTAGTCTATTCTGGGTAATAAAGTTTGTCATTGACTGTGTTTAGTTTTAGATAATCTTGAATAATGAATCATTTGGATTTGCAAGCGAAGTCCATAAATTCCCACAATATTTTGTATCTTTATTGTTTGTTAAATCTATTCTTTAAATTTTTGTCAGTATGAAGGTGGAAGTTTTTCTAAATTCATTTGGAGAATTACACTTTAAAAGCGTATGAATGGAGGAGCGTATACTAGAACCGCTTTCGAGACAAATCATGAATAATGCGACGACTTTTTTGGATTGTTAAAGTTCTTTTGGAGTCTCATATCTTGTCAGGTAACGTAACGGTCATGAATTTTCAATATACGGATCTGGTCAGGCGTCATCTCAGATATGATTTCTTGGCCCATAGTTACAACTGAGCTGCGATTGCTGGAATATTGTACAATCTCAAATTTGTAGTGAAAATTTTTTAGGACTCGTTTTTGACTTATTTTGTTGTGCTATTTACCATTGGATCCACTTTCTCTGGTATTCCAGCACTTGTCCTTCAAAAGTGTTTTTCGTCCTTGAGGAAGGGTTTTAAAGCAGAGTGGAGTAGCAGGAGTAATACTGTTGATATAGTTGGCTTGTCGTTGATATAGATGGGGTGCTAGATTAGCGGCAGTCTCCGACCAACTCACTTAGGCAGTCCCTCCAGAGAACTACTTAGTTCGTTTCAAGAAGCTCAAAATAGTATCAAACACTTGATGAATAAGATCTCCCAGATCCTTAAAAATGATGAGTCTGCTAGTATATATGTATATTTCTGCTTGCTATTGCTGCCTATATACTGATGTTGTATATAGGATACTTCCCTCGCGTCATCGTTATAGCTTCTACAAAATGCATTAGCTCTGACCTACAGTCTCATCATATCTCTGCCATTTAGACAGTGTCTCTTTAAAACTGATACAAAAATTGAGATCTTGTGTTCATTGATGTTAAATATCGGTATGATGTGCTTCTTTGCGCACATAATGGGCTCACCGTCCGCGTTTCCTCCATCAACACATTTGAGTGTTGGCGCAAATGTTTCAAGGAATTACAGAATGACTGAGTTTGCAAGACTTAGGATTATTTTACAGGTTCCCATTGAAAGCTCACCTATTTTGTAGTTCTGCGAAATAGTTGTAGCCTGGTACCCGTTTGTGGCACCTCTGCTGCTGAGACATTTCGCTGAGAGAACTGCGCTAAACCTGAGCTAATTTCAACTTCAGAAAGATAGATTTCACGGACCTGATTAACGCCTGGCTATTAGTGAAGACATTTACCTTCATGGCTACAGGAGATTTATTTTTTCGCGAACAGGCTATTTCTCCGAAATCTCTGAAATTTTAGTTTAATTGACGCTATAATGATCTGGTAGTCGTCGAGAAATTTACAACCCCATTTCCCCAGAATAGGCCAAATCGCAACAAAAACGGAGCTTCTGTGGAAGCTGGTTTGTGGGAGAGAAATTATATATCACCCGTTACCTTATCCATTACCGGAGGCATGATTTTAATATAGTGAGTTCCCACTTCAATGCGCTAAGTTCATGCAGATTTTAAGTGCAGAATTCAGAGCTTACACTAAGCGCATCTTTGTGACATTTTTTAAGTTATGAATTCATGCCTTCCAGAAGCTTGTTTAGTAATAGTTAGCTGCGAAGGAGATCTATAACGTTAGTCTGGATAACAAGAGGAAAATTGAGGGATCATTGCCAGAAGGGGTTATTTCAGTTTTTTGAAATATACAATTTAACTCGCATTATTGGAACGGTATTTTGAGGTGCAATAGTAATATGCGCGCCTCTTGTACATGAGATCCTGGGTCCGATGTCTGCTCAGACCACCTTACAATTTATTTTGGCGGCGGTCACCTTGCATAGTGATGGCGACACTATCGAGTATTCAGCCATGAAAAAGCTTCTCAAAATACCGTTCGGAATCGGTGTAAAACTATAGGTCGTAATGCCCATATCACTCCAACGTATGTTGTTCTCTTTACTGTTGATTGTTTTCTATCTTTCTCCATAGGCCAGATCGAGTCAAACAGCCGGCGTGTACCTCCAAATGTTTTCTTGTAAACGAGGATGACACCTTGGGCCTTCGTAGCTCTGTGGTACATGTTAACTTTCCAGCTGATTTTCGAATCCAGGGATCCAGGTACCAGGTACTGCGCCGTATCCGACAACTTTAGTTGTTTACCACTGAGTGTGGTTAGCCGATATTGTGGAATTGTTCGCCTATTTGTGAATAGTAGCAGATCAGTTTTATCGGTAAAGATTACGTAACGTAACGACAGCCTGAACATCACATAATCTCCTAGGCACTGTGACATATTGGGGATTGAAAAAGCTGCTTACCAACTGGCAAGAAGGATTAAAAAAAGGCGCCCCATAACATCGCATGGAGGAATTGAGGAGAGCTTCTCACAATCAGCGAGATGTGTGCTTTCTAGTTTTAAACTCATTGATTCTTGATTCGGACCTACAGTTTTACACCGGTTCCGAACGGTATTTTGAGAAGCTTTTTCATGGCTAAGTACTTGATAGAGTCGCCATCACTAAGCGAGGTGACCGTGACCGTCGTCGAAAGAAATGTAAGGTGGTCTGAGAAGGGATCAAACCCACGTTCACATGTACAAGAGCTGCGTACACTAACCATTGCACCACCGACAGCAAGAAGGATATCCTATCATTTAAACCTTTTCCGCTAAAGGCCGATCAGTGATGAAGATCAAACCACAAACGAGTATACAATACATCAGACGTGTGCAGAACGGGGAAGATCTTGTAGAATGACCCTGATGGTGACAGTCTACTCTCCTTCTTAAGTGGCCTCAAACAATCGAGAGGGGTCTAGGGCCTTACAAAATGAGGACAACCGGCACGATATTTAGCTATTCTCGTCCAGTTAGTAACAACAAGGTCTTGCAGGCATATTATCACGTGGCCTTTCCAGCGAAGTCTTGGGCGTCCTACTTTTCTATGTCCTTCTACGAATGCCTTTCGCACTGGATCATTATGATATATTCTACGAACATGACCTAGCCAGCGTTAAGTCGTTATTTTTATTCGCATGACTACGTCGATGTCGGGTAAAGTTTATAAAGCTTGTGGTTCATGTATCGTCAAAAGGTTAAGTTAGGCTAGAGTTACTCTGAGTTCTTCCGAAGGAAGCTCATCCAAGTAGCAGTGATGCCGTTTTGAATACCAACTTCAGCCAGATAAGAAAATAAAGAACAGAAAAGAAAGTGCCAGTAATAAATTGAAGTTACCCAATTCGTACTGTAATGTCTTTTAGAAGTAAACTGCTTTCAATACTACCTAGTTCCTGCATTCCGTCAAAACAGGGCTTTCCCAAAGTTGTCCTCTTTATGTTTACCACTGTGTTCAGGAGATTCCGCCATAAGCTCTTCGTCGCAACTACGACAGTAACGCCTTTATTGTACTCCAGTGTGAGCAGCATGTGCATCAACAGTCCAGTGACCGGATATGACAGCTGTCATTGTGGCTATTGTATTCCTGTTTAGAGTCATCAGGAACTTGGTTCTCCTAACGCCATATTTAGGCCAAACACCTCGTGATATGTGACAAGTAGTGATTTCTCTCCAGTTTCCGTCTGCCTCGTCGTGGCAGTGGCGATCAATCGCGCCGCCCACAACTCTTGATGGGGTTTCAATCACGTTTCGTCTATTCGCATTTCCACTAGAATCTTTCTTGGCTAGTTAGTTAGCGGCTTCGTTTCCCACTATTTTTGTATTACCTGGAACCCACACTAAGGAATGTGTTGTCGTAGCTCAGATATCCTTTAGCAGACTCCTGTATTAACGAACCATTATCGATCTATTTCCCTACTACTATACCTTGATTTCGCAACTGACGACACGCCTCTGATATCGCCACTTCTTCCGTTTGGAAGATACTGCCAAAAATAGGGAGACCGATTGATAGTGTCATTCTTAGTGAAGTTGAGTAAACCCCAGTTCTCACTTCACTATCATCCATTTCAGATCCATCCATAAAAATGTCTATGCAAACATCCACTCTTCTTTATGCGGTATCAATATTTGTTTCCCGAATGTTCAACTTTGGGATAGCATAGTCCGTTGTTTCAGGTATGACTCCACAATGTAATCTGCAGAGAATCCTACTATGCCCATAGCGTCGTTGGGTCTAAGCATCATAGTACTTCTGGCCGTTAATTCCTATCTAATTGTTCAAATCAGCATCGTTGAGTTTTCTATCTTTCTCTAAAGTCGGTCACCAAACCGTGTCATCAATCGTGTCGTCTCGTCTCAACCGATCTCGTCTGACATACACGTAACAATATCTGTGGATTCTGCAAAAATCGGAGAGTGTTATACCAAGTGAAGTTGAGTGAATCCCAGCTCCTTCTCCACTATTCGCCTTAGATCCTTCCGTAAAGATGCCTATATCAACATCCTGCAACACGGAGTTCAGTCTTTTCCATCCGGTATGATTCTTCTGATGGTTTTTCCGGAAGTTCATGTTTGAACTAGCATAGTCTGATTTTTCAGGTATGACCTCACACGGCAAAATGCGCAGAATCATACTATGTCGGTACCAAATTCAGCATCGTATTGACAGCAGGAGAGGGGCACGTCCGTAATGCCCATATCACTCCAACGCATGCTGTTCTCTGTACTGTTGATTGTTTTCTATCTTTCTCCTGTTTTTCGAATCCAGCGATCCAGGTACCAGGTAGTGCACTGTATCCGACAACTCTAATTGTTTACCACTGACTGTGGTTAGCCGATATTGTGCAATTGTTCGCCTATTTGAGAATAGGAGCAGATCAGTTGTATACGGGTTATCGCCTAGACCACAGCCGATGGCCCAAGTGCTGATCCTTCCCAAGATATTCTCCACGACTTTACTTATAACGGGGACAAAGGGAACTGTTACAATCACCACGACATCATCCGCATTTGCGACTACCCTTTTTGTTGGTTTCCCATTACATCCCATGAAGGGACAGCGGAGAACTTCTCACAATCACTGAGCTGTGCGCTTCCAGTTTTCACTCAGTAATTGGGACCTACAGTTTTACACCGATTCCGAACGGTATTTTGAGAAGCTTTTTCATGGCTATATACTCGTGTCGCCGTCACTATGCGAGGTGACCGCCGCCGAAAGAAATTTTAAGGTGGACAGAGCAGGGTTCGAACCCAGGATCTCATGTACAAGAGCCGCGCACACTAACCATTGCACCACCGACGACTAGATGGTTAATTATTTATATAAATCGATAAACCAGAGCGTATATTCTGAGGTCACATCTTCATTGTCGTAGGCGACAGATGCAAACGAATGAGGTGAGCATCGAAACGATCGAATACTTTATCAACATATGTTGCGCTTTCGGGAAAATAAGACTCCTAACTCCTCTCCGATGCTACAGTATCTAGTTTGGAGCCTCTCAGGCATATGATGTGGTGGACAAAGGGGAAATTTGTAAGCGGCACGAATTTGGTATTGGTATTTGGTAGAATCTGGAGTACGTTATTGAATCCTTTTATTTCCCCTTATGAAATAAAAGGCCACATAATTGAGTTTTGCTGTCGGAACTTAAAGTTAATTTTATTAAGTTAAAGTGTTCTTGACTTTTGTGTTTGAGCTCCAGTTGCTAACTGACTTTACAAATAGTTGAATGTATAAAATGAAACTTAACTCAGTATGTAACGGGTCCGCCATCTAACGTTTTTTTTTTTAACTAGTGCTTATTTCGTGAATGGTAACACTTAGCTCATGTCTGATTTGACAGGTAATTAGTTTTATCCTTCCGCTGAACGAATATGGTTGTGTATACGCTTGAACAACGCTGGGAAATATTGCGACATTACTTTCAAAATCATGGTAATGTTGCAGAACGTGTGCGAAAATTGCGTACGGATTTTGGAAGAAGAGAAGCACCGTCAGCTCCGTATGTTCGTTATCTTGTGAAAAAAGTGAAAGAAACTGGCGTCATCGATAAACCAGAGCGTATATATTGCGAGAATATAGCTGCTGTGGCAGAAAGTGTGCTTGAAGCGCCATCAACATCAATTCACGGTCGACATCATTGAGACGAATTTTGCATAAAGACCTTGGTATGACGCCATACAAAGTCCAATTGGTTCAGGAGTTGAAGCCAACTGACCATCCAATGCGTTTCCGCTTCGCTAAGTGGGCCTGCGATCGACTTACAGAAGATGCCGATTTTGCCAAAAAAATCATCTTTTCAGATGAAGCTCATTTTGATCTTGGCGGGTATGTAAACAAGCAAAATTGTCGCATTTGGGGCACAGAAGAAAACCCGCACGGATACATTGAAAAGCCCGCACGCATACATTGAAAAGCCGATGCACCCTAAACGAGTCACTGTTTGGTGCGGATTTTGGTCCAGAGGCATAATTGGGCCATTTTTCTTCGAAAATGAGCGAGGAGTGGCCGTTACAGTCAATGGCGATCGTGCCATGTTGAACGAAGTTTTGTTCACAAAAATTGAAGTGGAGGATATTGGCAACATTGGCAACAACACAGCCGAAGCTACACTCGATGTTTTGCGCCCTGTTTTTGAAGATCGCATTAGCAGCCGCAGAGCTGATGTCGTTTGGCCACCTCGGAGCTGCGATTTGACATCGTTGGACTATTATTTGTGGGGTGCCCTCAAAGACAAGTGTTACGCCGACAAGTCAGAGACAATTGACGCTTTAAAGGACAATATTCGTGAAGCCATTGGTGAAATACAGCTGCACACAATCGATAATGTGCTTAAAAATTGGACCGATCGTGTAGGCTACTGCATGGCCAGCCGAGGCAGTCATTTGAATGAAATTATTTTCCATTATTAACCGGAAGGATTGTACTTTCAAATAAAAAAAATTACAGCAGACAGTTGTCCGAGGCCTTCGGCCACAGACTGTCCCTGCAGGCTGTGTCAGAGACACGGCCATTAAGTTTAACGTAGAATACGCCATCCGATAAGACAGAAAACATATATAACAATAAATTCATTTGCTTATATTATTTATCATTTATTGTTATATATGTTTTCTGTCTTATCAGATGGCGTATTCTACGTTAAACTTAATGGCCGTGTCTCTGACACAGCCTGCAGGGACAGGACAACTGTCTGCTGTAATTTTTATATTTACCAACGACATTTGATTCAAGGCCGTTTAAAAAAAAATATTATGTTCAATTTTTTTAAACTTAATTTAATTTATGTATTTTAATTAATATTTTTATTGAAATAAGTTCTGCGAATGTTGAGAGGGCCGCCCTAGTATTAAAAAAGGTTTACCTTATCGAGTCTTCGCATTAGCATTCGAGCGTTGTGTGAAAGCTTTACGCTTTACTATTCAAAATTAATGTTACAACAGCTTTATTGAAGCTTTCGCAAAAAAGCTTTATTACGTTAGCTTACTGTTTGTTTCACTTTTTACTAGATACATGTTGCCAAGCAACATTAGCTTGCTGTTCGTTTCACTTTTTACTAGATACATGTTCCAAAGCAATGTTGAGCAACCAAAAACACTCAACCAAACACCACACATATGTTTGAGTGTATGTGTTTAAACAATTTTCATTTGAGAAATTAAAATACTAGAAATATATCAACCAATATGAAATGTATATCAAACGAAAGATAACATCTTCATTTACCTACAAAAAAAATTTTAAAAAATTCATCTAGCCGTTTCCTCAAATTCAATGAAATAAAGATTACAACAATAAAAACCTGACATGACTCCTCATACCGTAAGGTAAGACGTATTCTACGTCAAAAAAGAAATTTGAGAAAATATTCAGTAGTTTTTTTTATAGCATTTTCAAAAAAAACAAAAATTACAGCAGACAGTTGTCCGAGGCCTTCGGCCACGGACTGTCCCTGAAGGCTGTGTCAGAGACACGGCCATTAAGTTTAACGTAGAATACGCCATCCGATAAGACAGAAAACATATATAACAATAAATGATAAATAATATAAGCAAATGAATTTATTGTTATATATGTTTTCTGTCTTATCGGATGGCGTATTCTACGTTAAACTTAATGGCCGTGTCTCTGACACAGCCTGCAGGGACAGTCCGTGGCCGAAGGCCTCGGACAACTGTCTGCGGTAATTTTTATATTTACCAACGGCATTTGATTCAAGTCCGTTTAAAAAAAAAATATTATGTTCAATTTTTTTAAACTTAATTTAATTTATGTATTTTAATTAATATTTTTATTGAAATAAGTTCTGCGAATGTTGAGAGGGCCGCCCTAGTATTAAAAAAGGTTTACCTTATCGAGTCTTCGCATTAGCATTCGAGCGTTGTGTGAAAGCTTTACGCTTTACTATTCAAAATTAATGTTACAACAGCTTTATTGAAGCTTTCGCAAAAAAGCTTTATTACGTTAGCTTACTGTTTGTTTCACTTTTTACTAGATACATGTTGCCAAGCAACATTAGCTTGCTGTTCGTTTCACTTTTTACTAGATACATGTTCCTAAGCAATGTTGAGCAACCAAAAACACTCAACCAAACACCACACATATGTTTGAGTGTATGTGTTTAAACAATTTTAATTTGAGAAATTAAAATACTAGAAATATATCAACCAATATGAAATGTATATCAAACGAAAGAAAACATCTTCATTTAACTACAAAAAAAATTTTAAAAAAATTCATCTAGCCGTTTCCTCAAATTCAATGAAATAAAGATTACAACAATAAAAACCTGACATGACTCCTCATACCGTAAGGTAAGACGTATTCTACGTCAAAAGTTATTTGGCGGACCCGTTATAATAGAATAAAGGTACATTGATTGTTGTACAATATATAGACAGTTACGTTATATACATTTTCCAGCAGCAGGTCTTCTTGAGCTGTGGTGGTTTAATTATGGTATGTGTACACTACCGCTCTCCAAGAGCTATAATGTTTTAACGCTCTCCTTGAGCTCTTAAAACTCGAAGAGTAATATGCTATGAATGTGATCTTACACTAGGGAAATAGGTAAAAACAATATTCTACTGTTCTCGATCTCCTTGACTTAGTGGATTAGTAAGCAATGTTAAAATAGGCAAAATATACTGCTCTTTTAGAGTTTATATACTATGAATTTAGGATGACAAATTATTTCATGAAAATGGGATGGATTCCTATTCGTCAGCTGTTGAACTCGCTTCAACAACTATAGAAAGCGAGATATTCACCGAACAGCAGGCCAACGCACTGGTTGAGGTGTATACTCAGCACAGGGTCACGAGATAAAGCACTAATGTTACGAATCCTTTTTCTCAAGCTTAAATTGTTTTCTCAGATCGTTGCTACAGAAACAGGTAAAACGAGGAGGGAACTTTAAACTAGTATAGCTGGTGTTGCATGTGAGGCGACAGTTGTTGTGAGTCGGTTGCGCGGCTCTTGTACACGAGAACGTGGTTTCGATTCCTGTTCGACCACCTTACATTTCTTTCGACGACAGTCACTTTGGTCAGTGACAGCGACACTATAGAGTATTTAGCCATGAAAACGCTGCACAAAATACCGTTCGGAATCGGTGTAAACCTGTAGGCCCCAATTAATGAGTAAAAACTAGAAAACGCTCAAATCACTGGTTGTCCGAATCTCTCCCCAATACCTTCATGGGATGTGCGATAATGGGAAACATTTTTTTTGTGAATGGCATTCGAAGGCTTACTCGAAGAAAGACACAAGATCAAGAAGCATCATGTGGATGAAGAATCCCTACGACACTTGGTGTTATCAACTGGAGAGAAAAAGCAAATGATCAAGCCGGTTGGGATATATACAAGTATTACATTTGTTATGTATGACTCCTAACCCAACTGAGTTTAACTAATATAAATGTTGTTGAACTTTTTTACAATTCTTGTTTTTTGTATTAAAATTAACCACGTTTAAATGTTTTCCCTATTGGTCTAGTTATGTTTTATAATTTAATATCTGTGTGGTGGACGGACTTGTACTGTGTGCGTTAGAAAACGGCCTTATTCCAGAAATATACATGATCCGAATTACCGTCGCTCGCCGCCGTCTGTGTGGGGATACACACCTAAAGATCAAGATCAATTATACAAAAGTCTTGTATCGTTTTGTGTTGTTTTAGCCATTTTGGCCTTGTTAATTATATGGCTGTAAAAATGTAGTTAACCAATTAAAAAGGGACCACTTTTTACAGACAACAATAACAATAACATCGATGACTTGCCAAAAGAGTTAACAACAGTTAGTGGGTTTTATGTTTTTAACTTTATTATTATTGCTTGCTATTTACATCTTGCTTAAGTCGCAACCTAAGTCACTTCGAGGGCTTGTTAAAAGAACATTAGATCTCCACCACAGATAATAGACGCTTGGGAAATTAGCTCAAGTACCACCGAGAAGGAAAAGACCGGACAAGCGAGAGGGCACTTGGCTGACGTATATAATTTGTTTGTTTTCGGTTCGTGGTTTGTTTTTCTTGGCTCAAGTGAACGTTTACAAATCAAATTATATTCGATTATTTAAACAAATTGTTGATCCGAATTGCCGAAGTGTTCTATGAACTGATAATGCTATGTTGGTTGAGGGAGGGGGTAACTTCTTACTACTTGACTTCCAAGATATGCATCGCCGTGGAGCGGAAGTTCACTTTGCCACACAAATGTCGTTGAGGGGCAATACAAAATAAAATAAAATAAAAAAAACGGCCGAGCGGGAAACAGCTGCTGACAGTGGGTATTTTGCCGTGCGTTGTGGTGTAGATTGGAGTTAACAACCGTAAAATTTAGTAATTAGAAAATTGTTAGGTTTGGGAAACGTATTAAAAACAACAACAGCAATTATAATAGCCGCTACAAAATGGGTGACTGGCAGAATTTCAACGCCCTCGATATTTCACCTCACTGACAGACAGCGAAGTAAGCAGCGACAAGCACAACACACACACACATCCACGGCCATTAATTAAGTCATATCATTTGTTGATGAGAATTGCCAGCTCTTGCATATTAATCATTGCCATGGATGGAAATGTTCGTATTTGTATTGTTATTTCTGGATATTAGAGAATTAATTATTCTAAATAGTATGTATAAGTGTGTTTCTCAACGTGGGGCGCATGACCCCCAGTAAAAACATTTGATTTCTCAACTCAATTTTCAACTCAATTATTCTGGAAGCAAAGGGCTATAATCTGCAAATAGGGTATTTCTCGCGGATTGTGCATTGGATTTATACAGCGCTGGTGTGAACGATAATGCTGCATGATGCTTGATAACCCCACCTGTTGTGTAGTACTGACTAGGGTTCAGAGAATGGCGACGATGTGCTGCTCGGGTGCTCTGCGTACCATCCTACTAATACACAACTTCTACAGTGTTACATTTGATGCAAGCAGACATTATATGGAAGCACATTGCTTTTACATCTAACATCAGGTTAGGACAACTGTCACAATAGGTTGTGTTCGGAGTTGGTGATCAGTGTTGGATGGTATTCCGAACCACAGAATGAAGATGCCAAGAGAGAACATCTCTCTCTGCAAATCGATGGCATTAGGAGTCGTTGCATATGGACGTTGAATGTTGAAAAGAATTACTTGTATAGAGGCATTGAAACAAAACATCCATCAAGAAAACAACAATAGCATTTTGTGTTTTTGTGTTAAAATAGTCTTATATGCAACACAAATGTATATTAACAACAAAAGAAGAGAAAAACATTTAAAATATATGAAAATTTTAAGTCAACCGTTCTTGTAGCTCCACCTGGTGTAAGTCGAACATCCCCTTATCATATGGACAATACCAAAAAGAATGTGAAATGAAACGCCAGATGAGACGAATGTTCTCTAGGAATATTCACTTTATGTTCCGAACATTCCTGCATGCGTCGAATACACGACTATGGATTATTATGTTTAAAGAGTTGTGGAGGGGAAAGTTTCTGATAGCCACTCATGCAAAACTTGCCTCGCTTGGGCTTGCCTTCCGCCACCATTATATTGGCAATGGAAACACAAAATGAGAATGAGAAACATGAAACCCCCTATTTCTTGACGACCCCCGCAAACGTTATAAGTTATAAGTTTACTATACAGATCCAGTGGCACTATCGAACTGGTAGATAGCCTCGAGAATTGTAAGGCTAATATTACTGCTATCCACGAGATGCAATAGGCAGGTTATGGATGTACAAGGACGAAGAAATGTGACGTATACTACACCTTCCAAGAGAAAAAAACATAAATTTGGTTGCGGATGTGTAGTTGGCACAAGTATCAAGGTTCAACCACCAACCGCATTAATATCGAAATATTCGCTAATTTGTGTGCATGTCCTGACTGAGGAAAATGACGAGGACACCAAGGAGCGCCAGAATAAATAGACGACCGCTGCCCTGGTGATGATATTAAAACTGCTCTACGTATAAAGTTGTAATTTCCTTTAAGGCTATAAGAGATCAGTTTTCTCCGGTTAGTGAAAAAAAATTACAGCAGACAGTTACAGACAGCTTTATTACGTTAGCTTACTGTTTGTTTCACTTTTTACTAGATACATGTTGCCAAACAACATTAGCTTGCTGTTCGTTTCACTTTTTACTAGATACATGTTCCTAAGCAATGTTGAGCAACCAAAAACACTCAACCAAACACCACACATATGTTTGAGTGTATGTGTTTAAACAATTTTTATTTGAGAAATTAAAATACTAGAAATATATCAACCAATATGAAATGTATATCAAACGAAAGATAACATCTTCATTTACCTACAAAAAAAATTTTAATAAAATTCATCTAGCCGTTTCCTCAAATTCAATGAAATAAAGATTACAACAATAAAAACCTGACATGACTCCTCATACCGTAAGGTAAGACGTATTCTACGTCAAAAAATGTAAATGCCGCGGGTGGGATTCGAACTCACATTCGCTGGACGATCGTTTCGATGTTTGTGAAGCATCATCTTCAGCAGCGTCGAGCCCGTTAAACCACTGCGGTGTGTATTTATAGAGCAGGGATCGAACCCACATTCTCGTGCACAAGAGCCGCGCACACTGCCATTACACCACGGACGGCCACACAAGACCAAACCAACGGAAATGGATCCGGATCCCCCCTTTATCAAAATAAGTACGGGGGTCCGGTTACAGAGTATGGAAAACTTCTCTGCATTAGTTGTCCCGGGAGACTTCAATTTAGATGAGGATGCTTATCACATAGAGAACGATGGAGCCGACTACCACCCTCCTTTCCAAAACGAAGTTAAAACTGCAATTTCCGGGCCTAAGAACAAGAAAGCCGCTGGTTCTGATGGACTACCGGCTGAGCTGTTTAAGGCTGGTGGCCATAAGTTGGAAAGGTGGATGCATCAGCTCATATACAAAATCTGGTTAAACGAATACATGCCCGACGATTCGAGCCTAAGCATACTGTGTCCTATTTTCCAAAAAGGCGACCCGAGTATGTGCACAAACTATCGTAGAATAAGCCTTTTTTTCCATCACAAGGTCCTCTCGAGCGTAATGTGTGAAAGACGAAAGCCGTTTGTTGCAGACCTAATCGGACCTTATCAGTGTGGAAAGTCAACCATCGCCGATGTGTTCATATTTGGGCAAATGCTGGAGAAAACCCAGGACAAACAAATAGATCGATGCGGGGAAAACTGTAGCAAGTTATATCGCTTGATATTCCTACTAACCTGACAGGCCTTTGTAGAATGACACTGTCCGACTCGAAGTCCTCAATAAAGATTGGTAAGGATCTCACCGAACCATTTAGTCGAGGTGAGGCCTCAGGCAAGGCGGCACAACAAAATTCATGTGCTACTCGCGTATGTTGATGATTTATACATCATTGAGCGAAATCTGCAAGAAGTTACTGCAGAATTTTCGAGAATTGAGAAGGACTTGGTAAAAGTGGGCTTGGCAGTAAATGAGACCAAGGCAGAATTAATGGTTTCGTCGATCAGATCATCCAACCGATTGGATGAAAGGGTGAACGTTGATAACCGATATAACTTTGGGGTATCTCGGATCTGCCTCAACCAGAAGCAATAACGTCAGCCTAGAAATTAAACGGAGAATTGGGCTTGCAAACAGGTGTTATTTTGGGCTAAGGCCCTCTCTCGAGGAAAGAAGATTCAATTATATCAGACTCTAATACAACCTGTGTTGCTTTATGGCGCAAATACTGGGTCATATCGCATGCTGGTGAAACATCTCTGGGAGTCTTAGCCAAAAAAATTATCCTAAAAATATATGGTCCTATAATGGGGAATGGCGAGTATCGACGACGGATGAACCACGAGCTGTATAATCTACATATATCCCGACATCGACGTAGTTATGCGTATCAAAATGGCTCGATTCCACTGGCTAGGCCATGTCAGTAGAATGGACCAGTATGAACCAGTGCCGAAAGCATTCGAAGGCGTACTCGAAGGACATCAAAAAATAGTACGACCTAGGCTTCGCTGGAAAGACCAGGTGGAATATAGTGTTACCAACTGGAGGAGAAAAGCAGAACATCGAAGAAACATGTTACCCTCATTTTGTAGGGCCTTGACCCCACTGGGTTGTTTGAGGCCACCTAAGTAAGTATTCGAAAATATTTTGCGCAATGACAATCTGCTATTCAACAGGTGCGAATTGACAACGTCCATTCTGCTAATTAAGAGCTGGTCTGCCACAAAAAAATATGTCTTAGTTTCTTAGATAATCTAAAATTTGGATCAATCATTTTGAATAAAATACGGGAGCAATGGGCGGCTTAGGGTGAGGGTATGTTCATGTCGGTACACGCGCTTGAAATTTGTGTATTGTTTTTTATATTGTATTATCATTGAACGAAAGTACTTCCAATTTGAGTATAATTTCAGTTGTTGGTAGCAGCCCGACTACAACTCCTTTGCTGATACTAAAACTTTGAAAAATGACGTGGGTAATGGGTAATGTATACAACTATTTGACTGGGTAATCGAGTTCGTAACACGCTTCTTACTTTTATATTTATATAACAGTTACATATCGTCATATGAAATCAAAAAAGGCGTAAGTTACCAAAAATTCAAAATCGACTTTTTGATTGATTACTATGCACCGCATCAAAATACACGTACCTGCTAAGTTTTTCAGTCATACGACTAAAAACGACAATTTTATTAACAAAATACTAAAAGGCGTAACTGCAAGCGCAAACATTTCATAAACCAAAAAGGTAACTTACGCCTTTTAAAAAAAAAAAAACTGACGCAAGAGAAGAAATAGAATAGAAAAGAAAAGAAACAGACAAGAGAAGAGAGGCATGCAATGTGTTTTTTAAAAACAGTTAGGTTTTGTTTTGTTGTTTTTGTAATAAGACATCTTTCTGTTTTTGGTATTTTTGCATTTTCGGTAAGCAGTTAGTCTTTCTGTCATTGTGTTTCTAATAAAACATATATCTTAAAGCAAGCAGTTCATCAAAGTTAAATAAAAAAATCTCGATTTAAGTGCATTTATTAAAAATGGATATTGAAACAAATTTAAATATGTCAGTAAAGAAAAAAAAAACAAATCAAACACATTTAAATGCAAATGACCGAATGACTGGTAAAATGTATACAGGCCTCAATAAAGGAATTGTGTGTGTAAAAAATCCTCGAATAATGGGGTTAAGATGCCAGTCTAAATTTTGTGAAAAGAGCTCATTGCGTCATTGCTCCCACTTTGCTGAAAATATACGCCAACAAATATTTGATAGATTTTGGAATATGACGTGGGGAGAAAAAAAGGTGTATGTAAGAAATCACGTGGTCGTTTCTAAAAAAGCACGAAATGGGAACATTATTTCAAGGCGATGGCTGTCCAAAAGTTATTATTTGCAAGCTAAGACAACTCGTATCCAAGTTTGCCAGAAAATGTTTACGTCAACTCTTGGAATAACTGAAAAAACTGTAAGAAATTGGGTAGATGAAATCTTTTTAAATAAGGAACAACCGGATAAAGTTATTCCGAGAAGAAAGACCTCGATTAAAGATAAAAAATACGAGAAGCGTCATAACTATTTAAAAAATTGGTTAAATGATATTCCGAAGCTTGAATCCCATTACCGAAGACAGTATACCAAGAAACTGTATTTGCAATCAGATTTTAAATCATACAGCCAAATTTATAAATTATATTGTGAAGAATGCATTAAAAATAGCGTTGATGAAGTTTCAGCATTATCGTATCCCAAGTTTATGCTTACAATAAAAGAACAAAATATTTCATTATTTAAACCGAGGAATGACATGTGTGATACTTGTGTATCATACGAGGCAAGAAACATAACTGAGGATCAATATATCAGTCATAGATCAGATGTTAATGCCATGCGAGAAGAAAAATCAAACGATGTCGAAAATGCAAAGTCTGGAATTTGCTTATTATTATGCATGGATATGCAAGCCGTAAAATTGATTCCTCAAACAAACGCAAGTGCTTCATATTATAAAATGAAATTCCAAATACATAACTTCACTATTTATAATATCATTAGCCATGAATCTGACAATTATATCTGGGATGAATCTGAAGGGAATCTGGTAGCGTCTACTTTCACAACATGTATTATAAAACACTTAAAAAATTGTTTACTTCAGTCACCAGATACTAACCATATTATAATATATTCGGATGGCTGCTTTTATCAAAACCGCAATGTCATATTGTCAAATGCATTGTTATCCTTATGTATTGAAAAAAACATAACAATTGAGCACAAATATTTAATAGTTGGGCACACCCAAATGGAGTGTGATTCAACTCATTCGCTAATCCAAAGAAAAATAAACAATAAAAAAATTAATCTTCCTTCTCAATTCGTTGAATTTGTTAAAGATTCCCGTAAGTCTCCATTTCCACTCAACACCCATCATCTTACTCATTCATATTTTCTGGATTATAATTCTCTTCCTAAGCTTTACTCTTCCATTCGTCCAGGTAAAATTGTGATAATAAATATTTATGACCTGTTAATACAATGAAAAATATTTTACAGGAAAAAAAGCTGGAGATCCCACCGTTAACATGATTCGAGCATTGGGATACGATACGTCTGGAACTATTTACTTTAAAACAAACATTAAAGAGGAATATGCAATTCTTCCAAACCGAAAAGCAAAAGATACTCATGACAACGAACTTGCTCCATTACATTCTCAAAGAATAAAAATTTCTAAAAAAAAATGGGAACATCTCCAGGATCTTAAATCCTTCATACCAGAAGATTGCCATGATTTTTATACAAATTTGCCCTATGAAAATTAGCAATAAATCATTATCCTATACTACATTCTAATTTTTATCAATTTATGATATGAAATCTTTTTACTTAAAATGTTGTGTTTTTTTTTCCGAATTACTTTTTATGTTTTGTTTACTATAAGTATGTTAATAAAAAATAAAATAAAAAAAAAATTAATGGTGAATCTTTTTAATGAAGAACATAGGAAAACATTTCCTAAATCGTAGCGAAATTTTTTTTTTATTGTAACTTACGCCCTTTTCGGTTTCAGAAAATCTAATCCTCAAAAGGCGTAAGTTTCATAGCTCTGTAAATAATACAAAAATTCAAAATTTTTCTTCAAATACTAATTCGATAGTAAGAGCTTAGCTCTACTTAAAAAAATTTTGACAAAATTTGGTGTTTTATCAATTTTATGAAGTTTTTTGCTTCTCCTGAAAAATTTTTGAAATGTAAGTTACGCCTTTTTTGATTTCATATGACGATATATTAATAACGCAGGCACTTTCGAGTGGAAAACAAATGAAAAATGGTTTCCCCATAGGCCTCACACTATCTGGAATATTCCTCAGTAGTTATAAACCTTCGCTCTAAATTCCTTTATAGTAATTTGTGTTACGATTTTTCCGTGAAACACCCCAAAAAAAGTTTGAGGAACACTGTTGAGTTTTTAAGCATATACCAGCATTTTTCACACGTTCATATTAACATTAGATTGAAGTGAAATTTACATGAAAAATCGGGCAAATGAACACTGAATGGAATCAGCCCAAGAATATCTCGCACACACTCGCACTCATATATGTCATTTGTCAATTAAATCAAAATTATTCAAATGACTCGCTCGATTGCCCCGACAACATATTTCGTTGGAAATACAATTTATTACACAATAATAATGTGTTCATTTAGTCAACACAAACAACAACAACTACGGACACCACCAAATGTTGTTGTCGTTAAGAGTGATATTTGGACCTGACCACACCATTTCAAACGGGAAAGAACAAATCAACACATATGTGTGTACGTACCCTGACTCACACCAACACAATCAACGATAGTCATCTTAACATTATGAGATACTAATACGACTAAAAAACCATTGGAGAAGGTGGGAAAAGAGGGTAGAGTCGTGTCGTCATTTGGCCATAACCACCGATCGATCGGTCGGTCGACTCATCGAACAGACGTTTGCAACGAAACAAATCGAAATGAAAAATTTTTGACACTTGATAAATGTACAATGACGTCGAGAATTCATTGAATTTTCAACAACAACAAGTGCATTTCAATTAGCCCCATTCAAAGACAGACGGCCAGTAGGACAGACGTTGCCTTAAGAAATGCCTAATCGCTAGATCATCGATCGCTTACGCGTACGCATGGTAGAGGTAGGAGGCAGAAAGGTACATAGTATTTCAATGCACGGCTGTGGTGACAAATGGTTCAAAAATGTCCTCCTCTCCCTCTCATACGCTCCGCTTCACTGTAATCGGGGGACGTGAGTGTGCGCAGTGGTGTTGTTAATATTATTTTGACATTTTCCACGGATATTAGTTTATCAGCAGTTTAAAATCAAATTAAAACATAGCAGCGCCTTACTGTCCTGCCCTGCTCTGATCAAATGTTCGTCTGTCTGTCTTTACTTCACTTCTAGCAAACTATTGTCTGTCCGCCCATTTCGATTGAACTCCGTTGTGTTGTCGTTTATCGACACTGATCAGGACTTCTGACACTGTAAAAAGGATAAATATTATTGGGGGACCGTTATGCAACTGCTGATGTTGCTATTATTGTTATGACCCTTGTCCCATACCTAAACATACCCACGCCCTCAATGTGACAATACGAGGGTTGTATGGTAAGTGTAGTACCATTAAAATAATTGTATTTTACGCGTGTTTTATATTTACTGCCAAAGTAATTTTTCAACGGCTTTGTATGGGGACTTTGTAGTTTAGCAGGGAATAAAAACACGTCTAATCTCTACTACCACCCGGCCTTCAACTTAACTGCAGTGTCATTATTTATAAGTCAACTCTTAAATAGTGCGCATTTCATCTTTATCCAGGATAAATTTCAAAGGAAATAGTGGAACAGTTAATGGGGGTCTGGGTCTTATTTGGTAATCAGGCTGCTACCGAGTCCCCGGTATCAGTATTCCTCAACTCAACATTTGCCTAGGCTGCCGCAGATCTCTGAACGAGTTGTTCCAGCAGTACGAATCTTACGTTATGTGCGTTATCTACAGACACATTCCGGATAACTGCATACTGGATAAACTGCCAAGACTAGGAACTACCCTACAGGTTCCAAAAGAATTCAAACTTGTGGAGGGGCACTAGGGACTTGTAAGCAACCCCTACCAGAACCGTCCCATGCAATAATGTAGGAACGGGGGACGAGAGGTACAGATTGTGTACGCACAAGGCAAATCTGTCCCGACATTGGGTAGGAGGAGGTATATGGACTTTTTGTCTCTGTCTAGATTTAAAGACTCAATGCATGTGCCAGTTTTGGCCAGAGACTGTCTGATAGGAAGGCACACGGCGAAACGGAAGGATTTAGCAAATGATTCAAGCAATTGATGAAGTAGGAGAAGAATCCACTCAACATCTTCTGTGCACTAGCCAGCAGAAGGATGTCTTCTATGGGATGCGTCGACTATGTGATCTTACATCAAATTTTTGCAAATACTGGGAATTATCGCAGCATCTTGAACTTCTTTGAGTAAACCAACTGCCTTCGCGGTGGGTTAGCGTTTGGTTAGCCGGTTTGGTGACTCATTCATCAACTGCCACCAACAACAAACCCGACCTAAAACTAAATAACTATCAGGTCTTCTCAATTTGTTCTCTGGAGGGTCCTCGTCTAAAACATAAAAGTATTCGGTTCATACTGTATTGGATTCGATCTGAAATTATAAATTCTTATAACTTGTTTTGTTGGTGCCGGACGATCAATTCAAAACTAAATTTTTATTAAACTTCATTTGTAGTATGAGGGATGTAATTTTTTCAGTACGTCCAGTGCAGTACTCAACGAAAACAGCAACGTCGACGTGGTTGAATGTACGAAACGTTTCGTTATTCCAATTAACGTTAACGTAGGGTGTTGAATTTCTACTTTATACGGCATTTACATCGACCAAGATTAGGGCATTTCGAAGGTTAAGTACGTTAACCCATCTGTAAAAACTTGAGTTTAATTTTTAACCTGGTTTTAAATTGGTGCGAAATTTGATTCAACTCTGCTAATTACCAAAAAAATGCAACCAAAATAAAAACATACACAAAAAATCAACTGTTTGCCAGACGGAAGCTGGACGAACATTTCCCGACGTGTCGCCGCCACTACCATTTTTTGAAGCTCACGCCGCCACCGATATTATTGATCCTCATTGTATTAAAATATGAGCCGATTTGACCGACTGATCCAATTTAAAGGTTCAGTTATTTCAAAAATATCCCAAATGTGCACAAAACTGAGATCCAAGAGCCGCCAATGTAATTTTTCTATTGTGCCGCCATCTTCGATAATTTGGTCTGGGCACGGAATTACTCTACATTTGTCTACAATTTAGTCTCAAATTGGTTGATGTACACGGCAAAGGTTAGAGAAGAAGATTATCGTTAACCCGGTAGCGGTAAACTACGGTGTAAATGCGACATTAGGCCACATTTCATGTGACTAGTTTTTTCAACGCACTTGTACAGCGTGGCCATACTGTATCACTCTATCGGCAGACGACATAACTTTTGCAAATGGCGGCAAGTTTTGCTTTGATGTTTTAGAAGTAAAAAATTTCAGAGTGCACGTCGATGACCCATGGAACGCAATACTCCTCATGAACCCAGAATACTAGTTTGACTGGGTTTTTTTACGGAATAATACGTCAGTGATTTAGGAGCAACATGAATTTCGGCGCCGTTTTCCGCCCACTGGTCAAACATTAAGGCGTTTAGTGCTCGTTCCAACTAGAATATCGCCGCTAAGGCTAAAGATGTTGCGGAAGAGCGCCGTCTACGCCGACCAGAAGACGTTTCATGTTCGTATCTGCAGGGAATTTTGGTGGATGACTTATTGTTCCCTCACAGAGTGCAGGCGTTCCATCTGCTACTGCCTGCACACCGTTCATCGTTCCTAAGCTACGCACACGATCCCCTGAATCTCGAAGGGAGGAGTATACGTAAACATAACAAAATGTGTGCTTCTAGCCCACTTAGAATTGATGTATCATCCACGAAGGGCCATTACATCCACTCAAAACCTTTAGTTGGCTTTATTTTTTCGACGTCTCCATGTAGCACGGTTACTGCGAGTGGTGAGCGAGTCAAAACCATGATCAACCAGGTTTTTATTGCGACAAATTGATGGATTGGGACTGGAGGACATGTGGTCCAATCAGGACGGTACAACTGCACACACATCTCGCGCGATGGTGGTCCATTTGAAGGATGCATTTCCGGCTCGCTTTCCTGCTTTGGCGATTTGAAGCTGCTGGCAAGATCCCCCGATTTGACCACTACAGTCTTTGCTTAGGGTTTTTGAAGTCACTGGTCTAGGTGGAACAGCCACTTACTCTGGAAGCTCTCTAAGACAATATCTCACAGCAGTGCGATAACTTTGCCTGCAATTCTCTTTAAGAATCATTGAAAATCCGGTAGAATGACGCATAATTATCATCAGCAATGCCCACATGGCTGATATCATCTTCAAAAAGTAATGGGAAAACATAAAAGTCCAAACACACATTTAAAAGAATTATCAAAGTATATCCTTTAATTTGAAGGATAAATCAAAACAATATCGGGTGTGTGTTTTTGAGCCAGCCAGCCGATTATTGCTTTGAGGAAATATTGCGAAAATATCCATCATTAAATTAAGAAGTGGCTTTCGAAAATATATTTCAGGACTTGTTGAATATTTTAAATATATGTAACAATAAAATGGGAAATATATAATTTAAAAAAATTTTATTCAACGAAGCTTAACTTTGGTAGGATGCTACCAGGTGCTAACAGCGTAAAGAAGAACAACTTGTGTGCAATATTTAACCAAATTGGTCGCACTTAGTTTTCATTTATAAGTATTAGTTATTTTTATTTTACGGAAATATAGCTGATATTCAAACAATCCACTTAATTCTTACTGGTATAAAGCACTTGTGTAGGACTTTATTTTAATTTCGAATGACTTTTCTCAGGATACCGAAGATAAACCCATGTTTCCTATTATCATCTTAATTTTCTCCTCAGCCACCCTTTGATCTAAAGGGGTTTAAATACTAACTATATTTATTTATATACTAACTACATTTAAATACTAACTACAAATAACGTTAAGACTTACGGCATTTTTTCATTCCTCTGTTTTACCATATTGTTCATACTATCCCCCTACACTATCCCACGACATTTAGTAACGTTGTTTAGCCCTCATTTAGATAAGAAACAAGGCAAGACAGAAGAGACATGTAGAGAGAAACACGACGTAATAAAAGGACAATATGTCCTGACATGGGTTTGCCTTCGCAATAACTCGTAGAAATTTTAAAACTTCTAAGAATGTCGTCATCACACAAGTGTTGTTTCTTTTGGCTAAAAACTCTCACTTACGTACCCGTAGAACTATTTAAACACAACAAGAAACAACAACGGCAATAACAGAAATTGTTAGAATCTAAACACAGTTGTCAACAGAAGACATCATGTTGATTTAGCCACACTGTCCGATAGTGGACCTTCCTACAAACTACTTATTTGTCTATAAGCAGACATTTGTGGCACGTTAGTTCAGCTACCTGTGTCTTTAGTGTAAATGTCCTTTTTTTGCTTGTCCTACTTGCATTTGCGACGTCTATAAACAAAGGTTCACCCCCACCCATAAAAGTGGTTCCACCACAATGAAGATTGTGTCTTTGGTCGCCTGTTGGTTTTGGGCATTAATCTGTAATCTATAACCGTTATGTTTGTAATAATCACCACTAAATTTTCTTTGGTTTTCATATGAAAATGTTTTAACAACATCGGGTCAATATAAACCAGACAACATTTTCCGAATCTCACATTTTCGTTACGAAACAGTTTAGGATTATTCTGATCTTTCGATTAACTCTGTGATATTCCAGATTCCGTATTTGATATTTTTGCTGGTCTGGTCATGAATTACTTTTCCAAGGAAGTTGTCGAAATAGTCGCGTATATCGTTCACAAAATTGGAGTTACAACAAGATACTAGGAGGATTGTCATTTAAGTTGAAACATATGGCAATACTGGGGTTGATACGCCAAATCTGACGTCATCATCGTCAATTTTGACATTTTTAACGATACACATGATCAGATCTTTCTGTCACATGAGTGCAGCTTGAATTTTTTACAAACTTGACAAATTCATTTCGGTCAAAATACAGAATTAAATCCTGAAAATTTTCGTGAGATGATTTTGTTCGACGTGGATTAATTCAACAACAGTATGCGGACTGTTGATGTAGGTGCACCATCAACTCACTCTGATTGTTGGTGATGAAGCATGCAAGCATCAAATTTCGATGTCTTTCCGAAGTCAATCGCTGCCGTCTTGTGCTCCTGTGTGAATTTGGTGAAGGTCGTCTAAAATCGGTTGTTGTACCAGAAAACATCGATACTCTGCGGGAACTCGTCATGATGTAATTTATCGTGAAATTGGGGCATCCTAGGGCATTAGGTCGCCCCACTCACTTATAATGAATATTCAGTTCACATTTGACTGTTACAAAGATTTCACCGTATTGGATACCGCGGCGATAGCTGTATACACCTGTATGAGGGCTACAACTTCCTGCGACGACTGAACAATGGATATATACTTATAAAAATTACTAAAGCTCTATGGTGTTATCATGTGGTGGTAGGTGCTTGAGAAATCTACTTATTATGCTACTGGCTAGGGGTAAGAGAATCTAGGCGATGTGTATCACGGGTGCACTTCACACCACTCCTATTGATGAACAGAATACAATTTTATATTTGGTGCGGCTGGAAACTATAAGGAGGAACGGCGACAATATGAAAATGGGTTATATCAGTCGTCAATCATCAGGGAAGAGAACGTCAACAGAGCTTCTCCTTATATAAAACGGTGGGACCGAATGGGATTTTTCCGGCTCTCCTACAATACGAGGTTGACCTTGTAGCAACTGAACTGGTGGGAATCTTCACCGCATGCTTACAATTTGCCTACACCCCAAAGGATTGGCAAGAGGCTCGTGTAGTGGTCGTACCCAAACGAGGAAAGGCAAGTTATGCCACCACAAAGGCTTACAGACCAATTAGCCTCACGTCGTTTCTAGTCAAGACCTTGGAGAGAATAGTAGACGACATGATGAGTAGTGGAATACTAGACAACATGCTGAAATTCAGGCAACACGCAAATGCCAAAGATCGATGAGTGGTAACCGTATTTCATGAGGTACCCCGCTATGGTCGCTATGCAGAAGGTCTAAAGGATCCAAATGGGGCCTCAGCCTGGAAATAACACATTGGCTCTACAGCAGCGTAATATACATATGCTTCCGTAATATGGTGGGAGGCAGTTGAGAAGAAAGCCAATACTGCGTCACTGCAAAAGGTTCAACGTATATGCTGCATTGGAATTAGCAGTGCAATGAGAATAACCCCGACAAGAGCTATGGAGACCGTTTTATGTATCCAGCTAATTGAGGTCAGAGTCAAATCGACTACAGGCGGTAGGTGAATGGATCACAAGTCGAAACACCAACGAATTATGTAGGCCTTGGCGCATGATACGATTGCATCTGACCACATATCCGAACTAAGGATTAAGGCGCCATCTAGGGTCGCTTGGCAGGATGTGTCCCTGGCGCAAACGTCAATTAGAACCTGCTGTTACTCGGATGGCTCATGCGGAAGTTCGGGAGATTACGGAATACATTAAATGGATCATCAACACTACGATCCCAAACGACGTAAAAATTCTTAATGGAAAGCTAGAGATCTAGCTAAGGCAATATCGTCGGAAATTGTCACATTTAGAACGGTCCTTGACTTAACTTAACAGGAAATTTCATAAAGCCAGGAAATTTCATACGGTGAGCCCGGAGAGCGCATATTCTTTCGGGGCGACGAAGGCCGAATTGACCAACTGGACGGAATTGGCCCCCAGCGCCTTGTGGAATCAAGAAACAGTGAGTCGTAACGGAACACTCGGGATTACGAGCCCACCTATACCGTATTGGACAAGTGGCAAAAAATAGTGAGTACTCCCTTCACTCACTATTTTTTGCCACTCGGACTTGGGACGACGATGAGACGATAGAGAATTTCCTGTGCCAATGCGTGGCTTTCAACAAGCCATATCCAGGTAGCTCTCGGACGGTACAATACCGGAGATAACCAATTTTATGGTAATAGAGTGGAACATTTTGCGGAACTTCGTGCATAGCACCGAATTCTTATGAGAGTATAATGACTTAGTAGGACAAATTGTGAGCGCACAATTGGTCGAAGTAGCGGCATAAGTGTATGTCCACGGACATGGGACGGATCGAAGAGTTACTTCTCTATCGTACCATTCTTTTTCGAACTAACTAAGGAGGCAGATTGGCTCAACATATGTCTGCTATTAGGTAAAGGCAAGGAGTCGGTCATGGAAATTTGCTGGAAGGTGTTCCCAATATTTGCGCCTTCGACGAGTACTCGAAAGCGCAACAACTATCGGATGGGTCGAAAATGAATGATCAGTTAGGGTATGGGTACGGCTCTAGGGAACTACGGTTGTCTCTCTCTCGTAGACTACCTGTTCATTATATCGCTGAGGTGGTAATCAAGTCCCTGGAATTAGTAACATTCGTAAACTTAGCCTGCCCAGAACTGCCGTAGATACTTTATCGATATTCCCCTTATATATGTTCGTGCTTGGGTATAGGGACATTCCGGGGAACTGCAGAGAGAATGAGTTGGCGATACCTTACAGGTTCCAAGGGAATTACATGGGCCAGAACGCTTCTATGCGATGATGTAGGATGAAGGGCTTCAGATTTAATCAGGCCGAGGGTGGATAACAGGAGCTCCATGAATCTTCTGTGTCTAGCCACGCCCAAGGTATCACTGCATGTTTCGGGTTTGATGGCACGTTTCTAATAGGTAGCCATGCGGCGATACTAAAAGTCTAGTGAGCAATAAGTAATTGCAATGATACTCATTCCTCGGTAACATTTCTCCCAGTGTAAAGAGTTGCATGTATAAAACTATTAACGAACTTAAATGCAAAAGAAAATAATAAACAAAGTAGAGGAGCATAACCAACCAACAATTGGCTGCAGAAATGCTACAACAGACACTAGCGTATATGCTGGGGGAGTTTTAGGCATGATGAAAATTCGATTTAGTTGAAAGAAAATCGAAAATATTGCTCCATTACAACATCTGAACGATTTGCTAATCAATTCATTGTCGAGTTCTGTGTAGGGTTGCAAGCGTTAATTCCATTGGTTTGGAAAGAAATTTGGTCATTGACGGTTTTACAGTATGCTCCTTTAAGTTCCATATTTGAGTGGGGTTGGAAAAAAAATCTATAGTAATATGAATAATTTAAAAAAAGTAGTGAGTTAACTGTGAAGATTTAGGCCCTGTTCACGATAACAAGCGAAAAGTTAAGCGAACGAGAGCCAGCCACTCATATTCGACTGAAATTGGGTTCGTCTAAGTCGACATTTTCGTTCGACTGACTCAATATACTGAAAAGTTTTGACAAATTGTGCGTTTTCGTTCGACTTAAAAATGGCAAGATTGTGGAACCCAAATCAATTTTCTTTCGACTAGAACCGTTATAATTTCGAGGTGGTGGACGAATTTATACACATATACATTGGATCATCGAAACAAAAACAACAACGTCAGCTTTGAGATCAATCGGAGAATTGTGCTTGCGAATAGATGTAGTTTGTGGGCTAAGCAAGCACTTCAGAGATAAAGTCCTATCTCGAGAACATGTCTTGCTTTATGGTGCAGAATCCTGGATCTTATAGCAAGCAGGCGAAACACGTCTAGGAGTCTTCGAAAAAAAATTGGACCTATAGTACGAAAAATGTATGTACCTATAGTGCATAACGGCGAGTATTGGCAACGCATGAACCATGAGCTGTATGAGCTATATTCCGACATTGACATACTAGTTAAGCGGATCAAAATATCGCGATTGCGCTGGCTAGACCATGTCAGTAGAATGGATGAAGACGAACCAGCACGAAGTGTTTTCGAAACCGAACTCGAAGGAAGACGAAAAATAGGAAGACAAAGACTCCGTTGGAGGGAACAGGTTGACGAATCCCTGCATATACTTGGTATTGCCAACTGGAGATATAAGGCAAAAGACAGAATGGTTGGCGAAATATGCTATCTTCGTTTTGTAAGGTCCCTAAGCTCCCGGGGTTGTTCGAGATCGGATAAGAAAGTAAGAATGCTAACGAAAGCTGTCGTTCGAGATACAGGAACAGGGTGTTAGTAATCTGTGGTTATCATTTAGAACTTTATTTTATCAGCATTTTTCAAAAAAAAGTTCTTAAGTTGGCCGCAAAGGGCATGTCAGACTATTAGAGAAATCAATGGATATGTTGAAATTTTCGTTTGCGAAGAGGGAATGGGAAAGTCGACAGCGTGACAACTAACAGTTCAGGATTATAAAAAAATTGAACTCTAAATTAAAGAACATTGCGCTTTCATTGTTGACAATTAATTTATAAAATAATGAAGGAGTTTCGAACAAAATCATCTCCACCGATGAGGCTCATTTTCATGTTGTCATCAATTGTAGCATTTGGGTCCAGAAAATACACGAGTGATTGTTGTAAAACAAATGTATCAACAACGTGTAACTTTTTTATATTTGACCAATACTCAGGAGTATTGTATTGGACTTTGGAAGTAGGAGGAAAGAGCGAATAGTGTTTGTTGTTGCTGGCCTTAAACTTGTTTGTTGTTGCTGGCCTTAAACTTGTGGTTGAAGAATCTGCCGTTTTTCTTGTTTAGATTCAAGTATAGCGTGTGCTTGGAGCTTGTCGCAAGTATAGTATATTTTTGTCCAAACACATTGTATTTGCTGTTTAATATTACATGTTTGAGACAGAATGATTTATATGTTATAGTATATGAGTTGTGATCCAAATATAGCTTTGTTTGTAATACAAATACAGCCGTGTTTGGTGCAATGTGTACGTAATTTTTTTCTGCTATGCTCCGCCGATTAAATTTAAAATTAAAATAATAATAAATTAAAACATTAAATCATGTTATTGCAATTGTATAACAGTACATTTTTCACTATTCTTTCAGTTAGTGATCCACAAATATTTGTGAATGCGTGTGTAATTGAATTGACTGATCTGTTGCGTATTAGTTTCATGCATTCAGTCGCCAATCCTTCATTTTGGACGAAACACACCAATGCGTCGACGTAAGTATATGGGGGTTGGGGATGAAATACGTATATGCCTCCATGTAAAAGTATGCATCTTTGCAACTAAACATGCTAATGGTTGCATTTAAATATAAGTGCGTTTAGGATTTGCAAATAGATGAATATGTGGACTGTGTTCCAAACATATAAATGGTTCCGGTAGAATGTGTTTGAGAGAATCTATTACAGAGGCCATTTTTCAGCGTTGAGGTATTAGGGAATACACTTGCCGAAAGCTTATGCCACTTACGGACTCTTCTGCTTAAAAATTAATTCTCCGTGTAGTTTCGTAGGTCGATATGTTGGCCAAGTGACAACGAATGAATATGGATCTCTGGACAACTTTGTCGCACCGTTAAATCATCTAAGTTCCTGTGTAAGGTTATGATGTTCCAAGGAGACAACACAGTTGGCTACCCTCCCGTCAACTATTAGAACATTACACTTTTTTTGGACACGTTCCAGAAGCTCCAAGGTAGACCTACGGTAACCTGACCAACTGGTTTGGATCAAAAAGCGGGATTTCCACCAAAAAATTTGGATTTTGTTACTTTTAACAAAGGAGTTAACATTTAAAAGAAATAAAAATAAAAGTCATGCCAGTGAGTGTGGGCTTAACTGAATTGTCTATTACTTCCAACAAAAACCAACCATTTTTGAATTAGAAAAATGTTCATGACTTGTAAGCTTGTAGTAAGAATTTCTCATACATTAACCATAAACTAACAAAAATCGGTCATAAAAATTCAAATTCAAATTTACGTAACTGACACTAGCACGGTCTTCAAAAATACTACACCACGGAGAAATACAACTCTGTGATATAGATTAAAACTCACCTTAAAGTACTGCAACAATGGGAGAACGCATGAGGAAAAGAAGAACATGGTGGAAAACTTCTGTCTGTTCTTGTTGTTGGAATTATAGGCCTTTCAGTGATGTTGATACTTAGGGATCTTCGATCGATACTAATTCGCACATGTGAATTGCAGAATTGAATTTGTATATATACGATTGATGATCAACCGGTGGTATCAATTCAGGCACAGTAGTTAGTCATCTGATGATGAACTTGTCACGGAGTTCGAAACTAGTCATGCCAGTGAGTGTGTGTTGAAACTGAATTGTCTATTATTTCCAACAAAAAAACCAACCATTTTTCAATTAGAAAAATTTTCATGACTTGCAAGCTTGAAGTATGAATTTCTCATATGTACATTACCTAGGAATAAAAATATTTAAAAATAAAATGTATTTTTGTTTCGATTTATTAATCTTTAATATACAGGGTGATTCATTTCATGAAAAAAAGTCCACTAGGACCATGTCCGAAAGTGCAAGAGTGCGAAATGGCGGCGGGTTCAAAATTTTCGGATTTCTCTCTCTCGTGAGAATGCTTTTTGACATTACAAACCCGATTTTCTTTCCAACTTATTGTTTTTTGTATTTATGAACATCTACTTCCGCTGTCTCGTAAACTAAGTGAGTTATCGAAAATTGACCTGACTAATTGCACCTTTAATTCGGCGAATATACGGAGTTTTTTTGGCGGAGTAACAAGGTATTGGGGTTACAGTTTCTGTCATTCCACGTGCAGTAACCCTATGCATACCGAATAATGAGATTGAATGTAGTTTGCTGATATTTACAGGAGGGCGAGGAATGTGCGCAAATTAAATTACTATGTACTACATACAAAGCTAAAGTGGGAGAACTGATTTATACGGACAGTAACAACAACAAAAGCATTTAAAGACCAAAATGAGCGAGTGAATGAATGAATAAATGAATGAAGAAACGCGAATGGTCGACCGGCTGGGCCAACTTGTTGTTTTTGCTGGAAGTGCTGCTGTTGTTGGTGCTAGTGTTAAAGCTTGGCTGGATTGTTGCAGCAGTTGATTATTAATTAATTACAAACAGTTAATAAAGTAATTTTCTCGCCTTAAGAGCAACTTAATATAAATGCTAATAACGTTAATAAAATGCAACAATAACACCAACAACAGCAACGCTAACAGCGGCAACTACAACAAAAACCCCAACACATGCAATTAATTACACAATTAAATGACATTTGTATACGATGCGATACAATACGACCGCAAGAGAGTGAGCCATAGAGCAAGAGGACGAGCGAGAGATGGTCTGTGGCTGGACATGACACTTAATTGGTGTATCCTTAAATTGATGTTCAAATCTGTTGTTAGGACCTCATCGATATTCCACACAACATTAGCAACTTGGGCAAGCAAAGTGCCCATGTTGCTGTAGTTGGTGATGGTGTTGCTCCTCCGTCCCCCAATGCAATCAAAAAGTGAGGAGACTCACAATTAATTACTTAATTCCCTTGAAGACATACTCATATATGCAGCTCAAATGATTGGAGATACAGCCAGCGATCATCGTCATCGTCATCTGCATCTCCTGAACATCAGCATGAAATTGTCTTGTCTCCGACGGTTAACAACAATTTGTGTGTTGGCATGACGAACCTGTTGTCTTACACACCTCCAAAGCAACAAACAAACAAACAACAACAACAGCAAAAATAACCAAAAGACCTATAATGTGAGTAGTATCCAAATCGCCTTATTATGCCGTCAGCCCCAAAGTCCGTCAGTCAGTCAGTTATACCCAACCGACCAACAAAACACCATATAGCCACTAATCACAACACACTGATACACACTCGCTCTTGAATTCGATGGAGAAGGTGGGGCAAGGCAGGGCAGCAAAAGAAGTCCACATTCGAATACGTTGTTGTTCGATGGTGTGGCATGAAAATACAACAACGCAAATCAGCCTGAATACCAACCAACACCAACAACAGGCAAGAGGCAACAGTCAACAGCCAACAACCAAAAACAAAACATAACATAACAGATTAGTTACCATATCCCATATCAGGGTAATTATTGTTAAATGCGATAACAATCTTGTAGTGTGGTGACATTTATTTATTTTCCTTAATTTTGTTGTATTAATCTTTTCGAATTTCTGGCTTTTTTTGTTACTGCTGTTGTTGTTTTTGTTGCTGCTACGAATACACATGTCTTTGTGTTGCTCCAATCGAGATTACCGGGAGTATTAAGACTCGTAATTTTTAAAAAGGAAGTTTGAGTTCAGTTTGTCTGGCACGATCTCTATTCGAAAACAGTGTTGCCAGATGCAATGTTTGCCAAAGCATAAATTATTTGCAAATGTTCTAACATCGGCCGTCGGTGATGCAATGGTAGTGAGGGCGGCTCTTATGCATGGGAACGTGGGTTCGATCCCTGCTCTGACCACCTTAAATTAAATTTATTTCGAAGGCGGCCTTCTCACTTAGTGATGGCGACACTATCGATTGTTTAGTCCTGGAAAAGCTCTCAAAATATCGTTCGGAACCGGTGTAAATCAGTGAGTGTAAAATTAGAACGCGCACATGGGATGTAACGGGAAACCATTTATTTACGATTACAAGTTAAACGTTTAGATCCTGCTCTTCCGCATCGTCCATCGTTTCGAGTAATTCCGATTAACATTTGTGCTGAAGGATTGAGGGTTACGCGCAAAGAAATATTTCGTCGTCTCAGTAAAAGAACTTTGTTTGGGGAATAAGACAAACGAATTTTTTTTTTCGCGTGGACCAACACTCAGGTGATGTCCCCTATAAATGCAGTACATAGCATTGGACTTAGGAAGTGGGAATAGGAGTAGGAGTAAAGAGTGAATGGTGTTTGTTAATGTTCGACTTATAAATGGTTTTCCAATTTGAGTGATATGATTTCTTTAAAAAAAACACACTAATTGTTAAGGAAATTCAAATATTTGTTATTTAATGTGAGGTACAATCGACACAATTAAGTTCTGAATAAAACGTCTTTCAAATAGCCTCGACGTCTTCTTTTGCAGGAACGAATTCGATGAATCCAATTTTCGATAATTTTTTCCACTAAATCAAGTCGTATATCATGAATAGCACATTCAATATTGACCTGTAAAGCTTGAAGAGAAACTACTTTATTTCTAAAGACCAATGAATTCAAATAACCCCACAAGAAATAGTGTAATGGTGTTAAATCACAACTTCTTGGAGGCCATTTAATGTTACATTTTCTTGAAATAATCTAATCTCCAAACTTTACTCGCAATAATTCGGTTGTTGCACGTGCTGTGGCAATTTCGGCATTAAAAATTAGTTATCCACCAGCTTCATTTCGAAAGAAGTACAGACCGATGATTCCTCCAGACCAAAAACCACATTACTTCGAGCGGTTCTTTGTCGTATTGGCACTTGAACATTATGTAAAGAAAATGTACGCTCGTAATTTGCATCTAACATGTACGTACGCTCGTAATTTGCATCAGCTAACATTACGTCGATGTTCGAAGGGTATAACAGGGTTCGACACACTGCTATCGCCTATCAACATCAACGCTCTCTTCTGCACACGGTCCAGAAGCTCTAAGGTGGCTCTAGGAACCCCAGGCCAAATGTAAGAGTTATATCCCATTTTCGACCGAATATAAGTTGTCTAGATATTGAGGAGATCGGTTGGAGTGACTAATCTTTTGCAACGCTTTAAGAAGCGTAAACGTTTGAAAGCGTCTTTTAACACGTTAACAATGTGCTTATTGCAGCGAATGTCACAGTGTACGTTCATGCCCAGAACATCAACAGCTTCCGATTCCTCAATATCTATACCACCCATAGAAATCGATGTCAAACTCGTGTCCAGTGTGTTCTTGTGCGGTAATCTGTGACACTGGGTTTTACGTGCATGAAACTCCTGCACGGTTTGCCTGGTCCAACTCAGTAATCAAATGCAAATCATGATTCAGCGAATCATTCATTGCCCGTCTAATTCCTTGTACCTCGGGAAGATTAGGTCGACGATCGAACGAATATGAGTGGCATACATTACTGTCATTAGTGAAGGTGGTGATAGGGTTCGCAAGAAGGTCGTTGATACAAATCAGAAAGAGAGAAGGAGAAAGACACCATCTATAATAACTCGTATAGAACGGTATCTGTGAAGCTCAACTAAAACGAGAGCCAAACTCTATCATATGCTTTAAAAATGTCCAAAGCCACTACTTTACTTTCACCCAGTCTATGTACAGACCGACTCCACTGTTCCATGAGGAACGACATTAGATCACCTGTAGAACGGTTTCTGCGGAAGATAATTCACCAAATGCCGGTAGTTATCGGGATTAGTCGCCGCACCCGTTTTGGGATCATTGGCAATGTCCCAACCTGTAGGGAAAATACCCGCAAAGTATGGGAGGCTGAAAAGGTTGCCCCATGGGCTTTAATTAAATCAAACATATCATTTCGTTTGTCGTATAAAAATAAAATTGTTTACAACACCCGAAAAACGTTTACCAACCAGCATTTTCCAACCAACGATATATGGTAACTCAAAACTCGGAAACCCCGTTTACGAGAATTAAAAGCTTTTCGATTAACTTTATTTTACCCTCATTAGTGGAAGTATTTTATTGCATTTTAACTACTAGGTGACTCAAAAATGCTTATATGAGACATGTACGCAGTGGACGGCCCGGGGGCTTTGAACCCCGGAAATTCTTTCCTTCAGCGGTAATTTTTGAATGCATTGCTATTTCTCAACCTAAATATCAAGTTGGGTTCTCCCTAAAATAAAATCCTGCGTACGGTACTGATTTATATATTAAAGAAATTTAATTCTCCTTTAAATTTATATTTACACCTTTAAGTTTTTTCCATCATTCCCAAGTGGGCGCCGCCATGGGGTTTATATGACATACCTGGTCGACCTGGTGATAGGCGAATTGAAAAAACTGTGTTTTAATTTGATTTTATTGACACTTAATGACTTTTGAAATAACTTTACATTGAATAAATTAGTTTTGATTTGAAAAGCACAACAATTTGCATTTACTTTCTTTTGTATTACATCCAAATTCTTGAAGAAAAAACTGACATAAAAGAAAGGCATCGAAAATTTATTTAGCCCAGTGACTTTCGACGAGAATTTGGTGGAACTGAAACACTCATGGCTTCTCTTTAGTAATTCTCTATGGCCGCCGCCATTTTTCCGTATTTTCAATAGTTATGGACAAGTTCTTTTGACACTAAGTTCTCGCTTCTTGTTGTATACTCTCTTCGAGAGTTTCCAGAGTCTGAGAGTTTCCAGAGTAAAGAAAAGTGACTTCAGAAACCTCAAATCGGGCGATCTTGCCGTCAGCTGCAAATCGCCAAACCGAGGCACTAGGTGACCAGGAAACTCATCCTTTAAAATGCCCACAATCCCATGAGATGTGTATCCAGTTGCACAGCTTTTTGGACCACATGTTTTCCTGTCCCAATTTCAATAACATTTGCGGCAATAAAAACTCACTGATAATGGTTCCTAATCACCCACCAGTCAGAGTCCTCGAGAATATAAGGCCCGTTCACTATTTCGGCATAAATGACGTATCATGCAGTAACTTTGAGTGGGCGTAGTGACTCTTCGTGAATGCTATGTAGCTTCTTAGCGCCCCAGAATCGAAATTCTTTTATTTTTTGTTTACGTATTCTTTCAGTGGTGTTCTAGGTCGGTGGTGCAATGGCTAGTGTGCGTGGCTATTGGGCATGAGAACGTGAGTTCGATACCTGCTCCAACCACCTTAGATTTCCTTCGACGACGGCCACCTCGCTTAGTGATGGCGGCACTATCGAGTTCTTAGCCATGATAAAGCTTTACAAAATACCGTTCGGAACCGGTGTAAAACTATATGTCCCAATCAGTGGGTGTAAAAACTAGAAAGTGCACATCTCACTGATTGTGAGAAGCTCTCCTCAATCCCTTCATGGGATGTTATGGGACACCATCCTTTCAAATGAAGGTAAGTCCCGTCGCAGCTCAATATAAATTTCGACCGAAAATCGTTAACTATGTCGTTGAAGTTCAGGAGAGCGTGATCGTAGTTTAATGCCTCAGTGTTTGACCAGTAGGTTTAGAACGGCCGGGAAATTTTAGCAGAAATTCACATTGTGCCAACATCGTTGACGAATTATAGCGTAAAACAATAGTTACGAGTATTCCGCGTTCTTCAGGAGTATAGTGCTCCATGACTTCTCGAAGTGTGTTCTGTATCTGCTTATTTTATAATATAAGTGACAATTGGCAACATTTGCAAAAGTTATACAGGGTGACTCAAAAGAAAATGTATATTTTGTGAGTCGATAAAATTAAAAATAAGATGTCTTTAATTTTTTTTTATTAATATTTGGGAATTTATTTCTTAAAAATAATATCGTTTAAATGTAACCCTTTGAGTTCACGACATTCATTTATAGACAAGCCGTAAAATTTCGGCAGGTCGACTTCGTGATGGCTGCGATTCCTCACAAACGTTTACACTCTCCACATTTTCTGCCGTTCGAAATGACCGTGGCCGCCCAGATTTTGGCTTTTGAAAATTTGAACCGGTCTCTTAAAATTAGTTGACCCATTTTCGAATGAGAGGGATGCTTGGCGTTTCCTCGTTCAACATGCACGTGTTTGTCGTTTTAGCAAACATTTTTGCGGTAGTTTATCAACACTGCAAACAGTTTATGGTTACGGCAGTATTTTGGTTGGAATATCATGGCTGAGAAGTAGGAAACTTTATTTTTCGAGTGTAGTTTTTTTTTTCTGTCTGGAAAGTTTTCACTATAACTTCTGGCTTAAAGGAAACTTGAACGTCAGCCTAAAGTTATTTAGAATACTCGGTTGTTAAAATTCATGTATTGGCAACACTATCATCATTAATCCTGATCACCTTTACGTCTTCTTGATTATTGGCAAGCATTAAGATTGTTTGTTGGAGGACTTTACTCGAATCTGACCCGTCCTTTACGATAATTATCAGGATACACCCTGCAATACGATCGTTCATTATATGATGGATGCGTACATCAATAACTTTCAATACGGCATCCAAAATTTTACCTCTTTCGTTTGTCTCTTTCTTTCTCTGCTGTAAACTGTCATCATTAGTAGATGTCTCGGTCTGGATTCCAATTTCAAAGCTGCATCAAGATGCAATGGGGAGAGAAGTAAAAGTCTGGGTCTTTTGTTTTATTCATTAATAATCATATTCACATCTTTCAATTTGTCGGGCGCCTCTGTCACAGTTGGCTTTTCGTCAAACTCATAAAAGTCATGCGCTTTGATTGACTGACTCTGAGTTTGGGACCGGTGGAGAGGAGTTCATCTCGGTCGGTTGATTTAATTTGGTTGGTTAATCAACGCGATATTCATAAAAATAAATAACTGAACTGAAATCATAATCTCTCCTCTGTGGTTGGAGCATAAAAAGTGTCAAATTCAACATTGACTGCATGTGGTGGTGGTAGTGGTGGCCGTGGTACGTGTCTCACGGAGCGTCTAAATCCGATACAATAAGTGTACAATATAAAGACATTAGCTGCCGTCGCAGGGTGCCATAATCATTTGATTGTGATCAGAGTCAGGGCAAGAGTTGGAGTCAACAGCACCTCTCGTGAAGGGAACAAGGGACACCATGATCCACAAAAATAAACGACTTTCAAATACGCTCAATGCTGCGTTTCAAGCTTTGGGGCTCTAAGCCACTACTGATGGTAAATCAATGATATGACACTGTTTGGCTTTAGTGTAGCTGGATCTCCATTCGTGTGTGTGTGTGTGTTGTTTGTTGGCGACTCCAGGAACATGTTGCAAGGCAACAAACGACACCTACATACATCGCACACGGAGGAGTTGTGATTGAGCAATCTTAATTTAATTTATACATCGTAACAATTGTTTATAATCTCTTCAATTTTCGACATAAATATAGACCGATCCATAGACAGACAATTCATAAATATTGTTTTCAACCTATTTACCACTACACCAACAACATTTGTGTACATGCCACATACCAACAACTAAAACACATATGTAAATGCCGGTATGTTCAACACGCGTATATGAGGATCATTAAAAAACTTGTCACATTTTAATAAAGCTGGTCTGTGCCAGCTTGTTGCCTGTTGCCTGACATTGCGTTAAGTTGCCCATAAAGAGCGCGCGTGTGTGTGTGTGTGCCCCGGTGAACGGGTGCGTTGAAGGGGTTCGGTCAATGAGAAGTTGAGACTCATGGACTGAATGACTTGATCGCTCGTACTCGTTGTGCACGCACACTCCATGCTTTTAATGGACTAATTCCAATGAATTAATGATAATTATAATAACTTTATTTTGTTGAAGACTAAATGACGGACTCATGTATCTACAAATATAAACACAGACTACATATGCGTACTATGGATGTGTGAGGAGGAAACACGACCGTGTAACCAACATAACCGTCACCACTGGCATGAGCAGCAACAGCAGCAGCAAGTGAAAGAGACGCACTCCGCACTAGTCTGAGGTAAATACCTACTCACACACAAGAGTGCGCTCAGCGACTCGAGTAATATGTTGCGCGATTAGTTACGAGTACTTAACTGAAATGGACGTCAAGTAATTAATATCATAGTGAACAAGACAACATCAGCAGCGGCAACAACAACAACATCATCAACAGAAACAACAACAACAACACCACCAACAAAGCCCCAAATAACAATAAAAACAAAGTGGAGAGTGCTCCAAGAAAATGGCCCAGCAAAACAAACAAGCGGACAAGCAGCCAACATACATACGTCAAGAGTCAAGACATGTGCGCAATTAACGAACAGACAGCATAACACTGTATATGGTTACACCTACTGCGCCAATGTTAGCTGATGTCCCCCTTCTTCTCCATCTACCTCACCGCAGCCCTGCATCATGTGATGACTCCCTTCCACCACCCTCTTTTAATATTTTAACTTGAGGCAATCCCTCTCTCTGTGAACAAGTATGTGAATTCATCGAGAAATCCCGGCGAAAGAGAAGTATTGGCGACGGTTATGAGTACAATTTTGTTTTGGTTATGGTACCAGTTGGGTAAAATAGTTCATATAGTAACTTAACTTTACCTTGCGGTCCGTACGACTTCAAAGATATGCTACTCTTACCAAACAGTCATCAAGTATTTTCGTTAATATAACTAATTTCTTCGTAATATTTTCGTCGGTTGCACTGATAGATCAATTCTCCATCTTATGAATGAAACATGTGATTTAGCATGTGTACATAGCAGCAATGAAACTTTCGTTCCTCCAACGATTTTGATCGCTTTTACAGCGAACCATGATATGCATAATTTTTTGACCCTTTGTTGGTGCTTAGTTTTAACGAAGAAATAAATAGACAGTAAATCCGAGGTCCTTGGTGAGAAAAGACGTGAGAATAAACCTTGAATTACTGGAGGAAGTGGAGAGATGGCGTGAATTCGTGATGATGAAGATCAGTGTACCCCGACGGCAACATACTGTCGTCTCAAACCGAGAAGGGACATTTCAACGTAACTCCCGTCGCAAGCATAGACCGAGGGTGGCACTGCGAAGACTGAAGAATCACAAGGACCTGATAATATTCCAGCGGAGCTGCTGAAATACGGTGCATCAACGTTAGCAGGTGTCGGTCATCTGAAGTACATGGATAGACAACAAAATTCAAACGCAGTGGAAAGAGGGAGCGGTTATGACTATCCCGAAAAAGTGATCTAACGCTGTGCTGGGAGGAGAGGTATTACAGTGCTCAATGCAATAACCAAAGTAATGGCGAAGCTTATACTTCAGCGGAACTCGCCGGAGGTGGATCAAATTGTGATGAAGGAGCAGGCGGATTTCAGACCTGCTCGTTCGTGTGCCGAAATATGGTGCATCAACGTTAGCAGGTGTCATTACGCTGGTCCAGAACTACATGGATAAACAACAACAAAATTCCTACGGAGTCGAAAGAGAAAGCGGTTATCACTATCCGGAAAGAAATGATCTTACGCTGTGCAGCAAGGGAGAGGTATTACATTGCTCAATGCAATAACCAACTTAATGGCGATTCTTATACTTCAGCGGAACTCGCCGGTGGCGGAGCAAATTCTGCAGAAGAAGCAGGCGGATTTCAGACCTGCTCGTTCGTGTGCCGACCGCGTAACCACACTCCGTATAATCATAGAATAGTTTGCTGAACTGCACTCGCACCTATGTCTACTTTTCTTTATGGACAAGAGTTTGATTGTGTACACCGTAACTCAATGTGGTCCCCTTTGACCAAAAAGGGGATACCGGCCAAGATAGTGTATATGATCCGTGAACTATACAGAGATGCAGCGTATAAAGTTCGTTTTAATGGAAAGGAAAGCCAACCTTTCACCACATCTACGGGAGTTAGACAACGTTATTTCTTCTAATGATGGACGAGGTAATGATGGCAAATAATGCAGAAGCACCGTTCGTCACTCAGTGGAGTATGTATGAACATCTTCATTATATCGACTAGGCAGATGACATAAGTCTTATGGCCCACAAATTTGATGAAATCGAGGCAAAATTAAACTGACTCTCCGAAAATGAGAAAAAAGTAGGATTGAGAATAAATATAAAGAAGACAAAAAGACAATGTGTATTCGAACAGAATGGAATGCTCCACTAAAAGTTAATGGTTGGTTAATTTAATACGTGTATTCAATCAACTGTTTAGGATACAAACTTATCAAGGATTGTGGATCTGCGGCGGATATAAGTGATCGAATAATCCCAAACCTGCACAAAATGTGACGCAATAAGAGGATATCGGAAAAGACGAAATTGCGAACATTTAATTGCACTTGTGAAGTTGACGAAGCTAACAATAAGGATCCTCCAAACGTTTGTCAGTCGATGTCTCAGACAAATACTCCATGCCTACTGGTCCAAGACAATTTCAAATGAAGTACTCTTGCAACGTACACGGAATAGTTGTATTGAATTGGATATACTACGTGGAAGAAAATGGACTTGGATCGGCCCTATATATAGGCGGCCAACTTCAGATATTGCTAGAGCGGCACTTGATTGGAAATACGCAGGAGTATCGTAGGCTAGGAAGGACACCAAATACATTGGAGTGGTGCCTGGAAAAATAATACAGACAATCTCGACTATCATGAAATCATATTAAATTACTTGCCACAGCCAGAAATCGATGGAGAGAATTCGTTGACGCCCTATGTTCTTAGTGAAGTCGTTTGGAAGTAAACACACGAATGCCTCGACGTACGTTTATGGATATTTGGGATGAAACACGCATACGTTTGTTTGCAACTGAACATGCTAATGTTTGCATTTAAATATAAATGAGTTTAGGACTTGCAAATATATGAATACTTGGAGTGTGTTCCAAACATATATATGGTCCCTGTGGAATATGTTTGAGAGATTATGTTAAAGAGGCCGTTTTTTTCAGAGTACACACCAAACTTAATTAAAATTCAATTTTCCGAACCGTAGCGGCTCGAAACCTAAAACTAACATGGAAATCCCCATTTTCTATTTAAAGATCACTGGGAAAAAATAGTATTGAGCGGATCGGGCGTTTCACGCTAAACAATGTCTGGTACATTGCTGTCACCAATAGGGCCAATTTACAGCTTCGAGGTAGAATTTTATCCCTTCGACTACTTCCATTTTAGTATTTCACAAATTTATAGTAGTAGTTTCTTTTGTATATTAACTATAAGTTGGAGTCGTGCTGAAAAATTGACTCCAACTCCTTCTCCGGGCAAATAGCGGTAACTCCGACTCCTAAACTCCAACACTGACTCCACACCTCTGGATATATATGTATGAGGTACGCAGCATGTGTACTGCAAGACAACATTTTGGCAGACATCCTTTCATAAATTAGTGGGATACATAGAGAAATCGTTAGCTACACGCTGGAAAATAACGGCCGCAGCAACATATTTCAGGAAGCATGTACATCTTTGCAAGCATCGTTTTCATGAATTGAAGATCTGGTACTTGTTTGTTTCAATGTTGTTTGTCACGTTTTTGGTTTAAACAGTTTTCAACAAACAAAGTCATATTTGGTTCACAAAAACACATATTTAGTTATTGTGTCTCAAACATATTATATTGAATACCAAACACAATGTGTTTGGGAACAAGTATACTACATTTGCGACAAGCTACAAGCGCGTTATATTTGCCTCCAAACCACAACAAAATACAGATTTATCAGCGTGTTCTATGGGATACTCGTTGGTAGCTTTTCTTAACCTGAGTTGGTCATAAAAAAGTGTTGGATGATGTTGCGATCATTCATATATATGACGACATCTGAGAGCAATACTGTTACTGTTTACTGTTTAATTTCACTTACCTATCGCTCCTTCTCCCATCTACCCTGTCCAGTATACAATTTCCAACTACCAAGTCTATCAGATTTTTCCATGTCGACTACACGAAGGCACAAACGAGACACTAGGAAATATCAAAACAGCATACTAGAAAGGACGTCCTGGATCGAAATAGTTCCTGGTGTAGAGCTATATGCAGGTTTGTAGTCAAATGTTTGAAATGATCGGGTAAGGTAGAAGGTTGTGCATTTCTCGTAGACTACTCGATGCTAGGATAGATAAACGAGTCGGAAATGATAGAATTAAGAGATTTTTTTGTTGACTGAAGGATGTGAAACTGATGTGAAAGGGATTCCACGTCTTCTCTGTTGACCAGGCGGCTATCAAGTCCCTGGAACCAGTATTCCAGAGCTGAGCATTAGCCTCACCATCGAGATGGTTCAGGAGTATGATATGTGATGGGTTATATACCACAGGGACAAAGCGACTAAACTGCAGAGCGTATGAACTGGCAAATGCACTTATAACGACATGTTTTGCCGGGTTATATTATATTCTTCTACTTATCTCTACTGCTCATCTCCGGCCCTAGGTTTCACTCCTGGTACGATTCTCTCGATGTGTGTTTCCCGTGTCGTCGGATGTTATGGGGCTAGTCACCTACCCTGTTATTGATATCGATACCTCTGGTCTTCGATAACCCTGGCGATAACCAAAACCGATATCTACTGCACTAGATTTCACCGTCAGTATTCGATAACCACCTTCGACTTTACCGTCAACAGTTTCATCGTCTAAGGCAACACAATCACAACTACCGGTTTAGTAGTTCGGGTGTTCGATAACCACCTTCGATAGCTAAAACCAATATCTACTTCACTTGGTTTCACCGTCAGTCTTCGATAACCACCTTCGACTTCTACCTTCTAGGTTCCACAGGATGTAGGTTTCATGGGATTGTTATGAGAGATTTCTTTTTAAATTTTTACAATTTACCTTCCTCTGTTCCTTACATACTTTAGTTAATAATATAACCTTTGAAGAAAATAATTTATATAAATGGAACCCTAATAATAACTTTGCGATGTGAAGGCTATTTTAAATTATTGTTCCATTTGTCCCAGTTACAAAAGAAATTTTTCGTATACAAGAAGTCTTAAAAAAAGTTTACATTTGTTTCGCTAACTGCGTGAACGCATTGAATCTGTGGGGCCCCGGTGGGTATGCCAATAGGTAGCATCGCCCTTGGAAACTCAGTCACTATGGAGCGTTTCTCCGGATCGGTCCGCTATTTGTGCTTGCGAGAGTTTTACAAAAAACGTGATCCATCGACTGTAGCGCGTAGAAGATTCTTCATTAGTGGAGGTTTTCTTCACTTGAATGATGCGCCAAGCATCCCTCTCATTCGAAAATGCGTCAAAAAATTTTGAAGAGGCCGGTTCAACACTACAAAGGCCAAAATCTGTCCAAGGTTATCAAGAACGGCGGAAAACGTGGAGACTGTAAATCAGACTGTTCGTGAGGAATCATCGACTCACAAAATATAAAAATTCTATTTAGACACCCTGTAATATAATTTTTTATACACGATGACATCGATGTCATTACTAGTAATTTAAAAGCAAAAATTTAAAAAAATAGATATTTATAATTACGTTTTATAATGACTTAAGCGTACGAGCTTTGTCGATAACTTTTTCCTTGGCTTATAAAATTGAACGAAAGTTACCAAAATTGTTTTCAAGCAAGTTAATGATGTGAACAACAGCGTTTACATTGCGTTTGCGCTTCAAACGTTACGTTAAATGTAAACGGCATCCAATGTTCATCCTCATGATTGGCAAATATGTGGTCCGCTTTAGATAACGGCTGCTTCAGCATTGGGGTATTTTAACTATTTTCTGTGTTTTTCTGGGTTACACAATATAAACGACTTGCACCTGAGAGACAAATATTGCTTGGTTATTCCCTGAACCAAAATCGTGGTTACGTCCCTGCTTTTGGTATATAGTTTGTCTCATATATGTCTAATACTTTATGTGCTTATTATTCGATTTTATGTAAGACTTGAAGCCAATGGAACGAAAGAATGCAACAATTTTTGAACCATACGTGGTCTTTCTGAAATGATCTTACGCAACTCTATTTTTACTGCAATAAATGAATTAAGGTTGTCGGTGGTGCAATGGCTAGTGTGCACTGCTCTTGTGCATGAGAACGTGGGTTCGATCCCTGCTCTGAACACATTGCATTTCCTTCGATGACGGCCACATCGCTTAGTGATGGCGACACTGTCGACTACTTAGCCATGAAAAAGCTTCTCAAAAATCCAATCGGAACCGGTGTAAAACTGTAGGTCCCAATCAGTGAGTGCACAATTTAATGGAGGAAAACAAATAACAAATCTAGTTAATGATAAGTGAGAAATAGGAAATGAAGTTCCAATCGCGCCTGGTATATGTAAATTTGTGCCAGAAAGTTTGTGTGACGGAAATGTTAGTGGACAACAGAGTCAGTGCCAATGGATATCCAATGGGATCTTACAGGATACTGCTCCTGTATTTTTTACCAATTTGTTTTCGGCAATTATGCAGGAATTAATGTTTCAGTCCACAAGAAGTGTCATGCCTTTTGTGGTCGGGCATTAGGTGGTTTGTTGAACGAACACTGGTTTAACAGCATGCCAGCCTCACATCCCATCAAACATTCGGTCTTTTGCTAAGTTCAGGAACCTTTTGATTAGTTGTTTTGGGGATTACAATTGGCCTCCACGTAGCCGTTGAACTATTTTTTTTATAATGCCGATATAATGCGGACAATCCATAAATGGTTGAAGTGACTAACACAACTCATTGATGCAACCATGAGTATATCACATAAGTAAAGAAATAAATAATTTCCCATTACATCCCGTGAACGGACTAGGGAGATTTCTTCACAATCAGAGAGCAGTTCCCTGTCTAGTTTTACATTTACAGATTGGACCCCCCGTTTTATTTCCCAACGGGTTTTGAGAAGCTTCATCTCATTATTCGATACACGCTTAAAAATCTGTCTTTTTCTTGTTGTTTGGATGAAAATATAAAGTGTGTTTGAAGCTTGTTCAATCAATATTACATGTTTGAGACATTTTTTTTGGAACTGAATGAAAAAATCACCATTTCGACATACTTTTCGAAATAATCGCTGGCGAAAAGCCCGCGAAACTCCGCGCTTTCAACCCCACGGAGCTTTTTCCCAATAAGTCCTCCTATCACCACAAACCCTCAATTCGAGGTTCCAAGAAGTTTCAGAAATGTTACGTTCTATTTTGTTTTTGGATTAAATGCAAAAACATTTATTTCAAAGAAACGTTTTTCTGTGTCAATTTCCATGAAATTGCAAATCAATACCCAAATTCAATATTTTTTCTTAAAATTTATAAAAAAAAATAAAAGCTCATCGTTACTTTTTTAAAATATGTTCTAGAATAGCAAAACCGGGTACTATACAAATATTGCCATCGATTCATTTTGTTGAGTTTTGAAACCGTTCACTTAATTGTGTAATCAATTAAACGAGGGCTATTTCTCGGGAAGTATGGGGAGTGTTTTCAAATGCTTCGTTGTTCTGACATCCTTGGATATTCCACTACTCATCTGCTATAACAAAGGCTTTTTGGACATAGTCACTTTTCAGCCTCATGCGCGCGTTTTTCAGATTCTGCAACACTGTGAAAACTAAGGTGGTGGGAGCCGGGTACTTAAAAAAGCGAATTTCATCTATTAATCACAGCTGGGAAACATTTATCGCGTCAATGAAACATATTCATCGCATAAATTAAACATATTCATCGCATCAACAAACCATGTCGTCCCATGAATGAATGAATGTTCATCAGTGAATGCACCCGTTAACGTTGCGGAGAATGAATGGTGGACGACCAAGAAATTTCGCTTGCGTGTCGAAGCTTTGAGTTGTAAATCTCTGGGATATTATCATTTTGAATTTTTATGAAAAGGCCATCGTATATTATAATATTGAGCAGAATTATTTTTTTTATCAAAATCTTTAAAGGCCAATAGAATTTATGTATTGCAGAAATCAGCAGTTAAATCCAATATAACAAACAAACAAACAATATAGCAGAGTAAGGAGAGCCATTTGTTTTCGATTCGCTCAAAAAATTTAAATTGGTAAAGGAGTTTAATTTTTAATTCTTTGCAGATTTAAATCTTTTAAAGTCCCGAGTATTATTTTTAGCTGGGGAGCCGAATTTTAATTTCCAAGATTTTAAAATATTGCTCGCTCCAGATTTAATTCAAAAAGAATGATTCGTGTGGCGAAATTCTTAAATATTTTATAAAATGTAAATATCTGTTTAATATTAGAACAAATTTTAAAATTTTATAATACGGAAAAAGTGTTTCAATGTATGGGAAGGTGATAAAAAGGAGACAAGTGGGGTAAGATTTGAAAATGCGAGAATGTGTTAAAAATAATGTATGTGGGTAAAAGTACAATTAACAAGAAAAATAGTTGGTAATGGTTAGAAATCTGGTCAAAATCTGCAAAATGCGAGAAAAATCGTTCGAAAAGATTTGGAATGTTTAAAAAATTGTAAATGTGGGCGAAAAGTGGTAAAAAAAGGTGATCCAAAGGGATTAAACTTCAAAGTGCGAGAAAACTTGTTTGGAAAAATTAGTAATTTAGTAAAAACAAACTGAAAAAGTGGGCTGCGTAAAGTAAAAATGTCAAAATGAGAGGCAAATAGTTCGGAATTATGTAGAATGCAGCAAAAATTGTGAAGTTTGGTTAAAAGGAGGCGAAATGGGTAAATGTTCAACTGCGTGTGAACTCGTTTGGAAAGATTAGGAATATGACACAAATTGTGAATGTAGATAAAAAAAAGGGTCAAAAGGAGTGAAATTTCAAAATGCGAGAAAAATCGTTTGGAAATCTTTGGAATGTGGTAAAATATTGTGAACGGTTAAAGGTTTTATTGTCAAATCAAAAGGTTTCATTTGTTTTTGTTGAATGCAAAACTAAAAATATTATATTAAAAATGTAGACACTAAAAGTAAACATGGGAGTTTTTCTAAAAATCTAAAAAATTATGAACAACATGCTCGGTATTAGATGCAAAACATACACACCTCATGAAATCAAGAATCATTTTTCGTGAATTTTGAGCTTTTACTATTTTTCCTGCCCCTTTCTTACCCACAGACACTATTTTTAAAAAGTTATCAATCATTCCAAAACCCGATTGTCTGTCTTTTTAAAGTTTAAAAATTTTTGTGTCTTTATCAATCACATAAAATTATGTTATTTGCAGTTTTCCGCAATTTTATTTATCCAATTTTATCTACATACTCGATTATTAACACATTCCCATTCTTTCCAAACGATTTTTCTCGCATTTTGAAATTTTACGCCGTTTCGACCATTTTATCCATTTTTATTCAAGATGAATTTCCTGCATTTTTACATTTTATCCTTTTTTGACTCACTTTACCCACATCTAATATTTAAAACCAAGATTTTTCCCGTTATTCATGTTTTACCCTTTTTACACACAGATACAAATTTCAACCTATTCAAATCATTCATGTAATTTTTAATGACTGTTAAAATTTTACCCATATTTGACTGTTTTTGAAGTTCTACCATTTTTCAGCCACTACAGTATTTTCAGTAAATTTCCAATCATTACTTACTTTTCCGGTCTCGAACAACCCCGGGGGTCAGGGACTTTACAAAACGAAGATAACAGTTCGATGTTTTGCTTTATCTCTCCAATGCTATTTCCAATCATTATACGCTATTTTTCTCGTTATTTAAAATTTGATGCCTTTTTTTCTTACACTATTTTTTAGCGCATTCCAAATTATTGCAAAATTTTACCCTTTCATGACCCCTTTACTCTTTTTTACCCCACACATTATTTTGACTAAATTTCTAATAATTTCTAAATATTTTTGTCGTTATTTGAAGTTGTACATTTTTATAAATTTTCCACCCTTTTACCCACTGACACTATTTTTAACAAGTTGGTAAATCATTCCTGATGACTTTTCTTGCATTTTGAAGTCTTAACTCTTTTAAGCACATACACTATATCTAATATATCCCCAATCATTGTCCAAACCAAATTTTGTTCTGCCTTTAGTAGCCTCATTTAAACTTATATGCTAATTATTACTCGAACTCTAGACCCAATCATTCCAAACGAATGTTCTCATTATTTGTGGGTTTTCACCACATATACTACGAGGCGTATCAATAAGTCCGTGACTTTTCGAACTTCCCTTGTAGTTATATGAAATGCTACACTGCTCCCTTCAAATCCCACCTGTTAGAAGACTACTGTGAAATTTTGAGCAAGTTCCGCCATTTACTTTGCGTTTAACAGCTGTTCAAAACATACAACCTTGTGCATTTTTTAAAAATGGAAAAAAGTGAATTTCGATTTTTCATTAAACATTATTTTTTGCGTAAAAAACCGTCAATCAAACCAAGGAAATGCTTGATAAATACTATGGGGACTCTGCACCATCGGTTCCAATGGTAAAACAAAGTGGTTTACTGACTTTCGTTGTGGTCGCACAAGTACAAATGACGCTGAACGTTCTGGACGGCCAATAGAGGTCAACACACCCGAAAATGTCGAAAAAATCCACGAAAAAATGGCCGATCGAAGAGTAAAAGTGCGTGAGATTGTTGATGCCATAGGCATTTCATATGGCAGTGTGGTTGCGATTTTAAATGATCAGTTGGGTTTAAGAAAGCTGTCTGCAAGTTGGGTGCCGCGTTTGCTCTCAATTGACCATAAACGTAATCGTGTTACAACTTTAAAGGAATGTGTGGAGTTGTTTAACCGCAATTCGAAGGAGCTTTTGCGGCGTTTTGTAACTGTGTATGAAACATGGATCCATTACAACACTCCGGAGACCAAACAGCAGTCTAAACAATGGGATTCTCCGGCTGAACGGGCTCCGAAGAAGGCCAACGTAAGTTTGTCGGCCAATAAGGTGATGGCAACAGTTTTTTGGGATGCACGCGGGATAATCCACATCGATTACCTTCAGAATGGAAAAACAATAAACGGCGAATATTATGCCAACTTATTGGACCGATTTAACGAGGATTTAAAAAAAAAAACGATATGGCCAAGAAAAATATTATTTTTCATCAAGATAATGCGCACACGTGTGTAGACCATGAATTCCATGAATTGGGCTACGAATTGGTACCTCATCCGCCATATTCTCCGGGTTTAGCTCCCAGTGACTATTTTCTATTTCTAAAGCTAAAGAAACTGCTCGGTGGAAAGAGATTTAGCTGCAACGTTGAAATTATTGATCAAACAAATGCCTATTTTATGGACCTCGAAAAATTCTATTTCTTGGAAGGGATACAAAAATTGGAGAAACGTTGGACTAAGTGTATGGAGCTACAAGGAGATTTTTTTTTTCCAAAAAAAACAACTGTTTCATTCAAAAAGTCACAGACTTATTGAACCGCCCTTATTTGCTTTATATAGGTACATTCCCCATCGTTCCGTCCGATGTTGTCCACTTTTTATATTCCCGTTGATTATTTTCAACATCTTCCATAACATTCGGATCGATTTTTGTCGCATTTGCCTCTTATGTTCATCCAAATTCGAAAAAATTTCCAATCGCGAGACGAAATATTCGGCTCGTCTTCACTATAATAAAACCAATAAAAATTAAACTCCGAAATGAATATTTATTTTTTATATTCGACTCGCTCGGGCGTCAAAAATTTTAAAAATTAAATTCACTCGAGATTTTAATTTTTTAAACTCGGAGTGAAAGGTTTATATTGAGAAGGAACTGCATTTTCCAACTCGCAAGCGGAATTTGTACTTACTCTGACTAGGAGTCAAACGAAAGTACCTTGAAATTCAACGACAAAGATTCCTAAAAATGAGCAACTTTTCCCTGTATCTCCTCGAAATGGAAAGGTGTTTTTGTTTAGGCTAACATGACTGAGAAAAAAAACTATCTTAAGTTAAACGACTTAAGGTGCGATAGAACGATTTGTGGAGATTAAAATAGAAGGAAACAACCTGTCTGTAGCATGAGAGAAATCTTATACTCGTTCTATTTTTATTTCTAAAATTCAACAGTTCTAAAATAGAAGTGAAATATTGAAAATATAAAAATTTAAATGTTAATATAAAATGTTAAAATTTGTATACGCGTTTTGTTTTATTGAGTTTGTTCCTTTCATTCTAAATGCAACCCAGATCGCATAATTCTTTGCACAAAATCAATAGATGATAGGAATCTAACACATCTGTCAACTTTTTTTCTGTAAGTCCTCCTCATGTTTAGACTATACAATTCTCCCGCCACAAATGCAAATTTTGGCATGTCCAATGACTTCTCTAATAGTGTAACATAGATGTGTTATATTGAGTGGATGGGGGGGCATTAAGCTTAATGCGATGACACCTACTTTATCCAAATGTTCTCTCATTCAATGTGTAGGGTGTCAGCGGTGTTATCTACACTCGTGCACATGTACACATGCACAGTATTCGAGGGAACATAATAACCCAAAATACCTAATAAATCTACACACCTAAACACTAATGAAGAAAATGTTAAAAAGGCAATAATGAAACGATGTTGTTAATTCGGGCAAATTGGATTATTTAATAAGTTTATTGGTTAAATTCATACCTCAAATTGACTGGCGAGTGAAAAGAGACTGCAACAACAACATCGATAACGTTAACGATGACGGGGAAAGAACATTAATAATGTTGGCAGACTGTAGAATACATAAACAAAAAAAAAGACAGAAATACAACAACAAATCAAGCAATAAACGTAACAACTTCACTAACACTGAGAGAAATATGCTCGTCGTAACCTTTGGCAACAATTCTACTAAACCATAATGAAAATCTCGTTTAAAATAAGGCAACGATGAAGCCAACAACAATAATAATAATAATAACAACAGCACAACAACAACAATGGCAACATATGAAGACAACAACAGCAGCAACACCAGAACAAATGTTTAAAATCATTCGTGTTAATTTCTCAGAATTACGATTTGATAAACACGTTTCTGGCTTATAAAAATACAAACGCAAGCAGCCGTGATGGGGGGATCGTTCGTTATGGATACTTATGAATGTACAACCAAAAACTGTATACTACATTCATATGTGTCTGCATCGACGCTTTCCAACTGTATACGGCGACTGAGGCCAGAACCAATAAATGTAGTTGTGGTGGGCCCAGGGACAGAACTACGGACAAAGGTCTCTCGTGTACATTTATTCTTTTGCTCTGGCCCCGAAGATGATACCACAGCGGTGGGAGTAATTTATTATTAATTATTACACACGGACGACGTATGAACCTTAACCACCAAAATACTGGAACTCCAGGAATGATGACGATGATGATGAAGTGGCGAGTTCGGTGCTCTGCGCCACTACGGGGAACCTTTGGGAGCTGTGGAAAATCAAACTGATTTCACACTGACAATGCGTAGATTGTTTTCGAGGCAAATGCGAGCTACCAAAGCAGCGGATATGCGCCTAAGGATAACACAAGCAAACAACTTCAGGTTCAGAGTTATTGTCTACTGCGGCTGACTTCGATGATGATTATCACGTCATTACTGGCGAAACTCGTGGAATCGATCAGGTGATCTAATAACATGGATATCTTTGATTAAGAAGACAAATTCAGTTGTATTTTTTCATTTGGAGTTTCTTATATTTTCTTTTCATCTTTGTAATTTCTTGTGTAGTTTTCTTTTCCAGCTTTTGATCCAGAGTAAACAAACTTACAACTAACAATTATGTCCCGAACAAGCGGGTTATCTATCATCTATCCTATATATACAGGGTAATGAGTTCAATCAACTACTTAACTAAGTAAATTTAAAAAATCTAAACGGCGTTCTGAATTGTACATACATTTGTTCATGGTTTGGAATGACACAGCCGAAGCTGGAGCCGGTTCAGCCGAGTGCTGTGTTCTCCTCCCCGTTATTTACAGGTTTAAGGACTAATGAGATTAAATTAAATTATAAATAGGGGAACAAACAATTCAATCTAAGAATATTATAGAAATATATCACAAGTCAACTGAACAAAACTGAGATTGTTTCAACTAGACGCTGCTGCCGCACTCGTCACACGCTCAGCATAAATAAGGAACTCACTGGACGATGCCGTGGTCGTTCATACTTTACGGTATTTACACAGTGGACTGCCGATCCACAGATTCTAATGGCTGGCATCCAAATCGTGTTCATCATCACTGACGCAGTCGTCCATTTCCATGTCGATGAGCTCATCGTCGTCCTCATCGCAACTGACATTTTGTGAGTTCCTATCGGAGCAGCCCTCCTTGCCGTCCTCCTGCTGCATGCGTTTGTGCTTGGTGCGTCGGTTCTGGAACCAGACTTTGACCTGGGTTTCGGATAAATTCAAAGATTGGGCTAGTGCTTTGCGTTCGGCTCCCACTACATACTGATTGTTCTCGAAGGCGTGTTCCAACTTCAGCAATTGCGAGGGCGAGAAGGCCGTACGTATGCGTTTAGGTTTTCGGAAAGGTTGCAAAAGAAAATCTAGAAAAGGACCAGCAAGAAAGAAGGAATAAGTATCTTAGATTTATAGTGTTCCGAACGGGATGAGCTGGACAAGTTATGTTAATGGCTGTTAAGCAATACTTACTTCCTGGAAAACGATGTGGAAAGATTCTGCCATGTCGACTCAGTAGCCACGGGTACAATGGGTAGCTATCGCGGGGCATACCGGGACCTTGCATAAAGTGTCCGGCATGAGGCGGCAATCCAGCTGCAGCTGCTGCCGCGGCCGCTGGACCCAGCACATGACCGGCCTGCAAAGCCATCTGGAATTGAGCGGCGGCAATCAGGTGGGGATTGTGTTGTGGTGGCATTTCGGGTGGAGCATTGATATATGGCGGCAAGGCTTTAATATCAGGCATACCCTGCTGGGGAGGAGGTTGTGGGGGCGCCACTCCAGGTCCCATTGGGAAAGGTCTTACAATATTGGCAGGAGACATTCCAGGTACTAACATAGGATTCATACCCACATTTAGCGGTTTGGCATAGTGCTGGGGCGTCGCTGGACTTCCACACATATTGGAGGGTGGTGGCGTGGGGTGTGATGATAGGGGCGAAACTGATTTGGGGGGTGTGTGGGGAGGTTGATGGCGCTGAGCTGGGTTGTGGGATTGTTCGCATCCCCTTTCGGGCGAACGTTCACGTTTCAGATTATTGATATGAGGGAGTTGATGTTGAGGCTGATGTTGGTGTTGAGAATTTGAATTTGAAGATTCGACGTCTGGGGAAAGACGAGTATGTTGAGGCGGCGGACTATATGGACCATTCGAGGAGTTCAGGTGAGCGGCAGCCGCCGCCGAATTGTGAAGACGCTGAATTATATCCGATATGTCAGGTTTTTGGGCATTTTGCTGATGTTGGAGTAGCAAATGCTGATGCAGGGCTTGTTGTTGGGCCATCGACAAGTGATGCGGCATATGTGGATGTGCCGACAACATATGATGATGTTGCAAACCGGGCAATGTGGTGATGCCGGTGGCTGGTGGCGTCTGTGGAGGTGAGGATGGATTGTTGGTAGATGTGTTGTCGTCGGCACTGGAGCTAGCGGAGCCGTTGAGTGTTTCACCGACGGCATTTGAAGCGGCGCTGGCGTCATTTCCTACGATCGACTCAATGCTGAAGCCGATCTTTTGCTTGGGCGTAGGCATCATGACTGCTGAAGTGGGTACCGGCGGAATCATTTTAGTCATAAATACGCGTGTTTGAATAGCGCTGGCCGTCTCGCGTTCCGAGTCTCTGCGTAAATCCGTTATGATGGCAATGTTTGTGCTGTTATCGATAACTTCAAAAAATATCGAACTGTTTTCGTTTGCGAACTTTCGAAAGTTCTCTTTCACTTCACTTTGTTTTCCAACACTTCCGTGTCTCTGCAATGGTTCGTTCTGTCACTATTATATTTTTAACTGAAACTCATTTCGTTTATTTCTTTTGCACTTTCAATCGTATAACTTCTTGGATATCTTTAAGATATTTTCTGTTTGTGCTTTTGATTTCTTGTTAGCCTTATTTTTTCTTTGTTTTTTGCTTTTTGTAAATCACGGACGTTCTCTTGGCGCGTGTGTTTACTCAACGACAAACGATGTCAGAATAATCCACAAATGCTCAAATTCAACTCTAAGTATCCGCAGTGGGAATTTTGCCTCGCTCTCGGTTCTCTTGTGTTTTCCAACCGGTTTCACTACTTATACTCTGCGGATATATGTATATACATGGTTGCTGTCTCTGTTTCTCCCGCTTGTGATTTTTGGCCAACGGGTAAATGTGGATTATATCTTGCGGATGTAATGCGAGAGCATGGGAGGGAATGAAATGGTCTGTATGATGAATGTGGATGCATTCTCTGTCCTTCTTGCGGCTGGCAATATGTCTGCTTTGTATGGAGTGGAGTGGCGTGGTGTTGTTGTATTCTAGGAGGGGCGTTACTCGTTTTAATGGTTACATTTTACGCTCGTTAAGAGCTGTTATTATTATTATAACTCGCTGTTGTTGCTGCTGCTGTCGCGCTGATGATGGTGATGATGATATCGCTTTTGTTATTATTGTTGTTGCTGTTATTACTTTTGCATATGGCTTCCGATAAATGGTGTTTTGTGGACGCAGAGTCCTAAGCGAGTATACGGCGGACGTACACCAGACAAACACAAAAGTGGTTGGCTGGAGATCCTAAGTAAACATCGAGCAACCGAGCAAAATACCCATTCATGGGTTGTCGTCATTTAGATCAATAAGTAAATTAACGAGTTTCATTATCGTTGCTTACGTTTTGTGGCCCCGAGTGGTTGGTGTTGGCTGCTGGAGAGATATTTCCAAGCATCCATTAGTTGCTGGCCTAAGTGTGTGTGAGTGTACCATTAGATACATGTGTATATATATTATTGGATGCATGGCATCCTGCATCTCCTCTCCTATTGTGATGCTGCCACATTTTGTTGTTGGGTTTCAGAGTGGCCATGTTGTTGTTGCTGTTTGTTGGTTGCCAATCGAATGATGAGGATAATATTTAATTAGTTTACATTTCGCATTGTGTACTTTTAATTAAATGTATCTAGTATTGTACCATTTACAAAAACGAATGAGTGCACTCCTCTCCACCCATCATCAGCATCATCATCATCAAAGGATGCATTGTCCCAGTGCCATCAATGGGAAGTTGATGACAATTGCGTGTGGAGGAAATTACGAAATTGAAAATCATTAAGGAAATGATGTCGTTAATTTATTCGGAAAAATTTTATAATAAAGAATATTATTTTTCCGACTTGTGATTTTCAGAGGGTTTTGGGGAAAATTGTCAAAAATTGTACATATGTAGAGTTATTGAAATCAAGCAGTAAAAGACACTGGAATGTTCTAGAACACATTTGTATGTTAATAAATTTTTCAATATCATCTTTCCAAACATCCGAAGATCCATAGCTAGACCCGAAATAGCTAACGCTTTACCAGAGGTCATAGGAATGCATTTTGGAAAATTTGCGAAAATTATATCATCTCAACTCAACAAAGATGAGTGGGGTCTTGAGCTTGAATAAATAAAAATTATTATTTTTTAAATCCAGATCGAAAATTAAACGTGGGTCCGATCCCTGCAATCTGACAAAATAAGGCTTTTCAAAGTACCGTTCGGAACCGGTATAAAACTGTAGATCCCAAGCAGTGAGTGTAAAACTAGAATGCCCATAGCTGACTGATTGTAAGAAGGACTAGCCTATACCTTCATGGGATGCAATGGGATTTATTTTTATTTTTAAAAAATAAACTAAAAAATTATAATGTGAAGCAATTTTTAGATTTATTTATTTCACAAACTATCAACAGTAACTAGCATGTAAAAATTCAAAAAAAAAACGATACAATTTAAAAAATTATAAGGTTCCTTTATTTGGCAAATAACATTTTTTAAAATGTTGCTAAATTTATGACAAAAGGTCTTAAATAAGTACACACAGAGAAGAGATTCGTTGTCACAACTATATTTACATCCAACTAAAATTTGGCGGTTCCTTGGACTATCACATTATTAAGTTGCGATTACCAATAATTGTGGTTCGTGCCACCAAATGTTGTGCATAGCAATTGATTTGTAATTCAGTTTCGGTTGCAAGAACTGAAATATTTAGTTGAAGCCACAGCAACAAGAAATAAGTGTGATCTGTCAATCAAATTTCAGTTCTAGTAATCAAATTATCCTGTAGTGGTGAATATTCTAAAAAATGTAAAAGCTAATTGGGTTGTACCAAATAATATATTGGAATGCTAAACTGAAGTAATTACTTGAATTTGATGGCTGTCACAACCATTTGGTGATGCTTTAACCCATTATGAATTTTATAGAAAAAGGTAAAAAAAAATATTTTTTTATTATATAAAGTTTTCCATGATCTTCAATTGAAATTATTCTTATTCTTTAAACGAGCTTAAGATCTTTATTTGTTTGGCTTATTTATGTCCAATATTTCGTCTCCACAATGGGCGACTTCTTCAGGGAACAAATATTATATACATATATTATATTCATGGATACCATTTTAACAGACCCTTATTTTGCACCATTATTCTAATTAAATACAATTTTTTAACAAATATTGTATATCGTCCTTTTTCATTTTATATTCACATTGATGCTATTCCCATTGTCACAGATGTCGAGAAAAATGTTTGATAATGGATATCCTTGGAAAAAGACAAACGAACATGAAATGAACAACTGAGTACGCAGTTTAACTACTGGTGGTCCATAGTTTCGCCTGCATATAGTTTCGTTCTTAGGAGGAGGAAAAATATGATTTTACTGACACGGTGATATTGAAACACTTATAGCAGAGGATTCGTGTGGCTTCCTCTTCACTTAAATAATAATCCTATGCCAATTATATTGTGTAATGTTAAGCTGTCGCACAGACAATTATGAAGACAACGCCGCACGTATGGCAATGCTTCAGTCAATTGCAACGCGAGCTGCGACTGAGCGGTATTGGGGAAAAATAGAGGATGTAATTCGTCTCTTTAGGCGTAACAAACGGCAGTGGAGAAAGCTGGAGGGTGAGAAAATTGAGACATACAGTAGGAAGAACCAAGCCCGAAAATTCTAACAAAAAGTCAAAAACGGAACTAATGGATATGGTTCAGGGCCTCCCTTCTGTAAAGACAGGGACGGAAATCTCATCGCATATGTGCAGAGCAAGTTAGGAATATGAAGAGATCATTTGTCCACGCTACTGGTACCTGAGATATCCAATGACGATGAGGCAATCGACCACAATTTGGACGACGATGCCGATTGCCCCTCCTAACCAAGACGAGGTGAGAACAGCTATTGCCCGGCTTAAAAACAGCAAAGCTGCAGGAGTCTATGGATTATCGGTGGAGCTGTTTAAGGCCGGCGGCGATGAGCTGATATGGTGCATGCATCAGCTCAAAAGCAAAATTTGGTTAGATGAATGCATGCCCGGCCATTGGAGTCTGAGTGTGCTATGCCCTATATTTAAAAAGGTGACCCGAGTCTCTGAGCCAACTACCGTGGAATATGCGTTTTATTCATTGCAAGTATAATGTGCGAGAGACTAAAACAAATTACCACGAAAAACAAATCGACACCCATCATCTATTTGTCGATTATAAGGCGGCCTTCGATAGTCCGATACGGGAGAAACTCTACGAAGCCATGTCTGAACATGGTATTGCTGCAAAACTAATACGCCTTTGCAGGATGATCTTGACGAACACCAAATCCGCAGTGAACGTTTGTAAGGATCTTACCGCACCTGTCGAAACTATGCGAGGCCTCGGGCAAGGCGACACCCTATCGAGCGATCTCTTTAACATCTTAATAGAGATCATTAGGAATAAAGCTGCAGTCAACATGAATAAAACCATCAGCAGCAAAAGTCACATGCTGCTCGCGTATGCTGGTGATATCGATATCATTGGGCGCACAATTAGAGAAGTTACTGCGGTTTTTTCGAGAATTGAGAAGGAGTCAGCAGAAGTGCGTCTGACGGTATATAAGGACAAGACAAAATTAATGGTTTCAACGAGCAGGGCCTCCATGCGATTAGACCAAAGCGCGAACGTTGATAACCCTTATAATTTCGAGGAGTTGGATGAATTTATATACCTCGGATCTGCCGTAAACAAACACAACAACGTCAGCCTTGAGATCAAGCGGAGAATTGTGCTTGCGAATAGATGTTATTTTGGGCTAAACAACCACTTTAGAGATAAAGATCTCTCTCGAGTAACAAAAGTCCTCCTATACCAGACTCTCATACAACCTGTCTCGCTTTATGGCGCAGAAAACTGGGTCTTATCGCAATCAGACGAAACATCTGTGGGAGTTTTCGAAGGCGAAATACTCCGAAAAATGTATGGCTCTATAATGCTCTATAGTACTCTTTATTGCCATCATCAATTCTTTCCATTAATTGGGGTGGCGTAGATGGCGAGGCTGAAGTTTATCCTCTGGTATTATTTGGCTCTGTGAGAAGCTCTCCCTAATTCCTTAAAGGAATCTAATGGGAAACCATTTATTTATTTTATTATTTTGCTTCGGTTTTGTGTTCTGTTTCACGAATTGCTCAAATAATATTGAGCTTAAACCCCTGAGTCGTTTGCCTATTGTCCGTATTATATTAATTCTTAACCGCACCCCATAGTATGTAATCAAACGAGCTAAGTGGACACCAATTGGCATGGATTTACATGAATTCCAAACTAATTGCAGAGAATATTTATTATTTGATGGCCTGTGTGACAAGTATTATTACTCTACTTCTAGAAATTGAGTCCGTTGACCGCAGCGTTGTTGCCACCTTAAAAAAACAATAACTCAATTGCTGCAATAACTGCGAGATGCGTTCCGTTAACCCTGGAAGGGTAATCTTCGTCGATTCGACGAACAGTGTTTCACTTTTTAAATTTTTCAAAAAAAATTATCTGAAAAGCGAATTTCTCAAAAATAAATCAAAAGACTTTGAAAATGTATGCCTTGTGTATTTTATTTTTTTTCTAAAGTCTATTACTGATTAAAAGTAGTGTGCCGGACTTGTGTGCTACATTTCTCATTAAAAATTTCGAAACTAATTTTTTTTCCAATTTTTAAATTATTTTTTAAATTACTATTAAAAAGTAATTTTTCTAAAAAAAAGTACAATTTAATAGAAAATATTATTAAAGAAATATGTGAATTTGAATATTATGGTGATCCAGTATTCTTTCTCAGAAATTCTTATCAAGCATTTTTTAGGTTTTTGTTCTATTAAACAACTATTATTCAAAATGAATTTAAAAACAGTTTGAGGTTTCTGGAGAATATTAATTTTTTTCTGTAAGAATTTTATTATGAACTAAATTCAAAAAAAGTGTAAAAACTAGAAAGCGCAAATCTGACTGATTGTGAGAAGCTCTCCTCAATCCCTTAATGGGACGCTATGGGACACCATTTTTTTTTAATTTCAAACTAAGTACTCAGTCAATATTTTTGCTATTTGATACTCGAAAAATGTTTCATAATTTTGACGAATAGTTTCATCGAAAGTGATCTAATATATAAATTCATCGGTACTTCATTTTTCATAGCAGTAATGAAACGTTTCGTAGTTGCAGCTGCTGTAATGAATATACCCCGATTAATTTGCAAGGTAGCTAACTTTCTATAAAACTGTTCGTTAAAGTGATGAAGCTGTTTTCAGTGAGATACTGATTTCCCAGCTTCTTTAAATCAAGGCTCCAATTTGACGCCAATTTTTATTAGATATGCTTTAACTTGTTTTACCTTGGAACTACAATTCAGTACCAAATTTCCATCAAACAACCTGAGAAGATATTTAACAGTCTCATATTAAAAAAACAAACTAGGAAGTTGAAATATAAAACTTTCCCAATTATTATCAAGAGCTGATGACAATGACGACAAATTATGAGAGTTGCTGTCATTACTGGAACACGACTGAAACTGTAGCTAAACTTAATATAATATTAAGCGTTTTTGAGACTTGTAGTGTCGGTTTGTGTTTATTTACCGCCTGCCAAGGGGCAAAGTGTGTTGTACTGTGTTGTTCTTCTTTAATTGCCAAAACATTAATGACAGCATTTATAATGAAAAAGAGCGGCGATAATGGGTTAATTTGGTTTGTCTGTTATCATCTGCGTAAGAAGACAATCATTAGTTTATTGCCGCGATAACCTTTTGACACCGATCTGTGCAATTATAAAACAACATTTCCATAACACGCCAATTTTGAAGCCCCCCTTCCCCAAAACTAATTTACATAAATTCATGAAACTTTTTCTCTATCGAAAATTACGAATCATTTTCACGTTCTTAGCTGAAACTGAAACGGCAACTGAACTGATTTCATTTCATTTATTATTTGTGTATTGAGTTCGCTTAACGGCCCCCTCGAGTAATTTGTTTGCAAATGATTTCGGCCAATAACATAAATCATCTTTGAAATTAGTATTTCAGTTTTTGTTTACTCGATTTTATTTGGGGCTCCTTCCTCATAAAAGTGATCCGATCGATCCATTCGAACATGTGGGGTGCGATTTTTGTAATTAAACTGTTGGCACATGTCTCAAGAGATAAACATCGTTGTATGATCCATTTTGACATGCGATCTATTACAATTTAATTTATGACATGAGACACTTTTGTATTTGTACGTAAATCGAATATGAATTTTGAATTTTGTACTGAGTTGCGTAAACTATAAAATATGTGATAGTAACTTGTTTAATATCGACATGTTTGTGAAATCTATATTTGAAATCCATATCATACTTTGTGGATTGTGGCAAAGAAATTCTGTAAATTGTAGCGAACTCGTACTGTTTGTAAATACAAATCTTTTAATTAAAAATAATAGTAACTTTCGGCACGATACATTGTTGATATTTTAAGGCATTAAAAATATACTTTAGTTTTTTTCATTTCCAATCATACCGGTAGCAGCTAAACATAACCAACATTCGCAAAATTAATTTGTCTCAAAAATTCTATGAAATACTTTGAATGAAAACGTTTAATATCGACAATAAACAAATTTCATTCAATTAGTGAAAGCTATTTTATCAAACTTTGTATTGGAGTCTTTTTTATAAACTAGTAAAATTTTTAGGAACATTTTTTATTTTGTCAACGAAATTTACAAAATACTTATGTGGATTAAAGACAAATTTTTACTGAAGTTGTGTTTCATAAATATTACGAACCAGGTTATATTTTCAGTGATGAAAATATAGTGCTCGACCTTTGTACATGAGCTCTTGGCTTCGATCCCTGCTCTGACCACCTTAAGTTGCTTTCGACGACGGTCACCTTGCTTAGTGACTGCAATATTATTGTGTATTTAGCCATGAAAAAGCTTCTCAAAATATCCTTCGGAATGGGTGTAAAACTGTAGGTGCCAATCAGTGAGTATACAACTAGAAAGCGCACAGCTCACTGGTTATGGGAAGCTCTCCGAAATCCCGTCATGGGATTTAATGTAAATACATTTAGGTGTGTGATATTAATATTGCATTTGCATTTGAAAACAAAAATTTCCTTCTCCACAAACGAAGTTCTTAGACTCCGTTTGAAGAATTTGTTTGCGGCAAACGAATTATCTCCTATGAGAAATGAAAAACGTGTGAGGGCTGTATCATAATAGACTAGAAAACGGGAGTTACCGAGTGGCCCAGGTCCAAACCTGTGTAAAAACAACCATTTAATATTTTTTAATTTTACAAGAGGTTTTTACACCTCTATAAAAAATTTCCAATATAGCTAGTTAAAAAAGCAACTGGAGAAGACGTCGAAGACCGACAGTCTAAATAGTAAAATAGACTCCTTGCTTGTGGGATATACGCCAGTTCCAATTGGAATTTAACAATTCTATTTGAAATGCATAAATTGCAATTTAAAAACATCAATTGAAATTTAAAAGATATCATTTAATAGTGCAAAGATATCAATTGAAATTTAAAAAAGTTCAATTGGAATTTAAAACACATCAGTTGAAGATTGAAACACATCAGTCGATAAGATAATTTAAAAGACGTGTGTTGAAATTTAGAAGGCATAAATTGAAACTGAAAAATCTAATACATAAAGTCTGTAAATAATTTGAAATTGCCAGTGACGAATTTTAAATTTCAATTGTTTAAATTTCAATTCATATGTTTTAAATTTCAATTGATGTGTTAAATTTCAATTGAGAACTTTGCACAATTAATTAATTTCTTTTAAATTGCAATTGATCATTTTAAATTTCAATTGATGCCTTTCACATCTCAAATACAAATTTTAAATTCCAATTGTGGTATTTTAAATTTCAAATAAAATTTTTCAATTGATATTCAAATTAAATTCATATTTTTTAAATTTCAGTTGGAAGTGGTGTAGTTTAAACATGTAGTTCTCCTCGTCCCGCCTCACCACCAATTGAAACCATAGATTCGCGGAATGTGTGGAATTGCCCTAGTTACCTACTTTTGCTGTAGTTCATGCTAGAGTTGGGTTTGTCCTATCTCTTTCCTGGTTCAAGCGAGAGATTACTTGCCTGTGGGTGTTGCCCTTTTGACATACGCACAGACATTCGTGCCTATTGGGTTATAACCTTGCTACCTACCTCTCCCATAGTTTAAGCCAGAGATTCTCTGCCTTTACTTTATTGACCTTTCCACCTACCTATCCGCTGGTTCAAGTCAACGATTCCTGGCCTGTGGGGTCTTAACCTTGTCACCTAACTTCCCCTGGTTCAAGTCAGGGATTCCCTGGCCGTGAGGTCTTCACCATGTCACCTACCTTGCCTTTGGTTCATGCCATGGATTTCTTGCTTTTGGGATCTTGGCCTTGTCACCTACCATTCCCCTGGTTCCTGTCAATGATTTCTTGAATGTGGGGTCGTAACCTTGTTACCTTTGCCCTGATTAGTCCTAGAGAATCCCTAATTGTGGGTTCTTGACCTTGTCACCTACCTTTCCTCTGGTTCAAGTCAGAGATTCCCTGGCTGTGGGGTCTTAATGTTGTCACCTGGCTTAACCCTGGTCCAAGTCAGGCATTAATTAACTGACCTAGCTTTTGCTATAAACCGGAGGTTCTCTGTGGGACTTCGAGCTGGTTACGTAGTAAATTCTCTGTTCTAGTCAGAGGTCTCCTATCTCTTTCCCTACTCCAAATGTAACACTATATAGAATGTATTAATCCTAATAGGCATTTGTTCAAAATTATAATTTTATTGGTAAGGCCCGCCACTGACATTTGTGACTGAAACACAACATAGTTCAAATTTCTTTCACGAGTTGCTTTAGAGTACCTCATTCGAGAGAGTTTCTTTTTTCAAAAGATCAATACATGGCATTAACACATGAAAATGATTTCGGGCATATGTCCACTGCGGCTGTTCATGACAAAGTGCATTCTGGACATCCAATTTTTGGTCACTTTTTCGAGCATTGCTGGCTGTATGCCACGAATAACACGAAAAATGTTGGCCTCCAAAGCGTGAATTGTTGCGGGTTTATCAGCATAAACCGGTGACGTCACGTAGTCCCACGGGTAATAATCGAGGGCTGTCAAATCTCAAGACCTTGGAGACCAATTGACGGGTCCATTTCTCGAAATCAACTTTTCGCCAAACTTTGACTTCGATATATCGATGGTTGAGGCGACCGTATGGCACATAGCGCCATCATGGTGAAACCACATTTCCCCCGGATCAATGTCATCCATATTGTCAAACAAAAAATCATTGATCATGGTGCGGCAACTATCTCCATTGACCGTAACGCGAGCTCTGATTTCAGTTTTGAAGAATTAGGGTGTAAACCGCATCAGCGTGTAACCGGTACTAAACGGTATATTATTCTGGATGGAATGAAGTCTATAGGGTCTGTTGTGAATTGGTCTCACTCCATATGCGGCAATTTTGTTTATTAACAAACTCGTAAAGCAAAAAATGAGTCTCACTGCTGGACACAATTTTGCGATAAAACATTGGGTCAGTTTCCAACTGCTGCAGAGGCCAATTGACGAAAGAAAGACGCAAATTATGGTCTCGTGGCTTTAACTCCTGCACCAGCTGGATATAGACCAAGAACTACGAGTATGCGCAAAATTTTCCATGTAGTCGATAGACAGTTCTATCTAAGCAAAACAAAAAATACACCCTTTAGATATGATCTAAAGATATGATAGATAAATACTCGTATATGAATATTATGGGTATTTAGTAGAACCATAATTGCAGTTTGATTCCTACTTGCAGTTTTATAAAAATTTTCTTCTTCTATTTCTTTCGTCACATATGTTTTCTGACTGTTAGTTTTAAAACCATTGAGTTAATAATTTTTCTACTATATTTTATTGTACTATTTTAATTCTATTTCCTTTCCTTCCTTTAATGCGTAAATATTCCAAGTTTAAGTTAATATTTTCTATCACCTTCTTACGTCCAATTTCACCAACAAAAGTTAAAGGTAACTGACAGTTACAAATTATAAATACCATACAAACTGACAGCTAAAACTATTCCTTAGCTCTAACTGTAGGATAACTAGACATGGTGAAATTGGCCGTTAATCAATATTACTCCAAATAAAGTGCAAGATATAAAGGGTGTTTCAGTAAGAATTCAGTTTTTCATTTTCAAGTAGAATCACGTATTTTTCGAGATAGTTTTGATTTTGTATTGGATTGTAAAGAAGACATGTTCCGATTAAGTACGGAGTAAAATATACGTCAAATGGCCCCCACGGCTCTGATGACAGGCCATTACTCTTTCCATGAAAAATGTGGCTGTATCTCACAGATGACGCGTTGGATCTCGGAATTGTGTCTGGTTTATTCGCAAAACCACAAAGAAAGAAATCGGTTGGCGTTAAATCGCATGATCTTGGTGGCCAGTTGACATCAAAATTTCTTGAAATAATGTGTTCTGGAAATCGTTGCTGCAATAAATCGATTGTTTCATGCGCGGTGTGGTAGGTGGCGTCGTCTTACTGAAACCACATGTCGTCCAGATCCATGCCGTCCAGTTGAGGCCACAAGAACTCCGTTATCATGTTCCTGTAACGAGTGCCGTTCACAGTCACTGCAATTTCTGCCTCATCTTCAAAAAAGCCTGACTAAAATTCACAACACACAGATGCTCGTTGTTGGTGCATTTGTTTCTCGTAGACTGCATGAGGATTTTCTGAGCCCCAAATTGTGCATTCAGGAATCCATTCAGATGGAAATGCGCTTCATCGGAGGAGATGACTTTTTTTTTTTAAATTGGCATTGACTTCACTTTGCTCCATTACCCATTAAACGAATTGCCGGCGCTTTCCATGGTCTGCTAATTTGAGCTCCTGAGTAAGCTGAATTTTGTACACATGCAGGTGGAGGTCATTTGTCAAAATTTGCTGCGTAGTGCTTCGTGAAATTGGAAGTTGTTGAGGGCGACACTTTCGTTTACAGCAGCAATGTTTTCAAGAGACGGACCGGTACGTTGACGCACAGGAGTCTTACCGTATATAACCGACCCAGTTTCTTAAAATTTGTTGGCCACTTTTCGAATGGTTGACGCATTAGGTGCACTTTCTCGGTTGACCATCCTTCGAAGTTTGCGAGCGGGTCTTAGCATAACTTTCCACATTTTTGTAACAAGTTTGCACAATTATAACACGTCGTTCTTTCGTAAAGTGCTTCATTTTTAATTATCGGAATACGCACATGTGACAGCTGCCAAATTTCAGAGTTGCCACTTGAACAAAAAAATTACACTAAATTTAAAAAGTGCAATCTTACTGAGACACCCTATAGTTTATAAAGTTGAAAGATAATCATATCCGTCACATTATTTTGAAAATACTGTCTGGTTATTTAACATGGTCCCTCGACCGGATTACTATTATTCTCTTAAAATCCCCCTAGGAGAGACGTGTTTTGAAGTTTGAAAATGTGCGAAAATATTCGTAGATTAATGAGCCAATGAATTGTAGTTAAGCAAATGTCTTCCCAATCTAATTTAAACATCATCCAGGAGACAAATGTTTCTTAAATCAAGTTCCCTTTTTGTTTGCCTACCTCTTTTCTTTAATCCAATGAATCAATTATTACAAGTGTAAACATTTCTAAATACTTTAAAACAATATTACACTCATTTCACCCGAGGAGGTTAAACATTTTACATGAAATACCCCTGCGGAGCGTTTTCCCAAAGAAGCTGATTCTGCTTCTTCTTCATCATCAGCATCTTCATTGCAATGATTGTCATCGCCATAAATTCGAAATGGTCAATTCTTGCAAAATGACAAAATAAAATGGAAATAGCAAAAAAGAAAGAGAGGACAAAAGAATTTCTCTGGGTATTAGCAATCGAAATGGCAAACCATAGAAAATGCCCAGGACAATGGAAACAAAACAGCTTGGAAAATAGAAACAAATGACCATTTCATTATAAAACTTTACCATAAAACAAAAGCGACCAACTCAGGTCAACTCGACTCGACGGAACAGTTGTTGTGCCAGAACAAAAAAAGGTACTTCATGACACAATTGCATCCTTAACCAACACAAAAAAGGTGTCAAGAACAACACAACACCCGTGGCGTGCCCCTTACGTGTACCACACGAATTCGTTGGTATTTACTTTCCCCGCAAGTGAGTCCTGGCGGAAGGTACATGGGGTTCCTCTGTAAGGATGGATGGTCGGTATTAGGAGTACTTGTTGTGGTACATCGTCTCTTTCTCTTTGTTTTTTTTTTGCAAAGAATGCAATCGAACTGCAGCCAGCCAGCTAGGGATATGGTTAGGGCTAGGACTCAGCATGATGTAATCCATCCGAGTCTGTCGTTTTTTGCTCAATAAATGCATCTATTTCACAATTCTCTCAATAGTAGAGGTTGGTAGTAGGTACAACAACTCGTGCGTGTTGACTTTTCGAAATGAATCTTTTGTTGCGAGTCGTTTGTTGCAAATGGTAACAATACGAAACGTGGCAATTCCTCTATTGTTTGTGATTGAAGCAACAATTTTTACTACGAACAAAACGAACAAAGATCCATTTTAATGATGATGAGTTTGCGATTAATCTCCCTATGTGGATGGACCAAGTACATTGTCAATGTTGAAATTTATTTTGAGTTAATTTTGTTTTTTTTTAAGAAATAAAATCTTTTATTCAATTGTTCATTTGTCTTTTTCTTGGTTTTTCGTTTTTTTTGCTTTGTCTTTCTTCATTATAACACAAATACGAAATAAGATGTTACAATGACCGATTGTGATTTGATTGTAAGTGCCTATTTTAGGGGTGGTTACGGGATAATTGCCAATTGCTCATTTAATTTCAAATGAATTGCCAGGAAATTGAGAAATCTCCTCATTCCTGACAATGCCAATCAAAAACATGTTCGTCCTTTTAACACCGCCACCCAATCCAACCTATCAACCCAATATAGAGCACACAAAAAAGGTACTATCTTCTCAACTCCTGTATCAATTCATTAAAATGTGAGAACATTTCCATTTTACATGGAAATATCAGCATTTATTGCTGGCAAAGTTACCTACTCAATCGTCAATCAAAATGATGAAATGGCTTGAAAAGATACAATGGTTATAGCTTCGTTTACAGCCAATTTACTTTTATGCCTCCTATACAAATTGACCCTCTCGGTGACAACTGGTTTCATGGTTGGCATTTACAAGAAAATATCCTTAAATTACAGGCTTTCACCATTTATTATAGAAGCAATGGGACATTTAGACATAAAACAGTGTCTGACAAAGCTGTACATTCGCAAGCACGAAGGGTTTTAAAACTTTAAGTTGAGTTTAACATAAAAAGAAAATTTAGTTGTCTTAGATCCTCGTTATGTTTAAAGTTGTAATTTCCGTGAAGGCTATAACAGATCATGTTTTCTCCGGTTAGTGAAAAAAATGTAAATGCCGCGGGTGGGATTCGAACTCACATTCGCTGGACGATCGTTTCGATGTTTGTGAAGCATCATCTTCAGCAGCGTGTAGCCCGTTAAGCCACTGCGGTGTGTATTTACACAAGTCACTAACCGAAGATATTTATTGATGGTGCAGAGTGATTGGTTGTCGCTACTTACACATTGCTTTCCTACTTACACGCACTGATGCAGAAGTTTTGAAAGTTCTATTCATAGAACGAACTATTCTAATTGTAGTTGTCTCGTTCTGTTTTGGTTTGGGCCTACCATATGTTTCAAATTTAGTTGTCTTAGATCCTCGTTATGTTTAAAGTTGTAATTTCCTTTAAGGCTATAAGAGATCAAGGATTTAGACGAGAGTTGTGTGCGACGTACTATTATGTCCACGGGATTCATAAGTATTCATTTTCGTGTTCAAATAAATTTGGAAAAGCTTGGACTTGTAAAGTTGATAGATATACGAAAGAGTTAGCTGTCAAACGAACTGTCATCCTGCGCTTACTTTTTGACATCTTCGATCGGTATACTCTGGCAAATCATCATGAATAGATTTGCGGTTGAACAATGCTACCAAACCAAAAATTTACTATGGAATCGAGTCGCGCACCTTATAAACGACTTCATGATTTTTATGGCGCACATAATCATCTGAGCAAGCCAGCCGTCGAACTGTGGATAGATTTCATACCACATACTCTCTAAATGATGCAATAATACCAAGACGTCGAAGGAATGTGCATACTTACTTAAGTATCCGCTCTCAACCATACCCGGGGGTCAGGGATCTTACAAAACGAAGATAACATATTTCGCCAACCAGTTCCATCTTTTGTTTTATACCTCAAGTTGGCAATACCAAGTGTACGCAGGGATTCGTCAACATGATCCCTCCAGCGGAGTCTTGGTCTTCCTATTTTTTGGCTTCCTTCGAGTTCGGTTTCGAAAACCCTATGTGCTGGTTCGTCTTCATCCATTCTACTGACCTAGCCCAGCATATTTTGATCCGCTTAACTATGTCAATGTCAGGTTAAAGCCGTTGTGCAGTGTAGGGCCATACATTTTTCGAAGTATTTTTATCTCGAAGACTCCTACCGATGTGTCGTCTGCTTGCGATAAGACCCAGGATTCTGCGCCATAAAGCAACGCAGATTGTAAGAGAGTCTATTATAGCTGGATTTTTGTTACTCGAGAGAAGGCTTTGCCTCTGAAGTGCTTGCTTAGCCCAAAATAACATATACTACCAAGCAAGAACAATTCTTCGCTTGACCTCAAGGCTGACGTTGTTGTTTTTGTTTACTGCAGATCCGAGGTATATAAATTCGTACACTATTCGAAATTATAACGGTTATCAACGTTCACGCTTTGGTCTAATCGCGTGGAGGACCTGCTCGTTAAAACCATTAATTTTGTCTTGTCCTCATTTACTGTCAGACCCACTTTTGCTGACTCCTTCTCAATTATCGAAAACACCGCAATAACTTCTCTAACTGTGCGTCCAATGATATCTATATCATCAGCATACGCGAGCAGCATGTGACTTTTGCTGCTGATGGTTTTATTCATGTTGGCTTTTCTCATAATGATCTCCATTAAGATGTTAAAGTTATCGCACGATAGGGTGTCGCCTTGCCTAATGCCTCGCTTGGTTTCGATCCGGTTCGGTAAGATCCTTACCAACTTTTACAGCGGATTTGGTGTTCGTCAAGGTCATCTTGCAAAGGAGTATGAGTTTTGCAGAAATGCCAAGCTCAGACATTGCTCCGTTGAGTTTCTATCGTATCGGGCTATCGAGGCCGCCATATACTCGAGAAATATATAATAAGTGTCGATTTGTTTTTCGTGGGGTTTCTCCAGTATTTGGCGTAGCGTGAAAATCTGGTCAGTTGTCGATTTTCCAGCCCTAAAGCCACACTGGTATAGTCCAATCAGGTCAGCGATAATCGGTTTTAGTCTTTCGCACATTATTCTTGATAGAACCTTATATGCAATGGATAAAAGGCTTATTCCACGGTAGTTGGCACAGAGACTCGGGTCACCGTTTTTAAATATGGGACATATCAGCTCATCGCTGCCAGCCTTAAACAGCTCCACCTGTAATCCATCGGCTCCTGCGGCTTTGTTGTTCTTAAGCCGGGCAATAGCTGTTCTGACCTCGTCTCGGTTAGGAGAGAGACAATCGTCGTCGTCGTCCAAATTGTGATCTATTGTCTCATCGTTATACCGTTATAAACTAGAAATCTGCATATTACGGTGCATTCAAGCGAGATGGTCCCCATTCTGATGAAGTGTCTGCCATTGCACCACCCACGAACGGTCGATTTACACCTTAAAGCCAACACATCGAATGCATAGTTTTCTGTAGGATATATAACCTGGCTAACTGGTTGTGACCACAACGCGGTACGCAATGGTTAAAAAAGATGAATTTTTGGAGTTTAAAAAAATTCAAATTGAGAATAAGAACATTCTCCCCCTATTTGTTGACGACCCCCGCCAACATTGTAAGGACCTCGACTTACGGATATACACTCTGAATGTCAGAAACTATACAGATCCAATGCCACTATCCAACTGGCATATGTCGTCGAGAATTATACGGCGGACATTACTCCTAAAGATTGATGAAATATTCTTCATCAATTCAATGAAATGTGTTGTAGGTTTGAAAATGTGGAACTCTCATCAAATTATTGAAGAAATTCATAAATTTTATGAAGCTTCTTCTTTCAGTGCACATGATATATCGTAAACTGAAACTGAATCAGATTTTAATAACTAAATTATTAGAGTTCTAGTAACTAATGTGTTGTAAAGCTGTGTAATTACCGTCCACATTATTCTTCTGAATGTGAACATTAATCGTATTGAATCAAGAACATATTCCAGCGAACTCTGGCATTTGTTTTGTCTGACACTGTGTTTTTTGGTCGTAAACTAAATGCAACTAACTAATGCAAAGTTGCTGGATATTCTTTGACATTTCAAGAATCGAATTATAAAATTATAACCAAGTTAAGACCCTCAACAACTGCAACAACAGCAAACTGGCAAAACTATCGTAAAACACGTAAAATAACTTCATTTAAAAGACACAACTTCTGTCAGACTAGAATAAAAGAAAGTGCCATTCTCCAATAGAAGCGTAACCCGAGAACTGAGTGCGCGTTGCTGATGCCTCGGATGTAGAACATGAATTATGTTTCCACTTGGACTCTTCGCATATGGTGTACTGCTGCTCAAAGAGGGAGGGGAAGAAAAAACCAACGCCAGGGAAAGAGTTAATGTAGCACGTAAAACACGTGCACGTCTCACACATCTCTGCAAATGGTGGAATGGTGGTACTATGGATTGCTTGAGGAAGAAAACTAAGGAGGAGGAGGTCCTAAAAAACACAACACAACAAGACAAATACTCGTAAAATCCTTGTTCTTTTTTATGGATGTTTCGGTTTGTTTTTCTTACTCTATATTGTTGGAAACTAACTAAGGGTGGGGGAAAACAAATAAAATAAACTAAAAAGCCATAAAATTTGGCCGCTTCTATGACATTTTAACCATTTTCAGTAGATTTCCTCTTCCTTGCCAAAAAAAAAACGACACAAAGAACATAATAAAGAAAAACAAGATAAAGTCGTATAACACAATTTTCTTTTTCCTAACGCGATGGTTCTCCGGTAGAACACAGATTTCCAAAAAGATAAATCAAACCAAGACGACAACAACAGCTAAATAGTATTTTGTTATTATTAACTTTTACCAACCATTCCCTGATAGATACATTACATTCTACTCTCACATACAAACACGTATGCGGTGAAGAGTTTTGTCCCTTTTTTAGACTCCTGGGATGCCAACTCACTTCTGTGGTATTTGGTAACAAATGTAATTTAGATTCCCAAAATTGCCATAGAATTTAAACGATGTCCATTATTCATTTGCGTTCTCTCTAAATGTTGACCTGGTTCTTGTTGTTTTATTTGTTTCTCGCTGTCTTCGTCTTGCAAGCACCAAGAGATGACTGTCTTTGAGGACCCAAAAGTCGTTTCTGGAAATACATGAACATCAATGTGGAGATCAAAAATATTAAAATGACAGTGAATTATAGGATGTGTGGTGGTGCAATTATTGGAATCCTTAAATATGCCAATTAAAGGACGAATTAAAAAATATAGTTTCAGGTGTTCGTATTAAAAATAAGCTTTTATTCGATTTCTCAACGCACATGTATTTGGAAGCGGTGTAGAATTTGAGTTTATAAGAATAGGCTAGGTTAGAGTGTATACCAGGCTCACTTAGACTTTGTAGTTCATTGTGATACCACTGGGACAAAAGGGAAAAAATTATGTTCCTAATTTGATTGCTTGAAAAAGCTCACGAGTTGGCGGATGCAAACATCAGTCACATTAGCTAACTCCCCAAAGAAATGTGAGACTAGTGTAGCCTGCCGCTTTCTGGAAATAGCGGGACATAATCAAAGAAGGTATTCAATTGGCTCCATCTCCTCTTCGTCAACGCAGCTTCTGCAAAAGTAATTTCCCAAGTTGCTGTGCATACCGTCCAATGAGACAGTGGCCCGTCACGACTGACAAGATAAGTGAGACGCCCGGTCTCGATAACGACAGTAGGGCATTAGTGCGTTTGAAGTTCATACGGGGCTACATCAGCTTGGAATATGGACAGTTCTCTTCTCGTGACCATAAGGGCACAGTTGCTCAAGCAGAGTTTGAAAGTTCTAGAGGCATGCGCACATGTTCTAGATCCCCTGGAGCACGTAAGGTAGTCCCTAGTCTAGAAAGTTCATATATGGGTGTTGTCTAATTCAGGAGGACCGTTTTCAGGGATTTGTTCTTGTGCTTAGGAATAGATGTTATTTTGGGCTAAGGGAGCACTTTAGAGATAAATCTCTCTCTCGAGTAACAAAAGTTCAACTATACCAGACTCTCATATAACCTGTCTTGCTTTATGGCGCAGAATCCTGGGTCTTATCGCAAGTCGACGAAATATCTGTAGGAGTCTTCGAGAGAAAATTACTCCGAAAAATGTAGTGCCCTATAGTGCACAACGGCAGGTATCGGGGACGCATGAACCATGAAGATCAAGGTAACGCAATTGCGCTGGCTAGGCCATGTTAGTAGAATGAATGAAGAGGAACCAGTCGGAATGGTGTTCGAAACCGAACTCGAAGGAAGACGAAAAATAGGAAGGCCAAGACTCCGCTGTAGGGATCAGATTGGCGAATCCCTGCGTATAATTGCTATTGCGAACTGGGGAGATAAAGCAAACGATCGAACTGAATGGCGAGATATAGGTTTTCTTCGTTTTGTAAGGTCCCTGACGCACCTGTGTTGTTAGAGACCGGACAAGTAACTTTTCAGGGACTTGATAGCAGCGTGACTATCAGAGAAAATATTGATTCTGACGTTAGTCAGCACATTCCTTCTACTTTTCTAATAGCTAAGATTTCTGCGTGGGAGACACTACAGTAATCAGACATTATTTTCGCGATTTATGGCCCTAGCTCCTTAGAAAATACACCAACGCCTACTTTATCCTTAAGTTTTGAACCACAATCTGTATAGAAGGTCACAAATCTCTTATACCCATGGATGCGACCTTTCCATTCGGATCTATTAGGTATCTAAGTGTGGTATTTCTTTGAATAGAGTAGTTCGGCCAAAGTGTAATCGACAATACCTGGAAGGTCAGGCATGTATTGAGAATGACACTGTATCCAAAGCCATTTTCTGATCATTGTGACAGTTTCCTAGATCTAATAGCAGTAGCTAGGGCGTGCTACCTAGCTATAATCTCCAGTGGTAATAAACGTAGTATGATATTTAGAGCATCAGTCGGTATCGTTCTCTACGCACTAGTGACACACATACTAGCCATTCGCTGAACTTTATTCAGTATCGCGCAGTAGGTGAACCATAGGACGAAAATGCCTTACATCATTATCGGTCTAATTACTTCCATAGACATCCAATGACCAAAATGCGGATACCCTTTTACGAGGATATAGCGCTATCGCAGCCTTTTTTTACTCATTCCAGAATGTTGGGGTTGAAGTTTAACTTCCTGGCGATTAAAATGCGTAAGTATTTTGTATATCTCCTGCTGAAAAGTATATCTCCTGCTGAAATGAACCAGTTTCGTCTTGGTTGGGTTCATCCCAAAACCATTATCCGAAGCCCATCTTGTGGTGGTATGAAGGTCCTGTTACAGGATGTCCCTAACAGTACTTGGAAACTTTCCTTAAACCGCTATTGCGACGTCATCTGCGTAGGCTACAGCCTTAACACCCATCTTCTCCAGAGAATGCAGAATACTGTTCATTGAGAGCTCCAATAGCAGAGGCCTTTGATTCTAAGCTAGTCGAAATGCGTCTTTGTAAGAAGGTTGTAGACAAACAAACTGATGCTGCTCTCAATTCCCAGAGCCGTGAGTGCCGCAGTTATTGCGACAGGATTTGCATTGCTAAAGATTCCCCCTATGTCGAAGAAGCTACCATAATATAGTCTTAAATAGCGGACTAATATTCTATAAAGCTGACCAGACAAGGCAGAGCAGTTTCAGTAGACTTACCCTTTTTGTAGGCGTGCTGTCGATTAGACAGTAGCCTGTGATCAATGTTAGTACTGAGATAGGTATCGAGTAATCTCTCTAAGGTTTTCCTGAGAAACTACGATAGAATAATAGATCGGAAGTTCTTATGACCCGTATGGGATGGTTCCCCGCTTAAGGAATGGCGACCACTGAAATTTCCCTCCATTTCAAAGGAATCAAGGCCTGCTTCATACATCTGATGTACAACCAGGGCTCCAGTCTCTAAGTCACTGCCTGTAGTTCCGCCGACGAGACATTGTCCGGTGCTTGAGATTTAAAAGGTTTGAAGCTTAAAATTATGATTTCCCGTTACATCCCATGAAAGGATTAACACAAACCAGTAAGCTGTGCGCGTTCTAGTTTTACGCTGACTGATTGGGACCTACAGTTTTATACCTCTTCTGAACGGTATTTTGAGAAGCTTTTTCATGGCTAAATACTCGATAGTGTCGCCATCACTAAGCGAAGTGACCGCTGTCGAAAGAAATTTAAGGTGGTCAGGACAGGGATTGAAACCACGTTCTCCCACACAAGAGCCGTGCACACTACCATTGCACCACCGAGGGCCACCTTTTAGCTTTTTATAGTCTAAAGAATTCTACATTTCGGTTACAATGTCACTGGCAACATCCGATGGCTATAGTTCAACGGTTTGTAATGGATATAGGTATATAAATTCTGATGTGACACATCTGCAGAAGTTTTTTCACTGTTGGCATAATTGTAATTCATTTGGGCTAATAATTTTTTCTCGAGTTGGCAAACAAATTCACAAAATTTTACAACTTGTTTTTAGGAGATATTGTTATATCTCCAAATATTCATTTTGGTGTATTTTGTCAAATAGGCAAGTTCCTATTTCTACATCGGATTGTTAAAATTTTCAGTTCCGATTCCTCTTCAACCTTTGAAATTAGTATTTCAAATTGCATAAGAATTTCTGAATTAGGTTCAGTATTTTTAATAATCAGTTACATTACATCTGTATAATCAGTTACATTATTGTTTTAATTCAGTGATTCGTCTTGCAATTTAAAAAAAATATACGGTTGGAATGATAGAACAAAAATTTTGATTTTGCCCCGACGTCACGCATTGGATTGTGTCACTTCCGTCCAAAGAGAGTTTAGATGCGCGTTTGGCAGCACTTCTCCGAGCAGATGTACTATAATGAGTCCCGTAGGCAATTTTGTCGAGCGTGGGACAATCACAAAAAGGATTCATCATCGAGGTTCCTCACTGTGGGCTGAGGAATTTATTGCTGCTGTCAAACAATTCAATCCCAGAGTTACCACAACGAGCTTATCTACTCCCGGGTGGATAGCAGCAGACAGTCAATACAGACAGTTCTGCGTAAGGACTTAAATTTGTTTCCTTATAGAAATTAAATCACAAGCAAATGAACCAAACAGACTTGCCTATTCGCTTCAAATTTTGCCAGAAGATCATTCAAGTGGTGGTTGAGCTCGAAAAGATGTTACACTGCATTTTTATGTCTGACTAAACGGCAATTTAGAAAACAATTATCGAACTGTATTTTGAGAAGCTTTTTCATGGCTGAATACTCGATAGTGTTGCCGTCACTATGCGAGGTGCCGCCGCGAAAGAAATTTTAAGGTGGTCTGAGCAGGGATCGAACCCAGGATCTCATGTACAAGAGGCGCGCACACTACCATTGCACCACCGACGGTACGTACCGAAGTACGCCGAAAGGAAATCCCTTTCAAGTATGTGTGGTTTCAAGGAGATTGCGCAACTTTTTACATAGCCAGGTCTGTTACGGCAGAATTGCAGTGAAAATTCCCCAAATACGCTGGTCTCAAGGAGCTCTACATTCCGATAGCCCCGAGGGTCTCCTGACCGTACCGCACCTAACTTTTACATGTACGGTTGTGGCAATTGGTCTGCAAAAATTTCCAATTCAAATTAAAAGAAATATCAATTTAATATTGAAAAATATCAATTAAAATTTGAAAATTATATTCGAAATTTAAAATACGTCAATTTAAATTTAAAATGTCTATTTGAAATTTGAAATTCATCAATTACATTTTAAACACATCAATTGAAATTTAAAAGACAACAATTAAAATTTTAACCACATCAATTCAAATTTACAAACCGTCAGAAGAAATTTAAAAATTATTAACCGATTTTACGTACATATTAGATATTTAAATTTTAATTGCTGTCTTTTAAATTACAATTTAAAATTACAATCAAATTTTAGTAGTTGTGTTTTGTATTTCAATCTTTATCTTTTAAAATTCAGTTGATGCATTTTAAATCTCATTTGATGTGTTTTACATTTCAGTTGATATCTTTCTACTATCAACCCAATGTGAATCAGTTTCGAATTCGAGACGCATCCGTTTCTGCGGACATTTTTTCCGAAACGGAAATCCGTTACGGACTCAGAACAAATTCGCCTTCCTATGAAATTCCTCTCGAAATCACGAATCGTTTTTTGTAATTTTTCGGATCCGTCTCGAACTCTAACGAACTTCATATTCGAACCCATTTCGGATTCGTTTTTGGAAATAAAATGGATTCGAGACGGATCGGCTTTTATCATATTTTGCGGTTTCAAAACGGAAATAGGTATGATTGCTTACATTAATATTAACGTTTACAGTTAAATTTAAATCGGCTCTAGTGTTTTATCAATTCAGATATGAATCTGGGACATTAAATATTTCACTAATTCGATTTTTGTTTCTTTACGCACTCGTAAAGGGTTTGGAACGGATCCGCCAAATTGCATTTTCACTGCTTCACTTTTTATGTATTTATGGACTCGTAACGGTTTCGAAACGGATCCGCCAAATCACAATTTCACTGATTCGCTTTTTTATGTTTTACGGACTCGTAACGGGTTCGAGACGGATTCGCCAGATTGCAATTTCACCGATTCGGGTTTTCATGTTTTTACGGACTCGTAACGGGTTCGAGAACTCACAGTTAGCATTTTTATGATTATACGGACTCGTTATGAATTCAAAACGGATCCGCATCTGTTTTTGTGCACAGTGGGAATTAACATCTTTTACATGTCAACTGATGTTTTTTAAAATCTGTATGGTGTATCTCAAATTTCAAATAGAATTTATAAATTTCAATTTATGGATTTCAAATTTCAAATTCAATTGTTTTTTAAATTTAATTTAGAAATGGTGTAGTTCTATGGTATAGAAATAGACGTGTTGAGACTTCTTTTAGGAAATTAATTCAATCGTAACAAGTTCATAAATATAAATCAAACCCGAATTATAGATTAAAATTATTTGCTTTTCCTCCTATACATTCGAAAAAAAAGGGATCTCTAATCCTTTGGCCATTTCCGTTATTTTCTGCCGGCTTGAAACTGTAATTGGATTATTGTCTAATAATTACTTGTATGAAGCAGTGAACTCCACCACCACCATATTCTGGGAACAGAGTCGTGGATGACCACGATGCAGGGCGTCGTTAGTAAGGCCAAAGTGATTTCAACCACCGACCAGGTCTATGCAAAATGGTCTAAATTAAGTGACTTCGTTTCGAAACATTTAATTTGTTTCCTCATCTTTTGCGAACAATATAAAACTGATTAGGACTGAACATGTGTGAACACAATTGAAATCTATATTTATCCCAATTGCAACTCTTTTTGTCATCCACCATGATATCGGTGTTAATTGAATCCCATGGCTATATGGCGACTCTTCGCAAATTTATCATTATAAGCATCAGTGCTTCCTTCGTTCACCCAGTCCACAGCAGCATCGGCAGCATTTCCTCCCCTCTTGACTACTTAGACATTTGATTTGTGAGTTTATTAACGCAGCCAGACTTTATTATACTTAAATTACATTTGATTTTGTGTAGCAGATCAGTTAATTTTATCGTCATCATTCACATTCATTGTTGGCACTTCATTCACGGGGCGGATCAACCCTCAAACCAGGCACGCAAACCCAACCGAGGAAGACGGCGACTGCGATACAGCTATTAGACGCCATTTTGTTTTATCTACGGATATGATTTCATCTTAGGCAAATTCATAATGTGTATTACGAGATACTCGATGCAATTTGCCCAATTGTGCCGCTGGGTTCTTTTGTTGTTCCTTGTCCATTTTTGGCAGTCATACAATAAATGAATTGCTATATTGTTACTTGATTGCCTTGTTATTTATTTCATAACAAATGGTACATCTCCTGGCTGGGAGCAAGGGGTGGAAGGAAATATGACTTTTGCCAGCTTCCAAATTGTTCGACAGACGTTAAATTGTACGTACTTACGGATACAGATAGATATGGGGATATACCCTCGCTAAAAGGGTGAATTGTACAACAATTGCGAATTCGAAATGACAGTGGGCCATATTGTAAAGAGCGCTCATTCAATTATCTGATAATATCCTAATATTTTTCCATTGTATATAGACTACCAAAAAGTAAAAAACGGAACTAATGAACCTGGTTCAGGACCCCCTTCTGTAAAGACGAGGACGGAAATCTTAACGCAGATGTGCAGAGTAAGTTGGGAACATGGAGAGATCATTTCTCTGCTCTATTGGTACCTGAGACATCTAATGACGAGGCAATTGATAAGAATTTGGACGACGGTTCCATTGCTCCCCATCCAACCAAGACGAGATCAGACTAGCTATTGACCGGCTTAAGAGCAACAAAGCCGTAGGAGCCGATGAATTACCGGCGGAGCTGTTAAAGGCTGGCGGCGATGAGCTGATAAGGTGCATGCATCAGCTCATTAGCAAAATTTAATTAGATGAATGCATACCCGGTGATTGGAGTCTCTGTGTCCTATGTCCCATATTTAAACAAGGTGACCCGAGTCTCTGTGCCAACTATCGTGGATTAAGCCCTTTATCCATAGCATATGAGGTTCTATCAAGTATAATGTGCGAAAGACTAAAACCAATTATCGCTGACCTGATTGGACCATAGCTTTCTGACTTTAAGCCTGGAAATCGACAACAGACCACCCTTTCACACTACGCCAAATCCTGGAGAAGACCCACGAAAACAAATAGACACCTATTATCTACTTGTCGATTATAAGGCGGCCTTCTATAGCCCGATACGGGAGAAACTCTACGAAGCATTGTCTGAGCTTGGTATTCCTGCAAAACTCATACGCCTTTGCAGGATGACCCTGACGAACACCAAATCCGCATTGAAAGTTGGTAAGGATCTTACCGAACCTTTCGAAACTAAGCGAGGCCTCAGACAAGGTGACACCCTATCGTGCGATCTCTTTAACATCTTAATGGAGATCATTATGAGAAAAGCTTCAGTCAACATGAGCAAAACCATCAGCAGCAAAAGTCACATGTTGCTTGCGTGCGCTGATATCGATATAATTGGGCGCACAATTAGAAAAGTTACTGCGGTGTTTTCAAGAATTGACAAGGAGTCAGCAAAAGTGGGTCTGACAATAAATGAGGACAAGGCAAAATTAATGGTTTTAACGAGCAGGGACTCCACGCGATTAGACCCAAGCGTGAACGTTGATAGCCGTTATAATTTCGCGGTGGTGGATGAATTTGTATACCTCGGATCTGCCGTGAACAAAAATAGGATTGGGATCAAGCAGAGAATTGTGTTTGAGAATAGATGTTATTTTGGGCTAAGCAAGCACTTTAGAGATAAAGCCCTTTCTCGAGTAACACAAGTCCAACTATACCAGACTCTCATACAACCTATCTTGCTTTAGGGCGTAGAATCCTGGGTCTTATCACAAGCAGACGAAACATCTGTAGCAGTCTTCGAGAGAAAAATACTCCGAAAAATGTATGGCCCTATAGTGTACAACGGCAAGTGTATGAGATATATCTCGACATTGGCATGGTTAAGCGTATCAAAATAACGCTATTGCGCTGGCTAGGCCATGTCAGTAGAATGGATGAAGAAGAACCAGCACGAAGGGTTTTCGAAACTGAACTCGAAGGAAGACGAAAAAGAGGAAGACCAAGACTATGCTGAAGGAATCAGGTTGACGAATCCCTGCGTACACTTGGTATTGCCAACTGGAGAGATAAGGAAAAAGATCGAATTGGTTGTCGAGAAATATGTTATCTTCGTTTTGTAAGGTCCTGACCCCTCAGGGTTGTTCGAGGCCGGATAAGTAAGATTTTTTACAATTTGTGGCGAGAATTATCGAGCCAAGGGTGTCTCAATCAACTTGTTTAGACGTTTGGTGATGAAGTACTGTCAACAACTACTCCATTATGAATTTCGTGAAGGTCGTCCAACTTCGGTCGTTTTGCCGGAAACCGTCGATGCTGTGCGTGAGGTGATAAAGTAAGACCGACGTGTGACATACCGTGAGATGGAGGCATCCTTGGGCATTAGTATGACAAGCATCAATATGATATTGCATGTTCATTTGGCCGTTAAAAAGATTTATTCTTTTTGGATCCCACATAATTTGACGAAGGCTCAAAAAAGATGCTCGTGTCGATTGGAGCAAGGAAATGTTAAAAAAATACAACCGTGGTAATTCAAATGCAGTGTATAACATCGTCACAGGTGCCGAATCATTGATCTATGCATATGAGCCCGAAACAAAACACCAATCGACCGTATCGGTCTTTCAAGATGAGCTAAATCTAACAAAAGTTATTCGTCGAAGAAGCACATCGAAGCAAATGATCGCGATTCTTTCGGTGTATTCGGTCATGTGGCCACAGTGCCTTCAGTGGAACGTAGCACGGTGAATTCACCACCATCTATTTGCCAACAGTGTTCGAAGAAATAATGAAACAATAAGAGAATACGGATCATTTGGCATCAGGACAATGCGAGCTCTCACACATCAGCTGAAATAATGGGCTATTTGAGCGCTCAACATGTCGAATTGATGGGTCATCCGCCGTACAGCCAATGACTTCTTTGTAGTGCGTTGTCAATGTTTTTCGACGCCAGACGCAGCTCTTGAAGCGTTCAAAACCCATGTTTTGGAGGTGTCTCAATCGGAGTGGAAAAGTGCTCCGAAAATTGGTTTGAGCGAATGCAAAAGTGTATTGATCTTCACGGAGAATATTTCGGAAGACAATAAAACCATTTCCAATGAAAAATAATTGTTTGTTTATTGCTGGACCCGAAATATAAATAGGCACTGTCGTATTCTGCTTGCAAAACGCTATATTGACCTTTAAGAATTTTTCCAAAATCTGGACCCAGCTGTCTAGATTATACTCTGAAGCCTACCTTATTATCTGGTTTGGAGCCAGGAGTGTAGGTATAATCCTTTATGTTATTACTCCGTTTCATAAAAACAATTAGCTTTTCCTTGAAATGAATGAACAGGTGACCAGCTCGATCCCAGTATAAAAAAGTGGCGTCACCCCCTAAGTTTTGAAGCTTATGAAGGGAGCATCTCAGAAACACAAAATTTTTTTTCGTCAATGTTGTTTAATGTTTGTTTTTTGTTACTGCTTCTTTGTTTGAAATCTATATATATGTACATATGTAATGTATCGTTGAATTTATAGTGGCGGGTGCCACATTTCTCTCATACACCTAATTTAACTCTCACAATTTGTTATTGTGAACCACCCTACAGTGGTGGTTCACAATTCATTTGACATTCTATATTTTAGGTTTATTAAAATTGCTTTAAGAACCTTTGTTTAGTTAGAGGCCCTAATCGGAAAGTCTACGAATGCAGAACACACTGGCCAATGATTGTCGGAAGCTTTTCCTGATCACATTAACCCTGCGTTTACACGAGACAAGACAATTGCTCTATTCGTACTCGAAAATTTGTGCAAATTTTTACTGAATCATGTTCGTTTACTCCAAACGTCTAGAGCCAGAGATCTAGAGATTTTGACAGTTCGATGTTAGACATCTTGCAAATTTTGGTTGGAGAAATTGTAGACAATAAAAATTTCCAAGATAGGACAGCTCTTTTATGTAAACAAATAAACGTAAAGAGTAAATTAACAACGGCAGAAATAATATATAGCACTGAAATTTAGACAGAAAATGGAAAGCAATAATGTGCAGTGGCATTCTGCAAATTCTGTTGAACCGATGATGTCATAATTGGACAACTATGGCAATTGATATGTATTGTGACTACATGCCAAAGTGTATGTAGCAAAGGATAAGACTACATCACCTGTGCCTTTGGAAATTTTTACTTTTCGCGTACAGTTTGTAATAAAGAGAGTAAATTCGTCCGTTCTTGTAAATTTTTACTTGTAAAAATGTAAATTTTTACTGGGAAACGAACAAAGCTAATGAAAACATGTACTAGTTGTCAAAGAAAATAAAACAAATTGTGCAAAGTAGGCCTCCAGGCAATTACAAAGACAAAGCACTTTTACGCAACCGCCGTCAGTGTCGTTTCATGTGAATTCAATGTCATTTACCAAAATCTCCAAATAAAAATACGGTTTTCTAAATTGTGTGGTCTTTTTCGGTTCTGTTTCTCTTTTTTCGCAAACTATAATGAATCTTCCCCGAATTGGGCGTTTACTTCAAATCATTTTCCGAATTTACTGTCTTCGAAAAATCAAAATCAAAGACAGTGACGAAGCCAATGAGCGAATAGAGTAGTACATATACATATATGGAGAGAAAATGCCTCTTATCTGACGTTTCCTTTCACACTCTTCATGGTGAAGTGGGTGTGATATGAGCTGGTCGGCTTACATCAGGTAGAGTTACAAGAACTGGTGACTTAAATTTGTCATATCGGTTTGGTTGAGAGCCGTGAGATTACACATATTTTGGACTTTGTTTGTTGTCTTTTATTGTTGGTATACATTTGTGTTGTATTTGACATAACAACGAAATGCCGCGGTTGTTTTCTTGTTGGCTGGTTTGAACCATTGCCTCTCTCTGGTGTTATAAAAGCAATTCTTTCCAACATCCAACTGCCAGACGTCATAGATTTGCTGAGCGAAATTTCAACTCTATATATATGTATTACTCTATGAATGAGCGAAGTGTGAGTGTATTAGTAAAAAGTGTGAATTTGTTGTTATTGTCTCCGCAAAACTGTCTCGTGTGAACGTTAGGTAAGATATGCATTAAATATAGAATCTGCCAATTCGCTCTTCAGTAATTTACAGTTTAATGTTTCAAAATATCCAATTGGCCCACTGTTCATCATAATCAGATTTATAATTTCTTCCTTGATTTTTCGGTTACATTTTATTCCTCGTCGTTGTCGTCCCATTAGAACGTCATCTAATTTTTTAAAACATTCCACAAAATTTACTATATCCGCTCACACAAACAGACGCACACGCATCCGAGAAGAAGAACGCACATCCATGCAAGCCAATAGATTAGCTGGCAAGGCGACCAAAGTAGAAAATGCATAAAGGACATCAACTACGAGGACTACTACGACGACAATAAGGAGCACCATGACAACGCAATTCACATTTTATTACCGTCGTCATTATAATCTGCCATTCTTTGTTTCCCGCTGCCATGATTATTCGCCATTTAAATAATTTCTCTTCATGCAGCAACATTTCTTCCTTCCACTCTGCTCGTCTACACCGTTTTCCTTTTTAAGTTGAAGCCGCGTGTGCCTGCCCAATAATGGCAATTGTAATATATATTTGTCACATCTCCGCCAGAGATGCGTGAAGAAGGGTATTTGTTATGGGATGGCAATTTAGTTTGCGAAAACCATCCCCTTGTTCCTACATACTACATTCCAGGGCAGCACTCTCGAGAGGGGACCAGGAAGAAAAAATAACAAAATTTGGCATAGTTAAATGTGATCAGCGAACATCATCAACATTTGATTGCTACAAATAATGCCACCACTTTACGCGCTCATGAGCACAACAAATGATTCAAATTTAACAACTTTTTCCCTCCACTTCCCGGCAGTCAGTGGAGTGGTTGTGAATGGAATCGAGTCGAGAAGGGATGTTTGTTAAATGGCGGCTACAAGGATCAAGGACGTACACGTTTTACGTGATTATCAACTGAGCTATAATGAGCTCGCCGACAATAACAAGAACAACATTTGCGTTTGATTAAAATGCAAATGAAGCAATGTCAACAACACAAGCAACAAGGACAACGCAATTCATTCCAATTAATTGCGATTTGTGAGAAAATTATAAAAATGAGTCCTTCGAAAGTGGCAGCGCCGCGCAGTCGTTTGATACATTTATAATAAATAATAATTTAAACGTGTTCCATTAAGTGCTGCTTATGAACTTTCCAAAAATGTAACCACCTCAGGGACTGAGTTTATCACAGCACGGGGAATTGTTTTCAAATTGGTATAATGATGTAGAACGTTCGTAAGTGGCTGTAAATCACAGTCTAACATCGTATGATGTGTGGATTAAGCTCCTGTAACGTAGGAAATCAGCGGAAGGAATTTTGAAATATTAAAATTGCATTTGATGTTGCTCTGGAATCAGAGAAATAAAAATAACATGGAAATGTGATCAAATTAACTCTTTCCAAGTTGTGGATTACTTTATTACGGTTCCTGCATAAATTTGCTTATACCTTGTAAGATTTCATGACTTACTTTACTTGTATTGACTATTTTACAAACTCATGTGGTCAGATGTCTTCCATATATTAATTAAACAAACAAATTCAACAAATTTTAAAATATTTCTGCAACTCCTTCTATCCTTCACCTTTTCTTGCCAGTTGGCAACACCATGGAAACGGAGGGATTCTTCGGCCTGGTCTTTCCATCGGAGTCTTGGTGTCTCTCTTTTCCTGCTTCCATCGGGAACATTATCGAAAACCTTTCGCCCTGGCGCATCTTCATCCGTTCTGGTAACATAGCCTAGTCAACACAATTGGCCTAACTGGATTCGCCTAGTTATGTCCACGTCAGAATACAAATGATATTAGCTCTTGATTCCAAAGGTCTTTAACAGGACCATATATTTTACGGTGAATTTTTCTCTCGAATACTCATAGGTATTTTTCATCCGACCCCAGTTTCAGAGCCATATGCCAGGACTGGTAAAATGAGAGTCTGGTATAGCTGGACTTTTGTCTTGCGAGAGAGGGCTTTGTTCCTAAACTGCTTACTGAGCCCAACAGAGCATCTATTGCAAACACAATTGTCCTATTTATCTCTAGGTTGGCGTTAATGTCATTATTCATGGCGGACCCAAGAAAAATTCATCTACCACTTCAAAATTAAATCGGTTGTCGACGTTCAAGTGCGGACCAAGTCGAGAGGTTTGTCTGGTCGTTGGCACCATCAATTTTGTCTTGCCCTCATTAACAGCAAGACCCACCTTCGCTGATTCCTTTTCGATTCTTGAAAATACTGCAGTATCCTCTCGAAAATTTTGCCCAATGATGTTTATGTCGTCAGCATACGCCAGCAACATATTGCTTTTCGTGTTAATGGTCTGGTTCGTATTTAATACCCACCTTCACTCCTGAGTTGGTGTTGGTCAGCGACATTCTCCAAAGGCGGATCAGTTTTGCCGAAATTTCAAGTTCAGACATAGCTTTGTACAAATTTCCCCGTATGGGGCTATCGAAAGCAGCTTTGTAATGGACAAAAATATGGAATGTATTAGAGGTTTCCGCCGATTGTTGCTGCATCGGCGGCGGCATAAGAACCTGGGAAACTCGACGGCGGAGGCTTGGTGGGCTAAGCTGGCGGAGGCTAACGACGGCGACTGCGTTTCCTAGTTATTAGGAAATTGACCCTGCTGCTGATGTGCAGATTTCAATTCTTGGGAAATTGTACTTGCTGTTGTTCCAGTTGTAAAGTATGCTGCAACCTGTTAGGCAATGGGACTGGATGTTGTTGTTCTAGCGTGTCAAAATTTGCCTGGCTATTAGTGATACACAGAATCGGGGAACCGGTTCTTTGGAAGAGCCGACCGGACCGGGTCTTACAAGAACATCTTAAATGAACCTAAATGAACGACCGAAAAACGGGTTCAAAAGAACCGAAAAGGTTCCAAAAAGATCGAAAAATTTTTCTACAGGAACTGAAATATGTGTTGAAGAGAACCGTAAAACAGATGCTGAGTAAGAGGACTCGTTTCCAAAGGCACCAAAAGTGTTAACCTTTGTGTGAGGTTACGAAAATGTGTATTTTTATCAATTCTTATAAAAAGATATTTCACTTAAACATCTTTGGGAGAGCAATTTGATGAGAACCGGAACCTTCTTCTTCTCTGAATCGGACTCGACAGCAAATCTGTATTATTATCAATTTTTATATTCTTATAAAAATATATTTCACTTAAGCCTCTTTGGGACAGCAATTTGCTGAGAACCAGAACCGTTCCAAATAACCGGTTTTCCTCGGAACCGGACTCGTCAGAATATGTGCATTTCTATCAAATTTTATGTTCTTATAGAAAGATATTTCACTCAACCCTCTTTGTGTGTAGCAATTTGCTGAGAACCGGAACATTATTTTTCTCGGAACCGGACTTGACAGCAAATCTGCATTGTTATAAATTTTTATATTCTTACAAAAAGATATTTCACTTACGCCTCTTTGGGACAGCAATTTGCTGAGAACCAGAACCGGTCCAAATAACTGGTTCTACTCGCAACCGGACTCAGCAGAAAATGTGTATTTTTATCAAATTTTATATTATTATAAGATATTTCACTTAACCCTCTTTGAGACAGAGGGCCAGGTTTGCTGAGAACCTGAACCGGTCCAAATCACCGGTTCATCTCGCAACCGGACTCGACTCGACTCGATTTTTATCAAATTTTATATTCTTATAAAAGATATTTCACTTAACCCTCTTTGGGACAGCAATTTGCTGAGAACCAGAACCAGTCTAAATACCCGGTTCATCTTAAAACTACGCTGAACACCACATCACTACTGACTATTGTTATGCAAAATTCAAAGTGTCATTTAACTTCATAAGATAATTCTTGGGAAATTAAGCTGACTGTTTTTAGAAAATATTCTGATGGTGGTTGTGTGTAGTTTATAGTTCGTAGATTTTAATTGATCAGTCATTAATTGATCGATTATATGAAAAACTAAATAAAAAGTTATTTGTACGTCGCCGAACCACGCCGCCGTCGCCGCTACGCCGATTTCTACTTAATATGGCAGCTGCGCGGCAACAAACTCAAAAAACAGTCTAGTATGTATCGATTTATTTGTATTAACCTAATTTAATTAATTAAATACTAATTAAAACTAAACCATTTTTAACCTCACTTTTTTGATAAAACTTAATATATTTTTTAAAAATTGCCCTATTATACTTTTTTTTGGTAAATTCCGATAATACACAAAACCTTAACCTTTTTTTAAGGTATAATATTCAGTAATAACCCTGCAAAGGCTAGAGATATTAAAGCTCAAGATATTAAAGTTCATAGTATTTTTGTGTTATAAAGCGTTAAGCGTGGCCGGCCTTTCGCCTGGCTTAGTAATCGTTTACTCTGGGGTGGGTCCAACACCTGCTTCGCGGCTTCGGCATAGTGTATTTGTGTTATAAAGCTTTCTCAGTGGACGGGCATATAATTTTTTTCCTCTGGAGTGGGTCCAACACCGGCTTCGCTGCTTAAGGGCTTTGGTGGCAAAACGCGCGAAATGTATTTCAAAATTTTGAACATTAGTATCTCCGGTCTTTGAAGGGTTATTGGTGAGTATTATACCGTTAAAAAAGGTTAATTTATCGTATATTATCCGAGTCGACCAAAAAATAAGTATAATGGGATATTTTTTTTAAAACAAAAAACCAATTTTATCAAAAATGTGAGGCATTTGACTCTAGACTAGTTTGAGGCTTGACCAGCTCCCATTTTCTAGTCGTGTGTGCTACACCCATGATACATTTTTCGTTTCTCATGAACTGAGAAATTTCTTTTCCCCCAACTAAATTCTTCAAACAAAAGTTTTGTTGTCTAAACTATTGTTGGAGGGTAACGACATTTGTTTGCATGTATGGACAACATGGGTTAACACAACATTGTTCACCTATAGATTTCATAGACAATATCACTGCATGCTCGTATAAATTGATCACTTTACCCAAAGATTAATGCAGAACCGAAATATTTCAATCAATTTAGATTTGCTTTGAAATACATATTTACATTTTTAATATTATCCACCTTGGTAAGTGACATTTATTGCAGCCATCCATCCCTCGCTCTTTAATCAAAGTGTGTGGTAGTATTTTTGTAATTGTCTATAAAGGAACGTGTTTACAACATAATAATGGAAAAGGTTGTCAATGCAATTCATACTTCGAATTAGTGATGAAATTTTGTAACAACATCGATTGAAGTTGGTCCGATGGAATTTGACTAAGAGATAAAATATGTAAATGCCCTGTCATCATTATGAATGTCACACATTTCATAGTTTTATTGTCCAAAAAGTCATTACAATTTTTGTCGGCCATTACATGTTGTAGGTTAATGTTGACGAAAATGAAGTATGAAATTGTAATGAGTGGAATGCGGCCATATACGAGTGCAATAAAATGCAATGGGTGCAGCAGGTCTCAGTCCCTTTGATGTTAAGCCTGCACTCTTGAGCTAATAAGTAGGTCACAAAAAACATACAGATAATGAACTGTGGCTAATTTCAAGTGCTACTGTATGTGCGGTGTACATCAAAAGGTTGTTGTCAATATTCGTTATCGCCAGGCATCTAATGCTTGCATACTTGTGATACATTTACCGTCTGCAACAACAATTCGCAAGGACGAAACGTTAAAGAATCACAGGACAATGGAAGGGAACTCATAATTCCATAAAAACAGGCTGCTTTTTTGCAAATCCATATGCTACTGCGCACATATTACTACCATATACAGGGATGCATTGCTGTAAAGATATAAAGGATTTTGGGTGAAAAAATCAAAAGGCAAAGGGAATGCTAGTGTGGGTATACCTGTGTTCAGTTTCTGTGTTGTATTGACGTATTCACTTTATAATCCAGCAGTCAATATTTGGTTGCCCAGTGACTCAGTGAGTTCGTCTGTGCTGTGCTCAGTTAATTGGCTTAAATGAAGTCAAGCAAGAAGCCAGCATAGATCTTGGATCGTCAGGAGCTGAGTATAAAGCGCACATATATTTTGGAGAGTGTGTGTGGACTCTTTTGTTTAGGCATTATCTCGTATTCTAATAAAGTCCGAGGTATTCATGAAGTACTTGTTGTGAAGTGTCCTTTCATTGTGTATTTGCCGTTGTACTCGTTTTTTTCTGTTTTGAATTTTTTCCTCTTCTTGTTTAAGAATCCTTTTGACTTCATTATAATCCTAATGAATTTTAATTGCCTCAATGAGAGTTTCATTTGATGGGTTTTAAGATAATGAAAATAAGTCACACACATGCTTCAGACTTCAAGGGTCTCGGAGTGGAAGGATGCATATGAGCTCATGAGAACAAAGACGACCTCCCAAATAGAAGAAATCCTGAAGTTATGTAGTGTCTCGTAATATTTATAGCAACGAGTGAAACTGTGTATACGTACTAAATCTCTGGGAATTTTTGGCGATCGATAGGTGCGCATTTGCCAAAAAGCTGGTTTTTATTGGAGCCTATATAAAGGTGCAATTTGTATATAAAATACTAAGATTCCCATTACGCCACATGAAGGGGCAGCTGGTCGGAGCTACACACTCAGATAACTAATTGGTTGAAAATAGATTGTAGCTACGGTAAATTCGGCTGTTGGCACCAAATTTCGGTTGTCACAACCGAACTTAAGTCGACACGACTGAATTGAGTCGCCATAATTGAAGGTAGGTTGAAGCAACCTCGTTTCATAATTGATTACGCTAACTCTTGACTTATAGTTGTTTTGTCAACTAAAGTTTCTATTATTTCGGTTGCCACCACCGGACTTGGAACTAATTCGGATGCAACAATCGAAATTAGTACCAAGTTCGGCTGCATCAACCAAATGTGGCATCAATTTGGTTGCAACTGTCGAATTTGTATCAATTCGGTTGCAGCTTTCGAATTTGGGTAAATTCGGTCAAAATAACCGAATTTGTCCTAAAGTCAGTAACAACGACCGAATTTGGCGTTAGTTCGGTTGCTGTAACCGAATTTCTCATGAATTCTGTTGGTAAAACAGAAATAGTTTTCAACTCGGTTCCCACAACATAATTCTATATACATATTTCAAACATGACGTTTAAAAGTCTAAAAGCAACTATATAAAAGCTATGGAATGTTCAATTGTTGCTATCGCGGTGACAACAACATTTTAAAATTTTTTTGTGGTTGCTAAGATAAGTAACTACAAATATAGTAATGATGGTTTTTGCGTTAAAACGTCGAATTTTGAGAAAATGTCCACATTTCTCAGCGTGCAGTACAAGCAGATGTCAACAGTTCTAATGTTTTTCAAAGTCGACCGGTTGAGCTGTGCTTCTATCGTCATTGGTTAGGTTTAGAACCTAAATCGACAGGCAAAATTTGTCAGAATTGGTGCGGTGACCCATGATGGCCGGTACTTTAAAAATTTTTTGAAGTGGCTTGTAAAATAAATTGGGTTTTCTAAAGATTACTCCATATCAGCGCATTATTTCCTCGTTTTGTAATTATCAATGAGAGTACAGGAAATACTTCATCACTAAAACATTAAACAATTCTCACTAAATGCGTTTTTATTTTGACATTAGGTTTTGACACTCTCTAAGCTCGTCTGTGACAACCTATAATTCGGTTGAAATGACCTCTAATTCGTCTGTGACAACCTCTAATTCGGCTCTGACAACCTCTAATTCGATTGAGACAATCTTTGACTGTTATGACTTCTAATGTGGTGGTGATAACCTATCTCAACCCAATTTTTCTGTGGGTGTATTCTTTCCTATTTGCAGACTTACACATTGGGACCTACACTTTTACACCGACTCTGGAAGGGTAGTTTCATGGATATCTACTCGATAGTGTTGCCGTCATAAAGCGAGGTGATCATCGTCAAATGCATTTAAGCTGGCCAGAGCGATCATGAAATACCAATATTATAATAATTCGGTACCCAATTGAAGGACAAACCATGGTGCGGTGAAGAGTGTCGCATAGCAAGTGGCGAAAAGAACGCTGCACGTATGGAAATCCTTCAGTCAGTTGCAACAAGAGCCGCGGCAGAGGGATATAAGGGATAGGGATATAAGGAAAAGCGGAGATTGGAACCCAGTTTGTTTTGGGAGGGGAAAACGGTTGTGGAGAAAGCGCGATTGTGCGAAAATTGAATCTTACAGAAGGAAAAACGAGGCCCGTAAATTCTACCGAAGGGTACAAGGCACAACCCGAAATAAATCAGTCCCCCCTTTTGTAGAGATAAGGATGGGGACCTTGCCGCAGATGTGTAGAGTATGTATATGTGGAGATCACTTCTCCGATTTACTTGTCCCTGGAGACTTCAATATAGATGAGGGTGTGGAGCACATGGCGTCGACTGCCCCCCTCCAAGCCAAGGCGGTGGTAGAACTGTAATTTACTGGCTTAAGTACAACGAAGCCGCTGGTGCTAGTGGACTACCGGCTGAGCTGTTTACGGCTGGCGGCTATTAGTTGGAAAGGCGCATGCATCATCTCATATGCAAAATCTGGCTAGACAAATGCAATCCCGACGATTGGAGTCTTAGCATACTGTGTCCTGTTTTCGTAAAAAGCGACCTGAGGATTTATACAAATTATCGTGGAATGAACCTTTTATTCATCGCATCGTAATGTGTCAAAGTCTCAAACCGGTGTGGCATTTGACCTGGAAAGACAACTATCGACCAGACATTTACATCCCCACAAATCCTGGAGAAAACTCTCGGGAAACAGATCGACACCTACCACGTCTTTGTAGATTATAAAGCTGCCTCCGATAGTCCGATACGGGGAAAACTGTACCAAAGTTATGTTGGAGCTTGATATTCCTGCTAAGCAGACACGCCTTTGGGGAATGACACTGACCAACACGAAATGCTCAGTAAAGATTGGTAAAGATCTCACCGAACCAGTTAGCACGAGGCGAGACTTCAGGTAAGGCGACACCATATCATGCCTTCTCTTCAACATATTAATTGAGATCAGCTGCAGTCAACCCGAATAATAGTATCAGCAGCAAAAGTCACATGACACTCGCCCATGCTTATGATTTACACATCATTGGGCGAAATCTAAGAGAAGTTTCTGCAGTATTTTCAAGAATTTAGAAGGAATCGGCAAAAGTGGGGTTGGCAGTAAACGAGGACAGGACAAAATTAATGGTTTCGACAAGCTGATTGGATGAAAAGGTGGAGTTTCTAACGGTTATAATTTCGAGGTAGTGCACGTATTTATTTACCTCGGATCTGCCGAGAACAGTGGCGATAACAATACCTTGGATATCAAACGGAGAATTGTGCATACTAACTGATGTTTTTTCGGTATAAGCAAGAACTTCAGGGATGAAAGGACGTTCTGTCGGGGAACGACGATATTGGACTCTCGTACAACCTGTGTTGCTTTATGGCGCAGTATCGTGTGTAGTATCACATGCTGATGAAACATCACTGGGAGTCTTCGAGAGAATTTATACTTTTTTTATACCCTCACTCATAGGGATAGGAGTACATATCATTTAATACGGAAAAAATGTAACGCATAGAATGAGCCATATTATACCCTTAGTATGTAACTGGTAAATACGATAACTGCCGTAAATCTTTACCAATCACAAAGAAATTATGTCACTGCCTATTATTTGTGCAAACTTAGGTTGGGATTGAAAATCGGCGTTGTCACCACGCTCCTTCTGGTACCTCCCATACAAAGCAACACAATCGGTAGAAGTGATTAGGTTCAACTCACACAATGGTTAGTCATCAGTAAATGTCCTCTTAACTGGGCGAAATGGGAGAGATTGCCGTGCCCTTTCTGGTACCTCCCATACAAAAGCTTGGTGGTCGTCCGGGTTGTCAATCCGATAAATCGCGTGAAACACTTTCGACCTTAATGACATTAGGTATAAGGCTTCACGTCATCAAACGCCAATCTCCGATTAAGACAAGGGTGATTTTACCACGCCCATTTTGGTACCTCCCATACAAAAGTTGGTCGGCCGTCTGGTTGTTCGTCAGGAGAAGTTTCACAAAGCCCAAACACTCTTTCTGAAATTTTGTACTACACAATATTTAGTCAAATACCACTGTCCTATGGAAAAGTGGCGGTTTTGCCACATCCATTCTGGTACCCCCCACACAAAAGTTGAGCGGATGACCGGTTAATCGACACGATAAATCTCGTAAACCACAAAACCACTTAGGATCGTAACTAAGTTGGGAATTAAATCACATTTAGCACAATGCCAGTCTGCTATTGAATATGGTCACATTTGTCACATCCATTCGTGAATATAGGCATTTTTTAACAGAACTTTGACGCAATGAATGGCTTTTAATTCGGTTCACGCGCCTGAAATTTATGTACTGGCGTAAATCAAAATTACCCCATGTGTACAAAAACGGATCCGTATCCATTTCGACCCCGTTACTTGTCCGTAAAATCATAAAAAGCCAAATATGTGCTCTCGAACCCGTTACGAATCCGCATAAACATAAACGAGCGAATCAGGGAATTTGCGATTTAGAGGATACGTTGCGAACCCGTTACGAGCCCATAAAAATAAATTAGAAATTGCAAACATCTCATGAGGAAGCCAAACTCGTAGTTCGGCCAAGACGTGCCCGAACAACAAACACACCCCACCCATGGCAACCTACGGTTTTACAACATGTCCAGGTAACGTACGCAAAAGCAACACTTGGTCTTCATTTACAGATTCTGTACCCTGCCTGGTATGCTGGTCAATAAGATAACCTCGCGTAAACCACTGCCGAACTGAACCACAGCCGAACTGAATGAAATTTGGTATTAAGCTACATTAGTTGTTTTTATCAAACCAACACTCAGGGGATGCCCCCTATAAATGCAGTGCATTGTGTTGGCGAGGAACATTGAGGTAGTGGAAGGGGGACTAGTGTCTGTTAACATTTGCCTTGAATCTTTGTATGTCACAATTGGTGGGAAATACACTAGCCGGGAGTTTATTCCACATACGGAATGTACGGCTAAAGACCGAATTTTCTCTATAGTGTGTAGTGCGGTTAACCGGCTACTCAATAAAGAACGGATGAGAGTTCCTGGAAAGCCGCGTACTTCGGATAAATATCCTCACATCTGGCATAAGTTGACGGATGTCCAAGGAACACATACCGTGGAAGTATCGATAGAACAGTAACACGCAACCCACATTTCCACGATGCTGAAGGGAGGAAATAGAGCTGGATACCCTCGAAGTTCCTAAGATGTCCTTACATCACCTGGTCATATATGGGAGATATATTCCATCTTTGGCCTGATTTAGGTGGTGTAGATATTAAGAAGATCAGATGGACTGAAGTATTTCTTGCACCGCTTTAAAAAGCCTAGACACTGGAATGCATCTTTCGACAGTTCAAATACATGTTTTACCCATCGGTCATCACATTGCATTTTCATGCCCAGAACATCAAGAGCGTTTGATTCATCAATATCTACAACGTCCATAGATAATGACACACCTGGGTCAGCAATCCGCTTATGCGACAACAAACAACACTGGGTCTTACCCACATTAAAATCTACTCTATTCATTCGACCCCATTCAGCAATGAACAACAAATCCCGTTCGAGTGTTTCATTCATCTTCCGGCGTTTGACTTCAATATCTTGAAGACTTGGCCTACGGTCGAATGAATAAAAATGACAGAGATTACTGTCATCCGCAACAGAGTAGATTGCATTCACAGCCTGACCCAGGAGATCGTCAATGAAAATAAGAAAAGGAGAAAGAACAGAGCCCTGAGGTATACCTGCAGTCAATTTATGCCCGTCGGATGAAACCCCATCTACAACAACTCGTATAGTGCGATCTCTGAGAAAACTCGATATAAATCGAGTGAAGTTATCACCGACACCAAAAGCAGCTAGCTTTGACAAGAGTGCATCGTGCCATAATCTGTCAAAGGCCTTGGAAATATCAAGAGCCACTACCTTATTCTCATCAAGCCGGTGGATAGATCGACTCCACAGCTCCGAAAGGGTCGCCATCAGGTCTCCGGTAGATCTCATTCTACGGAAGCCATACTGTCGATCATAAATAAGGTCATTGGACTCAAGATATTTCACTAGATCTTTGATAACTATGCTCTCCATAACCTTCGAGATCGCTGAACAAATTGGAATTGTTCGGTAATTTGCAGGGTTACTTGCATTACCGTTTTTAGGAATTTGCTGGACATTAGCAACCTTCCAACGCGCCGGGAAGACTCCCTCACGGTATGCAAGGTTGAGAAGGTTTCGCAGTGGAAGTGCCAGCGTCGAAGAGAACCTACTCAAGATCAGTGCAGATATGCCATCCGGGCCCGGGGATTTATTTAGGACGAGATTCGCAAGAACCTTTTTAACTCCTCGCGTTCGAAAAAATATCTTGGGCATGGAACAAGATACGTAATTGATCACAGGCATTAATCCCTACAGGGGATGTATTGGGAAACCATTTTTTTTTAGTGGTTGATTGCTATCCGGCGAGAAAGAGTTGCTTGGAAACATTTCAGCCAGGAGGTTAGATTTATCAATCGGTTCAGTGAATTTTATGTCATCTTTAACTATAGTTGGGATAGAGGAAGAACTATCCTTTACTCTTCTTGCAAATGACCAAAAACTCTTACTTCCTCTAGGGAAATAATGTACTTTAGCACGAATACGCTGTTCGTGTACTTTGGCACACTTGGATCTTGGCTGTTTGCGTAGCAGTTCAGTATTAATGATTTTGTTAGAACGCCAGTTTGGCATAATCATTTACTGAAAAGCTTTGATTTGGACACACCCATTTTGATACCTCCCACACAAAGGCTAGTTGGGCGGCTGTGTGGTCGGCAATAACTGCCGTGTACTAGAAGCGAGTGGGCGTCGGTGGTGCAATGGCTAGTGTGTGCCGCTCCTGTCCATGTTCCCTGCGCTGACCATCTTACATTTCCTTCGATGACGCCCACCTCGCTTAGTGATGGCGACACTATCGAGTACTTAGCCAGGAAAAAGCTTCCCAAAATACTGTTCGGAACCGGAGTAAAACTGTAGGTCCCAATCACTGAATGAAGAATTAGAAAGCGCACAGCTCACTGGTTTTGAGAAGCTCTCCCCAATCCGTTCATGGGATGTAATGGGAAACACTTTCTGTATACTAGAAGGGATCATAATGCAATTTAGTGTTAGATTATATTTTGTCAACTGCCACTGTACTTCCAAAAATGGGAAAATCTCGTAACAGTTTTACACTGAATCCAATTGTTATACTTTAGAAATCTTTCTAAAATGCATTTGATAATTTAAAATTCATATATTCACACACACAAGCAGGCCATGATTGTTCTTGTATTCCTTTTGTTCAGAGTGGCACAATAGCGTGTCGTCTTTCTGGTGAACTCTAGCTCTATCTCAGTTATGATCCTTTTGGGCCGTTAATTTTTTTTTTAAATAAACATTCCACATACAAATCATAAATTTAATATTCTCGAGTTGAATACACATTTCTCATATTTTCTGTTCTTTATTGACTTGAAGTGTTGAATTATTTAATGGAATCACGGGCATAGTGATGAAGTTGTTAGATTATGTTCAAACGGTTCTTGCTGCAGTTACCTATTGCGACCGTTAATGGAATTTCTAATTAAAGCCACATCTGAAGAATCTCTGCCAGACGATGTGACACCTGTACTATGTGTTATAAAGTATCGTAGCCACAAGTATTATACTTCATCATCAATTGAGATGCATAGAAGTGACTTAGGTCTTTTTTTGTTTGTTTTGGGCAATTACTCGATGACAGCTCAGCAGTGCTGTACATCATAGTAAGTGTCACAAATTAATGACACACTCGTGTCCTGACTTGTTTAGTACGAGTAATAATTGAACGAATCAATTGTCCGGGCTAGCCAATCATATACAAAATGTGTGATTAGGGCCCATCATCACTTGACCGTGGTGGTTAAGGGCGTTTAAGCTGTCTGGAGTTTTTGGGATTCCATGTGTTGAGTGTTGATCGGGAGAAAGTGACACTACTTCCGGTTGCTACTGTATGTTGCATAGACCTTTTTGTCACACGAATCGTAGACAAATTATGATTTATTATGGATTTTTTGAAGTTTGTGGTTATTGATAAAAGGTAGTGCGATTAGTTTTTCTTTCAACGTTTTCATAAAGAAAGGTGACCATCTCTCTCTCTCTCTATGTCTAAATTGGAGTTGGGAATGACAATAAATGTCAGTCGCATCCGTACAATTATCCATAATAATTTCGAAGGTTTTCTTGTAAATACATACTAAGCTTTTACACGCTTCCTCTGTGGTGAAACGGGAAATCAATTTATTGATATTGACTTTAGGGGAACTAACAGCGTTTGATGATTATCGCGCTTTTGATAGTGAAGAATATGAACTGAATGAAGTTATTAAAACTCATACACATGGACGTGGGCGAAGCGTTTATTTATGATGGCGTCAATGGTGAAGTCAACAACTTGGCAGCCCAGAGAAGCTGGAGTGATGGCTGCAGAGATAAACGACAGTGTACGCATATGTATATGGGTTAGGGTACATTCAATCATGCTCATCGACTATCAGCGCCATCTAACTCCGTCCACATGACTGCAATTACCAACGGATGTAAGCGATTAGCAGCGCTCTGTGTTAAAATGTCTTAATTAACCCACAAAATAAGAAGAAATCATTGAATTGGGCTTTGAAAATCTTAATCGTCAACAGCAGCAGCAACATCCATTGGGCTGGGCCCGATTGGAGCTGTGTTGTGTTGCTGTTTTCAAACTGCGGGAGTGTGCTGTGTCGCTTTTATCGCTAATTTGTAATCTACAATTAAGCCAACATACAAATTTAATTCGTACGAGTATAACATAGAGCAGCATCGACGGTTACGACATTGCCCCTGACGACGCCACCACCACCAACTTCATCGATGATGTTGGTACTGACGTTGAAGTTTAGAGAGTGTAGATTTGTTATCAGCGTTTGTAATTTGATTTCAATTTTAGTTTAATGTACAATCATTTGAAATGAGGGCGTCATCGAGGATTAACATAAGAGAGTGTGTAGTCTTGCAATAAAATAGACAACCAACTGGCATGATGTTGCTGTAATATATAATATGTAGTTTATACCTCTATATCTATTCATATATTGTACACGCTGAAAAATATCGGCCCCAGCAACATATTGCAGGAAACATGCACATATTTGCAAGCACAGTTTTCATGAATTGAAGATCTGCTGCTTTTCTGTTTTTGTGTTGTCTATCTTGTTTTTGTAGTTAGAGGTTTTCAACAAACAAAACCACATTTGCGTCACAATACATATGTTATAACCAATTAATTATTGTGTCCCAAACATGTTATATTGAATAGCAAACACAATGTGTTTGGGCACAAGTATAATATATTTGCACCCAAACACCAAACAAAGACAAATTTTTCAGAGTGTAGTTGGTACATGCATGTAGCTCTAATGTTTTCTTTTATAACTACCTATGTCTACTTATATCGGGTTCGAGATTTGTCTACCGATGATTGAATGAATTTTAGGGATATTGATATAGCCTAAAAGGTTTAAAGTGGTTTCGGTTTTGATCTTAGGGAAGGCCTTCCTAAAAATGTTGACTTTATGACATATACGGTTCCATTTGAAATAAACAGAGCTCAGGCATCTAATATGTTATTCCACTTGCACAAAAATCATGTCAATATCAAATCGTAGATTATAATGCATTCAGATCTGTAGATGTGTAGTCTTAGTAAAAATCGAGCTTAACATATACTTTGAAGAGAATCATATTTTCTTAAAATACTACATGATTTTTGGCCTCAAACATTATGGAGTCTGGGGTATACGGTGAAAAAATCGGCCTTGTAACACTATGCAGAATCCATGTATATGTTTGGAACACTGCTCCCATGAATTGAACATCTGATCCTTTTTTATTTTTTTGTTGTCTCATGTTTATGTCTTCAGCAGTTTTCAAGGAACAATGCCATATTTGGGCCACCAACACATTAATCATTGTGCCTCCTACATATAATATTAAATAGCAAACACAATGTGTTTGGACACAAGTATACTATATTTGAGACAAAGTACAAAAAAAGACAGATTTTTCAGCGTTTATAAATTGACATCGAATAGTAAATGATATTCGCTGGAATACTATAAACCGGTTGAGCGTTCTTTTCCGAAATCGGTCAAACGGAAAAGAGCTCTTGCAGTCTATTGATGTGATTAGTCCAAAACCATTTTAATACCAGATATTATAAATTCCGCAAGAAAAATTACCTGCCATGGTACGCCACAGGGGCTTCACTATATTCCGATGGAAAAACATGAGGAAACTTGAGTTCGATCCCTGCTTTGACCACCATACATTTCCTTCGACGACGGCCATGTCGCTTAGTGATAGCGACACTATCGAGTTCTTAGCCATGAAAAAAGATTCTCAAAATACCGTTCGAAACCGGTGTAAAACTGTACGTCTTAGTCTTACTTACTTACTTATTCGTTCTCGAACAACCCCGAGGGGTCAGGGACCTTATAAAACGAAGATAACATATTTCGCCAACCAGTTCGATCTTTTAACTTATCTCTCTAGTTGGCAATACCAAGTGTACGCAAGAATTCGTCAACCTGATCCCTCCAGCGGAGTCTTAGTCTTCCTATTTTTCGCCTTCTTTCGAGTTCGGTTTCGAAAACCCTTCGTGCAGGTTCGTCTTCATCCATTCTACTGACATGACCTAGCCAGCGCAATCGCGTTATTTTGATCCGCTTAACTATGTCAATGCCGGAATTAGCTCATACAGCTCATAGTTCAAGCGTCGCCAATACTCGCCGTTGTGCACTATAGGGCCATACATTTTTCGGAGTATTTTTCTCTCGAAGACTCCTACAGATGTTTCGTCGGCTTGCGATAAGACCCAGGATTCTGCGCCATAAACCAAAACTGGTTGCATGAGAGTCTGGTATAGTTGGACTTTTGTTACTCGAGAGAGGGCTTTATCTCGAAAGTGCTTGCTTAGCCCAAAATAACACCTATTCGCAAGCACAATTCTCCGCCTAATCTCAAGGCTGACGTTGTTGTTTTTGTTTACGGCATATCCGAGGTATATACATGCGTCCACCACCTCGAAATTATAACGGTTAACAACGTTCACGCTTTGGTCTAATCGCGTGGAGGCCCTGCTCGTTAAAACCATTAATTTTGTCTTGTCCTCATTTAACGTCAGACCCACTTTTGCTGACTCCTTCTCAATTCTCGAAAAAAAAACCGCAGTAACTTCTCTAATTGTGCGCCCAATAATATCGATATCATCAGCATACTCGAGCAGCATATGGCTTTTGCTGCTGATGGTTTTATGCAGCTTTTCTCATAATGGTCTCCATTAAGGTGTTAAAGAGTTCGCACGATAGGGTGTCGCCTAGCCGGAGGCGTCGCTTAGATTCGAAGCTTCGGAAAGATCCTTACCAACTTTCACTGCGGATTTGTGCTCGTCAAGGTCATCCTGCAAAGGCGTATGAGTTTTGCGGGAATACCAACCTCAGACCTTGCTTCGTAGAGTTTCTCCCGTATCACATTATACTTGATAGAACCTTATATGCTATGGATAAAAGGCTTATTCCAAGGTAGTTGGCACAGAGGCTCGGGTCACCTTTTTTTTAAATACACTTAAATACACTGCGACTCCAATCGCCGGGCATGCATTCATCTAACCAAATTTTGCTAATGAGTTGAAGCATGCTCCTTATCAGCTCATCGCCGCCAGCCTTAAACAGCTCCGCCGGTAATCCATCGGCTGTTGCGGCTTTGTTATTTTTAAGCCGGCAATAGCTGTTCTGGCCTCGTCTTTGTTGGCAAACCACACTGTCGTCGAAATTATGATTGATTTTGGATATCTCAGGTACCAATAGCGCAGAGAAATAATCTCTCCATATTCCCAACATACTCTGCACATCTGCGATGAGATTTCCGTCCTTGTCTTTACTGAAGGGGGCCGTGAACCATGTCGATTAGTTCCGTTTAGAATTTTCGGGCTTCATTCTTCCTTCTGTATGTCTAAATTTTCTCACTCACGCGCGTTCTCCACTGCCGTTTCTTACGCCTAAAGAGACGGGTTACCTCTTTCATTTTTTCCCTATACCGCTACAGAAACAACTATTAACGCTTTAGTTAGTTTCATAGATAAACCTATTTACCTGAAGTAATTCACTCGCATTTGTCGATATAAAGTAGAGGGTGCGTTTAACAACGTGTTTCCGGAGTCGGTATAATCAGCTCTATCGTAATTTTATATTAACCAGTGAATCAATAATTTGATAAATCGATTGCTTACGCGAACACGAATAACCTCGTCCCTGTGTCACACGACTTTATCTTTAAGTGTGAATAACGGGACACCCAAAGCGGAAGTCTTATCACCCCTTCTCTGAAATTTAGTTATGGATAGTGTTTTGCTAGAGTTGAAGGGATTAGGTTGCACAGTCACAGCACTTACTGGCGGCTTTGCAATTGCTGTCCAAGGTAAATACCCTTCCATATGCAGAGATGTGCTTCCGTACTTAATTAGGAGTCTCTAAGCTGGCCGTGCAGAATTCGAAGAAAAGCGATCTCGTGGTCTTTACCATGAAGCAGAAGTTCCCATTTATTTAGCCATTAACTCAATATGATAGACATATTTACCTAATGGATATTGCAATATATCTATTTGCGATTCTGTACAGAAAGCTTAGTTTCAAGTCAAACACTGAATAGTATCCGAAGAGCCACAGTGCATTTATATTCGTGTAATGGGGAAATTGGAGGACGAAGGGGCCTATCCCCGAAAACAGTTTACTGGATATAAACAGCTGTAATCCGCCCGATATTGCTCTATGGTAGTGTCATTTGGTGGTTGGTACTGGCCAGAGAAGGGTAATGGTGGGTGCCCTTCGCTTGAAATATTCATGAAAAAGGACTTATCAGGACATGTTTGGGATGCTTTTCATACCGTTATATGCGTCTTTAGAACCCCTTTCATATGATTCTAATATTGCACGTTAAATTCCAAAAGTCTTTGGAAAACTCAGAAAAAAACCTTTCTTAAAAACGGTCCAGCTCACTGGATGTTAATCCTAGGAACAACATTTTTTGGGAATCATCATAAAACAAGCCAGGGTACATTTTGGGGTGTGGGTCAAAGAAACTTTTTTTGGTCAGCCGGCCTAGTATACAGTCTTTAAAACTTATGTATCTAAAATTGTATCTCTTGCCCTTAATGTTAGGGTAAGATCAAGCGCTTAATTGTTTGTTTTTAACAAATTTCATTAAATCCATGCAGCTGAAATTGGTCTTGTGAAATAGTTATTTCGATATTTCACAGTTTAATCGCATTATGAAAGATAACTAACAAATCACCGTTTAATCGTCTGGAGGTTTTAATTTTAATCGAATTTCAAATGCAAAACTTTAAACAAATAATGTTGGCAAAATGAATGCAACACGATCGTTAAATTGCTTCTTTTGCTGATTTTGATGTTGTTGAAATTTTTGCATTTAAATAAACGAAAATTACCGGCCAAAACGTAAATACCACTTTAGACGGTGTAATGTAGACGGACGGGCAGTTCGAGCCCAAAAGCAAGCAAACTAATTTGGCCAATGAACTAATCCCCATCAACGAAGCTTCAAATGCAATACCCACCGTCACAGGAGGGTCTCCATTTGCTGAGTAGGGGTATTTGGGGAGACTTCCCAGCCAGACTGTGGAAAATTGAACTGTTGAATAAAATCACCTCGAAACTACTGATTTGCCATTAGGAAAGGCACTACAAAAATCGGAAAACAATGTGTAATGGCCGATTTGATAGCAAATAATACACCAATAAAATGGAGGGAATGACGGCTGTGCTGGTGATGGTGGCGGAACTGGTGGTAGCTATTAAATGCAAATGCAAATGCAACCGGTGGAGCGGGAGGTCTGACAAATAGGACGGCTGGACAGACGGGCAGACAGTTGATCGGGTAATAGCCGAAAACAAACAAACAAACACAGTTTCAAGGAAAATAACATTCAAATTGACGAAAATTGTCCAAAATGTACAAATCGTGCAGAGCACATTTTCACGTCCACCTCAAACACACACACATCCATACACGCAGCCTCTCTGAACGGAGGCCACGAACACAGCCTGCTCCAGCAACAGTTGCAATTGCATCGGAATGTAAATCAGTATATTGCCCGGTAATTACATGCAACACACACTCGGCTGGCCAATGCTCGTACAACATGGACCACAACAACGGTTTGTGGTGGCTGGAAACTTTTCTCACTTTGCCCATATCGAATGGAATTCTTGAATGCATCTACGAGTAGTAAGTAGTAGTAGTAATAGTACCTCCATAGATGGATAGATGGATGGATGGATGGATGGATGGATCAAGTCTCAGAACTTTGTTAGGAAGGCAAAATTGATTTGAACATTGTATGCTGCTAGAAACACTAGAAATGATCATCATGCAGCGATGGAGAGTAGATGCAATTTTCACTTGAAGCAAATACATGCCAATTATTCCCCTGGTATCCGTATCCGCAACTGTTTCTATCTGAGTATGTGTGCCACTCACTGTCCTCCTCAATACAAGTACAGCAACAAAGAATGGAGGACGTTCATCAAATGCTCGCTTAGCTGGTCCACAGATGAAGTGGCTCTAAACACTGGTACGTTTGTATTGTTTGTACGCCGGCCTCTTGTCGATGCTCTTCTGGTGCTGGTGGTGGATGAATAGTTGCACTTAAATAAACGCTCTGGCTGATTATTTGCTTAAATTGCTGCTAATAACATGACGTGCCATCAACTGTACTCCATAGTGATTTTCTCTCGTCTTTAGATGGGGAAGTATGCCAAGTATGTCATTTCAAACTGTTACAAACTGGTGATTGATGTTGATCGAGGTTTTTAAACCGATTTAATTTTTGTGAAGGAGTAACTGTTTATATTTTTTACTTAGATCCTTTGATTGTTGAATACGCTGAAAAAATAATTGATCAAAAGTCAGGTTATGCAGAAAATTCATCGCTACAACGTAAATAGTCATTGCAGCACTAAACAGTTCCGTACATTCGATAAATTTCTCGTTGGTGCATTGACTACTTGCGTTGTAGTGATGAATCGTAGAACCTTGCGCCACAACGTAAATCTTCGTTGCTCCAGCTACAAAATCATACGATTTACGAAACTATTCATTGCTCCTATGATTACTTACGTTGCAGCTATTAAGTTACACAATTTATAAAATTCATCACGCAAATAACCATAGTAGCAACAATAAAATTATCGCTTCATTTTTTCATTGCTGCAGTGTATATTTGCGTTGTAGAAAAAAATTTCCTACGTGCACCAGCCAGCCCTAAATTGAATAGCAATATTTGTAAGAGAAGGCTTTTCATGGGTGATCATAAACGATTGCATTGCTTGTACGAATCAGTAGTCGGCCAAAGAAAGAAAAAGACGATAAGATAAAGTTCAGCCCTATGGTGTGATATTCAAATGTAATGTTGTTGAAATAAATTGAATCATTGATTTGAAATTTCACCAGCGTATTCCTTGGCTCATTTCATGAAAATATGTCCATCTACGACCATCCCCGAAAATGCAAGCGGGCGAAATGGCAGCGTTTTGAAAATTTTCGGATTGGATTCGGATTCGGAAAATTGCTAAGTTCCGAACCAGTGGTCGGATTTTTGGGCTTGTTGGAAAGGCCTTTAAGAGACATTCAGAACATTAAAAAAATTAAAAAAAGTGAAATCGCCGAGATTCGGAGCTTTCAAAAAAAATTTGGAAAAATTACATAAGCACGTGCACATAACCTCAAGTTTCTCATCCAGATGGCAGATAACTTATTTTTTTTTCTCTTAAAAGATAGCCCTACCTCTTACCTTTCCAAAATTACCTAAACAATTTTTACCTGAAATGCAAAATTTTTTTTGGAAACGAAATAACCACACAATTATCCAACAACTGGTGCAGAACGTAGGCTAGTACCCTAGTACCCTTCGACCACCAATCCAAAAATTTTCAAACCGCTGCCATTGCGCCCCCTTGCATTTTCGGGGATGGATATATTTTCATGAAATGAGCCAAGGAATACGCTGGTGAAATTTGTCCAGTCGTGACTGAACCACCCTGCATAATATATTTATTGAGAATAAGACCAAAAGTTGTGCAATTATTTCTCTTATTCTAAAATTTGTTATCCAACCTCAGAAATAAAAATCTGAATCCTTTCATACAACGTCTTTCAAAATCTGTTAATTCCTTTACATTCCTCCTACTCAACACCTGCAGTTGGCATACTTCCTCTTCCCTCAATACACCGTGGCAAATGTTATTTTAAGGCAATACCCCTGCTTGTGGCCACAAATTTACTACTTTTGAACAAATTTCCCCCTGTCCATCATTTGTTAATTTTCATGTTTCCAAACTCTAAGAACATGAGTTCTTTTTCTCATTTAATGCCGTATACGAGTGAGTACACCTTGATCTGCTACAGAATTTCATTATTTATATAAAGTTTGTGTCTATAGTTTGATACACCCAACTAGTGGTAAGAACTATAATTGATTTGGTCCTCTACAGTCCCGAATAAATAGTAGAATTTTCAATCACTAAAAGAGATTTAAAAAATGCATTTGCTTGAAAGTGACAATGAATGAATTGATAAAAAAAACAGAAAAGAAATTTCAGTCGGGTGAACCGACTTAAACATACCCCACCCTAAGTCATCCATTGCGACCGAGTTCTAACGAGTTTTTCAATTAGAGCGCTTCAAAAGTTTCTTTAAATAAAACAAAACCGGTTTTAGATACCAATGAAATTCTTTATTCCTGTGAAAGTACGTTCGATGCCATTATGTATGGAACTCGATTTCTTTTGCATGGCCACCACGGGCACGCTTGCAGAAGTCCAGACGCTGAAACCAATTTTCGACGGTTTTCAAGCATAAATCGGCCGATACTGCTGCAATTTTACTTTCGATATTCGTACGAAGTTCATCAATCATCGCTGGCTTGTTGGCATAGACCATAGACTTGACGTAGCCCCACAGGAAATAATTTAACGGCGTCAAATCCCACGACCGAGGCGGCCAATCGACTAGGCCATTTCGTGAGATAACACGTTCACCAAACTTGGTTTCCAATAAATTGATTGTGGCATTCGCTGTGTGGCTTGTGGCGCCGTCCTGTTGGAACCAAATGTCCTCCGGGTCCATATTATCCAATTGGGGCCAAAAATATTCGGTTATCATTGAACGGTAGCGATTCGCATTCACAGTAATGTGCCGGTCTTGATCATCCCGGAAGAAGTACGGCCCCATGACGCCACCGGCCCATAAACCGCACCAAACCGTAATTTTTTCGAGATGCAGTGATGACTCATGGATTACGTGTGGATTGCTGTCTGACCAATAACGCATATTTTACTTATTAACGAAGCCATTCAGCCAGAAATGAGCCTCATCGCTGAAGATAGCGCACTTAAAGTTGAGGCCACTGACTCCAAATTTCGGTAGTAAATTTTAATAATTTCGACTCGTTGTTGGCTCGTATATCTTTCCATGATGAAATGGCAAACCTTACTGAAGAAAAATATGAAAAGAGCGAAAAAAAATATGGCGTCGTTTGCTGTCCCTATCGATTTACTTTTGTAGCGTCTCTGTTGAAAACCTCTTTATTACAAAAACACATGTATTCGCCCTTACATTCAACGAATGAGGGTGGGAAATGTGTCAATATTCAATAGCAGAGTAGCATTGCGCTAAATACTATTCAATATCCAACTTAATTACGATCCTAAGTGATTATGGGGAGTTATCATGATTACCAGCCAATTGTCCGACCAATATTTATATGGGAGGTACAAAAATTGGCATGGCGACGTTGTTCATTACACAGAAGTAATAGGTTATTTAGCGGATATTTTGGAAAATGACTTCAAACGAAGTCATCAGGCGACAGCAATACCTCCGCTCTTAAAAGTTTGTGCAGCTTTACGATTTTTTGCAGAGGGAAGTTTCCCAAAGTCCTATGGCAACGACTTCAACCTTGGCATGGCTCAACCTACGTTGTCGGTTGTTTTGAAGGAAGCTGTGCATCTAAATGGCAAAAACATTTGAAATATATGGATTATTTAAAAAATGACGGAGGAAGAAAAGACCCAAAATAAAATCCGGCTGTACTAGAAAACGAAGTTTCCTGGTGTTGTCGGATGTATAGATGGGACACGCGTACGTATCATTGGACCGAAGGAAGAAGTTGGCCATTTATACATAAATAGGAAAGGCTGCTTTAGATTGAATGTTTTGCTGATAATTTATTATTTTCCTAACACTGATGTAATTGTAGATGTGCCACTAGGAAATGTGAATCAGGTATGTTGAAGCCAGACATCCTGGTTCTACTCACGGTGCCCTCATTTGGAACAAAAGTCCACTGAAGCAACAGGTTGCTGATTTCAGGACAAACACATGGCTACTAGGGCTAAATTGCCGGAGTTCGGGCGAAGCTCAAACCTTGATAAAGTATAGGCCGAAATTAGAGAAAAATATAGAACACGAAAAAATATGTTATTTTTTACCGGACGGACCTATGTTCCAGGCCTTTTATTTAAAGTCTGGAAAATTGTTCTCGAAAGTTTTTAAAATGACTAGAAATGAAGCAGATTAATCATTCCTTTAAATTTGACCACTAACACTAAATGTCAAGTCATACTATACTATGGTAAATTGTGGTGATCTGGGTGCACAGACGCCATTCCACAAAAATAAAGACACCATTAAATTTGGGATAAAAATACCTTTCATTTGAGTACCCACAGTTGCCTGTTCCTAGCAATCTCTAACCTGACTCGTATTTTGGACTCTGTGTGCCCCATAAGTCTGCCCGAGAAAAATAATATATATTTTTCGTGTTCTTATATTTTTTCTTTAATTTCGTTTTTTCATAAATTTTGAGCTTGCCCGAGCTCGGACAATTTTGCCGCTACTAGGTTCTATTCTATATAAATAATATTTTTTTTATTATGCACAAATTTTTATAAACATTACAATTTAACAACAAAAATTTAGGATTTTCTTTAGAACCACAGCTTTTGACTCCTTATCGTTCACCTGAACGTTTTGTTTTGTTTTAAAAACTATACAGCAACCAAAAATTCGTGGTTGCCAATGTAACCTCAATCAAGCAACTGAAGTTGCTGGCTGTCAGTTGCCAGTTGCCATATGTAATAACTTTTCGGCAACTGGCAGCGCAACTGAGGTTCGGTTGCTATCGATTATTGTGTCGATCTATTTTTACCGAATTTCATAAAGATTGTTTCGGTTTTGTGGGAGTTATCTTGCCGAGCAACCAGCCGGTCGAACAACTTATGTATGGGAGGTACCAACATGGGCGTGTCAAAATCGCCTTTGCCTTAATTGGTGACTCACGTTTGATGACATGAAGCCTATAACCTAATTTCATTGAGATCATAAGTGTCTCATGTGACTTATCGCATTGACAACCCGGACGACCAACAACCTTTTGTATGGGAGGTACCAGAATGGGCGTGGCAACCTCGCCAATTTTCCCCAGTTAAATAAACTTTTACAGATTATTAACCAATGTTTGAGTTGAAGCTAAGCACATCTACCAGAAAAAGGTTTTAGAATAAACATGATTTCGTACTAAATGTGTCGATTTGTATGGGAGGTACCAGAGGGAGGTGTCCACAACGCCCATTTTCAATTCCAAACTACCCTGGGACAAATAATTGTCACTAACAAAATTACGCTGTGATCCGTATTGGTCCGTTTTTCCAGAATGGGTACATTTTTAAGAGTAGGTACTTATCTCAAGAAAAATTATTTTGTTTCATAAAAATTTACTCTTTAAAGAGAATGTAGTTTTTTAAGAAAATGCAATTTGAGTTTAGAAAATTTACTTTTTTAAGAAAAAGTACTTAGAAATTTACTTTTTTTAAGCAAGGTACGTCTTTAAGATAAGGTTTTTTTTTTTAAGAAAAGGTACTTAGTTTAGAAGAGAATTTACTTTTTTACTTTACTTTTTTTAAGAAACTTTTTTACTTTTTTTAAGAAAAGGCAATATATACTATATATTGGTTACAGGCTCCACCTAGAAAACTTCCCATTTAACATCCAAGCCAAGTCTAGTCTAGACACAAACCAAAGCAAAAGTAAACAATATACTTGATAATACTGGGTTGTAGCATAATAGTGATAAAACCAAAGTTGTTTATTTTTTTTCATTTAGCTCTCATCTCGAAACGTGGGATAAGTAACTTCGATGCAAAAAAGTTATTAAAAACTACAATAAAAGTATGTTTAACTCTACTGGGATTTGAACCTTGACCATTTGACAGGCATGTTTTTGGTTCTCATAAATATCAATGTTCGTTTGCCCCAAATAAATTACTCAAACGAAGTTTGGTTACTTTAAATTTCGTTTATGGGGAACACTTTTTTTCTTTGCGTGTGATCACGCTCTGAAAAGTGACTTGCAGTGTTTCGGAGATTAGTATTTTCCTTTGCCTTGGTAAACTGAACCCTAGTATAAACCACTATAAATCGGGGTTTTTTCATTTCAACATTTTCTCATGTTGACATAGTTCACTTTCGGCGACAGTCCTCGCCCTGGGCTGAGGCTCCCAACTCTCTTGCTGTGAGTTTCAACTGTAAATGACCCGCCAACCATTGCAATCCCTGATATTAATATATAGTGTTTATTGCAATATTATATATATTTTTCTCGTATACACTTTTAACTGCGTGATTTTGCGTATTTCATGAGTTTGTCATTACACTGATGAGTTCGAGAAATGAACCATAATTGTATCCTTGGTTGGAACATGCAATTGCAATTGGAGTTGCCTGCTGCACTTGGACACCACAGTAGTAGTGAGGCAGTGTCCAGCACACTATAATTATAATGTGCTAGAGAGTTGTTTAGCATTAAGCTTTCATTTGAAGAGTGTCATTTGCCACAGCAACAGCAACACAAAGCCGGCTACAACAAAATTGCTCGGGTGATGCAATGTTTGCAGAGGCTTCTGTTCTGTTTGCCACTGTGCAATTGCAGTGTTGGCTGTGAGCGGCTGCTGCTGTTGCTGGTGCAATTACAAATTACGGTGTCGGGCTGTAAAATACTTGAGCAGAAAACATTAAACTACACATTGAGAAGGTCATGGCAAATCTAGGCATCATGTAAATGTTACTTGGGCCCAGAAGGAATATTCTCCACTCCGCAGCAACAGAGCGCACACAATTACAGTGTCAATTATAATGAACAAGTTGTTCAGGATTCGAGTTCATGCTCGAAGCGTTTTGGTTTTGGGGGTTATACGAGTATAACCTAATCTTACCGCCAACAAAGTCAATGGTTTAATGTTTTCCTCTTGTTATTGTTTTTGTACGAGTATTTCAAATCGAATTCGAACCGAATTATCACAGATGTTGAACCAGCTGAGAACAATTGTTGTGTAATTTAAAGTGGTGCGATACGATGGCGAGGACTCGATTCCTGGATAGTGAAGAACGAGTATTTCATGATCATATGATTGACATCATTGTCCAATCAATCGTCTGATATGGTTGGTTTGTGATATGATTGATTCTGACTCTGAATATTACGGGGACAGGGACGATGATGTATGCAAGTGCACCAGTGGTGCAATAACATTCAATAAATTTTAAGGTGATCAATATACATGAAAAAAATAACGCCACGAATGGTTTTCTACGAAGTCGTGGCGCTAATCCCATAATTATTTTTTGTATCCCGGGTATCATAGCGTTGCATGATGCCAGCAGAGAACGCAGAACATTCGTTTCTCAATTAGGTGAGCTGTCAAAATGATGATGAGCTTGGAAATTGATGAGGGTCACCTCATCAAACATGCGTTTGAGTTTCGAGATTGGGCTCAGTTTCAATCCCACAATCTCAAGCATCGCTGTGAAGCGTTGATTTGTCACAGTTTTCGATAGTTAGGTAACAGAATTTGCCGACCAGGCTGAAAAGGCAAATCTGATCATTTATGATTGATACCAACAGTAATGAATTCCAATCCGAAGAATGTCAACCATTCGTGCTCGCAATTATGCCTTCCAAAGAATTTATGGAATTTTTATCGGAATCTTATCTACAGCTCGTTCCTTCGATTATGACTTCATGCGAGTGCCAAACTCTTCAAAGATAGGAATCATTTACATGTAATTAAAATAAGTACTTGTCGTACTTGACGTGTTGTCGTTCCTCCATCTGTCGACCGGACTAGATCATGCCAGACCACTGTGTGTGGTCCAACGCACTACTCGCAATAGTTGGTTAGTTAGTTAGTTGTTATCGGGCTGGACTGATTGAAGTGGTTGGGTTGGATGATGATGGCATTTGTCATCATAGTTTATTACCGAAACATGTCAACTGATTCTGAATCATCTACTGCGGCACGACGGCAATTGTGGTTAAGTGCGTGCCAGAGATGACTGCGGTAGGTTGGTTTCCGTAATACCACCACCACCTTCTTGAATTCACGTCGGCGGTGCGGCTGCTGCTGTTGTTTGTTTGTTACATTTGTCGTCTATGGAAATTTATTGAGTCCGGCCTATTTGTGTCATACTCGTACAACTTTCGGCGATAGTTGTTGACAGTCTCAATTGTTTTGACGACCAACAACATAATTGCGCAATTATGTTGATTTCACGCTTCTCTGACTCATGTCGAGTGAATGGCACTGACTCTCATTCTGTGTCGGAGTAGCTGAGCATTAAGTGCTTAGCACTCAAAGCAAAAACAGCGGCTTCTCCACATATGGTCTAACATTACATAGTGTCACACACAGTCTGCACACGACGTAGCGTCAAAGGCGTGTGTGATTCTAAACTTGTACCTACATAGATCATCGGCGGTGGACCACCGGCGTTGACCCAGGCGGTGTTAGTACACATGTTTGTAATTTGTTCAATACGACAAGAAAGAAGTAGAAAAAACGTTTGTTATCAGTCTTTTTATTTTGGCTAAATATTAAAATCGTAATCATCATCTTAATGTTGATTTTTATTTATGTATTTGTCAGTCTTAAAGCCCAAACATAAACAACAGAATCACCAGCAACAAAACTCATTAGCAGAATATTGTGAGCGCACATCTGTCTGCGGCTAAACTATTTGCTTGTTGTCGGCTTTACTTGAAAGCGTTGGGGTTTTTTGCGCTTTTGGTCTTGTCCGAATCTTTGCCGCTGATAGCGGTGGGCTTTTGCGTAATTGGCGGTATTTGTTTTGTCTTGAAGTTTTCAAGTGATAATTTATTGACTCAACATTAAGATGATATGATGCCTTGATTTGACTCAGCAGCCCATCAAATTATCTGTTTATTTTTCCATATTGCCCGCAAATAGTTAAGACGGTCAAATCAAAGTCTTGTAATCAGCTGATGAGCTGTCACAGAAAGAAAAACAATACTTTGTCTTGTGCAAATTGAATGTGTCTACACCGTTTCCGAGGAAAATGGGAGGATTTATATTGAAATTTTAAGAAAAAATGAATTGAGCTGTTAAAATTCCATTTGAAATCAAAAAGACATAAATTAGAATTAAAAACTTATAAATTTAAATTGAAATAAAATCAGAAATATAATATCCGATAATGGCAGGCAATAATTTCACAAACCCCCATTTGCGAACAGGTGTAATAAGAGGCTGCCTGCAGTCGTTTCAAGTACTAGTGACGGTGTTCTCACCATGAATATGGAGGACCGACCATATTCCGGACAGATTACAGAATTATCCCACAGAAAAGTAATATAAAATCAACAGCACATAAGGGATATACAGCTTTACTTACGGAATCCTTGGAGAACAGGAATAAGGTTTTTCAGCAAAATCTAAATATTAGCAGCGCTCAATTTAAGCAACTCTTAAGAGGATCAACATTGGGCGAGGAATACACTGCCAAACTGGCAGATGGGAGAACAGGAATAGGACTCTTCATCGAGGATATAAATATTACGTCTAAATAAAACATAAAGCCTTCACGAATTGCGTGAAATGCCTGAACAACGATAAATAACATACATAGATTTCCACTTATTAGGTAAGATAACAAATGGTGAGATGGCGAACGATACTTGAGTTCAAGAAATAATTGAAGTAGTTTTCTATCATTGACAGTCTTAGGATCAATTTGTACTCCTAGGCGTTGAGGCACCGAGATGAACGAGTTGGCAGACGTGTTCTCGAACCAATTGACAGGCTTGAACCAGTAGATGATTAGTCTGGATAACGCTAAACTTTACCAAAGCTTGGTATCAACCAACATCCTGCAGGACAGCCCTAACTGAACCAAAGCTTTGAGTTTATTGAACGACCCGATACAAACGAATGCAGTACATGTGAAGAAGACATTGGAACGATCGAACACTTAATCTAATATTGTTCCACTTTCGCTCCTGATGAAACTTTTATGTAGCAATACCTAGCGAAAGAGATTGGAGAACAATGAGAGATTGCAGAGACTTTACTTTCAGGCGAATACGTTTCAACCATATCAGCCCTGGTCTTGAGTAGGTTCTTTCTAACGCAGGCACGCCCACTGTGCAACAATTTCAACCTTGCATACCGTGCGGGAGTCTTCCCGGCGCATTGGGAGGTTGCTAATGTCCAGCGAATTCCTAAAAAAAGGTGATGCAAGTAACCCTTAAAATTACCGCCCAATTTCAATTTGTTCTGCGCTCTCGAAAGTTGTGGAGAGCATGGTTAAACACCATCTTTTGAAATATCTTGAGTCCAATGAGCTCCTTAATGATCGACAGTATGGCTTCCGTAGAATGAAATCTACTTGAGACCTAATGGTGTTCCTTTCGGAACAGTGAATTTGAGCAGTATAGTGAGAATAAGGTAGTGGCTCCTGATATTTCCAAGGCCATTGACAGAGTATGGGACGATGCACTCTTGTCAAAGCTCGCTGCTTTTAAAAATAATAAATGGTTTCCCATTACATCCCATGAAGGGACCGGGGAGAACTTCTCACAATCACTGAGCTGTGCGCTTTCCAGTTTTCACTCACTGATTGGGACCTACAGTTTTACACCGATTCCGAACGGTATTTTGAGAAGCGTTTTCATGGCTATATACTCGATAGTGTCGCCGTCACTAAGCGAGGTGACCGTCGTCGAAAGAAATTTTAAGGTGGTTGGAGCAGGGATCGAACCCAGGATCTCCTGTACAAGAGGCGCGCACACTACCCATTGCACCACCGACGGTCACTCGCTGCTTTTGGTGTCGGTAATAAATTCACTCGATTTATATCGAGTTTTCTCAGGGATCGCACTATACGAGTTGTTGTAGATGGGGTTTCATCCGACGAGAAATAAATTGACTGCAGGTGTACCACAGGGCTGTTGTGTCTCCTTCACCTTTTTTTTTATTTTCATTGACGATCTCCTGGGTCAGACTGTGAATCCAATCTATTTTCTTGCGGTTGACAGTAATCACTGTCATTCTTATTCGTTCAACCGTAGACCAAGCCTTCAAGAGATTGAAGTCAAATGCCGGACGATGAATGAAAAACTCGACCGGGATTTGGTGTCCATTTTTGAATGGGGTCGAATGAATAGACTAGATTTTAATGCGGGTAAGACGGGCCGTCGGTGGTGCAATGGTAGTGTGCGCGGCTGTTGTACATGAGGACGTGGGTTGGAACCCTACTCTGACCATCTTAAATTTCTTTCGACGACGGTCACCTCGCTTAGTGATGGCGACACTATCGAGTATTTAGCCATGAAAAAGCGTCTCAAAATACTGTTCGGAACCGGTGTAAAACTGTAGGTCCCAATCAGTGTGTGTATAACTGGAGCGCGCACAGCTCACTGCTTGTGAGAAGCTCTCCCTAATCCCCTCGTGGGATGTAACTGGAAACCATTTATTTTTATTTAAGACCCAGTGTTTATTGTTGTCACAGAAGCGGATTGCTGACGCATGTGTGTCGTTATTGTATATGGATGGTGTGTATACTGATGAATCCAAAGCTCTTGATGTTCTGGGCATGATATCCGAATGGCACAACATGTATTTGAAGTGTCGAAAGATGCATTCAAGCGGTGCAAAAAATACTTCACTCCATCTGATCTTCTTAATATCTACACCACCTACATCAGGCCAAAGATGTAATATATCTCCCATATATGGGCAGGTGCTCCTAGGATTGCTTTGGAGCCCCTCGACCGTGTCCAGAGGACAGGCGACGGTCTTGATAGGGGACTTAAATATTAATCATTGTGTCGCCAACATGTAATGTTGAATAGCAAACACAATGTTTTTGCACACAAGTCAAAGCTACAAACACATTATATTTGCATCCAAAGAAAAAAAGACAGATTTTTCAGCGTGTATGATTGGCAAATGAAGTTTTCATTGAATCTATAACAGTGTTTCATTTATCTAAACAAAAGTTTCTTTGATTTCATACTGAAGGAATTTGTAACTGATACGAACATTTTCGTAATTTGTATATAGTAAAAAATCATTGTATCCAGCTTTCATCAACTGAATAATGATTTCGAAATCATCTGATTTAAAACTCTTCAAACATCGCCTTACATTTGTAAGTGGGTGTGGCGACAAGTCATTTTATCCAGCAGCTTGAACCTTTGCGCCAAGTGCTTGAGAGAAAGTAACCTCTGTGGAATAACATGCATCGCAGTTGTTTCAACAGCACGCAGCGGTGTCATCTCATGTCATAATAAATTATTCGAATTATGGCGATAAAATAAAACTATCCAAGTTCACAAATTAGTGGCAGATGCGTAACCTACATTAACGAGAGAGTGATAATATGTAATTATGCGCTGGCAATGTAAGTGATTCATTTAATTGGTATTTTTCGTCTGCTGCTGATTCACCGAAACGCGGATTTCACAGTTAAGAGTGAATCCATTAGTTTAAGCCACATCAACGGCTAAAGCTGGCCAGTAGATGTAACTTGTTTATGTGTTTTGTTTTCGCACTTTTGGCAGTTGTGTCGTGGGCATAGCGGCTAGTTGACGACAACATTTAGCGCTACAAGTGTTGCTTACTACTGTAAAATATAATGGCATGTTGTTGCTCTTATTTGCTGTTGTTTGCGTTGATGTTGCAACGCTGAAATATTTCATCTTTAAAATGATAAGCATCGCTACAACAAGGCTTTCCTCCGGTGGATAGTGGCAGTTATTTCCGCTGAAAATGTTTGTTGTTTGCAGCATTTGCGCATGCGCGGCAGCTCTAATTAGACGCATAAGTAGAATTGAGGCGACACAATCGCAACTTCTCACCTTTGTGTCCTTTGTGGAGTTGCGCAAACAAAACTCTTCACACATTCGCAAAAGCGCGAATATGAAAGCCCTAAACATTCGCAGATGCATGGACGAGTTAGAGTCTGCAATTTTATAAGATTAATGCTGCGCGAAATTTTAATGGTTTATAACGTTTAGCTAGATGTCAGCTGTGTGTGATGTGACTGCTTTCAGCTTTCTTGCAGCACAGTTGTTGTTGCCCGCTTAAGCTGAATTCGTTGTTGTTATTTGATGTCTTTTGCCGGCTAAACAAATGTAGATATGATTGTTTGTTTGTTTGTATTTGGACTGTGTCTGTTCGCAGTGTGGAGTATTTTTGTTTTATTTTCGCGAGATTTGCTGTTTCTTTTCTCATTTTAATTATGAAAGAAGGCTGGGCTCTTGTTTTCGCCGCGAACAAATGTTATCTTTTTAATTGAAAACTACAAATTTCGTGTTAAAATTTCAATGTCCGCTGTTGTTACTGTTGCTGCTGCTGTTGGTTGCAACAAAACATCCGTTGAATGCAAACCATTTTGCTTGGCAATACCATTTACCGATACTAAGTATTCCTTTTGTACATTTGTTGCCTTGTTTTGGAGGAATCACCAGCAACCAACAACACCACCACCAGCCAAAAGCACCAAACAAATAAATAATAAAAATGACTCCAAAGCAAAGAGACGGAGGTGCAGGCGAAGTGCAATAAAACCACCTTCCACATGGAGATATGGTGGTGATGTTTGTCGATAGAAATGGGCCCATTGCACCAAAACGATTCCTGACTCTCCAAGTGAATGCGATGTGGTGCTACTCAACCCGAAACTTCTCCATTACGAATTCCATTTGCAAATGCACTTTAATTTTCGCGTCGTAAATCATTGGACAATAATAATAATGAAATAAAACGAAAAAATCGTAAAATGATTAAGTTGTCGTTGAAAATTTTTAATTTCATAATTGAAATTTGATGAAAGGCATTAGAAAGTCATTAATTCGTGGTCGTCATTTCAAACACTAGCGTTTCTCCTCACTACTCGTTGTTGTTTAGTGCGAGTAATCGGGCCCAAAACGTTTTTATACTTCCACCAAAACACATTTGACGGATGCATAAATCACAATTTTCTCTCCAACAAATTGTATAGCGACACAGTCGCCGTTGCTGGATTGTTTAGGTCCATATTTTACAAATTCCACTGTATTTCGGTTAAACAATATAATTGCTAAATATGACAATTTAATCCGTTTCGTTGATAATATTTGGGTAATGGTTTTTATGAGATTTAATCGACATGTCATCATAGAAAGGCTTTGGCCGTCACAACGACTACTTTCGGTTCCTGAAAAGCTGCGTACAACCCGAAACAGTTCAATATCTGTCTCTGTATTCAGGAAAAAGAGCGGCTCGATGTGATACTAGTATAAGGTGTTGTTGTGATTGTAGACAACAAAACCAGACATTTTGCGTTTGTTTCACACCCAGATTGTCTCAAACTCAGCATATATCAGCAAGGTACGAAAAAACTCGACTCGCGAGACGAATCTTCAAACACTTGCTTGTTTTAAAACTCGAAATCCGGGTTAAAAAGATTTGAACTCGTGAAGAAAATTTATATTTTTCGAGCCGCTCGCTCACGAGCTCTACTGCTGGTATGTATTCACCCTTTTTTACAACTCAATTCGATACTCTTTATCGACAAGAGAATTCGCAACCGCTTTGTGTCCCAGGAAAATATATATGCAGTGGTTATTGTCCCTTTTTCGCCAGTCATTTCATTTCTCTTTAAGCGTCGGTGAAATTTCTAGAACATAGATATGCAGAGGCGAACCACGTAGTGTACGTTTTAATAAGAAAGAGAGAGATAATATTCTAACGCTCAGATGTTGAACACAAACAATAACAAAATTTCCCGTTACTCGTGCGCATCATCAAATGTATCCCTAAATTTGCATCGGAATTTAGTCTTGTTTGAAAGTATGAAAGCGCAGGTGATATTATATACTGTACTTTACTGTATTGTACAGTAAAACTAATTTTGCTTTAAGAATATAAATCCTATTATTTTTAATTATTTTGTTTTAAAAATAAAAGGTGAATGTAATTTGGATATGGCGAAGTGGAAAGTTCGTAGTGGCTAACAAATTCATCGGGGTCTTGGCACTAGCAAGTGCGTTGGGTAACTATCAGCAATGAAGGGTCGGTTGAAAGGTAATGCAGAGAGTGGCGATAGACCTCTTCCTATGACATCTACATGTTAAATTCGCTAGTCAACTACATTAGAAGTAGATTGTGGTGGAGGTACCCCTGTCTAAATGAGATCAGAGAATTCGTCAGTGCTGCGACACTCCCGCGAACTGAAGGGTACTTTTACTTCATTACGCTCGATCGCAAGCGAGCCGAAGATATTTTGAGAGCGAATCTTCTGATGCAAAAAATTAAGCAAATCTGACTGTGGCCAGTTTCATTTAACATGTTGATTGTAACGGTTGATAACTACGAGGGCGGAGCAATATGTTCGTGACTTTTTGAATGAAACACAGTTTTTGTTGCAAAAAAATGTATTTTTCAACATAATGTCCTTTTCGCCAATACACTTAGTCCAACCTTTCTGCAATTTTTGTATCCCTTCCAAAAAATAGAAATTTCCGAGGTCCATAAAATACGCAGTTGTTTGATCAATAATTTCATCGTTGGAGCTAAACCTCTTTCCACCGAGCCATTTCTTTAGGTTTGGAAATAGGAAATAATCACTGGGGGCTAAATCCGGAGAATATGGCGGATGCGGTACCAATTCGAAGCCCAATTCATGGAATTTTGAATTTTTCATGGAATTTTGCTTTTGCATTATCCTGATGAAAACGAACTTTTTTCTTGGCCATATGGGGTCGTTTTTTTAAATCCTCGTTAAATCGGTCCAATAAGTTGGCATAATATTCGCCGTTTATTGTTTTTCCCTTTTGAAGGTAATCGATGTGGATTATTCCACGTGCATCCCAAAAAACTGTTGCCATCACCTTATTGGCCTACAAACTTACCTTGGCCTTCTTCGGAGCTGGTTCATCCGAAAACTCCTTTACGTTTATGCTTGCAGACAGCTTTCAGAAACCCAACTGATCATTTAAAATCGAAACCACACTGCCATATGAAAATCCTATGGCATCAACAATCTCACGCACTTTTAGTCTTCGATCGGCCAATACCATATCGTGGATTTTTTCGATATCTTCGGGTGACTTCAACTGGCCGTCCAAAACGTTCAGCGTTACTTGTACTTGTGCGACCACAACTAAAGTCAGTAAACTACTTTTTTACCGTTGAAATCGATGATGCAGAGTCTCCATAGTATTTATCAAGCTTTTCCTTGGTTTGATGGACGGTTTTTTTTCACAAAAATTAATGAGCAGTCGAAATTCACTTTTTTCCATTTTTAAAAAAATGCACGAGGTTGTATATTTTGAACAGCTGTTAAACGCAAAGTAAATGACGGTACTTGCTCAAAATGTGACAGTAGCCTATTAACAGGTGATACTTGATGGGATCAGTGTTGCATTTCATAATACTACGAAGGAAGTTCAAAAAGTTACGGGCTTACTGATCCGCCCTCGTACAAAATCGGTTCGCTAAAAGTAAGAATATGAAAAATACCAAAATACTAAAATTTGCTAAACGAATATTTACAAGAAATGTTACATTTCATCATGATATTTCCAAAAACTCAAAACTCTATTTATCATCATTATCATGCAACATAATAGGGCTGTTTTTTTATTCCATTAAGCTATTGTCGTTTACGACTAACGATCCCTACTTAATACTACGAAGCGTGGCAACATTTTCTGTAATGGGTGAAAAATATGTGATACGGCAACACGTTTGTAGCCAGGGCCAACAAATACATGGTAGCAGTAGGTGTTTTTGTAGTTGTATGCATCAACAACAGCCATTTTGTTTTTGTTCATTGGTTTTAGTTTTCAAACTCTACACAAATGTATACCAACAATGAGACTGTTTTTTGTTCTCTGCTAAACTAATTTTTCGACCACTTTGTATGGGGAGCTAAGCGATATTAAGCGATTTTAAGCAGCACCAGATACAAAGTCGTCGAAAAATTTATCTAGCAGAGAGTAAAAAACAGGCTTAATACAAGAATACAAAAAAAGTACCAAACCAAAATAAATATCACTTTTACAAGTGAAATTGGAGACAATGACGTGGAAATAATTAAATCACCTGTTTAAACGGCAATACCTGATGGATAATTCAACCACGATCAATATGTGTAACATTTACCGCGCGTTGTTGTAAAAAATTTAATCCCAATTTTATTTTTAATTGAAAATAAATATAGATCCTTCAAATTTAGAGATTTAAATATACATGTAGTTTTCCATAAAATAAAATAATTTAATGAAATTACTATTTGTAAGCCATTTTGCAAATTTTAGTGTTTGAGTCTCTCATTCTTGATAACGTTTCCATTCACAAGAAATGGTAACAAAATTTATCTAATAATGCATTTAAACGCGGCCAGATTAGCTATAACCTTGTTCTCTAATCTTTGCCGTTTGCACCACCCAGTTAGAGATTAAATTGACATTTCAGGTGGCAACTCCGTGCTTGGACAAACTCCGTGCCAAGACAAAATTATCGAAGACGGCGCCACAACAGAAAAATTAAGTTGGCTATTGATTTTGCCTGTTTTATACAAATTTGGGATATTTTTGAAATGACTGAACCTTTAGAATTGATTCAGTGGCTTACATCGGGCCATTCGATAAAATCGGATCACAGTTTAAACCAAAAAAGCTTTGGTGGCGGCGACGCGTCGAAAAACTTTCAAATAATTGATTTTTTGTGTATGTTTTTATGGTTGCATTTTTTTAGTCCAACTGGGTTCGAGCGGATTAACGGAGTTAAGCTTCGAAATGCGATAATCTTGTTTGGTGTAAATGCCGCATAAGGTAACTGGTAAGGAAATTGAAATGACGCTTAATCTCGCTTAGTTGCCCTGTACAAATTAATCTATAATTAACGTTAGTGGGGTAAAAAACACACTTAATATTGATCTTGTTTCCCAATTTACTCAACATAAAAATTCGTAAATAAAATCATAATGCATTTGTTATTAAAGCAAATAAAGCTTATACACACATACACGGTTTTAAAGATTTGGGCTCGCAATCCGCTTTTTTCGCGGTATTGTTGTATATGACGCTCTTTAATATTTGAATATATTTTCAGATCTGTCAATATTAAACTCGCTCGCGAGTTTTACTTTTTAAAATCGTGACTGAGATGAAACTTGCGCTCGCTCGAGATTTATTCATTGGCAAGCGAGCGGAAAAAGAGCGCTCTCCGTCCTATGTATATGAGTAAACAAATACATACTTACTTATCCGGTCTCGAACAACCCCGGGGGTCTGGGACCTTACAAAACGAAGATAACATATTTCGCCAACCAGTTCGATCTTTTGGCTTATCTCTACAGTTGGCAATACCAAGTGTACTCAGGGATCCGTCAACCTCATCCCTCCAGCGGAGTCTTGGTATTCCTATTTTTCGTCTTCCTTCTAGTTCGGTTTGGGCACTATTCCATGGCCTAGCCAGCGCAATTGCGTTATTTTCATCCGCTTAACTATGTCAATGTCGGGATATAGCGCATACTGCTCATGGTTCATGCATCGCCGATACTTGTAGTTGTACACTATAGGGCCATACATTTTTCGGAGTATTTTCCTCTCGAAGACTCCTACAGATGTTTTGGCTGCTTGCGGTAAGAATCCAGGATTCTGCGCCATAAAGCAAGACAGGTTGCATGAGATTCTGGTATAGTTGGACTTTTGTTACTCGAGAGAGGGCTTTATCTCGAAAGTGCTTGCTTAGCCCAAAATAACATCTATTCACAAGCACAATTCTCCGCTTGATCTCAAGGCTGACGTTGTGGTTTTTGTTTGCGGCAGATCTCAGGTATATAAATTCGTCCACTACCCCGAAATTATAATGGTTATCAACGTTCACGCTTTGGTCTAATCGTTTGGAGGTCCTGCTCGTTAAAACCATTAATTTTGTCTTGTCCTCATTTACTGTCAGACCCATTTTAGCAGACTCCTTCTAAATTCTCGAAAACATCGCAGTAACTTCTCTAAATGTGCGCCCAAAGAAATCTATATCATCAGCATACACGATCAGCATCTGACTTTTGCTGCTGATGGTTTTATTCAGGTTGATTGCAGCTTTTCTCATAATGATCTCCATTAAGATGTTAAAGAGATCGCACGATAGTGTGTCGCCTTGCCTGAGGCCTCGCTTTATTGCGAAAGGTTCGGTAAGATCCATACCAACTTTCACTGCGGATTTGGTGTTCGTCAGGGTCATCCTGCAAAGGCGTATGAGTTTTGCAGGAATACGAAGCTCAGACATTGCTTCGTAGAGTTTCGCCCGTATCGGGCTATCGAATGCCGCCTTATAATGGACAAATATATGTAAATGGAGATGTAAACAAATACTTATGTAAAAAAAGAAAATGCATGCCAATTTGACGTTTGCAAGGTAAAATGGTATGAAAATACTGCAATAGATGTACTAAAGCTTGTACTTGATAATCGTTGACTGAAATCTCGTTTCCGACAGCATTTACGAAAAAATAGGCCAGGGATGCCACTACTTCAAAATCCACACGAACTTGTCACTCCCTGTGGATTAGAGGTTTGCGTCTATTGTTTCTGCTTTTTAGACGGCGTAGGAACCTGGAAAACCCGGCGGCTATTCCCAATTATTATGAAACTGACTAGGTTGCTGCTGTGCAGAGTTCAATTCTTAGGAAATTTAACCTGCTGCTGTTGTATTTAGTTGTAATGTGTGCTGTAACCTGTTAGGCAATGCGACTACATGTTGGTGTTGCAGCTTGGGGAATTTCGCCTGGCTGTTGTTATGCAACATTCAAATTGTTTTTAGTTAATGTATGAGAAATTCATACTACAAGCTTACAAGGTCAGGAACATTTTCCTAACTGAAAATGGTTGGGTTTTGTTGGAATAATAGACAATTCAGTTCAACACACACTCACTGGCATGACTTGTTTCGAACTCCGTGACAAGTTCATCATCAGATGCCTAAATACTGTACCTGAATTGATACCATCGGTTGATCATCAATCGTATATATAAAAGGTATTCTAATAGGTACTTGACAACTTTGAATTTAATTTGTGAACGCACTATTTCACTGATCATCTAAATGTTACATTCCTTTTTTTCAGTAAACTCAACATTTTCATCATGGTAACATTTTTAATCATGGTCGGTGACCGCAACTTAAAGAGCATTAACTCCGATTTTCGGTCATTATTCTCGCTCTAGTGGACAAGTAATAACAAGTTTACTGCAAAAATTTGAGTCTACATATTCATTGTGTGATGCTGCCGTGGCAGTGAGACAACTAATTAGTCGAAGTGACGAAAATATCGCTGCCGTTCAGGCGACCGTAGCAAACGATCCAAATCAGTCGATTCCGCGGCGTTTTCAAGAACTTGGCAACGCCAAGACCACTTTATGGCGAATTTTGCGTAAGATCAAGCTGACTCAAGAATTGAATAAAATGGCCCAGTTAATTGGCCGCTTCGTTCGCGCGATTTAACGCCTCTAGACTTTTTTCTTTGGGGCTACGTCAAATCATTGGTCTATGTCAACAAGCCGACGACGTTGGAAGAACTCAGAGCCAACATTGAACGCAAAATAGCAGCCGTTACGGCCGAAATGTGTGACCGAGTCATCAAAAATTGGGTGCAACGTATTGACCGCTGCCGACGTGCCCGCGGTGGATATATGAACGAGGTCGAGTTTTGGAAATATTAGTTTTTGGTTAATGTATGAGAAATTCATACTACAAGCTTACAAGTCATGAAAATTTTTCTAATTGAAAAATGGTTGGTTTTTTGGAAATAATACGCAATTCAGTTAGCACACTCATCGGCATGACTAGTTTCGAACTCCGTGACAAGTTCATCGGTTTATCATCAGTCGTATATATACAATTCACATGTGCGAATTAGTGTCGATCGAAGATCCCTATGTATCAACATCACTGAAAGGCCTATAATTCCAACAACAAGAACAGATAACATTTTTCCACCATGTTCTTCTTTTCCTCATGCGTTCTCGCATTGTTGCAGTGCTTTGAAGTGAGTTTTAATCTATATCACAGAGTTGTATTTTTCGTGGTATAGCATTTTTGAAAACCGTGTTTTGGAAATATCTCAAATGGTTTGCGTATTATTTAAAAAAAAGTTGTCAAGTCCTAATTGGAAAACCCGATACAAACTAAATTATGCAATTTACATATGCGAATTAGTATCGATCGAAGACCCCTAAGTATCAACACACTGAAAAGTCCATAATGTTAGTTAAAAAATATTTAAAAAAAAATTATTCATAGAATATAAAATTTCTACCATTTTCGTACTTAGGGAGCCTTGATGCGTGCCATCTATATAGTGGTTATGAATTTAATTTTTGGCTATTGACCTGTGTTATACATATAAATTTGAATCAAAAATTCAGGAGGCAATGAATGGCTCAGAGTGAGGGTATGAATGAGTAGGCTTTCCAGACTAAAATTTATGTTCTGGTACATAACTCAATTATTGTTGAGTACCTTAAGGTCAGTGTGCTACTACTGTAACGAATCGTATTAGCTAAGGACGACTGCGTTGGCGTAACGCTTATTATGACTCTGCATGACATTACACTTAAGACATTTGAAGACTTATTCCGAAATTAATACGACGTATTTGGATTGCTGTAAGAGCTTTGTTTTACTAATACGCACCCAGTCAAAATATGGGATACTTTTGAAAATCACTGTTATGCCAGGCAACTTAATCAAAACGTCTGACAATTGCTTTTCATTTACAATCCTTCTAAGAAATGTAATGTTTTTCCAAGTGGGGCAACTGCAACCACAATTGTATTTGTGTCCCCTCTACCCCCAAGCCTTGTTGAAACTTCACACTACCTCTTACAACCATATCTGGGCATCATCTTAACTTGGCGATCATAACTCAAACTCGAATATATACATTATCATGTATGTTGACGTGTACGAGCGAGTAATAATTGAAATTTTGGAGGTGGCAGCATTTCGGTTATCGAAACGCGTTAACAGTGGCAACGTGACAGCATTCTTTATTAACCCAATCCCCCACCAAACAAACGAAATTAAATGAATTTGTTAAAAATTATGGACAATTACAATGTGACAGACACCAAGCAACCACCTTGCCTCCTCCTCGCTGGCGATACGGCCGAAGGGGCATTCCTGCATTTTCCGTTCCCCCATGTGATGTGCGATGTGCTATGAGAGGTTCGGAGTCGAGGAGAGCAGTTGCATTTCAGTTCTGTGATTTTGATTTATGTCCACCAGCCCGTAGTAAATGTCCAACGTACGTCTATAAATTCTCCTACAATGTCCGAACGGACGACACCAGTCCGGGCTAATATGGAATGCAGTGCAACCAACGGCGTTGACAGGCTATGGGGACGGGACGTCTCCCAAACTACTCCGTTATGCTCTACGCATTCCAGGAGGTTTCTTTGGAGTGTAAGAATCAAATTAAATGCTAATTTATACATTTAATATTAATATTATTTCTATTGCGTTCACTTGTACGGGTGATTTCTGATTGTCGTGATGTTGTAGATTATTACAAGGTACTTGCAAGCACTTCAGTCATTTTCTTTGGTTCGGATGACATCGATGTCAACATTTTTGTTGGCTGTCAAAATCCCTGCTAACAACAATTGTATTAAATAGGATGGGTAGGGGAGGAAGGAAAAGAACCCCCCTCACCAGAATTCATAACATGGCAAACAACAATGATGGCGTGTCGTAATTGCTCTGCGTTTATTGCCATCGCTATGGAATGTTAATAGTTGACTCGCAGGTTGACAACATTTTATGGACTGTTTCGAATTCGAGTTTGAGTTTATTCGATTCATGTTATTGATGACGTTAACAAGAGGGGGTGTAGGTTAAACGCATAAAGAACCAAATGTTGCTGAAATTTGATACAATTTTCAGCACAACACGGAGATGGAGCAATTTCTTGTAATCCCAACGGGACAATTTCGCTTCAGATTCAGTTCCAGATCCTGTTCATTGCTATGAACGATACGATTTGTCAAAACGTATTATTTATCATTATCACGCTGTACTCGCACCAGCAAACACCTTCGAGTTGGCCAAATTATGAAGCATTCGATACGATTGTAACCAATACATACATTGGTTATATTCTACTCGTCCTACACATTGTCGTCCATGCCACTCATCCCATCCTGCGATGCGAGTGTGTGACATGAAAGAGAGACATTTATTTGTTTATGTGCTCCCTTTGGTTCGTTTAGTGTTTTGGGTAATTGGAATTTGCTCTGTTGTGGTATTCTGTGTTATTGTTGTAAACTTACAAATGGCCACTTTTGTTCATATCATCATGTCCGTCCGCCAGTTGGTATTATACACTACATTGTAGTGTCTTTGTGTCAGTTACTTTTCAGTCTCCTCTAGTATTCTTCGCTTGTAAATTTACGAGCAATGTGTCAATTAAGTATCATATTACAAGTTGTTTTATGTCTTCTGACCCAACGTTTGCAGTTCTGCCATCACTGGGTGGTAAATTGTAGATATTTGCTCCACCCGATGACGCTCGTGTGTTGGCTGGACGAGTTCCTTAATTGCTTTGGCATTTAGTAAAAAGGAGTTTATGTTTATGCTAACGGCACATGAAGTTTTGATTTAATCTGTGTGATAAATATAACAAATCTAGGTATAGTTTTTATATATTACTTAATTGCCATCAAACAACCTAGTGGGGTTAGGGGCCTTTCCACCGAAGATAAGATATTTCTCCAACCGGCTCGATCTCTTGCCTTATCAAAAACACAAACAGTGATTCGTCCACCTGATCCTTCCACTGAAGTCCTATTTTTTGCCATCATTCGAGCACGTCTTTGAATGCATTTCGCGCTGATTCATCCATCCCAGCAAGTATAATCGCCCTATTTTGATTCGATTATCTACGTCGATGCCTGGATATAATTCATACAGCATTTTGTTGTCACGACGTCGAACATCCATTGTATATTAAAAAAAGTAAATGGGTTCCCATTACATCCCATGAAGGAATTGGGGAGGGCTTCTCGCAACCAGTGAGCTGTGCGCTTTCTAGTTTTTATACTCACTGATTAGGACCTACAGTTTTTACACCGATTCCAAACGGTATTTTGATAAGCTTTTTCATGGCTAAATACTCGATAGTGTCGCCGTCAGTATCCGAGGTTTTCCCCGCCGAGAGAAGTTTTAAGGTTGTCGGTGATTGAACCCAGGACCTCATGTACAAGAGGCTCGCACATTAACCATTGCACCACTGATGGCCACAAGCCTCAGGCTGAATTATTTAATTATTTTTCTAGAAATCCACCAGTGTTCGTCTGGCTTTCTGTGCGATTTGAAGACAATAAAGACATTTCAGGTGCCTGGAACTTTTTGCGAGCAATAAAATCTCGCTAATATACCCATAATTTTGAGATGAACGAAAATAAATTCATAGATTAGTTTTCGGAATTACAATTCCTAAATATTTATAGTACCTTGTATTGTAGTTTATTTTTTAGCGCCGGTTACGCGGCTTCATTATCTGGAAAGCTAAAGGCGATGAGAACATGGGACTGTCCTTGGAAGTGGAAAGTTTCTGATAGCCATTCACTTGGTAGTGGCCAGAAATGATTCCTTCATTGGACAGTCCAAGCAGCTCACTACTTCCATGCAGTATATTCTGGGCAATTGTTTTATCGGAAACCCCCGTCAGCTAGCTAAAGTGAGAAGGCGAAACGAATGAGCTGATACGTCTCACTGATACGTCTCAGGATTATTAGGAGACCCTGTCACTGAAGCTCTTCGAAGTAGTGGACATATTCTTCTGTTCTTTGAAGGCGGATGACCCCACACCCCTGGCCCACGGCGGTTCAAAATTGGGGAAACCAAAATCCAGTTTCAACACAATGCATTCTGGTCAGGGTCTGATCCGTAATGGGCGGCTGAAACATAATCATCCTGGCAGAAGGTAGAATGCAAACCATGGTGAGCTGGGTTTTCCTCCCGCCACCGTTATATAGGCGATGAAAATATACGGAAAATATAATAAACGATTTAAGTATATGTATCTGGAATGTTCGAACTCTATACAGGACAGGTGCCACTTTCCGTTTCCTCGAAAAATACAGAGCTGACATCACAGCTATCCGGTAAATGCGATGGACAGGATATTGTTGAACCAGATGGAAAACTATGATATTTACTACAGCTGCCATGGGCGAAAATGCACGAATTCGGATGCGGCTTTATTGTTGGCAAGAGACTGCGACACCTAGTTTCAAGGTTCAACTCAGTGAGTGAACGCATATCCACAATTCGAATCAAGGCGAAATATTTCAACGTCTCGATAATTTGTGTGCCCACAGAGGATAAGGACGATGAGGTCGGGGAATCATTATATGAGCGCCTGGTGGAAGTATACGAATGCTGCCCTGACCACGACGTTAGGATTATTCTAGGCGATTTTAATGCCCAGTTGGGAGAGGAAAGTGTCTTTTGACCGACCATCGATATGTGATACCAAATCCAATAATGAAGAAGACTGATAGACGTTAGCGCTGAAGGGGACATTGTGGTTAGTAGCACACGATTCCAGCATGGGGACATACACAAGGCGACCTGTATATCTTCTGATCAGAGAAGGAAGGACCAAATTGATCACTTGTTAATGGATGGCAGGCACTCTTCTAGTGTAATGGATGTTCGTGTGATTCGAGGTAACAATATCGACTCGGACCATTACCTGGTGGCTGCAAAAGTTCGCACAAGATTGATATTGACAAGCTGCAAGTACCGGAGATATAAATGTCCTATCGACAAAATCTCACTCTCCTGCTAGGGCAGAAAACCCTCCCTAGGACCCGGATGTGCAGTGGAAGCACATCTCCCATTCTTTGGAAACCGCCGCAAGGACTGAACTTGGCTATCAAAAGCCGCAGAATGGAAAAGACACTGCACGTATGGCAACGAAACAGACAGTTACAACGCGTTCTGCGTGGGGGTGGTAAAAGAGGCTTTCCCCGTGTTCGGAAGGAAGACCAACTATGTAGGCGGAGAAAATGGCAGTGGGAGCAGAGGGAGAGTGAGAAGACCGAATTGTGCAGGGTAAGAAGATCGGAAGATCAAACCTGAGGGTAAGAAGATCGGATAACGGGACGGATAATGGGCTGCCCTCCTGCAAGGACGAGAATGGGAATCAGGTGACTGATAAGCAGTGTGTTCTTTTCAGTACTAGTCCACTCAGATTCTTCCACTGAATATTAGGAGTTAATGTATTCTGACGTGCACATAGCTGGGCGAATCGAATTAGGTCAATTGCGTTGGCTAGGCCATGTTGTCAGAATGGACGGAGATGAGCCAGCGCAAAAGGTTTTCGATTACATACCCAATGGAAGCAGGAAAAGAGGACGACCAACACTCCACTGGAAAGACCAGGCAGAAAAATCCCTCCGTATCCTTAGTGGTACCAACTAGCTAGAAAAGGAGAAGGATAGAATATGTTGGAATTTGTTTGTTTAATTAATATGTATGTCTACGACATCTGACCTCATGAGGTTGTAAAATAGTCAATAAAAGTAAAGTAAATGGCGATTCCGTTTCTGAGAAAATATTTTTTTCTGTCCTTTGCCCTGAAAGTGGCTTTTGGTGTTCGTGTGTAAAAAAGTTCAGCTTTTTCATGGCTAAATACTTGATAATTTCGTCGTGCTAAACGAGGTGACCGCCATCGAAAAAATTTAAGTTGGTTAGGGCAGGGATCGAACTCATGTTCTCACGTACAAGCACCGCGCACACTCACGATTGTACCACCGACGACCGCAATGAAGCTTCCAAATACCTTTCGGAGACGGTATAAACTAAAGGTTCAAATTAGTGAATTTTAAACCACAAAGCGCACAGCTCACTGGTTGAGAGGTGCTCTCCTTAACTTGGTAGGTGTTCTTTGTCTTTGATAAGCTAATTTTTCTACTCTTTTGTGTACGCGGGTTGCTATTTAGACAATCATTTATTATTGGAAATGGTTTTATTATTTTTTAATATATTATCCGTAAAGATCAGTACACACACCTCCAAAACATGGGTTTTGAACGCGTCAACAGCTGCTTCGAGCGTCGAAAAACGTTGACCATGCAGTAAACAGAAGTCATAGGGTGCCAAATCAGGGCTGTACGGCGGATGACCCATCAATTTGGCATTTTCAGTGTTCAAATAGGCCATTGTTTCAGCTGATGCGTGAGAGCTCGCATTGTCGTGATGCAGAATGATCCGTCTTCTCTTGTTGATTTTCCATATTTATTCGAACACTGTCGGCAAACAGATGGTGGTATACCGCTCAGAATTGACCATCCTACGTTCTACTGAAGGCACTGTGGCCACATGACCGGTTGCACCGAGAAACACGCGACCATTTGCTTCGATGTGCTTCTTCCACGAACAACTTTTGTTGGATTTAACTCGTTTTGAAAGACCCATACGGTCGATTGCTGTTTTGTTTCGGGCTCAGATGCATAGATTCATGATTCGTCACCTGTGACATGTTATACACTGCATTTGAGTTACCGGGGTTGTATTTTTTAAAAATTTCTTTGCTCCAAGTGACACGAGCCTTTTTTTGAGCATTTGTCAAATTATGTGGGATCCAACGAGAACATATCTTTTCGCGGCCACATGAACATGCAATATATTGTTGATGCTTGTCCTACTAATGCCCAAGGATGCCTCAATCTCACGGTATGTCACATGTCGTTCTTGCTTTATCAGTTCACGCACAGCATCGATGGATTCCGGCAATAGGACCGAAGTTGGACGATCTTCACGAAATTCATCCTGGAGCGAACGGCGTCCGAGACTGAACTCTTGGTACCAGCGATTTACAGTGGTTTTAATGGTGCTTCATTACGAAAAGTCGAAACATGTTGATTGAGACACTCTTGTCTCTATAATCCACGCCGAAAATCGTAAAAAATCACCCCACGAAAATTTTCATGGGTTGATTCCATTTTTTAACCGAGATGCATTTTTTCAACACACTGTAAATATAAATAGTGCTCGTAAGTGAAGCATAGTGCTCGTAAGGTCTATGTATGTCTAGGCTAAAAACAAAATTCAAACTTTGAAATGGAAGGTCTAGTTTTGCATCTGGCAACACAATATAAATAGCATTCAACCTTTCTGCTCTTAATTTCCATTGTTTTCACATTCCATTATAACTTCATATACTGTAATTATAAAATGTATATCTTGTTGTATAGGATAAACAAATAAAATAAAAACAAACAAACAACCTCGTAGCTGCCAAGCGATTTTAAGCGACTTCAGTTAAAATCGCTTAACTTCCCATACGAAGTGGTCGAAATAAAAGTTCATGGGGACAACGAATACATACCAATGGTTTTGATTTCAGTCTATAATTATCCGACCAGTTTGCCGTACAGTTTAAGTCGTTTAAAATCGCTAAATAGCGCTTAAGTCCCCATGCAAATTGGTCCTAATAATATGTTTAGGGGGACAGATAAAAACATGTTTAAAAAGCAAAAGAAGAAGACAACTGTGAGGAAATTCAATATTTCTTTGTTATTTTCTTGCCCCAAAAAAGGTACAACTTTAAAGAGGTGATAAGAATTTTTTTTTAAATGTTGCCTCATATTTTTTAGAAATGAAATATCCGTAACTCTGATAACAGATAAGCGATGTTAGCAATTTTTCAGTATCCATTTTCAGATTTACGGCCACCGGAATATATTTTCGACAAATATTTTTGTGAAAAAAAAACACAGTTCCAATTTATGGAGCCAATTTTGCTCGCAAATTCTCGATCCACAACACTGTTTCTCGGCTCCAAAAATAAATATTTATTTTTCTTGCAACCCAAAATATTTCTGCTCGTCTCTCTACACCATTATGGTGGCTCATTTACTAACACTCTACGACGAGGACATAATTTTCAACTTTCTATTGAATTATGAATGCGACAGTGTCTGAGATTTATCGAGAAGTTCATATCCAATTATTACCATCATCAATTGTGTGAAACAATGGAAAAGTATTCCCAAAGAAATATGTATCACGATGTCTAACAAGCGTATCCTCTGACGTTTTACACTTTCCCACACTAATTTCACAAGAGAGATTTCCCCCTCAACCACCTCCCACCCGCCTCATTCTATTTACCAAAAACTAACAGAAATTATAATTAGTAGTGGCAAAACAAATCAAATTGTGTAGATACTTTTATTGCGTTCCACCACAAAAGAAAACAAGAAAGAAAACAAAAGAAAAACACTCAACACCCTAAACGAATGATGGTGGCAGCAGCAAGAGCAGAGCGCAGCTCACGCACGCTCTGTGTCGAGGGGGGATTTATTATAGAAAACATGAAATTTGTTACGCCTGACTCTGATTCCAGCCCAACTCCGGTTCTTGGTTTAAATGGTAGGGTTGTTGCCTTCGGAAGAGCAGCTATGCAATTCATTGTCAGATTGATTTGTTTAATTGGCTTCGAAAGGTGAAATATGATGGCTAAGCATCGTGGAGCCGTTAGATCGTCCAGTGGAGCTTTGTTGTGTCCATGCCAGCTTTGTTGGGCCATTGTGTCTTCTGCGGTGCGTCCGATTCGTTTGTTGGTAAACAAATATTCATACACAAATGGGAAATAATGGATGTTTTCGTTGAGATAATGTTAGGGTGATTAATGTGATTGTTGAAACAAGCAGCAGCACCAGCACTGCTGCTCCACAAACATTATCCGTTATGATGGTAACAGTTGTTGTTGCCGCTGATATTAGTGGTGTTATTTGTTCGCCTGTTTACTCAAATTGGGTCACACGGAGGTGTTTGTTGGGCTTTGTTGTCTTTCTCTCTGACGCTTGTCCATCCATCCCTCTGATGTGGCTACATCATTTTAGGCGCCACGAGTAATCCCTCCTAAATCGTAGTACAACTATAACAACACATGTCCATGTACACCCACCTCAATGTCTGGTGGTTGATGGTGAGGTGGATTGTGTGGTGCATCCCTGTGCTGCAACAGCATCTCACTCACTCTCTCCACTGCTCAGGGCCAACCAGTTTTAATAGGCTTTTGCCATTGGAATGGAGCGATGCCATACAATGTTTACACAAAACAAATTACTCGACAAAATGCTCTGTGCGTACATTCATCTTCATTCCACTGAAACGGCTGCAGCAGAATCTCTGAAATGTGAAGAACAAGAATTAATCGCATTCAATTTGGCCAGAAATTCTCAGCCATTTATGAGAGACACCATAAATGCTAGGGGAAATGTTCTCACCCTCTCCCTCTACCGTTAATATTGAACATCCGAGGAATGACACCGCAAATAAATCAAATTCAAATTCAATCTTTGTGAATCGCTATCAATTCCAAAATAGATTTGTTCGGCCGCCTGTCTTTGGATGGTGTTGGTGGGTACAGGCGTCCGTCCTTACATTTGTTTCTGGTTGAACAACATCATCGTTCGTCTACATCACATGCGAGTTGCATTGGATGGCGGAGGGGGATACAAAATATACATTGCACATCATCGATCATTTGGAAAATTATGACAGATTTCAATGATAAATGCGTTTGATTTGAAAAGCTTTCAACAACGCACTCAAATTTCCACACAGGGCTCTGCTTTACATTCAATACCAGCGAGTATCATCCACTCGAAAGATATTCGAAAACCATTTATCGTAACGAATTCGAAATCCCATGAAAGTGTAAACAAACACTTTATTGTGTTATAAATTTATTGTTATACATATTGATATAAATTTTTACACAATTTATTTAACAAACTATCGATCACGCTCAGAGATTAATAATGGAATCAGTGAAATCCAATTTGGATTGAATGACTGCTGTTGCTTTATTGTATTTGTAATTCGATTAACACGGGGACAGTCGTTCTTGAAAATTGATGTGAACAAAAATTGGGAAACGGTTGCTTATTTACATCACAGTTTGGTGATGTTGTGCACAAAAACAGACTATGTCATTTTATGTTGGTGCCGGTATTTTGTTGCAGGGTTCGATAAAAACCCTACGTTGACGCACGCTACGTTCGATGTACACCTACCATATTTCTCTTTTTTAAAGTGTGTACGAATTTGAAAAGGCGTACACATTCACTACGTTAGTGTACTATTATAAAGACACTACATTTAAAGGATTTTGCATTTTTCACACGTACACAACCAGAATACTTATACATACAGTATGTCGTCAAAATGATTTTAAAACTTTCCTAACACTAAGCATAGCTTAAATAAAAAAAAATCCAATGAGCGTTCGAAATCACGGGCGATGTGTTAACACCTTTTTGTTACACGGTACCTGTTCGATTTCTATGAACACATTAGTAAATGTTACATTGGAAAATAAAAAACAGCGTTCAATCATATGATGACGTTACATTTAAATAATATTAATACTTAAAATTATTTAAAGACCAGTGCAAGCACATGTGTCATTATTTTCTTGCTCAATACTTTCTGTTTTATTCCCACAAAAATCAAAGAATGCAAAGCAACAGACACTTGTATAGACATACATACATTGTTATATTCGTACATACGCTACACAAGTTCACACAATTTATTATTCATTATTCTCTTTGCTCTGAGAGTGCTCCGTACCCACATTTTATTCGACTTCCCTTTCAAAATAATAAAAAACCAACCCGTCAAAAACATAGTTTTTGACTATAAATTCTTTATATGTATATGACCATGCCCCTTTGTCCAATCCCGCCCATATTTGCAGCAGATCTTAGAATATGTAAACCTAACCAACATACCCAATTTTGTTCAAATACCGTTAACAGGAGCAGAAATAATGGATTTTTAATTTGTGATTTGTATGAGAGGTACCACGCCCCTTTGTCCAGTCCCTCCCATATTATTTATTTTTGTCGTCGCCATTAGTTTGCCAGCGAAGTGTCAGCTCGATTGGATCAGGGAAAAAGGGTTAAAAATCAATCCAAAATTTTTTCGGCATACATATGTACATGCATGCAGGCAAGTGCAGTTAATATAAAAAGGCGTTCATTTAAATAATATTAATACTTAATAACACTTAAAACTATTTAAAGACATGTGTCATTCGGCCTTATTCCCGTTGTCGTCGTCGACATCAATACAATATCGACAACATTTTTATTGGCGACTTGAAGGCATTTGGAAATAAAAAGTTTTGCATAATGTTTTAAGAGGGTTGTTTTTGGATCATAGACATCAAAAACTTTGTTGTTGTCGATGTGACAATACATTTACAACGTTCTAAAGTTGACAAAAATCTGATGATGACGTCGACGACGACAACGGGAATAAGGCCGATTACACAGTGCAACACGAAAAAAAATAACCATATACGGACACCACTACGTGATAAAAGACAAAAAAAAATGACCCGTGTCTCCCAATTTTTCCCAAAGTCATGCACTTTTTTTTTTATGGGCCGCCAAAGATTTGGGGCCTCGGTATCATTTTCGTAAAATGTGATAATTTTCTCAGGCTCATATCTTGCAAACCGTTCAGAATTTCGATTTACTCTCTGAGGCAAAGTTGTAGCTCTTGTCATAAAGAACATATAAAATAAAAAAAACTTCACCTTCCAGATCAAAATCGCAAAAAACTTAAAAAAATTCGATTTCAGGTCCATAGGTAGCAAACCGTTCAAAATTCAAGGAAACAATCAACTTCAAAAATTTACTTAAGATCTCAATAAACAAATTTCTAGAACATATAAACTTCCTAGAGATGATTCTTAACACTGTTTAGGTAGCACGCAAAAGTGAAAAATTTGCCGAAAATTTTTTAATTTAATTTTTTTTACCTTTTTCTCCTGTTCAGGTCCATGCCTCACATCGAGGCATTACACAGCGCGACGTCAACGAGAGCTTAGCGGTGAAAGTTATAAAGTGAAAGTGAAAGTAAAAAAAGTGAAAGTGCTACAGTCACGCTCACCTCTGAATCAATTCCAATGTAACTCGTGGAGGCCAAGAGGAAGTGTGGATGAACAAATACAACAACATAGACTGAAGAATGCACATGGTTCTGGCCAGGCATATTTCATTTTTTGCTACCTATGGACCTGAACAGGAGAAAAATTTTCGGCAAATTTTTCACTTTTGCGTGCTACCTAAACAGTGTTAACCATCATCTCTAGGAAGTTTATATGTTCTAGAAATTTGTTTATTGAGATCTTAGGTAAATTTTTGAAGTTGATTGTTTCCTTGAATTTTGAACGGTTTGCTACCTATGGACCTGAACACGGGAAAAAAGGTAAAAAAAATCGAATTTTTTTAAGTTTTTTGCTATTTTGATCTGGAAGGTGAAGTTTTTTTCATTTTATATTTTCGCAATTTTTGTTCTTTATGACAAGAGCTACAACTTTGCCTCACAGAGTAAATCGAAATTCTGAACGGTTTGCAAGATATGAGCCTGAGAAAATGATCACATTTTTACGAAAATGATACCGAGGTCCCAAATCTTTGGCGGCCCATAAAAAAAAAAGTGCATGACTTTGGGAAAAATTGGGAAACACGGGTCTTTTTTTTTAGTCTTTTATCACGTAGTGGTGTCCGTATATGGTTATTTTGCCATGACTTAAAAAATTACACAAAGTGTTATTTTCTTGCTTAATACTTTTTGTTTTATTCCCACAAAAAACAAAGAGAATGGAAAGCAACAGACACATGTTCATACATAAGTACATTGTTATGTTCGTACATACGCGACACAAGTTCACAAATTTCGTTGCTCTCTTTCTATCTCATGTTTATATACGTATAACCACGTCATTATTCTCTTTGCTCTGAGAGTGCTTCGCACCCATAGAGTAATATCAGACTAAAGAGAATATTTGGCTCATCTGACGTTTCCTTTCACACTCTTCGTGATGCGGTGGGTGTGATAGGGAGATGTTTGACGAAAACTGACATACGCCAGGTGGAATTACAATAACTTCTTGCTTTAATTTTTCATGCCATTTTGGTGAAAAACTGTGAAATTTAAATGTGTTTTACACTTTTTTATTGACTGTTATTGTTAGCATACATTTGTGTTGTATAATTTTAACACACAAAACGAAATGCCGTTGTTGTTATTTTGTTCGTTGTTTTGAACCATTGCCTCTATCTGGTAAAGCAAATCTTTTCAACATCAAACGTAAACACCAGGCCAAATGTCATAAATTTGGTGGGAGAACTAGTAGATCTACTATAAGTGTTAATCTATGTTCGCACCCACACAATACAACTATTCGCTGCCGCTACATCAGTGTGTGTGTTTTTTCGCAGTTTGACAATCTGTGTTTCGCAGTCGGACAAATCTGTTTTCTATATAGGGGTGGGTCACCCTTCTCATTTATGGGTATGAAAAATAGATGTTGGCCGATTCTGAGACCTACCCGATATGCACACAAAATTTCATACAAACTCGAGAACGACTTGTTCGACTTTGCTGAAACAAATTGAGAAAAATTAAGAATTACATTGCCTTTAATCTATTCATATACTGTTTCTCTACATAATCAACAGTTTTGCAGTTATAAATAAATTTTTGAAGAAAAAAAGTTATTTGTTTTCCAACAAAATATTTTTTTTTTAAATCACAAAAAATCAAAAACGGAATAAAGTGTCAAGTCTTATTACTTTCACATAAAGTCACATAACCTATGATCAAAATGAAACATAGATCATGAAAATCGATGGACGTGTTTCCCTTTTATTCACATTTAAGTGAAGGTATCTCATTTTAACAACAATTTTGATTATTTGTTTCACTGAATATGGATAAACGTACTGAATGAATTTCGAAAATTCGATAGGGGATATGTACAAACTTGTTTGGAAAAAAGGTTGATGAATTTTTGATAAGATTCTCAGATTTAAAAAAAAAAGTAATAAACAAAGGGTTATTTGATTTTTATGAGTGCGGTAGCAAAGTAATAAACGCTCGTAAATGTGCCTGGACGCTGAATTGCTGATCTTGTTCATTTATGATACCTAACCGGTTCACACTCAATTAAAGGGAAAGGGAATTTGAAAAATTTCCGCCGGTATTGCACTCGGCGACTTTGTGCACTGTTTTATTGATGTGTGTTTTTCCGTTGGTTACCTGTAACGGAGGATTTTTTTTACAGAAATTCCACACACTTTTAGGAGGCTGCGTGCGTGGACGCTGAATTGCTGTACGTATTCACTTATGATAGCTACTCCGTTCCGTTCATGTAAAAATCAAGTTGGACTAATTTTATCGAATGAAATCTTCAAAAAATTTCATTTATCGCCATTTTTCATAAATTTTCCCCCAATAACTCCAGATTTCTCGCAATACATGACTGAAAAAATAAAGTCATAATTTTTGTGATTTTTTATATTTGCTTTATTTATTTATTTTTATTTCGGAAAAACCATTTCTCTCTACTCGAGTTCTACGAATTGTAACTATAAATAAGTATTGCATTTATGGATATTATTAAGAAAAATTAAGGAAAAACAAAGTTTAAAGAAGAAAAAAGTTTATGTGTTCATAAACTTTGCGTACACAATCATCGTATCGCAATCATCACTGTCATCAGTTCCTGAACCACAAATAATATCGATGTGTGACTCCACTGCTGGCTCTACTGCACCTTCTGAAAATTCTTTACCATCAGGATCCTCCTTGTTTACTCCACCACCAAATTTCTGCAAGTATTGGACTCGTCGACTTTTTCCCTCTATAAAAAATGGTTTCCTATTACATCTCATGAAGAAATTGGGGAAAGCTTCTAACAACCAGTGAGCTGTGCGCTTTCTAGTTGTATACTCACTGATTGGGACCTACAGTTTTACACCGCTTCCGAACGGTAGTTTGATAAGTTTTTTCATGGCTAAATACTCGATAGTGTCGCCGTCACTATGCGAGGTGACCGCCGCCGAAAGAAATGTTAGGTGGTCAGAGCAGGGATCGAACCCGGGATCTCAAGTACAAGAGCCGCGCACACTAGCCATTGCAACACCGACAGCCTCTATAAAAAAAATAAACACAATATGTTTAACTTTGTAACATCACAAAAAAAAGTAACAGGACGAGGTCGTAAATAAAACAAGAAATATATATACTTATATATATAAGTATAATCATAAACGAGTTGAATAAACTGACGATTGGAAGTCGTTGACCGCAATAATATTTACTTTGCTTTGTACTTTATACTCAACGTTACCTGCAAAAGATGTAAAGTATCCTTCCAAAAAAATCATTTCACGCAAATGTCACTTATATTGTTGTAAACAAAGATTTATTTACCTCAACATTTTTATAATTTACTTTTACGACAAATTTAGAAAACGGTTGGGAACATGCGAAAACGAACACACTTGAATTTCTACTATTTGCTTTTAACAAAACCTGACAAGCAATCCGAATGTTAGGTGTTGGTTCGTCTTCGAGCAATGACTGCGACAGTTTAGAGAAGAGAAATGCGGTCTTGCAATTATCGTGCCTGGGATCGTACTAAATACTACTAAAATGAATTTAAAACAGAAATAAATTACCTCAGTTGTAAGGACACACCCCGTCGAAATATATTCCCGTTCTGCATAATTTTCTAAACCATATTAATTAACCCTATCCCAATGTGCACAAAAACGGATGCGGTTGCGTTTCGAACCCGTTACCGGTCCGAGAAACATAAAAAGTGGAGACATTAAATCATTAGTATTATATCACTGAAATATTTAAGTCCAAAATTCATATCTGCGTTGATAAAATACAAAAAACGATTTAAATTTACCTGACAACGATTTTTTGGAACGAAGTGCCTTATCGCACGTTGCGGGATGGGGGTTAAATGAAAAAAAATATACAATTATGCTACAACCCAGTATTATCATCTATATTGGGTTCTTTGTGTCTAGACTAACATAGGTTGGGAAATTTCTTGTTTAATGGGAAGTTTTCTAGGTGGAGCCTGTAACCAATATTTAGTATATATTGTAGTTTTGAACCCAATATAAAGTAAATTTAGAAAGGACAAAGTGAAAGACTTTTAAAAAACGAACATTTGCTTAAATAAGTGCATTTTCTTAAAAAAAGTAAATTAAACAAAGTACCTTTTCTTAAAAATACATTATCTTACGGAAGTACCTTTGCTTAAAAAAAATAAATTTTCTTACAAGAAGTACCTTTTCTTACAACAAATTGTATTTTCTTAAAAAACTACCTTTCCTTTAAAGAGTACCTTTTTGTGAAACAAAATAACTTTTCTTGAGATAAGTACCTGATGTTAAAAACGTACCTATTCCTGAAAAAATTACCAATTCTAATTAAAATTCCCATTTCTTAAAAAACCCATTTTCTTCAAAAAAAAATACCTTCTCTTAAAAAATACTTTTTCTTACAAAAATTCCATTTCTTAAAAGTACATTTTCTAAAAAATAAAATAATACCTTTTACTTTCATTTTTTGAGATAAGTAGCCTTTCTAAAAATAAGTATACAACAGATACAGATAATGTGTCCCAAATTTACAGACATTTAATTAGAAAAAAGTGGAACCATTTAAGCACAAATTGTTTATCAATCTAATATTTTTCTTTGGGATAATTTATATGAACTTTTTACGAACATTATTTTTGTTTGTGTAAAGGAAAGGGACATGGGACTGTCCGTGGAGGTGGAAAGTTTCTGATTGCCATTCACTTGGGAGTGGCCAGAAATGATTCCTTCATTGGGCAGTCCAAGCAGCTCACTACTTCCACGCAGTATGTCCTGGGCAATGGCTTTTCGGAAACCGCCGTTAGCTAGCTAGATTGAGAAGGCGAAACAAATGAGCATCAAATCAGGTATAGTAGGTGACTGATGTCACTGAAGCTCATCAAACAATCGGGCATATTCTTTTGTCCTTAGAAGGCGGATGAGCCAAACATACGGGCCAACGGCGGATAGAAACTAAAAGAAGAAAATCCAGGTTCAACATATCGCATCCTGGTCAGCGTCTGATCCATAATGGGCGGCTGCAATCAAATATCCTGGCAGTAGGTAAAATGCAAAAACCCGGTGGGCTGGGTTTGCCTCCCGCCACCGTTCATAATGGCAGTGAAAATACAAAAACGAAACAGAAAACATAAACAACCCCTATTTGTTGACGACCCCCGCAAACGTTATAAGGACCACGATTTACGGAAATGCACTTGGAATGTAAGAACTCTATATAGATCCGGTGCAAGTATCCAACTGGCAGATGTCCTCGAAAGTTATAAGGCTGACATTACCGCTATCCAGGAAATGCGATGGACAGGACATGGCTGCACAAGAAAAAGAAACTGCGATATATACTACAGTTGCCATGAAAAAAAACATGAATTTGGTTGTGGATTTGTAGTTGGCAAAAGACTGCGACATCTAGTCTCTAGGTACAATCCTGTGAGTGAACGAATAGCCACAATCCGCATAAAAGCGAAATATTTTTATATTTCCCTAATTTGTGTGCTTGCCCCGACAGAAGAGAAAGATGATGATGCCAAAGACATATTCTATGAGCTCCTAGAGGAAACGTATGACCGCTGCCCTGGCCATGACATTAAGATTGTACTAGGAGATTTTAATGCCAAAGTAGGAAGGGAGAATGTGTTTAATCCAACTATTGGCAATTTCAGTCTTCATGCTGACAGTTCCGACAACGGTATGAGACTGATTGACTTTGCCGCGGCAAAAAACATGGTCATCAGTGGCACAAGATTCCAGCATAAAGACATCCACAAGGCTACTTGGGTATCCCCTGATCAAAGAACTAGGAACCAAATTGATCACGTGGTAATTGATGGAAGGCACTCATCCAGTGTAATGGACGTACGAGAGATCAGAGGAGCTAACATCGATTCTGATCACTACCTGGTAGCAGCAAAGGTTCGCACAAGATTAAGTAGAGCGAAAATCGTACGAAACCAGACGCAGAGGAAGCTGGACATCGGAAAGCTGCAATTACCAGAGGTAGCCACAGCCTACTCAAGGAAGCTCTCGCAACTTTTGGCACAGAACCCACCCCCTCCCGATGACGATCCTGATGCGCAGTGGAAACCCATTTCCGACTCTATAAAAACTGCCGCAACAACCGTACTTGGTTTCGAAAAACCGCTTCGCAATAAACCGTGGTACGATGAAGAGTGTCGCATAGCAAATGACGAAAAGAACGCTGCACGTATGGTAATGCTTCAGTCAATTGCAACGCGAGCTGCAACTGAGCGGTATAGGGAGAAGAGAAAGGAGGTAAACCGTCTCTTTAGGCGTAAGAAACGGCAGTGGAGAAAACGCGAGAGTGAGAAAATTGAGACATACAGAAGGAAGAACGAAGCCCGAAAATTCTACCAAAAAGTTAAAAACGGAACTAATGGACATGGTTCAGGGCCCCCCTTCTGTAAAGACAAAGACGGAAATCTCGTCGCAGATGTGCAGAGCATGTTGGGAATATGGAGAGAGCATTTCTCCGCGCTACTAGTACCTGAGATATCCGATGACGATGGGACAATCGATCACAATATGGACGACGACGTCGATTGCCCCCCTCCTAACCAAGACGAGGTCAGAACAGCTATTGCCCGGCTTAAGAACAACAAAGCCGCAGGAACCGATGGATTACCGGCGGAGCTGTTTAAGGCTGGCGGCGATGAGCTGATAAGGTGCATGCATCAGCTCATTAGCAAAATTTGGTTAGATGAATGCATGCCCGGCGATTGGAGTCTCAGTGTACTATGTCCCATATTTAAAAAAGGTGACCCGAGTATTTGTGCCAACTACCGTGGAATAAGCCTTTTATCCACAGCATATAAGGTTCTATCAAGTATAATGTGCGAAAGACTAAAACCAATTATCGCTGACCTGATTGGACCATACCAGTGTGGCTTTAGGCCTGGAAAATCGACAACTGACCAGATTTTCACGCTACGCCAAATCCTGGAGAAGACACACGAAAAACAAATCGACACCTATCATCTATTTATCGATTATAAAGCAGCCTTCGATAGTCCGATACGGGAGAAACTCTATGAAGCAATGTCTGAGCTTGGTATTCCTGCAAAACTCATACGCCTTTGCAGGATGACCTTGACGAACACCAAATCCGCAGTGAAAGTTGGTAAGGATCTTACCGAACCTTTCGAAACTAAGCGAGGCCTCAGGCAAGGCGACATCCTATCGTGCGATCTCTTTAACATCTTAATGGAGATCATTATGAGAAAAGCTGCAGTCAATATGAATAAAACCATCAGCAGCAAAAGTCACATGCTGCTCGCGTATGCTGATGATATAGATATCATTGGGCGCACAATTAGAGAAGTTACTGCGGTTTTTTCGAGAATTGAGAAGGAGTCAGCAAAAGTGGGTCTGACGGTGAATGAGGACAAGACAAAATTAATGGTTTCAACGAACAGGGCCTCCACGCGATTAGACCAAAGCGTGAACGTTGATAACCGTTATAACTTCGAGGTAGTGGACGAATTTATATACCTCGGATCTGCCGTGAACAAAAACAACAACGTCAGCCTTGAGATCAAACGGAGAATTGTGCTTGCGAATAGATGTTATTTTGGGCTAAGCAAGCACTTTAGAGATAAAGCCCTCTCTCGAGTAACAAAAGTCCAGCTGTACCAGACTCTCATTCAACCTGTCTTGCTTTATGGCGCAGAATCCTGGGTCCTATCGCAAGCAGACGAAACATCTGTAGGAGTCTTCGAGAGAAAAATACTCCGAAAAATTTATGGCCCTATAGTGCACAACGGCGAGTATCGGCGACGCATGAATCATGAGCTGTATGAGCTTTATCCTGACATTGACATAGTTAAGCGGATCAAGATAACGCGATTGCGCTGGCTAGGCCATGTCAGTAGAATGGATGAAGATGAACCAGCGCGAAGGCTTTTCGAAACCGAACTCGAAGGAAGACGAAAAATAGGAAGACCAAGACTCCGCTGGAGGGATCAGGTTGACGAATCCCTGCGTACACTTGGTATTGCCAACTGGAGAGATAAAGCAAAAGATCGAACTGGTTGGCGAAATATGTTATCTTCGTTTTGTAAAGTCCCTGAACCCCCGGGGTTGTCCGAGACCGGATAAGTAAGTAAGTAAGTAACTTCAGAAAATTTTGAAAAGGCGGGAAAATTTGTTTGAATATTTTTAAATTGACATAATTTTTTTCACATTTGTTATTTTGTTTTAATTGTTAAATATTGTTTATATGTATATCCTAATGATGATACACAATGGAGTAGCGAAATATCGAGGAAAATAAATACAATAACAGCAAATCTGACCTCAAGCTCGAAGAATATTGATTATTTATTAAGAAGTAGATTTTCTTAAAAAAATAACCTTTTCCTAAAAGGAGTACCACTTCTTTAAAAAGTATGTGTTCTTAAAAAATGTACTTCTTAGTAAAAAATATGCATACTCCTTTGGCTTTAGCTTACAGAAAGTACTTCTTAAAAATAGTACATTTTCTTAAAAAAAACAAAAACTTTTAATAAAAGAAGTACCTCTGTTTAAAAACGACCTATTCAGGAAAGTATAATACATATTCTTACAAAAAGGACCTAAAAATATCCTTTTTTTTTTAAATACATTCTATAAAAAAAAATTTTCTTAAAAAAAGTTCATCATTTTACAAAAAGTATATTTTCTTAAAGATCCATTTAAATCATAGTATTTTTCAACGGGTGACTTAGACGTGTTGGAACTAACTAGTACATTCTTAATTTATAGCGGAAGGAACTTCGCTCCAACCAGGTGTCTCCTGACACCTCATGTGATTTTTTTATTTGTAAAAATGAATATACTTATATATTGTAATGTAAGTGAAACTTCAGTGGAATAGAGGTATAAAACATAGTTCATTGCCTATGTCAACATTAAATATCAGAACGAATCCGTTTCGAATCGGCAGAAATTGATAAAAGTGGATCGTCTCGAATAGGTTGTATTTTCAAAAAACGAACGTGAAACATGTTCGAATAAGAAGTCCGTTGGAAGTTCGAAACGGATCCGAAAAATTATAAAAACGATCTGTGTACATAAATGTGTACATAAATCTTTTGCGGCGAACAAAATAACAGTTTGGCGTAAACGATTTTCATTGCTCATAAACGTTTTTTTTGAGTTTATTATTAACATTAATCATTTGAGGCAAACAAAATAGCAGTTTGCTCTAAGCGTTTGCCGTTTCTTACAAACGTTTTTGTTTCTTCCACACAAATGAGTTGGTTCGCCGCAACTAAACTCAAACGAACTTTAGTTCCCCAAAGTTTCCTTTGTGCGGAACAAAATATTTCATTGCATGCGGTTGTGACAAGTTTCATACATAATATTGAAGTTACGTACAAGAAACATTTGTCATACCAAGTTGATATAAGGGCAAATAACACTATGCAACAGCAACAATTTATAAACATAACCACTATTTATTTTTAATAAATGGTCGATAATTTAAATTCTGTGGTCATTTTTTTCTTTAAATATTTTAGTAAAATTGTGGATTTTTGGAAAGTTCCTTCCACAGATGTTCACAAAAATTGCGGATTTTTTGAAAGTTCCTTCCACAGATGTTAACAGAACTCAAGAACGATTTGTCCAACTAAGTCAACAAGCATACCAAAAGATAAGAAATTAAATTGCTTCCAAGATTTTCTAACATTATTTTATAGTCTGCTCAAGAGCTTCGCGGTTATCTAAAAGATTTTGGCGAAAAATTATGTTTTTCAGTCAAAATTTATAAATTTTTTTTTAAATATCCTGTTAGATCGAAAACGGAAAAAAGTGTTCGATTTAGTATTTTAGTCCTGAAGTTTTTTAATAACCCAATGTGCCATATGAATCCATTACGAATTCGAGACGGATTCGTTTCTTCGGACATTTTGTCCGTAACGGACATTCGTTACGAATTCGTTTTCGTATGAAATTCCTCTCGAAAACTCGAATCGTTTTTTGTACTTTCTCAGATCCGGCTCGAACACGTAACGAACTTCATTTGCGAATCTGTTTCGGATTCGTTTTTTGGAAATAAAATGAATTCGACGGGTTCGCTTTTGTCAATTTTTGCGCATTGGAAACGGATTCGATCTAAGTTGCCATTTGCAGTAATAGGAATTTCTGTCTATTAAATTCTATTTATTGGACATTTAAGTTTTTAACGTTTTGCACGTTAGTTTTATCTAAATTTGTAATTTAATTTATTTGGTATATTTGATTCTGTTAGAAATACGATCATGAGCGTAGTGGGCACGTCTTAGCGACGTGCTCCACTATTGAGATTGGTTGGTCCTTTCATTATCCTACCTTTGGAAATCACAATTTCACTGAATCGCTTTTTTATGTTTTAATGGACTCCTTACGGGTTAGAGCCGGATCCGCAAAATCGCAATTTCACTGATTCGCATTTTTCATGTTTTTGCGGACTCGTAACTGGTTCGGAACGGATCCGCATCCGTTTTGGTGCGCGTTGGGAATTTGAAAATGGTTTTGCAATTGAAAAATATAAGTTTATAATAAATGGGTTTTTACTAAAATCGGTATCATAAATTGCCTATGTGTTACAGTTCAATGAGTTAACTATATGACTTTTTATATTTTGCAATTTGAAAATGCTTTTCAGAATAAGATTGCAATAAATGGGTTCATCTAATGCAAATGTGTTGCCTAATACTGCACTTCCAACTAAATTTGGAAATTCTTGTCGGAATGAGATACCTTAACTTAATTGCGAATAAAATCGTAATTTATCCATAGATTTTATTAAGAAATGCCTCATTTTATTCAAAACAGGTCAGACGTCATGACTAAAATAACATACCGAACACTTTTCCCCGTTTTCAATTCAACATCATATTTAAAAAAAAATTATAAATTTTGGCTGAAATATATAAGTTTTCGCCGTAAGTTTTTAGATAGCTCCGAAACTCTTGAGCAAACTAAAAAATAATGTTAGAAAAACTTAGAAGTAATTTAATTTTCAATCTTTTGGTATGTTTGTTGACTTAGTTGGACAAATCGTTCTTGAGTTATTTTCACATCTGTGGAAGGAACTTTTCAAAAATCCACAATTTTTATAAAAAAAAAAAATTAAATTTTTTTTAAATTTTAATTTTCGACCAGTTTTGTAATATGGGGGGACCAACTACATATTAAAAAACTTGTGGTTTTTTGACTTTGGTGCATAGTGTAACATGCTTCAACGCATAGAGTTGATTCTGGTACAACCCACAAAATATCAATCCTTTTTCATTTAATTATTGAGAAATATGAGTCTTTTGTACAATTTTAATTTTAAATTTCCAATCAGTTTTCATTCCAAGTTTCAATTTGAATTTTTCTAGGGGTTGATTAGACGTTTTCGCTGATTTAAGTCCCCAAAAACGAATCCCTTGAATACTTCCGTTATATGTTATTACCACCATATGCTGCTCGGGTCATTTTCGATTTCTCAACAGGGAAATGAGCCACATTGCATCTGGAGTGTAAACATTTATATAAATGTTTCCAATAAATATTTATAATTGCATGGAATTCACACCTAATTAGATGGAATCATATACTGCACTACCAGAGGAGCACCGCACCGCAATTAATTCATGGGGCGCATTAAGTGCTGCCATCAACACCCCCGGCAAATAAGCAAACAATTAAACTCTGATTGCATGGGAGCAAGACGGCGGAGCAACAGCACTCGGACGGACAAACACACACTGAAACATTTGTTGTTATGAACGCACGCACACCCAACAAAGTGGGAGTGTTGACAAATATCAATTTCATTCCACTCTAATGTAACCCATCCATTCATTTAGCGGACTGGGCGCCCTTTACCACATGTACACTGCACATTGTACGATACCATGTACCTACACATGTGTGTACAATTTGGTTGTCTCTACAGCTGCTCCGACACGGGGGCATCAATCAACACCGGAATGCAATTGCATTTACATGCCAAGACCGATTATGACTTGCGGTTGGAATAAATTTTCTAAGTTATTGACACTCACTTTTCCCGAACATTCCATCTACGCTAACTACTCGCTCCACTCCCCTAAATCCACTTTGCTCTACAATTCATCTGCATTTGGATTAATGGAGGGACGGACAAATTGTTGGTATCTATGGATGTGCATGTGTTTTCCGCTTACAAAGTTTTCCCCCAATGTCGATGAATGTATAAATTAATGACTGCTCATTTTTCTCTCAATTTGAAGATATTTATATCCAGGGTGGAATAGGCCGAGGGACAGTCATGTCTCTGGCGCGGCACTCCATTCAATAATTAAATGTTAAATATTTCATTTCGGTCGCGGCGGGTAAATGTTGTAAATGGCCTCATCATAATGATGGATGGATGGACACTTTACAAGGATTTCCATGAAATCCTTTCAAAATTTGTACACGGAAACATAAATGGACATCAAATCCGCTGGTGATCTCTTAATCAGCAGCTTTCGCTTGGTAGCAACAAAACACGATCATCCAAGATCGCCAAAAAGTCAATACTGGATCAGGTGATAAATCCAAGACTCAGTTAAGAGAGAAATGTAGCGACGTTTTAACTGTTCGTATGTTTTAGCCGAGTTTACGTTGTCACGCACACAAACATTTGCTAAAGAGACAAATATTAAATGATCAGTGAGCGCGATGTTCGAAAGGATCGCGTACACATTTTCCCATAATCCAATTATCGATGGTACTTAGTAGCAGTAGCAGTACCGGTAGCAGTGACAGGATACAAAGAGCACGGGACAGGAAATGCAATCCTTTTTCCGTCACTAGGATTATCTGGTTAGTGTGTGCATGGATTAACCGGCTTCTTCGGGTATATGTGTACCTGAGATGCGGATCAAAAAAGATCAATGATCATCATGTATCGACAGCAGGAGTAATATAAAGATGCATATATCTGTGGTACGTTAGTCCAACGAAATCAGCGATTAATGAGGTATTTGTCCACAAATTGTAGGCGTGTAAAGGGATTACACGCTATAATAGCAATTGCACCATAAACTGCGGCGGGCAAGCGGTTCCTACGGTTACTTTGCTACGTTCGTTCCTTTCATTTGTTTGCGGGAAAATTATCATGAAGCGTATGAGGGCGTGCTACTCATAAATACTCGCTTGCTTACGGTGGTTAGCGTTAAGCTGTAATTGGTATTACCGTAATTATAATATCAATGTGGTTTTTCGCTTCTATCCTTCGGAACTACCTACTAAATGCGAAAATATGTACAAACATAGAGGGCTACCAAAAGAGCTTAACCCATTAATGCTCGACCTTTGCTGTCCAGGTACAAAATGTCGTGAATTCATGAATACAAGATAATTCCATTTTGTTATCTTGAATGGATGTGTTATCATGTTTTGCGGCAACAACAAAAATCGATTCAAAAAATTCTCAAGTGTGGAATTTCAATACGACATCATCTCATCTGAGTCACAAGATATTGAAATATTAAATCAACTATTTAAATTTTCTCAAAAGATTCAATAAAACTAAAGGTAACTACCTCACAAAATGTGTCGGTTCAATGTAAATATTCATTGCAACAATGAATAGTTTTGTATATTCCATGCTGGACTAGCATAGAGTTGTGGAAAACTAATTAAATATTTTCTCATCTCAATTTTTGCAGATCTTAAAGTTACCAAAAGCTCAAAGAGAGGCTAATAGTTTTAAAGATGCGTTGTCTTCCTCATAATTCGTTACTATCGGGGGTTTTTTAGAGGTTCTATTTTGCAATAACGATTAAACGGTCACAAATTGGTCAGATTTGGCTACGCTATTAACAGTTCTGCTTAGTTTGGTTTGCCAGTTCATCATGAATAGACCGAATGACCATCATTTGTGCCGAACGTTCGGTGTATGGCTACAAAATCAACAGCAAGTCAACCCACTGTTTTATCCCAATATTCTGTTCAGTGATGAGGCTAATTTTTGGCTCAATGTACATGTCAATAAAGTCCATTGCCGCCTTTGGAATGAAGAGTACTTGAGAGAGATTTACGAGGCACCGATGTATCCACAAAAACTCATTGTTTGGTGTGCTTTATGGGCTGGTGGAACATTAGCGTCAACGGCGAGCGCTATAGAGCTATGATTGCCGATTATGTCATGCCCCAATTAAATGGAAGACAGGATTTTCCAACAGAACGGCGCCACATGTCATACAACCCCACAAACAATCGCCTTATTGAAGGAAATATTTTGTGAATGCCTAATTTCTCGAAATAGGCCAGTCAATTGGCCACCGTAATCGTGCGATTTAACGCCTCTAGATTTCCTTCTCTGGGGTTTCGTGAAGTTATAGATTTATACGAACATACCGGAAAATTTGGTCGCCTTGAAAGACAGCGTTGCGCGAACCACAGCCATACCATACGACCCATTACTTGAAAGAGTGAACGAAAATTGAACTTTCACTATGCGCCATATCCGAGCCAGCCGCGATGCCCCCATGCCCGAAATTATACTCATAATTTTATTTTAATTTGAAGGTCTAGACGTCAAGAAAGGTCTCTTCGTCATGTAACGAATAAATGTATTTTACTTTTTGATGTGCGAACATCTATAGATACGGGTGGGGCAATCTATCGAGGTGAATACATGCAAACAATACACAGCGTTAACATCACATACGTGGTTGTTGTACAACAATAGTCTGCCTGAAAATAAGTATGATGGTATTGATGTAGCGGCAGCGAACAAACAAACAGGTCGTCGTCGCCAAAGAGTATTGAATACTATAGAGAACTCATGGAACGAATTGTATGACTCAAAAGCACTGGCGACATCTGGCGAATGATTCAAAACGTATTACTCTCTTTGTGTCATAACTTGGTCCGTTCATAATTTTGATGTGAAACATTGATGCCTTTTGAAACAATTATGCTTTTTGTATTGTTTTATTGAAATATTCTATAAAGTGGACGAGACTCGTTTATGCTCTTTTACTCAGACTCTCTACATGAGAGTGGAAACATGGTGCAATAAGTTCTCTATACTATTCAATACTTTTCGTCGTCGCTCTGTTTATGACAAAACAAAAACAATTATTTCAGTGAGCTAAATATTGCTTTATTTATTTTAACAATATCATATCTAATGTTAAAGCAGATGTAAGAAAAAGTAAAGTTCAATAGCGAAAGAGCCTTCAGCACAAAAAATTTTCTTTTTTTATATTCCAATGTAACATTTACTAATGTGTTCATAGAAATTGAACAGATACCGTGTAACAAAAAGGTGTTAACACATCGCCCGTGAGTTCGAACCCTCATTGATTTTTTAAAGTAATGCGTAGCTTCAACGTTTTTGCGATGTTAATGCGATGAAACTGAGTTGTATGAAATTGTTATTTTTAACGCTACATAAAATTATGAATTTAGTCAACATAACATCGCCTGAATCTTGATTTGCGTATTTGCCAAATTGGCGATTTCGTTCAACGGAAAAATCGATAACAATCGGGCTTATGCGGCAAACTCAGTAGTATATGTCTCTGAAACCAATGAAGATACAATAAGGAGGATCAGCGTGAGTGTTAAACGGCAAATTAACACTGAAAGAAAAAGCTTCATCAAATTTGTGAATTCTTTCATTAATTTGATGAAACATTTCCTCATTTTCCAACCTACGACACATTTCATTGAATTGATGAAAAACATTTCATCAATCTTTCATCCATATATCATCAATAGTTTATGTTGATTCCACGCCAACGTTACATCGAGCTGATGTACATTTTTCATCAATTGGATGCGCTTTTTTTTAGATGTAAGGTTGTCATCAATTCAGCGTAAGTTTGTCATGTAAATTGGTCACAATTTTTATGTAAATTGATCTGTAGCCAAATCCTTTGTACTATTTTTCATTATAAAAAAAACCACAAGAACAAGGTATAAGACCACAGAGAAAATGTTCATTGCGTGGTAATGTTTTCTGTCCATTGCACTATTTTCCATTATGTATTTATTTTCAAATTTCTACTAGTTTTTTTCCTTTTCTCTTTATTTTTTCAATACTTTGTCCATATTTTGAATCGTACCCACTAATTATTTATAAATTCAAGTGATGAAGATCGATGTAAAAATATCATCAATTCCAAGAAGCTGAAAAAGGTGAAGAAACGCACAATCTACAAATTGAAGAACCTTTTCAATGAGTTGATGAAAATTGTCATCAATTCAATGAAGAATAATTGATCATCGATTTGATGTAAAGATTTTCTTTCAGTAAAGATTAAGGTGACTAGATGTTAATATAAAGCACATACTTGTAAATTTGTAAAAGGTCAAAGTGTTGAATAAACATTTTGTTTCTAAGAGAAACATTAGGATAACAAGGACTTTGCGTAAACGAAACAATATTCGTGATTCATTGAAATAATATTCGTGCTTCAATGAAATAATAAATTTAAATCCACCAATTATGAAACATAGCAGCAACGAAACACATTCATAGTAAGAATTGAACATGCTCGTCGCAACAATGGAACATATTTATCACAGCAATGAAACTTATTCGTCAGAGTAACGAAACTTCTCAATTCAATGAAAACATTTTTGTTGCGGCAATTAACCTTTTCTCTTCAGTGTATTTAAGTTGGAATCGAAGTAAATCAATCAACTGTAGGTAACGTGATTCAGAATACAGGGTGGGCCAAAAGTCATCATGGGGCTTACAAATTTTTATAAATTTTTTTGTTTTTTTTTTATTAAATTTTTCAACCCCTTGGTGACTTTTGGCCCACCCTGCAATATTTTAGATTTCTTTTCTATTGCATGCATAAGAGTACAGATTAGCAGGTTTTCCCTTATTCAATAAACGTTTTGAGAGGTGTGAGAGAAGATCTATCGTACAAAAACATCTCTCAAATCTGTCACAACTTTTTCTTAATATTTTAGCAAAATGTTTCCCTATGCACACTGTCCCCAAATCCATATTTTTTTTGCATACATTCGAAAAATGCGGACGTCATATCCTTCGATACAAACATATAGAAGAATTTCAACTGTTGAATTACAGAAATATTTTTGTTGTATAATCATGCAAATACAATTTTTGTAAAGATCTTTATCATCTCAAACCATACATGGGTTTTCTTAATTTGCATTGGATTTTAGTTTTCATTACTTTATCTAATGCAAATGCCAAAGAATTGCCATTGTTCGCAAAATTATTATATTTCAGATTTTTTTTGATAAGAGTAAAAATTATATTTTAAATGGACTCCTTTTGACCAAGCGATATATGGTGGGCCAAAATAATTCTAAGCAGTTTGTTTACCCATTTAAAATTTGTTTCTCATAATTTCAAAATATACTTGAATCGACTTAAAAATAAACGTACGAAACTCATGATACCAACATTGCAAAATAAAATAATTTCTCACTTTTGTTCTTTTTTTACATACCGTTTGAGTGTTAAAAAAAATAAATGGTTTCCCATTACATCCCATGAAGGGACAGGGGAGAACTTCTCACAATCACTGAGCTGTGCGCTTTCCAGTTTTCACTACTGATTGGGACCTACAGTTTTACACCGATTCCGAACGGTATTTTGAGAAGCCTTTTCATGGTTATAAACTCGATAGTGTCGCCGTCACTACGCGAGGTGACTGCCGCCGAAAAAAATTTTAAGGTGGTCAGAGCAGGGTTCGAATCCACGATCTCATGTACAAGAGCCGCGCACACTAACTATTGCACCACCGACGACCACATGCCGTTTGAGTGATACTTCTTCAAAAACTTGTAATTTTAAAGGCTACTACATTTACTATATGTGCATCGAATGTCATTAGACGTATGAGAATTATTTTGTACATATTCTCGAAATAATAACATTGGAAAACATTGTCAAATGTTCTTTGTTTCATGTTAAAACAAAAATTATATTAATACTTTATTTCAATTACATGCGTAATCAACTTGAGCAAATAAGGTTTATTAACATATAAATTATATAATGCAATTTAAGATCAACTTGATCAGTAACTGGGTAAGGTTATATTAGGTACAGGAGACTGTCACTATTGACACACTTAGTCAAATGAGAATCATTGTGATACCTCGGAACGTCATATTCAGTCCCCATCCTTATACCTGTAAATTGATCTAGTATGTTCAGGGACCGTTCAAAACATATAATAACCTCTTCCGATATGCTAGGATGTGGCTGAAGAAGATTCCTACATTAGTCCTTGACGAACCAATTAGTACTCTGCGAAAAGGACCTAAAAACATTAAACTTAACTCTCTGAATGTGTGTTAAACATGAAGTAGGATCCTACACTCTAAAAAATTAACATATTATTAATGAAGAAATATATCTTTGTAATGAATATTTTCATGAAAAGGCAACCAAAGAATAAGTTCATTAAAAATATGAATGATGTTTCATAAATTCTCACTTTTATGAAAATTATTCATTATGCAAAAAAACCCTATCTATGAAATTTTCATAAATCTTGAGACAGCACGCATATATTCAATTAAAATATTCTTTGGTTGATTTTTCATGAAATCCTACATAAATAATAATGAAACTGTTCACAATTTTAATGAATTTATTCCTTGATTTTCGTTACATGAAAACGTTCATAATCTTTAGGAAGTGTTCACTAACAGATTTAACTTTTTTGAAGTTAATGTTTTATGAAAAGGTTTAGGATATAGCCACAAACCGTCGTCAGTAGTTGTTCGGAATGATGGTATTGCAACAATCATAATGCTACAAGTAACGAAAACTCTAAATGCTATGATCAAAAATCGAGAAACATCCGAAAAAGAATTTGTGTTTGTATTAAAATATTTATGAAAAAATTAATGGCTTGATGAAATTTTTCAATGAATTCAGTTATTACCACTATATACATACTGAAACCCGGATCGAGCAACCTATTACAGGTACCATGTATATGTTTGCATGCATTGTTTTCATGAATTGAAGATCTGCTGCTTTTGTGTTTCTATGTTGTCTGACACGCTTTTGTTTTCAGCACATTACAACTAACATAGCCACATTTGGGTCACAAAAACATATATTATAACCTATTAATCATTATCTCTCCAACATTGTAATATTGAATAGCAAACACAATGTGTTTCGACACAAGTATACAATATTTACAACAAGCTACAAACACGTTGTATTTCCATCTAGTCAACAAAAAAGGTAGAGTTTTCAGCATGTAGCTATGAGCCGTAGTTATAAACGGTTGATGCCATCGGTGGCCACGATGGTAGTGTGTGCGGCTCTTGTGCATGATAATGTCGGTTCGGTCCCTGCTCTGATCACCTTAAATTTCATTCGACGGCGGTCACCTCGCTTAGCGACGGCGACACTATCGAGTATTTAGCTCTTGAAAAGCTACTCACCTACCAACTGTAGGTCCCAATCAGTGAGTGTAGAACTAGAACGCGCACAGCTCACTGGTTTGTGAAGAGCTCTCGCTAGTCCCTTCATGGGATGGAACTAGAAACCATTTGTTTAGTTATGAACAGATTAACTAAATTTACTTACTTTTATTGACTATTTTTCAACCTCATGCGGTCAGACGTGTTACACATATTAATTAGACAAACAACTTAACAAACAAATTCCAACATATTCCTCCAACTGGCTCTATCCTTCGCCTTTTCTCGTCAGTTGGTAATACCAAGGATACGGAGGGATTCTTCTGCCTTGTCTTTCCAGCCGAGTCTTGGTCATCCTCTTTTCCTGCTTCCATCGGGTACTTTATCGACAACTTTTCCAGCGACGTTGGATTTAAATTTATTGAACTATTTATAAGTTTATGGAATTTATTCATAAATGTAAGGAAACAAATATGAACAGATAATATGAACTTTTCTGAACTAGTTTGTTTTTCAGTGTAGATATTGTCAAGGAATATTGAGATGTTGGACGCTCTCGCCCTCCTCTACATCTCTACTACCTCAGCCGAAGTCACGAGCTGATACTCCCTGTCTAGACTCGTGTCTGCCTACACTGAAGAAATAAAATTCATAAAAGTTCATATTATCTGTACATAATCTTTTCGCTCATAAATTTTATGAAGAAATTCCCTAAGTTTATGAATAGTTATGTATCCTTAATGAACATGTACACCACTATATATTGATCGATTCATTGAAAAAATTCATAAATTTGTTTACACAAACACAAGATTTTTCCTGGTTTTGTGCATTTGATCACAAATGATCACAAATTTGCATACTAAACAATTCTCATTGCATTTATAGTTTTCCCTACATATAGCTTGATGATTGTTTCAATAGCAGCATTCCGAACAACAGCTGATAAGGGTTACATTTAGATCCTACCTGGGGTAATTTATTAAATTTGAGTAACTTTTTTTTTAATAAATGGTTAATTCTATTAGTAAACACTTCATAGTTTTTGAACATTTTTATATAAAGAAAAACTAAAAAAAAATCGAATTTTGAATTTTTATGGCCGATTTTTGTAAGTTGTCAGTTAAATACTTCTGAAAAGGCTGCCAGCGAAGGCAATTGATTTACTAGTTACTATTTTTAACAGTTGTTTCAGCCTGAGTTATTTTCCAGTTGTGTTCAAAAAAGCCAAAATAATTGCAGTTCATAAACCCAACAAACCCAAGACTGATCCCAAAAGTTACCGGCCAATCAGTCTGTTGAGCAACCTGGGAAAGGTTTTTGAAAAACTTATATATTTCCGAGTTAACAATTTTGTCACAGATAACAATATAATATCAAAAGAACAATTTGGCTTCAAAAGAGGACACAGTACTATCCATCAAGTTAACAGAATAAAAAACAAAATAATTTCTGACAAACATAAAAAAAGATCCACGGGAATAGTACTCCTAGACATTGAGAAAGCCTTCGATTCAGTTTGGCATAATGGACTTATATACAAACTTATCTTAACCAACCTTCCATTATACCTCACTAAAATAATAGCAAATTTTCTAAACAATAGAACTTTCTCCGTGGCGGTCAATAATACATTTTCATCGACAAAATCCATTCCAGCAGGACTTCCTCAAGGTTCCACCCTCTCGCCAATTTTATACAATGTATTTACATCCGATTTTAAACCCCCAAAGGAAATAGATGCGGCTTACTACGCAGATGACACAGCTTTGTTGTTAAGAAAATGGAGAAAAGCTTAATGGCATGCAACAAATATTTGACCAAATGGAAAATAAAAAAGAATCATGGGAACACCCAAGCCATCATATTCCCTTACAACAAATCGTACAAACGGACTCCAAATCGAGAACTACAATTCCAAAACATCACCATCCATATAACGGATCGCTTTAAATACCTGGGTGTAACACTAGATAAAAAATTAAACTTTGGTAAACACATTGAGGATACCTGTGAGGCGATTAAGTCGATCAGAGCGCTTCGTTCTCTTCTACATATACGATCCGCCCTAAACCATAAAAACAAAAACCTAATTTTTAAATGTGTCATAAGACCTATACTTTCATATGCCTCCCCTGTATGGCACAAAACCGGCAAATATCGTTTAAAAAAACTGCAAATAATTCAGAATAAATGTCTGAAAATTATCAATAACAAACATTGGAGATACTCCACACGCAGATTACACGAAGAAACCAACTACGAGATTCTCGTTGACTTTATAACGCGACAAAACAATCAATACATCCCGCACCTCAAACTCTTCTTATGAAATAATAAGAGATTGCAGAGACATTTAATTATATATATATATAAAACATACAAATTATAACACCCGAAATATCTAATATATCTCTAATTATATTAAATATAATTGCCAGGTATATTATATTGTATTTCCGTATTGTGTATTCAAAATTTTTGTCTCTCATATAAAGGTTTTTCCCATTTCTCCTTTAAAACTACATGAACAATACATAAGCAAATCATACCTGAAATATTAACTAAAAAATATTAGCTATAAACATAAAGTCTAAGTATTTTAATTGCTGTGATATCTTTGATAAAACTCAAAAGTGAATTTATGTATAATATCAATAAGTATATTTTGGATGAATAAATAAATAATAATAATAATCCCATGAAGGGATTAGGGAGAGCTTCTCACAACCAGTGAGCTGTGCGCGTTCCACTTTTATACTCACTGATTGGGACCTACAGTTTTACACCGGTTCCGAACGGTATTTTGGGAAGCTTTTTCATGGCTAAATACTCGATAGTGTCGCCGTCACTAAGCGAGGTGACCGCCGTCGACAGAAATTTTAGGTGGTCAGCGTAGGGATCGCACTCACGTCCTCATGCACAAGAGCCGCGCACACTACTATTGCACCACCGACGGCCAGTTTTTCAGTTAATGTATGAGAAATTCATACCACAAGCTCACAAGGTCCTAAAAAATTCGTTAAAATTATGAACAATTTCGTTACCATTTATGTACGATTTGATGAACGAGGAACCAAAGAACAGTTTCATTAAATATGTGAATGTTTCCATTAAGTTTAATGAAAATTTCATCGTTTTTTTTTCCTAATGAATAATTTTCATAAAATTGAGATTTTATGAAATATGATTCATTATCTTAATGAATTTATTCTTTGGTTGTCTTTTCGTGAAAAAGTTCATTACGAAGATGTACTTTTTCATTAATAATATACACATTTGAGTGTATTAAACTGTGCCCAGTTACTAGCATAGGGATATCTTGTCTAGGAATGGATATCAAGTTTAGTGTACGGTTCAAGCCATAACATGGCCATTCTTGTCCTGCACTTTGTGCCTCCAGACAATCTATCATTGTCATGTCTGAGAGCTTCGGATTTAAGCATGAGCTTGCATGCAGAAAGAGGCATAGTCACATACTCTTTCTCCAATGGTCCTGTGTCCCGGCATACATATAAGTTAGCTATCAAACTGCCTGATTGTCTCATTTAAAGATGCGCGGCAGCTGTAGGCAGTTCTTGAAGTCATGAATACAGATTGTAGAGATTTTTTGGCAGCCTGCCTGTCAGAGTAAATGTTGATACTCCAGACGGTGATGGTATTTCGTCCAAGCCAAAGGGCAACTTCCCCGATTACCATGACATCTGATTGAAGGACACTACAATGGTCTGGCAGCCTTTATTCAAGGTCAATGCCCAGCTCTTTTGTATAGACTGTAAGCCCTACGTTGCCATCTAATATGGAGTTATCCGTGTAGAAGCCTAAATAACGCCTGTAATCTTATATGCGTCCCTTCCAGTCCTGCCTGTCGAAGATTTTAGTGGAGGTGTTTATCTTAAAGGTCATGTAATCCACTTCAATTGTAGATTGGCACAAATCCCTTAAAATCGTCCAATTAATATATGTACTAGTGATCCACAACGGGGAATGTCTTGCCCATCATTTTGGTGGAGGTGGACGTTAACACCCAAACCCTCGGTAGGGTTTGTGAGAAGGCACCCCTGTTACACTCCATTGCCATTCTCTGAATTTTTGTCAACAGGCACTGGATTTTTGCAATGCTCATGCTCTTACGCATAAGAATGTGGGTTCGATACCTGCTCTGACCACCTTAAATTTGCCGGCGACACTATCGAGTACTTAGCCATGAAAAAGCTTCTGAAAATACAGTTCGGAACCGGTGTAACATTGTAGGTCCCAATCAGTAAGTGTTAACTATATATATATGGTTTGTGAGAAGCTCTCCCTAATTCCTTCTTGGGATGTAACGGGAAACCATTTATTTTTTTATTTTTCAGTGGATTTTTTCAGCACCGGCCACCAAACGACAATGCCGTAGAGAAATATCGGGCGAACAACAACTATTTAACTATTTTCGGGGATAGACTCTATCGTCCTTCGATGACCCTTTTAGCCGAATATTTTACAGGCATACGGTTTGACTAGAGACCCTTCACCTTCATATTTGGTATTATACTTTAGGCAAATTTCTGTACCCCAGAGAGACAATGACGGACTATATGGAACCTACTAAAAAAATAAATAAATGTTTTCCCATTACATCCCATGAAGGAATCGGGGAGAGTTTCATTGCTTGGGACCTACAGTTTAACTCCCGTTCCGAACGGTATTTTTGAGAAGCATTTTCATGGCTAAATACTCGATAGTGTCGCCGTCACTATGCGAGGTGACCGCCGTCGAAAGAAATTTTAAGGTGGTCAGAGCAGGGATCGAATCCAGGATCTCAAGTACAAGAGGCGCGCACACTACCCATTGTACCACCGACGACCGATATGGAACCTACTACACGCTGAAAAATTTGTCTTTTTCTGTTTGGGTGCAAATATAACTTATTTGTAGCTTGTCCCAAATATAGTATACTTGTATCCAAACACATTCTGTTTACTATTCAATATAATATGTTTGGGACACAATGATTAATTGGTTAAAATATAGGTATTTGTGACGCAAATGTGTTGAATTTTTGTTGAAAACTGCTGAAAGCAAAATCGTGACAGATACTAAAGAAAAAAATGCAACAGAATTTTGCAAAAATGGCTGCACAACGTTTTTTGTGTTCTTTTTATGCCCTTTCTCTTTACTAATGCTTCATTTTTGTTTTAATAAAAACTTCAATAACTCAGTCAATTAATACCGGATGTTTAAAACTAAAGTTTCGTATTACTCATTAGAAAACGCCACTTTTGAATAAATGCAAGAGTTTTATGGTTTCTTTATAAAATAATGTTGGAAATCATCGCCGAAGTTGAAAACAATTATCAAATAACTATTTGCTGAACAAATACACACAGATTTTTCCTATTTCCTTAAATAACGTATATATCATTTTGCGCAAAGGTACGCAAAACCGGCTTTTTAACCGGTTTTCAAGATTTTGGGGGTGTTGGGGAAAATTCTTGTTTCACTCGACACCACCTACAGGAAAAATACTATAACTACCCAGGTATTGTGGACTGTCGCACCGTGTTACCTGCTAAAAACGACTTAAAAATAAAACGTTGAGAAAAAGTAAAAAAAAAAAAAATTTGGCCGCCTCGAAAATGATTTTTTTGATATGTCTAGAGGAACTTTTTTTCCTCATGCCAAAATCTATCGATAAATCGATGGCACAATATCGATTGCTAAACCCTAATGTACATGGTTCCTGTAATATGTTGCTGGGGCCGTTATTTTTCAGCGTGTATTTCCTTGTACGCAGTACGAGTTCGGGATGAGAATATAAATGTTAAAGAGTTCAAGGTGTCAAATTCAAATTAAAATTTAATTTTCAAGAAAAAAAATAAACTACAAACATGGTGTAGAGATGTCCGTTAAACAAATAATTGAATCAAGTGAAATTGAAATTGGTTCAATTTGTATCTTGAAGGACGATTACTGTAAACATCGGTGGTGCAATGGTTAGCATGCGCGACTCTTGTACAAGAGAACTTGGGTTGTGGGTTCAATCCCTATTATATTTGGATACGACAGTCTATCGAGTATTTAGCCATAAAATGGCTTCTTAATTCTGTTCGGCATCGCTGTAAAAGTGCAGGAACCAATCAGTGGATAGAAGACGCACTGCTTGTAAGAAGCTCTATCATATTCCTTCATCCGACGTAATAAGGAAATAAGAAAAGAAGATTAAAATTCCGATTTTTCTACGTCAATTTATTTCCGTAAATATCCAATTAATTGAGTTAATAAAAAAGTAATTGGCTGCTACTTTTGTGATTAAACATAACACTAATTACTATTTTTTGGACAACAATTTTTTCAATCTACACTTTAAAAATACTAGTTTCAAAACAGGGCCACCACTGTTCGTTATTATCAAATATGAGGTTTAATTTATGGTAGTTGACTTCTGTAGAATATAATTTATAATACCTACATGTGTATGCTTTGGTATCGGGAATAGCTGAGAGAATGCTCAACTACAATAAGTATATCCATAAATTTCACAGATACACAAATATGTACTCATATTCCTCTATTTTTGGAGAATGGCCATCAGTCTTTATAGCTATTAATGATGTTTAAAGGAATTTCAAGAGACATCATCAAAACCACAAATAATTGACACAAAAGTTATTAACACTTAATAATACCCAAATTGATGGCGAGCGATGCCATCCAATCCAATCTGATCGATCCCATGCATTGGCATAATAATCCAATCCATATGCAATACACGACATTCATTACGAATTTGTTTGTATGGCGATTAGCAAAAATCTGATGTGATTATCGCATACGCGTCATGTTTTTAGCTTCTTTTTGTTGTTGTTGTTGTTTATTGACCATAAATGTTCACCATTTATCGCCACACCTAGTTGATTTCGCGATACACACTTTTGGGTAATTATGTTGAGGCAATGAGTCGGCCTAAACCAAAGTTGCTGAGCCAATATGACGACGACATTGACGAACTGTTGTATGAAATGCTACAATTAAATATCGACTCCTAATTGGCATCTAAGGATCTGTTGTCTGTCTGGCGTAGAGCATGTGGCCATGCATTGCAGCAACGTGAGATATGACGATCTTGCATCTTGACGACTAGGCGGCATTTTCTGTGAGCACTAAGCGATATGAGAATGATATGATTGACATCAAGCCATTCGCCGATGTCAATCCATTGACATATAAATAGTCGATGTGTCTGTCTATTGGTATAGTATCAGTGCTCTCCAAGTAGACGAACAACCAGTTCCCTCGATGGTGACAGCCGCACGCCACGCAGGCCAACCAACAGACGTCTATCCATGACTGTGTGTAGCGAGGCAATGTGTGCGTTGGAATGGAGAAACTATCATCTAAATTGGGACAGACATAAAACAGTGATAATGAGCTCAATATAATTTGCAATTATTAAATGAATCGAATGAATCGTGTTGTATAATGGCTGTCCCACCACTACCACCACCATGACCACCACAGGCACTTCCACCACAGCCACTTTAAACACTATTTATATTTCAAACGTGTGATGTCTCTTTCTGGCAGCTACACGGTAGGTGTTTAACATATAACGCTCTCTTTCGTACGCTTACGCTGGCACGTATTCACCAATGAGAGTGCGATGCTATGTACTACTGGAAATATTGTTGCTGTGGATCGTGGAATCCAATGTCGTTTTGCCTTTTTGGCAGCTGTCCATTTTGGTATTTCTCTTTGGCCGACTGCTATGATAGTTTTCCAATGCCGCGTCATACAGTTGTTGGCTCTCACGAGTGTGCATAGTGGTGGTGGTGCTGCTGCATCAGGAGTTGACTGTGGTATCAGTTTCAACCATTCCATCGAATGACAATTGATGGCAGTACAGAAGTGGAGAGAAAATTAATCACTCGGTAAGTATCGGGTTGTAGTTGTTGTCGAGGCATGAATAGATAGATGGATGGCTGTATGGATGAAGGAACTCAACTCAGTCCATTGACGATGATGTACTATGTTCGGAATATAGTCAATTAAAGAGATTTTTCACGAGGAATATGAATGTCTCTATTCATGTTTGGCGATGTAGCAAAATCACGGTCAACCAGAGGCGTGTGAATGAACTGCCAGTCCTTTCCTCACAAGACGTGTAATTAACTTTTAACAGTCACCACTGTCAATAGATAGTTTGGAGTTTGGACTAAAATTGCTGTCCTTTATACCAGCGAGTCATGGCAGTCGTGAAAATATACCTTCCAGGATAATCTGTGTTGATTTAGTTCGGCTTGAGGTAAGAAAATGAAAATACGACCGAAATTGACTGTTTTTCAAAGATTAAATTCCAGGATAATCGTAATTCTAGTTCCTTCTTTTGATTTTAAATTAACTCTTCTCAGTCTGTGTTGGATACTAACCAGGCGGGGCAAAAATCCTCAAGGCTGAACGTACCAAACTCCTGAGGATATTTGCTTAATGAAGTGAGTATCCAACACATATTGACAAATTGTTAATTAAGAATCAAAAGAACGAAATAGGAGGAGGATATCCTCTTTTCAATTCAAGTAATGCTATATTCAGTTACACGGAGATTTCGAAGTCTTCGGTATTTCATTACCATAAACAACATGATTTTTGTATGGAAAATCATATGTTTAGAGGGTTGAAATCTCGGAAACTCCGATTTCGCGGTATGTCTGAACGTGGATTAGGATTCATCATCATTTGCCTAACAACTCAGTTGTCCTTACTTGACACGCCTACTTCGCTGCTCATCAGGTAATTTTTAAAACGTTTGTTCAAACTAACTAAAGGTTACCAGATAGCACCCGCTGTTGTGTTTAAATCATCATTATCTCTCCAGTAGAATTTGTGGAATTCGTTTTAAAATAACAGATTCTAGAACAGTTTAGTTTCGAGTAGTTTAGGGTTCCCCAATAACCACATAGAACCAGTGTAAGAACGCCTTCCCAAAAATCTTCATGGAACTGTTACATGTTTTTATGATGGAAATTGTTCTTTGATTGGTTCCCAGGGTTGATTTCGAACATAAAAATTTAATACAATTTTCCCCCAATTTCACCCAACAAAGTTAAAGCTAACGGACAGTTAAACATTTTAAATTTCATACAAACTGACAGCTTAAACTGTTATTTAATTCTAACTGAAGGATAACAGGATATGGTGAAATCGGCCGTTAGAATACATTCGTGTTTCTAAAATGATCTCTAAGAATCGATTCTACAGGTAGCAATTTCGAATCTAAACCACTGCTGTAGAACAAATGTAGAGCAATAGAACGAACGCATTTTGGCAAGTACTCTGGAACTTGTTGAAGAAGCAGTTCAAAGTTTACTGGGTTTACAATATTATATATCTGATTTTATTTTTCCACTTGTTACTATTTCCGTTAGGATGTTGAGAGATCGTTCATTACTAGGTGCTTTTGTCAACTTTCTTATGTCACATTGAGACCGCAGTTTGAGATTAAATTGACATTTCTGATGGCAACTTTTTGATTAGACCAATTTGGAGCAACTCTGTGCTGAAACCAAATTATCGAAAACATCGTCACAACAGTAAAATTAAATTGGCGGCTCCTAGTTTTGCTAGTTTTGGCCAATTTCGGGATGTTTTTGTAATAAACGAAGTCGGTCACATTTTTAACCGACAAGAGCCGTGAGATTCAAAATATTTGTTTGTGGTGGCGATGATTCGGAAAATTTTCGATGGGCTTCCTTTTGGCAAACAGTTGCATTTTTGTGTATGTTTTGTTTATGGTTGTATTTTTCGGTACTTATCAGTGTTGCATAAAATTGTACACCAGTTTAAAATGCAGTTAAATATTAAACTTCAGTTTTTACAGATTACAATTTTATGAGTAATCTTCTGGGTTAGCGTAGGTTATCAGAGTTAACCTTCGAAATGTGTTACTCTTTGTCGGTAGAAATGCCGTACTACTAATTCTATTTCTGAATCAGGCGAGAGAATTGATCCAATTTTAATGCGTGCGTTTGTATGATAGCTTATATTGCGATATCTGTAAAAAAAGAATGCGTATAAACGCTTTAACGAAAGTTTAGCACGATTATCGCTTCATATCACGATATGGGGAACAGCAAGCACAGTGAGGAAAGAAGTATTCAAGAGTCTAGGGGTTTTAAAGTGGTGCAAGAAGTACTTACTCCATCTGATCTGATATTCATACTTGTATGCGGCCGAAATTGGAGTACAACTCTCATATGAGGAGGACCTCAAAAATCCTTCCTGAAACTCCTTCGCCGCGTTCAAAAGAGAGCGATGTTAGTGGTGGGCGATAATAATGTAGCCCTTGTAGTTGTACACGGCCGAAATTGGAGTAGAACTCTCAAAAATCCTTGTTAGCCATGTTAGTGGTGGACGATAATAATGTAGCCACGTCTAGTACGTCTCTTGAATAACGTCGGAATGTGAGTTGGGTGTCGTTGTTTGTTAGAACTTTAATGGAGTGTGTACTGCTCAAAAACTTGACATTATACGAATATTAGAGGTCAGCGTATCCAACCAGGCCTAGCGGTTTTCTTGAAATTTGTATTTTATACAAGATATTTTATATAATGGTCAATAGATCGAGGAAATTACAGAGACAAATCGTTCTTCAGTGGAACTAAGGCATTGTAGAAGAATTTTCCACCACATTTAGTATTTCGTGATACTAATTTCGACGTCTATTAGTTTAATTCGAATATATGCACTCACCCTACTTTCCTGTAACTAATCCACTGCATTTATAGGGGGCATCCCATGAAAAGAGAGAATTTAAATTCGTAGTGTCCCATTAAGCGATTGAAGGTTAAGCTTCTCACAATCAATGAGCTGTGTTCTTTGTAATTTGAACAGCAACGTCGCATTGTTAAATCCCTTTAACTTAAACTGCCTTAAACTGCAGGTTTCCGTTAAGAACTCTTTGCATTCCCTACGTGTATGTACAGTACGTGTGGGCGTATATTCCCATTACATCTCTTAGAGGAAGGGAGCTTCTCTCTATCAGTGGACTGTGCACATTCAGATACCACTGGTTGAGACTTTTACACCGATTACGAACGGTTTTAGTAAAGTTTTTTCATGGTTATCGAGTAGTCACCTCCACTAAGAGAGATGGTCGCCGACGAATGCTTAAACTGTATATGCGGGAGTTGAACCTACGTTCTTGTGCACAAGAATTGAGCAAGCTAACCATTTCACCAGAATAAAGATCAGAAATAAAGGCGCACTTATAAGTTCCGATTGAATTATCAGTAATGAACGCATTAATAATTTCATCCACGACGGTTCAACAACCTTCAGAACTAAAATTGTGCTAAGACGGACTAGATGGTAGGTAGATCCTGCAATTATCTTCTCTTATTGGAAATAAATCAATTGTTCTTTCAATCCTTTAAATTCCACTGAGATAGCAATCAGCAACTGAAGTTGAGGTAACTTAGTCGTAGACGCACAATGTTCGGATGTACAATGGATTAACACAGCAACATCTCGACAAATTCTCTTTATTGACCTGTAGGAAATTACTAAATTACGCCTAGTGTGAGACAGTATGGAACAGGAATGTTTTAAGTTGGTACACTAATATTACAGTTCGCTCCGACCCTGTAAGCCCTGTCTTTCCCTCCATATTTCTTAGAATTCCTTCAATTCAGTAATTATTTCTAAATCCTTATTTATAATCCTTACAACTTCTCACGCCTCTCGACCTTTATGTCAAATATAAAATACATATTAGTTCCCTCTAAAGTTTTTCCTTAATCAAACACTAATTCCAATCACTCGCTGTAGCAGATTGAGTGAGAAAAAGGTGGCACCTCCGCGACCATATAAATTACTGTCGCTCCTGATTCATGACTTTGCTTATTCGTTTCGTTGCGCCTGCAAGAAGTCATGTCGCACCATCATCTCCATCGAATCTGTTTTAAAGATGAGGTGTTTATTAGCAGCACTTAGGCGTCTTATGCTACAGAGAGTCAGCCATTGGGACGGACGGGGAGATCATGTAACACCTCCAGTAAAACTTCGTAACAACATTGGCCCATTGAAAGCATCACAGCGAACTGGATAAACCCTTCTAAATGGTTGTGCAATGTTTGGCTTTACTGCAGTCAGGGTTCCAGCAATTTGGTGACGCCCACATTTACAAATAAATTGATTCAGTCACTGGTGGGAAAATGAAGAGGGGCTGGGGTGGTGATGGCGGTGGCTGTAAGGTCACCTTACGCTTAATCACGCTTAATCGTGTAAACAGAGACAGTCTTCTTTTTCTTGTTGGCTGTTATTATTAGCTGGTGTGAAAATGTTTGCAGAAATCCAACAAATGACTGTGAATGTTGCTGGGAAGAGAGCGCTTGATGGTCATGTATTCCACGGCGTGAGATTGAAATCCAAACAAGTTTAGAGCGTCGTCGTGCACTCTCAGTTAGTTGAGAGAAGCAACGAGCGAATGTATCGCCTCCCCAAATAGAGATGTTGCCGTATTTGGCGTTCTCTTTTCGTTGAGCGCAGCCTTCTGGCCTCCGTTGGTTAGAAGGTGACAACTGTTGTTAATGTTTTGCTTGTGCATGCATGTCCATGGAGCCATTTGTCGTTGGCCTGTCGACGGCATCCAAGTTGTTTTAGTTTGCAAGTCAATTGTTATGAGTGAAAGCTTTAACGCGGCACCGGCAAAACGGCAGAAAACGGCCAACGAAGACGGCAAAAAAGAAGGCTTGATATTCCATAAACACGAAAGCGTTAACAATGATCATGGCTTTAATTAAATCCGCTAATTGCGACAAATGCCGTGTATGAGAGTGTGTGCGTGTGTGTGTGTTGTGCGCTTACGTGATGCTGATACATACTTACTTGCATTGTCAAGCGTGAACAATCGTTTCGAGAGCCTTAAAACAAAGCGTGCGTGAGAGCGTTTAGAGCAATTTGTATAAATTACATTGCCATTACAATCGATACAAACAAGCAAACATACATATGTATGTGTGTGCGTGTATCTATTAACAAAAGTGTTTTCACTTAATTAAAGACCTGTGGTCGTCGAAATCAACCGCAGTTACCGCTACTATCCATTCAACAATGGCATTAACAAAGTTGGCTCACTGAAGCAAAACGGATACGCTCCATTAGCCACATCGAGTTGCTAGATAATGCGGTCATCGGTAGTGCGTTTCAAAGTTTCGTTGTTGTTTGTTTTACATCTTAAACGATTGCATTGTAGGGACTGTTAGGAACGAACTTCAACTGACGCCTCCTTTGACATTTAAATGCAAATGTGCCAAATAGTTAACAGTGTCCTGTCGCGTGTGACTAACGACTTTGCAGAGAAGCTCTCCATGTTCCTCAATGTGTGTGTGAATAGTGTTTGTTCGTGGTAATCTAAATCACATTGCTTTGCCAATGGTATCGTGTACCCGTCAACCACTAACTATGCTGCCCCTGGTGCCGATCAACCCTTTCGCTGTGGCCAACAAATCATCGGCTCCGGCGGCTACAGCCCCCGCTAAGACTGCGCCATCGACCACAACCGTGACAACAATCTCCAAACCAAAGCTGGCATTCAGCATCGATGCCTTGGTGGGCGAGCAAACAGAGTCATCGAAGTCTCTAACATTTCCCAGCCGCATTGTGGGTCTCCAGAGATCTTCAAGCCCCAGCTGTATTATTGAAGGTCACGAGCCCTTAGAGTTAAGAAATAACCGCTTCCATGCGAAGCCTACATCGCCAAATCCTACTCGCAGTTCTGTGATAAATAGCGGTCATGAATCGGGTCCCATTTCGCCGGTACGCGAATGCAATAGTTCGTCCCGAGACCAAACACAATCTCCTCTACCAAATGAAACGGCACAACATAGCAGCCGCTCGACAACGCCATTGCATTCACCTCGAGAGGCTACTTCACCCGAAGAGAATCGACTGTTCAAAAGTCAGGGGTCTCTACCACCAGGTCTGATACGGCCATTTCCATTGCAGGCCCCAGCTACAATACCTATGATACGACCTGGTGAAGCGGCTCTAATTGCAAGAGGATCCTTGTCATCGAGGGATATGCAGCAGCCACAGGCTCCTGGGCAAGCACCAACTACATCAAACCCCCATCTGCTGGCGGCGCAATTTCAAATGGCCGCCGTATTGGCGCACCACCAGCAACAGCAGCATCAACACCAGCATCAAGCAGGACCACATCCCCCACCGCCTCCGGGACCACCAGCGCCACCACACCTGCCTCCCCATTTATTACATGGCCATCATCTGGGCATATTTCCGCCCGGTCCGCACCATCCACCATTCGGAAATCCCCACCTAATACGGGACACTTATCCGCTGTATCCCTGGCTGTTATCTCGACATGGACGTATTTTTTCGCATCGTTTTCCAGGTAACAACTGAACCCCATCCCTTGACCCATCACTAGCGCCAACAAACAAACAAACAATGCCAGTTTAAATTAAATAATTATTTAATTTGGTGCCCATCATCAGTTTGGTTAGGAGGGAGAAGAAAGAGAGAGGGAGAGAGTCGGGGCTGGTGAAACAGAACCCAACCCAGTTTACATAATGACCCGAAAAATAATTACATTTTAATTAAATTGTTTAAACGTCATTATCAGAAAACCAAAACGTTTCATGTTCCATGTTTCATGTTCCATGAGCTGCTCAACCTGAACATTTGGGCGAGTGGTTGTCATCTGTCCGTCCGCGGTTGTTATGCTAATGGTAATAGTAGCTCTCGTACGGATCGTATCGTACGCAAGATGTTTGGAGGAACTTTAATTCCATTCCATTTAACGAGCATTTATTTGCTTTTACAGCATACGAACAAATGAACGAACGAACGCGTCCAAACGGGCGAACCGAACTATCGAATGAGCCACTACGGCAAACCCTAATGCATTTTTAATTGGGGTTTACCGGAGCACCGCACACTCAAGGTGTAGTCGAGTACTCTGCTCTCTGCTCCACTCATACTCATGGTATGGGCTGTGTGTACTTATGGGATGAATTTGGTTTAAACTTTATCATTTATTCCATGTTGTTGTTATTCATTACAAGACCCATAACGTGTATCATGTCGAGACGAATGGAATACAATCAGTCACATGAAATTGAAGACCTGAAATGTGGATGCAACGCATTAATTAAGAAGCAATTACCAGGTCATTCTAATTTGTAGCGATACTAAGCAAACAGGAACGGGGAGACAGGGAAACCTTCTGTGAATAACCATAAAACGCAAGTAGTCTTTAAGACACGAACATCCAACAATAACAATTCCTGAATTACATTGCTCAAAGGGTTGTCTGGGTTCCAAAAGATAGTGGGGCGTTAGTATCAGGATTGGCCTACATAGAAAAAAAAATGATACATCATCGATTTGGTAAATGAATCGAGTTGAGAAACACCTTTGGGAAATAGAGACTTCTTGGTAATGATGTTTGTTTTCAAATGTGTATTTGAATGATGCAGCCTATAATTACATCTTTATTTCGATCAATAGATATCTTTCAATATTGTAATATCACTTAACCCTTTAAAGACTGCAGGCAAATAAGTTAGCCTAAGGGGTTTCGGCACTACTCGTATAATCGTCGATGGAGAAAATTTGTTCAAAGCTGATTTATAAAAGTGGGTAGTGCGATTATCCTATAACTATTTGTTCAAATCGCCTTTGGCGAAATTTACTGTATCTCCTACCTGTACGGTAATAAGTGTCAAAATCCCTTGGGTAAACATATGTGCCTGTGGTCGTCAAAGGCTTAAGGAATATTTATTTAACCAAGACTTATGGTTCGTTATCTGGAGCAACATAAACCTTTCAATTCAAAGTAGCAACATATTTATGCATTTGGACACATTTTTAGATTTTGTAATGTGTTAGGGTGGTGACGTCCTGGAATGACGCATGATTTGATTTTTATCAACACGCTGGAAAAGAACGGCACCAGCAAGATATTGCAGGAACTATGTACATGTTTGCATACATTCTGTTCATGAATCGAACATATGCAGCTTTTTTGTTTGTTTGTTATCTGTCACGTTGTTGTTTCCAGCAGTTTTCAAGAAGACAAGCTATGTTTGTCTATATCTACTTATATATCTGTGTCTCCAACATGTAATATTGAATCGCAAACACAATGTGTTTGGGCACAAGTATACATTATATTTGAATCCAAACAACAAAATAAGTCAGATTTTTCAGTGTCCAATTAGCTAAGCGATTGAGAATCAGTCTGCCCCATTTGTGAGACGCGAAAATGCTGCATGTTTTGTTTGTCTTCTTAAGTGTGATAGCTCTAGGTATAGTAAAGAGATGAATGTATTCATAGAAGAGTTTTAAAACGGAGTTTGACACTCATTGCTCAGGATACCCCGTTGCATTACCAGGCATTATGCTTCATGTAAAAAATAAATAAATGAATGTTTTTTCATTACATTCCATGAACAGTGAGCTGTGTGCTTTCTAGTTTTATACCCAGTGATTGGCACGTACAGTTTTACACCGTTTGAAAACTGCACACAGAGAAGAGATTCGTTGTCACAACTATATTTACAGCCAACTAAAATTTGGCGGTTCATTGGACTATCACATTATTCTGTTGTGATTACCAATAATTGTGTTCAGTATCACCAAATGTTGTGCATATCAATTGATTTGTAATTCAGTTTTGGTTGCAAGAACTGAAATATTTAGCTGAAGCCACAGCAACAAGAAATAAATGTGATCTATCAATCGAGCTATCAAATTATCCAGTAGTGGTGAATATTCAATTAGTTGGATGAACAGAAAATGTAAAAACTAATTCGGTTGTACCAAGTAATATATTGGTATGCTAAACTAAAGTAATTACTTGCATTTAAAGGCTGTCACAACCATTTGCTGATAGTTTAACCCCTTATGAATTTTGTAGAAAAAAAATAAAAAAATAACTTTTTATTAAACTTGTGTATTTTATATTTAAATATAAACAAAATTATTATTATTTGTAATCAGGGTTGGTATTTCGTGCCCATTTTTTTATCGAAAATATGAAACAATTTCTATATCTCGAAAACGGAGCGTCCAATCGAAAAACAAATACAGACAATCTTTCTAAATTTGTCATATATTCGATCAAAAATGGCGAAGGGTTACCCTTGGTATCATATGTATGTTTAAGTTAATTTGTGTCATCCACAATAATAGTTCCTCCAGCCAAGTGCCCACAATTGGCTGCATGTGTTAGTGAAGGCGTCAATAGTGGCGTCATATTCAACGATTATGTTTAAAAGTCTCACTTCACCTCAATTTATGATAATATGTATTCTTCGCTGGCTGATATCTATACACTTTATTGTTTTTTCACAACTTTGTTTATCACTTTCTGTTTCAAATATTAGTTTTTCTGTAAAGCCCTCGTGTAAAATTCCAATATACGAAGTTTCTCTTTAACAAGAAAGCCTCTTGTGAAAAATCGAATACATACTCGTAACTTTGCAACAAGGGTTTTTGTAACAGAAACTAAATTATGATTCCAGTAACTAATATTTGAACACGAATTCTAATATTGAACTTTTTATTAGTTGTTTCTTCCATTTCAGATGAATGAGGTTTTAGAAATACTTAAATTGGTTAATACAACTAAAGTTCGGTAGTAGCAACATGTATTTAGTAAGGCTTATTTTTAATCTATCAATAACATCGACAAATAATTCTGATGTTTGACAATTATGAATTCTAATCAAAAAATGGACTTTGTCATGGAATTTCCAATGCGTGAATTGAATTCCAACTAATCTTTTCCCTGTGTGTGGTTTTGTACGAAGCTTTTTTAATACTAAGAAATGCAAGATGTATTCTCATGTGCAAGAGTATCGAACTCTAACCCTTGCACCCCAGACTAAAGAGTATTTGGTTACAGTACACTCAAAAAAATGTATTAGTAAACAGCAGAAACGTCTGCTGAACGGGCGAAAGCAAACATGTTTCCTATTCCACTAAACATAGGTCTGTTGTTTCAGTAAACAGTATGTCATGGAATTTATCAGCCGTGCAAAACGTTTGTTGTCTTTGTGATGGAAGATTTTAATTTTGGGAGAATTGTTCGTCTATGTGTTGTAATAATTGCAAGCTTCTAAGAACAAACAAAGTAGTATCTCGGTGTTGTTATCGCCTAATCTCGCCAGCCAACAGATCTATGTGCAATACCTAAGTCTTTCTTTTCACTCGAAATTTAAAAACAATCAAAGCTTTAGAGGCTTTTGTTTTTTTTCCTTAAACCGGGTCTTGTTGATTCGATAAATGGCCACAATACCCACACAAAAAATTACGTCTTGCTTTTTTCTTTGTTTTGGTTTGATTCATTAAAAATGCAACCCTGATAGCATATTTTTTGAGCAGAATCAAAAAATGACAGAAATCTCACAGATCTGTCAAAATTTTGTCACCAAATCATCCTCCTCAAGTTTACACTATTCCATCTCTTCTTACCAAATGGAATTTTTGACATATCCATAGATTTCTCTAACTGCCTCACGCGGCCTTTAGTGTTGACAGGAACTAAAACAGGAATTAACATAATATTAAGGACATTGAAGGCTTCAATGAACTAATACATCTTGAACTAATACAAGATTCAAGGAACTAATACATCTTGATTAGTCAGCGAGAGTTATGTGGACATTGGCATAGTGGCCGTTGGTGGTGAAATGGCTAGTGAGCGCGGCTCTTGTGCATGAAGAAGTTAGGGTATTTAACCGTAAGACGCGGTTTTCAAGTGGAACTCATCCCTTTTCTGTTTACTGGCCGTTGTATCGAACTGCGCATTACAGAAACAATTCGTTCTTCAGCCGAACAGTCCATATGTGGCGAATGCTTCCGGCAAGTGTATTCCCCACTTCTTACAACATCAGCAAGTTTAAGTCAAATATTAACAAGTACTTCTCTCTCTTTCCTTCTACTCCTATCCCCTTTTCCTAAGTCCAATGCAATGCACTGCATTTATAGGGGATGTTTAAGCCAGACAAGGGTTAAACAAATAGATTTACTAGCAGGAGGCGCTCTATTATTAAGATATATTATTACCAAGACTGATAAAATACTAGAATATCACTCAAATGTCTATGCAATTTTGAACGAAATTATAATTTTTTCTCTTCGAATTAGTTAAAAATGATGTGTGCAAATCACCTGAATCTTTTGAAATTTTCATCTTGTTCTTTTTTTCACGAGGTGCGTGATTTTTTCCTTGGAAAGATATATAAATATAAATTCACTCGATTTTATTGCACAAAGTTTCAAGTCCAATTATCAAAGAAAAATCAAACTTTTCCTTCTTCAGTTTCTGCCAAATCCGGTTCGAAGGACCTTGCTTTAATGCAGTTAAATTTGTTATCTTTAACAAATTCGGAATGGAACTATTCGGTAATAGCAGGATGAACCAAAGCGTAGGTTTCCAGAAGACTCGGTGTTGAAGTTATTCCTTTATTGGGTTTCGGGAAATAAAAGACTGGAGTGGGGCTGAGTATTTTTGACAACTTTATTGTTCTGCTTGCTCGGACGAATTGAATGAGCATCGACATAACAATGTCTAAGTCGAGCAGTCATGTTCGAAAACGGCTTATCTTAATAATAGAGGGCCTCCTGCTAGTAAATATATTTGTTTAACCCTTGTCTGGCTTAAACAGGGGATATCCCCTGAGTGTTGGTCTTCGCGAAAAAAAGAGAACGAGAACGCCGGTTCGATCCCTGCTCTGACCACCTTACATTTCCTTCGACGACGCCCACCTCGCTTACTGATGGCGACACTATCGAGTACTTAGCCATGAAAAAGCTTCTCAAAATACCGTTCGGAACCGGTGTAAAACTGTAGGTCCCAATCAATGAGTGAAAAATTAGAGAGCGCACAGCTCACTGGTTGTGAGAAGCTCTCCCCAATCCCTTCATGGGATGTAATGGGAAACGGTTTTTTTTGTGTCGACATTGCAAAATAGGTTATTTAAATACAATCTAAAATAAGAGCACATAATGTTAGCCTCATAATGACCAGGATGTTGACTCTATCATTAAGGGAGGTCGCATTTTACTCCCGTCTTCTAAAAAAGACGATAACCAAACTGTATTAGTTTCCACTTCAATTAAAATGCACGAGATCTTCAAGGAAAAACAATTTCAACTAAAATATGGTTATTAGTTTCGATAATGGAAACTTAAGTAATCAAAGCGTCATGGTTGCGACCCTTCATACTATAATCTTAACCTTTCGTTCTTCGAAAATTAATTTGAACTAAGAAGTTTCTCTCACTGTTCAATTGCGAATTTGGAAGTTTAAAAATTATAGCAGATGCCAGGATTCATGAACTATTAGATCTTCACCTGCCAATGGAATCTCTAAATAAGTATTTCAAAATATTCCTGATAGTTAGGACATAAGTTGTAGCAGCAATACTTGCAGGACCAACATGCCTGTACAAAAATTTGTCTCTTTTTTGTTGCTGGAACCAAATGCTGTTGATATGGATACGTCTTCGGCGCATTTCTGGGTAAATAAACTCCTCCAACATCTTTAAATAACGGAATCCATTGACAGTAACTGTTACCCACAATGCACCTTGATGAAACTGAAACGGTGCAGTTCTTTCTTCTGCCATTTCAGTAATTTTTTTTTTCAAAATTCCAGGCGAATGCAAATTCAGAAAACTTAACTTGCTTGTAATTTTGACTTTATACGGAAACAAGTTTAAGTCATCATGAGTTATCCGTTGTAATGACCGCCTCCTAACTCCAATTTGCGCCGATAAATTTCGAGTCGAAACGCTCGGATTTGCCTGATTTCTACAGCTGCGATGCTACGGTCTTCGTACGATGATTCCAGATTCGGCAAACATTTTTACCCACCTCATAATGGTCCATATACTCAGGGGAGTACCGCCAAACTCCCGCCTTAATTCCCTTTGATGGAAATGAAGGACTGCAAATTATGGTATTGCTGTACTATCCAAATCCTCTTTTCGGTACCCCAAGCATTCAGTTTAATAAATATAAATAGTAACCTGCAAAATAAAAAAAGAGCAGATTCGAAGTTTGACTCAAATATAGTATACTTGTGTCCAAACACATTGTGTTTGATATTCAATATTACATGTTGGCGACACAATGATTAGTATGTTAGAACATGTGTGTAGGTGCAATATTTTTCAAACGGAAGAGAGTTTCATTCCATTTCTCTCTGCGTGAATCATTCTATTTGCATTAATAGTTTAACATAGCCTTACCTCGGTCCTTTGATCATTGGTAAAATATGTAAATAGTTATAATTTAATAAAATTAATTAAACACGAATGGAATTTGTTGATAATCCAAAACAAAAAATCGGTGTTTGTCGGTTCGATGAAGGTTAACCGTCCGTGTTGTACGAGTGTTGATCATGGTAGCCATTGCGGTCTCAACGTGTATATCGTAGCAGTTTGAGGGAAACTTGCTGTCGACAAGGACGTCCTACGGAGACCACAATTTTCTGTTGTAACAGATTGTCTGTTTCCACTCGTTCTTCTCTGGAAGATATAAAAAACAAAATTATGACCATGTCCCCTATGTGGCATTGGAGGTGGTGGTGGGGAGCTGGAGATGGAGGGATTTGAATAAAACAAGCTATCGGCAGCCAACGAACACGGGTTCTCTGACTTCCTCTTAATACTTTTGGCTACGGTCACCTCGCTTAGTGACGGTGGCAATATTGAGTAATTAGCAATGAAAGGATTCGTGATCAGTGAGCCGTAAAATACAGATTAATAGAATTGAGGTGACCGTAGGCAAAAGAATTTGAACATGGAGCACGTTCAAATGGTACTGGTATAATGGATTCGTACTAGTATAATGTGCAAGATTCGCTCACGTTTAACATTGCAACATCGACGGTTACAACTTACATTTCTATGTAAAGCAAAAAATCGCCTTACACAGAAGCTTCAGATCTTGGAACAAAGTCTGAGGCTCAAGCCAGGAGATAATGAGTTAATTTTTTCAAAACAAAATTGGTGCAAAACAAATTGGTTGAATTTGCAATTGGTTTACGGATCAGGAATATACTTTTGGGAAATATTGGTGAATTGAGTTGAATACCCTGTAGTTCAAAGTCGAACGTAAACTATCGTTCAAGTTTAAGTAAAACTAAAACAGATTTGAGTTCCATTTTCTTCCCATATCTAGTCGAATGAAAACATAAAATGCATTCAAAACGTTTGAGTACAAACTTGTAGTCCGTCCTCTATTACGAAAGTGCTGTCGTCTGCTAACACACATAAAGCCAGTTGACCGAATCCGAATGGCCGACTTTCGTTGGCTTAGCTCGAACCAAAATTATTTCAATCCAATTATTGAACAATGTTAATTCATTGAACTTTGATACGTTACCCCTTATCATAAAGGGTCTGATTTGAACCAGTGTTTGGCATACTAATCATGTGCCAACATTTACGGTTATCTGCGTTAGAGGGTTGTAATTATCCGAATATAAATTGGAACAGCTACACATTTATATGTTACTGTTCGATTACAGCGACTGGAAGCGATATGAGCCGATCAAGTTAACAAAACGTGTAGGGTGAAGCCTGTAAAAATTTATGCCACAGTATCAAGGGCCTTTGTTTCCAATGGGTACAGAAAAACTTTTCGTCGAAGGGATGAAATAAGTTTGTTCGTGTGTTTACAGTTTTGCGATGCCTTTGAAAAATCGAAACTTATCATACAAGATTTTGTTGAACGTAACTGGTGCGTTATTGCAAAAATTTAATTTTCGTTGATGCAACGAATTCATTAATTGTGCGTTTTGGAGGTAGAAAACGAGTTAGTTAATAAAATGCTTGCATTAATTTTTCATTATTATTGATTATGGCGTTTTCCCAAATATATAAAGGTGCGGAGAAGAATGCATTGCTAAGACACAGCTAAGCGCCAGCGAAATTAATTGGTATGAAAGTAATTCATTGTCGTATCAATTGTCGTATACAACTCTGTGTTTAACCCATTAAATTAACTTGTTGCTTTTCTTTCAATCCTGCACAAACACATTAACTTAAAGGCTACGGATATAAAACCATAACAAATTGTGTAACCCCTCAGCCATTAAATTAAAAATAGGAAATTTTAATTTTACATAGAACTGGAAAATTGTGAAATTATAAAATGGATAAAAGAAGAGCTTGATGTTGATATTCAGACATCATACATATGGATATGAATGTTGCAGTTTCCAAACCAATTTTTGTTACACCTCAGACATATTATTCGCAGCAATGAAACCGATTCGTCGCAGCGATAACTGCGACGTTAAGTCATGACACAATGTTTTATAGTTTACCTAACGACAATAAAGGTAAACGGAACACAAATTTGAAATATACGTTTGTCGCATTTTACCTCAGACAAACTCTTGCTTTCCAAAATTTCAGGACCTCATGGGTCTACACTTTAAGAACAAAACTCTCACCTTACTTAAGGAATCTGGAATCAAAATATCTGCATTTTGCAAAACTTCTTTTGGAAAACTATATTTCTATTAATAGAAATATATAAAAGACCATTTTAGCTTGAATATTAAAATAAAAAAGGTACCAATGAAAAGACCAAATAAATTAAAATCATCCCTGATGAACGTAGAACACGACGAAACTGCGGGCAATTGTTACAGCAAAAAACATGTCTAATGGGAAGCGATGGTTCTCTGGAGATAGAGAGAAATTTCTGCAAATATTTTCTTGTGTGTTTTGCTTTCGATAGTTTTATATGGCCGTCGGTAGTGCAATGGCTAGTGTGCGCGGCTCTTGTGCATGAGAACGTGGGTTCGATCCCTGCTCTGACCACCTTACATTTCCTTCGACGACGCCCACCTCGCTTACTGATGGCGGCACTATCGAGTACTTAACCATGAAAAAGCTTCTCAAAATACCGTTCGGAACCGGTGTAAAACTGTAGGTCCCAATCAATGAGTGAAAAATTAGAAAGCGCACAACTCACTGGGTGTGAGAAGCTCTCCCCAATCCCTTCTTGGGATATAATGGGAAACGGTTTTTTTCTTGTTTTTCGAACACTTGCGTAGTGGTGAATTCCCAATTCAAATAAAATTTAGTTTGCATTTAGTTTGATGAATTTTTCAAATGCATGCATGCTGATGAAGATCTGTGACTAGATCTGAAATAGCTATTCGGTTATCCAGGAATCATGAGACTGCATTTTTCAAAACTTCTTTTGAAAAACTATATTTCTCTTAATAAAAATATAGAATGGTATTGAGCTTGAATATTAAAGCAAAAAAGTTAGTTCTTTTCTATACACTTAGAGAAATACTCTCTTCATATTCAGAAAGTCTTCTTAGATTTGAAGAAAATTGTCATAGATTCGATTCCAATGAAATGTTCATGAATTCTCTGTATTGAAGAAAACTTTCATAGATGTGAAGAAAATTGTCATTGATTTAGCCAACGAAATGTTCATCAATTTGCGGAAGCTGGCTGCATAGAAAGGGAAAAGTTATAAAGAGTTTCTTCCTGTTTATGAATAGCTTCAAATGAAATGATGAAGAAGTTTCATCAGTATTTTATTCATAAATATGATGATGAAATTCGCAATGTCGCGGTAAATCTTCTAGTCAAAATTCTTCTTAAAAAAAATTATATATTTTTGGTGCTCTTTTTAATTTGTTGTTATATATTTTTTTAATTTTTCATCAGGGATGATTGTTAATTCGTAGACGTTATTGTCGATAAAATCTGAGAGTATCGACTGTGAAAAACCTGAAAATTGTTGCATATATCTTGTTCAATATCAGTAGCATCATCCAAATTTTCGTCCTTCGCTAGCATGTAGTCTCCTCGTCACCTGATTTGAATAAGTCGAACTCCTGGCCTGTAATTCATTAAACTTCCGCCCCATTCATTTACGAAGCAACCGCGTCATAATATTATCCTCGTCGATGCATCTGTGCCCCATTTTATTTGAAAAATAAAACACCTGTACAGAAGAATTCTAAAAAACACGTACGTAACTGAAATATGTACACTCTGCCGCTGCTCAAAAGGTAAAACGGGGGTTCTTTGAACAAATTAAAGTTGGGTCTGCTCAAACCCATGTGTGTATGATTCACGAAAGTACTTTCAAGTGCAACTTTTCCGCAATAAATACTCCGAAAATGTTTGTTTTACTGTTCGATTGTGTTCGGCATAATATCTTTGAAAGGAAGTCATTGACTGGAGTCGCTCAGAAATTTGCAGAAAAATAGCTAGAGACATTTTTAAATCGATTTGGTCTGACCAAATAAACTAAATATATTCGCCTGAAAGTATGTGTTTAAATCTAGGAACTTCTTTCTGTGATTGCTTTAATCATTTCAATTTATTCGATTATTTACCACAGCTTTACACCGAACCGGAATCGAAATCCGGTAACTTGATTGCCAGTTGCACGTCTATACATCAAGGGTCTCGATGCCACAGCTGTTTGACTTTGCAGTTAGAGTACTCGTAGAGAATATAGTGGATGGGAGAATGAGCGATGGGTGGTTTGAAAAATTAGGGTGGCTCAATGCGTTTTTAATACATTTACGATGGCGCATCGAACCAAAAGTAAAAAACAGAGCAACTGAAAGTATCGAGGAAAACAGGGATAACAAGTTTTAAATAAAGTGGTACACATCTTATGATGGAAAACAAATTATAAATATATTTATAACTATATTTTGTATTTTAACTCCAAAAGAGGCTTTAACCAAGCGCTGTCTTTATTGTTGCACCATTTTGTTTAATTTTTTTATAATAATCTTCATCATATTAATGAACGCTTCAGCTTGCTATAAAATTTTTCATACAAATTACTGAAAAATTGTATTTTGTGAAGTAATGAAAATTATATCAATGTTTTACTGCTCTGATGAATATTTTATGAAGTCCATTTCATTATTTCTTACGTAAAGCAATTTGAAATGTATGAAAATTTCATATGTCTCAGTAAGAATGCACTTTTTCATTGTAACATAAAAGAACGGATTTTTGAGATATTTGTGATTTTTTTATTGGATTGTAAAGAAGACATGTTCCGATTAAGTATGGAATAAAATATCCGTCAAATTGCCCCCACGGCTCTGATGACAGGCCATTACTCTTTTCATGAAATTTTCCATGACTTTTTCACAGAGATTTTTCTGTATCTCACCGATGGCGCGTTGTATCTCGGATTTGAGCTCAGGAATTGTATATGGTTTATTCGCATACACCCGAGATGTCACAAAACCCCAAAGAAAGAAGTCCCACGTCGTTAAATCCCTATAATTTGCTGAGATAATTTGTTCTGGAAATTGTTACTGCAATAAATCGATTGATTCATACGCGGTGTGGCAGGTGCCGCCGTCTTGCTGAAACCGCCTGTCGTCCAGATCCATGCCGTCCAGTTGAGGCCACAAGATCTCCGTTATCATGTTCCTCTAACGAATGTCGTTCATAGTCACTGCAATGTCGGTCTCATCTAAGGCCCACTCACCCCGCATGACCAAAATCCGCACCAGACAGTTGCCAGTTGTGGGTGCATTTGTTTCTCATGGATTGCATGAGGATTTTCTGAGCCAAAAATTCAACAATTTTGTGTATTCACGAAGCCATTCAGATAGAAATGCACTTCAGCGGAGAATACGAAATTTTTTAAAAAATTTTCATTGACTTCACTTTGCTCCATTACCCATTGAACAAATTGGCGGCGGTTTCCATGGTCTACTGGTATGAGCTCCTGAGTACGCTGAACTTTTTACGCATGAAGGTGGAGGTCTTTTGTCAAAATTCGCTGTGTAGTGCTTCGTGAAATTTGAAGCTGTTGGGAACGATGCCGAATTGATGTTTTCCGGCTTTCGACGACACTTTCGACTACACCAGCAATGTTTTCAAGAGACCTACTGGACGCACAGGAGTCTTACTGACCATTACCGACTCAGTTACTTAAAAATGTTTGACCACTCTTCGAATGGTTGACACATTAGGTGCACTTTCTCGACTGAAAATGCTTCGAAGTTTGCGAGCGGTCTCACCATAACTTTCCAGATTTTTGTAATACGTTTTCACAATTATAACGCGTTGTTCTTTCATAAAGCACTCCAGTTTTATTAATCGGAATAAACATATGTGACAGGTGCCAAATTTCAGAGTTGCCACTTCTACAAAAAAAAATATGGCACTAAATTTTAAAAGTGCAATTTTACTGAGTCAACCTTATAATGAAATCCTTCATCAAAGAGGATGAAACTGGTTTGATGGCAGTGATTCATTGCATTGACGAATAGTTTTTCAATGAGTGTAGCATCACTAACCAAATTGTTTGAGCAAAGTTGACAGTGATTCATAGAATTTCTGACGTGTTTTTCTCTGAGTGCAGCATCACAATATGCTATAGTTAAATTTAATTATTTTTTTGTATTTTGAACGTTTTTGTTATTTTTGCATATTCAGTTATGGAAAGATCATACCATACAAGCTAACTTGTTAGTTTATGTTTGAGTTCTTTGTCTCTTACAATATCCAGTCATATACTTGATATTTTGCCTATCGAGGCTATCAAATGTTTAGGTTAGTCCGAGAAAAAAGTTACCCGAAGAAACCCTACATTTTCAATAGGAAATTCGTGCTGTGGATAAAGTTCCACATCATCGCTCGCTCGCTCAATTGCATGCACCCATGAATTGGTTCACGTCGAGTTTATCCAGCTTCATCAGCCAATTGCATGCCACATAGAGGTTTACGACGATTGTTTCTGCTTTGGCGGCGGCGTATGAACCTGGATAAATCTGCGGTGGCGGCTAAGTTGGCTAACATGACGGCGGCGGCTATTCCTAATTATGAAGAAATTTACCCGGCTGTTGCTGTGCAGAGTTCAATTGCTAGAAAATTTGACCTGCTGTTGTTCTAGTTGTAATGTGTGCTGTAATTTGTTAGGGAATGTGACAGCATGTTGGTTTTGTAGCGTGTGGAATTCGCAAGGCTGCAGTTATGCAAAATTCAAAGTGTCATTTAACTCCGTAAGTTAATACGTGGGAAATTAAGCTGACTGTTATTAGGAAATATTCTAATAGTGGTTATGTGTAGTATATAGTTTGTAGTTTTTCCTTGTTGTGGTGGCAACGTGTGTTGTAAATCAGAACAATGCCATTACTTGGTCGATTATATGAAAGGTTAAATAAAAAGTTATACGCCGCCGCTGCGACGACTTCTACGTAATCAGGCGACGGCGCGGCAACTAACTCATAAAACGGCGGCGGAGTAAAGATCTTATACTATACACCTTAATGATGTTCCAATATCATGCCGGTCCCATTTTGTGACTACAAAATTTTTCTTCAAGAGCTTCCGGGTGTCATAGCCTATTATTGTAAACAGATTGTGCAGACAGTATTACTAGATTCAATACTCAGTATTCTAGGGTATGAAAATCTAGTAAGAAAGTCGGAAGTCGTATCTAAGCGTAACACAGATAAATCGTTAATACAAAATTATCGTCATTTTTTCACAATTATTTGTTGAAAATCTTAAACTAAACTAAATGGGTGGTTAATAATATAAATGTGCTGCATTTTATATTCTTCTTCTGCTTCGTTATCCGTTTTAAAATTAAACATAAAATTAATGTAAATTAACTATAATCAACATTAATTAAAATATCAAATATACAAAATAAACTGTTTCAAATAAACAGTTTTTTTTTAATAAAATCATATTTTACAATCAAATATTAAAATTAGTTATGGTATAACTAAGATTTCAAAAAAAAGTCATATCTCGTTGCAACAAATTAAATAACTTGTTCTATAACTGGTTCTGTAGAGCGAACTTGTGTTAAGCAAAAAAAAATCACAGGAAGTTAGGTAAACTGTATTCTGACCAAAACATGAGTTCTGGATGCTACTGAAAAGTCAACGCTTTTAGCTTGGCATATTACATACCTCAGACTAAAGTATAGTTTAAAATTATGTTTTGAAAATGAGCTTATGCCGCATTTACACGTACCAAGATTAGCGCATTTCGAAGGTAAACTCGGTTAACCCAGAATATTACTCATACAATGATAATCTGTAAAAATTTAAGTTAAAATTTTTTACCTCATTTTAAAGTGGTCTACAATTTGATGCAACACTGCTAAGTACGAAAGAATGCAACCCTAAAAACATACAAAATATCAACTGTTTTGCAAGCCACATACATAGGAAAAAAATTGTTTCCCATTACATGTCATAAAGGGATTGGGGAGAGCTTCTCGCAGCCAGTGAGCTGTGCGCTTTCTAGTTTTACACTCGCCGATTGTGATCTACAATTTACACCGGTACCGGACGGTATTTTTTCAATACTCGGTAGTGTCGCCGTCACTAAGCGAAGTGACCGCCGTTGAAAGTAATGTAAGGTGGCCAGAGCAGCGCACGTTATCGTGCACAAGAAGCGCACACACTAACTATTACACCACTGACGCTCACCCCACAGACGGAAGCCAACCAAAAAATTTGGCTTTTACCATTTAAAAACGCTAATTATTTAAAAAAATTTAATTTCTTTAAAAAAATCCCAATCTTGAACTCAACTGGCAAAACCAAGAGCCGCCATTCTAGTTTTTTGTTGCGCCGCCATCTTCGTCAATTTGATATCGGTCGGCTTCGTTCATTTCACGCCATTCTGCCATTATTGTTTAATATTGTGTTTTGATGAGAGTATTAAAAAACCGGTTTTTTAAAAATTTCGGTTTTCATTTTCTTCGAATATTCCCATTTTGGCGAAACCGGTTTTCGGTTAAACCGTGGTGTAGAAGCCGGTTTCGGTTTGTACAACAAAATGGACAACTATACGTTTTAAAAACATAGTTTATTCTTAATTCGTTTGTTTGAATTTTGAGATCGACTACCGAGTACATGAAAGTGCTTGTCAAAATACGGTTCAGAACCGGTGTAAAAGTGCAGGTCCCATTCAAAGTGTGTGAGCCTATGCCTTCATGGGATGTACTGGACAATTAAAGAGTAGGCCATGTACAATGTGGAATTTTAGTTCGCTTTTAAAAAATACTAATATACATTTTTTCAAAATTATGATTTTATTTGTAAGGCCCATTATCGATATTTATGAATGAACACATCGTTTGAATGGCTTCCATGACTTGATTGACAGTACCTAATTCTAACTATTCAATTTTTCGATTGTTTGGGCCTCGTGTTTCAAGTCCTCAAGCGACTCGGGATTGTTTGCGTAACACTTATATTTTACGCCGTTCCAGAGATTATAGTCCAACGGGTTCAAATTGCAGCTGCGAGGCTGTCAATGGACTTCCAGGTATTATACGGTTTTCGAACACAGTGCGTAAAAGATCTATTGTGACGTTGGCTGTGTGGGTCGTAGGGCCGAGGGCCGCCCTGTTTTCAACTTTTGGGAACAACAAATCGTTGGCACGTTTACGGCGGTCCTTGCTCATTTTCAAAGAAAAATGCTCAACAGTCACTCGTTGTGGATGCATCGCCTTCTCCTCGACGACGTGTGGATTTTCCGAGTCCCAAATGCATAAATTTTGTTTGGTAACGTAACCCCGAGGATTTTTCCGTAAAAACGCTCAAAATTTTGAGAAAAGAAGTGCGAGCAATGTTCAGTTCTGCGAACGGTGGCGAGTTGAAGTTGACGGCTGTTCGAAAACACTTTCAGCTCAAGCGGCAATAACTTCCACAGAACGCACGGGACGAGCACATACACGAGTAGTTTTCGCTTCACAAACTGATCCACAAACCGCGTTGATGGCACTCGTTATCAGTCGAATTTAATTCGTCGATTTCTGACAGTTTGTGTTGAAGACTCAGAATATTTCCCAATATATTTTCGAGCGTAAAGCGACGCATTTTGAAAATGTCTAGCCTTTAACAAATAATCTGTCACTTCATTGAATTCAAAAGGGAAATAACGGAAGGTCAAGTTCCAAATTTCACATGTCACACGCCTTATTTATTTATTTTATTCCACCTATATCTTCTCATACAAATTAGACTTACCCAATTATGCAAAATCATCGTAGAGTAAATATTCCTTTGGACGTTTTGGACTTCTTTTTGGAGTGTGAATACTGAGTTTTTTGCATTTCTGCTAACATCCACCTGAGTTATCATTAGTTCCGGAACTTACATCTAAATCGGATCTGCAAATTTCAGCAAAATATCGTCGAAAACATTCGTTGGCAAAGTCTGTTGTGTCTGTCTGATGGGGCCAGTAATCATAGTGAGCTATGAAAAAGGCTCTAGGTGTGTAATTCTACGGCGTTATATCAGTTGAATCGGTGAAACCGGTTCTTTGAAATATCAATTTTTCGAAAACCGGCATACGGTTAACCGACCGGAATTCGGTTAACCGGTTTCGGTTTTGAATACACTAGTTTTGATTTAAAACGTCTAATCGATTCTGTGAAAAAAATTAGGAATATGTTTTTCGTTTTTTTTTTGGCAAAAACGTATTAAAACTCTGCTAAATAGTGTCTCCATTTGACATTTTGTTCTTTCGTTTTGTGTTGCACATAAACCAAAAATTGTTTTCTTTTTAATGGCGAAGTGTAAACAAAAAAAATCGCAGTTGCCACCTAAAATATCAACTTAATCTCAAAATGAGCGGTTTAAACGACAAAGATTAGAGAAGAATGTTATGGCGAAATACTGCCGAATTTATATCGCAGTTTTTCACGGCCAGGTTACCGTTGATCTTGTTCTCTAATCGTTGCCCTTTACACCACACATTTTGAGATTAAATTTATATGTCAGGTGGCAAGGTTGTGCAATTTACAGCAACTCCATGCCGAGACAAAATTATCGAAGACGGCGGCACAACAGAAAAAATTAAATTGGAGGCTCATAGTTTCGCCAGTTTTGTACAAATTTGAGATGGTTTTGAAACAACTGAACCTTTAAAATTGAATCGGGTCAGTCGATCAAATCTGCTCACATTTTAAAACAATAAGAACCAATTATGTAGGCAATCAAAACATTTTTGTTGGGGGCGACGCGCCTGTTTAGCGTTGGTTAAAATTTTTATGGTGCAATGGTAGTGTGAGCGGCTCTTGTGCATGAGAACGAGGGTTCGATCCCTGCTCTGACCACCTTAAATTTGGTTCGACGGCGGTCACCTCGCTTAGTGACGGCGACACTATCGAGTATTTAGCCATGAAAAATCTTCTCAAAATACCGTTCGCAACCGGTGTGAAACGGTATGTCCAATCAGTAAATCATTGCACAGTCTTCGGTCACAATTTATAATGTAATACAGTTAATGGACCAAATCGGAAGCACAGAAACAACGCCGAATTAGCATTAACCAAATTTAGAGGTTGTCACAACCACAGTAGATGTCATCATGTCCGAATTAGAGGTTGTCAAAACCGCATTAGAGGTTGTCACAACAGCATTGGAGGTTGGCAAACCCTATTCGAAGTTGCTTCAACCGAATTTCAGTTGTGGGGAGTAAATTATATTCAGTCGCGACAATCTCAATTCGGTTGTGGCAACTGCAATTCAGTGAAAACATCCGAATTTACGTTTGGTGCAACCTCTTTTCAAGCAATTGGTTGTGTGAGTAAAGAGGAAGTACTTTAACATCGACAACATTTCGAGGTAATACACATTTCACCAAAAGAGTTTTGTTAAAACAAACATCTCAAATATTCGTAAACAAAGAATGATAAATTGAAGATGTTCTATTTTAAATAAATAACTATTTTACATTCCATTATAGTGACAGAGCTTCTCACAATTAATCATCTTTACTGAGGATTTCATGTCGGTCAGTGTCATTGTACAAAGGCATGTTAGCTTAGCAGGAATACCACGCTCCGACATAGATTGGTACAGTTTTCCCGTATCGGGCTTATAATCTACAAACAGGTGGTAGGTATCGATTTGTTTTACGTGGATTTTCTCCAGCACTTGTCGTAATGTGAATATCTGGTCGATAGTTGACTTTCCAGGCCTAAAGCCACACTTGTAAGGTCCGATCTGGTCTGCAACAAACGGCTTTAGTCTTTTGCACATTACGCTCGAGAGACCTTGTATGCGATGGATAAAGGGCATATTCTACTATAACTAGTTTGTCCATTACACCGACTTACATTGTATGGTGGGGAAAAAAGTGTTTTTTGTTTACCCCTCAAAATGTACCTTTCTTTGTATTATGATGATCGGGACCGTTTTTAAAAAAGGTATTCTTTTAGATTTTCAAAGAAATTTTTACTTTAACTAAAGACAATGTACACACTATTAGTATCATATGAAAGGGGTTTTTATGACATTTGAATCAGAAAAATCACGGTACTAAAAACTTAAAAATGTTTTTTTTGGAGGATATCCCTGAAAAAGGGAAATGCCAGCACATGCTTTGACATATCTTATTTTATATACCGTTGGACGCGCTTTAAAAAATCTTTAATTTGATACTAATTTTGTATACACTGTCCTTAGCTGAAGTACAAAATTCTTTGAAAAACTTAAAAAGAAAAACTTTTTTAAAAATGGTCCAGCTCACAAATCTTAATGCTAGACACGAAATATTTTGGGAATCGTCATAAAACTAACCAAGGTACATTTGAGTGGTGGACGAAAGGAGTGAGTGTGAGTCGGTCTATTTTGGTTCGAGATTTTTGTAAACAGGACACCAGCCAGATTTTGCATATGGGCCGATGCATGCACCGTTCCAACTCAGAGCCGCCAGACTTAACAGTCCAACTCAGAGCTGCCAGCCTTAAACAGCCGGGTGTCCATCAGCACCAGCGATTTTGTTGGTCTTAATCCGGGAAATTGCAGTTCTAACTTCGCTTTGGTTATGAGGCTGGCAATCGACGCCATCGTCCTCTATGTGATCAACACCCTCATCTATATTGAAGTCTCCTGCGACAAGTAAAGCAGAGATGTGATCTCTCCACATATATGACAAGATTTCCGTCCTTATGTCTACAAAAGGGAGCCCATTATCCATTTCCGTTGGTTTGGCATTGTATTTCTATGGTAGAATTTACTGGCCTCATTCTTCCTTCTGGAAGATTCAATTTGCTCACTCTCGCGCATTTTTCATAACCGGGTTTCCATTTTAAACAAACCAGTTTCCTCTTTCATTATCTCCTTATACCACTCTGTCGCGGCTCGTATTGCAACTGACTGAAGCATTGCCGTACGTGCAGCATTCTTTTCAACATTTGCCAGGTGACACTATTCATAGTACCATGGTTTCAATTCTACACGCAAAGAAAAATTTCATTCCGCACAAACGAAGTTTTGAACTAATATACTTGAGGAATTTATTTACGGCAAACGAACAGTTACGTTTATAAGAAATGAAAAATGAGTCATGGTGTAAGCACATCGGACTAGGAATCGAGATGTCTCAAGTGTCCCAAGGTCGAATACCTGTAAATTTTATTTGTGGTTTTGAACTCATGTTTCAATTTTTGACGTGGTTTAGCAAGAAAAAAATGGTACTACATATATTTTGAAAAATATATTGAATGACATCAATCTTGGTTGAAAGTGTACCCTTTATAATATATGAAGTTTATTGGATTTTTAATACAAATTTATGGGTCACGAAATGGAACGTAACCCAGGCACCATAATTGCAATTCCACCCGTTTCGCCCGCCAAGATATCGCAAGCACAATTGCTTAACCTTCGCCTTACCAATACCCACCCGGATGACCATTTCGGATTTAATTCTTTAATATCTTTATCAATTTTCTCCGATCTAGCCGAATTTTGTTGTTCAGAGTTGTGCAAAAATATGAAAACATTTTTGTTTTTTAAAGGATTTTTTTAAAGTTTGTCAATTTTATTTGGTGGTTTACCATCAATCAAAGGGTGACCCTTTGGTGGGTATTGGTAAACGATGCACATAAAAACCTTCGTTAGCTTAGCATTCAGGAAGAGGGACTTGATGGCATTTGTGAGGTTATGAACTTAGTATTGCACGATGTTTACAATATTTGAATCTTCTTCATGGCGGAAATTTTGTTTTCCTTTAGGTTTAATCACTGTTGGGTACTCAAAGATTTCCTTTTTGTATAATACAAAGGTTGTTCGCTTTAAAGGGCTGTCGTACACAAACTGCATGGAAATTAGACGCTAGTGATGCAAGGAGTTGTGTTTCCAAAAAAGTTAATTAGCTACCAATGAACCCTCGTCATTTAACATTATTAAAGGGTCTGTCTGTTCATCCTTATGCGTGTCCAGTAATCCAATTGAATTCAGAATAATTTAGCCGCAATTGATGCATTTAATGGCGTGACGCTAAACCCTTTTCAGAATTTCTCCAAGATGTTTTGTAATGTGTAACTGCATGCGTGTGAGTGCATGTTCTCATGCATATGTTAAGGTATAAATACAATTTTATTTAGCCAATTCGAGGAATTGAATCAACATTCACATTTCAATTGTTCTATTATTCCATTATCGTCGGTTAATAAATATATAGATGAGCCACGGACGATTGAGTGGTTGGTGGTGGATGAGGAGGCCAAAACAATAGTGACTAAACGCTCCACACCGAGCGAGTATAACAATTAAAAAGGTAATTCCCAGAGGTGTCGACCGTAGAGCGGATTATTATAAATATGGGGTGGGGTTTATATTAAAAACTAAAACAGTAACATCAACATCATCACAAGAATGTTTCCACAACAAGGTGTACGAAATAATAATCATAATGATAATGATGAAATGAGATGAAGGGACGGATAGACATACAGACATTCAGGCATAGCCGTAAACAAACACGTATGTTTATAATGAAATGACCGGCTAATATGATTTGGCTCTTTAGCTCCTTGTGATATCCAAAGAGAGCACCCATTTCTTAATGTTATGTTTCCAACGGCGAAAAACCATGAACGCCCTCCATATACCATCGATCTTGTGGCGCAAATGCACGGCAGGGTCTCATCGCAGGCGCAACAAGATCTAAGGAACAGCACAGCATCACATTTCAACTCACTCTCAACTCTCGTTCGGGGGTTAATACCAGTATCAACGTCAAGTGATTCCTAGAATTCCTACCGCTCGTATAAAGAAGAATGCGTTCAATCGTCCGTTCGTGCGTTTGCATGTCCGTCCAGTGATGACGGTAGTCAATCAAAAAAGAAAATGAATTATACGTTATTCTTCATATTTTATTGTTCTCTAATTTTTAAACATTCCTTGCACGCCAGTGCTACACCGTTTCCACTTGAAATTCTAAAAATTACAATTTAATTTTAAAAAATATCATTTGAAATTTGAAAATTCTATTTGAAATTTCACATGCATAAAATGAAATTTAAAAATAATTTTTTAAATTTAGTATAGATTAATTGAAATTAGAAAAGACAACAGATGAAATTTAAAAGACATCAATTGAAATTTAAAACACATCAATTGGATTTTTAAAAACATCAACTGAAATTTGGAAAACGTCAAGTGAAATTTAAAAGACATCATTTGAAATTTAAAACACATCAATCGAAATTTAAAACAATTGTTTTTTTTAAATTTCAATTGGTGTCTTTTAAACTTCAAGTGAAAATTTAAATTTCAAGTGAATTTTTTAATTCTAGTAAAATACATTTTCTATTTAAAATGGAATTTTTAAATTTCAATTGACTTTTTCTTTAATTTTGATTGGAAACGGTGTGGTTTTAACTGGATTTTAAACGAAGACAATTGACCTGCGTTGACTTTAATAGTTACAAAGTACCAGTAGGTCATGCACAAACTAGTGTAATACAAATTGAAATTGTACAAAGTAACACAAAAAATTAAATTTTATTCAAAAAATCTTTTTATTCGAAATATCAATATATGGCATTAACATTTGAAAATTAACGAAGAGCAATCTTGACGTGCATGTTTGGGTCACTTTATTGAGCATTGCTGGTCGTATGGCACCAATAACACGAACAATTGTGGCCTCCAAATGAAAAGTAAATAATTTCCCATTACATTTCATGAAGGAATTGGGGAGAACTTCGCACAACCAGTGAGCTATGCGCTTTCTAGTTTTATTGAGACCTACAGTTTTTACACCGATTCCGAACGGTATTTGGAGAAACTTTTTCATGGCTAAATACTCGATAGTGTCGCCGTCACTATGCGAGGTGACCGCCGCCGAGAAAAATTTAAGGTGGTCAGACCAGGCATCGAACCCAGGATCTCATGTACAAGAGGTGCGCACATTAACAATTGCACCACCGACGGCCACTCTTGTCTATCTTTAGTAATAAACGTGGGGTCATTGCTCTTGTTACAAACATAAACAAACATTGTTACAGACATTGACGTCCGCACAAAGAACAAGACCTCCTCAATTAACTTCCACAGCAGAAGTGACTACGGGTTCAGTATCTTCAGAGGACAGATAGGTCGACGCTTACCAGCTGTTGCCATACACAGTCTCCAGACTGGTATCGGTAACGTCTCTATAGCATAAATGAAATAAAAGAAATATTTTCAAATATTTCTTGGCAAACAAACGCATTCTCGCCGTGCCTATGGTTTTGAGAATGATAAGCTTGTTATCAGGGGTATTCAATCCGAAAATCCTGTCATGATTTGTCAAGAGTTCATGGATGAAGACGACATCGGTATGTGGAGCAGGAGATCTGCAGAAACAGCTTTAGGGTGGTGGAGGTTTATCTGTAGTAGCGTCCATATATGCAGCTACGTCCCTCTCCACCACCGTGTTGTAGGCCTCATAATCAGTGTCTTCCAGTAGGCTATCTGACAGCTTATCAATGAACTTTGATTTTTTCAATGATATACATACTTTAGTATCAATCGTTGTATCTCTCTACCAGTGTATTTTTGACCTCATCGGTGTATTCCAGGAGGCTGCATACGTGTTTGTCAAAGAGCGTAGATTCAGGCAGTGAGTTAGCTTCTCCCGCAGTGTTTACAGGTTTAGTCTCGTCCACGTGCCTGTCTTCCATTCCACCCAATGCTTCATGGTCGCTTCTATACATCCTAGGATGAATCTCACAGAAGCCGTAAGAAATGACGCCCTCAGTTTTTCAGAGGGACGGAAGTGAGACGGTGTTAATAACAAGCATGACTTGTGGCCGAAGTCCTTCAGCGTCTTCCAACTTTCAAATAATTCTCATTGAGTAGAGTTGTTTTCCTCCTACGAGGGCGGTCGCAAAACAAGCCGACCTAATAATGAAGATACAAAAAGTTGAGGAAAATTTTCTATATTTTTTCCAGCGATTTTCCATAGCTTCGATACCCTGTTTATAGTAAGAACTGTCAAAGTCCTTCAAACAGACATCAACCGCAGAATCAACCTCTTCATATATGGTGGTTTTTCCTTTCTGAAGATAATCAATAAAAATTATCCCATGCGCATCCCAAAAAAAAAGACGACATGACCTTGCCTGCAGATGGCACCATCTTCGCCTTCGTTGGACACGATTCTCTCAATCCAGTTCACTGATTTAGACTGTTCCTTTGAATAAGGTGTGAAGTGGTGGACCCAGTTAGAAATAGACGCAAAAATTCGCCAAACACTCTACTGAAACATCTTTACGACGCTGTTTTTGCTCCATTGAAAGCAAGCGCGGCGACGATTTTGGGCACAACTTTCTCATCTTCAAATCTTCGGTCAATATACGATGTATTGCACTTTTTGAAGTGTCTACTATTTCTGCTAGCTTACGCATCTTTCGCCGACGATCATCCGATACCATCTTGTGGATTTTCTTAACCGTGTCTGTCATGGACACCTCAATTGGTCGACCACTACGGTGTTCGTCTTGGCAGCTCATACGGCCTCGTTTAAGATCTGCTACCCAAGATTTTACAGTCGTAAACGACGGAGCATGCTCCCCACAGAGTAGACAAATAAAAGTTCTAAACAACGTGTCGCCTTGAAACTTAAAGCATATGTTTTATAAGGTTGCCACTTTTCACCAAAATATTTTTTTAAACTACTAGCACCATCTATACGTCAGGTCGGCTAGTTGGGACCGCCCTCGTAAAAAGGTGTGATGATTCAAATTTGTTTAACTTTAGGAAGAACCTTAATTAGATTTTCGGAAACTTAATTAAAATTTAGCTCACGTTTAAGAAATATTAAATTTTTAAGTTAAATCGTTTTAAATACAGTTTCTCTCCGTATAATATTTTTTATTTTTATACTGTTAAAATTTATTACGTTTTTTCTCATCGTGAAAGGAGTATATTTTAAATAACATTTTCACCCTAACTCCAAGTACTGTATATGTATATAAATATTAGATATCTCCACAAGACGTCTTGAGTGGTCATTGGAGATATTTGCTTTTTCAAGACATGTACTGTAGCGAAGTTGTGACAACCAAGTACTTCGGGTTACTGTCGACAAACCATTCGTGTAGGCATGTACGTGTGTGTATACAAAAATGCAATACAGTGTTACGGGAAGTAGAAGTAGTAGTGTTGTCTTTTTGTGCTCTACAGCTTCACACACATACACGAATTATTTTTCATCAGAATACTAAAGCAATTTCGCTACGGTACATGGCTTGACAAAAGATAAAGTCTTGAATGACAATTCAAGACGTCTTCGGCGGATGTCTAATACGTATGAACTATTTGCGATAACTTTGAATTAATGAAAATTTACTCAAATGTAGGTAATTGCACTATTTTGAGTGTAAATGTTGGTACTCTTGATTGAAAATTTAATCTAAGATGGAGTATGGATTCGACAAGTCTTTCCTTAGTGTGGTTTCCGCACGCTGAAAATGTTGTATTTTTTGTTTGGATGCAAATATAACGTGTTTGTAGCTTGTCGCAAATATAGAAAATTTGTGTCCAAACATATTGTTGGAGATACAATGATTAATGAAATGAGTGAGGCGTCACAATGACACAATGCCTGCAAACATATGCATGGTTCCAGAAATATATTTTTTCAGCGTGCGGGAAATTCGAAAATATTCGGAAACGTAGCCGCTGAGGAACTAGCTCGGATAGATTCTGGTAGAAATGCGGTTGAACGAAACGTGATTGAAAGGGTCATTATCACAATATCTAGTTGTAGCTAAGTAACAGTTATAATTTTTAAAATCCATACAAACTAACGGCGAGAACTGGATATGGTGATAATGGGTTTAAGAGTGGTGGGTAACACGATTGATCGCCACATCCACCAAGAGGCAGACAGAAACTGGAGAGAATTCACCACCTGTCGCATATCACGAGGTATATGGGCTAGATATGACGGTATTAAATCCGAGTTCCTGATGAATCTGAACAATGGCCAGAATGTCAGCTGTCATAACCGGTCACTGGACGATTGTACACATGCTGCTAAAATTGGAATACAATACAGGCGTTACTGTCCTTCAGTGCCCAGTAGTGATGCACAGAATCTAGGAATCGGTTCGCAAGAACCTAGTCTTACAAGGACCGAAAAACAGGTTCAAATTAACCAAAACCGGTTCCAAAAAGACCGAAAAACGATTCTACAGGAATTGAAAAACGGACAGGAACCATTAAACAGTTCCGGACTAAGAGAACTCGTTTCAAAAAACTTTCAATAACATTGGAAATTGTACCTATTTTCAAAGCATTTATTTCATATCTGGCAATTTTGGTTTTCAAATATTTTCTACAGTACAGGTTTACGAATTTGAAAGTACTACGAGGCAATACCTATCCAAATCACAAACCTCTGCATATAAAATACTTTAAAAACAGTATTGCCAGCAGTCAAACAAATTTAAAATAATTAAAAGCATTCCCATATTTCGTTACAATTGGCATCTGATTCCACAACCTGCATTTGCATTGCATGAGCAAATACAAATTCAAAATTTTTTAATTTCCATTACGAATAATGGTAAATCTTTTGCATTTGCATTAGATAAAGTAATGCAAATTAAAATTCAATTTAATATTCTTAAAATACGATATTTCACTTAATCCTCTTTGGGACAGCAATTTTCTGAGAACCGGAACCGGTGCAAATAGCCGATTCTTCTCGGAACCGGTCCAAATAGCCGGTACTTCTCGGAACCAGTCCAAATATCCGGTTCTTCTCGGAACCGGACTCGAAAGAACCGCTTCTTAAAACACTCGGTACATCACATCGCTAGTGCCCAGCCTTGGCTAAAATAAAGAGCACAACTTTGAGAAAGACCTTTTTTTGATGGAATTCAGGAACTGGAACTGGGACTACTTCAATTGATTACTGGTATATTTGTTATTTTCTATATTTTCTTTCATGGTATCGAGGCTATTCAAAACTACATCACTGCTACTTGGATGGAATTCACAGTCACACAATGGTAAAACATTTTTCTTTTAGATGGAACTTTATCGCCAGAAGTCGATATGAGTTGGTCGATGTAATATCGCTGAAATATTACATATAGAAAAGCTTATGAAACGATCTGAGGAAACCTTTCGTATGCATTACAGATCTGAAACGGCTTCCAATGCATACATCGCTCATTGCGTCCGTAAGACACGGATATAAAAAAAGTGTCAACTTCCACGATGGTACGAGTACATTGTAAATTGCTACACCAGAGTTACCAAATCAGTATACAACCCTTGAATTCGAACTAGTATTTTTATATGCTAGAGTAACCATTAGGTAGAGCCGCTTCACGCTGAAAAAATGGCTCCAGCAACATATTGCAAACATAGCCACATAGCCACATTTGGGTCACAATAACATATATTATAACCTATTAGCCATTGTGTCTCCAACATGTAATATTGAATTATAAACACAAGGTGCTTGGACACAAGTACACTATATTTGCGACAAAGTTACATACACGTTATATTTTCATCCGAAAATTGAGTGTAAAATGGGCCACTCTAGTTACACGTTCGCTCATTTTACATGCCGTTGAATATGAGAATGCCATATGTACATAATCCGACTACATATATAACAATGGTTCTTTGTTGTTTTTCTTCTGCATTATTCACTCCATATTTATGCCCTCCACTAGCCAAAGTCTATCACGATTTATAATGTTCATGGTGTTCATCAATATTTTGTACTACTTACATTCGTTACACGCGGAAAAAATTTGTATATCCCTAAAGAAACATGGACGTTGAGGTAGTTCAACAATTCCCTTAATATCCGGTATCTAAAATATCCTATTATCCAACTGTAGTAAACAACCGATTGTTCTCAACGTGAACACATCACCTAGTCGCAATGGGTGGCCTTTTCTCTCAGTGCATTTTCAACGGCCAACAACTACACGTTCAATGAGAGTTATACCGAAGAAAACAACAAATATTTTCAATTGAGCGGATATTTGTGAATTGATAAGACACATTAAAAAGTCAACCCGCTACTGTTTTCTTGTACTTCTCGCCGTTTTATTTGCCGCAAATGCAGAATATATGCATGTTTCGTTGTTGTTGTTGTTGCTGTTTGAGTTGGGGTTGGGGTTCCAACAGTTTGAGACCACTGGCATTGATGATGTTTGTCGATTGGTTGATTGAGAATTCCAGGAAACCATTCATGGTAACGAGGAATGCTCTTGCGAATAATAAATATTGTAAAACAATCAATGTAGATGATGCCAAGTCCGCCGCAAGCAGGAAGAAGGAGGGAAAATAATGCAAATACAATTTGTAAATATTTGGTTTAAAGCGTTCTATGGACTCTTTTTTGCACTGAATCGGATGCAATAAGAATCCATCCATCACAGTGCCGGCGATTGCGAAAGTTTAACAAATTACTAACAAGTTACATTTTAGTTAACAAATATACTAGTATTTCAAACGCTGTTTAATAATTCGAAATAAAATGTTTCATACCTGACCAACACACTCAAAGAAATATGGTAGTGATCACAGCAGATAGACTGCAGAAAAGGTGAAAGGAAACATGTTTGCTATTGCAGCAAACATTTGTTTGTTGTTTTAGCCAAAATATGTTTAATGATTTATCAAATATATTTTGTCATGTATTTTATCAACACTGCAAACAGTTTGTCGATATCGCAGTATATTTGCTGTAATAACAGACAAATTGTCTGCTGATAAGTAAACAAATTGTAAGGGCATCCAAAGAATTGAAAACGAACCACCACTTTTGATTCAGAACTGTTGCAAGAAAGTAATTCTCATGCTGTGCGGTCTTTTAGTTTATTACTAATATTCGCTAAATGGGTTTTAATTTGCCTCGGACTATATTCGAAACCATTGTTGAAGTATTACAATTTTGTCAGATAACACATATCCCAAATTAGCCTTAACAATTGAGCTATCCATGGCAATGTGTGTCGAATACTTTCGGGATCTCTGTATTAGATATACTTTTCCTTGGAAATCATCAGACGAAGGCAATTATATCGGAATAGTTTCCAACTTCCGACAGGAGGATCAGTTTCAAGCCTAACAATTTGGAGAGGATAAGTAAATAAGTAAATAAATATATGTCCATTGCAAAGTCTATGTTGCATATCCATGATGATAGGTTACTCGATATACCCAGCGGTTGTCTGCCCGAGATTGATCCACACTCTAATAAATATGTTAAGGCAATGGTTAGTGTGAACGACATTTGTGCATGAGGACTGTGGTTCGATCCCTGCTCTGACCATCTTACATTATTTTCGAGGACGGTCGCCTCTCTTATGACGGCAACGCTATCGAGTATTTAACAAGGAAAATCTTCTCAGAAACTCCAAGAGATTGTTGTGATAGTACATTTTCTGTAATATCAGACAAATTTCTTGTTGACAAATAGCAAACATTGTTTGCTGTTAATATCAAAGTTTATTTTTTGTGTGTACATCCAGAGAATCACCCATATGTTACTATTGGATTGTCAGATGTCAGCAACGAAAGCAATCAACTAAAGCAACCACAAGAGACCAGTAGGTCATTGAGCTACATTTAAGGATATTCGACAGATCATGTTGGACCACATGAAACCCACGTCGACGGTTGAGAGAAACTTTTCCGCTCACATCCCAGAAAGGCACAAGGTATTTAGGATTCTATACTCTGTGTCGGTGGTGCAACGGTTAGTGTGCGCGACTCATGTGCATGAGATCATGGGTTCGTTCCCGCCTCCCTAGTGATGGCGCCACTGTCGAAGGAGTGTGAAAATAGAAAGCTCTCGCCTGCCCTTTTATGGGATGTAATAGGAATATATATATTTAGTATTTACACCCATGACTCCAAACTGGATGGAAAGGTACGTCGGATATCAACATCTACTTTGGTAGTTAGGCGCTATAGACTCTGCAATATATTTCGGAAACTGTCCACAACCGCCGCACTTGCCTAAACCAAGCTGTTTTATAACCACTTTATGTGTGTGAAGGGGCAAAAGGAACGATAGAGCGTAGGAGCTAACGATATACGCGACGCACTAACCAGTTCCATCAGATTTAGGCCACGTAGGTATGCTCATTTTTCGAATAGAAGCTCTCAATCAAGCGAGCGACAGATGGTCTGGAGATACAAAATGTGATCCCGCAGGTTGGTTTAAATTATGGCTGGAGAGAAACTTCTACGTCAGTAGCTACCGGTAGTTGTCGTTGGTGCAATGGTTTGTGCGCATGTTTCTTGAACATAATAACGTGGGTTTGATCACTGCTCCATCTATATTTCTTTCGACAAGGGTCATCTGGCGACACTATCGAATACTTTGCCATCGAAAACGCTTCTCCAAACCCGTTCGCAAGTGGTGTAAAACTGTAGGGGTCATTTAGTGAGTGTAAAAACTTGAAAGCGCACTGCTCACTGATTGCAATAGGTTCTCCCCCTTTCTGTTCATGTGATATAATGCAAAATATTTATTTATATTTGTTAGCTATGATCAATGGCCAGCCTAATAGTCTCGGTTCACGATTACAGCAGGAGCAGTGGGGATGAACATAACGAACCGGTATTTTGTTTATTTAGGCGGAACTTCTTAGAATCTTATTGTCATTTGGAGTTCGACGAGTTCTCCTGAATGGTCTTTGGAGCATTAGAACAGCACCCATTGGTTCAACAGGGACTAATCCAAATCTCTTTTTCAACAACATCGCTCAAATATATCCCTTGAATACAACAGGTTACTTTCTAGGTCTAACGACGGGGAGGGAACCCAATAAACTAATTGTGTCATGAAAAACTTCGCGCTGTCGGTGGCGCAATGGTAGTGTGCGGCGGGTCTTGTGCATGGGAACGGTGGGTTCGATCCCTGCTCTGACCACCTTAAATTTCTTTCTACGGCGGTCACCTCGCATAGTGATGGCGACACTATCGACTATTTAGCCATGAAAAAGCTTCTCAAAATACCGTTCGGAACCAGTGTAACAGTGTAGGTCCTAACCAGCGAGTGTAAAACTAGAACGCGCACAGCTTATTGGTTGTAACCCTAATCACTACATGGGATGTAACGGGAAACCATTTATTTTTTTATTAAATCTGACGAATAATATGCTTCAATGTGAGATGAGAAAGAAATGTATTGTTTCAATGAAAATGTTAGTACGCCCGACGAATTCATATACGCTGCAATTAATATTTACGATGTAACGATGATTAATTTATTCGTTAGCTTATTTTAATGAAACTATTCGTAAAATTTATCGAATAGTTATTTTATTTGTTTAGAGTGTCAATAGAGGTAGACACGGACCTAACCAAACATACATAGCGAAGATATTTTGGTTGCTGCAATGAATATTTACGCTGTGGCAACGATTTTATACATTAGCTCATTTTCAATGAAACTATTCGTCAAATTTATGGACCATTTGTTTAGTGTGTCAATAGTGATAGACAATGACCTACCCCAACATACATGTCGACGATGTTGTCGTTGCTGCAATGGCTATTTTCGATGTGGCAACAATTTTATACGTTAACTCATTTTCAGTGAAACTATTCGTCAAATTTATGGACCATTTGTTTAGTGTGTTGCTTGTCGTTGCTTCAATGAATATTTACGTTGTGGCGATTATTTTATACGCTATATCATTTTCAATGAATCTATTCACCAAATTGTTGAAGCTTTGTTTTAGCGTCTCAATAGTGACAGTCACTTTCACCTAACCTAATATACTTGGCGCCGATTTTGTCTTTGCTGCAATAAATATTTTCATTGTGGAGGTGATTTTATACGTCAGCTCAATGTCCATGAAACTATTTGACAAATTGATGAAGCATTTGCTTAGTCTGCCAAAAGTGGCAGTCACTTATAGAAAATTATTTGTTAGGAATATGGAGTTGGTCGTCGAGAGCGACTAACTTAAATATTAAAAGTTGTACCAATTTTAAATACTGAAGCTTTAAAGTAGCGAAGCTTCAAAGAATATTGAGATATTAAAGATAATTTATAATAATAGAAAACGAAAATTTGAAGGTGGTTGTTATTTTGCGAAACTTATTAATACAGCTTATCTATCAAGTGTCATGTTCTAGCTTCTATTTTATCAAAAAAAAATCGAATGGTACAGCTTCTAGATCGCCTTTGCTCAGGTGAAGGTGAATTCAAGTCTTTTTATATCCTATTCATGTAAAGTTAGTCCCTAGAATCATTGTGTGGCAATTAATTCCAACCTCAAATTTTATTTCAGGTTTCCTTCTGCAACCATTTCGCAAGCCAAAAAGAGTCCGCACTGCATTCTCGCCCACACAACTGCTGAAACTGGAACATGCTTTCGAGGAAAATCACTATGTGGTCGGAGCAGAACGCAAACAGTTGGCACAAAACCTAAGTCTGACAGAAACGCAGGTAAGATATCGATATACACATATAAATCAGAAACATCCTAGATCCCAATATTCGCGACAATACTAGAGTTCAGGTGAGATCATTAATTTTCGATAGATTTCTCGAAATTAATTGAAGCCCCTGGTGGAAGAAGGTGCTAACTCACTCTTTTTCAAAATCAATAATTTTCTTCTTTCAATGTTTCCATGGTATCTGATTTAAAAAAATGTTTTAAACTTTAATCTTAATAATTTAAATTATTACATTTAAGAAGAGTGTACATTTACATTACATTAAAAGAAGAAAAATATATTTTTTGAAAAAAAAGTGAGTTAACCACCTTATTCCACCAGGGGCTTCAATTCAATATTTGAAATTTGTTTAAAAATACTAGACTCTAGAGCCGCTACACAATTATAACTTGACAAATATATTATTGAAAATTGGTAACAGTATTTTTCAGAATGGAATTTTAACCATTAGCCTTAGATGACTTTGACTTGACTTAGTTGGACTAATTGCATTCTTGGCTATTGCTTTACTTCAAGTTACATAATTATACATTATAAATCGTCTGACCATCCGATTGTCTAGAACGCATCAAATTCAATAAACCACTTCATTTTTCATGCTCCACACACCGAATGTAAGGATATAGTGAACGTCGTTCAAACATAATGTGTTCCGGAGCGTCCTACCTGTGGCACGAACTTCGTTTACAATGAAAATGCAACAAAGTCTAGATTATCATTTGCATTACTGTCTAAGTTGATGAAGGGTGCTAAGTCTATTCGCAAAGGAGAAAAACTATGCACCCAGAGGGACAAGAGGGACATCCATCCAGGTTTAAAAATAATCAGGAGGCTAACTTAATAGCAGAGTTCATACTTAGCCACCCATGTGTAACGCATGCGCATCGCCGTGGGGAATGGGTAACAATCGTTTGCCCATTTCCCACAGGGTTTGGGGAAAATAATGTGTAGTTACCCTCGACGATGGGGAATTGCCCATCACCATTACCCTGCGGCCCCCGGTGGTGCAATGGTTAGTGTGCGCGCCTTGTGTACATGAGATCCTGAGTTCGATCCCTTCTCTGACCACCTTAAACTTATTTCGGCGGCGGTCACCTCGTATAGTGGCGGCAACACTATCGAGTATTTAGCCATGAAAAAGTTTCTCAAAACACCGTTCGGAACCGGTGTAAAACTGTAGGTGCTAATCAGTGAGTATAAAAAACTAGAAAGCGCACAGCTCACTGGTGGTGAGAAGCTCTCCCCAATTCCTTCATGGGATGTAAATGGAAACCATTTTGTTACCATTATCCACATGGTATGGGGAAAATGGTGGGTAGTTACCCACGACAATAGGGAATTAGCTATCAGAATTACCCATTACCCTCAGGGTATTAGTAAGCGGCGCTTACACATTACCCACAGCGATGGAGTAACCCATCCCCATTTTTAACGAAAATATGAAAAAAATTAGAAATACGATTATATAAACGGAGCATACCTTCGAACAAATAAAGTGTTTGAAGATTTCTAAGGGGTTTCGATAAAGTAGTTCAATTCGTATAAGATAATTATACCCTCACCATAGGATGTCATTTAATACGTAAAAAAATGTAACACGTAGAAGGAACCAAATTAGACCCTTAGTATCTTTGGACGAAATTCGTTTCAGAACTTTTTAAGACGTTTGAGCCATGTCCGTCTGTCTGTCTGGCTGGCTGGCTGGTCAACACGATAACTGCCGTAAATCTTTACAGATGACAATGAAACTTTGTCAGTGACTATTATTTGCAATTTTGCTTCTGGTACCTCCCATACAAATCGACACATTTAGCACAAAATCATATTTCTTTCAAACCTTTCTTCCGGTAGATGTGATTAGCTTCAACTCTCACACCGGTTAATAATCTGTAAATGCCTACTTAACTGGAGAAAATGGGCGAGATTGTCACGCCCATTCTGGTACCTCCCATACAAAACAGGGTGTTCGGCCGGGTTGTCACTCCGATAAATCGCGTGAAACACTTCCGACCTTAATGAAATTAGGTATTAGGCTTCACGGTATCAAAAGCTAATCACCGATTAAAACAAGGGTGATTTTGCCACGCCCATTATGGTACCTCCCATACAAAAGTTGTTTGGCCGTCTGGTTGTTCGGCACGAGAAGTCCCGCAAAACCGAACCAATCTTTATGAAAGTTTGTACTAGTCAGTATTTAGCCAAATAAAGCTCTCCTGTAGAAGATGAGCTGTTTTGCCACACCCATTCTGGTACCTCCCATATCAAGTTGGACGGATGTACCTCCCATACAAAAGTTGGGCCTTTTTTGGGTTTGCCGACTCGATATCTCCAATATATCATAACCGATCTTAATAAAATTGGGTACTGATCAAAATTTTGGCAACAACTTGCCATGCCCATTTTTGTACCTCGCATATAAATATTGGGAGGGAAATTAACTAGTTTGGGTATTCAATAATATTTATCGCAATGTCGTCAATCTGCTATTGTATATGGTCACTTTTGAGTATGGGCGTTCTTTATTTAACATAACTCCCACGCAATGGATGAGGTATGGTATGGTGAGGGTATGATTAAGTCGGTTCACCCGACTGAAACTTATGTACTGGTTTTCTTTTAAACAAATTCCAAAAAATATGAAAATTGCTAAATATTCTTGACTAATTAGTCAAGAATAATTAAAATAAAGGTCGAAAAATTAGAAACAAATTAATGAAAATTGCTAAAATAAAAAAAATGTCATATCTCGGAAACGGTGCGTAGAATCGCGATAATTATAAATTGTTGAGCTCTTTAACCAAAACCAATCCTTTTTTAAATCGCTAAAATTGTATGGTTTCAACTAGAAATCGCTAAAGCGCCCGTACGTCTATCTACATCTCGGCAACGGAACGTGAAATCGGAAAACTAACTAATTTTTGCTGGGGTAAGGGGTTTTCAAAATAAGAAATGTTGGTTATAACTCGAAAACAGTGCGTCCAATCGAAAAAATAAAAAAAATTTGACCTCCGTAGGTGGCTTCAACCAATGGATGTATTTAATATAGCCCAATTTGTTTTAATCGATAAACCTAAACCTTTCACATATAGAAAATCGCTAAAACGTTTGTAGGTCCATATTTCGGAAACGGAGCGTCCAATTGAAAAAATATGTAATTTTTGAGGGCTAAGAGTTTTTAAAAAAATCGCCAAAATAAGAAAATCGCTAAAATAAAAAAAAATTACCTGCGTGTGGGGGTTTAACCGATGAATGCCTTTAATATTGCGTTTTTTTAAATCGTCAGGCATATTTTTATTTTAGCGATTTTCTTATTTTGGCGATTTTTTACCAAACATTTAGTCCATCTGAATGTGATCACTTTAAGAAAAACACTAGAAACCCGCAACAATTTGTGAGATAGATAGACAGATAGAAACCCCGACGTTGACAACTCCAATTACCGACAATGTGAACAAGACGGTCACTGGTCTAGAACGCTAAGGCTAAAATCATAGTGCACACGGTGCCGAAGCTGATGCCGAAGACGAATCTGAAAAGGAATTGTTTGCGGTGCGAGCAAGATAGTAAGTCTTCATAGTGGAAGACGAATTTGTTGCATTTTTACATTTGCAATGGATTCGTCATCAGATGAAGAGCTGCTATTGCAGGAAAATTTGTTTCTAAAGTTGAAGTTAAAAAAACAAATTAACTATGGAATACACTCAATAAATTTGTCTCGCAAAGAGCTTATCCGAAAATAAAATGTAAACAAACCAAAATTACAACAAAAACACCACAAACGATTCTGCTTCAAAAACAGTACTGGACAGTTTGAATCAAATCGTTTGCGTTTCGTCTTCATCTTCGTCTTCGCATACACTATAATCACTTACGTGCGAGTTCATATGTTTTCTTATACCCAGTTTTTCGTCTTCAGCTTTCTCTTCGGCATCAGCTTCGGCACCGCGTGCACTATGATTGTGGCGTAAGGCGCTGATGCGAAGAATCACAAACTTCGAAACAATTGACCGCCAATGTGAGTTCGAATCCTGGTCCGAATTTTAAAATATTTTCTAATTGCAGGAAAAAAATGAAGGAAAAAACACTAATATGTAAACCTCAAAGAAATATTTTCAGATCGAATCTAAATATCTTTATTTGTTCAATTGGGCGTACTGTTTCAGAGATATAGGCGTATGGTCGTTTTAGAGATGTTAACTTAAAAAAGTTGTGGGATTGCGATTTAAAAAAAATCGATTTTTTTTAAATATTAAAAATATTTTTAAATATTACAAATAATCCAGTGGTTTAAGCCTTCTATGATGGAGGTCAACAACTTTATATTTTTGCTATTGAACACACTGTTTCCGGTTTATAGTATACTTTTGATTAATCGATTTTCTTATTTTGGCGATTTTTTGAAAAATCCCTCGAACTTAGAAACCCTTACAATTTTTTCGATTGGATGCTCTGTTTTCGAGATATACACATATACTTAAAATCGTTCATATTTTTGATCAGAAATGGGGAATGGGTTACCTGGTTAACCCATTACCCATCGCCGTGGGTAATATGTTAAAGCCGCTTACCCATACTTTGTGGGTAATGGGTAATCGTGAAGGGTAATTCCACATTGTCGTGGGTAAATATACATTATTTTTCCAGTACTCTGTGGGTAATTCCCCAATGGTGGGGGTAACTACCCATTGTTTTCCTCATGCCCTGTGGGTAATTGTCGTGGGTAACTACCCATTATTTTCCCCATACACTGTGGGTAATGCGCAAACGATCCTTAACCATTACCCTCGAAGATGGTTACTGGGTTACCCACGGTAATACTGGGAAACACATTACCCACGAGATACGAACCCCTGGTTACTGAAGTTTATTGTATGCTATTTTGAACCCCTATAACATTCAAACATTGGTCTTCTCTGAACAAACGGGACACAAATGGCCATCTAGCCCTTCGGGTTGGTGTTTTGTGTCAGGAATGAATAACCATAATGTAATGGCAATATTATACTTATACACCCATCCAGTGCCATGCCAGGAGTCATCGTCATTATTGCCACCACCACGAAGACCATTGTCAAAAAAATACAAGGAACAGTAGCGCATAGACTGGAATAGTATAAAATCGTCTTTCGAACCGTTAAGTGATTGCATGTCAACTGGTCGTTAAGTGGGCTTAAGTGGCTTGAATTATTTGGGTGTTCGACCCCTTTCGCCAAATTCCAAGACGACGTAGTTTGTTCGCTCCAAATTAAGGGTTGCAAATTGCAAATTGCCAACAGGCAAAATGACTCCTGACACCCTTTAATGCATATGCTTACTCGCCCTTGGATAGCTAACTGACTGACGTACTAACTAACTCCGGGCTGTTGTTGTTTCATCGGGGGGTGTGGAAAAAGCTAAATCGTAAGAAAATTACAGTTAGCTGTAAAAGTAAACGCCTGCTTTATATTGTAGAGTTATTAGGTGGGAATATCTTTTAAAAGAGCATGGGCAGTTTTTGTGGGTAGTGGGGATGATTCCTTTCGCTATACAACAGTTAATGGCGCTATTAGCAACATTGAGTTATCATGTGATCATTTACGGCTTTTAGTCATTAAGTACGTGTGCTTTTTCTCTCTTCTTCTTATTCTTTCTTTTAGGTTAAAGTTTGGTTTCAAAATCGTCGCACCAAACACAAACGCATGCAACAAGAGGGCGACAGCGATTCAAAGAGCCAGAAGGGCAGTCAATCGGGCGATATGGAAGGTCGCAACGACAGTTCCCAAACCAGCTTTGAAGATCAAGACGAACTCGATATGGCCGACGGCGATGAAATCGAAGAAGACGAAGATGAAGTCATTGACATGGATGACTATGACGAGCAACAGCTGACAAGTGCTGAGGAAAGGAAACGTCTGAACGAGCACTTTCATGAAATGCAAGCACGTCACTTTCCACACGGTCCAATGTTTCAGCCACACAGCCCGCATCATCAGCAATTTTTGCACCAACATTTTTTCCAGCAACAACAGCAGCAACAACAACAGCAGCAGCAGCAACAACATCAGCAGTCCTATGCCCAAAGCGAGCAGCATCAAAGGCAACAGCATCATCAATCGGAGCCCACACAAACGCCGCAGCAGCAACAGCAATCGCCGCAAAAACATTAACCCCCACCATCTGATTCTCCACCGAATAGACTCATTTAGCCAATCAATTGTACTCGTATTTATTTATGAATAATTCAATTAAAATGTTTGTAATCAATTTCATTTTCACCCATCAACTGAGACTCTGAGCTCAGCCCAGTTTGTCATGCGTCCCCAATCTGATGTTTCATAATTTGCCAAACTCCAAACTTCAGTCAAAGTGGAATTGATTTCCCTTTAACTGTTCGTTTATTGTAAATAATAAATTAATTTAATTGCCTCTACGTACTTTGTATTTATATTTATGTATTATTTTCCTTTAGTTATTACGTATTTCATTCACATGCCAGTTGGTTTCTTGTGAGAGACTACAAGTCTTGCATTCGTCCTTACTGTTTTTAGATATCCTTGCAATCCCATGTATTCAAGTTCAAAAATCCTCGCCCTTTAATACACCACTACACATACAAAACTATTTAGTATATTAAATAAAAAAAATTTGTATAATTTAAATAAATTGTAAATCAAAAGCGTTGTTATCACTTAAGCGGATGCAAATGGAACAAAGTTGAAAGGAACTATTATTTAAAGGAGCTGCTGGAATCAGGTATTGCAAATATGGTCTGACAATGGTATTGTATGGTATTAAATCAGGTATTTTGGTTCATAATCTAACATCTCTGTATACAATTTCTTCAGAAATAGAAAAGAAATCTATTAGACACTCTGCACAACTTTTCGATTCTGTTGCCGATGTCTGCCCGGCAATGTAAAGAAAATCGTATGGGCGTTTAACAAGCGTTCGGAAAAATTTGTCTGGGGAAATTTGGAAGAATGTGCATATTTGTCGGACAAATGTCTGTGAGAATTCTGAAGAATTTTTCGACGTGGCTGAAGAAAGTCAGTATTAAGTCTAGTAAGTAAACCCCAATTTGTCAATTGTCCGACTTTTCCGACCTTTTTTATCTTCCCATTTGTCGGACAATAGTAATGGCGTCATTAAAAAGCTTCACAAAAACCGGTGTAAAAATTTAAATCCAATCAATGAGTATTTAATTGAGAACGGAAAACATTTAATAGTTTTTTATCTTTCTTGGAATGTAGAAAATACTATGCAACAAAATCTAGGTTTTTGTTTTGGATGTGGACGATTCCTGGGCCAAATGATCACACTAGGTTAGTATAGTCCAACCCCAAAAATGTAGGCCGCTGTGTAGCTACTTTGGCTGTCATTAGTCTCAATAAACACTATTTAAAATTAGTTCCTGTCTTCTTTGCTCTCTCATTCTCCATCATCGGCCTAGTACCTTTTCGATCAGCTGTGCCATAGAATCCCCTGATATAATACCTTTTGGATATTCGTATGCGAATTAAGCTTCGTAGCCATGTAGTGCTGAGGGATTTTTGGTAGTGATTATGGGAGTACGCGAGAATTTGTGACTATGCTGCAGTTTTCAATGCAACTCCTAGTCTCAAGTAGTTAGCTATTTCGTCCGCGAAAAGATTGGGTAACTACTTCGCCACCACTGGTTAAGCAAGAGATCACATTCTGACCCTCCATCAATTGAAAATTTATAACAAAAGGAAGTAAAATCAAAACGAACAAAAAAATATTTCGTAATTGATTATTATCGTCATTACATGCTGAAAAATCTTCCGTTTTTTGTTGCTTGAAAGCAAATATAGCGTGAATTTGGAGCTGGCCGCAAATATAATATACTTGTGTGCAAACCTATTGTGTTTGCTGTTCAATAGTACATGTTTGAGATCCAATGGTTTATATGTTATAATACATATGTTTACGGCGCAAATATATATGCGTGAGAGACAACAAAGAAAGAAGAAGCAGAATAGCAGCAGATTCTCATTTCCTAAAAAAAAAACAAATGCATTCAATGCAAGTAAATGTAAAAAGGGTCGTTTTAAATCGTTTAATTTCTTGTATTAATTATTTATAAATATAGATTTATATTGATAAAATTAATTATAATGACTAATACATATATAAGTATATTGAATTGAAAGTATAATTCGTTTCTAAATATTATGTTTGGGACGAAATACTCTTATGTTTCCACGTAAGTTAATCGAGGTTTGGGGGAAACGCGAATGCTTCCACGGAAATATATAGGTGTTTAGGATGAAGAGCGCATATGTATCCACGTAAAAGCATACATGTTTGCCAGTATACATCCTACTGTTTGCATTTAAATACAGATGAGTTTGGGACTTGCAAACATATGAATGTTTGAAGTGTGTTCCAAACATATACATGGTTCATGCAGAATATGTTTGGGAGAATATATTACCGAAAAATGTGTTAGAAGATAAAAAATGTTCCGTTATTCCTAAACAAAGAAAAAATTAATTTTGTTTATTGCTTTACATTTCACGATCGCGCCAGTCGTTTGCCAAAAGTCAACGTGATAAGATTGGTGATTTGGATCAATGAATTTAAATGGTAAAATAAATTTTCTTTTATTTAAGTTCATTTAAATTTAATTTTAAATAAATAAAAAATAGCATGTTCGACATACACATACATATATACTTTATACATATTTATATGTGTACTATATCAGGACTGAATTAAAAATGTACTCTTTTATAAACATGCAAATAATCCCATTTCTTCATGAAGTTAGATAGTTTTTAACTAAATATTCAAAAACTGTTGAAATATCGTAGTAATTAACGCCATCTACTATTTATGAAAATACATGATCAAGAATTCACTAGTATTTATAAACCACCTAATTCACTAGTCAGATGTTACTACTGATGTAGTATATCCCACGAAAAGCAAATCGATACATACCATCTTTTTGCCGATTACAAAGCTGCCTTCGATAGCCCCATTCGGGGAAAATTTTACAAAGCTATGTCTGAACTTGGGATTCGAGCAAAACTGATCCGCGTCTTTAGAATGACACTGACCAACACCAAATCAGCTGTGAAGGTGGGGAAAGACCTCACCGAATCACTCTGTTCCAAGCGAGGATTGAGACAAGGCGATACACTTTCGTGCAATCTCTTCAACATCTTAATGGCGATAATATTGAGAAAAGCTGCAGTAAATACGAACAAAACCATTAACACGAAAAGCCATATGTTGCTGGCGTATGCTGACGACATAGACATCATTGGGCGAAATTTGCGAAAGGCTCTGCAGTATTTTCAAGAATCGATAAACAATCAGCGTAGTTGGGTCTTGCTGTTAATGAGGGCAAGACAAAATTGATGGTGTCAACCAATAGAGAAACCTCTCGACTTGGTCCGCACTTGAACGTTGACAACCGATTTAATTTTGAAGTGGTAGATGAATTTATCTACCTTGGATCCGCCGTGAACAAGGACGACAACGTCAGCCTGGAAGTAAATTGGAGAATTGTGCTTGCAAATACATATATGCAATTTTGGGCTCAGCAAGCAGTTTAAAACTCATTTTACCAGTCCTGGCATATGGCTCCGAAACTTGGGTCATATCTCAAGCGGATATGGTCCTGTATCGACGGCGAGTATCGACGTCGTTGGAACCAAGAACTATATGATTTATACTCTGTCGTGGGCTCCAGGCGAATCAAATTAGGCCAGTTGATGTGGCTAGGCTAGTTTAGCGAGTAGCCCAAGGTAATTTTTGGTAGGTAGACGTATCGCTAATCATTCGGTAGTCTTAAAAACTGCTGGCTAATGTAATGTAAATCGATGTCAGCTATTTACAGTTGCCCACGTTTACACTTCACGTGTTCCATTTTGAAAGTCACACACTTTTTCTAACATTTCTCACCAATAATACAGTGAAATGTTGTCGTCCAACGGCAGCAATCGAGATTGTCTTGTCCCTATAGAGGACAGACTATATAAGGGCCCCACAAAATGTAATCTAGTGGGGTCAACTAACACAAACGAGGCGGTCAATTGACAGCGCCACAACGAGAGATTAATTGCTCACTAAACTCGCCTCTCAATTGGTTCATGGTATCGTGTGAAGGGTAGCATGTGGCAACGCCCTGTTGATACCACATGCCAACCATACATTTCATCCATTTTGGGACAAAATGTCAGTTGCTGTCATCATTGTCTTTGAAGAAGTATGGTCAAATGATGCCACCGGTCCATAAACTGCACAAAACAGGGCCTCTGGTAGCTCCTCGGAACAAGTTAGGTAATTCTGTTTATTGTCATACCCATTGAGACAAAAATGAGCCTCGTTGCTGAAAACAATTTTTCGATAAAACATATTGCGAAACATATTTTTTACAGATCACCAATTTGGATACTAAAACTGAATGGTTTGCAAGCATTATTCGTTTGTAGGTCTATTTATGATGAAATGGCAAGGCAAACTGAACATTTTTCACTTTGACACATGCCACGAATCACGCGTGAACTGGCAAATGCTTAACACTGAAAAACTAAATCGCAAAAAAAAACACCCGTTATAATTGTCATGTCTCACGTTGAAAATCTGTCTTTTTTGATGTTTGGATTCAAATATAACGTGTTTGTAGCTTGTTGCAAATATAGTATACTTGTGTCCAAACACATTGTGTTTGTTATTCAATATTACATGTTTTGGACACAATGATTATTAGGGTATAATCGGCCATGTGATGGTAATCGCATTCCGCATGACAATTGCGATTACAATTTCAAATCGCATAATAGTAAAAGTAATCGGAAATGGGAGCAGAGGAAAATGGCAATTGCAAATAATGAAAATTATGTTCACTTTATTAACGAGTATAAAAGCTTGTCAATTATAATAATTGCAGTGATGTCACGTACCACTCATTTTAAAACTTCAATTTTACTTTTGTACCACTTGTGTCTTTTCTGTACCACAGCTACACACACTACTGAGGTTGCGGCAACAGTTGTCACGTGTGTAGAGAACAAACAAAACACGTTGCTGCAACGGCTGCATTATGAACAATTTTCATACAATATACTATTAGTTCAAACATTTTATTAACAATTTTCCTCAGTTGCATTCTGTTCTGTTGTGGCCGTCGGTGGTGCAATGGTTAGTGTGCGCGGCTCTTGTACATGAGATCCTGGGTTCGAACCCGGCTCTGACCACCTTCAAATTTTCTTTCGGCGGCGGTCACCTCGCATAGTGACGGCGACACTATCGAGTATCTAGCCATGAAAAAGCTTCTCAAATTACCGTTCGGAATCGGTGTAAAACTGTAGGTCCCAATCAGTGAGTGAAAACTGGAAAGCGCACAGCTCAGTGATTGTGAGAAGTTCTCCCCAGTCCCTTCATGGGATGTAATGGGAAACCATTTATTTTTTTTTTTTCATTCTGTTACACTAGCGATTTAATACAACACAGCTGATTTGATTTATTTTCCAAAATTTGGTGCTGCCCGACGTATGGATTTGTCTATATTATACTATTAATGCCCCAAGTTCTTTTGGTTTCTTTCCGCATATGTTGGAAAATGTTAATCAAATTGCTACGACAATTTTTTTATTTACGCCTGCTCTGGTATGTCCAATGGATTGGAAGAATTAGTTTCAGTTTGGAAGCAGCTCTTTCTTACTCTTTGTGGTTATGTTTGACAGTAAAAACATGTTTTAATTTTTCGAATCGTAACTGAAACGCGTGAGCTCCAGCATATGGCGAAATAAATCTAACGATTCCCAAATCGCATGTGATTCGCAAATCACATTCTCATCACGTGCCTGAATATATGTTTTTGTGACCTAAATGTGGCTTTGTTTGTTGAAAACTTCTGAAAAAATAAACGTGACAGACAACAAAGAAATAAAAAGGCAGCAAATCTTCGATTCATGAAAACTGCTTGCAAACATGTATGTACATGGTTCCTCCAATATGTGGTTGGGGCGGTTTTTTCAACGTGCAGGAATCAACAGTAACGATTCGATTTTTTTCGATTTAATTTAATTTATTTCTTGACAATCTTAAAACTAAATGCTTCCAATGGATAACATTATATACTCTAGTACTTAAGTTATTTCTAAAATTTATTTATTTATTTATTTAAGTCTATGGATTAAAATCCTTACAGACTAGCTTAACTAAAAGTAATATAAATCCAAAATATTTTTAAATTTATTAAGTGAAAACGAAAAATCAATTGAACACTTCATATTAATAGTATTATATTCCTTAAGACACCTCAATATAGGCTCAAAAGAAGAGTAATTATTTCTATGAACAGATATATTAAAAAATTCATTATTTCTAAGACACCGTAAGGGAGTATTAATATTTATGCAGCTAAGAAGCGGAGGACAATCTACAAATCCACAAATTAGTTTGTATAAAAACAATACAGAACACTTGGATCTGCGACTAGATAGCGTTTCCAAGTGAATTAATCTGCATCTAGCTTCATACGAAGGAATTGGACTATGGAAATTTACTTCAAACAATGCGAATTTAATAAATTTCTTTTGCAATGACTCAATACGATTAATGCGTACATTATGGTAGGGATTCCAAATAATGGCACCATAATCTAATTTAGATCTAACAAAAGCGGTGTATAGTAATTTTCGTGTGTAAGGGTTCCGAAAGTCTTTACTATTTCTTTTCACAAAAGCAAGGGTGGAGTACGCTTTAGGCATTATATAATCCACATGCCAGTTAAATACCAGTTTTGGATCAAAAACAATGTCCAAATCTAACATTTTACTAACTTTAGGTATTAAATAAGTTTCAATGAAATAGATGGAGTTAACTAAATTTATACGCCTTGCAAAAGGAAGATGGAAGCATTTAGCAGTATTTAGTTTTAAATGATTACATTCACTCCAAATGACTAATCGATTGATGTCTTCCTGAAGTAAAATAGAGTCTTGAAGACAAGAAATTTTAGTAAAAAGTTTTAAATCGTCAGCATACATGAGAAATTTAGAATGTTTGAAACATGATTCAATATCATTAACAAATAATATAAAAAGAAGAGGTCCTAAAATACTACCTTGCGGTATACCAGAGGTTGCTGTATACCTATTAGAGTAAACATTATCAACACACACACGACACACTCTATTACTTAAATACGATTCAAACCACTGCAAAAGACACGAATGAAATCCAATTTTAGCCAATTTCATTAAAAGTAAACTGTGCGATACCTTATCAAAGGCTTTGCAAAAGTCAAAATAGAGTGTATCAACTTGAAACCCTGACTCAAAAGACTTGATACAGAAATTAGTAAAGACTAATAGGTTAGTAATTGTTGAACGATGTTTTATGAAACCGTGCTGCGATTCAGATAAAAATTGGGAAATAGAGTGATAAATTTTATCATAAACTAAATGTTCCAAGAGTTTTGATACGTTAGATAATTTAGATATCGGTCTATAATTGCTAATGTCATTTTTTGATCCTGATTTATGAATAGGCATTATAGTGGAAACTTTCCATTGGTTTAAGAACGTACCAGCTTTAAGGGAATTATTAAAAATCAATTTTAGCGGACCGCAAATAGATAAACTACATTTCCTAAGAAACAACGTAGGAAGCCCATCTATATCAGGTTTAGGTGAATCCTTTAGATCAGATAAGGCAGCGAGTATATCAGATTCATCAAACTGAAAGAAAGATAAATTTGTGATTGAGTTAACACCATCCAAAAAACTTGAAGCAATACTTGGTACCCCAAATTCAAAGTTGGATTTGAAGAAATCGGCAAATAAGTTTGCTTGTTCAACTGGAGAATTTGCAAATTTATCTTCCCAGAACATTGATGACGGAAAATCACTGCTTCTACGTTTAGCTTTTATGAAGTGCCAAAATGATTAGTAACTATTTTATTTTCAAATTGCACAATGTAATTGCCGTACAGAAATTTATTTAGAAAATCAAATTCCCTGGAATAATGATCAAACATCCTCTTACTTTCAGCACAATTTGTGGATTTGTAGACGTTGTGAAACTTATTTCTCAAATTTTTAAGTTTTTTTAAGCCAGGGGTATACCATGGCAATTTATAACAATCTGGCTTAACCTTAGGCACCACAGAATGAAGTATTTCATTGATCTTACAAACAAATTCATAATAACAATCATCGATGGTTTTGTTTTTAAAAACATCCAACCAAACAATACTCAAAATATGCTGACTTAAAACCTCAAAATTACATCTACTAAAATCGTAACGTAAATAATCAATATTAGAGCAGGGAAACTTATAAAAATCAACATTTACATTTAATGGCACGTGATGCATGTCTGGAGTACTGAAGGGCTTATCACATTTTTCAATAGAAAATTTAATATTATTGGAAATAAATACAAGATCTAATAATCGACCAAGACAATTAAAAAATGAATTAATTTGGACTAAAGACAAACCAAGAATTGTATCAATACAATTAATTTCATGCGTTAAATTAACATTGCCGGGATACAAGGTATTACAATTAGGCAGTAAAGACCAAACTATATTACATAAATTGAAGTCACCCAGAACCAAATAACCATCCTTTTCGTTATCAGGAGCCATTTCAGAGATATTATGCATATGCGAAACATATAAACTTGCACTGCTATTTGGCGGTATGTAGGACACCATAATAAACAATCTATTCAATCCTTCCAAGCGTACGCAAATTTGATCAAGCAACGTGTCACTATTAGGTAACACTAAAGACGTAGACTTAAAAGACTTCTTTACAGCAACCAAAACACCTCCTCCACGGGAACAGCAAGTTTTCACAGAATCCCTGTCCTTACGGAAAACAGCATACTTTTTAGTATCAAAAAACTCTCCATCATGGAAATCAATATTAAGCCAGGTTTCAACAAAAACAATGATATCGTAATCACATTGCGATGTCTCCAAAAAAATAGATCTATGCTTAGTTCTGATGCCAGCCATATTTTGATAATAAATTTTGAGCTTATATGAGTCATTATCAACTAGGATTGAGTTCTTGCAGGAAGAGCGTTGGGAAAATTTCGAAATGGACGAACATTAACATTATTAGGCCAAAGAGAGGGTTTAAACAGTTCCTTGTAAAAATCCGGTGCAATACCCAGCTTAAAATTAACACTTTTAAATCAGCCACATTAACGTCCTTCTTTACTAATTTAAAGCAAGCCATATGAGCCTTACTGATGTCGGTATGCTTCTCAACATAGGCCATGATTTGATCCTCCGTAATGTTTGATTTAAAGGAGGACAAATGTATCCACTTCTTCTTCACAATAACTTCAAGTTCAACATCATCATTCTCCCCAATAATGATAGGTCTTTGGCGATTTTTACGGGATGTTACTCGCGTCCAATCTGAATTGTGTGCTGGGTTACGATTTACATCCGAAAGATTAATAACATTATTTGTCTGCGCAAGGGGGACAGAAACACTGTTGCCAGTAGAGCAAGGAACAACATTACCTTCATTAGCAAGCGCAGAAACATAGCTAACACGAAAGTTATCTCTGAGACAGTTATCACTCTCAGAAGCATGATTTGCAATAGTGTGCGTATCATCAGAACTGTGTAAACTGGCGGGTAAAACAGACGGAGTGAGAGTTTTGGCGACTGAAGCAGCATTTGTAGGCAATATCACTGATGACTTAACAACGGCAGCATGCGCCGTCAGAATTCGAAGAGACGGTTTGAGCAGAACGTGTATTAGAAACATCGTTAAGTGTTGTTGGCTTATTGAGAAGCTCATGAAGCATTATTTTCAGCTCTCTCACTTCATTGGATAAGTGAGAAACAACAGCAACCAAATCAGTAGATGCAATTAGGCAGTCATCACAATTATAAATAATGTTTTTATTTCTTTTCAACGACTCCAACAGATTTAAATCAGCAACACCCGTACAAAAATAATGAAATTTGCCATTGCAAATCTTGCACTTCACATATTTCTCGGATTGTAAGGACTTAAAACAGAAAGCACACAACGTTTTAGGTGGATCAATTGACATCGCGTCTGCACAAATCAAAAGTCAGAGATTAAGCAATATTCAAAGCACTACCTTAATCTACACGCCAAAAACCCCTGCATCTGTAACAAATTCCTCCAAAAACATTCTGCAGGAACCATGTATATGTTTTTAACAGTACCGTACGCAGGAAATTATTTCGGGTGAGCCAAGTTGATATTTAGGTTGAAAAATAGCACTACATTCAAAAATCACTTCCTAAGACAACAATTTCGGAAGGGGCCCAAGCCACCGGGATTTGGATTGGAACACACTCCAAACATTCATATATTTGCAAGTCCTAAACTCAATTATATTTAAATCTAAACTTTAGCATGTTTAATTGCGCCTATACACACTTTTACGTGGAACCATGTGCGTATTTTATCCCCAACATCCATATTCTTACATAGAAGCATTCTTTCTTCCCAAAGGTCCCAAATCAACGATTCATGACTGAATACATGAAACTAAAACGCAACAGATCAGCCAACATAAGAAACGGTCAATACATTTACACACTCATTCAGGTATATTTATGAATCACGGATTGAAAGAATAATGCAAAAATATAGTTGCACGCTTACAATAACATTAACTTAGACTGAGAAGAATCCCTCTTGTCCCTCTTTTATTATTTTGCTCTCGACAGAGTAAAGCGGAAAAAAAATTAAGTAAACAGTGCACCACACACAGCTGTATTTGTATCATAAACAAAACTGTATTTGGATCACAAACACATATATTGTAACATATTAATCATTGTGTCTCAAACATGTAATATTAAATAGCAAACACAATGTGTTTGTACACAAGTAAACTATATTTGGCACAAGCTCCAAACACACGTTGTATTATCATCCAAAGAAGAAACAAAGACAGATTTTTCAGCGTGTACCTTAAAAATGATGCATAGCTGCGCTGTTTGCATATCTATGTTCTTCCACTACATGTATATATTTACCCCAAAAAAACGCAAGAAAGTGGGGTTCAATTGTGACGAATGCATCATTGCAATAGACATGAAAACTCTTTACATTAATGAGAATTATTCCATGCGGTTATGCTGAAAGAACAACGCAAGCATCAACATTAGGAAATATTTACAAAACTTCGTTGAAATTCTTTTTGAAAAATCATCAGTGTCAAACAAACATTGTTTTCTGGACAATGACATAGATGCTGCTGCTAAAATGATCAAGAAGATAATTTTGATTGGTATGAAAATTATTTCGGTTAAACCATCGGATAAAAATTGGTGTAACCAGACATGTAAGAATGCCATCAGATCCAAAGAGGATGAGTTCAGAGGCTGGCGTTCTAACAAAAACGTTAATACTGAACTGCTAAGCAAACAGGCAAGATCCAAGTGTGCCAAAGTACTTCGACGCGAAAAGTTTCTCCACGAACAGCGAATTCGTGCTAAAGTCGTTTCTTTCCCTAGGGGATGTAAGAGATTTCGGCCATTTACAAGAAAAGTAACTCTTGGTAAAGATGACATAACATTCACTGAACCGGTTGATAAAGCAAATCTCCTGGCTGAAATGTTTGTAAGGTAGTAGCTCTTGATATTTCCAAGACCTTTGACAGATTACGGCACGATGCACTCTTATCAAAGCTCACTGATTTTGGTGCCGGTGATAAATTCACTCCATATATATCGAGTTTTCTCCGAGGTCGCACTATACGAGTTGTAGATGGGGTTTCATCCGACGAGCATAAATTAACTGCAGGTGTACCACAGGGATCTGTTCTTTCTCTTTCTCCTTCTCTTTTTCTTATTTTCATTAACGGCCAGACTGTGAATTCAATATACTCTTCGGCGGATGACAGCAAACTCTGTCATTCTTATTCATTCGACCGTAGGCCAAGTCGTCAAGAGATTGAAGTCAAACGCCGGACGATGAATGAAACACACGACCGGGATTTGGTGTCCATTGTTGAATGGATTCGAATAAATAGAGTAGCTTTTAATGCGGGTAAGACTCAGTGTTGTTTGTTGTCGCATAATCGGATTGCTGACTTTATAATCGCACAATCGGATTGCTGACCGTTTTAATAGATTTAAAACGGGCCCTTTCACATTTATTTGCATTGAATGCATTATTTTTTTCCCCATGAAATGAGAATCTGCTGCTCTTTTGCATCTCCTTTCTTTGTTGTCTCTCACGTGTTTGTTTTCAGAAGGTTTCAACTAAGCGTTGGTTACCACTATGCGTTGGTACACAGACAAGATATTTATATACAAATCAAGTTCATGTTCATTAATCGTGGATTAATTACTTGTTTTTTATTACACTTATTTCACAAAAGACTCGAGTTTCTCAGTAAAGGCTCGGACAGACAAAGGGCTTCACGTTGTTGACCTTTCCAGTTTCTTTCCTCAAACTCGTTTCTCACGTTGGTAGCACACATAAATATATGCGAAACACATACACAAAAGCCAAAGTAACATCACAAGCCATTTAACCGTCCAAGCGTTTGTTTATTTCTTCCCACTGATCAAGCGCTTTTGATATCCTCTGGCCGATGAACCATTGATGACTGAATACATGAAACTGAAACGCAATACATCAGGCAAAATAAGAAACACTTCATTTGCAATTTGCACTCACATTTAGGAATATTTATGACTCACTGACTGAGAGAATAATGCAAAAATACAGACTAACGCTTACAAGGTAGACTCTCTCGTTGTCCCTCTTTTATTCTCTTGCTCTCGAGACAGCATAGACAGTGCAACAAACACAGCTATATTTGTATCACAAACATAAATATATGTGGGTAGCAAACACATAATTTATGCCATATTAAACATTGTGTCTCAAACATGTAATATTGAATAGCAAACCCAATGTGTTTTGACACAAGTATATTATATTTGCGACAAGCCCCAAACACACTTTATATTTGCATCCAAACAGCAACAAAAAGACAGATTTTTAACCGTGTAGTGTAAAAGCTCAAGATATCATATGTTTAATTTGATTAATTAATCTATTTTTAAACTCAATTTTATTAATCTATTTTTAAAATAATATATACATTTCCATTAGAAACAAAAATACCGTAAAACAATAAATCCCATGTACATATTTCAATTTTAACGATTTCTCTTAAATGACATTTCCATGCAAATTATAACTTGTTTTCAACGAAATCTTTATTCGGACCGAATGCCATTAATTGCAGTTGTTGAAACAATTTGATATTCGAACAAAGTATTGAGTAATTAGCATTATGGCACAGTCTAATATTTCACTATAACACGCATCCGCACATCATTATTATGTCCATAGATACAAAGCGCGGATACCTATTAACGGTTTCCACATTAAACGATCATTAGATGGTTGAATTTATGAGAAATCCACGAGCGAGCGCGGATGTCAAGAGGATGAGGAGGAGGTCGGTCCGAGAAGAGTTGTTGTTGCACATCATTTAATTCCAATCCCAATTAAAATAATAATTATTTTAATGACATTAAACCGGATCGCAACTGACATCTAAACACTGTTTGACGAAATTTAATAACAACATTTTAATGTTGTTAAACGTTATAATTACCATAATGATGTATAACAACTAACATGGCTAAAAGTGTCAAAGAGTGTGTGTGTGAGTGTCGAGTGTGGCGAATAATATAATTATCACACTCACACACTTGCACGCGTATTGTATTACCAAAATTAAATAAGTGGCTAACAAAAAACAAACAAACACACTAACGTGGCTAAATACAACACACACGGCAGCAGCAGCAGCAGCAGTAACACTCTCAATGACTTGTGTACTATTTATGGTACATTTCTAGCGCTTCTGGGTTGTTGTTGGTTCCGTTTTGTGTGTTGGCCAACAATGGAAACTTAACCAAAACAACAAAAAGGCCGAATAGACTTCTCATTGAGGCTAATTACTTTATCAAGCGCTTGTGTCTTTTTTGTTTTTAATGTGTTAACCCAGCTTGCTGCTTGTTGTACAGCGTTTTCCACGGAACTTGTTTGCATGTGGCAAACATGTTCCGTTCGTCTGTCCGGATCATTGTGGTGGTCCGAGTGTTCCGCAACCTAAAGAATCACAAGAAGAAGCACAAGTAACAACCATTAAAACACTTAACAATTTTTTTTTAAATGAAATTTAATTGCAGCTAAACCGAAGTGCCATCAGCGAGTGGTACTAGAGTGTTTTCAGCCAACCAACCAGCTAACCACTTGCAAGCTCCACTTGGCCTTTTTTAGCATCCACTGCTTCCACATGCTACATTGAACGCTGGGTGCCTCAAAGTAAGGGGGAGTATGAAATGGCATGGTGGTAGCCAATCAGCAACAAGAGCGTTGAGATTGCAAAACACAGAAATGCCTCTGTGTTGGAGCCGGCTTAAGGAACCTTAATGTGTCGGTTTATTTGTCCAAATGGAAATCCTTAGTAATTAGTCGGGGAATGCGGTCACAATTGCACCTGTCTGCCTTTGCATAAATATTTGTACGTGCATGTGTGGGCAAGTATCCAGCCCTTAGGCTAAAACTTTGCTATTATTTTCCCATTTCATTCAATATAAATCAATTAAAAAGCCATTAGGTAACTTCATACCAGGTCGGTCGTCAGTCGTCCGTCGCTTTCTTCACGGAATGTGTGAAAGAGTAGCAACTAACTTTTGCTCAATTTTATTTGTTCACTTTGTTCGCTTTGTTTGTTTGCTGAGGAGGCCTTATTATCTACATATATACCGCGCTATAATTGCAACACGATTTAATTGAATCGCAGCCACCACTTTGAATTTTCGATAATTTATCGCAAACATTTAACAATTTTCAAATGTGAGCATAACACGCGATATCATCAAACGTGAGTTTCTTGCTGGCTCTTCATAATATATTTTGTTGTTTTTGTATTTTAAAAAATACCTGGTTAAAGTGGATCGTTTTTGATATTTCTGTGTCAACAAGGAAAGGCGGTTTAACTGAGTTAAGGGTACCGCGACGAAGGATCTCGTTAGTCGACTAGTACACGCAAAGAAAAAACTCGTTCCTCCCAAACGAAATCTCAGATAACTGAAGTTCGTTTGGGGACTGTAGTTGGGAGAAATGAACTTCTGTTAAGCCATACATACCATTTCGTTTGGGAGAACCCAAAAATGTTTGCAGCAAACAAGTTATGAAAAACATAAGCTGAAAAAACGTTTGCGAGAAACGAAAAACGGTTCCGCCAACTGTTTCCTCGGTTACAGCAACCGAGTTGTAGTTGATCCTAACTAAAAAAACGTTTGCGAGAACTGAAACACGTTTGCAGTAAACGAGTTATGGAAAATTGAAGCTGAAAAAAACGTTTGTGATAAACGAAAAACGGTTCCACCAACTGTTCTTTCGGTTACAGCAACCGAGTTGTAGTTACAGCAACCGAGTTGTAGTTGTAGTTACTCTACTCAGTACAACATTACTTGTACATTAAAATTTATATTATGGTTTCCATAAGCTCTTTTTTGTGTAAATTTTCTACTTCTATGATTTTGGTTTTACCCATAAAGTTTATTTTAAAAAAAGCTGGAATTTCTGACGCAAACTACAAGGCGTCAGTTGTCCATCCAAGATATATTGACAAGGTAAAAACCTTTTATCTGTATGCGTGAGTGTGTATGTCAAACGAGTGGACTGTGTATAAAGTCGACAGAATGTGAGAAATTTATGTTCTTCGTAATCTGTGCTCTCATTAGAAAAATGGCTAATTTCAGTTATCGCAAACGGTTTTTAACTTGCGACAAATGTAATTTTGTACGCGTTTAATGCAAACGAGATATCGTTTGCAACAACATGATACACATATGAGTTTATTTGGGAGAACTACATAAACGGTTGCGATTAATAAATTAATACAAATCAATCAAAGTATTGTTGTGGCAACCGAGCAATAAACGTTTTTTTTCTTTGCGTGTACCAGCAGTCAAATTTTGTTTCAATCCATATACGATAGACAGGTTTAATTCGAAATACTAGAGGTTTTAGACTTGTCTCGTTTAAAAACATTACTTCACAAGGGATAACACCCAAATTCCAAATAAGATTCAGTATTATTACAATTTTGGTGTGGAATAACAACTTAAGTCAACATAGCTCACTTTTCCAAAATAAAATTTTCTATTTTTGAAGTGAAACTTTTTATGTGGAGGTATTGAATGAAATTCGCGTCGGCAACCTTATCCATGACGGAAATAGAATGTTGCTAACACGTCGCATTGCACAAAGGTACTAATATTGTACACAAAAGTACAAAAAATTTACACAAAGTTCAAAAGTATACATAAAAGAAAAAAATACACAGAATTGCAAAAAGAGTGCACAAAAGTACAAAAAGCGTATACAAAATACAACTAATTTACGTGTAAACTAAAAAAAGTGTATACAAAAGTTCATAATATGTGCACAAATTTACAAAATGTTACTCAATGGCAAAGACGATCAAGAATTAGACGACCAGAAGATGAGCACTATTTGGCACCCCTTGTAAAAGAGAACCAAAAAGTGTCAGTAGTTCACTAAAACGCATTTCTTTTTCGCGTCATGTCTTGATTATTTCATACTCTTTGCAGAGTTTATGTAATTTTATTTCAACATGGTTGGAATTCGTATAGTTATATACAATAACACTATCAAAAAGCTGCTCGTGTATTGAGAGCAGAGAATGGCTGGGGTTTCACTCGTTTTGTTTGTTGGCATTTGAGTGAAGAGAAATTTTGAACCAAAAGTAACCACAAAAGCACTAAGAGTATACACAAAAGTACAAATGTGGTCACAAAAGTATAGAAGGTCTACACAAAGTACGAAAAGTATAAAAAGTGGTATACAAAAGTGCACAAGCGCACACAAAAGTACTGAAACTAGAAATCGTGGTACCCAAAAGTAAATACACCACGCCGCGTTATAAAAAGTATAAAAAGTGTGCACAAAAGTAGGAAAAGTATACAAAGTGTACACAAAAGTACAAAAAGTGCACACGAAAGTACAAAAACTATAAAAAGTGGTATACAAAGGTACAAAAAGTGCACACAAAAGTACAGGAACTAGAAAATGTGGTGCCCAATAGAATACAAACTCGTCGCGTTACACAAAAGTACAAAAAGTGTACAGCAAAGTGCGAAAGTATAAAAACTGTACACAAAAGTACCAAAAGTTTACACAAAAGTACAAAAACTATAAAAAGTAGTACCTAAAACTAAACATAGCACGTAGCTTTACCAAAAAGTGGTCACAGAACTGTAAAAAGTGTACTCAAAAGTACAAAAATTGTACACAAAAGTACAAAAACTGTAAAAAATGGTACCCAAAATTAAACATATCACACAGCATTACCCAAAAGTGTAATAAGTGTACACAAAAGTACAAACAGTATAAAAAGTGTACACAAAAGTACACAAGAGTAAAAAAGACTGTAAAAAGTGGTACCCCAAAGTAAACTATCACGCCGCATTACACAAAAGTACAAAAAGTGTACATAAAAGTACGAACAGTGTAAAAAGTATACACAAAAGTGCACAGAAGTATAAAAAGTGTATACAAAAGTTCTAAAAGTACAGCCAAAAGTACAACAACTATAAAAGGTGGTACTCAAAGGTACAAAAAGTGCACACGAAAGTATAGAAACTAGAAAAAGTAGTACCCAAAAGTAAACATATCACGCCGCGCTACACAAAAGTACAAAAAGTGTCCACAAAGGTACGAACAGTATAAAAAGTTTTCACAAAAGTAAAACAAACAGTACACAAAAGTGTACACAAAAGTGCGAAAAGTATAAAAAAAGTAAACGCAAGTACAAAAAGTATCCACCGAAGTACAATAAGTGTATACGAATGTACCAAAAGTTGAACATGTTTACACAAAACTAAATATGCAAAGTACTCCAAAGAACGGAAAGTGTACACAAAAGCTGCCAAAAACGAATTCATGCCAAAAATGTACTATGGCCATTACATGTACATAGACACATAAATTCCGTCAAGTCGCCGAACACTGATTTTTTTTATGGAATATCATCAAATTCTAGCCATTTCAAATTAATTTTATCAGGAATCAAGGAAAACAGTTATACAGGGTGATTCAGGAAGTTCCGGACAAATTTCTCCAGCGTATTCCTTGGCTCATTTCATGAAGAAAAGTCCAATAGGACCATGTCCGAAAATGCAAGGGTGCGAAATGGCAGAGGGTTCAAAATTTCGGATTGGTGGTCGGAGGGTAGTAGGGTAAAGTTGCTAACGTCTGAGCCAGTTGTCGGATTTTTTTGTTTTTGGGTTTTTTGGAAAGGTCTCTTGAGTTTGTGAAATTCAAATAACTACTATGTACTAGCTGGAGACTTGAACTGCACCCACACAGAATGGGGTAATACTGTTAATAACGCAAAAGGCAATAACCTAAAAAAAGTCAACATCGAAGTCCTTACACTTCCAACATGGTCAGCGAAGACCGCTTTCCTTAGCCGTAATTATATCATAATGCCTTCCATAGAAGCCAGCACATTTCACAATGGCATGACTATCACAAAACCAACATGAAAGAATTCAACCCTCATATACGTCCCTGACTGTACAAATCTAGTAATAATTACCAAATCCTAAAAGTATGCAGAATAATACCGGGTTGTATACTGGGTTATAGCATAATACTGTTAAAAAAACGTTGTTTAAAATTTTTTCATTTAGCCCCCATCCCACAACGTGCGATAAGGAACTTCGTTCCAAAAAAATGTAAGTAAGCCTTATGAAAAATGATTACTCATGAAGATTTTTCTCCCTTTTACTTTAATTTTTTTTCTTGTGATCAAAACATTTATTCGCTACAGGGATAAATAACTGACTACATACTCTGCAAGCACTCACTGTACAAGACGAACGTCAATGATTTCATTACGATATCAGCGAAAAAACAAAACTTTACCACAAACATAGAAAATATACCGTCATCTATGAAGGCGTCAAAATGTATACCCATGTTCAAACATCTACCTAGACATTCGAACGAATATTCACAGTCATCGGGCAAAAAAGCGAAAATCAAAATTATTTTCAAGTACACACTTAATAAAGCCTCTTTTCTGCCGCGTGTCTTCATGACACAAAAAACACTTATGTAGACATAAGCGAATCAAAAACAGAAACTTAATTTAAAAAATAACTAATTGTTTGAAAAGAGGTCGTAGCAACCGTAACTTCGGCTGTTACCACCGAATTGAGGTTGCCACAACCGAATTGAGGTTGCCACAACCGGATTGAGGTTGTTACGACCGAACTTAGTCTCCACAACCGAAATTCGGTTGAAGCAACCTCGTTTCATAATTGATTCGGTTGTGACAACTGAATCTTCAAATTATATTCGCACAGTCAACAAAATTTTTTAAAATTTCGGTTGAAACAACCGAATTTCAAATTAATTCGGATGCAACAACCGAAATTGGTACCTAATTCGGTTGGGGTAATCGAATCTGGTCTTAACCAACCTCAATTCGGTTGTAGTAACAGAATTTGACATCAATTCGGTTGTAACTATCGAATTTGGTTCAATTCGGTCGCAATAACCGAATCTAGCCTTAATCCGGTTGCAACGACCGAATTTGGCGTCAATTCAGTTGCTGTAACCGGATTTCTCATAAATTCTGTAGGTACAACCGAATTAATTTTCAATTCGGTTACCACAACATAATTCTATGGATTTAAAATCTGACGTTTAAAATTTTATAATCAAATATTATTTTAAAAAGGTATGAGTAAAATATATTTTGTATTAAACCGTCTTATTTTGCAGATGTTATTTAAGCAGACATCAACAGCAGATATGTAATTATGCGGTAGTCTGGATACAAAACGACTTTGGACCTAGAGCAACCGATACAACACATCAGAATTAGTGCGGTGTCCCATGATGGCCGGGACTTCAATAAAGGTTGTAAGAGGCATGTAAATTAAATGTAGTATTCTACTTATATAGATTATCCCTTTATTTTCTCGCTTTTTAATTCATTTATAAAAGTACAAGAAAATAAATCATCACTTAATAATAAAAAAAAACTTTAAATATTCATTTATGACAGTATCTCAATTAGGTTGTCACAACCTCTAATTTGGCTGTGACAACCTCTAATTTGGCTGTGACAACCTCTAATGAGGTTGTGTCAACCTCTAATGAGGTTGTGTCAACCTCCAATGAGGTTGGGTCAACCTCTAATGATGTTGTGTCAACCTCTAAGGAAGTTGTGTCAACCTCTGATGAGGTTGTATCCAACTCTGATGAGGTTGTGCCAACCTCTAATTCGGTTGTGACATCCTCTTAATTCGGTTACGGCTAATTCGGCTGTCTCAACCGAATTTTTCTGTGAGTGTATGTGCACATAAGATGCCAATAACAAATGCAAAATCGTGAATTTTTTGGAAAACCATATACAATGGTATATATTTATCTTTCTCCAACTAAACGCATCAGTATTTGCAAGACTCTTGAAATTTTTTTTTTCAAAAATAACTTAACACTTTAAAAATACTCGTACAGAAATGCACTTAAGTTGCTTTTCGTTTTAGCACAGATTTTTACTACCTAATCGTAATACATATATGACAAATCGAGTCCAACCAATGAAATAACAATTCAGCAATAGATTCTGCTCGAATTAAAGCATGAAGCCTAGCATGCCCCTTGTTAAAAACCTCACCTCACCGGGAACAGTAGTGGTACCGAAAAATCGTAGGTACACGCAATGAAAAAAGTTTGGAAATGCTTAAAACTATGGCCTCAACAAAATATCGTCGGAAACATGTACACGTTTGAAAGCATTATTTTCTTGAATTGAAGATCTGCTTCTTTGTTGTTTCCAACAAACAAGGCCACAAAAACACATACATATTATATCCTAATAATCATTGGGTTTCCAACAGTAATATTAAATAGCAAACAGAATGTGTTTCGACACAAGTATACTATATTTGCGACGAGCTACAAACTTCGAAACAACATTCAATAAACAAAAAAAACGTATACTCAACGCTGGCCGCAATAATATTTCGCATGTCTACCAAACGAGCCACTCTAATGCATTTGTTATTACCAGTCTATAGGTATATATTTTGTGTTGTTATAAATATTGTAGAGCATTAAACTTTCTACGGACATAATTGGCCAATTTCAGGGAGCAGAGATTCCAAATGTTAATGTGTATATTTATTTATTCGTTGTTATTAAAGCTTGTTACACATTTGTAGGAACAGTGAATTCACATTTCATTAGGTGAACGAAATGGGAATATCATCTTACAATTGGTGGGGTGTGCAATATCAACATCAGAACACTAATTAAAACCTTCAGTAGGGGCGTTTTTTCGTAACCTATATAAGTTAACATCAACTGTTACGAAAAAAACGCATAGACGTTGAGTATAATCAACTTGGCTTCATCCGATAATTCTTCCTTTGTATTTGTCAATTTGTTAATTTAAAAGTCACACACAAAACAAAATTCTAAAAAATTCAATGTAATATATGAGGTGGTTACACTGCATTCACATTGCAGTAGGATTCTCTCACTTGGTTAGTAGCAGTGAATTATTGTACAGATGTTTGGGTAAACGAAATCTCCAAACACGAAATTTAATGCTACATTGGGGTATCACCGAAATTAAAAATACACCGGGCATCGTAAACGAACACCTACAGCCCGCTCTACGCACCGAGTCGTAAAAAATATACGACTCGAGACCACGTGCGAAGAAGAAACACAGGCATCCCCGAGCAAGCCCCGTACATTTGCTTATATTCATTTTCGCACTCACTTTGGGTCCAAGAGATGAACGTGGATCGGTGTCTTCATTTCTTCGCTATAATTTGCACGAAAGTACACACAATTTACCATAACGTACATGCAATGTACCACAAACTACATACATACAACGTTAATTTACCATACTATGAATTTAAATGTGCAGAAAATGTACCACAAAGTAGTACATATCATGGTCCATAACGTACATAACCTGCTACAGAAAGTATATAAATTTCGTCAACAATTTACAAAAAGTACACACCAGGAGTACTTTACTGGAAATACTTTAAGTGTAGTAAAATGTACGTAAACTGCACCAAAAAAATACATAACGGTACTAAATTGTGTACTAAAATGTGTGTACATAAAGTGTATGCAAATAGTACATAAAGTGTACAAAAAAGCACACAAAGGTACCAAAAAGTGCATAGTGTATCAAAAAAGAATACAAAGATCATCAAACAGAGAGAACCGACGTTCATGGAAAAATATCGGTGAATGTATCTGTTTGTGAATCGAGCTATTCCTCGGCCTTCTTCTTCAATTCACTTCCTTTTGGGTTTGCTTTTGTTATTGTTTGGTTCCAGTACTGTCCTGGAATTCTGCTTGTGCAAGAAGAAAAAATCAATAATATTTTATACAACTTTTTAAATACAGGGTGATTCAGGAAGTTCCGGACAAATTTATCCAGCGTATTCCTTGGCTCATTTCATGAAGAAAAGTCCACTAGGACCATGTCCGAAAATGCAAGGGTGCGAAATGGCAGCGGGTTCAGAATTTTGGGATTGGTGGTCGGAGGGTAGTAGGGTAAAGTTGCTAACTTCTGAGCCTGTGGTCGGTTTTTTTTTGTTTTTGGGCTTGTTGGAAAGGTCTTTAAGAGGCCTTTCAGAATCAATAAAAGTAGAAAAAAGTCAAATCGCCGAGATACAGAGCTTTCGGGAAAAAATGGAAAAAAAATGTATTTTGTATGAGTTAACGTGTTTAAGTTACGAAAAAACGCCCCTGGTGTATCAGTTGGCTAAAAGGGGAATAAATACTCACTGAGGTCTAATTTTTCAAACATAATTTAAACTCTGAATTCAGTTTTTAGGTTAATAGTTAATTGTTGTTTAAACAGCCCAAGTTGGGCATCATCAAATGACCATATGATTTTGACAGAAAACAACAAGAAGAACAAACCAAAAGCTTCTTTAATTGTTAATGTGAACAATTATAATCAACATCATAGTTGAAATAACAATAAAAACGTATCATTTAACTCATAGTGCAGTTCGAACTTTATTTCTGCTCAAATAATCTCCAATTTCATTAAATATTTTGTATTTTATCACTTCACTTTTGTTTTGCAAATGGCGTCAGTTTGATGCATCTAAACGATTAGCCGAGAAATGTATGAATACCGGTTATTTACCGGCATTTGCCACTGTTGCCACATGGTAGTAAGATTATTTGACAAAGCACTGAAAAACTCTTTTCGTATTTAAAGTCAGATCAAACATAAATCAAAATCAACTGAGTACAATTTAAATAACCAGTCCAAAATTGGGCCTTAGTCTTCCATTACATCCTGTGAGGGGGTAGGAAAGAGCTTCTCACTATCAATGAGATATGCGCTATCGAATTGTGGGATTCACTGATCGCGATCTACAGCTTCATACCGAATCCGAATGATTATGCACTAAGAAGCCTTTTCGTGGCTAAGTACATGGTAGTATCGTAGTCACTAAGCGACGTGGCTGTCACCGATGGAAACGAAAGATAGTCAGAGCAGTGATTGAACCCACTTTATCATGTAAAGTAGTCACGCACGCCAACCACTGCACCACGGATGTTCACACAGAAATACAGGGTGGGCAACAACACCCGTCATGAGACAATTATCTTTTTGAGGGAACAATTTTCGAACCGCGTCATTACTTGAAGAAATGGCTCCAGACATTTTTTCCAACCACTGAGTTTACGGAAGCTGAAATACATCACCAGGTTACAATTTAAAAACCAGATTTGATTTTACTTAATGATCATCAGCACAACGAAAAAGTTTCATCAACAGTTCTACATTAAATTGACGTGAAATTTCATTGATGCAATGAAAAATTTCCTTAAATTATTTTTTATTTTATTGGTTCGACCTATGCAGAAGAAAGATTTCTTATATAAAGCGTAGGTGTTTAATAATTGTTAAATGATATATTACCATAAATAATATGAGGTAGCTAACAATATTTTTAATAACATTTAAAATTTGGTAATATGTAATATTGCCAAACTTATATACATATGTAATTCAGTTAATTAAATTCAATAACAATTTTTTAAACTTTACTTTTTGAAATCCGACAGTTTTAACTATTTGTATATCGGGAAGGAAAATCTTGTCAATCTACATAAACCGCTTCTGTCCAAGTTCTAGGTGTCCCTGCACTCAAAGTCAAATGTCTTGTCTTTGTGTCTTTCCCACAAACTGTCAAATATTTTGAAATAAAAAAAGTGTTTAATCTGCGGACTTGCCCAGGTTAAACTTTCCGTAAAATTAACCATAACCACAGAGGACAGTAGGGAGATCCTATTGTGAGTCGATTAAAGGCCTTAAGGAATCCTGCAGTTCGCCCAAAATTCTATCCAAGGATCACTCAAATCTATCCTTCGTACGGAGGCTTAATTGGCCATGAACTGAGTCACCAGAGCAAATCCTAATGTCACTGCTGGATACACACATCCCGGGGGGGTAGGGAATAGTTCTAAATCGTCAACAGTGGAGGTGGGAACCGATGATACTGCAGATACACTGATCAATGTTGATAAAATTTTATAGGCCTTAAATAGTTTTTTGCCATACAAATCGTCAAGCCCTGATGGAAAACTTCCGATTATGTTACAGAAGGTAATAAGGTTAGTTTCCCCTTGAATCAGGCCATTATTCACGGCCAGTTTTGGACGTAATCACATCCCGGAAAGTTGGAGAAGGGTGGAAGTCATTTTAATCCCCAAGGCAGGGAAGACCGGCCATGAATCTGTGAAGGATTTCAGACCAATAAGTCTCTCAACATTTATACTCAAGACTATGGAAAGAATTTTGGATGAACAAATCACACCGATAGTGACTAATAGTGGTTTATCGCATAGTCAGCATGACTATATGAAGGGAAAGTCGACAGAGACATCGCTACACGAAGTAGTTAGCACGGCCGAAAGAGATCTCTACTATAAACAATATACAATTGCAGTCTTTCTGGATAAAGAGGGCACTTTTAACAATGTCAAAAAGGAAAGTATCATACAAGCCCTAAAGGATATGAATGTCGGCAAAAGTACTGTGAGTTGCATAGACTCCCTACTGCGGACCAGACTAATAAGTGCTCCCCAGGGTGGGGTGATATCACCACTACTATGGCTAGTAGTTGTGAAGACTCTATTGGTGGACTTGGATAACAGAAGGATAAGGGTTATCGTATATGCGGATGATGCCGTATTGATGGTAACAGGTCCCTTTATCTGCGTGATAAGTGAAGTCATGGGGAATATTGTGTGCGAGATCAGCACCTGGACCACAGGCTGTGGTCTGGGCATTAACCCGGATAGAACTGATCTGCTACTATTCACAAGTACGCGAACTGTAGGCGAACTATTCCAGAATATCGGCTACCCTCACTCATTGGTACACAAGGAGTTGTCAGATTAGGCGAAGTATCTGTGTGTAATTCTGGATCCGAACCCAACTGGAAACTTAATTTTGAACTAGGGAGTTAAAAAGGCGCAAGTTGTCTTCTACGAGTGCAAGAAAACATTTTGGAGAACATGGGTCATTATAAATCGTACGCTGAATGGAATTCATTAACTTAAAAGAAGTGAACTTTTTAGTGGTTCTGTGAGTCATTCCAAAATCGTAGTGTACGGGGTTTGATTTGTGTGCGCGTACTATAAAAAGATATATAATGTATTTAGTATTTCTTGTAAGGGAGGAAATGAGGTTAAACCCAGGCACCATGATTACAGGCCGTGCGCTTAACCAACCGGCTATTGCAACCATTACGCGAAGACGCTCAATACATTAATATAAGATAAGAAGATAATAGTCATAAATGTTCTCGATATTTGATGTAATAAACCAGTACATAAATTTCAGTCTTTACCTCACCCTCATCCAAAGTCATCAATTGCGATCAATACTCAACTTAATTACGATCCTAAGGGATTATGGGGAGTTATAGTGACTACCTGCCAATTGCCCGCCAAATAATATTTTATTTGTTCATCTGTCTTTACACAGTATTACATAAAATATTTGTCAGAGTCGGCCAGCCGGAAGGCCCCCCAACTTTTGTATGGGAGGTTCGAAAATGGGCGTGAACAGTATTACCGGATTACCGAATTTCATTCAGATCGCTTGTAGTCTACGAGAGTTATCGTGTCGATCAACCGGTCATCCGCTCACCGTTTGAGTGCATTTGAGTAAATTTTGTGTAGTATCAAACTTTATAAAGATTGGTTCGGTTTTGAGGGAGTTATCTTGCCGAACAACCAGCCGGCCGCACAACTTGCCTTGGTAGGGCGTGCCAAAATCACCCTTGTCTTAATCAGTGAGTGGGGTTGGATGACACGAAACCTATAACCGAATGTCATTAAGATCGGAAGTGTTTCACGCGACTTATCGCATTGACAACCCGGACGAACACCCTGATTTGTATGGGAGGTACCAGAATGGGCGTGACAATCTCGCCCATGTCCTCCAGTTAACTAGGTATTTATAGATTATTAACCAGTGTGAGAGTTGAAGCTAATCACATCTACCAGAGGAAATGTTTCAAAGAAATATGATTTTGCGGTAAATGTGTCGATTTGTATGCCCATGACCTACAGATTTACACCGGTTCCGATCAGTTTTTGGGATAAATTATTATTAATTATTATTCCACTTAAAAATTAAAGTCGGATTAGATTTACGATAAATGCTGTATATTTGGGGGAAACGAAGCGACTTTTCTGTATGCCTACCTATGCCTAATTTTTGAAGAAAATGCTTTTTTTTGAGAAAGGGGAATTCTTTTAAGAGTAGGTACTTATCTCAAGAAAAGTTATTTTTTAAGAAAAGGCAATTTGTTGTAAGAAAATTTACTTTTTTTGAGAAAAGGCACTTGTTTTTAAAAAAAATAATTTTTTTAAGCAAAGGTACTTTTATCCAAAAATTAAATTGTTCGAGCGTTTGGTCGTATTTTTAATTAATTTTATTCTTCGATATTTCGCTACGCTTTGGGTAGCATCGCCAGAAACTTACTTTTTGTAAGAGAATTTACTCTTTTAAGCAAAGGTACTTCTTTAAAATAAGATACTTTTCTAAGTTACTTTGGTTAAGAATATGAATAGGTATTTTATAAACTTTTTTTAGTAAAGGCACTTATTTAAGAAAATGTTCTTTTATAAACTTCTTTCACTTTGGTTTTTCTAAATTTACTTTTTATTGGGTGCATAACTACAATATATACTAAATATTGATTACAGGCTCCACCGAGAAAACTTCCCATGATTTCCCAACATATGTTAGTCTAGGCACAAACCATAACAAAAGTACCCAATAAAGTTGATAATACTGGGTTGTAGCATAATAGTGTTAAACAAGTGGTTTAATTTTTTTTCATTTAGCCCCCACATAGATAAATATTAAACCATAGATGGTGAAAGATAAGTGGTGGATTTGAAAGGAAAGGGAAATTTTCTAGATGTCGCCGGAACTAGACCATGTTTTATTGCCTTTTTTATTGTGAATAAATATCAAAAGCGGTATGGTTTTCTATTATTTATATTCTATTTTCAAATTTAAACAACAGAATCGAAATAAAAATTATGTTTGAGTGCTTTTTCGTCGCATCTGATTGGAAAATGGACGTACGGAAACAGCATGTACCCTCTGGTGAAAACGGTGATTAAGCAAATGAGTCATCTATGGTTTTTATTTACCTATGGCCCCCATCCCGCAACGTGCAAAAAGGAACTTCGTTCTAAAAACCCAACCATCCAAAAAAAATGGTTATTTTGAATTTCGAGTTTTGGAAATGAAACCGCAATAAAAATAGTTGCATTTCTGACTGAAGTACTATGTAAGTGTAACCTTGTGACAATAGTCACCGAAACTCGTCTAAAAAAATAAGCTAAAAAATCAATGTTCGACAGACTGACGGTGAGCTGTACCTTGTACAGTATAATTCTATATTATTGGTAGAAGAATTTTACTTTACCGCATTCTTCCAATTTGCCCCAGAGAAAATCTCATTTAACTTTGCCAGGGATTTGTTTCTTACAACACTTTCAAATCCGTGGTCACAAAAAACAGCGACAGTTTTGCTGCATCCTATATTAAATTTCATATGTTTGCACAACTTTCTCCCTAACATGGTGGTGGCTGCAACCACTGAATGGGACATTCACTGTCCAGCAATGGATTGAAATATAAATGAATGAACTACCTATTAAGTTCATTTGGATCGCAATGTCGAAAGTGTCATTTATCACGCAAAATGCATGTATGTATATTAAGTATGTATGTGTGCGTATGTGTCAATGTATGTATGTATATAAGTTGTAAATATGTACATGTGTAGATACAAATTGTTATTCTTGTGAAAATAAAAAGGCAACAACAAATGGGCCACTTAAAGTGCGATCATCTTGCTGTTTCGCTGGCGAAGAAACTGTGATGACCAACCAATTAAGCATCTTGGCTAAGACACATCACATGTGGTGTTGTGTAGTTGTTGATGCAGATGTTGTTGTTGCAGTTGTTGTTGTTGTTGTAGTACTAGTTGGTTGGCATTACCACCAGAAACCAAATGAAACAACATATTCTGACTTAATTAATTGGCCAGAAAATGCGTGCATGCGCAAAAGGCAACAATAAATGGTCAGATGACAAAGATTCACAGAATCCCCACCAACTCCAATTCCAACGATGAGAACGTAAACTTAATGGTCTTTTTCCTCCACTCCATTTGCCTTCTTCGCTGTTTGCATCTTGATAGCTGCCGCAACTGAATTGCGATTCAAATTTTGTCGCTTTAACGTTAATGGTAATATTTTATTAAGCCAAACATATAAACCCCTTTCTGCGGCTGCCGACATAGATGCTAACTCTTAGATAAGTCCGAGACGATCTCTGTGGAACAGGATGTGCCGTGCTGCCCGCTTGCGAGCGGTCTAATGGCGACTAAATGTCTGGCATTGCCGGAGCTTTTCGGTTTCTGCTTAATGAAGTAGTAGTAAGCAAGCAACCCACCTTCTTCAATGATATGGAATCAGCATTTCGGTCTCTTCTGTTTCACTTTGGCATGTTTTTTTCATATTTTCTTGTTGCTGTTTTGGTTCAAACGACCAAATGAGCACATTTTTATTTGCACGAAATGAAGATCTGCTTAAAAAGGTGTGTGAGACGATTGTTTTATTTGGCTTGAAGAAACTCTAGTTTCACAGGTGTCAAATTACACATTTAAGATAATCATTTTTCCTTAAAAACACGGCAACGGCAAGTAGGCGGTACGGAAATTTATTGTTGTCCCCGAGAAACCAATCGTGATAATCGGGACCAATTCGTGAACCCATCCCGCTGGGTGAGAAAATGTAAACACACTAGTCCAAATATTGCAAATATTTACCTCCATTTTATGTCCCACCATGATGATGATACTTTTTCCTGGGACAATCATCAAAATGTCGGTAATAAAAACTACATCTTATCACAGGCATCGCTCGGCGACCGCCACAAACTCCCGGCTCTCTCGATTGTATTAAAAATCAAGAACATTGCCTTTCTGATCATAATAGCCCAGCAACAAGTGTTATCTTAACGGGGTAATCAGGCAGAGTAAATATGTAGTTACCCCCACACTCATCAGCATCGTCCTCATCACCAGAAACCATAAAAATATGAAATACATAGATGTGACATGATCTAGAATCTGTATCGTCCGATACGCATTAGTCAGTTTCGTTCTTCTACGCAGTTGTTTTTTTATCACTTTGTGTGGTGTAAATTTTATGTCATGTTTAAGCTTCTGTATCTCAAGGATAATGCCAGCAATAAAAGACGAAAAAGACCTGTTAATTGTGATTTTTAGGAAGTCATAAATGGTGCAATCGTAATGTTCAAATGAAACGACACAGTCCCATAAGACGTCACATTGGACAACAAGTACTGCGAGTAAATGGGAAGAGAATCCATAAAGAAATCTAAAATATCTCATATTTTCCAGTTAAAAAGCAATGCGACATTTTAAAGACGCATGTAATGTAGAATCATTTTACATTTAATAGTTTCCATTTATAGATTTCAAAGATGAGATTACAGGAGGCATTTTGGGGATCATGAAATACAAATATTTGAGATTTCTCTCCAAGAAATAGATTATCAGTTGTTTAACAAAATTTATAACAAACCATTTTTGGAAAAGAGGCTTGTTTTAAATTTTTCAAAATAAAATTTTGAAAATAGTTAATTTTAAAATTCAAATAAGTTAATAATTTAGTTTCTACATTTATTTGTTTTCCTACAGAGAAGGTCCTTGGAGATATTTTCCGTGTTCAAATGCCGATGATTGTAATAATCGGAAATACATATAAGACCGGTCGACAGGTTCTGACTTTCATGGTGAATTCATTTCATTTGAAATTTTGAAAGCATCGAGAGGAAAGTATCCTGCTTTAGCTTTCATTAAATTTTCACATATTTCAATTAATTTTAAATAATTTTATTCTAATTTTTTCACTCACTGATTGGGACCTACAGTTTTACACCGGTTCCGAACGGTATTTTGAGAAGCTTTTTCATGGCTAAATACTCGATAGTGTCGCCGTCACTAAGCGACGTGACCGCCGTCGAAAGAAATTTAACGGTGGTTGCACTAGAGCGCGCACATCTCACTGGTTGTGAGAAGCTCTCCGTAATCCCTTCATGGGATGTAGCGACAACAATCACTCTGCACACAATCAATAAATGTCTTCGGTTAGTGGCTTGTGTAAATACACACCGCAGTGGCTTAACGGGCTAAACGCTGCTGAAGATGATGCTTCACAAACATCGAACCGATCGTCCAGCGAATGTGAGTTCGAATCCCACCCGCGGCATTTACCTTTTTTCACTAACCGGAGAAAACATGATCTCTTACAGCCTTAAAGGAAATTACAACGAAAACCATTTATTTTTTTTAATTTTTTCCTGAAACAAACAAGCAAATTGAATCACCAAATTCGAAAAAAGCAAATGTCGGTTTTTTCGAAAAGGGTTCATATCGACAAATTGTAGCAGCTGTTTTTCAGCACTCTTTATATTAAAAGTACTCTTTATATTAAAAGTAGTCTTTATATTAAAAGTACTCTTTATATTAAAAACACTCCGTCGGTGGTGCAATGGTTAGTGTGCGCGGCTCTTGTACATGAGATCCTGGGTTCGAACCCTACTCTGACCACCTTCAAAAAAAATTTCTTTCGGCGGCGGTCACCTCGCATAGTGACGGCGACACTATCGAGTATATAGCCATGATAAAGCTTCTCAAAATACCGTTCGGAATCGGTGTAAAACTGTAGGTCCCAATCAGTGAGTGAAAACTGCAAAGCGCACAGCTCAGTGATTGTGAGAAGTTTCCCCGGTCCCTTCATGGGATGTAATGGGAAACCATTTATTTTATCCTTTATTTTAAAAACAAACATTTCAGTTCAATGGTTAGCTCTTTCAACAATTTTTGTGCTCTCAAATTCCATACAGGCTGAGAGAAATTCAGTTGTTTGTGGCTCCTGAAAAGTTTGCAAAAAACAAAATGAGTTCTTTTCGGATTTAGTGATTCAATTGCAAACTTCGAATTCAGGAAAGAATACAAAAATTGTGCTATGCTCTGGTCAAAATTGTGATTTAAATAAAATAATCTATGGTAGGCGCACTAGAACAGCTGATTTTAACTATTTTCTATATATTACTATTCTGTCAAATTCATACACCTTTTTTACCTTTATTCCTTTACTTTTCTTCTAAGTATACGCGGGCGGCCCCAAAACTAGCCGACCTGACGTATAGATGGTGCCAGTAGTTGTTAAAAAAAGTATTTTTATGAAAAGCGGCAACCTTATAAACCATATGTTTTAAGTTTCAAGGCGCCGCGTTGTTTAGTATTGGAACGAAGTTCCTTATTGCACGTTGCAGTATGGGGGCTAAATAAAAAAAAAGTAACTCATTTTTTTTAACACTATTATGCTACAACCCATTATGTATTATCAACCATATTGGGTACTTTTGCTTTGGTTTGTGTCTAGACTAACATATGTTGGGAAATTTCTTGTTTAATGGGAAGTTTTCTAGGTGGAACCTGTAACCAATATTTAGTATATATAGTAGTTTTGAACCCAATAAAAAGTAAATTTAGAAAAGCCAAAGTGAAAGAAGTTTAAAAAAAGAAAATTTTTCTTAAATAAGTGCCTTTTCTTAAAAAAAGTAAATTTTCTCAAAGAAATACCAATTCATATTCCTAAAAATCTTACCTTTCCTTTAAAAAAAACCTTTTAAAAAAAACCTTTCTTTAAAGAACTACCTTTGATTAAAAAAAATTAATTTTCTTACAAAAGTACCCTTTCTTGAGAAAAGTAATTTTTTTTAATAAACACCTTTTCTTAACAAATTAAAATTTCTTACAGCAAATTGCCTTTTTTAGAAAACTACATTTTCTTTAAAGAAAACCAAATAACTAACTTAACTTTGAGATAAGTACCTACTCTTAAAAATTTACCTATTCTTGAAAAAGGGACCAATTCTAAAAAAAAATCTCATTTCATAAAAGTAAATTTTCTTAAAAATAAAATAATACCTTTTCTTTTATTTTCTTGAGATAAGTAGACTTTCTGAAAGTAAGTACATTTTCTTAAGAGATTAACCTTTTTCTAAAAAGAGTACCACGTCTTTAAAAAAGTACCTTTAATTAAAAAAAAGTTCTTCTCTGTAAAAAAAATATGAAGCCTGTGTTAGATAACACGGGCGCATAGGTCAGACGTAGAATACGTTAGTCATTTTGCAATTAAAATATATGAATTAAATATAATTTTTGATAAATGATTTAAATCTATCAAATTTATCTTTAATTTTTATGTTAAAAATTTAGGATAGTTTTTAACAAAATTTGGTTACACTTTATATCAATTCGATGCACTTTTGAAAACAAGTGTAAATACTGCATGTGGCAACACTGGTTCTGTAATGTTCACATAAAACATGCATTGTCATTATACTTCTTCTCTTTCTCACACTGGTTCTGTGATGAACACACAGATAATCGTACTGCTCTTACACATGATGTTATAATACATAAAATACAAAGCATATGAAAATTAATACAAAATTTGAAGGAGTTAAATTTTGATTTACTTATAGAATCAAAAAAAATATATGTAGCAATATGATTATTTAAATACAAATCAAAAGAAGACATATTAAATATGTTACGACCATACTTGAATTTTCTTCAATGCATGCATAAAGTATTAAAAACTTATAATGAAAGTGACAAACATTTTCTCAAAATTTTGTGCTCCAGATCAACGCCCCTACCTTACCGTATAACGTATTCTAAAAATCATACTCTTATGGTTTTTTCTTCCAGAAAGTACTTCTTCTTAAAAATAGTACATTAGCTTTTAAGAAAAGAAGTACCTCTTTTTAAAAAATTACCTTTTCGGGAAAATATAATACATATTCTTACAAAAAGGGCCTTTTAAAAATTACAGCAGACAGTGGTCCGAGGCCTTCGGCCACGGACTGTCCCTGCAGGCTGTGTCCGAGACACTGCCATTAAGTTTAACGTAGAATACGCCATCCGATAAGACAGAAAACATATATAACAATAAATTCATTTGCTTATATTATTTATCATTTATTGTTATATATGTATTCTGTCTTTCACTTTTTACTAGATACATGTTCCTAAGCAATGTTGAGCAACCAAAAACACTCAACCAAACACCACACATATGTTTGAGTGTATGTGTTTAAACAATTTTCATTTGAGAAATTAAAATACTAGAAATATATCAACCAATATGAAATGTATATCAAACGAAAGATAACATCTTCATTTACCTACAAAAAAATTTTAAAAAAATTCATGTAGCCGTTTCCTCAAATTCAATGAAATAAAGATTACAACAATAAAAACCTGACATGACTCCTCATATCGTAAGGTAAGACGTATTCTACGTCAAAAAAATACATTCTATGAAAAAATTGTTCTTAAAAAGATCTTAAAAAAGTTTATCATTTAACAAAAAGTATCTTTTCTTAAAGATCCATTTAAATTATCGAATTTTTCAACGGGCGCCTTAGCCCCAAAAAGTATTGGATCTAACTAGTACATATTATATAGCGAAAGGAACTTCATTCCAACCGGGTGTCCGCTGACACCTCATTTAATTTTTGTTATTTGAGCCAGTAAAAGTAAACGATTTCAGTGAATTTATAAGCATGTAAAAAATTGGCCAAAGACGATCAATAAGTAGACGACTAGAAGATGTGCGCAATTTGGCAACCCTCGAAAAAGAGAACCAAAAAGTGGACACAAGTCACTCAAACGCATTTCTCTCTCGCGTCATATCTTGATTAATTCGTACTTTTAGCATAGTTTATGTAATTTTACTTCAACGTGGTTGGAATGTGTATAGTTATATACTTATAAAATAACACTATCGAAAAGCTGCTCATGTATTGAAATATTCAATGAAGAGAGTAAGAGACAGAGAGCAGAGAATGGTTAATGTTTCATTCGGTTTGTTGGAATTCGAGTGAAGAGAAATTTTGACTGTCTACTTGTTAATCATTTTTCAGTTGGTCACCGTTATGTAACTGTTCAGACACGGTTAAGAAAATCCACAGAATGGTATTGGATGATCGTTGGCTGAAGGTGCGTGGGCTAGCTGAAATGATAGGTATTTCAAAAAGTGTTATACATCGTATATTGACCGAAGATTTGAACATGACAAGGCTGGGTGCCGCGTCATGAAGATGTTTCAGTAGAGTGATGGCGATGTTTTACCGCAATAAAACCGAATTTTTGCGTCGAGACGTTTCCATCTGCAGGCAAGCTCATGGATTGTTTTTTTTTGGATACTCATGGAATCATTTTTATTGGTTATCTTCAGATAACCAACTAGTATTTTGCAGCTTTTAATTGATGAAATTGTGAAAAAAAAATGCCGCATTTGGCGAAAAAGAAAGTGTTGTTTCTTCAAGACAATGCTCCAGTTCGCACATCCACTATTGCGATGGACAAAGTTAATGAATTAAAGTTCTTTAATAAAATAGATGTTTTTGAATGTAGAAGTATAAAATTCTGTATTTTAGTCAAATTTTTCGTAATCAATCAAAAGTCTATTTTTTGAATTTTGTTGTCATTTGGAATTTTACGTGACAATATGTTCCAGCGAGATGTATTGATCGAGGGGTGTTGTTGGTCTATCAGTGTCTAAAAAATACTTCTAGTCGATTGTGATTTTGGTTTATTCGGTCACTGGTCACAGTCACCACAGCCCTCTTATGGTCAGTTTTTAAGTGGGTAGTTAACTATCGGATTACTTAATCTTAATTCTAAGTTAATTAGAGGTTAACTTTGCATTTAGTTTTTCAGTGGTGAGTTAATGTAAGTCGCCATATTGTCAACTAATATGGCAACCCTTGTATTCTTATTGGAAAAAACGTGTGTTTGGATAAATACCAAAACAACGAAGGGGAGCAAACAAAATGGAATTATGTAAAATACGAAATAGATGCATAAAATCGAAGTCATTTTAACAAAAACGTGTAAAAAACTATATAGGCGCAACAATTTAACGATCTAGACTCAACGTATGTGTACGAATACGCAAATCTGAAGCATGTATTTTATACAATCTTCATTTCTCCCTTTGATTGTCAAAATAATATGGTTCTCACTATAAGTTAACCAACCAACATTGGGTGGTTAAATCATAGTTAAACAATGACTAAAAAACACAATTCGATGTTTAACCACAATTTAACTAAGAAACGAAGATCACCACTGACTGAAAAACTGGCCATTAGAGAGTGTCCTGATCGAACTCTGGACCACACCACAATATGTAAAAGGATAGTTTCACAGTAATTGCTAGGACTCCTGGTACATATCAAAGCCTGTTAGGGAGCCTGAGGTTCCGTTGATGAACTGACATTAATTCAATACTTCATAACATCAGAAACTGCAAAACTTTGACCCGTCCTCACTCCGCCAAGACTTGAAGAAGTTCCACAAACCTAAATTGCATAATCATTGAACAAACTTTTTTAACTGGACATTTCAGGTGAAATCCACCAAATGTGTCAATACTCGTACATATTTGGCGACTCTATGGTGCATCCTAAACGAGTGTGAGATGGAATTAAACGTTTACACAAGGCTACAAATCGTTTGCCACCACTATTCGCTTAATTTGTAGTCCTCGATTACAAGTATTCCAGGTATTTATTTATTCATTTTGACTCATCGGGGGCTAAAGAATATTTTGGCCATTGTTCCTACGTCTTTTTTCCTCTTTGTGTTTTGGTCGTTGAAGAGACAAGAAACAAATAATCGGTTCCTTATGTTGCATAAATTACAAACGGAAAGAAAAAGGAAGAAAGAAGAAACAGCGAATAAATGCAAATAACAAATCATGCAATTAAACTAAAACTAACGACTTCTTTGTCAGTTCGAATGGCGATGCCAACCGGGGAGCAATGGCACTGACACTGGCACTGGTACTGCCACTCCGGCATTCAATTGAAATCCACAGCAAAGTCGCGCTCCAGTACAACAAACAATAAAAGCCCGAAAGAGGCGATACAGGTGAAGACTGGCCAAACACAACTTAGCATAACGGCCGGTCAAATGTCCGACATACGACGTCCGACGTCTTGATGTCTCGCAAGGGCCTCTTCTGCTACGAGAATAGAAGCGCACTGTCGGTCAATGTTTTTACTGGTGTTGTTGCTGTTGTTGTCTTAAATTGCATACAAATCGCTTGTTTACAATGCTCAAAAATCTTTGGCGAGTGTGCCACAGGACAGGGAATTGAAAGCGCCTTCTTCAGCCCATCCATGCCAATATCAAAGGAGAGGAGTGAGTGCGAGGAGGTTATACGGGAGGAGCAAGAGCGGGCGGGAGTGCGCGCGCCTTGGACACCAACGAAACAAACACCACCACCAACTCGGAACAATAGGCGTTTGGGTAGACACAATTTATTTAAGATACGGCGCTAGCGAGCACACTTTAAGGGTCCATTGTATTCGCAATCGATAAAAACGGAGCAACCAGCCACAGCAGTGACACAGACGAAACCAGACCAAATCAAGAATCCAAATACGTGTGTAACCACAAGCAACGATCAAGTCCACAGTGGATGACCGCCGAACACAGTGGCCGAAAGGACTGTGTCATGCCACATCATTCAATGCTTGTAAACACACAAGTCACACTCGCACTAAAACTCAGACGCGCAGACGCAGACTCACAATTTGCAATTATGTTTTGTTGTGTTATGGTGGTTCTTGTATTTGCCAAACGATAATTAGATAATTCGTGAAGCCGAGTTCAATGGCCACCACTAGCACTGTGAGTGGGTACTGTAAACAACGTGATCGATGGCTACCGACAATTTCGCCTTGAAAGACTTTAAGCCATTCTAGACTTAAACCGAATCCAGCAACACTCCTTCCTCCCTGGCTGATTATCACAAATTACCACGTTTACACGTTCATCTGCATGCAGCATCGTAGTGTAATGCGATAGCTGATGCCATAATGTATCAGCACATTGAGTTAATTTGAAAAGGCTTTACGCCAATGCAACCAACATTCGTTCATTGCATCCACAACTATCCTCCAGTTACCCCATACAAATACAAGTAATCGAAGTTTTTTGCTTGCACAAACTTTCGACCAATTGATCGCTAGATGCACATCTCATGTCCGCGATGAAGGAATCAATATGAATGTGTACTCGTACATCCCAACCCACTCCAGCCCACGAGAAATACACACATATCCAGCGAGCCAACTCTTAACTACCAACATAATTCGCCGAGAACACGAACCGGTTACGTTCGTAGCGCCCAATTGACAATTGATAACCGATATCAATTTTCCAACCAGTACCGGAGGAGGAGTTTTCACAAACTCATTTTCAAACATAAAACATACCATGTTTTATGATGTGCTCATCACTTTTTGACTAATTTTTCACGAAGGTGTTGTTGCAGGCATCGTCGTGACTCTTGGAGACGGCACAGTGGAGCGAAAGTTGTTATTTGTTTGTTTCTGTTAGTGGCTGGAAGGTACACTGAAAGAAAAAGTTTTATTGATTTGATCGTTGCCTCAACGTATATTGTCATCTTAAGACAGAGAGTCGTATCAATATAAATAACACCAAATTATATACGCGGCGGATCAATAAGTCCGTAACTTTTTGAACTACCCTCGTAGTTATATGGAATGCAACACTGCTCCCATCAAGTACCATCTGTTAATAGTCTACTGGCAAATTTTGAGCAAGTTCCCTGATTTACATTGCGTTTAACAGCTGTTCAAAAAATACAACCCCGTGCATTTTTTTAAAAATGGGAGAAGTGAATTTCGAGTGCAACATTATTTTTTGCGAATAAAAACCATCCATCAAACCGAGCAAAAGCTTGATAACTACTATGGGGACTCTGCACCATCGATTTCAATGGTCAAAAAGTGGTTTACTGACTTTCGTTGTAGTCGCACAAGTACAAATGACGCTGAACGTTCTGGACGGCCAATTGAGGTCAATACACCCGAAAATGTCGAAAAAATTCACGATATGGTATTGGTCCATCGAAGAGTAAACGTGCGTGAGATTGTTGATGCCATAGGCATTTCCTATGGGAGTGTGGTTTCGATCTTAAATGACCAGTTGGGTTTAAGAAAGCTGTCTGCAAGATGGGTGCCGCGTTTGCTCTCAATTGACTATAAACGCGGGATAATCCACATCGATTACCTTCAAAAGTGAAAATCAATAAACCGCAAATATTATGCCAACTTATTGGACCGATTTAACGAGGATTTAAAAAAAAACATATGGCCAAAAAAAAAGTAATTTTTCATCAAGATAATGCACAGGTGCACACGGCAAAAATCCATGAATTGGGCTACGAATTGCTACCTCATCCGGCGCATTCTCCAGATTTAGCCCCCAATGACTATTTCCTATTTCCAAACCTACAGAAATGGTTCGGTGGAAAGAGAGTTATGTAGCTCCAACGATGAAAATATTGCTCAAGTAAATGCCTATTTTATGGACCTCGAAATATCGTAGTTTTTGGAAGGGATACAAAAATTGGAGAAAGTTGGACTAAGTGTATTGAGCTAAATTGAAAAATATATTTTTTTTTCAAAAATTACTTTGTTTTATTCAAAAAGTCACGGACTTATTGATCCGCCTCGTAAGTAACGAGTTATACTAATTCCAAACTCAAAAATTGTTTACCAGAAACGAAAAATGTTTGCGACAAACTATTTCTTCGTTCAACGCAAACGAGTTATGTATATTATATTGTGGATGAAAATGTGCCCTCATTACTAGAATCACTTTTTTTTTTAAATTTTAAATACTTAGCACTTACTCCTTGCCTGAAATAGAGTTGAACCCAGGCACCACTACTGCAAGTCCGCGCATCTTTCCGCAGTGCCAGTGAAGTTTAGAATCTTAGAACTGCAATTTTCTAGTTTTTTTTTGTTGAACGAAGGCAGATCAAGTCAAGAGGCAGTGTAAAGTATATGCCTGTGCGTATAAACTTTTTCGTTTATAATAAATGGTTTTCTTTATTTGCCGCAAAAGTAGCTTAGGACAATTTGTTTACAGTAAATGAAACAACTTTTGCGACGCTATTTGCGATATAACTTTGGCGTTCAACAGTGAGGCTAAGTAGCAAACGTAAAGGATTTTAAAGGCATAATAAATATTTTTACGCCGCCAAATGAGTACAGATATGTTTTGTGTTGCACTACACGCGTCCAATGATAACGGTTAGAAGCAGCTGTGCTGAACATACAACGACGCAAATTCAGTACAAATGTGTACCTACAATAAAATTTTGCAGAAAATAACCAAAATTAAATCAGCTGTTCTTGTAATGTCATTTGCATGGAAGATGTGCTTAGCGCACCAAGCCAATAACAAGTAGTGTGAAGAGAAACGTCAGATGAGTAAGAAAAATCCCCACACAGTACTAGGGCCGTTTCATAACTCCGTGACTTGTTGAATACAATATATTTTTTTCGGCAAGAAACCGTTGTATTTCTCAATATACAGACCTATTCTGGCAGGGTTACAATAGTCACCACGGTTACTATTTGACAGCAATGTGACAATTGTCACAAATCGGTATTCTGACAAAATTTTCTGGTTAAAAAAAGTAACAAAATCTGCTACCTGCCAAAAAGGAGGTAACAACGCGTGACAGCGGTTTTATTAACCGGAAAGTTGATACAAAAACATTTTATACGGGAAAAATTAATAATATATACATATTCTACCAAAACGATAAGAGGACATAATTAAATGGAGGAAGGACTTTTGTTGTGCTATGGAAATGTAGCAGAAAGAACTTGTTTTTGTGTTAGAAAAATTGAAAAAGCGTGAAATGTATTACAAAACCTTTAACGTAAATATCTCCGGTCTTTGAAGGGATATTGGAGCGTAATATACGTTTAAAAAAGGTCTTGTCTATTATCGGAACCTACCAAAAAATAAGAATAATAGAGCATTTTTTTGAAAAAAAAATTAATAGTTAGCAGAAAAGTAATGTTAAAAAACGTTTCTTTAATTACCTCCCCAATGGGTTAATAAAAATAAATATATTTATGCACTGGTTTATAGAGCTTAGAAAGACCTTTGTTATGATACCCATTTTAACCAGATCGTACTATAAATACCGGAGATATGAACGATTATATGCTCAAGCTTAAAAGGCCTACATATATCTCAAGAAGATGGACCGATTGCGGGGGAAAAAGAGTTTTTTAACTCAGCACAGAAGCTTTTATCGGCGGTGAAATTTTGATGTATATTAGAGAGTTGGCGCCAAAGTAAATTTTTTCTATATGGCGTGGATGCCCAGGTGTATTCTTTCCGCTTAGCATCTCTGGATGTTCGTTAAGGAAGGCAATATAGCATTCCAGCTGTGCCTTTGAGGTGCGCTCAAATTCCCTAAATAATAATGTATTACTTTTAATACAATAAAGCATAAATATATTAAATACTTACTTTTCTTTTTCTGCCGCTTTCATTTTGTGCAGAAGACCATATGTTTTTGTTTTGTTTTCCCTAGTTTTGATAACCTGTTATTGTGAGGTGAATTATTTGTTACGAGGTGAATTTTCCGTTGTCACCTTGTTGCCAGAATACCTGATACAAACAATGGTGACAACTTTGTAAAAATTTTGTGGTTACAATTTGATTGTTACCACATACACAGAATAGGGGTGATAGTTTCATTTCAACTCGATACATTTAGCTCATAGTTTTTTCTATTTTTTACTCCATTCAAATAATAGGTTCCCCCCACAAGGTCCTCACAATAAGCGTCTCTTTCAGTGACGCTCCCTTTCATTTGACCCAAATCTCTTACCGCCGAGCCATTTGAAATTGAATGTAGTCACAGCAGACTAAATCCGGAGAATATGGCGGATGAAGTAACATTTTGTGGCCCAATTTACGGATTTTTGGCATGACGACTACACAACTGTGCGCCGAGAGAATCATTCCTTCTCCAAATGCGGTCGAATCTGCCCAAAAGCTGTAATGTTCGCCGGTGATCGTGTTACCTTTTTCAAGGTAAATAATGTGGATAGCACCGCATGTATCTCAAAAAACTGTCGCCATTACCTTGGTGGTCGACAGACCCACCTTGACCTTCTTTGGTACACGTTCACCTGGTGAAGTCCACTCCTTTGGATGTTCCTTGGTTTCTGGCAGTGTTCGTATTTCGAGGGTAATTTGTTACCCTGGGTAACCCTTTAACCATCGTAGTGGGGAATTTGTAACGATCGTTTACCCATTACCCACAAGATATTAGGAAATAATGGGTAGTTGCCCACAGCGGTGGGGAAGTACCCATCACGAATACCACAGGATATGGCGAAAATAATAGGCAGTTACCGACCACAATAGGGAATTACCCATCACGATTACCATGGGTAAGGTAAGCGTCATTTACATGTTACCGACGGAGATGGGTAATGGGGTACCCGGCGTAAACCAATTCCATTTTTGATTGAAGATATGAAAAAATTAGAAAAACGTGTGTATCTCGGAAACGAAGCATCCAATCGAAAAAATAAAAATTTGTTGCGAGTTGCTAAGGGGTTTCAATGAAGATTTTCTTTCAAGAAATCACCAAATGGCAAAAATCGCTAAAATAAAAATTTGGCTTTAACTCGGAATCGGTGCCTACAGTCGCAAACCTAATAAATTGTTCAGGCTTTAATCAGTGTCGGTCTGTAATATGATTTAATTTTGTTTTTTTTTTTACAAAAAATCGCTAAAACTAAAACTTTCTCAAATTAAAAATCGCTAAAACACCAACATGTCTATTTCTCGGAAAAGGAGCATCCAATCGAATACATATCCAATTTTTGAGGATTCCTGAGGATGCTGGAACATACCACCAACATTTTTTTATTGTTCGATTGGACGATTCGATTTGAGATTTGCTGTAGTCTTAACCCTGCGAAGGCAAGCCAATGGCACGCCAAGTTTTCCAGCCAAGTAACGGGTTTTCATTAAGAGCGCTACAAAAGTTTTTTTAAATAAAACAAAACCTGTTTTAGATACCAATGAAATTCTTCATTCCTGTGAAAGTACGTTCGATTCCATTATGTATGGAACTCGATTTCTTTTGCATGGCCACCACGGGCACACTTGCAGAAGTCCAGACGCTGAAACCAATTTTCGACGGTTTTCAAGCATAAATCGGCCGATACTGCTGCAATTTCACGTTCGATATTCGTACGAAGTTCATCCATCATCGCTGGCTTGTTGGCATAGACCATAGACTTGACGTAGCCCCACAGGAAATAAACTAACGGCGTCAAATCGCACGACCGAGGGGGACAATCGACTGGGCCATTTCGTGAGATAACACGTTCACCAAACTTGGTTTCCAATAAATTGATTTTGGCATTCGCTGTGTGGCTTGTGGCGCCGTCCTGTTGGAGCCACATGTCCTCCAAGTCTAAAAATATTCGGTTATCATTGAAAGGTAGCGATTCGCATTCACAGTAATGCGCCGGTCTTGATCATCACGGAAGAAGTACGGCCCAATGACGCCGCCGGCCCATAAACCGCACCAAACTGTAATTTTTTCGGGATGCAATGATGACTCATGGATTACGTGTGGATTGCTGTCTGAGCAATAACGCATATTTTGCTTATTGACGAAGCCATTCAGCCAGAAATGAGCCTCTTCGCTGATTGTTGAGGCCTCTTAAAGTTGAGGCCACTGACTCCAAATTTCGGTAGTAAATTTTAATAATTTCGACTCGTTGTTGGTTCGTATATCTTTCCATGATGAAATGGCAAACCTTACTGAAGAGAAATGTCAAAAGAGCGGGAAAAATATGGCGTCGTTTGCTGTCCCTATCGATTTACTTTTGTAGCGTCTCTGTTGAAAAACCCCTTTACTTCTCGTGCGCTCTTGATCATTTCTATCAGCTCGCTCAATTTTGTGCAAATGTGAGCCCAGAGTGGAGTATCTAGTTATAACACCCGTGAATCGGCTTAAATCGAGTTCTATAGTGCGATTCACTAACTTTTAGCGAACCGATAATCGCTATGTTACTTAACGATTGTTGTCGCTTGCAGTAACGATTGTGTGATTCACTAACTCATACTTAACGGTAGTAAACAGCTGACCTTTTGTGTTTACTGAAATTGATATTAAGTGGCAGCTCTGCCCATGTAGATATCAAAATATACGAAAATCATAAAGAGGAATCGAAAAAAACAAACAAATTTCTGTTATAGAATTGAATTTGTTAGTTTATAAACGTTTTAACAATGTAAGTATGTATATATGTACATATATGTTATTTGTGCATACTATATTTTTTAGAATGACTACAAATCCAAGTGGGAAACGGAGCCGCGCCTCGCCAAAGTAACTGTTCTCTGTGGCAAAACATATCCTAAATATTCGAAAGCCATTTTTAAACGAACAGTAATTAAAAAATTACAAATTTCAAATTGTAAAAGAAGGAAAAATTTGTTTTGTTGAACTTAACACCACAAAAATAGTTGTCGTTAATTTTACGATAGTCGAATCGCTAACTTCAACAGCTGTTTTAGCGATAGCGAATATCGTTATCAAACTGCCTGCAGAATACCAAAATCGTTAATTTTATCGTTAAGTGAACTTAACGATCCGATTATTGTTCAAACAGCTTACTGAATCGCATTACTGGTCTTGTTTGCATCCAGTTCGCCCCACAGAATCATTGCCACCGTCTTATGCGTCCCATAATCCTATGTGGATTATTATTACCCATTGCTGAAGTTTGGTCTGTCTGTTTTCGCGTGTTCCGTATTCGCAGTTCGGTGGGTGAAGTCCATCCGAGCCAGTTGATCTGCCCTTTCGTTTGCCTAGATGCCGCAGGGCCCCGGAGTCCATATCATTCTCATGTTGCTAGTGGTGGAAAATTTATACTCGCTGAAAAATCTGTGTTTTTGTCACGATTGAATGCAAATATAACGTGTGTTTGGAGCTTGTCGGAAATATAGTCTAAATGTTTGAGTTACAATGATTAAAATGTTATACTACAGGGTGTCGCATAAGTAACATTATGATTTAATTAATGATTACATTTTTTGTTGTTTGCGTTTCTATTCAGAATTAACTTTGTTTAACTTAGGAAATTTATGATGGAAAGACACACTACAAAACAAAGAACCAAAGTTGCTCAATTTTATTTTGAAAGTCAGCGTTCGAATCTTCAGACACAAAGATCATATAGAAATTTCGAGTTTTTTGTCGATCGAATATCTGGTTTTCTGATTTTAGTTGGCCAACGCGATCGTCCTATTTAACGGCTCCCAATTTTTTTATTTGGGGCTACCAAAAAGGGAAAGTTTATGCCAATAAGCCAAGAACCATACTACAGTTTAAGGCCAATATACGAGAAGAAGTGAGTGCGCTGCGACCTGAAATTCTAAGAAAAGTTTTGGACAATGCTCTGGAAAGAGCACGTCTGTCGAAGCAAACAGTGGGCATGATTAACGTTACTTATGCGCCACCCCTTATAGTTATATGTTTGTGATCAAAATACAGTTTTGTTTGTGTTTCATTAATGTTTTCATTAAGATGTAGGAAAATTTCATAGGTAATTTTCTTTTGAATTATTTAATTTCACTTTCACAAAATGGACCGTTAACACCCTAATGTTCATTACACTGTTATCCCCATTTTTATTTTCATTGTAGCCTCCGATTCTAAAGCTCCTACGTCCTTTATTAATATTTAAAGTGAACGTTTTAAATTTAATTTTTTTTGGATCTACAAAATTGGTCTTAATTGGTACAAATTTTATTTTGCTCCACTGTATAGACAGTAACGTGATGTAAATTGTACACAGGGCAGGATTTAGAAATTGTGGGAACATAAAAATATTAAAAGAAAAACAATTTTTAGAAAAGGACAATATTGGGCAGGAGTAGTTTTCCGTGTCGACAATTATGACAAAACCTCAAACTAAAAGCATTTAGTACGCTTCAAACCAATGTTGCTGCCGATCGGTAATAGCATAGAGTAATGTCATATAGAGCTGCCACTATTCTCATCTGACATTTCCTTTCACACTGTTCGCGGTGCGGTAGGTGCGATAGAGAGTTATTTGATGAAAATTGGCTTACACCAAGTGGGACTAAATAAATTCTTGTCGTGAATTTGTGAATTTTAAACGTATTTTGGACTTTTTTGTGTTATATTTTACTGTTAGCATTATTTGTCGTGTATTTACACAAAAATGTTAACGCACAAAACGAAATCCCGTTGCTGATTTATTGTTGTTTGTTGTTGTTGTTTGGTTTGCCTCTATCTGGTATTATTGCAACACACCAAATGTCATCAATTTACTGAGAGAGTTGGCTCCTCTTTACGTCATTACTCTATGTGTAATAGCGTCTCACCCAAGTCGCAATAATTTTGCTATTGTCACAGTAACAAATACATTGTGTTGCTTAGGTGCGACACAATTATCTCACGGCAGCAGCATTGGTTTAGGGCGGCTTTAAATCACAATATCAACTAAAGCGAGCTCAATGAATTATATTGTAAAATGAACTCAGGAACCAGCCAATCATGTGTTGGTGATCTAGTTGAGGCCCCCCATTGAAATGTCGCCTTTATGCTGCGTCCGCAACAGAATATGTACAGCCAGAATAGGCCATATACTATCTCTGGTGTGTTTCATATGATGAATACTTTCATGATTTGCCAAACACATTAGAAGCACTCTGGATGGGGTTTTAGGTGTTCCTCTCTCGCTTTACAGTTGCAACAAATTACACCGGTCTCACATTACATCGATGCCAACCACGGTTTTGTTGGCAGGGAACGAGCAAACATTTGTCTTAAATATTCCACAAATATGAACGAATGTTGTGGTCATGTGTGTGTGGGACCGTGTGGCAAGAACGGTGGGACAGAGGGGCAAGAAAACAAAAGTCGTGTTCAGTGTCCATGTTGCATTTATTTGGTACATCACATCATCTTGATGCTGTGTGTGTTGTTGTTTATTTTCAAGCTATAATTTATTTCTAAATTGCCAGCCAACGGCCAGGATTTCCAACTAAACTGCAAATTAGCAGCCAATTTCCAAGTCGATTAATAACCATAATTACGGTTCACAATGCACCACCACCACACCAACAATCTGAATCGAATGCGATGCGATATCCACTCACCACTCCCCTTCACCCTTCCAGCTTCCAGCTCAGGGAATTGAATTCCATCGCTCTGTGCGATGAGAGGTGTATTAAACACTTCTGCGGTGGATACTGTGCGAACTCTGTCCGGCACTCGAGTCAGTAAGTCAGTCAGTACTTGTACTTGTATTACCAATAATCGCCAATGTTTGTGTACTCCTCACAAATGTTTCGTTGGCAGAACCTCAATTAAGGTAACATGATAGATTTGCGCGTATTAACTGATTTCTTAATGTTGGCTATAATTAACATGCGTTGTTTAAGCCACGATACAATATTTTGTGATACTTAAATCTCGGCAACATATAGATCAAGGCCAATACGAGTTGCTCTGAGTGAAATCATTGTTTTGAATGAATCATCGGTGACTGAAATGCAAAGAGATATGTATATGTATCACAATATTTTAATACTCGATTTATGTCAAAACTAATAATTTTTGTATTTTATTGTTTAAGCTCAAGACCATTCTATATCTCTATAAATAGAGATATACATAGTTTTTTTTGAAAGAGAAGATGTTTTGCAAATGCATCCTCATGAATCCTGGCAACCCGCATAGCTATTTCGGATTTGCAAAACATCTTCTTTTTCAAAAAACTATATCTCTATTTTTAGAGATATAGAATGGTTTTGAGCTTAAACAATAAAATAAAAAAGTACCAATAAAAAGGCCGAATAAATAAGAAATCATCCTAAAATTAATAAAGCTATGAAATAGTTGGCATGAATATACCTTCACTCTTAATACTTTTATGGTTGCATATAAGAAACAGCCCCGAAATTCGACTTGTCATAATTTTGTCGAAATTCGAAGAAATTAACACAGTCGCATTTCGACTACGACAAACATAAACAGGGCGATTAGTCAAAGAACTTGGTGTGAGGGAATGTGTCGAACCCACGTTCTCATGCACAAAAGCCGCGCACACTACCATTGCACAACCGACGGCCACACATGACTGACGTAGTTGTTAAACCCTGGCAGTAGAGACAACTCTTGATGTTAACCTAATTGTAGATGTGTAATTTTTCGAATACGACATTCGCCAAAGACGATCAAGACAAAGACGATCAAGAAGTTCACGAGCGGAAGATGTGCGCAATTAGGCAACCCTCATAAAAGAGAAACAAAAAGTGGTAGCAATTCACTCAAACGCATTTCTCTCTCGTGTCATAACTTGATTATTTCATAGTTTTTGCATAGTTTATGTAATTTTACTTCAGAATGGTTGGAATTTGTATAGTTATATACAATACACTATCAAAACGCTGCTCGTGTATTGTAATATTCAATGAAGAGAGTAAGAGAGAAAGCAGAGAATGAGTAACGCATCACTCGTTTTGTTTGTTGGCATTTGAGTGAAGAGAAATTCTTTACTGTCTTCTTTAGTACATCGTTTTTTCATCCGCTACTCCTTACAACTCTTGTAATCCCTGGTCTAGAAAAATTAGAACTAATAGCTCATTCGTACTGGAAACATTTTTCTTGGTTTCGTATCAAAAATCCTAACAAAATCTGATGAGTTCGCAGTGGTTTTTTTCTGGATTTGATTGAGCATAAATTCAGCAGAAATGTATTCGAAGACTAAAAGTAAACAAAAAATTACAAAACAAAAATATATTTGAACTATCAAAAAGCTGCTCGTGTACTGAAATATTCAATTAAGTGAGAAAGAGAGAGAGCAGAGAAGGATTATGGTTTCACTCGTTTTGTTCGTGGGCATTCGATTGAAGAGAAATTTTGACTGTCTACTTGTACATCGTTATTGTATTTACTAAAGTAGACAGTAACATTTCTCTCCACTCGAATACCAACAAACGAGAAGGTTTTATTCTCTACCATTTCATTCTCTTTGGTAGTACGCAATTTGGCAAACCCTTGTAAAAGAGAACCAGAACTAATTTCTATCTCGCGTCATATGTATCTTGATTATATCACACTTTTTGCATAGTTTATGTAATTGCGAGATATTTTGGCTGTCTACATTATGATTCAAAAACGATGTACAAGTAGACAGTCAAAATTTCTTCATTGAATATTTCAATACATTGAAAATTTCAATACACGATATAACTATATATATATAACTAACTATATATATATATATATAACCATGTTGAAGTAAATACAGGAATACCTCGCACAGTACTGCTTCGATCAGTACGGTTTCTCTATAGTACGGCTCTGAAATTTAAAAAAAAAAATTGTTCTAAAAGAAATAAAATTAAATTTTCAATATAAAATTTTTTTTATTTTTTAAATAAATTTTTTGGTATTTTCACTTTATTATGAAAACATAAAATTTTCGGGTTTTACTCTTTATTATGAAAACATGAGATTTTCTGTATTTTCCCTTGATTATGAAAACATACACTTTTCAGTATTTTTCCTTTATTATATGTAACAAATTATCGTTTTTTGACTCGATTATCATCATCATGTCCTTTAACCTCCTTCATAGGGGCGTTGGGCCTGTAAATAGGCGCATAGGGCCCGGGTGCCTCGATTAGTCCGGTTTCAAATAGTACGGCAAAATGGTGGAACCGATTAACCGTACTATGCGAGGTATTCCTGTATACATAAAGTATGCAAAAAGTATGAAATAATCAAGATATAACGCGTGAGAGAAATGCCTTTGAGTGAATTTCTGGCATTTTTTGGTTACCTTTTACCAAGGTTGCCAAATTGCGCACATCTTCTCGTTCGTCTTTGTGTGATTGGTTAATGGTTGGGATAGGTAGAGAAGAAAACAACTCCGCAATTTGGCAACCCTAGTAGAAGAGAACCAAAAAAGTCGACGCGATTCACTCAAACGCATTTCTTTCCCTCGTCATAACTTTATTATTTCATACTTTTTACATACTTTATGTAATTTTATTTAAATACGGTTGGAATTTCTATAGTTAAATAGAATAACATCATCAGAAAACTGCTCGTGTATTGAAATATTCAACGAAGAGAGTAAAAGAGCGAGCATAGAAACGACACGCTTCACTCGTTTTCTTTGATGGCATTCCACTCCATGAGTAAATTTTCTTCTCTATGCAATAGTTGATTTATGGTTGAGATCAAAGACGATCAAGAATTAGACAACCAGAATATGAGAGCAATTTGGCAACCCTGGTAAAAGAGAACCAAAAAGTGCCAGATATTCACTCAAACGCATTTCTCTCTCGTGTCATATCTTGATTATTTCATACTTTTTGCATAGTTTATTTAATTTTATTGTACAGATATATACAATAACACTATCAAAAAGCTGCTTGTGTATTGAAGTATTCAATGAAGAGTGTAAGAGAGAGGGCAGAGAAGTGCTAGGGTTTCACTCGTTTTGTTTGTTGGCATTTGAGTGAAGAGAAATTTTGACTGTCTATTTGTACATCGTTTTTGGTTGAGATAAAACAGCGTTGCATAAAGCAAATCAAGCATTTTTTCTTGATTCTCATATAACCAAGAACAAATTTCATATTTGTCGTTTGTCAAAATGTATGGGAAATCAAGCAAATTTTCTTGATTTCTGCTTAAAATCAACAAAAGTTGTTAAATCAAGAAAATCGATGTCAGTTTGAATGCAGTATAAATTGAAATTAGCAAATCAAAGCTGAAAATTACGATTATAGACAAAAACTTTATTGTAGTAGTTGGTTGCCCTAATAACTATACAAATTTCAACTTTTATAACTTTATGTGCCTTAGGGAATCAATAGCCCCCACCGAATAAACAATAGAGTACTGAACCAAGAGTGTACAACAGCTGTTTTTCTTTCACCGGAAACCTTTGAAGATCATTGGAGTAGTTGGAGTAATACAAACTTGACAACTCATGCAGAATGAGTAATATCTTTATTTTAATAAATTTGGGGTTTAATTTCAACCTGTGTCAATATTTTTGGTGTAACACATCATTACCATTTGCTTTATTTCACTTGTTACCCTTTTTCTCACGATATATGTATGTATTGTTTACAAAAATACTCAAAGTCGATGAATTTTATTCTTTTATTCAATGCACAAAGTCGAATGGGTGAAAAATGCATTGGGCAGCCCTCAATACTCACCGTCATTTATCGTTGTCGCTTTTTTTGTTTCTTACTTTATTCTCCATGTTTTTCAACTCCAAGGTTAATTAGCTTTGCTCTAGAACACCCCTCACCAATCATTTGACACTATGATTTTGTACCACCCTGTAGAAAACAAATCATAGACACGGACCAAATTATTTAGTACATTAACGTAGACATAAACCAAACAATAAGAGGGCTATTGTGAATTAAAGCATTTGAGCTGGCAATACCGATCACCGTAGAGGAATTATTAAATGACAATGACACCACAACTGTGCTGCCGCCATGCGGTGCATTGAGTTGATGTCAAAGACCAAAGACTGTACATAAATTAAGATTTCATATGTCAATTGCTAATTTTAAATAATAGATGGCGAACCACTATCTGCGTGTTACCGTAATTTCACCAAATGTTAAGATGTTATCTGCGTTGCCAAATAAAATAATATGGATGATCAAAAATTTTACACCGAACAAAATTTTGAAGGTTGCGTGATGAATTTCTAGTGTCAAAAATTAGACTATCCCAAGGGATACTCTAAATATAGGCAACTAACCAAATAATGACATTTGTTTATCAACAATATATGTTTAGTGAGGTTATCAACAATATATGTTTAGTGAGGTTTTGTTTCATTAATTTGGCCAACGAAAATTGTGAAATGTTGTTTAAATAATTGTGTTTGCATTGTTTAACATGAAAAACAATAACGAATGCAATTTAAGTGTTTTTTACTTTCATTTTAATCAGCTCATATTAAAACCGAATTTGATATAAAACATCTACTGCTCCCAACACCTTATGGAATTCATTAGCTAAACAGGGACACGAATTGTAAGGGTTATCCATTTTGCGGTTTCAAAAGTAAACGTAAATAAAAGACATATAAAATATTTTTTTTCATGATATTTCTTTTTTATTATAAAGTTTGAACGTTGACATTATGTGTAAAACACAAAAATATTTTTTTCATGTTATTTCTTTTTTATTATAACGTTTGAACGTTGACATTATGTGTGAAACACTACATCATTTAAATGACCACCACGCGAAGTGTTGCAAGCATTGATTTTTTTGAGGTAATTTTCGACCACTTTTTGACACATATTGGGCGGTATCTCAGCTATAACTTCACGAATGTTGGTTCTTAAGTGCTCAAGAGTTAAAGGTATATCTTCATAAATACGGTCTTTCACGTAGTCTCACAAAAAAAAAGTCTAATGGTATGTGGCTGTGCCAGAATCACCATTTTTGTAGTAGGTTTTAATCATTTTTAGCGTTGTGTGATAGTTAAGCGATCCATTTTCGTCAATGTCAGACTTTCAACTGAAAAGAAAAAAAATTGGTTTAACAACTTAGTTTGACAGATGTTGAATTCCAGCCCTATACTTTTGAAACTACGAAATAGATAACACTATATATTTGTATTGTATGTTTTACACGAAAAATTAAAAAATGTCTTTAAATAAAAAACTTCCACAATTCTTCCAAAGCCGCAAAAATAAATGGAACGTCATGGTGACACACTAATACGTCAGCTACTTCGTACAAAGTATGTGTGATGTTGTGCGTTTGGCTGTTTCGTTGCTGTTGATATGGCAAATATGTGGTTATGTGACACACGTATACGTCAGCTACTTCGGACAAAGTATGTTTGATGTTGTGTGTTTGGTTGTTTCGTTGTTGTTGCTATGGCCAAACAAAGCGAGTCATTTGATGTTCAGCATTGCTCGGTGTATACAAAAACAAGTAGAAACGGTGTTAAGTTCGACCGGGCCGGAGCTTATATACCCTCCTCCAAGACAATTTACACTCACACTCTCCACTCTTTGCATTCCCTTAACAGTTTTTCTTTTAGGTACCCCCCCTACACCCACCACCCACACAAACACTCCACGACACAGCAAGCAAAAATAAATCACCAACATATCAGTAGTAGTAGTAGTTGTTGTTGGTGTTGTTGTTTTTATTTCTATTTATAATTGTTTTCTCACACTTTTCGATCTTTGCATTCTCTTAACAGTGTTTCTTTTAGGTACACCCTGACCCCTCACACAAGTACTCATCGACTCCATAAGCAATGGAGTATATTTTAATATGTGTGGTTGTGATTTTTATTTAAATGTAACGTCATCATATGATTGAACGCTGTTTTTCATTTTCCAATGTAACATTTACTAATGTGTTCATATAAATCGTACAGGTGCCGTGTAACAAAAAGTTGTTAACACACCGCCCGTGACTTCGAACATATATCTATCTACCATATCAAAATGCATTCACCCAATTTTACCACGGACTATATGAGTTCGATGCGCCCACAGCCTAACAATCTATTTTAAGAAACATGGTTGCCACGAATTTAACCGAATGAAGAATTAGACGACCAGAAGATGTGCAAAATTTGGCAACCATCGTAAAAGAGAACCAACAATTTTTTAACAATTCACTCAAATGCATTTCTCTCCCGCGTCATTTCTTCATTATTTCATACATTTTGCATAGTTTATGTAATTTTACTTCAACGTGGTTGGAATTTGTATATTTATATACAATAACACTATCAAACAGCTGCTCGTGTATTGAAATATTCAATGAGAGAGCAGAGAGTGGTTAAGGCTTCCATCGTTTTGTCTGTTGGCATTCGAGTGAAGAGAAATTTTGATCGTCTACTTCAGTAAATCATTTTTGACCTGCTAAACTAATTATTCGACCACTTTGCATGGGAATCTAAGCCATTTTCAGGGGACAAATTCGTCGAAAAGTTATTTAGCGGGAAATAAAAATACATGCTTTTTGTAGTTTGCATTTCCAACTCAAATAATATTAATCTTTTTTAGTAGCATGGTTGCCACTGTCAGACAAATTCAACAACAGATAGAAGGGAAATATGACACAAACACATTACTTCCTGTAATAATTTAGTATATTTTTATGTATAAATGAACACAAGAATACAAATTTTAACAAAAATCATACGTTCGGGTTTTTATTTAGTCAAGGGATGATGTCTAAAAATGAGGTGAACGTGAAAGTGACTTACATGATCGGGCCCAATATCTCAACAGGTGTGGTGAATATGTTAAATCGGTGGTAACCTTGTTTCTAAAAATAGATTTTTGACGTAGAATACGTCTTACCTTACGGTATAGGGAGTCATGTCAGATTGTTATTGTTGTAATCTTTATTTCATTGATTATAAGGAAACGGCGAGATAACTTTTTTTAAATTTTTTTTTGTAGGTAAATGAAGATGTTATCTTTCGTTTGATATACATTTCATATTGGTTGATATCTTCCTAATATTTAAATTTCTCAAATGAAAATTGTTTAAACACATACACTCAAACATATGTGTGGTGTTTGGTTGAGTGTTTGAGTTTGTAGCGTGAACACAAACTATGCTGCTGTTTCAGTGTGGACACAAACCTTCGTCTGTTGTTTTGATTGATGAAATATTGAAATTTCGTATATTTACTTATGTATTTAAGTGAAACAAAATGTTGAATGTGAATTTGAATTTAACATGGATATATAATTATAAAAAATATAAATCAAATTGGTTTGCGTCTGTTATTTATCATTTATCCTTACTCTTTTAATTTAAAAACATATTTATCCTATTTTTCCTACCATAAGCTTATGTATATTATCAAAAGTAACTATCAAATAAATAAATTCATTTGCTTATGTTATTTATCATTTATTGTTATATATGTTTTCTGTCTTATCGGATGGCGTATTCTACGTTAAACTTAATGGCCGTGTCTCTGACACAGCCTGCAGGAACAGTCCGTGGCCGAAGGCCTCGGACAACTGTGTGCTGTATTTTTATTATTTTATTTGGCAACGCAGACATTGTAATATCCTAACATTTGGTGGAATAATGGGTCGCCATCTATTGTATAAAATTATCAATTGACATATTATATCTTATTACAAGTACAGTCTTTGTGATATCTTTATATACGTATGAACAGTTTTTGCCCCTAGCTCCAAACCACCCTGTGCCAATCCTGTTATACAGAAATATGTACTGGAATGCGTGCGGTTGAAATGCTAAACACTAGGTGGCACCACATATGACAGAAAGAACTCTGTTTTATTTACTGTTATACACAACATGTAAGGGAGTGTTTTTTTTAACTGAAGAAAGAATCTGCTATCGTTAAAAATACAAAAACAAATGTAGCTTGGGTACAATAAAAGTATAAGTTGCCGTAACGCCGAATACAAAAATGCAGCACGGCATGTCTGAGTAGGTTTGTTAGCAACAATTTAATCGTATTGTGATGTTTTTGATATAATAATAATAAGATAGACAGTACATGTAATTTAATTTATAAAAAGTTGTGAGAGATTTGAGAGACGTTTTTTATGATTAATCGTCTCTCAATCCTCTCGTAACTTTTTATGAAAAAGGCTTTGTAAGTAAATATACTCTACTTCATCTTCAAGATAAATTATTTATACCCTCACCCGTAGGGATGAGGGAATACATATATCATTTAATACGTAAAAAAATATAATGGACCAAATTCGTTTTGGGTCTTTTTAAGATTTTGAGCCATGTCCGTCTGTCTGGCTGGCTGGTCAACTGCCGTAAATCTTTATCGATCACCGCGAAATTTTGTCAGTGACTATTATTTGTCAATACTGCGCTTGGAATTGAAAATGGGCGTTTTGACCGCGCCCCTTCTGGTACCTCCCATACAAATCGACATATTTAGCACAAAACCATATTTCTTTCAAACCTTTCATCTGGCAGATGTGATTAGCTTCAACTCACAGTATCTTCAGCGAAACTCAAAATCTACGTCGACAGCAGGCAGCCCTCAAGGCCTTAGACTCAAGAATCATCAATTCACGTTGTACGATGGACTGCTTCTTATCCCTAACTCAAATCAAAAATAACCCCAAAAATTTGGAAAATTTTGCTTTTCATAGTTGAAAACGCCCTTAACGGTTAGATATATGTTAAAAGCTTGTATTGAAGAAATGTCCGCTTTTTTATTTTGGTCAAAATAACTTATGTGAATAAACCTCGTAAAATCGTTTGTTTAGGAGTTAAAAACCAAAAAGGAAATGAAGTGTTTTTAAGGCCGGTTTTTAGCGTTTAGGTCAATTGGGACTGGTCGGTTTAAACAAGATTTGAAAAATTGGGATGCAGATATTATTTTTTAAGCCCAAGGTTTTAGAAAAGTCGCGGGGAGCAAAGAAAGCAATATACTTTTCTTTTTCATATATTTTGTGGGGACTCTAATGTACAGGTACATTGATACAATGTAGTAGTACAATGAACAGTTCATTGATTCAATGTAGGCGTACATTGACTTAATGAATTCATACATATTTTCAATGGACATATTCATTGCCTACGTCATCATACTTCAATGAATATGTACGTAGATTAAATGAACAAATACATTGTGTAGTGTTCCCACACATTTGCTCTTCACTGTACTTAACTTCCAATATTCTCAAATAAGTCAACATAATTCACCAAGTGCAATTTGACACTTATGACACTTGGCTTGAGCAGGGCAAAACCAAAGTCACTGACTTCTTACAGCAACATGCTGATTTTTATGAATTTATACATTGAACGAATGAACGTTACGTTGCTTTTTATGAATTTATACATTTAATTAATGAACGAATACATTGATTTTTATGAATATGTACATTGATCCAATGAATACTAAAATAATATCATATATTATCATATTCAATGTATACGAGTAATGTTTTATAAAAGAATTTCATGAATATTGAGATTGATTTTGGAAATACATGTAAAGAATATAAAAATTCATATATAAATTCAAACTATATTATATACAATAATTTTTTCATATTCAATGTATAATATTTGTTTATAAGAATTTCATGAACACATATTTATAGTGATTTTGAAAGTCGTTATATGACTGTAAAGCTATTTATCTGTAGGTATAATTGTTTCTTTGACTTGCTGGGTCATTATAAAAACTTTAGAAGATATTTTGCTGCTACTTTCGAATGGATAAAAATTATATTCAATAAATTACCAAAATGGAATACATGCTGTGGAGGGTATTCTAAATTAAATAGATGAAAACATTTGAAACAGATATGTACCGGCCATTCATGTAAAATACCAGGCCGGTCGCCGAATGCAATTCCGAAGTCTTTGTCAATCTAGAAGTTATTATTTAATAAGTTTTACAGTTTTCAGCTATTTTAAATTAAATTTGCATGCTTACATATCTATACCCACTTGGGTTTCTGTATTCAGGCCAGTTTTTGAAAACATCTGCCAAAGAAGATGCGCTGTTTATCTCGTTTAACCTATAGTTACTACATGCCTGCCAACAACTGTCAAATTCTTGTGCATTTAGGTCATCAAACTTTGAGGATCGAATACATTCTTCGGCGTTACTTTCTGGATCTATAAAATAACAAGTATTAGGGGTTTTTTAACGTAGAATACGTTACACGGTAAGGTAGGGGCGTTGATCTGGAGCACAAAATTTTGAGAAAATGTTTGTCACTTTCATTATAAGTTTTTAATACTTTATGCATGCATTGAAGAAAATTCAAGTATGGTCGTAACATATTTAATATGTCTTCTTTTGATTTGTATTTAAATAATCATATTGCTACATATAATTTTTTTGATTCTATAAGTAAATCAAAATTTAACTCCTTCAAATTTTGTATTAATTTTCATATGCTTTGTTGCCACATCCAGTATTTACACTTGTTTTCAAAAGTGCATCGAATTGATATAAAGTGTAACCAAATTTTGTTAAAAACTATCCTAAATTTTTAACAGCTAAATTTTTTTTCAGCTATTTTAAATTAAATTTGCATGCTTACATATCTATACCCACTTGGGTTTCTGTATTCAGGCCAGTTTTTGAAAACATCTGCCAAAGAAGATGCGCTGTTTATCTCGTTTAACCTATAGTTACTACATGCCTGCCAACAACTGTCAAATTCTTGTGCATTTAGGTCATCAAACTTTGAGGATCGAATACATTCTTCGGCGTTACTTTCTGGATCTATAAAATAACAAGTATTAGGGGTTTTTTTAACGTAGAATACGTTACACGGTAAGGTAGGGGCGTTGATCTGGAGCACAAAATTTTGAGAAAATGTTTGTCACTTTCATTATAAGTTTTTAATACTTTATGCATGCATTGAAGAAAATTCAAGTATGGTCGTAACATATTTAATATGTCTTCTTTTGATTTGTATTTAAATAATCATATTGCTACATATAATTTTTTTGATTCTATAAGTAAATCAAAATTTAACTCCTTCAAATTTTGTATTAATTTTCATATGCTTTGTTGCCACATCCAGTATTTACACTTGTTTTCAAAAGTGCATCGAATTGATATAAAGTGTAACCAAATTTTGTTAAAAACTATCCTAAATTTTTAACATAAAAATTAAAGATAAATTTGATAGATTTAAATCATTTATCAAAAATTATATTTAATTCATATATTTTAATTGCAAAATGACTAACGTATTCGCCCGTGTTATCTAACACAGGCTTCATATATTTTTTTTTCCTTAAGTACATACATACATAATTGTGTTCTTATAACTAGATACTTACGGAGTACTCTGGCATTGAGTGTATTGCTGTGGCATATTGCTGCTTGCTGGTCTTTTATTTGATTTGGTACATGATTTTGAATTGCAATACTTTGTATAAATTTTTCCCCGCTTTGAAGTTCGATAGTACTGCAATTTTTCTGTGGGAAAACATTCTATGATTTCCTGATGTTAGATATTTTGGTAATTTTTCTTGACTAATTATTCAAGCTTTAGTAGGTCACTTCCGATTTTATAAAACTTTTTGTTTTTCTCTTTTCTCTCTCGATATTTCGATTTCCTTTGGAAATCTTCTTCAGGATAGTTTTTAATATTAATAATAACAGACAAACTTCAATACAAATTAAAATGAAAATTTTTGACAAATTCATGTATTGATGTTTGTCTGTTATTATTAATATTAAAAACTATGCTGAAGAAGATTTCCAAAGCAAATCGAAATATCGAGAGAGAAAAGAGAAAAACAAAAAGTTTTATGAAATCGAAAGTGACCTAAAGCTTGAATAATTAGTCAAGAATAATTAATAAAATAAAGGTCGATAAATTAGAAACAAATTATATTTTGGTAATAAATAATCAGAATCGAAAGACTTAAATTGACGTTAACATTTACTGATAATACTAGGGATCTCGTTTTGGACATTGGTATCTTCAATCTTGAGTTTTACAAATTTGACCAATATATTTAGAATTGGAACAACAATCAATGTCGAAACTGATTCTTGAATTTGTTAGACGTCCGTTCTCGAAAAACTATCATTCGAGTGCAATTTAAGGCTAAATTTAAGTGAGTTTTCTTTAAGGCATTTTAATTCGTCTTCGGCATTAAATTCTGGGTCGAGAACTTTAACTTTATTATCTGCACTGACTTGGAAAATATTGTCGACTTCGTCACTTTTTATTTTAATGTACAATATTCTGTCGTTGAATTTTTTTCTGTTGCATTTTTTACACTTATGAATGATTCTGTTATATTTTTATTTGAAGCACCGTGTACAACAATTATGTGTCTTTTGTATCTCGTCAAATTTGTAAAAACTAATGTACAATCTTCCTCATAGCATCAATATGAACTAAAATCATGGCGCCTCTTGAAATGACGTACTAATATATCTAGGTCACCGAACTTTTTTTTGCAATCAAAACAGTGCATTTTGCAAAATTTTTGTAAATTTACTTATCTAGTTACTATTTTTACTTATTTAGTTATATTTACTCGTTTTTAAAATCATCTGCGGTGCACTCAATTGTTCAATGTACGACATTACATGTTGAACGCTTAGAATTAACTAATGTTCTTTTGTATTATGCATCTTTACCGTTCTAAGTCAATGTACTCGTTCCTTAAAACAATTAATTAATTAATGGACTTGTACCTTGAATCAATGAATGAGTACATTGAATTTTTACCGTATGAACTTGTTCGTTGAAACCTATGTACTGTTTCATTAAATCAAGTACCGCGTTCCTTAATTATCATAAAGAAAAATGTCAAGAATGGTTTCAATGTACCCTTCATGAGTACATTGAATTTTCATTGATTTTCAAGAACTTTTCCATTGAATCAATGTATTTTTACAGAACATCAATGTATTTTTATAAAAAATCAATGAATTTTATTCAACGTATTCGGTTCATTGAATTTATGTACAATAATTTTTTCAGTGTACCGAGTAAATAGCCATCAGAAGCGTCTTAGAATTCTTTCGGCATCTGTCTCATTGTATGTAAGAAGTTCTATCCAATCCCATCATGGAGTGGAGTTGGAATCTCAATACTGTTAGTAGTGTATAAATGTTGAATCTTCCAATATACAAAAAATCACTAAGGGTGTCTCAGTAAGACTACACTTTTTAAATTTAGTGCCATTTTTTTTTTGTCCAAGTGAGAACTCTGAAATTTGGAAGCTGTCACATACATATGTTTATTCCTATTATTAAACATGGAGCTCTTTACGAAAGAGCAACGCTTTATAATTGTGATAACTTACTACTAAAATTTGGATAGTTATTTTGAGCTTTTACGTAGAAACCGGCGCGGCGGTGGCGTATAAGTTTTTGTTTAATATTTTGTATAATCGGTCAATTAATGGCATTCTAATTATTTACAACACACGTTGCAACCACAACAATCAACCAACTGTCAGTGAACTTAATTTCCCAAGAATTAACTTATGGAGTTAACCGACAATTCGAATTTTGGATAACAACCGCCTGGCGAAATTCCACAGGCTACAACACCCACAGCCAGTCTCATTATCTAACAGGCTATATCACACATTACAACTATAATAACAGCAGGTCAAATTCCCTAAGAATTGAACCGGGTCAATTTTTTAATAATTGGGAATAGCAACTAGAATATTAAAAAAAAAGTATTTCAAAAATGTCAGTTTTCGGTTTCTTCGAATATTCCAATTTTGGAATTTCCAATATTCCAATTTGGTAAAACCGAGGGGTAATAACCGGTTTAAGGTTTTATGACGAAATGGAAAACTTTACATGTTATAACTTTCGTTTAGTTTTAATTAAGTCTTTATGATATCTTGATTTTGTTATAAAAATCTATAACAATTTTATAACAAACTATAAAAAGATAATAACTATTTTATTGTTAAACAATTTATGTGTTTTGCTTTTACACGACTTCTTTGTTAATTTTAGTGAAAGCTGATATTTAAAAAATACACTTTTGTTGAAAGTAAACGTTTGTCTAGTTATATAGATGATATTATACAGTTTATTCAACCCGGGTTAGGTTAGCTTAGGCAGAAATTGCTACAGTCATACTCCAATGATACCTCATCCCAATATTCAAGGATGTGGCTGAACAAGTCCCTGGAGAACCAAGTATTACTCTACAAAAAGTTGTTAAGAGGATTCAGCTTAACTCAATGAATATCTGTTAGATCCAACATGAAGTAAGATCCTAGATATTGTATCATACTCATAAAAAGGCCGGCAGTAGAATATGCCTTCTTCATCCCCACAACTTCTGCAGTAATCATGTGCTGAGATTCAAAGTCTAGACGACAGTCTGCCTATTAAACAGTTACCAATGATCACAACTGCTGGCATATAAATATTTTGTCTAGGAGTGGATAACAATTTTAGTGTACGATTCAGGTTACAACGTGGTCATACTTGTCTGGTAACCCTGCAGTTTGTGCATCAGGACCATCTGAGAGCATCGGGTTAAAGCATGAGCTTGCATGCTGCCCAACCGCTTTATATAAAGTAGTATATGCCCCGGCACCCATATAAGGTGAATATGGAGCTGCATGGAATAGATGCGCGGCTGTTCTTGAGGTCAGGAATACAGATTCTCAGAATAGATGTAGAAACCCCATACGGTGGTGATCACCTTTCGACCCAGACAAATGGCACCTTCTCAGATTACCATAAATTCAGACTCAAAGTCATTACAATGATCTGGTAGCCTTTGTGCAAGGTCTAAACCCAGCTCTTTAGCACAGATTACAAACCCTACTTTGCAATCTAGTTTGGAGCCAACAGTATATAAGCGTAAAAAGCTTCTAGAACCTCAAAGAAAGAATTGGGTGTCATAATCGACTCCTTTTGTGCATTCCCCAGATTCCTTAGAATCGTCCCATTCCCATATGAGCTTGTGATCTATCGCAAAGAATGTTTTAGGAAGATTCTCGACACTTTAGCCATTTTCCTTTCCAGAAAAATTACGGGTTTTATGTAGAGGATAACCCCCAAACCTTCGGTAGGGGTTGTGAGAAGGGCACCTGTGATACCCACCATTGTCATTCTCTGGCCAGAACGGGCAACAAAACGATAATACCATAAAGCAATATCGCACGAATAACAGCTGCATATAACAGTAGACTATTTTCGAGGTTAGGCCCCGTCGTCCTCCGATGGTCCTTTTCACGATATTATTCATAGTGTTGGACTTGAAAATAAGCTTTCTGTCCAAAATCACATCTAAATGTCTCTACCACATTAATACATTGGCTGAATAAATGGAAACTTCTGCTTCCCGGTAAAGAGTACGAGCTCGGGTTTCTGTGATTAAGTCCTGGAATGCATCTTTGCATATGGAAGGGTATTTACCTTGCACAGCAATATCCAGGCCGTCAGTGAATAACTTTCAGATTGTGCAACCTGCTTGATACAGCTCATATAAAGTTTTATATGGCAGGTGATTTGTAGGGCTTAAAACTTCCTATTGCCTAGTGTAGTGTTTACTTTGAGATGACGTGTTTGTTCGGTGAATGCAGCCTTATGTCTCCAGGCCAGTTTACTGTAAAGTGTACGTTATTCATAATTCCTTCAGATATTAGAGAGATGTGAGAGTCGTCGATTCGACATTCAATGCCTTCGCAGTAATGTTTCCAAGAACTATCTCTGAAGATCTTAATTCTTTCTAATATTAATTATGTCGAGTTTTGTTCACATTCCAATCTCTCTCCGGTACTTCATCAAATTGTGCGGTGCAGATTGACGTCCGCACAAAGAACGAGACCCATTTTAAACTTCTCTCTAACGACCGTGTTCCAGTATATGCATAGGGCAAATAGGCTGACGCTACGTTCCATGACCGTTTTGTAATTCTATTATGATTGTGAATACTGTTTATAGTTCCGGAACTTACACCTAAATTGGAGTTGGCTGATATACAGGGAGTTTCAAAAGTGACCACCCTATTGGAAGATGCTCTTATTTTTGCAAATGGCCGCCAATGTAAAATCTGTTTTGACATTTGTGGACTAGACAGATGTAGAATACAAGTAAACATGCCATGGAGCGATACACTCACCAAGAACGCGGAATAATCGTGTCTATTTTTTTGCATAACAATTCGTCTGCGGTGTTGGCGCAGCGCGAATACCGTCGCCGATTCCCCGGCCGTCCGACACCGACTGCGCAAACACTGCGCCGTTTGGCCACTAACCTTGAAGAGTATGGGACCACACGAGACGTTGCCAGGAGAGGCCGGCCCCGGAGCGCCCGTTCTGCCGAGAATATCGCCACTGTTGCCGAGGATGTCGAGCTGTCGCCGGAAACATCGACCAGGCGCCATGCCTCGCAATTAACCATCAGCCGGTCATCGCTATGGCGAATTTTAGTCAAAGACCTGCAAAGTCCAGTCCGTGCATCAGCTGCTGCCTGTCGACCGCCAAACGCGTGTAACCTACGCCCAAGCCATCCTCAATCTCGTGGACGAAGTGGACGATTTTTCCACCAAAATCATAATGAGCGATGAGGCTAATTTCCACCTCAGCGGGTACGTGAACAAGCAAAACTATCGCTTCTGGGGCACCGAAAATCCACGAGTGATGCACGAGGAGCCATTACACCCGCTCAAAGTGACTGCATGGTGCGCTGTTCACGCTGGAGGAGTCATCGGGCCATTTTTTTTCGAGAACGCCGCTGGTCAAACGACAACAGTGGACGGTGCGCCCCATAGGGCCATGTTAACCGAGTTTTTTCTGCCGCAATTCAACGAATTAGGACTGGAGGACATGTGGTTCCCAACGGCACACACTGCGCGAGCCACAACCGATATTCTGGAGGCGGCGTTCCCAGGTCGCCTCATCTCTCGTTTTGGCGATTTGCACTGGGCCGCAAGATCGCCCGATTTTACCGTTCCAGACTTTTTTTGTGGGGTTTTTTGAAGTCCCGTGTTTACGTGAACAAGCCCGAGACCCTAGAAGCCCTCAAGGTCAACATTAGACACGAGTGCGAGAATCTGTCGCCCGAAGTTCTCGGCGAAGTGATGAAAAATGCCATAAAACGAGCCCGTATGGTAATCAATTGTGACGGCGCCCATTTAACCGATATCATCTTCTCAACTTATTCAATAAAATTCTAAAGGTTCAAGTAAACATAATCAAAAAACAGAATCGAAGTTTTTCATTTAGAAAAAAAATGAGAGCCAAACAACATCGGATGACTTCTTTTGAAACACCTTGTATCTTCTATTTCCATTGGTCAACTTATTTCGGGTAACAGGCGGAAACAGGTTGGCAAAGTATTTTCTGTCTGTATGATAGGTTTAGTAACCATGTATGAAATTGAACAGGCTTTAGGTTTGTTGTTGTTTAGTGTTGTAGTATCAGTTGCGTAAAAGGTATTTAAAAACCGAAAACTGGTTAATCGATTTAAAATAACCGGTGAAACGGGTTCTTCGAGAATAAAAATTATCACAAATTCGGTTAACCGGTTTCGGGTTTGAATACACTAATATCAACCCAATAGAAGTCATCAATATATGTAAATTTTTCAAAGAGATATTCTCATTAGATTTGGTCACCATTGAAAACGGTTGTAATATTAAAGGCCTTGCCGCCGCCGCCAGGCTAGCCGACCAAGCCGACGCCGCCGGCTTTCTATGGTTCCTACGCCAACGACGAAGCAGAAACAATTGGCGTAAAACTCTACTCTAAATTACGTAACTTACGCGCCAGCCGGGGTGTCCACTTGCCCGAAATCATATTCAAACATTAATATCATAAATTTATCCTTTGCATAAAGTAAATTTAATGAGTATTAAAAATATTTTCCAGTGTTATACATAGATAAATAAAAAACCATAGATGGTGAAAGATACGTGGTGGATTTGCAAGTAAAGGGAAATTTTCTAGATGGCGTTGGAGTGGGCAAGTTTCCTGGAAACAAAAACTATTGAAAAAACTATATAACCATGCTTGTTTGCCCTTTGTATTGTAAATAAATATCAAAAGTGGTGTGGTTTTCTATTATTTATATTCTATTTTCAAATTTAAACAACAGAATCGAAATAATAGTTATGTCTGAGTGTTTTTTCGTCACATCTGAGTGGAAAATGGTCGTACGGAAACAGCATGTGCCCTCTGGGGAAAATGGTGATTAAGCAAATGAGTCATCCATGGTTTTTATTTACTATGGTGGTATATTTAAATTCAAGGTTATGCACCTCTAAAAAAACACCCTTTACTTCCGGTGTGAGAGAAATTAAAATTTTTGCATACAATCATATACAATAGTTTCCTATACTTTACAGAGTTTCGTTTTACATCCCTATTCTGTTTGTGGTAACAACCAAATCGTAACCACAAAATTGTTACAAAGTTGTCACCATTGTTTGTATCTGGTATTCTGGTAACACGGTGACAACGAAAAATTCACTTCGTAACAAATAATTCACCTCACAATAACAGGTTGTCAAAAGCAGGGACAACAAAACAAAAACCTATGATTTTCTGCACAAAATTAACGCGGTAAAAAAGGGAGGTTAAGTATTTAATATATTGTTACGAATAAGTAAAAGCTTTTGCTTGCTCTTAATGACTCTACTAACATTATGTAAATAACAGGCGGTTAGTGGTGCGCCTGAAAGTAGGCATTGTAACAACGTACCAGCTCGCTAAACCAGTAGTATGAATTCGCCTCAGTGAAGATAATTCTCCACCATTCGAGATGATTCTACAAAGATAAGTAACAATAGGTAGAGTTCAGTTTGTGATTAAACCCCGTAAAGTAAGCAACGCGATTTGATAGTAAAATATAAGACTTATTAAAGTGGTGTAAATAAAGTAAACTGTTGAACTACTATATAAGTAAAATAAAAGGAAGTGATACCGTTGTAATTATCGTAATTGAAAACGAACCTTGTTTTATTATTGTGAATAAAATAACGCAAAAAGGACGAATAACGAAATTCGTAACAATATTTATGTTTTATTGAATTAAAATTAATACATTATTATTTAGGTAATTTGAGCATCTATAGATGCTTCACCACCGACAAAAGCTTCTGCGCTGGGTTCACAAATTTTCCCCCCCGCGGTCGTTCCAACTTCTTGAGATATATTCCTTCAAAGCTTGAGTATATACTCGTTTGTATCTCTGGTATTTATAATCCGATCTGGTTGAAATGGGTGTCATTACATATTTATTTTTATCAACCCATTGTGGAGCTAATTAAAAAATCTTTTTATAACCTCACTTTTCTGCTAAAAATATATTTTTTTTTTCAAAAAAAAACTCCCAATTATACTTATTTTTTGGCAGGTTCCGAAATAGACCTTAGCCTTTTTTAAAGGTATATTACTCACCAATATCCGTTCAAAGACCAAATATTTTGTAATACATTTCGCGCTTTTTCAATCTTTCTAACACAAAGGCAAATTCTTTCTTCTTTCTGCTCCATTTCCATACCTCAAAGTAACAAAAGTCCTACGAATAAGTAAAAGCTTTTGCTTGCTCTTAATGACTCTACTAACATTATGTAAATAACAGGCAGTTAGTGCTGCGACTGAAAGTACGCATTGTAACAACGTACCAGCTCGCTAAACCAGTAGCATGAATTCGCCTCAGTTAAGATAATTCCCCACCATTCGAGATGATTCTACAAAGATGAGTAACAACAACAACGACTAAAAGGTTCTTGAATTCGCTAGATATAACTTCATTTGAGTATGGTGAGTTGGTATAAATAGCGTAGGTCTTTGGAATGGAGAGTTCAGTTTGTGATTAAACCCCGTAAAGTAAGCAACGCGATTTGATAGTAAAATATAAAACTTGTTAAAGTGTTATAAATAAAGTAAACTGTTGTACTATATAAGTAAAATAAAAGGAAGTTAAACTGTTGTAATTATCGTAATTTAAAACGAACAATGTTTTATTATTGGGAATAAAACAACGCTAAAAGGACGAATAAGGAAATTCGTAACAATATTATTAATTTTTCCCGTGTACAGTTTTATTGTTTGCTTGTAGAATTTATAAAATGTTTTTCTATCAACTTTCCGGCAAACAAACCAGCTGTCACGCGCTGTTGCCTCCTCTTTGGCAGGTAACAGTTTTTGTTTCTTTTGTCACCAAAAAAAAGTGACAGAATCCCTTTTTGTGACAATTGTCACATTGCTGTCAAATAGTAATCGTGGTGACTTTTGTAACCCTGCCAGAATAGGGCTGTTACCGTATTGCACGAATTTAGATTCCATTCTACATTATCACGTTATTTACAACCGCTTTAATTGGATCCTTCACAAGGTTTTATGTTTGAGTTTTTCAGATATTAAGGTTAAGGCCTCCATATTAGATATGTATGTCACCAAAATGCATTTGTCTTTGGTCCCTATCCGTTAAATTCAAATCCAATTAGAATTCTCAAAATAGTTACAGCAGATACCTAATTTCTTGGTTTGAAATGTTTCCCAAACCCTGTTTCAGTTGAATGCACATCTTCAGTTGCGTGTGAGTGCGATCGCAACATGACTCCGTTGCAAATCAAACTCAAGAAGAACACTTGTTCAGACTGATCGGCGATTGAATGCAGAAGAACGTCTGTGTTTAGTTTAGTTTCAAGTTAAGTTCGATTTGGGCAAGTTGTTGATGTCGGAGAAGCGGCACGGTGTTCGTGGCTAAGCAAAAACTTGGTTAAATTCAACATTTTGTTGTTGTCGGCCTTTTGTTTGTTTGGCTTTTTTTTAAATTTTGATTCAGTGTGTTTTAGCCATGTTGTAGTGTGTATTCGGACGGTTTGTGAAGTATTTTTCTACTCGTATCGCTGGTATTTTACAGTAACATCATCAGCACCATCGGTATCGGGATTCGTATCAGCATCGACATCACCACCATCATCATCATCATCATCACCGCCACCAACACCATCACTCGCTCACTTGCTCGCTCGCTCTGCCTGTTAATTGGGTAATAAAATAGTTAATGAGGTGTTTTGTTGTGTTTAGCATATTACACATTTAGTCGGCTACTGCTGGCTGCCAGTTATAAAGAAGTTTGATTGCCCAAATACAATGCGAGTTACAGATCATTACGAGGTCCATTTAACAATGGCAGAAAAAAGAGATCCTCGGTTAAAAGTGCAAAAAAACTGTGAATTGTGGCAGGAAACAAATGTGTGTTTGTATAAGTGTGCTAAAAATGAAACGACATCAAGCGCAAAGCTTTATCCTACCATCGAACACTGGTGCATGTATTTATGTGTGTATGTAATATTAAACAAAGCTTTAAGCCACCACCAACCAGTCTGCATTTGGCCGTGTGTAGAATAGACAGACACTCACACAAATGTTCGTTATACAGTCAAGTCAGTCGGTCGGTCGGTCTGTGGATCGTCTACATTGCTCCGCCGACAAACTGGCGAAACTCGTAATAGAGTTTGCTTGGGAATCCGAGACACCGTGTCGTCAGACACTGGCACTGACACAGACACAGCCTCAGACACTTTATCTTCTGATCCCACATGTTATTTGGCTTATTTCCTTCACTCTGTCCAACACGCACTCGCACTTCATCTGTGGCCAGACAAATGACAATAATTGAACGTTCGATTATTTGGAGCAATTTGCAATGCCTGTCTGTCCCTCAGTTCGTCTGTCTGCGGCTGATAAACGTTGCTAAAAGTTGATTGGTAACGTGTATCCACCATAAACCGGCCGGTAGGCACTTAGTACAAGTAAACACTCACACAGTCATAGGATGATTCCATGCACAACGCCCAAGAATACAACATGACGGACCCATCCATCCAGCCATGGTTATATCAGCGTGTGATCGTGCGAGGAACAAATGATTGGGAGGTGGTTGATTGTTTGTTGTAATTCTTCACCTGTCTGCCGTTAAAAGTGCATTCAAAGTGGATGGATGGGATGGGTTGGGATGGATGGCTGGCTGGCTGGCTGGATGGGCTACCGGTGAGACACAACAACAGCAATAACACCAACAGCAGCAACAATAAACTCATTAGTGATAATAACAAGTAAAAGTTGTGTCAGAGTCAACATGAACCGAATTCGAAACACCCTTGGCTAACCATACAGTCAGTGTCAAAAATAAATGTTCAATTTGGGTGTTTACAGTGCTAATGCTCCCTGGCCTTCGAAGACGTTATTAAATATTGTATTAAGGTCAATTTTGTTTTGACAAAGAAATATAAAAAGTTTTGAAAATCATCCAAACAACGATTTGACAATAATTCCATTGGTGTTATCTTGTTGGATGTTTTGTACTAGTGCCTCTATCTGGTATTATTGAATTCATCTTTCAACCATCCAATGTTTACTTGCAACCATACCTATGGAGTTAAAAATTTTGAGAGAATAAACTACTCTATTCTAATTTGCTCTATGACTTTACCTTCCACTCAGTGTTGCCAGATAAACTTGGGCGAAAATCGTCAATTAAATCAATATACTTGTATTTTCAAAATATATAAATTTGTGTCTCCTACATAAAATTATAACAAAATCATTTCGAAAAAAGAAGTTTTGTTTACATTTAAAAGTATAGATTTGATATTAATTTAATATTTACAATAATATAATGTAAATATTCATGCGCATTGAGGTCGTTATAGAGGGTTGCATTTTATGTTTCAGGATTAGAGAACAAAAACAAATATAAATCATTGAAAATCACTTTATTGTTTTTCAAAATATTCCCCATGAAGATTTGTACACTTTTGCATGCGTTTGAACCAATTGTCGGTATATTTTTGCCACTCTGATTGAGGTATCTGCAAAACATGCATTCTGAATGCAGCAACCGCTTCTTCAGGTGTCGAAAAACGTTGACCTCTCAGTTTGTTTTTACGTACGGGAATAACAAGAAGTCATTCCGTGCCAAGTCAGGACTATACGGCGGATGACCCACCAATTCGATGTTGTGGGTGCTCAAAAATGCAGTTATTTCAGCCGATGTGTGAGAGCTCGCATTGTCGTGGTGAAGAGTGATCCGTCTTCGGCGGTTGGTTTTCCTGATTTCTTGGAAGACAACTGGCAAACAAATGGTTGTGTACCACTCAGAATTCACTGTTCTGCGTTGTTCTAGTGGTACGGTTGCGACATGTCCGGTTTTTCCGAAAAACAGGCGACTATTTGCTTGGAAGTGCTTCGGGCGCGAACAACTTTTGTTGGATTTGGCTCATCTTGAAACACCCATACAGTTGACTTCTGTTTACTTTCGGGCGATCGTATTTTTGGAGCATTTCTTTCGACCAATCGACACGAGCCTTTTTTTGAGCGATTGACGAATTGTGTGGGATCCAACGCGAACAAATTTTTTGGACAGTCAAATGTTTATGCAATATTGAATGTATGCTGATCCCACTAATGCCTAAGGTTGTCTCAATCTCACGATAGGTCACATGACGATCTTGCAAAATCAGTTCGCGCACAGCATCAATGGTTTTCGGAACAACAGCTGATTTTGGACGACCTTCACGAAATTCGTCTTGGAGTGAACTACGACCACGATTGAATTCACCATACCATCGATAAACACTGGTCCTTGATGTAGTTTCATCGCCAAAAATTGAATTAAGTTCATCCATGCTTATTCTTATCTAGTGTAAATTTTAGGGGAACGCATGGAAGATGTTGGAAAAACGAAACGTGCGTTCACACTTGCAACATCTTACATCTTCGATCTGTCATATTCTAATATTAATTTTTTAAATGTGACAGAAAAAAAGACTTTAAAATGGATTTAGATATACAATTATGGAATTGTATTATCTATTGGGGCCCAGGGATCAAAAAAGGGATCGTGTATTTATTTTTTTGCATTTCATAAGTTTCATCTAGATGTATTTGTATCAAGTGGTGTTATTGTTATATAAGACAAGTACAACAGCCATTTTATTTCTGTTTGGTTTCACTCCACTGCCAAACTCATCGCAAATATATAGCATTACAATTGAGGCAACAATTTGAAAAAAATTAAGTCATCTGTTCTAACACTACCACCTGATATAAATATACCTTGAGATTTGTTTTTTAAGTCCGGTATTCCGTTTCGTTGCCATACGGAGTACGTGTATAACAAATAACAAAAATTTCATGAACCGAAAATTTCGATCACTTTCAATTCATTTGGTACTCAGCTCTTTCCGAAAATTTCGTAGGCAAAATCAAGTACAGAGTTGTTACTCCAAACTTATTTCGTACAAAAACAATTTTTTGACAATTGTTTGGGACTGCAATTTTTACGTTTGGATTATTTTAGTAAACAAAAGTAATATAACATGCATTACAAATAAAATTGAGTGCAAAGATGAATTATTAATGAAATATTTGCAAGATACGTGGTAACTGTCTGTAACAAAATTTAGAGAGATAATGACAGAGATAAATGAGATAGAGATAAATGAAAACATTTCTTACGAAAATTTCGCAAGAACTGAATTGGGGCTTTACAATTTTTTAATATTTTCTAGTGATGACATTTTTTTCTAGTGACGAACTCAAAATTATTGAATGATGTGGAGTGAAACGAAATAGGATTGGAAAAGTTGTCGAAGATTTTGAGCTCCCAAAGTGTCAAATTTGTATGGGAAAATGTTAACATCTTTGGCAAATTGATTGAAGATGTAAGATGTGGCCTAGTGAGAAAAGGCTATTATGTAGTTTGAAAATAATGAAATATTTTACTTTTAATAGATAAAGCAGCCAACAACTTCCTTTACCCAATAGCTGTTAATAGGTTAGATCTAATGCATAAATAATTCCAAATTTTGTATACCGAATCTGCTCATTTCCGGAGCTTAAATCGTCACTTTCTGTTTTTTGGGTCAAAAAATCGTCAAAGTGACGATAACTCGTCACATCTGGCGCCACAACTTTCACCACTCTTTCGTACCTCTTGTCGCAACTGAAAGTAGCATCGCCTTACTTCATTCTCATATCAAATTATGAACCTAAAATCAAGCATTAATTCCAATTTTGAGAAAGTGGCTGTTGAAATAATTCATTACACCCCTGTTCAGTGTTGGTATTACCCCTTCAGATAAATTTTGAAACTATACAAAGTATAATTGTTAGTTGTAAACATAATTCAGTTGAACGTTATCACTGCTGTTTTTATTGCCGGTTTTGTCATTGTTTGTTCGCACGTTTCTTAAGAAAATAATAATGTGTCAATGCAATTTGTTTTATGATTGAAATGTAGCAACAACAACAATACAAATTCGAATACATTTCAAATGTGTACACTTATTTTTTACACTGTCTGTATCAATGTACGTGCTCACTTCATTGATGAAGGAAAATAACACAAAAGGACGCCCAGAAAAAGAAGCCTTTTCAATTTGCATTGTCTTATAAAAGGATAAAAGTCAAAAGTCACGGTCGAAATTACTTCCATAATGGAAGAAACCCCAGGACACACAACCGATCTTCGTAAGGCTTTATGTGTTATGCAACGTTGAACATCCGTTTGATCGCGTAGGTAGTAGGGCCGGGATATAAAAAAGGAAGATGTGTTAATTTCCACACATACACAATGACCAACCGCACCAAGTGTTAGTGTTGGCAGCACAAAAACACTCAGTACTGACCCAACAACAGCAAACACCACTTGCAGTGGCTGGCAGATATCGTTCGCATATTGTGCGTCAGTAGTACGACAGACATAGCGAACAATCTGCTGTCGTTAAAGATGGTCTGGACTGGTCACTGGTCTGCTTACCTGTTGTTGACCACCACTTGAACACGTTTCCAAAGTGTACAAATACAGAACGCAACAACGGCGAGACCAAAACAGAAGAAAAACGGCAATGAAGTGTAGAATAAAAAACACCTTAACCACCGGTTGTCAGAATTCAGGAGTTGGGAAATAAAATACAAGTTGTTACTTACATGATCGAAAGTACTTCAAATTATATTTCGAATCTAAATCTAAATCCAAATCAAAAAAGCTTATCAAAAGCTGTTCAGAACCGATGTAAAACTGCTGTGAGTGTAAAACTAGGAAGCTCACTGAAGCTCTCCTCGTCCCACAGTGGGGATTTCTAAAAAAAAATGGAAATAATGCAGACGCTTCTAAACGGTTAGTCCGATTACGGTGAAACTTCACATGGGCACAGCTAAGGTGTCGTATTTGAACGCCATAGACCCCACTTCAACCGCAAAGTGGGCGCTCGACATTATAAAAGTTTGAATACTTGAAAACTTCGAATTTTGTTTTTATTGACAATATTTTATTATATGTTTGTATCGCTACGATTCTCGAGATAATTGGGAAAATCGTTTTTTTAACTACCAAATATTTATATATTTTTATTACTCAAACATTCACCCTTATGCCTTGTTTCCACTTCAGAATTATTCGTTATTCGCTCCCTTTTCCCTAATTCAACCTCCAATTACAAACCGAATTACGTAATTCACCATACACAATTTTGAGAGCGAATTACCTTCTTTGTAGGTAATTCAGTTTGAATTACCTTATGAATTACAAACAAATCATTGCCTTCTCTAATTTTTACCGAAAGTTTGTCGTAACAGCTGTCAAAAACAAACAAAATCAAAGAAAACCCCATTTAACAATATACAATGGATGCAAAAAAGTAAATTATTAAAAAAAATGTAATGGCCACTGCGAAGTTAATGGAATTAAATATAGAGTAGTTGATGGATATCCAAATTTTTTTTTTTACATATTTACTCACTTTTTATGGTTTTCATTCTCAAAATTATTGAAACAAAATAAATAATAAAAGTAAACAACTGTCAGATCGAATTACGTATATGTAGTGGAAACAGGGTAATTCAGAATAGTAATTCAAATAGCGAATTAGGTAATTGGCAGTGATGCCAATTTAGCTCTTTTGGGGCTAGATTTAGCACTTTTCGACCTTGCAAAACGCGAAAAAAATTTCAGTGGCGCGTTTTTGAAAAAAAAGAATATATTCCAAAAATTACGCAAGGTGTGGGACGGAGAATCCCCTTTTGATCCTGTAGATGCATAGGAAAACAAAAATTCCAGACAATGCTGGTTCCGTCAAATCTGCACTCCAAACATCGTTTTCTTCGCTTGACCATCTGAAAGGATTTTCCAAAAGGGTGAGTTAGAATTTAATAAAAACAAGTTGCGTTTGAGATATCAACGAATATGCCCTCGTTCAAATGGCCGGCGGGGCTTCGGTGGTTGGTGTAAAACCGAGGGTTAAAAATTGTGATAACTGGCGCACAGATCAAGCCGAATTCTGGCTTATTGCCATAGATCTGCGACTTATAGAAACCCCTCAATAAAAAGTATAACTTGCTAAAATGCACGGTGTTTGTGGCCATTTCACGTCGCCTCTGCGTGAGATAACGCAAAATGCCCATTGTAGCATCAGCTGTATATCAAGTAGCGACATCCTTTTGGCACCACATGTCGTGATCTGTAGCGCTCTCATTTGACGATGATAGTAATGCCATCATCGTCTTCGAAGAAATACTGAGCGATGATGCCTCCGGACTACTATCCAGACCAAACAATGGCATTCTGTGTGTACATTGCCAATTTGTAATGACTAGTATCGTCCTAAATCTGGAGATGCTTTCTTATGTACCTGTTGAGTCAAAAATGGGAGTCGTCGCCACAAGGGAAGACCCGTTTTGACAATACAATTTTATTATTCGCACGAATTGCTCGGCGCTGTAACTTGACATGTTGATTTGTTTCTATTGTCTGAAAAATAAATAACAGGAACCAACAATAGATAAAACAACGTAACCGCCATGGACTGTCAAAATCTACCGGTCCCTATTGGAAAACACTTAGTTATTAAGCGCGTTTTAGCACTTTCGGAATTTTTCTAGTTGTTTCGTTGTTTTTTTCGCACTTTTTTGGTAGTTCGACGGCGCGTTCGTTCCTGCAGAGTTGGCATCACTGCTGTAGCGGGAACATGGCATTATTACGGTTGTCGTCGTCGACGCAAAACGACGTCGTCTTGAAAATTGGTATTTGTGTAGTCGTTATCGATGGCTAACGACGACTGTTGACTCATAATAGCGGCATTCATGCAAACGTGAAAGCCGAGAACTTTTGCTCAGCGCAAGTTTCCCTTGCACCGTTGCATGAGGAACCAAGTAAAGTTGCTTAGGGTATTTTTGCTCCAAACCATATCAGCTGACCAAGATGGATACATAAGGTGGTAGCAGTAGCAATTGCATGTATTATGTCTGTGTACTTTTCCTACTGTTCTAGTGCTATCACCTTATTTATCCATCCTAGTCAGCTGACAACGAAATGTCAAAAGTTTGCACGTTTCTCCATCCCACGTTTGCGCAGCAAATCTGACTTGAAGAAATTTCTTTGTTTTGACGTTTGCCGCGTAAGTTTGCGAGGTTTACGCGTTTACGAGGCTCTTTCGAGTTTGCATGAGGACCACTAATGTGTATTTTGTAACTAGAACTGACGTCGACATTGAATTGAAACGACTCTATTTCTGTCGACACCGTTTTTGATAACGACTTGAAGAAAATTCGCAATTTTTATTTTTTTTTTTTAATTAAAGAAACTTCTAGTTTTATTTTTGAATTATGTATTAACAAATTATAATTTTTAGTTCGCAACTTTTAATGGTAGACGGAAACCCACAAGGAGGGTATGCAGGAGTGTTTCAGAGCAGCAGAATCCGCTTTATACGTATGTGCAATTCATTGTATGACGGTAAATGCAATGAACAAAGGATTAATTTTAATGCTAATTTATTTGCCTTATTTTTAATAATTTCAACTTTCACAACTAGTTCATCGAAAATAATGATGGGTATCTGATCTATCTACAATGTCCAATTGTGGTTATTGTTTTCTGAACTGATAACACGGTCACAGCTCTAAATCAAATCTAGCTGATAACTTAGAACTACAGGCTTCGGTGTCTTCAGTGTCAAGTGTCCACCAGTAGATGCATTGCCTTGGAAGTGGTTGTTTTCTTGTTGTGACACATACTACTTTGTGCGTTTTCAGTCGTGCAATTGATGTCTTTTCATTTCAGTCTGATATCCTGCAAACAAGCGGCCACTATCGAAACGTACAGTTCAAATCCTTTAAGATTGCCGAATGCTCGGTCCATGGTGAATTTGATGAGATAATTTCTTGCTCTCCATTTCGTCCTTCTCTTCAATAAATGCAGCTCTGGGTCCAGTAAAGCCAGCATGTACCTCCATGGAGAGCTCATCTACAATCACCGTTTCCATTCGCCTAACCTGGTGATATAGGGCGTCTACCTCCAATAACTACCAAATCGGAGTCCATATGATTACGAAAATTAGACTAGTTCTGAACTGAATGAAAAGGCAGGGTCTGTATGCTTGTGCTTGTCCAAGGAATTTGTGTTGCCTCTTTACCGCTGAATATCGGATGGATGTATCGTTTAACAAAAATTATTTCCCATTACATCCCATGAATGGATTAGGGAGAACTTCTCACAACCAGTAAGCTACAGTTTTCCTCCGGTTCCAAACGGAATTTTGACGGCTTTTCACAGCTAAGTAGTCGATAGTGTCGCAATCACTATGCGAGGTGACCGCCACCGAAAGAAATCGAACCCACGTTCTCATGTAGAACAGCCGCGCCCACTAACCATTGCACCACCGACGGCCACCGATATAACGAAATACTTTCATAAAAAGTTTACGAATGTGCGAAATGTATTCATGAAAAGTATACAAAATTTTTCTTCATTATTTTAATGGAAAATTTAAACTTTCGATGTCTTTTGCTTAGATGCTAGCAATATTTTTCGATCAATAGAACACTAAAGAATTCTCATTGGTTTTACAGATATATTTACATCATCAGCATCATTTTTAACCGCGTCATTCAGAACAATCGCTAAAGATGATATGTGGCTAGACCAAAAATAGTTATACGGTTTGTAAGGAATCATAAAGATGCCTTATAATTGTATGACGAGTTTCATAAAGTCTACGAAAAAGTTTTGAACAAATTACCTAAATTATGATTCATAGAATCCATGATTATGATTATTAACAAATTTCATAGATTTGTATCGTGAAATCTAAGAATACGTTTCATGGATCCTACGCAATTTTTTTTTTTTGCCTGAAAATTCATAATAGTTACGAATGATTTTTTTTTTCAGTGTAGACTAGTGTGCACAAAAAAATCCAATGAGTGTTCGAACTGACGGGCGATGTGTTAACACCTTTTTGCTACACGGTACCTGTTCGATTTCTATGAACACATTCGTAAATGTTACATTGGAAAATAAAAAACAGCGTTCAATCATATGATGACGTTACAATTAAATAATATTAATACTTAAAATTATTTAAAGACCCAGTGCAAGCACATGTGTCATTATTTTCTTGCTCAATACTTTTTGTTTTATTCCCACAAAAGTCAAAGAATGCAAAGCAACAGACACTTGTACATACATACATACATTGTTATATTCGTACGATGTAACCGAAGATCAACATAAAATACTTTTTTAATATTACTCCAAATTAAAACACTTCAATCTCGGCTCGCCGATATCGGATCGCCGATATCGGATCGCCTTAATTTTTGGCCTAAACTCTTCGTCGAAACCCGCACTAGCTTTTTAATCCAAAAATTAATAAAATCGGCTATGAATTTCCGGAGAAAATCGCGTGGGAAAATTATATGAAAATCGCCCAATAATCACTTTCAATACCGACTGCCAAGCAACGAACAAACAAACGATGATTTACTCTTACAAACCTAACACTTGTGTATGTATTAAATTTATAGTTTACTGCCCTAGAGGCGCGCGTATAGATGTTAACACATCAAAAAAACAAAGTATGCAAATGTTTGGAAAATTACTTCAGATTATCATAAAGCAACTATGGTACAGAGAACGAAATTTACTCATGGAGTGGAATGCCAACAAAGAAAACGAGTGAAACGCGTCGTTTCTCCGCACTCTCTCTCTTACTCTCTTCGTTGAATACTTCAATACATGAAGTTTTCTGATGATGTTATTGTATCTAACTATAGAAATTCCAACCATATTGAAATAAAATTACATAAAGTATGTAAAAAGTATGAAATGCGTTTAAGTGAATCGCGTCGACTTTTTTGTTTCTCTTCTACTAGGGTTGCCAAAATGCGCCGGTTTTTTTCTTCTCTACTTGTACATCCTTTTTGAGATTATTAATCAGATTTGCTTCTCGCCTTCAAACCAAATTTCAGCACTCTAAAATCATGTGAGATTGATGCGACTCGGTTAGGGGCCATCTATAAATGATGTCAAACTCAAAGGGGGGAGGGGGTGCAACTATCTGTGACAACTTGTGACATAGGGGGGCGGAGGCTTACAGAAACTTGTGATGTCACAATTTTTCAATTAATTTTGCTTAATATCAGAGCTCAATTTGTTCTCTGCGTACATTTGCTTCATATAATTTAATCGAAGATTATTTTTTGTTAAAATAAAATAGAGTATTTTATTCAATGTTTTGTTTATAGTGTTTTTAGGGGGCTCGCTTGAATGTGACATCATTTTAGACGGGGGGGTCGATCTCATGTGACAGCCTGTGACACAAGGGGGGGGGGGGGGAGGGGTGAAAAATTGACTAATTTAGTGTGACATCATTTATGGATGGACCCTTATCAGTGTTGAAGATTTCTGTGTCCTGTTGGAACTTTGTACGGGAATAACTTTAAATCAGCACGAATTATATGACTGAAAGACGTGCGAGGGATGCCCAACTGTAAAGAACGGCGACGACTGGATGTTGAAAGTGACCTCTCAACCCTCGGGCGACATCGGCCTTGATGACAGGCATGATACAAATACAAGGTAGTAGCATTAGCATTGTTGTAACTTTCGTACCCGGTTATTGTCAAAACCTTTGATAGAAATGTTACACAAACATGTACAATTGTGAACATAGATAGAGGAAATCAAAAGAAAACGAACTCACACAAACAACTTTGACATTTACTGGATACGATGAAATGTAAACAAAGGAAATCAGCTGGGCTGACGCTACTACCTTGTATTTGTACCATGATGACAGGCATTAAAAAGATTTTCGTGTAAAAGCTTAATAGCATCATACAAATACAAGGTAGTAATTTCCGTACCCAGTTATTGTCAAAATCAGCTGATAAAAATGTACACATACATGTACAATTATGAACATAGATAGATGAAATCAAAAGAGAACGCACTCACACAAACAACTTTGACATTTACTGGGTACGATGAAATGTAAGCAAAGGAAATCATATGGGCTGACGCTACTACCTTGTATTTATATCATGCTTAATAGTGTGGTTTGAAGGCGCTCTCTTCACGCGATATTTTGTACTAGACGCACCATAGTAAAATAACCAAGTAGTAGCAGTAGACGTTGTAGTAGATATAGGCAACAACAACAGGAGTTTTATTGTTGTTTCATTCGCTTCAGTTGTCAAACTTACCCGAATGTATACTAACAATACAAGTTAACAAAAAAGTACTAAACAAAATAAATATATATGAGTTTGACAATTGAAGCGACAAATGTAATAAAAAAAATGAAATAAACTGTTCTACTGTTACTGTTTATTTATTTTACAATTCACAATTGGGAACATGTTTTGAATAGATAGTTGCAATATAATAGTGCGTTGTGGTGGCGTGTACTGTTCCATGGCTCAAATTCACTTGGACTGACGCTTCGAACCCTGGCTGTTATTAGCCGATCTGAATCTGGGTTGGCAGATGGGGAAGGTTGATATGGTCTACCTTGTAGTTAGGGCACGTAATGCGTTGTAGTCTACAGATAACTATTGATTCTTTTATGCGTTACACTTAAGTAAACGTATAAACAACAAAATATTGTTTGTAATCCCAAAAGCCTTAACATTTTCTGAGCCACCATAGATCATGTCAAAGTAAATTTCCAGTTCTGTAACTTTTTGACTTTTTTTCGTGAGCCGATCTAATTAACATCAGTTAGTTGAGAACAAAAATTAATTATGGATTTCTTTTTAAAATCTTAATGTTCGTTCAAAATGCTTTTCACCACTTTAGTACTGTGATGTATTTTAATACCCAACAAATCGAATTCTAACCAACCGTGTAACACCCGTTGGTCGTTCGGCGACACTGAGCTGCAGACTATCTAGCAACCAAGAACGTTGTACGATCCCTGCTGTCAGTTGGCCAGCCCGTAGTTGTCGAAGTTGTTGGTGCTATGTTGCTGTCACCTAAGGCCGTGTTTCGCTTATTTGGCCATAATTTTTTCTTATTTTGTAAATCATCATATCTGCATTTGTACGGTTGAATGCTACTGCCACTTCTGGCTGCATAAAGCTTAATTCTTTGTTCATGGAAGGAACTGTCCCATGGCACTACCAATTGATCATTGGGCATCTTGGATTTCAGTCTATAGTTTGTTTGTTATATGAAGTTGTAAAGGCTACATGCAAAGAGGGGAACATAATTCGTATCACAAATCCGTATGTGATCCTTTAAAATATCTTCGTACTATAGGTGTTGGTGGCTGCCGATGAACAACTCGCTTAGACTTATTAGTCCATTGTGATACCACGGGCTAACGATATTATGCGCCAGCCACACCGAAAACCATTTAATTTGCTCCTAGAGCTGAAGATCCTGTCCACGCCTATTTCAGATATTACTCCCAGGTTTCTAAATAGGTAGGATCCCCTAGTAGTCATCCTAATGCCGGCAAATACGAGCCACGTGCAGAGTTGGTGTTCAATGGATTCTTCCTCATCATTACAGTTTCTACAGAAGTCATTTGCCCTGACATTTAGTCTCGCCGCATGTCCACCAATTATAGAGTGTCCCATCAAAACTTAAACGAGCATTGTAATCTTGGGACTGTATAGAGACAGAATGTTGATGGTTACACAATATGTTCCCCTCGCCCACCTCTCTTGCTTACAAGTCGCCATGGACATACCAACACGTTCCAATTTCTGTTAATCCTGTAAGGTAGTCACTAGACTTTGCCGCTTTGCAGTTGCCCGGAACCCACATGAGGTGAATATCGTACTTCGTTAAGAGATCTACGGCAGTCTTCATATTTTTCGAATTTAACTTTTCTACTTGTGTATTTTGAAATTTATTTACATCAGTGTTGGCATTTTTCAATTTGCATCATCTAATGCAAATGCAAAAGAATTACCATTGTCCGCAATGACTATTAAAAAAGTTTGGATTTGCATTTGCTCAGGCAATGCAAATTTAGGTTTTGGAATCGGATACCAATTGTAATGTAATATGGGAATGCTTTTAATTATTTTGAATTTCTTTGACTGCTGGCAATTCTGTTTCTAAAGTATTTTATATGTAGAGGTTTGTGGCATCGATTGGTGTTTCCTCGTAGTATTATCCAATTCATAAACCTGTACATATAAAATAAAAAAAAACAAAACTGCCAGATATAAAGGAAACGCTTTGAAAATAGGCAATTGTATTTACATTTTTTTTGAATTCACATTTGAAGAGGTAATTAAAATTAAACTACAATTTATAATTGTCGGGTAAATTATTTGTTCCATGTATAATTTCTACGAATGGAATCACAAATGTTCATTCTGATTTTATATCCTGCGAGTCCAGGAATCATGCTTTCGTAACTTCGAACGAAACACTACATGCATATTTATTTCTAAAGTTCCTTACTAAGTATGATAAAGTCTGTGAAATATAAACGAAATATTTTAGCCAGTTTTGTACTAAGTTGTTCGCACGAAATATCTACAACATGCATCTAGCGACATTTTAATGTTTCTAAGAAAAATTTAATGACCAATCAAGTTGTAGAAAAAAATCAATGCTGCTCTTTCTCTCTCTTTCATCATATCAGTGCTAACGACTATATTTTCCTACATTTTTTAATTTTTGTTTACACTAAATTTATTTTTAATTTTAAATCTGTCATACTGGTCGTTTAAATCGAGTCCGAGTAAACTAAGTGTCGTTTAGCGTGGTCTAACAACACGAAGTATGCAAAAGTTTTGAAACAATTTGGAATACCACGGTCTTAAGTGTTGAAGACTCCAGTGGAAATATTTTTTTAAAATAATTCATTTTTCTGCGACTGGCCATATTATGCCAACTAGCAGGTCTCTTCTCTTAAATTACAATTTAATAAATCAAAACTTTACTTAAAGACTTTATAAGGAGCACATCTTCAATTGTTATTCTGGATGATTAAGTCGTGGGATTTATTGGGGTCTTCAAGCCAAGCCGTGCTTCAAAATTTGCATGTATGACTCTAATATCGACTCCGAAATTACCTGGTTACAGCCAGAGCTGTAAACGAATCTCTCTTTTCGGAATTAATTCGCGAATCATTCATGCACAGAACTAACTAAATTTGGAATTAATTATTAAAATTATTAACTAAATAAAAAAGAATTGAATTGAATTTGAATCAATTCAAATGAATTTGTCAAAATTGAATTGCAATTTATTTCCAATTCAAATGAATTGCAATGCATTTGAATTGAATTTATTTGGAAAAAAGACTAGTGTAAGTAAATCTAGAGTAATTAATCATTACTCTCGTTTTGCTATCCAACTGATTTTTGTATATCAAAGACAGCAAGCATTACTATGAATCGCAATGAGTTTTCTAAGTAATGTGTATTAATACAAAATGAATTCAATTCAACTGAATTGCAATTCATTTGAATTGGAATTGAATTGATTCAAATTTCATTCAATTCTTTTTTGAAGAGAATTAGTTCAAAATTTAACTAATTGGTAATGGATTGAAATTAAAAAAGAATGATTAATTTTCAGCTCTAGTTACAGCGAATGTGTGCACAACATTAGGCCGAGTGAAAAACGTACAACACCAACCTCAGAAAATGGTGGTAATAGGAAACCTGAATTTATCATCTACCATTCTGTAGAAACTGCAAAAAAACCCATACTAACTGAAGAGAAGAACACTGCACGCATGGCAAGGGGTGGGCTGCGACGGAGCAGTATAATAAGGAGATGAGGAAAGGCGAGAATCGTTTTCAAGTATCGTGGAATTAGCCTATTGTCCATTACACACAAGGTCATTTCGGACATAATGTGGGAAAGACTAAAGCCATTTGTTGGAAATCTGTTCGGACCCTATCGGTGTGACTTTAGTGCTGGATAATCTACAACTGAGAAGCTTTATTGAAAGTTTTGGAAAAGCTTCTCAAAATAAAATTCGGAACCGGTGTACAACTGTAGGTCGCAATAAGTGAGTATAAATCTAGAAAGAGCTGGTTCTGAAAAACTCTTCCCAATCCCTTCATGGAATGTAATTTCTTCTTTTAATCTACAACTGAGCAGATATGTATTTATATAAAAAAATTAGTTCCCATTACATCCCATGCTGGGATTGGTGAGAGCTTCTCACAACCAGTGAGCTGTGCGCGTTCTAGTTTCACACTCACTGACCTACAATTTTACACCGATTCCTGATGCTGATGATATAGATATCATTGTGCGAACTCTGCAAGAAGTTGCTGCATTTTTTTCAAGAATTGAGAAAGAATCAGTAAAGGTGGGTTTGGCAGTGAACGAGTACAAGATGAATACAAAGTTTCGACGAATAGAGATTCTTTTCCGTTCGAACCATATGTGAACGTCGACAACCATTTTAATTTCAAAGTAGTAAATGAGTTTATCTACAGCGAATCGGCCTTAAACAGAACATAATCTTGCTTACTAATATGTATGACTTCAAGCTTAACAAGAATTTTAGAGACAAAATATTCAAAAAAAAATATTTTTAGAAAAGTACCAAGACTCAGCGACAAGTTTGAAGAATCCCTGTGAAAGCTTAGCGTGACCAACTAGGCTGAAAACACGAAGAGTTCTATAAAGCGCCTGACCTGAACAGGTTGTAAGTGACCGATAAATGTAAGTAATGTACTTATAAGGTCATATTTAGCTGGTGTTTATCGGTTTTATTTCCTTCGAATCATTTATTAAGTTTTTTAGATCTCGATGAATATACTTTTGGTTTGCTTTGGTTTTTATTTTGCATTACTTTATCTAATGCAAATGCAAAAGAATTACCATTATTCGGAATGACAATTAAAAAATTATGAACTTCCATTTGCTCAGACAATGCAAATGCAGGTTGTGGAATCGGATGCCAATTGTAATGAAATATGGGAATGTTTTTCATTGTTTTGAATTTGTTTGACTGCTGGTAATTCTGTTTTTAAAATATTTTATATGAAGAGGTTCGTGGCTTTGATAGGTATTGCATCATAGTACTTTCAAATTCATAAATCTGTACTGTATAAAATATTTGAACACCAAAAGTGCCAGATATGAAAATAAGTACAATTACTAATTGTATTGACATTTTTTTGAATTTGCATTGCGGAAGGTAATTCAAATTAAACTACAAATTATAATATGCCTGTAAATACTGCAGAGTTCGCCCAATTGTATAGTTGTACTAAAAGCATGGACCTACTGAGGGACAATTTCCCTCAAATCCTACCATCCTTTCCACGCTCCCCAACACATAAAAACATAGTTTCCCATTACATTCCATGAAGGGATAGGGGACAGCTTCTGCCAACCAGTGAGCTGTGCGGTTTCTAGTTGTAAACTATCTAATTGGGACCTATACTTTTACACCGTTTCCGAACGGTAATAGCTCTGTTCGATTACTCGAATATTTGTGCATATTTTTACTGAATAGTGTAGAGCCAGATAGCGAAATTTTTGACAGTTCGATGTTAGAGACATAGACGAATTTAGTATAGACTCATTAATTCTCTCAATAAATTAAACGTCATAGGTATGGTTGCAAGTAAACATTGGATGGTGGAAAGCATGGGTTCAATAATACCAGATAGAGGCAATAGTATACAACGTCCAACAAAGGAACAACAACCGAATTTCGTGTTTTTGTGTGGCAAAATAGTTGTGTTAAATACAATACAAATGAATACCAAAGATAAAAGTCAACAAAAAAAGTGAAAAATACTTTAAATTTAACATTTCTATACGAAAACGAAATGAAAAAGTTGAGTAAACAGATCTTGTACCTCCACCTGCTGTAAGTTAATTTATGTCGAATTTCTCTCAATTCCATAAATCTACGACGAAGAGTGTGAAATGAAACGTCAGATGAGAGAATTAATGTGTCTATACTAAATACGTCTACGTTTAAAGATCTTGCAAATTTTGGTTGGAGAAATTTTAGCCAACAAAAATTTGCAAAATAGGACAGCTATTTGAAATCAGCTGCTTATGTAAAACAAAATGACAAATAAATTAACAACGGCTGAAATAAGTACAAATGAGCATTTTAGGGCGAGTTTCGCACCCGTCATTTAAAAGCTCATTGAAAATGTGCATATTAAATGACAAACATCGGGCATTTAAATGGAGAATTATTTTATTTAATATGTCAATGAAATGTATAAAGTAAATGGAAAGCAATAATGTTGCCACTACGAACCCGACCGACTACATCATAATTGAACGTGTTTTTCGTTTTCAAAATTCTGATTTTATTTATACTTTAGCAATCCATGGAAAAATAACTTAAATCTAACATTAATCGATCAATAAATACTCTTATTTCTAACATAAAACACTATTTTTAGAACTATGTTAGTCTACCTTAATATGCTTACATACTGCAGCTTAGCTGCTCGCATATCTTTCCTACTATAACATTTATCCCACTGGCAAGCTGTACCCCCAAAATAGTATAATCAAAAAGGGGTCATAATTGGACAACTATGGCAGTAGATATATAATGAAACTACAAGCCAAAATGTATATAGTAAAGTATAAAACTACATCCGCTGTTTCATTGCAAATTTTTACTGGAAGTCGTTCGCGTACTTTTTGTGCAAATTTCCATAAAGAGAGCAAACTCGTGCTTTCTTTCTCATTCTTGCAAATTTTTACTGAGAAAGTAAACAAACAAAGCTAATTTTTATATCAAAGAGATTTGAGAACATTGTGCATTATTTCTAAAATTTGATTGGTCGTTAAATTTTTCATAAAAACATTAAAATTTTACGCGACACATGTTGCTGTTAATTCGTGTAAACAACTAAGGCCTAATTTTTGAGTGGAAAATCATCTTTGATCAACGATCAAACATAATTTAAACTCTGAATTCATTTTTTAGGTTAACAGTTGATTGCTGCTTAAATAGCGGAGTTGGGCATTTAAACAATGATCCAGTGACCATATGATTGTGACAGAAAACACCAAGAAGAACAAGCACAAAGCTTCTTTAATTGTTCATGTGAACAATTATAATCACCATCCTAGTTGAAATAACAATAAAAACGTATCATTTAACTCGTAGTGCAGTTAGAACTATATTTCTGCTCAAATATTTTCCAATTTCATTAAACACTTTGTATTTTAACACTTCACTTTTGTTTTGCAAATGGCGTCAGTTTGATGCATTGTAACGATTAGCCGATAAATGTATGAATACCGGTAATTATTCGTAGCATTTGCCACTATTGCCACATGGTAGTAAGATTATTTGAGAAAGAACTGAAAAATTACAATCAACTGAGTACCAATTTGAATAACCAGTAACAGTCAATTGGGCCTTAGTACTACACTTGCGAACACTTTTCGACAATAGTTTCCACTCATTTTTGTTTTTGTTAAAAAGCTTAAAACTTCACGCGAAATGTGTCTCTAATGACCAGTTTGTAGGTGAGAGATCATCTTCTATTAAAAATTAATTTGTAATTAAACACTGCATTAATTATTTCATCCAATAAATAACAAATGAATAACCAACCAAATTCGTTGATTAAATGTTTTTTTATTTTTTTATGAACTTATTTTTAAGCTGTTTCCCAATGAAAGTAGAAATATGCTAGATATTAATAATGAAAATACCCCATATCATCGACTATGAAGTTGGAAAATCATGCAAAAGAAAGTGGATTAAGGAATGAGCGATAGGCAAACTATGTTTAAATTATTTTAATCATGTTCGCCGCTAGTGTTGCCATCTCGACCTTGATGAAATTTTAACTTGTGACGTGACATCCGGTCAAAGCTTTAACAGCTGTGGCACATTCTTGTTATATTACTCTATGATTACATGCTTTTTTATTTGTACCAAACAAATTCTTGCCTTAAACCCAGTTTAGCTTTCATTGTCCAAACAAACAAAAAAGTTGGGAGCTGGTGTAGAAGTTGTTCTGCATAAAAAATGTTAAATACAGAACTTGGGGACGACCTCTATTTTCGGAGTTATAAACCACCAAACTCCGGAAATACGGGAGGTTATTCCGTTAGAGGAACCATTTTAAGTGACTGCAAAATTTTCGATAAAATTGTCGAATATTTTTTAGTTTTGGTGTAATTGCGTACAACCTAGGAAAATTACTTGTTTTTATGTGGTATTAACCAGTGTTGGAATTTTTTAATCCGCATTGGATTTTAATTTGCATTACTTTATCTAATGCAAATGAAAATGAATAAACATTATTCGCAATGACAATTTAAAAATTTTGAATTTCCATTTGCTCAGACAATGCAAATGCAGGTTGTGGAATCGGATGCCAATTGTAATGAAATATGGGAATGGTTTTAAATATTTTGTATTTGTTTGACTGCTGGCAATTCTGTTTTTAAGATATTTCATATGTAGAGGTTTGTGGCTACGATTGGTGTTGCCTCGTCCTACTTTCAAATTCATAAACCTGTGCATGTAAAATATTTGAAATCCAAAGCTGCCAAATATGAAGGAAATGCTGTGAAAATAAGTACAATTGCCAATGCAATTTATTTATTTATATTTTAGCAATCTGCTGGTTTTGCCATAGTACGTATTCATATTTCGCAAATACTGGGGAAAATTAAAATTTTGTTTAACAAATAAATTGAAACTTTAACAATTTTTAACCGATTCTAAGAAACAATGACTTGTTTTACTCACAAATACACATACTTTCAAATAAAGTAAGTATTACAAAATAAAGGCGCCAAAGTTTGAAAAATTAAAAAAATTTTAAATTTTAAATATTTTTGATAATAATTTCACACGGGTTTGTTAATAGTACAAGCATACATTAGGGCGGGTTAATTTTTTTTTTGATGAAGCGTATAGCAAAAACGTAATCTATAGGCGATTTTGAGAAATTTTGCTCAAGAGACCATAGCTCTAAGTCGGATTTGGAGCCCCCAAAATTTAAAAATAGATATTTTTCCATATATACATAGAATAATTTAATTAAATTCGTCATAAAATCGGATAGAATTATAGTAGATTTCTCAATGTGGGCTTGTTTGAAAGGTACAATCTGTATCAGAATCTGTATTGATACCAATATTTTTTTTTTATTCTTAGTAGAGATATTAGGAATGTTTTGTCGAAAAATAGCCTAAAATTAACTTTTAACTAATAAATTCTGATTTTTCTTCGATTTTTTCGAGTTTTTTTTTGCAGATTATGAAAGTTCAGATAATTTCCAACAACTTTTATTACGATCAATTTTTTGTTTTCGAACTCCTTTTTATAGGAAAATCGATCTGAAAAAATCAACATTTTCAAGGTTTCAACAAAAAAAACACTATTAACACTAATATCTATTTTGAAAATTTGGGGGCTCCAAATCCGACTCAGAGCTATGGTCTCTTGAGCAAAATTTCTCAGAATCACCTATAGATTACGTTTTTGCTATACACTTCATCAAAAAAAATTGTTCCATACAATTTGACCCGCCCTAATATACATATAAGAAAATTTCAAATGCTTAACTATTCATCTTTCCAAAACCTTTAAAAAATTTGAAATCGGTTCAAAACTGATTTAGTTAAAAACATTTTAGGCCGTGAAGTGTTGAAAAAAAAATACAGCAGACAGTTGTCCGAGGCCTGTCCCTACAGGCTGTGTCCTATAGGCTGTGTCAGAGACACGGCCATTAAGTTTAACGTAGAATACGCCATCCGATAAGACAGAAAACATATATAACAATAAATGATAAATAACGTAAGCAAATGAATTTATTTATTTGATAGTTACTTTTGATAATATACATAAGCTTATGGTAGGAAAAATAGGATAAATATGTTTTTAAATTAAAAGAGTAAGGATAAATGATAAATAACAGACGCAAATCAATTTGATTATTTGTTTTTAAATTAACATTCAAATTTCTCGCAAAAACTAAGTCAATGGTTGTGTTATCAATAGTTATGGGAGCATCGTTTCGAATATAATCCAAATTAAATGTATCGCTTATATAATTGTAGAATCAACAAACTACATTTTTATAATTATATATCCATGTTAAATTCAAATTCACATTTAACATTTTGTTTCACTTAAATACATAAGTAAATATACGAAATTTCAATATTTCATCAATCAAAACAACAGCCGAAGGTTTGTGTCCACACTGAAACAGCAGCATAGTTTGTGTTCACGCTACAAACTCAAAGACTCAACCAAACACCACTCATATGTTTGAGTATATGTGTTTAAACATTTTTCATTTGAGAAATTTAAATATTAGGAAGATATCAACCAATATGAAATGTATATCAAACGAAAGATAACATCGTCATTTACCTACAAAAAAAAATTTTAAAAAAAGTTATCTCGCCGTTTCCTCATAATCAATGAAATAAAGATTACAACAATAACAATCTGACAGGACTCCCTATACCGTAAGGTAAGACGTATTCTACGCCAAAAACGTTTTTTTACCGAAAACTTCAGATTTTGTGGGTGTATAAAAATCCTGAAAATTGGAAACCGATTTACTCTACCAGGTCTACAATTTACACTCAGTAATTTTAAAAGTATATTAAACTTTTTCTATTTTGTAACACCGTGTAATGAGTCTATTTTAAATTTTGATTCGAATTTCACACAAAATCTGCCTGAGTTTCAGTCAGGGTTTAGAAAGCACAATAACACTACACGCTAATGTCAAAGTTAGTTGATCAGGTCAGAATGGACCTAGACAGAAAAAGTGTTTCGATAGTGGTGAGTCTAGATTTAAGTAGAGCCTTTGAATCTGTCTGTCATGAAGGGTTGTGCAGGTTGTGTTCGCTCTAATCCTTTTCAAGATCAGATTGTGCATTAGTCGTATCCATTTTATTCGGCAGAAAACCATTTGTGCAATGTGGTAGTAACATTTCGACGACCAGGGCTTTGGTTCGGGGAGTCCCGCAGGGATCTTTGTTAGGCCCTTTATTTTTCATAAACGATGAAACTGTAGTCAGCTCTTTACTATTAACCAGAGTTCGTATTATCCACCCACCATGTGTAACCGATACACATCGCCGTGGGAATGGGTAATGATTTCCGAGATATAGCCATTTTTTTATTTTGGCGATTGTCTTATTTTGGCGATTTTAAAAACAAATCTTCCATATGAATTGGACCACTTTATAAGACCCTTAGAAACTCATAAAAATTACCCACCGCCGTGGGTAATGGATAAAGGCCGCTTACCCATTCCCCATATGTAATGGGTAATTCCCATTTGTCGTGGGCACTAATTTCCCCATTATTGTCGTGAATAGCTACCAATTCTTTTTCCCATACCCTGTGGGTAACCCATTACCTACGAAATACGAACCCTGCAGTTAACACACTGTTAATTCACCATCTAACGCTAACACCATCTACATTATGTGGCATCTATGAATGTCGTTGACCAGTCCTTAATTAAAAAAAGTATAGTCGTAAATTTATTTAATTTCAAACAGTAAGTCCACCTCAGTTTCGGTGACTGGATTGAACCCATAAATTTTTGCGTTTACCATTTTCTGGAGAAGTTAAATATATACGCATTTCAAATTTAGTTGTCTTAAGATCCTCGTTATTTTTAAAGTTGTAATTTCTTTAGGCTATGAGATCATGTTTTCTCCGGTTTGTTCTCACTATCGAACAAAAATGAACTCTGTGCAAGGTGCATCAACAGGTGCATCCGATGCACCGTTTCCCTTCTACGTGCGGAAGAACGAGCTTCAAAAAATTATCTTCAAAACGCAGTAATTGCTGACATAATTTATATATTTTGACTCCAGAAGACGCACTTCAAAGATAATTTCCTACGGATATATTTTTTCAAGACAAGTTGTTTAAACCTCTAAATCTAGACCGAACATTTTTTTTACAATAGCATCTAAGGCAGGTCTTCTCAAAAGGGAAGCCGCGTAGATATTCAGAATAAAGTTGGAAGTCGTCGCCCTCTTGGTTCATCTTGAATATGTCCGTACCAACCGTTTGTATTTGTATAATCTGCAAATTCAAAACCCGAATATATTTGTCAGTGATCATCTATTTGCCTAATCATGTGAAGATGCCATGAGAATCTGAAAAAACTCAAGGGAGCCGCGGTTTAAAAACGGTTGAGAAGGCCGAGATTCTAGGGTACCCGAAAATTCACGCTAGATTTGAATTCCGTGTCATGTGTGCCGTAGTTAGTGTTGATCTTGAAGAAGAAAAGTCAGCGTGGCAGCTGACAGTGCAAAGTTATTAAAAATGGAGCTCTATATTAAAGAACAACGCGTTTTCATTGTTGGGAAATATTTTAAAAATAGTGAAGGGTTTCCGAACCAAATCATATTCAGCTATGAGACTCATTTTCATCGAGATAGCTTCGCTAATTTTGGGTTCAGAAAATACACTAGTGATTGTTGAAAAACAGATGCATCAATAACGTGTCACTGTTTGGTGTAGATTTGGGATGGGACCATCATCGAACCATTTGTATTCGAAAGTACAGCTGGTCGGGCAATAACAGTTAATGGTGCTCTGTCGCAAAATGATAATATAGTTTTTTTGTTCCTCAATTCCATGATATGGATGTGGACGACGGTTTCATAAAGATGGTGTCACATAGCATACATATTTATAAGCAATTCAATTACAATTTAATCTTGCGTGAATTGTGTGACATCCTAAATAAGCAGAAAATTCTGAAGTTAGTAGAAAAAATTGTTTATAATACATTGCTATTTTCAAAACCTGGGGTCGAAAGACCTAATCAGTTTAGTATCATAATCTGGTTTGCGAATGTGATTTCCAAGGCTAATTTTTGTAGTAGCTTTCAAAAAACTACACTATTTACAAATGAAATTAAAAAAACCTGCAATTGAAATTCAAAAAATCCATTTCAAATTTAAAATAATGCAATTTTGGAATATGAACTGGTGTATTTTAAATCTCAAATTAAGTATTTAAATTTCAATTGTAATTTTTTAAATTGAAGTTGTTATTTTTTGAATTTTCACTGGGAAGGGTGTAGTATTGCAGAAATCGTATTTCTATATTGGGTTGACACATATAGGCATTTCCAGAGAAAGTGCCACCCTATGTCACATCACGTCACCCTCGTTAATTGGTTATATTTTATGACCATGTGGTTCGATTATTTTCTATTCTTTTCCTAAATACAGAATGTAAGTAACTACAAATTTATTAAAAGAAAATAAGACAATCAAATAAACTGGTCCTAAAATATAAGTAATTATCGAGAGTGACGTGATGTGACAAAAGGTTGACCATTCTGCCCATATAACTATTTCTTAGGTTTGAATTATTTTTTCTTTATTCTTTTTCTTTATTTTTTGTATTGTTTTTTTAGCGCACTTCAAAATTGAGCATTTTGATACTAAACCTAAGCAATTATTCGACCCTAACCCTGGCACATTAGCAATTAATCAGTGTTAGCAAAACATTTTAAATTCCCCCAATTTTAAATGATCCCTTATCAAATTTGTTTAAACTTTACTTTTTTTATCATAACATTGTGTATATAAAGATTTCAATATAATTTAGTATCATTGTCAGTACAGTATCCGATGTAGACCTCCCAGCAGTATGAAATTGCCCTAAACTCGCTGCTTGGGAAGCAAAAAAATATAACATAAAGAACTGACTACTATAAAATAAATACACATTCGTACTAATCCTGTGTCAAATGTGTGCCGGTTTAGTTTTTGAACAAACCCAAAAGGGGCTTTACATGTTGTTTTCGTTGGTTAAGGGAATTTTCGTCAAATACATAGTTTTAAATTAGACAACCTACATATGCACATATTTCAAATTTCAATAAGATTTCTTAAAGAATCATTACTTCCTGTTAATTTGTTGTTTCAAACAAAACTTTTGGTTCATTCCCCAATATTTAGATACTGCAATTGTGACATAATAAACTGTTTTCTAAAGAAGATTTGTTAATTTTATTGATTTTAGTTTACAAACTAGTGTCATCTTCTTAATACTTTAATTCACGAATTCCAAAGTCCAAGTCCAGCTTTTCCCATCATCTTTTTATTCACTGTCCGGATACAGAGTTTGTGATTCACACACATATGGATTTCGACAAACTTGAAATTGCTGAATAATGATTTCTTTGGAATTCAACATTTTGTAAACAATCCAGACCGCAACTGTAGAACTTATTAATTACTAACATCCCACTTCTTACTTGCAGTATCAACCGCAACAATGACAAGAACCAACAGTGAGAAAGTTCCAGTGTTCACATGGTTTGTTTATATTTTGCTTATACTGATGCATTCTGTGTGGATAGATCGTGTGGGGGCGCGACAACATGATGAAAAAACAAACGATGCTGGTCATCATAGAGGAAGCAGTTCTTATGAGGTATTCCCACGCGGCACAAAGAACACGGACAATGGACAGCGTAATGCCAATGCGTTTGGAGGAAATGGCGGAGGAGGTTCGGGACACAAACGGGCCGACAATCACGGCCATCGTCGAGGACACCATAGGAAACAGAATCGCTCCTATAATCCGGATGACAATGTCTCAGTGTGGATCAATGAACAGCAGTTGAAAATGTTAACTGGTAAAGTATGACCGATGTTATTTCCTTTAGCACACCTACAACTTAACTCCTGTGGAATATTTAGCACTCTTCTTTCCCCAGGGTTATGTACAGGGCCGCGTCTATGCCATCCACAATGGTTATGTTTTGAACGACATAAAAGATGGACGCCTTTATGAGTATCTCGTTATACCACCTGAAGTGAATTATGTTAACTTCACTTGGAAGTCGGGGCATCGAAAATATTTCTACAATTTTGATCTGCTGGAATCAATGGATGAGAGGATACTAAAGGCACCAACTGTTTCGATTAAAACCAAGGGTCGTATACCCAAAGAGGAGAAAAGTAAGTACGTTGACAGCGTGGACATGGGAGTGGAGTTTTCATTTCATTTGATTTCTTATGAAGATTTCAGTGTCTTCCTGCCTTGCAGCGGTAATAACTCAGGTACAGCCACGTTCAATGTGGGCCTGACCATACACAACCGCAACGATATTCCGTTGCCGGGTACACCGTTGCGGTTGAACTTCAAAAAGGAGTGCGCCCATAGAGGTGTGTATGACAACCCAGACGCATCCAATCCCACACTTAACTCCTCCTTCCAAGGTAGTGTATATTTATGTTCCATACTTCCTACTATCGCTTCAAATCAACTCAATATTTTGGAGGAAAAAATCATGTTTTTACAAGGGGGAATTTCTGTTCTGCGTATATTGAAAACGATTGAAATTAATTAATAATTGTTGTGGCCAAAACAAAAACTGAACAACCAATTACTTGCAACGGATGTGTTAATTAATACGATCTTGCTATATTTTGGACGGCAATTCTATTAAATTGTAACTGAAACACTTCCCAAAATTTCAACTCTATTGTTTGTGTGATGCCGCATGAAGGATATTTAATTTTTTTATAATAATGCAAATTTAGACTCCAGAGCGCTAAAGTAATATCGTTAGATCTAAATTTCTTTAACACGGCCTCTAAGAAATGTATTTGAAACCTCAGGATCTAAATTAGATCAATTTCTATAGATCATATACTACCAATTTGGGGTACAATGTAGTATATTGTAAATATATTTGAATTGATAGAACAATAGTCATACGTAGAACAGATTTTCATTGCCGTTAGTTAAAATATTAAATGTGTGACCATTCTACATTCAGTTTTTCAAGATAAGTACAAATTCCCAATATGCCTTCATATAGAGATTTAAGATTTCCTACACAAACACATACAAATAAGCAATTACACGTAAATTGAAACCGCTTTGCTTGATCATTTCCACCTCAACATTAATTACAATATCCCCTTCCATTCACCCACGCTTACGTGCGCTATTTGTCCAACAAGCTTTAGAAAACACGCATTTATAATTTCCTCTTTCGTGCTGCTTCCATATTGAATTCGATTATTATTGAGATATGTATGTTATCACGGTTTAAATCCCAAATCTAAGGTCCTGATCCCGAATGTCATTCCAAGTGTGGCGAGCACGGTTACTGCAATCATCGCAATATATGTCAGTGTCATTCTGGTTACATAGGACAGTACTGTGAGAAGGCATTCTGTTTCCCACAGTGCATGAATGGTGGCAATTGTACTGCACCATCGGTGTGCACCTGCCCCGATGGTTATCAAGGAACTCAATGTGAGGGTGGTAAGTGAATATACATCGTAGTTTGTAACATATCAGTTGGACTTATATTAATTTCTTACTTTACTTGAACGATCACAAGTTATGAACAATTTATTATATACAAATGTGAAGAAGCATGTAGGTCGAATTTATTGCATCCTGAAGTTCAGATCTTTTTCGATATAGCTATAGCAGTTTTACAGCCCACTTTTATGACCTCCGTCATGGCCTTGTAGAAGGGGGCTTGTTCAGCGCCGCAATCTATTCCCGTGTCGTGATGTTCCTGTTCCTCATCACGGAATTTCGTTATTGTTTGAAGGAGTTCCTACGAAAGATTTGCGTCATCAGCAACAAATTGTTTGTATTCTTTTGTGTTTGTAAGTTACCTTATCTGGTTTCGGAGAATCCATTATTTGCCGCAACTGCTCGTTATAATGTTCCACAATGACAGTCTCGACAGCAACAGTGCAAGCCATGGCAGCTTTTTCGCCCATCAAAGCAGAACCTAGAAAAGGGTGGGAACAGTTAATTAAAAGATTTAAAGAAAGGTGTTGATGCAGAAGAAATTTTTAAACAAAAATAATGGTGATTTGAAAATAGTATTGATTTGGAAGTAGTATTGATTTGAAAATAGATTTGTAGTAGTTCAATTGTTGTAGCGCATTTAACCATAAACTGCTCTACTGCATTGTTATTGGGTGAATAAATAAATAAATGGTTTCCCATTTCTATGAAGGAATTGGGGAGAGCTTCTCACAAGCAGTGAGCTATGCGCTTTCTAGTTTTATACTTTTCTTTTATTGACTATTTTACAACCTCATGAGGTCAGACGCCTTACACATATTAATTAAACAAACAAATTAAACAAATTTCAACATATTCTTCCAACTGGCTCTATCCTTCGCCTTTTCTCGCCAGCTGGTAACACCAAGGATACGGAGGGATTCTTCAGCCTGGTCTTTCCAGCGGAGTCTTGGTCTTCCTCTTTTCCTGCTTCTATCGGGTACGTTATCAAAAACCTTTCGCGCTGGCTCATCTTCATCCATTCTGATAACATAGCCCACGCAATTGACCCACTTTGATTCGTCTGGCTATGTCCACGTCAGAATAGAGATTATATAGCTCTGCGTTCCAGCGACTAACAGACTTTTCCCTAACAGGACCATATATTTTACGAAGTGTTTTTCATCCGCTTGCGATATGACCCAAGTTTCGGAGCCATATGTCAAGACAGGTAAAAAGAGAGTCTGATATAGCTGGTCTTTTGTCCGTCGAGAGAGGGCATTGTTCCTAAACTGCTTGCTGAGCCCAAAATAACATCTATTTGCAAGCACAATTCTCCTATCTCCAGGCTGACGATGTTGTCCTTGTTCACGTCGGATCCAAGGTAGACCAATTCATCTACCACTTCAAAATTATACCTACAGTTTTTACACCGATTCCGATCCGTATTTTGAAAAGGGTCACATATTTCCTTCATATCTGGCACTTCTCAAATATTTTATACAGTACAGGTTTATGAATTTGAAGTGAGGCAACGCCAATCGAAGCCACAAACCTCTAGAAATAAAATATTTTAAAAACAGAATTGCCAGCATTCCAACAAATTCAAATCAATTAAAAGCATTCCCATATTTCATTACAATCGGCATCCGATTGCACAACCTGCATTGGCATTTCCTGAGCAAATACAAATTCAAAATGTTTAACAGCCATTGCGAACAATGGTAATTCTTTTTCATTTGCATTAGATAAAGTAATGCAAATTAAAATCCAATGCAAATTAAAAACCCCTTGTAAAAAATAAATAAATGAAATTAAAATTAAATAATATTGATCTGCACAAACTTTCCAACTGCTATTGTTTGTCATAAAATGACATCTTTCCAATTGACTTGTGGGTGTCTGCATTAAAAAGTGTTACTTCTTACCTGCACCCAAAACAAATCCAGCCACATTCCAAATAGGTGTCATAACTGTCGGTCTAACGCGATGTTTACGTATGAGCTCTTCAAATTGCCTGCGATGTTCCTTCTCTTCTTCCCACATATGACCGATTGTTTTTCCCATGGGACCATTTCCCAACACTGCCATCTGACCGGCATAGATGCGGTCGGCAGCAAGTTCTCCAGCGTGATCTACTCGTATAACTTCATCAGTTAATGCAGAAGGACGTGGACATGGAGCCTTTGGCAGTGTTGAAGACGATGAATAGCAGCGGGAAGCAGTTTGAGGCAGCAAATAGCGGCCATGTGTTAACGCAGCGGTTCTTCCAATACTTTGCAGCATATTCTGAAAGAGAAATTATAATAATAATTACATTTGATACTTCATTTTGTTTCTACTATTTTAGGAATATGTTCAGAGAAGTGTTTGAACGGCGGCAAATGCATTCAGAAAGACAAGTGCGATTGTCCACGAGGCTATTACGGTTTGCGCTGCGAGTTTTGTAAGCCCCCCCCCCCACCTGTTGCAAATTTGTAAATATATATGATATAGTACAATCATTGCATTATTTTGTCCTGTAGCTAAATGTGAAATATCCTGTATGCACGGAGGACGATGTATTGGCACAAATCTCTGCCGTTGTGCTGAGGGCCTAAGTGGAAATCATTGCGAAATCGGACATCGACAAAGATCAACATGCAAACGAAAATGTAAACATGGTGATTGTATGCCCAATAAAACCTGCAAGTGCAACAATGGATTCTATGGACGCTTTTGTAACCGACGTAGGTGTCAATCAACTATATCAATTTGCAGTCAACCCCCACTAACTATGTCATCTCTTCTAGGTGTGAAAAAACATTAAGCATAACGCCATCGTACATGTTTGGAACAACACGATCAATTAATTAATTGTAGCATCTATAGATATTAAGTCCTTTTTGATCTATCAACCGATGTAGGGTGACATTGTCAATCGGTTTCTTTTTATTAACAATTTGTACTTTTTTTCGATAAAGATTCTCTAAAAACAAACTTGTGATATATAATTTTATTTAAATACACATAATTTAATGAAGTTTTAATTACATATTATTGACGTCATGACCGATTTTAATAAGCATTTTTTAAAAGGGACAAATGGGAAGATATTTTTTTCTCTAACAAAAAAAAAAACAAAATTCCAAATCTTAATTTATCAAATATTGTTATTTTTAAAATTAAATTGCAAAACAAAGGGAAAACTTATATAAATGTTGTTAGTTTGGGGGTAGGGCATTCGTTGCGATTTGCTCGTGGTTTTATTTCCATCTTTCGTTAGAAAATTTGTTTGCGTGTGGGCTGTTATTCAGGGTATATTCATTCGAAAATATGCGTTCTTTTACTTTTTTATCGTCCTAAAATTAAATGCCCATTTAATTATAATTCCTTCGAAGAAATACAAACTCCTACGAGAATTCTTGAGGATTGAAAAGATCATCGGTGGTGAAATAAGCATGTGGGTTGTAGCCCCCATACCTTCCGGTATCGGTGTAAAAGTGATGGTTCAAATTACAATATATCCCTAATGAATACATATTTTTGTGTATAAGATAAGATCTTTATTTAACATGTCAACATGTTGTCCTTAAGGGCGTTAGTTTATTAATATAATATAAATACTTTTTGTTACATTATTCAAGCTTAAGGCCATCTATATCTGTATAAATAGAGATATAGTTTTATTAAAAGATGTTTTGCAAATGCATCCTCATGATTCCTGGCAAACCGATCTAGCCACAGACCTCCATCAGCGGTTGTTTGGAATGATGCTTTTGAAAAATTCATCAAACTAAATTCAATTAAAAACTCATCTGAATTGAGCATTTTCCACTATGCAAGTGTTCGAAAAATATCGCAAACAAAACACATCAGTTATGATTTTTTTTTATTTATTCGGCGTTTTTTATTGGTACTTTTTATTACATTATTCGAGCTCAAGACCATCTATATCTCTATAAATAGAGATATAGTTTCTTAAAAGAAGAATATAAATAAATAAACTGTATAAACTGTACATAAATAAACAAGTCTTTAGTTAAGTCTACATATAACGTCTTTATTTAAATTGACCCGTTTTCAAATGATGTCGTGCGAAAAGTTTCTACATAAAAATACATTTTTTTTTCAATTATGCCCTTTTCCTCGATCTCGAGCGAAAGCCAGTCAGTCTCTCGAATTCCACTATATTGTGTTCCTCGAAGTCAATAGGATTTGCTCGGCAAACTTCAGCCTTTGATTGCAAATGTCAGCACAATCGAAATAGAGAAATTTTATGTTTTCGCTCGACTTGAAACGACAAGATTGTGGAACGCAGATCAAATTTCTATCGGTTGGAAAACGAACGATCGGCATCGAGAAATCGCTACTTTATTCAAAAGTTTTCACCTCGAAGCCACGTGGTAACTTAAAAAATCACTTTTGTTGATTTTGACAGATTTAATAAATTATCTAAATCTTTTTATTTGCATTTGATTGAATAGGCCGATTATAAAATTTTCTAAGAAACTTAATACACTTATTTTCTTCCCATCACGACTCTCACAGTCAGTGAGCTGAGTACTTTCTATTTTTAGACTCACTGTTCGGGCCTGCAGCTTCACACCGATCACGAACGGTTTTCGAAAAGCTTTTTCTGTATTCTTTTGCTAAAATTTTCGATGACGTTTCGGCAAAATTGTGGCAATATATTGTCTTTCAATGGTTCAGTTTTTCCTGGTTTACTCGAATAAACTCTATCTTTGAGATGTTACACCAGAAAATAGTCCAGAGGTGTTAAATCTGACAATCTTCATGGCCAAATTGCTTCAGAATTTCGTGAAATTATCCTTCCCTGGAATTTCGATAAATTCATTGTTTCGTTGGATGTGTCGCGCCATTTTGTTGAAACCGCATATCGTCAATGTCCATATCATCAACAATAGGCTGAAAGAAAGTTGTCTATATGTCACGCATTCATGTACATGTCTACAGAATTTTCAAATGACACCACAGGCCCAAAATTCGCACCAAACAGTAACACGGGACGAATGTAAAGGTATCTCAACTTGCTGGCGTACATTGTCCAATGCCCAAATACAGCAATTTTGTTTGTTTACGTACCCATTGAAATGGAAATGAGTTTCGTCTGAGAAACAGAAATGTATGGGAGCGAAATGTGGTTTTCACAGATCCACAATTTTCGTAGTGGATTTTAATTATTTTTTTAGAAAAGGAACGTAATAATAAATGGAACAATATGCTCTCAAAACTAAAACCTGGAGACAGATCTTTTTGGAAAATCAGTCGAAACTAAAGAGGCAAAGCAAATAGAAAAATTCCCCAATTTACACAAGGCAACAGAAAACACTGATGTTGAAAAGGCGCAGATGTTGGCAGATATGTTTGCCAATACTAATAATATTACCTCCAGTTTCAAGCATTCGATAGACAGAACAGTCAACACTAAAATCAATCGCTTCATAAAAGAAGTTGTGATTAGCTCACATCTTTAGATGAATTGTCTGTTTTGATTTCATCATTTAAGGCTTCAAAATCTCCAGCTTTGGACAATATCTCAAATATAGTAATAAAAAATCTTCCTACTGAAGCAATTCAACTGTTGGTATATATTTTTAACAGTTGTATCAATCTAAAATATTTCCCCCAACATTTCAAAACGGCTAAGGTTATTGCAATTCCAAAGCCCAACAAACCAAAGACCGATCCAAAGAGCTACCGTCCCATTATTCTGCTCAGTAACCTGGGAAAGCTTTCTGAAAAATACTTCATCGCCGTCTATCAGATTTTGCAACGAATACATCCATAATAGTCAAAGAACAGTTTGGATTTAAAAAAGAGCACAGTTCGGTACATCAGGACAACAGAATTAAAAATATTATTGTGACAAATAAACGGAAACGTCTATCTACTGGTCTGATAATATAAGATGTAGAAAAAGCCTTTGACACCATCTGGCATAATGACCTAATATATAAATTAATCCAGGCTAACATACCTAAATATTTATGCAAGCTGGTTACAGAATTTGTAAATAACCGACAATTTATTGTATCCGTAAACAACTCACTATCTTCCCCAAAAGCAATAACGGCAGATCTACCACAATGTTCGGTTATTATCACCTTTATTATATTCGCTTTATACATCGGACTTTAATCCTCCCTCGTTTTAGACTACGGCGTACTACGCAGATGTTACATCAAGCAAACTTACTAAAGCTCTTTTAAATAAAATGGAGAAAGGATATGCAGCATGCAACAAATACTTCCAAAAATGGAAGATCAAAATTAATCCAAACAAAACCCAAGCCATTTTATTTCCCTTTAATAAGTCGCCAAAGAGGTTACCAAATCGCCAACTTAACGTGGGAAATCAGAGAAATGTAAAATATCTGGGAGTAATCCTAGACAAAAAACTAAACTTTGCAAAGCACATTGAAGAAATTGTAAAAAAGGATTAAGAATAATCAAAGCACTGTGGCCAATAATAGGCAAGCGCTCTTCACTTGATTTGAAAAATAAGAACCTTATCTTCAAAAATGTAGTAAGACCAAAATTGACATACACGTGCCCAATATGGTACAAGGCGGCAAAATCGCACATTATGAAACTACAAATTATACAGAACAAATGCCTTAAAATCATAAACAAAAAACACTGGAGATACTCTACGCACATTCTTCACACTGAAACTGGCTATGAAAAACTTAATGACTTCATAATAAGATTGAAAACCCAATACTTCGAAAATATTGAAAAGTCTACTTATCAACTGATAAGAGAATGTAAAGAATTAACGTGAAATAACACGTAAATATAAATTACCAACCTGAAAATTGTATACTTATTTTGCATTGCAAATAGTAATACAAATATATGTATTCATATTTTCAAACTGTAGTTGTTGCATTTCTTTTGATTTTTCAAATAACGGGTTTACCTAATTTCCCTTTAAAAATACACAACAACTATGTTGAACAATTTTACTCGCTGTAATATCTATGGATAATATCTCGAAACCTTGAAATATGTAAATAACAACAAATGTAAATAAAGATGAATTTAAAAATAAATAAATAAGTAAATTGCACACCTTTTACTTGACAAAAAAAAAAACACTGTTCAAATAAACACTTCAAAAAGAAATTCGATCTTGAAAGACCCTGTGCCTCCTATACTACCGACACGATTTAGCCAAGCAACTAATGCTCAGTTTCCAAGTTGATTAAACTCCATTTGAAGGGTCTTCAAATGTCTAATGTTTGTCATTTAATATGGACATTTTCAGTGAGCTTTTAAATGACGAGTGTGACACTCGCCCTAAGTGTACTATGCATTTTGATTCCCTTATCTGCGTCGAGTTCGACATATAGGTCGTACAGCACGAATTTTTCATCACCTCGTTATCCGCCATTATGAATTACAGGTCCATACATTTTCCGGTGGTTTCTCCAGTGCTACTTCTTCTGCCTACGAGTTTCTGTTTCACAAAATAAAATATTGATATAGTTTTCGATTTTTCTTGTCAGAGGGACTTAATCTCTGGAATGATTGCAAACTCCAAATAGATGTTGTACTTGCGCAATTGAAATTACAAGATTCATTTAATATGGTTAAAAAACAAGGAGGTTCTTAGTTTGTACATAAAGACATAATGGATTGAGCAAAAGGCCATGTATTTCCATGCATTCCTAAAGCAATCAATTCTGTCAGTAACATAATCATTGGCAATGTTTGTTGGTAGCAGTACGAGTAGTATGGACGTAGTCTTATATTCCCAACATATACACATGAAAATTAACTCTTACACTACCCTTCCTGTGTGCACTTTATTGCGAAGTTATCCCAATGTCTATGCCCTATACACTAAGGAAGTAGTGCATCATAGTTGTATTAAACATAAAACATGAGACAACGAACGTGTTTCTCTAAGGATCCTGAGCTTATTTCAGCAATTGGATGGTCTTGCGGTTCAATTTACTTAGGTACCCACGACAGACACCACAATTTGTTACTCAAAAAGGTCACAATTATAATATTTACGTACTTTTAAACTTATTTTTCAAGAAATTTCGTGAAATGTAATCAGCTGATACCGGGGAAATAATACAATAATAGTCTTCTTCTTATTATTATTTTAGAATTGCCAGATTGAAATAAAATATGTGTTGCTAAATATTTCCTTTAGCAGAGTTCGCACGTTATATTTTTGGATGTTAACCCTGCTGTTAGATTAGGACCATTTGGTCCAAATTTTTTCTGTTTTCCCTTGTAACTTTGGAACGGTGATATATACTGACTAAATTTTTCTGCTAATGGGGTCTTTTAATAAAACAATGTTATGTGCGAAAATTAAATTTTCTAACTTTATTCAGGACTGAGAAAAATACAAAATGACGAATCTTAGATTAGAGGACCATTTGGTCAATTCATTACCAAGCGAATGTAAATTCATGTCAAATATTTAGAAGATGTTTTTGATATGTCAAATACTTGCTTTAGAAATTATTGAACCAAAATAGTTACAAAGGATAAGATAAAATTATTATTTTGGATGAAAATTCCAGTATGGACCAAATGGTCCCTCAATCTAAGATTCGTAAGTTTTTTCATTACCAAGCGAATGTAAATTCATGTCAAATATTTAGAAGATGTTTTTGATATGTTAGCGGATGTTTTTGATATGTCAAATACTTGCTTTAGAAATTTTTGAACCAAAATAGTTACAAAGAATAAGATAAAATTATTATTTTGGATGAAAATTGCAGTATGGACCAAATGGTCCCTCAATCTAAGATTCGTAAGTTTTTTCTAATCTAACAGCAGGGTTAACAAAAAAAAGAGTTGCTATTTAAGCACGGTGACTTCTCAAAATTTATTTTCAATTTTGTCCTAACTCGAGTTAGGCTGTTATGGTTTTATGGATTTAAGCTTGGTACTCAGCTCCGGCTGAATTGCCGGAGATGCGACGGAGCTCCAACAAAAACCGATATTAGAGAAAAATATAAGAATAAAGGGCATGTTTAATCTACGGCTTACTCTTCAGCATCAAAATTGTTGGGTCGGGTGGATTACGATAATTTAAGCAAAAAATTTTAAATAACAAAATCGCCGCAAATTCATATTTTCCCAGTTATGGGCCCAGAAAGTTCGGATATGTGAGAAAGTAATGGGGTTAAGGAACTGTGTAAAGCTATTGATATCATCACTTTTTTGTGTAAAACAAGTCAAGTGAAAAGCAACAAATTAAATAATTTTTTTGATAACTCGCTTTCACAGAAAAACAAAATAAGAATATCTCAACAAAAACCTAGGCCCAATTGTTGACTGGTTGTTTAAATTGGTAATCAGTTGATTTTGAATTATGTTTGATCTCACTTTAAATACGAGAAGAATTTTTCACTGCTTTCGGCCTTATTGTGTAAGTCACTTTCACATTCATGGTAATTTCAACCTCATTTCTTGACCAAATTAAGAACCTGACGAATGATTCCTGCTAAAGTATTTATTGTTTGTAGTACCTTTTACATAATTACTTACGAATATCTTTCAGTAAACACTTACGGCCTTATTCATAAAAAGTTGTGAAACAGTTTATAATACAAAAAAATATTTAATTAAAACTATGTAATTAAGTATTTCAGCAGAAATTAAGTTCTATCTGTACTGGTGATTATATTTGTTAACATCAACAATATTAAAGCAGCTTTGTGTTTGTTATTCTTGTTGTTTTCTGTCAAAATCATATGGTCACTTGTACATAGTTTAAACGTTCAACTTTGGCTGTCTAAACAGTAATCAACCATTAACCTAAAAAATGATTTCAGAGTTTAAAGTATAGGTGTGTTTCTGTTACACCGCTTGCTTAGATTATCACTTATTTAGTATGGAGAGCTAAGCGATATTAAGCGGCACAAGTTGTCTGCCTGTTTAGGATTAAAATGGGAGCAGTAATTTCATGCAAGCAAACCTATGAAATTAAAATTTTTGGGACTAAATTTGCTCTGATGATAGTGAGTCATGGCCTTTATGGGAATGGAAATTGCAAAAGATCTGAATACGGGGCTGAATAAAGCAATTACTTAAAGGTTCAGGTATATATAACCTGACCAACCATCCATCTTTTGGAGGGATTACCCCGCTTTCTAATGTCTCATTCCGCCTTGGATTTCAATCCCGCTTTTTATAGAGAAGTCTCGCTTTATGTGGTTTTTGTCTTTAGAACTAGTAAAGCATAATTTAGCTTGGAAGTTATATTTTTTTTAATATAAAATGTTCAGCATTCACAAGCAGGATTTCAATTCACATCGTCAGACGATCGTTTCGAAGTTTGTGAACTTCATCATTAGCGGCTTATAGCCTTTTCACACTAGCCCACATCTTACAACTTCAATCCATTTGCCAAGGATGTTAACATTTCCCCATACAAATTTGAAACTTTGTGAGCTCAACATATTTGAAGAATGTTCCTATCTATCCCATTTTACTTCACCCTACATCATTCGGTAATTTTGAGTCCATCACTAGAAAAATATTAAAAAAAATTACAGAAATTCAAAGACCAAAGAGGATATACAAGTAGAGAGGAAAAAATCGGCGCAATTGGGCAACCCTCGTAGAAGAGAACCAAAAAGTCGATGCGATTCACTCAACCGCATTATTCTCTCGGGTCAAAACTTGATTATTTCATACTTTTTACACACTTTATGTAATTTTCTTAAAACATGCTTGGAGTTAGATACTGTAACAACATCAGAAAACTGCTCGTGTATTGTAATATGCAACGAAGAGATTAAGAGAGAGAGAGAGAGATAGAGCAGAGAAACGAGGCGCTTCACTTGTTTTCATTGTTGGCATTCCACTCCATGAGTAACTTTTCTTCTCTGTTTAATATTCCGTACTCTTTGCAAAAACAAAAGCAAGATATATTTATCATAGATAAAGTAAACAAATAGATGAAGCACAAGTGTTGGGAAAATTTTAGTGTAATGGGTAATTTTCTAGATGGCGTTGAAAGCAATAAATGGAATTTTTTTTTTGTTCCGGGAGGTTCATCTTTGGGCGGTCTTAAGGGGTTTCTCCTATTGATATCCCAACACCGACCTCATGGCTTTGAAATATTTTTTTTTGTATAAGAAACAAATGCTCTTATGAAAAATCACATAAATTTTGTCACATTTTCCATTTTTAATTTACGTTCACAAAAATTTCCCACAATTTTGAATAAACGTCAATGAGAATTACGGGAAACTTCAGTGAAAGTGACAGTAGTACAGGACAGCACCTAGTGAACAAAGTTGACAATGGTCGCGCTATAGATATTATTTCCTTTATCTATGATATTTATATCAGGTAGGAGACCTTGAAAGCTGGTTTAAATATTTCTCAATCCTTAAATATTTGGTCTGTTTTCTTAACTTACAATTATCTAATTTTTTTTCAAGCTCAAGACCTTTTTAAATAATATAAAATTATTTATTAGCTTTATATTACTTTCAAAAAAGTCGACCATAAAAATGTTTCAATGATACCAAGGCTGTCTGTATAGCTTTTTCGGATCTTGCCAAGATCTTCCTCAGCAGATGTTTTTGGTATGTTTTCGGTGAATTATTCAAAAATATATATCTAGAAACACTCATACTATTAGTGAGATTACTTTTATATACATGTTTGAAGAATACCAAGCTCTACCATTGAAACACTTTCATGCACAACTCTTTTTTATCATGTCGAAAAACCATTGGTTTTAAACAGGCATGATTTGTTTTTGTTTTGTCATTGAAAATCAACAAAACAGAGGGTTGCCATCAACAATATTATTGTTTTAAGCTCGCGATGCTCTTCGTAAACTTTCATCATTTCCCTTGCGGGCGTTTTTACTCGGTCTGTTTTCTTAACTTACAATTTTCTAAATTTATTATTTTTAAATAATATAAAATTATTTATTAGCTTTATATTACTTTCAAAAAAGTCGAGCATGAAAATGTACCAATGATACCAAGGCTGTGTGTATAGCTATTTCAGATCTTGCCAAGATCTTCATCAGCAGACGGTTTTGGTATGTTTGGAATTATTTTAAATATTTCCAATCTATCAGGTAGTAGCGCTTGACAGCTGGTTTAAATATTTCCAAATCTATGTCTCAATTGACTTTTAAATTCATATTTATTTTGTTTTTATACTTTTTTGCTTTCATGTATTGCAATTGTATAACAAATTTGCTCTAAATTTGGAAGTGGAATGAAACCAAACATAACACCCCCTGATATAAATTCATCTTGACGAAATAAATGTAGGAAAACACCAATTGTAATAAATATGAAATGTTAAATAATAAACGTTTGATGAATGTCATTCTCCATTTTTTTCATTTCCGGGGTCCCAATAGACTACAATTGCATGCATACTTATATTTCCTAAACCATTTTAGTTTCGTTTATTTTTGATCACAAAAATTTGACTACATCGACGTGTCATTTAATAAATTAATATTAGAAAATGACAGATGAAAGATGTAAGATGTTGCAAGTGTGGACGCATGTTTAATTTTTTCAACATCTTTCATGCGTTCGCCCAAAATGAAAGGCTATTAGTTGTAGGCTACTGACATCTGCTCAAATGTGTCCCTAACTGAAATAATTTGCTAGTTTTTTTTTGTCAATTTTCTAAATTTTTTTCGACGGATGGGTCAGAAAGGTGGCATAATCAGGTGCTTGTTATGAGCAAAATATGTGAACAGAACCATGTTTCTGTAGTTCTCGAATCGAAAAAGTTTTTACATTAAGCATGAAACAAAAAATTCCATCGTTCTCGATTTGTGAGTAAAAAGCGTTTTTGTAAATCAATGCGAAAAGTGGCAACACTGATGACGTTTTTATTGGAATAATCCAAGTAAGCTGTCAAGTAATAACAAATAAAAAGGAACAACAAACATAAATTATTTTAAGGGATTCCCGCTGCTTCTTACAATTTGTGTTTCAATTTAACCCTCCTAATGGTCTCTTGAAAATTCCAAATTAGTTGACACATATTCAAAAATATTTTCTTTTTACGTTTTTACTTTTCAGTAATATTTATTTTCTGTAAATTTTAGAAACAGTTTTTCTCCCCTCTTTCCAATAAGCATGAAACAAACAGTTTGTGACAGAAATTTTTCGCAAAACAAATGTTGTAGAAACAGTCACATGTGAGAAGCTATTTTGTGTACCAATTCGTACCGTTTTTGTTTCAATTTACATGCTTCATGTGAAAACTTTTTCGATTCGAGAACTCCACAAACGAGGTACAGATTTCAAAACACACTAGTTTAAAATTACTCCGAAGTCGACGACTGCAAATGTGGGTTAAGAAGAAATTTTTCATATTGTAATTGGCTAATTCGTTAGCCTGGCTTTTTAAAAATAAGAAAGGAAAAATATTTTTGTTATCAATATAAAATTCTTGGGTGTTTTGTTTGCGATATTTTTAGAACACTTGTATAGTTGTAAATTCTCAATTGAAATGAGTTTTCATTTACATTTAGATTGATGTTTTTTTCAATAGCATCATTCCAAACAACCGCTGACGAAGATCTGTGGCTAGATCTGAAATAGCTACATACACGGTTTGCCAGGAATCTTAGGAATACATGTGCAAAACTCCTTTTCTCTATTAATAGAGATATATAATCGAGCTTGAATAATAAAATGAAAAAAATATATATTAAATAAAGATTAATAAATCGAAAAAAAAATATATATGTTTCTTTTAAGTCTAATTTAAACTATTTTTATTTTATTTATTTAAATGTTAACTCATGTTAAAAATAACAAACTCCCGGTTTTTGGGTCAAACTCCCGCATTTCGATCAACACCAGTTGGTCACACGATTTTACAGTGTTCGCGCAAAATTTACTCCTTCAGGTTATGGCAGCATCTGCTGATGTAATTAAAGTGCGTAATAATTGCGTAAAAATTGTAATTGTGTTAAATTTAAGGCTCACAATGAAGATCAAGCGGATTTTTGTAAAGTTTTCGCAAATAAATCAATCTATTTGATAACAAATTCTTTCAAACTTTGTGAACAATCTGACAATATAAACAAAAACAAGAATGTGAAAAAAACTTTGACAGATTAGGCACGAACGCAATGAAATCACATATGCTTCTGAACAACCTGAATGAATAAATCTTGTTTCATTTCCATAAACAAATAATTCTTTTTTGGCAATCATATGTTTGGTGGGTTGAAATCTCAGAACTTTGAAATTGCGGTGTTCCAGACAAGCCCATTCATATGTAATACTAGTGAAAAATTAATAATGGAATTTTCGTGAAAGCAAAAGACCAAATTAAACAGTAATCAACAACGACGTTTTTAATTGCTTGCCAACAATAAAAATCTGTTCTACCGTAGGAAAAATATAAATAATTATCGTTACACTGTTCTTTTTACATTGTGAACTCCGCTTATGAAAATCCATCATTATCTATACCTGTCGCATCCGCGCGGCGCAATTTGGCCAATCCCATATGTCTCCGAAATGGTAACTCGTTTGTATAACAGTTTTCCACTGTGTGCAGAACTCCCAGCCCTCTTTGGTTTGTATACTCTTTGCTGGTGATATTTGTTGGGCCACTTCGCAGTCAATGAGTTCAGTTTGTATTCGAACACACGCGAGAATGGACGTGTCGCGTTGGTGATAGAAGAACAAGCAATCAAGCAAAGAAGTGACAAACCACATAGCAGAGCAATTCAGTATTATTTTGTATTAGCATGAAGTTTAAGTAGAAAAGAAGGAAAACCGTTGTATGTCGCCCGCCCGTATCACTGTGTGAGTGCCTTCCTTCGATGTGTTTTGTTAGTGTGTGTGTGTGTGCGTGTCCATACAATTCGTTTTGTGTATACAAGGAATAGAATAGCATAAAAGTGGAATAAACGGCAAAGGCAAAATGATAAAATGTTAACAACAACAAAAAAATAAATAAAGAGTGTGTGAATTTTCCTACAGATCCCCATTGTTATTGTTGTTATATTTTGTGTTGTTTTGTTGTTTTTGTAATGCTTCATTATCCCATCCGAGTCATTGTCTCTTTAAACGAGAGAAGAAACGAAAAAATATAACGATAACAACAACTCGCAACATCTCGACACAAAGTGGATTGTCGTTGCTGTAGTTGTAGTTGTTGGAGTGAGCGGTGTCTTCATTTCTATTGATTGTCTGCCAATTGAGAAGTAAAACCAACAACAACAAAACGAATGTAATAATTTAAATGTGTTTGTGCAAATACAAATCAAATCGCATGAAATGCAAAAAGTAAATACACAAATAAAACAACAAATCCTATGAACATCATTGTCGTCGTGTAAGGGGATTAAACGCCGCCAAATAGGCAATGCCAAAGTAAATGTTACTTTAAGCCAAGGGAAGAGGAACAGCAAGGGAGGCGGAAGGATGTTGACTTCGTAGCATCCCCGTTGAACAATTGACAGATGCTCCTTCTACGCAATAACAACAGCAACAACGACTACAATAAAAGCAATAACAATAAGCAATAAAGGTCAACGGATTAAAGGTCAAATAAAAAAAAAAACAAATGAGTGCAAAGAGCCGGCAGACCAGAGGCCATCACAGCACATGTGTGTGTGACTGACTGAGTGATTCTTTGTGACACGGCGAGAAGAAACACAAAAAGACGCTGAGAATGATGATAGTGGCGGCGGCTGGCAATTGTGACGATGGTGATGATTAATTACTTTCCCACTTACGTGAGAATTTCCCAAACTGAATGGAAAACAAGTACGATGACATTGCGGTTCCTGTGTTGGTTAAGTAATGAAACCGGAGCATAAGCTCAGCTTCACAAAAGAGATAAACAAAAGTCGATATCGTTGTTGAACAATTTCGCTTTGTGGCATTTCAAAGAGAATCACCTAAACTCGATTAGAGCGAGACTTGACAACAGCCTATAAGAAATGTCGAAAGGAAGAAAATAAGCGCCACTAAACAAGTTTTTCTGTTTCGTGGGACACAGTGGTCAAATACGCTGGGTTGTGCTTTACGAACTTTGCTGTAACGTCTTTAACCTGTGTTCAGTTAATGGAACAGATATATTGGCGGTTAGACTTTTAGTACGCAAGTGATCTAAACAAGATATGAACCCTCGAGGATGAATATTAAAAATGCATATTCTTGTTAAGGCCAAAGTTTCGACTGTTCCAATATCCCACTCAAGCCGTTAAGTTTTAGAAATAGACAAATAGTGGTTTGGAAGGGAGCTGATGAGATGCCTTGGTGGGCATCGACATATCTATAGTATATTCCCAATCATCTACCAAAATAATCAATTTCACTTCTTGTAAAAATTATTTTCTATTACAAATTATTTTTAAAAGAAAATATTGATCTTGCACCAAATTATGGTTGAAAAACATAAGTAAAATTCCTAAGTTAAATTTTTTTTAAAAATTTCACTAAATTATTAAAATTTTCTCAGAATCATAAGAATTACATATGGTTCTGTCAGTTGCCAAACCGATTAACTCCATCACAAAAAACCTGAGAACACTGAAGTTTACAGTGCGTTTTAAAAGTACACGTCAATTAATTATTTATTATAGAGTAAACTTCAAAATCTTCTGAATACATTAGATTAACACGCAGACACTAATACAGTAGTGGGCTAAAGTGGATACATTAATTCAAGATTTTACGAAATTTGTTATATTGTTTTATTATAGTAACTTAAATGATTCGGTTTAAAGCATAAAACTAAAACATTCTACTTCAATAAAAACCTAAATCATTAACAGCCGATTTCACCATGTTCAGTTATCCTGTAGTTAGAGCTAACGAACAGTTTTAGCTGTCAGTTAGCTTTAACTTTGTTTGGTGAAATGGGGTGTAAGAACTTAATAGAAAAATATCCTTTTATCCAGTATTGCAAATTTCGGCAAGTTTTTCCTTAAGTATTTTGTCCAAAGATCTTTGTTCTTTAAAACACATTTTATGCGAGTAGGCATGCTTTCCACAAGTTTTTAAAAGTTTGGGGTTGAATATTAGCCCATTCCGCTGAAAATCTTGACCAAAGATCATTTAAGTTGGTAGGCGCTCGTTCGTATTGGGAGAGTCTGCTTTTGACAATAGCCCACAAATTTTCGATGGGATTCAAATCGGGGCTTTGAGCTGGCCACTTCATTGTTTGGTATTCTTGATCAGCAAGCCATTTTCGCACAATTTTGGCAGTGTGTTTTGGATCCCCGTCTTGCTGAAAAGTTATTTTTGTAGCAGGAAACGCGGGTATGCGCACACTCTGCAAACTACTTAGATAGTACACTTTATTCATAATTCCTTCTATTTTCACTAGAGGGCCAATGCCCCACCAAGTGAAACCTCCCCACAGCATTACGTTGCATTGCATTGCGTCGCGGAATAGTTTCACCGGGCTTCTTACAACAATATTGTATTCCCTCAGATTGGAAACGATTCATTTTTGTTTCATCCCATCAAATCACTCGTTTCCAGTCATCAGATGCCCAGTTTTTATGCGTTTTGCAAAAATGAATACGAGCCTTCAGATTCTTGTTTATATACTTTTATCCACACCCTTATATCCACTTCAGTCCACGTCAATACAGTACATCAACATTTTGGGAAAATGGAGTTAATCTGGTTGGGTTCAGAAGGCCTCATATATACGTATCATTGGCATCAGCATCACATAACTTGCGATCTTCTTTTAATAATTTTTATCAAAATGTTGCCGAGTCCTTCCTAGTTTACTGTTATTGAAACCTCATTTAAACTAAATTTTTGGTCCTCAGTCAACTTTACTAGCCATCTTGACTTGTCCTTCAAGGAATATTTCTATTTCATATTCTACTAAAATCATTCACCTACGATCGAGGAAATTTCTTAACCGTCTCACATAAAGGATCTGCGAATACTGAAGAGAAGTTCATACAGCATTTTTGATCTAACGAATAGTCGAACCTGTCAGTGAAAACATATATCGTTATATAATTTTCAATGTAAATTTACTAATCTATAATTAGTGTCAGTTTTATCCGACAGTTAGAAATCATGCTCCACTTAAAACGAGGAACTCCAATACGAAAACGCCAATCATAGAGCATAGAGTAAATATACCTAGAGGTAACATCAGTCTCATCTGACAGTTTCTTTCCATCTCTTCGTGGTGAGGTTGGTGCGATAGATTGATGTTCGACGTACATTGACTTACACCAGGTGGAGTTACAAGAAGTGGTTACTTAAATTTGTAATGTCGTTTTGGTGGTGAACTGTGAAATTTTAAATTTAGAAACATATTTTGGACTTTTTTTGTTATCTTTTATTGTTAATATACATTTGCTTTGTATTTAGCACAACAATTTTAACACACAAACGCGAAATACCGTTGTTTTTTCTTGTTGGTTGTCTTGAAATAATGCCTCTACCTGCTATTATTAAAGCAATAATTTTCAACATGCAACGTCCATATTCAATCAAGCCTAATGCAGTAAATTTACTTGGAGAAGTGGTCCCTCTAGGTATCTTTACTATATGATCATGAGCATCGGTTTCTATAAAATTTGTGGTTGTTTTATCCCCTTCTTGATAACAAACATGAATGTAATCGTTGTTGCCCGTATCACTATTATGCTTACAAATAAAAAAGTTATCGAAAAATCTAATGCGCATAAATGACAAGTCTGTGGCCCGCTTAGTTTATACTGCTAGTTGGTAACCATCGTGGAACACCAAGGTGTCAATAATGAGGAACTCTTTCCTTTCTATTTAAAAAGATAAGCAGACGAAAATTTAAACGATTATATTGCATTTTTGCAGTTTATTTCCGGACATAACTTGGTATTCCTTTTAACAACTGATGATAGGGATTATGTGCTAGTTTGTAGTCCTTTGGCGTAGGAGCATTACAATATTAAGAGGACTTCAACTAAGCAGCTTCAAAATGCTCCTCCTTTTTAACTTTATAATTTAATTTTTGTTTTTATCAGCTATAGAATTTTCGGAACAAAAGCCTTACTTTAAAGTGGAGTTCATATTATCCGATAGATTTCACAGATATACGGAAACTGAAGGAGAAGTGTCAGGTCGACACCTGTCATCAATTTATTTTTGATATTTCAACTTACCAAGCATATGTTTTGCCGTACAAAAATTAGCTGTTGTACAGTATTGGCAATAGCTAAAGCATCCCCAATAAATTTTTCCCTTATCCTTTTTTTTTTTGAAAACGATATTAAAATATTTTGTTTTCTAAAAAAAACATTCGAAATTCACGGATCTATAAATAAAAAATTAAAAAAAAACTAAACCGGAAGTAAAAAAAATGTTTGACCAGGAAGTAAACGGGACAAACTAAAGCACCCCTTTTTGGCAACAAAAATAATACTTTGAAAATTAATACTTAGTTGCGAATCCTTTATTCTTGATGGCACCGGCACATTTCATAGGCATTGGGGATATTAAATTATTTATTGTGTCCTGTGATATTTCTTCCCAGGCTATTTTTACTGCTTGAAATAAATCGTCCTTACTTTTCGAATTTTGTTGATTGATTTTCATATTAACAATCTCCCACAAGTTCTCAATAGCATTGAGATCGGGCGATTGAGCAGACCAACCAAGAACAGCAATCCTATTGTTCTGTAGCCAGGCCTTACAAACTTTAGAGGAGGGCTTAGGATCGTCACCTTGTTGGAACCTCCATTGAAGTGGCTTCAGTATGTCAGGGTACATGCATCGATCCATAATCCCATCACTATTTTGAATTGGTCCTCCGCAATGCCTTCATGGAATGTAATGGGAAACCATTTTTTTTATGAATTCGTCCAATTCCTTGACCAGAGGAGCAACCCCAAAATATGGCATTACCTCTTCCGTACTTTACAGTTGCTTTGCAATACTTAAGATTTTGTCTTTCTCCTTTTGGTCTGCGTACATTCCTTATTCCAGCTATATTTTTATGTTGTACTTGGATTCGCCAGAGAACAGCACAGTCTTCCATTTTTGAACGCTCCAGTCGAGGTGGGCTTTGGTGAACTCAGGCGTGGCTTTCCTGTGCTTTGCTGATATAAAAGGGTTTTTAGATTGTCGTCGACTGACTAACCCTGTGTCTACTGCTCTTCTACGAATCGAATTCTTATTGGACTAGAAGACGCTGTAGGATCCTTTTGATTTGTCCTTTTGGGCAAAGAATGGTCATGCCATGAGGTCTAACACGGACCGTCTACATTCACTTATCGATAACTAATGTCAGACGAAACTGTTACACAGTCCATAAAGTTTGTTAAAGAACGGATTCCCATTATATTACATGAAGGGATTGTGGAGAGCTTCTCATAATCAGTGAGCTGTGCGCTTTCTAGTTTTACACTCACTGATTGGGATCTACAGTTTTTCACCGGTCCCAAAAGGTAGTCGCTATCACTAAGCTAGGTGTCCCCCGTCGAAAGAACATGCAAAGTGGTCAACAACAGCCGCGCATACTACCATTTGCACCATCGAAGGCCAGTTTGGTTAATATGTCAAAATGTCGTGTCACCCCTCAGTTTGCTTCTCAAAACTGTTTAATTTTCTGATGCTATCGATAAATAAATAGGACGGTAAAGCGGACCACAGACTTGTCCTTCATGAGCATGAACATCAGATATCGTTGATGTTTATTGTCGTTTTATCATACTTCTTGATGCCAAATAAGAATATAATCGAAGTTGTTCGCATCACTATCATGTTTACAAACTTTTTTGGTAATAATTTTTCAAATTCACCGGTCAGATAAAAAGTTATCGACCAAACCCATGCTCCGCTTTAAGCGAACCACAGACTTGTATGTTATGAGTATGAGTAATGTCGATAACTTTTCCTATCTCATGAAATTGAACAAAAATTACTAAAATTGCTTGCAACCAAGTCAGTGTGGTGTGCAGAAAGATTGTATTCTTTTTTCGGCAATAATCAATAAGTTTAGAGCAGAACATACATATACAAATTAACCAGGAATACGATTATTCTAATTTTGACAGACAATTGTCATTTCAATAAAAGTCTGTCAGACCAAAAAAACTGTGCGAGAAAATTAGTTATCGAAAATACCCCCAGATACTGAAAACTCGCACATGAAAAGAAACTTCACCAAAATGTTCCAGTTTGTAGAAGCGCTCGCTATTTCACAACGAGTTACATTTGGAGTTATAAACTTACGTCCAAGTCCCACCCATAGATTAATATACATACATATGTACATGAGATGACACAACTCGCTCATCTGACGTTTCAAATTGGGCTTTTTCCGAGAGAAATTGCAGGTCTGTCAGCTGTTTTGCTGTAACATCGAATAAAATCCTTCAGTTTTAATTTTGCGCATTCACGATGTTCATATTTTTTTCACATTCACAGTAGCAACTTGGGCTGTGTTTATCAAACCACAGCAATAGAATTTTTCACTTGACGTTAAAACTTGCAACTTCCAGACCATGGTAGAATGAGAAGGTAAACTCGGCACACAGCTGATTTCAATTTTTTCTCGTTGTTCAGTTGGCCGCTTCTGTCAGTTTCAAAGGTTTTGCTTTAGTACTTTTCTGTTTACATTTATTTGTTGGTATATGTATGGGTTGATTTTGACATGAGGAGAGCCTAAACAAAAACAAAATGCCTGTTGTTCTTGCCCACAATTGTTGTTGTATCTACTGCGACTACTTGGTATTTTTACTATGTTCCAGACTTTCGATTCCCTTGACTCAAAAACGCAAGAGCGAGTTGGTGGGTCTGTAGTACGAGTATTTTAATCTATGGTCCCACCGTGCAACGTTACCTTTTTGTGTGCTCTGGTTGTTTGGTATTGTTGTTGTTGTTGTGATACAATATTTTTGCACTCCCATTCTCAAACGGCGACAGCAACAACAATATCAAACCTAAGAAGGAGTAACGAAAAAACAAAACAAGTGAAACAACAACATATGAATTAACCCGGGGGCAACAACGTTTACCAAGACGCAGCTCAGCGACATCATACGAACCACAAGAATAAAACAAAAAATTCTCAAAGAAGCAGGTTTCTTTTTGTTGTACAAGCAAGTTGGTTCGTCACAGAGTTTGTTCTTCCCGAGTTTATCCATCTTTCTTGGGACTCTTTTTCATTATGTATTTTGTGGAACAACAGAAGCATCACCGGTGATGTGAATAAAAATATCTTTGGCTGGCTGAACTTCATCGTCAACTCATCAACGAGAGGAGAGGCACAACCGCCACAAACAAACATTCCCATCGCCATACAACAACACGCACTCGATTCTTCAAAAGAACAACAAACTACCAACAATGGACCAGCGAACCAAACCCAGAGAAACATCATCATCGTTGGCTGCTCAGACCGTTGATTTGGTTAAAAATAAAGGTAAGAATCACAATTACCCACTCACCCGTTCACTTTAAGATAAATCCATGCACACATATTTTGTATTAAATTGAAAAAGATACGACGAAATGAGATGAAGACAACGATGCCGGTGCCGGTGCTGGCGCTGACGCTGATAAAGACGACGAGGAGGGCCAACTCACAAAATCAGTCCATATGGCTCGAATTCTGAAATTCACATCTATGTACGTTCTGTGCGATTGCAGGGAGGCGGGTAGGGGGAAGATTTGATGTGGTAACATTTGTTCACAGCGTTGATTCGTTAGTCGGTTGGACTGTGTGTTTGTTGTTTGTTTGTTTTATGTTTATTGATTGTTGTTGTAGCTGTTTGTTTATTTATTTACTTTCAATTCAATACTTAAATTATGTCTGATTCAACAAAATCTTCGAGTATTCATCTTCATGTCGTCTACATTAATTCTGTCTCAATGCTTTATTGTTGATGAATTTTGCCTTTGTTATTACGCAGTTTCTATCATGTTTGCTTTAATCCAGTTCCTCTTCTTGCCCTCCTCCAATGTTTACTGGTCCATATCCGTCCCATCGTTGTTGGTGGTGATTAGTCGAGAACACCAATGATTAACTTCTTTCTGCTAAACTCGGTGTTCTTCAAAATCAATGGATGATTGATTATTCTCATTTTCCCAACGATTGGAAGTTCCGGGAAGCTGAGCATTCGTGAGAACAATAATCTTTGCATAATTGTACTGATAAAAAATTGAATGGCTATTGGAAGCAAATAATTTCCATTTAACAGATGGCCAGTTTCGCCAAAGTAACAGTTAGACTGTTGTATTAAATCTAGTGATTTGTTAAAACGCTAGAATTTATTCATAATATCAATAAATGCAATTACTACTTTGTTATATTATGACAGCCATGGCATTTGTGTCTATTAGTCAATAAAATTGTATACTTAATTAACCTCTCCAGTGGGCAATACCCAGCATTGGCAGGAATTCATCCACCTGCTCCTCCCAGCGGAGTTTTGATCGTCATATTATTCTTTGTCCTTCGCATACGTGTTTAAATGCATTTCGCCCTGGTTCGTTTTGATCCATTCTATTTAATCACGTTATTTTGATCCCCTTAACGAAATCGATATCGGGATACAGTTTATACAGCTCGTGGTTCATACGTCGTCGATACCAGCCGTTGTTCTCAAAAACTTCTAGGGCTAGTTCGTCAGAGAGCACTAAATAAAAATAAATGGTTTCCCAATACATCCCACGAAGGGATTGGGGAGAGATTCTCACAACCAATGAGCTGTGCGCGTTCTAGTTTTACACTCACTGACTGGTCCTACAAATTTACACCGGTTTTGAAAGGTAGTTTGAGAAGCTTTTTCATGGCTAAGTACTCGATAGGATCGCCGTCACTAAGCGAGATGACCGTCGTCGAAAGTGGTCAGAGCAGGGATCGAACCCACGTTCTCATGCACAAGAGCCGTGCACACTACCATTCCACCACCGACGCCCACAAGAGCGCACTTACTTTGCCATATTATTACAGACTTGACATTTATGACCAAGAGTTAAGTCAATAAATTTGTATACTATCTTAATTGACCTCTCCAGTGGGTAAGATCAAGCTTTCATCCATCTAATCCTTCCTTCCTTCAAATACTTTTCGCGCTGGTTCACCCATATTCATTCTATTGAAATGGCCTATCCAGTAGTGGTGTGCGGTTCCACGTATTTGAAGAATCAGTTCTGTCGAGTTCGGTACCGAGAAGAACAGGGTATTTGCACCGGTTCCGGTTCTCAGAAAATGGCTGTCCCAAAGAGTGTAATATCATATTATAAGAATATAAAATTTGATAAAAATACACATTTTCATACCTTCAAAGGTTATCACTTTTGATTACTTTGGAACCGATTCCTGATATTCTGGATCCGTTTTACGGTTCTTTTCAAATCGTTTTATAGTTCTCTTAGAATCGTTTTTCAGTCTATTTGTAACCATTTCGGTTCTTTTGAATCCGATTTTCGGTACTTTAAGAACCGTTTTTCGGTTTATTTGAAACCGTTTTCGATTCTTCTTAAACCGTTATTCGGTTCTTGTAAGCGCAGGTCCGGTCGGTTCTTGTAAAGAACCGGCTCTGCAGAAGCGGTTCCTCTATTCTGTCTATCACTACTATCCAGTGTAATCGTCCTATTCTGATTCGACGTAGTTGTTGTCGGGTTACAGATCTTATATATAGAGGTTCATGCGACATCGATACTCACCATTTTCTACAATAGGTCCTAATATATTTCGCTGCATTTTCTCTCACAGACTCCGAGTGCTGCTTCGTCTGCTTACGAAACGACCCATGTTTCTGCATTATATATCAAGAGGGATTTATCTCCTAAATGCCTGACAAGCACGAAATAATTCCTAATTCTCCGATTGATCTGAAAGCTGGCGTTAATTTTGTTTAGGGAAGATCCTAAATGCTAACACTATATCGAAGGTATAAGGGTTATCGACCGTCCAACGGAATGAATTTCTTCTCGATTCCCAAAAATATCACAACAGTTTATCGTAAGTTCGCCCAATGATATCTATTCGTTATTTGGATGCAAATGAATGTGTTTGTAGCTTGTCGCAAATATAGTATACTTGTTTCCAAACACATGTTACATGCTTGAGATACAATGATTAATAGGTTATAATATATGATTTTGTTATATAAATGTTGGTTTGGTTGTTGGAAACAAAAGCCTGACACACAACAAAAAAAAAACAATAAAGCAGCAGTTCTTCAATTTTTGCAAACATATACATGGTTCCTGCAATATGTTGCTGAGGCCTATTTTGTTCAGCGTGTATGTTATCAGTATACGCGAACAGCATGTGGGTTTTGCTGCTGATAGTTTTATTTGTCAATGCAGATTATCTCTTGATGATTCCCATTAAGATATTGAAGAGATTGCATGATACTGGATTTGTTGTCGGTCAGTGGCATTCAGCTGAAAGATAAGATACGTGTTGATTTGATTCTCGGATTTATCGTAAATATGTGGTCGGTATTGAACACTCCAGATGTGAAACCATACAGTTAAGATGCAATCAGTTCTGTCACAATTGGCTTTAGTCTTTTGAACATTGCGATTGAAACGAGTTTGCATGCAAGAGATAAAAGGTTTGTTTCACCATAGTTGCCACCTTTTATAAATAAATGCCAGTACGCAACATATGATATATTCTTATGCCACTCCGTCACAGCTCGCTTTGCAACTGATTGATGCATTGCTATACGTCTTGAGGGGGGTTTTCAGAACCAACCACGGGGTTCACAGCATTCTTGGTAGAGTGGAAAATGCGTTTCCTCTCAGCCTCAGAATTGACGCGAGAGAGGGTTTGTTCTGGGCTGTGGTTACCTATGATATCCATAGTTTTCCGATGTCTGGCTTTCCTTTCGTAAGAATTTCGCTCTGCTGAAACCTATGAGAACTTCTGGATCAACCTGGTTATGGCCATGAATCATTCGAACGTAAATTGCCCTTGAAGATTTCCTTCCCTCAATTATCGAATGATAAATCTGGTTCGTTGTTTTTTTTATCAGGAGATATCCTAGTGGACTTGTTGGAATCCTGGGAATCTATCAGTCTTATTTTGGTTGCGGAAGTTCTGAAGTCTAGATTTAATTTGCCGACGGATGCGTGAAAGAAAATTTCCTGCCAGTCTTTAGTATTAAACTCAACTAGAACACTTAAAGTCAAGGCCAGGGCAGTGGCCAAAGGTTTCTTCTAGGCGCTGATAGAACATATCTGTGGTGTCTTCGTTTGTAACTTCCGTCGGGAAATTTACAGAAATTTGGAAATATTGAAGTATTTCGCTTTTCTGGGGGAACCTAGAAGCTAGACGTCGTAGTCCTTTGCCAACTACAAATCCGCAAGGAATTTAAGATTTTTTATGACAACTGTAGTTGATATCCCTTTTTCTCTTGTACAGCCAAGTACTGACAAACGTATGTCCTGGATACCGGTAATGTCAGCTTTATAATTTTTGAGGATGTCTGCAAGTTGGATACTGGAACTTGGTCTGTATAAGCTTCATACAATCCAGGTGCATATCCATTGGTCGAGGTCCTTATAAGGTTTGCAAGTATCGTTAAGAAATAGAGGGGTTTTATGTATTCTTTTCGTTTTTGTATATTCGTTCCAATTATAAACAATTGCCGTTGGCAGGACTAGCACACCTGGATTTAACATTTTATCTACTGATAGAATTCGTAATTACGGCGGCCCATTTTGAAGCAGACGTTGAGCAGGGTACAACTATTTGGAAGTCTGTCAGGCATGAATGTTTCTTTGGTTCTTATCCACCGTTGACCAATAATATTCGTATTGAATTGGATGTATGTATGTAAAGGGTTTTTCAACAGTGACGCTACAAAAGTAAATCGATAGGGACAGCAAACGACACCATATTTTTTCCCGCTCTTTTGACATTTCTCTTCAGTAAGGTTTGCCATTTTATCATGGAGAGATATACGAGCCAACAACGAGTCGAAATTATTAAAATTTACTGCCGAAATTTGGAGTCAGTGGCCTCAACTTTAAGAGGCCAACTTTAAGAGGCCTCAACAATCAGCGATGAGGTTCATTTCTGGTTGAATGGCTTCGTCAATAAGCAAAATATGCGTTATTGGTCAGACAACAATCCACACGTAATCCATGAGTCATCATTGCATCCCGAAAATATTACGGTTTGGTGCGGTTTATGGGCCGGCGGCGTCATTGGGCCGTACTTCTTCCGTGATGATCAAGACCGGCACATTACTGTGATAACCGTTCAATGATAACCGAATATTTTTGGCCCCAATTGGATAATATGGACTTGGAGGACATGTGGTTCCAACAGGACGGCGCCACAAGCCATACAGCGAATGCCACAATCAATATATTGGAATCCAAGTTTGGTGAACGTGTTATCTCACGAAATAGCCCAGTCGATTGGCCGCCTCGGTCGTGCGATTTGACGCCGTTATATTATTTCCTCTGGGGCTACGTCAAGTCTATGGTCTATGCCAACAAGCCAGCGACGATTGATGAACTTCGTACGAATATCGAACGTGAAATTGCAGCAGTATCGGGCGATTTATGCTTGAAAACCGTCGAAAATTGGGTTCAGCGTCTGGACGTCTGCAAGCGTGCCCGTGGTGGCCATGCAAAAGAAATCTAGTTCCTTACATAATGGCATCGAACGTACTTTCACAGGAATACATTGGTGTCTAAAACCGGTTTTCTTTTATTTAAAAAAACGTTTGTAGCGCTCTTATTGAAAAACCCGTTAGAAGTAACTGGTGTTGGATCGATGATATACTTGGGCGCCTAATATCAGATATTGCTAGATCAGCACTTGCATGACACCCACAAAGGTATCGTAGGTCAGGATGACCACCAAATACATGGAAGCGATGCTGAACTAAAAGCATAGCTCGACTTACAATTTCAACATTTGTGTAAGGACTTAAAAGGCAAAACAATGTTTTTGAAAAATAAATATTCGTTGTCCGCTTTTTCTATAGTTTCTCCTCTTTTGGGAAGGTTGTAATTATGTTCCGGTATCCTACTTTATCACCGCCCAGGCATTGTTGTTTTATCGCTCTATTTTAGTTTCACTTCTTTCATTGTTTAATTCTCAAGGCACCTGTCAATTCATTAACTGACGTTATATATCTTCTAGTTTTGCCCAAAATAATTCATTGACATTTTCTTTAGAAAGGCTTTCATATTATCTCGTTTCCTGCTATTCGTTAAAATCGTGATCTTGTGTGCGTCGCCCATCTATGCGTTCAGATACATTTGACACCCCTAAACTACTCAGCGTGATGTGGAGAAAGTGCTGAGGGATTTTATAGTCGATTAACTGTTAATATTAGTTGATTGTAATATCTGAAAACAAAGCTACTCAGAGACAATAATAAATTATGTTGGAATTTCGAGGTGGTATATGAATTACAAACCCTTTTGGAATGCAGACCCTGACACTAGAAGCGCTATGATTTATTTGGTTTCCTTTTACTTCCCATACCTTATATCCCATAAACACCTTATCGCAATTATTTTTTCCCGAACGGAGTTTCTTTGAGGAGGTTTGCCCGATCGTCACAGAAAAAGGCAAAGTAGCTCAGGTCATGAGTTCTCAAGTACAGCTTTAAGCTCATGTACAGCTTTAAGAAACTCGTCACCTCGGCAACTAGTTTCGTCAAAAGTGAGCTAAAGTAAACATTTCATCGTCACCGTGTAAAAACATAATTGCTGCAATCAACAGTTTCGTATATTCCACGATTTTGTCGTTTCTACAATGAATATTTACATTGTGGCATTGTCGCAATGCGAGTTTGGGTTGATGTCTGAGTGACCGCTAGAAGTGTTGCTATGCGAGAAGCGATGATAGTTCTCGCTATATCAGGCTATAACATGTCAGAGTGGATGCTCAAAGCAAAGCGAGTTGTTGCGTGTGTTTTCGTACAGTTTTTTCGCGGCACTCATTTGTGCAAGATGGATTCAGACAGAGTTCTTTATTTCGAACAATATTTATGATGTGTTTTTCGTTAAAAGGAAGGAATTAATGAAACAAATAGGAGTCGCCGGAAAAGCAACCATTTGTACAAAGAGCTAAGGAATCATTCTAGCAAATTTTTTAATTATACCAGAATGACATTAGATACTTTCGACTACATTTTGCAAAAAATTCAGTAAAACGGTGGACAAATTTCATAACAAGTCTCATAAAGCCTTGCGAGAGATGTAAGATAACTCAAGCGTAGTACGAGGGCGGTGCCAAAACTAGCCGACCTATCAAAGAAGACACAAAAAGTTGGGAAAAATGTTCTTTACTTTTCAACATAATCTCCTTTTAGCTCGATTCACTTTTCCAGCGATATTCAATAGCTTCAATACCCTTTTTATAGTAAGAACTGTCAAACTCCTTAAAATAGCCATTAACCGCAAACTCTATCTCTTCATTGTTGGCAAATCTTTTACCACCGAGCCTTTTTTTCAAGTTAGGAAATAGCAAATTGTCCGAGGGAGCTAAATCTGGCGTATAAGGTGCGTGATGATGCAATTTGAACTTTAATTCATTAATTATGGCCATCGCAATTGTGGATGTGTGAACTGGAGCATTGTCTTGAAGAAACAACACTTTCTTTTTCGCCAAATGCGGCATTTTCCCCCACAATTTCATCACTTAAACGCTGCAATAAATTAGTATTATATTCGCCGTTGATGGTTTTTCCTTTCTGAAGATAATCAATTCACTATTTAAAACAAGCACATCTTCATCATCTTCAAATCTTCCGTCCATGGACGATGTATAACTCTGTTTGAAATGCCTATCATTTCAGCCAGCTCGCGCACCTTCAGTCGACGGTCAACCAATGCCATTTTGTGAATTTTCTTATCAGTGTCTGGCGTGGACACCTAAATTGGTCGACCACTACGGTGATCAGTTTGGCAGTTTGTACGGCCTCATTTAAGCTCTGCTACCCAATATTTTTACAGTCGTAAACGAAGGAAGCGACGAGTGGTACAATGGTCCCTTCTTCGATCCCTGCTCCGACCACCTTACATTCATTCGACGACGGTCACCTCGCTTAGTGAAGGCGACACTATCGAACACTTAGCCATGAGAAACATCTCAAAATACCGTTCGGAACCGGTGTAAAAACTGTAAGTCCCAATCAGTAAGTGCAAAACAAGAAAGTGCACAGCTCACTGGTTGTGCAAAGCTCTCCATAATCCTTTCATGGGATGTCATGGAAAACCATTTATTTATTTATTAAACGAAGGCGCAGACTCCCCCAGAGTAGAATCTATCTCGGCTTTAATATTGCTTGGACTGAACCCTTTCAACAGGAAATATTGAATTACATAACGGTGACCAATTTGTTCCATGTTTACAAATTCACTGAGATCGTTTACTTTTGATCAGAGTTCGTATTTACCCCCCCATGAGTATCCCACACACATCTTCGTGGGGAATGTGTAATGAACGTTTACCCATTACCCGAAGGGGTAGTTACCCATTATTTTCCCCATACCCTGCGGGTAATGGGTAAACGATCGCTACTCATTCCTCACGGCAATAATAATGGATTACCCTGGGTAACCCAGGGTAACTCATTACCCACGAAATACGGACCCTGTTTTTGACGGCTCAGAAAAAAATACCACTTGCCACTTTTCACCAAAATACTTTTTTCAAACTAAGTATTGGCACCATACGTCAGGTTGGCTTGTTTTGGGACCGCCCTCGTAGCTGAGCATCGGATGATGAATTTCTAACGAAGTTCGAAACTACTCATGACAATGAGTGCGCTTTCCTGAATTTTCTTATTCCAACAAACCCAAAAATGTCTCACTTAGAAAAGTTTGTCAACCCTTATGAGGTAGTAGTGGTAGAGCTTCGCACAACCATGAGCTTTATTGTTTTACATTCACTGATGGGAACATACAGTTTTACACCGATGCCGAATGGTATTTTGAAAGTCCACTCTAGTGCAACGTCCACGAAAGAAATGTGAGGTGGTCACAGCAGCAGGGATCGATCCCACGTTCTCATCTGCAAGAGCCGCACACACTACCATTGCACCACCCAAACACTAACAAAAAAATCATTTGTACCAAGTCGTATCACTAATCGATATTGTTCAAACTTCGTCAAATTGAACATCGATGGTTTGAACGTGGTTTCTAGCCTCGCTTTGATCAGCTTTCATTTCTTTCAGTAATGTTCTCCTCGCTTAGCGATGGCGTCATTATTGAGTAATAGGCCATGAATAAACTAGTGAAAGCTTAACTGGTCCCGAAGTAACTTTTTTTAAATATCTATTATATTAGATTGAAATACTATTGATTCACCAATTCGCTCTACGTTTTATGACTGAAGGGAACCGAATATCTGGAGGTTGCAAATTTTAAAGTGAAGAGAAGAATTCTGTCGCTGACGTTTGACAAACAAGTCTGAAATTGTTATTGTGATTGTGTGAAATGTGAAAATATATGAACATCGTGAATGCTAAACTGAATACCGGGCTATATAAAACAATACTATAGATTTGTTATCCGTCTCGTCTGTTGTTCCACTTTATGCTTCTTCCAAGATGAATCGAACTTCTGTTAGCTGTTTTGATGTTTAATTACAACAAATGGTGCGAACATTGAACAAAATCCTCCATTTTTAATTTTGTGCATTCACGATGTTCATATACGAGAATTTACATATTTTGCACATTCACAGTAGCAATTTCAGATTTGTTTGTCAAACCTCAGCGACAGAATTCTTCTCTTCACTTTAAATCTTGCAACTTCCAGATGTTCGTTTCCCTTCAGTCAAAAAACAAATAGCGAGTTAGCGATTCTATAGTATTTTAATCTATGACTCAACTCAACGCAACAGAAATTATGCATTTTTAAATCGCAATGCCAATGCAGATTAAAAATGAATTATTTACATCAATGTCAACCGAAAGAGATCTTGGTCCAAGAACTATGAAAGCTCTAAAACTTCAAAAAACACTGAACGTTAGGTTGTCCATTTGGTCGGATTTTAAGGGAGCAATTTATTTCGAATTGCTTCCGAACCGTAAATTCTGATGTCTTTGTCAGTAATTGACGAACCTTGATGGAGTATTGACAGAAACACGACAGGAATTGGTAAATCGTAAAGGCGTAGATTTCCATCCAACAACACTAGGCCTCACAAAAAATATTGGAGCTTGGATGGGAAGTGATGCCACATCCACCTTATAGTTCTGAAGTGGCACCTTCGGATTTATTTATTTCATTTAGTCCGAAGTCTGAAAAACTTTTTAAATGGGAAATACAATACATAAGACGACCTACAAACCGAGTTGTTCGAGTATATTTGTGGGACGGACCAGTCATTGTATGAATCTGGGATCAAAAAGTTGCCTTAACGATGGCAGAAGGGCATTGAACAAAATGGCACCTACATTATAGATTTAAATTAATTATTTGAATAAAATAATTGAAAATTACTTTGAACAAAAAACCGAAGTTACTTCCTGACCAACCTAATAATAACATCGTACTGTATATATGTCGAATTGCTTATCTGCTTCGAAATAAATTCAAATTCCAAATTTTACATAGCCTTCCCTTTATACCATTATATAGTGGCCGTCGGTGGTGCAATGGTTATTGTGCGCGCCTTTTGTATATGAGATCCTGGATTCGATTTCTGGTCTGACAACCTTAAAAAAATTTGTTTCGGCGGCGGTCCCTTGCATAGTGACGGCGACACTATCGAGTATTTAGGCATGAACAAGTTTCTCAAAATACCGTTCTGAAGCGGTGTCAAACTGTAGGTCCCTATAAGTGAGTATACAACTAGAAAGCGCACAGCTCACTGGTTGTGAGAAGCTCTCCCCAATTCCTTCATGGGATGTAATACGAAACCATTTACTTGTTTTATGCTTTATATAACCTGAGCAGCGACAGTTTTGCAAGTGATTCCTGCACTTGTTCCTCAATGACGTTGAATATATTTTGATTTTTATTTTAACAACATTATGGTGTGAACAGAATTGGTGCGTACTGCGTATTTTACGCAGCGTAAATACGTCGCCAAAAATAGAACACATTTGTGTATATGGAAATGAGCAGAATCACGACGGCGTCGTAAAATACGCAAGTACGCAGCAGCTGAAAATAGATTTATTTCTATTTCATACGCCTGCGTACGGCGTACAAAACAGTACCGAGTGACCATATTGTTTTAATATTTTAAGTATTTCAGTAATTAAAGTTACTTTTTACTTAAGAAATTGTTTATTTTTACTTATTAACATTTAAAATAATAATATATAAATAAAATTAAGTACAAAAAAGCTTTTTAGTTGAGTTTTTGTTTATGTTTCATTTGTGAAGTACTTTTTTTTACATATGGTCACCTTATCAGTTGTTGACAAAAAGAAAACTTGTAATTATAAATTATTTCAGTGAGAATATAGCGCAAGTTATGAAGTGAAAATGGATCTCAACGCCATAATTTTAGAAAATGTGATGTGTAATTTTCATAACATTTGTATGCTTTTGATTAATTTTTTCCATTATTAATTTTTTGCAATGTTCGCATTCACAAATAGTAAACAACTTTATCAGCTGTGTTTAGTTTTACGTCGTACGTTACGGCGTTATTGTGTTTCATACGACGTATTTCCACTGCGTTTTCTTGACCTGCGTAAATTTACGCTGCGTAAAATACGCAGTACGCACCAATTCTGTTCATAGCATTACGTACTATTTCTTTACATTTAATAATTTTTAAAGAACTATATAAGTTATACATACGTAAAGTAGGAGAAAGAACTACGCACAAAACAATTAACTCACATTAGACATTCTACTGCCCATTAGGGGCTTCCCCAAAATGGAATCAGAAAAAGGGAACATTCAAAGTTAACTTAAATCTAAAAACTTAACACTAATACTAAAAAACTACGGGGCTATTTACTTACTAATACCAAAAGGTAAGATGTGCCACTACTGGTCAGTTATATACACAGTGTTGCCGACGAACAGGAGCCCCCCCTATCCAAAGTCGCGAGGCCAACCGGCGGCCTATACCCGAATTCCAATAGTAGCTCCAGGCGTTCGTCCTGGCCCAAACTATTTTCCACCAGTCCGTTCTCCAGAAAGGCTGCCCTTTCCATAAACTAAAGCGCTCCCCTAACCAGGAACAGCTCATAAGGATGCGTCTTTCCCATGTCCTAAGTCTCTCCATCTGGGCGGAAGAGATTCCGAACCAAACAGGGAACGCATAGGACATGATGGATCTAATAATCTGACGGTAGATCAAAAGTTTAACCTTAGTTGAAAGGCCTCCACGGCAACGTAGCACATGGAGGTATGTAGAGAAAATCGTCTTTTCATTGGCCAGGGTGTGGTCAATGTGTCGATGAAATTTGAAATCCGTACGGAATAAGATCTCGAGGTACTTGGATCCGTCGATGATCCTGATTTCGCGGCCCCCAACCCGGAAGTCAGGTACGTTAGTACTAGCATTGAGAAACAAACGGATATACGCTTTCCCTTGAAAATCATTCCATCGCACTTGTCAACATTCAGCGTGAGTTCCCACCTGTCGAAATATTCCGACAACACCTACAGGTACTTGTGCACCCTGGAGTTAGTGGTCTCCGCCTTTGGGCCCGACATGACCACAAGAATATCATTCGGGTATACCAGCAAGAGCCCACCCTCAGGTGGTTATGGTATGTCGCACAAGAAAATGTTATAGAGCACAGGCCCCAAGAGCGAACCCTGGGGCACTCCCGCTATAACGTCCCTAACACTTGAGTACGCTTGCCTTACTTTCGTACGGAATTTGCGTCCCCTCAAGAAGCTGGCCACCATACGACAGGTGCCCTTCTCAAATCCGAAATTAATCATTTTGGAAACAATTCCGGCCTGCCAGACCGAATCGAAAGCCTTGGCGATGTCAAGACTCACAGCAATCGTGGCGTGTCTTCTATTCAACTCTCGCGTCACATAATTTCCAAAGACCATGAGCGCATGTGAGGTTGAATGTCCCCGTCCTCGTGGACGTCGTTGAATATATCGCACCTTAAATGACTAATTGTCAGGATAGCCGCATAGTTTTCTCAAGTCGTTACTAAATTCACTGATGGTTTGCTGTTGGTCGCTAACATTTCACAAATGCGTTCCAACTTAGAAGCTCAGACAACGCCAGTGTTGGAGTCTGTCGCTATTGCGCTATCGAATTTAGCAGCAATTTGTTATTCGTAATGTAATCGAAATTGATTTCCAATGATTGTATTTCGCAATAACTTTGTAACAAGTAAATCAAATATTGAACACATTATTTATAAGCCTTATCTCCTCCTCAACGTCCTCCTACTGCCGGAAGGGTTTGCGTTTCTTGAGCTAAAAATATCTGTAACTGGAGGGGAGGATTATGTGAATTTGCCAATGTCCATATGTAAATGCGGTGGTAGTGAACATAACTAAATATGCATCGACGCTAAACACATACATATGTATCGTATACGAGTATTAGCAAAATTATTTATTTGCCAACAACTGCCGACGAGGGGAATTGAGTTTGTGGCGGCACCATGTTCTTCTTTCGCTCGACAGACTGTGGGAATGAAATGACTTGCGACGCATCCTTGAGGGTAGATAATAATTAATATTAATAGCTTAAAGGAGGGTAAATGCAATTTGGCCAACAAAAGGACTAATATTGTATGTAAAACATACGAGTATACACACATACATACGTATGTTTATTGGTACCTCACCCATTACATATCAGTTTAGTTCAGTTGATTCCATTTCATTCATCCCAAATTGGGTATTCTACTTTCATGTGTTACCTGTGTCAGCCAGCGTTTTTTCGGTTATTACTTTCGTTCCTTGTAGCATGAATCTGCATCTGTTGTTGTCGTCTTATCCGAAATACGGTTGTTCGTGTCCGTCCACTGTACCTTTGGCTTTGTTTTTACAAAATATCCACCAGTACCGATTTGGTTCAGTTTGTGCTGATGTCGTTGTCGTTGTCGTTCTCTTTGTCGTTTCTTTATCGCTGGGTAAACAAGGAGCGAGGAGCGTGTTCATGTGGCATGTATGAATTGAATGTGATACATATGTATGTTCGTCTGTCCCTTTGCCGTCTAAATGTATGGGCGAGTTCACACAATTGTGGCATTTCATTTGTATCATGTTTTCTGTTGTTTGTTCGATTTCAGTTTGTGACATTTTCGTGCGAGTGCCTTGGCATGGCCAGTCAGGGTACAGATGTGTACAATAGTAAGTAGCAGACACTACGTTTGTCGTTCTCATTGTCATTCGTTAATGCCAGGGATAAAGCGTGAAATGATGGATTTTCATTAATGTCTCCCTAATTTGTTGGGCCAAATAGTTCTAATATACCATAATCCTTGTACCAGGAATGTCTTTTGTTCTTTACACACATGCACACACGAACACATTAACAATTCAATATTATTAAGCTACTGTCATACAAACTTATAATGTTGTATTACAACAACAGCAGCAGCAGCAACAACAACATGAGAAACACGCATCACACATCCATACAAACACATGTATGCAGACATAGTTTATTAATTAGGGACTGTCATGTTTTCGGGATATCAACAGTTCCCCAACAATCCACAATTTGTTCTGGAAAAGTTTTTAGGAATTCATGTGTGACTGTGTGTGGGAATGTTTTTGGGAGTAACTGTTGTACACCGGCTAACAAATGTCTGTATACGGTGGCAATTTATATGGTGAAATTTTTCGTAGTATTATTTACAGTTTTGATAATATAAATTAAAGGAAAGGTGCAGTCAATTGACTAAAAATACTTGTCCTGAGATAGGCGAAGAGGGGATGTCTCCAAAGTGTTAAAGAAGAGTCAAATAAAAATAAATTAATGGTTTCCCAGTAAATGCCATAAAGGCATTGAGGAGAGTTTCCCACAACCCGTGAGCTTTCTAGTTTTATACTCACTGATTGTGACCTACAGTTTTACACCGATACCGAACGGTATTTTGAGAAGATTTTTCGTGGCTAGACCGCCGCCGAAAGAAATTTAAGGTGGTCATCAGAGCAGGGATCGAACCCTGGATCTCATACACAAGAGGTGCGCACACTAACCATTGCACCACCGACGGCCATTATAGAAGAGTTAATCGGACTAAAATGCGATGGAATGGCGGGACTGCAAAAAAAAAATTGGAGAATAACCAAATGGATCGGATCCATGGGGCCTACTGGATCGAAATGAAACGGGTCCTCCTAGAAACAAGGCAGGGTGGGCACGAAAATAAAAGGCGTTTGCTTTACGAATTATATTTCGATTCATGGAAAAGCTTCATGAAACGAAAATATAAGATTTTTTAAAGAACTGAAGATAGACTTTTTTCGTGTTTAATCTTGCGATAACTTAGTGAGTTACCGAATGACTTTTAATATAACTTGCTCTGCTTGAAAATAATAATCAAATCGAACTTTCTGAAAGTCGCACAGTGAACCAGTTTCAGACCAAAATTAAAGCGGTGGGGCGGCGCTCAAAGAATTTCACCTGCTTCCTTGTTGTTGACTGAAACTTACTTATATATATTTAAGACCTTGAACTATTGAACTGAAACTGAACAGGTCCTTTAAGGTCAAGGACTGGTTTAAATACTACAACTATTGAGCTGGAACCGAACAGGTCCTACGATGTTAATTAACACCCCGGGCGACAACGCCATACAAAACGTACCGGTGCCCCACATACTTTAGTTATAGAACTAGGACTGGTTCTTACTCCCTAAGGAACCAGTCACGTGACTGGTTTTGAACCAGTTCAATATCTGTCTGTATATTTTGCCTCAATAAAAAAATAAATGGTTTCCCATTATATCCCATGAAGGAATTGGGGAGAGCTTCTCACAACCAGTGAGCTGTGCGCTTTCTAGTTTTACACTCACTGATTCGGACGTACAGTGTAACACCGGTCGGCGTGACTACGCAAGGTTACCGCCGTCGAAAGAAATTTAAAGTGGTCAGATCAGGATTCGAACCCAGATTCTCATGTACGAGTGCCGCGCACACTAACCATTGCACCAGCGACGGCCAACAATTTTGCCTCAAACTGCTTCAAATATAAACTTCCAATCGAGTTTCCTTTTCTCTGCTGTCAGACACTAAAGATGTTCGCAGGAATACAACTTCCTGCTACTTTCAGTGAAGATTTTGGTGGCTTGATTGTAAGTTTTCCTTTGAGTATGTCTTCGAAAACAAGTTGCCCATTAGTTTTTCGAAGGATTTAATCTCTAGAATACTGCTAATGCTGGTTCAACTGATTACGGAAAGGTCTTTGCTGTTATGCTTAGTCAGTAGTTAACGTTACAGGCAAAGAATCAATCGTTTGGAGGTTGTTTACTGCAAACATTTAGTTTCTTCCCAAAAATTGTTCGTTGTATATGTATATCCAACGTTTACAGCAAAAGTTGAACAAAACTAATAAACCTTTATTGAAAAAGTCGTATCTACTGTTCTAAACGAACTTTCATTTGCCACAAACATTTTAAAGTGGTTTACAAAAGGGCCGAGTGGAATTAAATTGAATTGAAATTGCGAGTGAGATGTCAACGATTTTTGTGTTGTACTTAATATCCCATCAATGGACTGGGGAGAACTTCTACCAACCTATGCAGGTTTTGTGGCACATAGATAAACGAGTGCGGGTTCAAGCTCCGTAAATTTTTGAACTCTCCTCGTAGTTAATTAAAAATCAACACTGCTCCTGGCAACTACCATTTGTTACTAAACTAAGGTAACATTTTAAGCAAGCTGCGTCATTTAGTTTGTGTTTGACAGCCATTAAAAGCAGACAACCTCGTGAATTCAATGAAAATTTGAAAAAAGGGAATATCGTTTGCTCATCAAGGATTATTTTTATGTAAACAATCCATCACCGAGACACAGGAAAGGCTCGATAAATGTTATGGGGATTTTCAACCATCAATTGTAATGCTTAAAAAGTGATTTATTGAAAGTCGTTGTGACGCCGAACGTTCAGGTCGCCCAAAACACGTCGTCACGCCAGAAATCGTCGATAAATTTCATGAAATGATGTGGGACGGTGTGGGATGTGGATAGTGGAAGTCCGTCAGGTGGCTGAAGCTGTAGGGATGTCAACTAAGTGGGTACTATAAATTTTGCACGAATATTTGGACATTTAAAAGCTATCCGCATGATGGGTGCCGCGATTACTCACACTCGACCATAAGTGGAATCGGGTGATTACTTCCAAGGAGTGTTTGGTGATGTTCAACCGTAATCCGGAGATGTTTTCGCGTCGTTTCGTGGGCGGAAGATGGATCACAGCACACCAGACACTAAGAAACAGACTCGTCCGAGTGAACGTGTACTAAAGAAGACCAAGGTAGGGCTGTCGTTCAACAAGGTCATGACTACAGTTTATTGGGATGCATACGTTGTCATTCGCATTGATTACCTCAAAAAAGGTAAAACGATAACCGGCGAATCTAATTAACAGCTGTTAGACAGATTTGACATTGATTTGAAGCAAAAACGACAGCATTTGACGAAGAGAAAGACTTCTGCCACCATGGCAAAAATCGCTAAATTGGGCTACCAATTGTTACCTCAGGCGCCGTATTCTCCAGATTTAGCTCTTTCTATTTCCAAATCTAAAGAAATGGCTCGGTGGTAACAAATTTCGGTCGAATGAAGAGGTCAAGACAGAATCAGGCACCTATTTTGAGGACCTTGAGACTAGAGGTTTACACCGATTGTTTCTGCTTCGGCGAAGAAATATTCTTAAGAAATATACCCAGCTGCTGTAGTAGTTGCAGACACGGAACGCGAATGTAAACAAAATCGATCAGCTGGGAAAGTGCTTTCACCTTTATGAATTCGCCTTGGCTGTTCTTATGCAAAATTCAAATTGTCGTTTAACTCCACGCGCTAATTCTTGGGAAGTTAACCTGACTGTTATTAGGAAATATTCTTATTGCGGTTGTGTGTAGTTTATAGTTTGTAAAGTAGCTTGTTGTGGTTGCAACGTGTTGTAAATCGATTATATGAATGATTAAATAAAAATTTATACGCTGCCGCCGCGCGGGTTTCTACATAATCAGGCGGCGGCGCGCAAAAACTCAAAAAACGGCGGCGTGGCTCGGCGGCGTTAAGGTCTACTTGAAAGAGCCTATTATTTGGAAGGAATAAAACAAATTGGGAAAAAGATGGACTAAATGTTTCGAGCTAAAAGAAGATAATAAGCTTGTTTTTTTATTCCCTGCTAAACTAATTTTTCGACGACTTTGTATTGAGCGCTGCTTAAAATCGCTTAATATCGCTTAGTTCCCCATACAAAGTCGTCGACAAATTAGTTTAGCAGGGAATACAAAAACAGGCTTAAAGTTGAGGAATAACAAGGAGAAACTACTAAGAAACCAACTTAAGTTAACTAAGAAATTAAGTTAAGGATACAACGACGATTGTGGTCATCGGTGGTGCAATGGGTAGAGTGTGCGGCTCTTGTACGTGAGAACGAGTGTTCGCTTCCTGCTCTGACCACCATACATTACTCTCGGCGACGGTCACCTCTATCACCACTATCGAGTACTTAGCCATGAAAAAGGGTAAGGGTAACTCTCATCACAACACACACACACTATTTTAAAAACTTTCAAATTGCTTGATTACCAAATTTTAAATTGACATCAATAATTGCCACTGTGTGCCCACTTTTAAAGCTGAGTGTACGAATGTCATTTGCTTCATCTGCTAAATCCAACAGTGAAACATTTCACACTCTCTCACACCAAAACACACACAAACTTATTTACACTCTTTAACAGTTGTTGGCGTTCTTATTAATGTCCAATGTTTCATAATAAATTTTGACATGTTTTGTTGTTGTTGTTGTTGTCGTTCCTGTTGTAGAGTTGTTTCTTTCATTCATGCATTTACAAGAGTCGCTTTTGTTACAACAAAATAAGAAAAGTTTATGTTTCATTATGAGTCATATTGGTTGGTATTGGAGAGGTGGATAGCACAGATGATAGGAGGGGATGGAATGGGAGGAAACAAATGCGAAAAGAACTTTTCAATCGTGTTAACATGTTCAGACACATGCAAACATACCTAGGAACATGTGAATGTATGTGTGGCATATGCATGTATGTGAGTAAGTGGAGAGTTTTCACATTCAATTATCGTGTCATTTTTCATAATGTTAATTCTTAACTTAAATAGTTTTTTTCTTAGCTTTCAATTGTTCCGTTGTATCTGGGGGATCACAAATCATCGTTCGTTTAAGAAACAATATTTCATTTAATTTCGTGACACATTGTATTTTAGTTGCTGTTTAACCAAATGTTTACTCTATTATGTGTTGCCTGATTGTGTAGCAGACTGGGCTTGTACAGCAATTAGGAAGACATTTTCGAAACCAAGAAAGAGGCGTACTAGTCTGTAGTCTGCCAACTCCGATCATAGGAAATACTTAATCAATTCAGCTCTGGAGTAAAAGCAAATTATCAAATTAGTACAGTAGTGTTGATGACGATTGCAACACTATATATTTTCGATTCTATATGATCTGTTAAATAAAAAATAATGGTTTCCTATTACATGGTATGAAGGGAGTTGTGCGCTTTTTACCCACACTGATTGATACCTACAGTTTTACACCGTTTCCGAACGATATTGTGAGAAGTGTTTTCATGGCTAAATACTCGATAGTGCCGTCGTCATTAAGACAGGTGGCCGCCGTCAAAAGAAATGTAAGGTTGTCAGAGCACGGGTTGAACCAACATTCTCATGTACAAACACTGGAAAAAGCGGCCCCAGCAACATATTGTAGGAAACATGTATATGTTTGCAAGCATTGTTTTCATGAATTGAAGATGTGGTGTCTGGTTGTGTCAATGCTGCCTATCACATTTTTGTTTTCAGCAGTTTTCAACAAAGAAAGCAACATTTTGGTCACAATAACACATATTATCACCTATTAGTCATTGTGTCTCAAACATGTAATATTGAATAGCAAACACAATTTGTTTGCACACAAGTATACTATATTTGCGACAAGCTACAAACACGTTATATTTGCATCCAAACAATAAAACAGGTACATTTACGTTCGGAATGTGATGGAAGTAATGGTGCGGAATAGTCCCATAATAATTTTTGTTCCTTGTGGCCGTCGGTGGTGCAATGGTTACATGAGAACCTGGCTTCGAACCCTGCTCTGACCACCTTAAAAAAAATGTCTTTCGGCGGCGGTCACCTCGCATAGTGACGGCGACACTATCGAGTATTTAGCCGTGAAAAAGCTTCTCAAAATACCGTTCGGAATCGGTGTAAAAACTGTAGGTCCCAATCAGTGAGTGACAAATTAGAAAGTGCACAGCTCACTGGTTGTGAGAAGATCTCCCCAATCTCTTCATGGGATGTAATGGGAAACAGTTTTTGTTTTTTTGTACTCTTCAATGGACCAATATGCACTGTTTCAATTTCTCACGGTTCCAAACCTAAAAATTTTTAATAAATAGTTAATAACGGAATGATTTTTATTTATTTATTCGACCTTTTTATTCTATTCAAGCTCAAGACCATTCTATATTTCGATTAATAGGAATATATTTTTTTAAAAGAAGTTTTGCACAATGCAGTCTTATGATTAATGGCAAACTGTATAGCTATTTCAGATCTTAATCAGCGGTTGTTTGGAATGATGCATTTTTAAAATCCATCAAACTAAATGCAAACGAAATCTCATTTGAATTGAGAAATCAAACACGAAACACACAAGAAAACATTCGCAGAAACTTCTTTCCATCTCCAGAGAACCATCGGTTCCCATTATGGAAAGAAGTTTCTGCGAATGTTTTCGTGTGTGTTTTGCATGCAATATTTTTCGAACATTTGCATAGTGGTGAATTCTCAATTCAAATGAGATTTCGTTTGCATTTAGTTTGATGAATTTTTCAAAAGCATCATTCCAAACAACCGTTGATGAAGATCTGTGGCTAGGTCTGAAATAGCGATACGGCTTGCCAGGAATCATAAGACTACATTGTGCAAAACTTCATTTAAACAAGTATATTTCTATTAATAGAAATATAGAATGGTCGTGAGCTTGTATATTAAAATAAAAAAGTAATAGTTGATAATAATAATAAATAATTAATACATTTTTTTAGAATTGGTCCTTTTTTCTAGAATAGGTAAATTTTTAAGAGTAGGTACTTATCTCATGAAAAGTTATTTTGTTTCACAAAAAAGGTACTCTTTAAAGAAGGTAGTTTTTTAAGAAATGGCAATTTGTTGTTCGAAAATGTACTTTTTTAAGAACAGGTTTTATTTATTTTTATTTTTACATTTTAAAGAAATTACTTTTTTTTTTGAAGAAAGGGTGCTTTTTGTAAGCAAAGGTACCGTATTTCTTTAATATAATTTTTTTTAGAAAAGTACTTTGTTTAAGAATATGAATAGGTTTCTTTTTGAGAAAATTTCCTTTTTTTAAGAAACGGCAATTATTGAAGAAAATTTTCGTTTTTTAAATTAAGGTAGTTTTTTAAGAAAAGGAATTTTTTTCAAATAAAAGGTAATAAAATAAATTGTAATAAAATGCAATATCTTTTGCAGTATTGCGCTTTGGCTTTTCTAAATTTACTTTTTATTTTGTTCAAAACTAAAATATACTTATACTAAATATTGGTTACAGGCTTCACCTAGAAAACTTCCCATTAAACAAGAAATTTTCCAACATATGTATGGCATCTAGTTAATTTCTTTCTCTATGATCCAAGCCGTTAGTCTAGACACAAACCAAAGCAAAAGTAAACAATATAGTTGATAATAGTGGGTTGAAGCATAATAGTGTTAAAACAAAAGTTGTTGCATTTTTTTCATTTAGCCACCATACCGCAACGTGGACAAGGAACTTCGTTCCAACAAAATACATTTTAAACCGCATTAGACTTGTGTTTCTTCTACTTTTAAACTGGGAAATATGCTTTACAGACTGATTAAATAACACTGTGCGACACCAAAAAAAATGATGGGGTTCTGTCAACGGATTCTGGTAGAAAGGTTTAAAATAAAAAATATACGTGTATCAGCGTTTTGCCAGATCTGATCAGAATTGTTTTTTAGGGCGGGTCAAAGTTTCCGCCGCTCGGAACTTTTCTGCAACATATCGGCATGCAAAATTGTGTTTTCCTTACTTCTAAGGTACAAAATATGTTCAGAAGTTTTATAGAAAAGATTCAGATAAACATTTTTGTGGATCAAATTAACACTCTAACTGTAACGTATAACAATAATTTTTGCTGTTTTTTTGAAAACTCCCAAAAAAACTGCTCCAAAATGACAGGGGGAGTGGTGAAAAAGTTTTCAAAAAAAAAATATAAAAATTATGGTTATACGTGACAGTTATGGCCAGTTTTTAAGTGGTTTAACTATCGGATTACTTAATCTTAATTCTAAGTTAATTAGAGGTTAACTTTGCATTTTGTTTTTCAGTGGTGAGTTAATGTAAGTCGCCATATTGACAACTAATATGGCAACCCTTGTATTCTTATTGGGAAAAACGTGTGTTTTGGTATAAATACCAAAACAACAAAGGGGAACAAACAAAATGGAATAATGTAAAATAAAAAATAGATGCATAAAATCAAAGTCATTTTAACAAAAATGTGTAAAAAACTATATAGGTGCAACAATTTAACGATCTAGACTCAAGGTATGTGTACAAATACGCAAATCTAGAACATGTGTACAATGACTAAAAAATACAATTCGATGTTTAACAACAATTTAACAAAGAAACGAAGATCACCACTGACTGAAAAACTGGCCATTAGAGGGTTAATTTGTTCCACAAAAATGTTTATCTGAATCTTTTCTATAAAACTTCTGAACATTTTTTGTACCTTAGAAGTAAGGAACACACAATTTTGCATGCCGATATGTTGCAGGAAAGTTCCGAGGGGCGGAAATTTTGACCCGCCCTAAAAAAAATCCTGATCAGATCTGGCAAATCGCCGATACACGTATAATTTTGTTTAGACCTTTCTACCAGAATCCGTTGACAGCACCCCATCATTTTGAAAAAAAATCGTGATGTTAAAGTATAAATTTCATTCATATATATGTGGATGCATCGGGTTTGAACCAGTTGTTTGCGGCATAAATGAAACATATTCATCGCAACATTGAAACATATTCAATATCGTGACAAAATTAAATCATTGTATGTCAGCTCACTTTCGGTGAAAATATTTGTTGAGCCAGTAATTTCGAGTCACCGAAAATCAAACAACCGCCCAGGGTTGTATTGAACAGCATTTTATGTGTAGCACAAGAAAGATAACAATAACATCTTCGAGGTGATATCCAACCTTGGCTGGGGGACCTACCTATCACTCCCCTCCTTCCATTGCGATCATTAACGACGAATGATCACCAATTATTTTTAATAACAAACCAACAAAGTAAATACTTAATACTCGTGGAGGAGTTTTGTATCGGATTCCAACATTTTCTTGCCCAGTCAAATGCCACAAGAACATTGAAACTTGTCTCACTCGCTCCGCAGGTGGCATGTCTGTTTTTGCAACATATGGACAGGTGATGATGACTGTTTCGGCATTTTTATAGCAAGTAATTATAGCTTATTGTACATTTCGTAACGTTGGGTTTCTTTTAGGTTTTGTAGCATCTCGTACTAGCGCTTAAATGAATGTCCATCAACTCCAGGGAATGACTTGGAAAAGGAAACTTGACATGGTGGTTGATTTGTTAGTTGTTGGTTGTGTGGTGTTTTGTTGTTTTCCTTTCGACACTAATGGCATTCATTGTGCGATTAAACAACAAATACAAGTGCAGGAAAACCGACACACACACACACACACATTCAAACTCACACAGATGCTTGAATAAAAGCAGAAAATGATGAGAGCAACTTTAATTGTGCTGCGCTTGGATCTGCTAGTCAAACCGGTTGCTGCTATTATTTGCAACCGAAGCGAGGAGGTAACAATAACTTAATGGTGCACGGGCATTTTAAGATCCAGCTACAGCTACTGATGTGGATTGGTTTGGATGGGATGGGATGGGACGGTGGATGTGCAATTGGGCCAAATGTTTTTAAACATTACTCAAAACAACAGCAACAATTGCGGGGAAACAAAACGAGCCAGCAACTAAATATGTACAACAAAATGAGAAATAAAAAAAACAATGAGTTCCCACCAAAGACGATGGCAGAGGAAGATAGCTGCAACAAAGTTAAGTCAGCTCCCTGGTAGTCACTTCGTCAAACTGCCACTTGGGCGGACTGCCAGCGTAGTTGCCAGTTGCCAGTTTTGGCCATTTAAGATTTGTACCATTGTACTTGCTGCTGCTGCTGCTTCATACTACCAAAGATCCCAGGAATGCGATGATATTCGTTTCGTTTCTTTGACCGTTTGCCTCTTGGCTATTATTGCACTGATGACGACCGCAGAAAAAGGGTTGCTGTGGGATCTTTTAGCGAGAAGATCCGTTCGCGTTTGTCGTGCACATTGCAGCACAGCCATCGAAAGAGGCAAGGTGACCGGTAACCGGATAGTGTCAGCATGTTACAAAACACACACACCGAACCGGTTTTAGGTCGTCGACTGGTGCATACATTGTCGCACAGCATTGTTTTGTCGCTCGTTGCTTATTAAACAGCATTCCATTGCGGCGGCTGATGCTTCAAATGCTCCAGTAGATTTATCGCTTGTTGAGTTAACCAATTGTTTTTTTTTTCTTCTTAGCGTTGTCTTCTTCTCCTATTCATTCCATGATTGAATTGTATTTTGGAGGAGTTTTGGTTGGTGCTTTACACATTGTATGTAGAGCAACATTGTTAACATTTACGTTTACATTTTTGATCACAGAAAGATAGAGATACATTTGAAAGATAATCGATTTGCGATTTTAAATGTAACAACTATTATACCCTGTGTTCATAACGAAAAGTTAACCACCGGCTATCATCTGACTATAAAATAAATAAATGGTTTCCCATTACATCCCATGAAGGCACTGGGGAAAACTTCTCACAATCACTGAGCTGTGCGCTTTCCAGTTTTCACGCACTGATTGGGACCTACAGTTTTACACCGATTCCGAACGGTAATTTGAGAAGCTTTTTCATGGCTAGATACTCGATAGTGTCGCCGTCACTATGCGAGGTGACCGCCGCCGAAAGAAACGAATTTTATTTCATAACATTTCAACTAACCTATGTGCAACAAGTAGCTACGAAGTTGGTTTTTGACTTTTGAGGAACCGCTGAGGAACGGCTGCCTTTTTACTAATAACAATCAGTGTTGCATTTGCATAGAATAGGCTACCGTTTTACTAGCAACAATTAGTGTTGCATTTGGTTAAAATAGGCTAACGTTTTACCGAAAACAATCAGGGTTGCATTTGACTGAAATAGACAACCTCATATTAGAGTTAAACAGTATATTGACAGCTGTTATGAATCAAGTATTGAGCAATGAGGGACTAAGCTTAGCCCAAATTCTACTTAGACACTCGTTGTACGGAGCGTACAACGTTATGAATATGAGGATAAGTCTGTAAATATAAAATCGGTTTGGAATCAGTCCGTTTTATTCAACAATTTTCAATGTTTAGCGGCTGCTGGATGTACGCTCCGTATAACGAGTATCTAACTAGAATTTTGTTGGGCTTATTCACTCGTTTGCCAATACTGGATTTATAACAGCTGTCTATCTACTGTCTATTTGTAATATGAACTATTCTATTTTAGCCAAATGCAACCCTGATTGTTGTTAGTAAAACGGCAGCCGTTCATCAACCGTTAGCTTATATTCGTTCGCTTCGTAGCCACTAGTTGGCCACAGTTTAGTTGATCTGTTATGAATTATCAATCTATAGTCGGATGATAGCCGGTGGCAAATGTTTCGATATGAATACGCTACTGGTTGTTTGATTTGAAATAGCATGTCGATTATTTGTAGCCTTTTGAAGAGATTGCCAGTTTGATATATTTACATTACGATGGCCGTGGATGATAGTGCTTCCAGTTTTACTACTTTTCAGTACAATTGCAATTGCTTACAAATTCGATAGTAGAATATCCGAAATAAAAGGGCTACCACCACCCGCTTCAAGTTTTGCCAGAGTTATTAATAAGGGGTTATCCATTTCAAAAGTAAACGTAAATAAAACACATATAAAATATTTTTTTTCATGATATTTCTTTTTTATTATAAAGTTTGAACGTTGACATTATGTGTGAAACATTACATAATTTAAATGACCACGACGCGAAGTGTTGCAGGCATTGATTCTTTTGAGTTAATATTCGACCACTTTTTGACACATATTGGGCGGTATCTCTGCCATAACTTGACGATTGTTGGTTCTTAAGTGCTCAAGAGTTAAAGGTTTATCTGCATAAACGCGGTCTTTCGAGTAGCCCCACAAAAAAGTACAATGGTGTCAAATCGCATGATCTTGGTGGCCAGTTGATATCGCCACGACGAGAAATTACGCCTATTCTTCAATATCAGGCAAAAAAAAGTCGGTTTTCATATGACCATAACGAAATCCGACCACTGGCTCAGAAGTTAGCCACTTTACCCTACTACCCTCCGACCACCAATCCGAAAATTTTGAACCCGCTGTCATTTCGCAGCCTTGCATTTTCGGACATAGTCCTAGTGGACTTTTCTTCATGAAATGAGCCAAGGAATACGCTGGAGAAATTTTTCCGGAACTTCCTGAATCACCCTGTATATACAATTGAGACGACTTAGCGGTTTCATCCTATTTCGTGTCCTAGGAATCGAACTGCATCATTAGACTTTTGATATATACGATGATGGGTTCACTCGTATGTTTTTTTTCAAAGTTGTTTACTCAGAGGTTGGTTTTTAGGAGTTTTCAAGGTTTATGGCATGTACCTGGTTAAGGATTTCGGCAAACTTTCTTCGGCAAAGTTGGTCAGGATGTTACAGTTTGTTAATATCAAGTATAAGTGCTATACAAACCTAACTAAAACCTTAGAAAGCCACAGGCATCCCAGGAGGGTTAGGAACTTTACATAAAGAAGTCCACATACCTCTCCCACTGGCTCGATCTTTTGTTTTTCTAGGTGGTAGCACCAAAATCTTGTAGCGATTCTCCAACCTGGTCTTTCCAGGGAAGCTTTGGTCGCCCTATACTTCGATGTCCTTCGAGTATGTCTTCTAATACCTTTTCTCATCCATTCTATTGAGATGTCCCAGCCAGCGTAATCTCGATATTACAGTTTATACATTGTCTATTATAGGACCATATATTTTTTGGAGCATTTTTCTCTCAAAAACTCCCAGGGCTGTTTCGTCTGCGTGCAAAATGACCCAGAATTTTGCGCCATAAAGCAGTACAGGTTGTGTTGTTTGGATGCAAATAGCTTGTCGCAATTATAGTATACTTGTGTCCAAACACATTGTATTTGCTATTCAATTTTACATGGTGGAGACACAATGAATAATAGGTTACAATATATGTTTTTGGGATTCAAATGTGGCTCTGTTTGTTGAAAACTGCTGAAAACAAAAACGTGATAGACATCAAATAAACAAAAATTTAGCAGATCTTCAGTTCATGAAAACAATGCAACAATGGGGCAATTTGTATAGGACTAAAAAACTTGACAAAGAGAATAGCAGAAACGTAATCTACGCCAAATTCTAAGAAAATGTTCCCAAGAAACCATGGTTCTAAAATCAAAGTCGAGCCCGCGATTTTTCACTTGAAAATTTGCTTGTTAGCATAAAAAATCGATCTAAAAGTCATGCTTTTGAAACTTGATACTCTTCGATTTCGATGATATCATTATTCATATATTCTACTCGTTGCTTCCGTTACAATGACGTTTATTTTAGGTTGGAACTCCCCACGGTTCATGTTTTATAGCTGTGTAAAGTTGGTTATCTGCAGCATTTTGGTAACGATACCTTGATCGATCAGATTGTAACGATCAAGGTATCGCCTGATAGGTTTTAACCTTCTCTTTAGGATTAAAAATACAAATGGCAAATCTAATATCGCATTCAAAAGTTATTCTAACATTAATACAGGTATCTCTTCACAAAAATGCTGCAGATGACCAACTTAACATAGCTTTAAAACATGAATCGTGGGGAGTTTCGACCTAGCATAAACGTCGTTGGAAAGGCAGCAACGAGTAGAATATATGTGTGAAATTTCATCGAAATCGAACAGTATCAAGTTTCAAAAGAATGGCTTTTTGGTCGATTTTTTACGCTAATATGTATGGTTTCTGGGAACATTTTCATAAAATTTGCCGTAGATTACGTTTCTGTTATACTCTTGGTCGGCCAAGAAATCGATCAATCCTAATATACATGGTTCCTGCATTATGTTGCTGGTGCCATTTTTTTCAGCATGTGAGAGAGTATGATGTAGCAGGAACTTCGTTCCTCGTGAAAGCGCTTTATCTCTCAAGTGCTTTATACCTAAAATAATAGATGTGGAATAACTATTTTATGTTAAGTGCATCCCTCCAAACCCAAATCCCTGTTAAATTCATAAGTTTTGATACAGTTTTTGTCACAAAATTTGGGTTTATTTATTTTGCTAATTTGGAAACGATTTTAATAACAGACTCTTTCTTCGTACAAAGTATTCGTGTTCATAATTTTTCCGGAAAGAACTGCCTTTGAAGTTTTCCAAAGCAATCACAGGTTGAATACAGGACTTGTATCTTTGTAAATTATATTACATTTCAAGGATATTTAATTGTTCCTTAAATTTGAATGTAATTTTTAAATTTTTGTTGACGAATTTTGAATTTCACATTGGGAATTTAAAATTTCTGTTAAAAATTTATTAACTTAAATTAATAAGTTTTGAATTTCATTTTGTTTAAAATGTTAGATCTTGAGATATTGACTTAAGTAGACTTTTTTAAGGCGATTCTTGTATTGGTAATTTCTATACATGTTGAAGAATCTGTATTTTTTCTTATTTGGATGCAAATATAATGTGTGTTTGTAGCTTGTCGCAACTGTAGTATACTTGCGTTTAAACACATTGTGTTTGCTATTCAATATTACATGTTTAAGACACTATGATTAATATGTTATAATATATGTGTTTGTGATTCAAATACTGCTTTGTTTGTGATACAAATGCAGCTGTGTTTGGGCACTGTTTACTTCTTTTTAGTTTTGCGCCATGCTCTGTCGAGTGTAAAGAAAAGAGGGGTAAAGAGAGATCATTGTAACTCTATTTTGGCATTCTTTCAATCAGTGATTCCTAAATATTCCTGAATGCGTGTGTAAATGAATTGAGTGTTTCTTATGTTGACTGATCTGTTGCGTTTTTGTTTTATGCATTCATTCGTCAATCGTTCGTTTTGGAGAAAACGCGCCAATGCCTCGACGTACGTATGTACATATATGGATTTTTGCGAAGAAACATGGATATGGCTCCATATAAAATTATGCATCTTTGCGTTTAGGACTTGCAAATATATGAATATTTGGAGTGTGTTCCAAACATATACATGGTTACTGCACAATATGTTTGGGAGAATATGATACAGAGGCCGGGGGGTTTCAACGTGCACACTGAAAAATGTGTTTTTTTGTGTTTGGATGCAAATATAACGTGTGTTTGGAGCTTATCGCGAATATAGAATACTTGTGTTGAAACACATTGTGTTTGCTATTAAATATTACATGTTTGAGACACAATGATTAATATGTTATAATGTATGTGTTTGTGATCCAAATGCAGCTTTGTTTGTGATACATGTAGAGCTGTGTTTGGTGCCCTGTTTACATATTTTTTGTCGCTATGCTTCTGTCGAGAGCAACAACAAGAGTAAATGTATTTTTTCATTCTTTGAATCAGTGATTCATATATAGTCCTGAATGCGTGTGTAAATGAATTGAGTGTTTCTAATGTTGACTGATCTGTTGCGATTTAGTTTTATGCATTCAGTCGTCAATCGTTCGGTTGGAGGAAACACACGAATTCCTCGTCACAAGTATATAAATGTTTGGTATGAGTCACGCATATGGCTTCATGTAAAACTATGCATCTTTGCAACTATATATAATTGAGTTCAGACTGGCAAATATATGAATATTTGGAATGTGTTCCAAATATATACATGGTTCCAGCAAAATATGTTACAGAGGTGGTTTTATTTCAGCGTGTATGAAAACACCTAAAAATTTACATATTCAAGAGGGATTTATTTAACGAATTGAAAGAGGAAATGACGTCAGATATTTACAGCGAATAGAAAGTTCCCTGGTTATTGTGTTTCAGCAACAAATTATGACTCTTTTTTTGTAGTTAGGGAGCGATATGAAAAGCGTTTACATCAGTGTAACGGCATTGCTTACAAAAAATGGCTGCGAACACTTTTTTGTTTCCCAGTGTGAAATGAAATGCACAATTAATATTTTTTTATTAACTAAGTAATTATACAATCTTTCAAACAATATCCCCACAATGGGTTTTTTCCAGCCAATAAATTACATTAACGCAAGTTCAGTTGTCTTTCGACAACACTATGAAACCCTAAGTGAATTTAAGGCCAACAGTCGGTTCGTTAAAATGCCAGTGGTTTAAGGGCCAACTCCCTTCAATGAGGCATAATATATGAGTTTGTTGTCGCGCTGCTGTTATCCGTAATGTGCATATTGAAATAGTTGAAATTTATAAAAATTATTATGTGTGGGGCCACACGACTGTCGTCGTCGCTATTAGGGCCACCAAACAATCAACTCATATTTATTGCAATCCCCTAATCTGACATCGTAAATCATGTGAAGTGACCGCTGACAAAAACCAATTAAATTCTTGTTGTTTGCCAACCAAGTAAACAGCAAACCAACCAACTACAACTGCAACATCAGTAAACAGCAACAACACCAGCTTAATACCAAATTACAAGAATGAAAATGCCAAAAAATAGAAAAGCAATTGATATCTTAAGAAAGCATGTAGTCAAACCAGACAATTCCCTTCTTCCTGGCCAACTACTACTGGCACTAGGACTATTGTCTGTCTGACTGTGTGCATTCAATCAGTCTCTCACTGAGTTTCTTCTACTTTTTTTTTACTTCATCTTCTTCGTCCTCCGTGAGTTGCAGCAAATCCAATGCCGCCTTCCATGTTTCCGGAGATAACAGTTGAAATGTTGATGTTATCCTTATGAACATTGTATCCCGGCAAGATAACAACGGAGTTGGTACACAAAAGTACAAATTCTACATTTGTGTGCAGTGAGAGACTATTGTGTGTATGAGTGTGTGCGTGTATATGTGTGTGTGCACAATACCTAAATAAATATTGACTCGAAACTGAATTGGAAGTGAGAAAATAAATATTAATTTAAAAACTAATAAAATACCATTTGCTGATCATATCAAACGCATAAAAACTCTTAAATATTATTTCTATTTGCTTTGAGTGTGATGCCTCATGTTTGTATCCCATGGCCGTGCAACAATCGGCAAAGTTGTGCTCACACTGAGGCGAGCCATTCTATGGATAACGTGGAATTTTGGAAAATTTCAATAATAATTCGTAATTACTGCTAGCAACGCACGGTTGAAACTCCTACACCATTTCGAATTGAAATTTAAAAAAATATCAATTTAATTTTGAAAAATATCAATTGAAATTTGAAAATTGTATTAGAAATTTAAAATGCTTCAATTGGAATTTAAAATTTATATTTGACATTTGAACACATCGATTGATATTTAATATACAACAATTGGAATTTGAAAACTGGATGTCAAATCTGTAAAACTAACTACACCATTTCCAACGCAATTTAAAACAAAATTAATTGAAATTCAAAAATTCTATTGGAAATACATCAATTGTAATTTAAAACAAAAGAAATCAATTAAAATTTAAAGGATATCAATTGTAATTTAAAACACGTTAATTGAAATTAAAAAGACATCAATTGAAACTTAAAGGACATCAATTGAAATTTAAAATTCGTCGGTAGAAATTTAAATTAAAATAAATAAATCCCCGAGCATATCTGCACTGGTCTCTGTCTGCCACAGAGACTGCCACGTCCACTGCGCAACCTTTTCAACCTTGCATACCGTGCGGGAGTCTTCCCGGCGAGTTGGAAGGTTGCTATCCAGCCAATCCCTAAAAAGGGTAATGCAAGTAACGCTGTAAATTACCGCCCAATTGCAATTTGTTCTGCGCTCTCGAAGGTTATGGAGAGCATGGTTAACCACCATCTTGTGAAATATATTGAGTCCAATGGCCTTCTTAATGATCGGCTGTATGGCTTCCGAAGAATGAGATCTACTGGAGAACTGATGGTGTTTACGATCCATCCACCGGCTAGGTGATAGTAAGGTAGTGGCTCTTGATATTTCCAAGCCCTTTGACAGAGTATGGAACGATGCACTCTTGTCAAAGCTCGCTGCTTTTGGAGTCGGTGATAACTTCACTCTAATTATGTATATCGAGATGTCTCAGAGATCGCATTATACGAGTTGTTGTAGATGGGGTTTAATCCGACGAGCATAAATTGACTGCAGGTGTACCATAGGACTCTGTTCTTTCTGTTTCTCCTCTTTTTATTATTTTCATCTCCTTGGTCAGACTGTGAATCCAATCTACTCTTTTGCGGATGACAGTAATCTCTGTCATTCTTATTCATTCGATCTTAGGCCAAGTCTTCAAGAGATTGAAGTCAAATGCTGGACGAAGAATGAAACACTCGACCGGGATCTGGTGTCCATTGTAGAATGGGGTTGAAAGAAAAGAGTAGATTTTAATGCGGGTAAGACCCAGTGTTGTTTGTTTTCGCATAAGCGGATGGCTGAGCTAGGTGTGTCGTCATTGTCTATTGACGGTGTGGATATTGATGAATCAGAGGCTCTTAATGTTCTGGACATGACAATACTATGTGATGTCCGTTGGGCAAAACATGTATTTGAAGTTTCGAAAGATGCATTCAAGTGTCTAGGCTTTTTAAAGCGGTGCAAGAAATACTTAACTCCATCTGATCTTCTCAATAGCTACACCACCTACATCAGGCAAAAGATGGAATATAACTCCCATATATGATCAGTTGCTTGTACGACATTTTTGGAGCTTCTCGACCGTGTCCAGAGGAGAGCGACGGCGTTGATAGGGGACCGTAGGGTATCCGACTCAATTGTCTCCCTTGAGCATCGTCCAAATGTGGGTTGCGTGTCGCTGTTCTATCAATACTTCCACGGCATGTGTTCCTCGGACGTCCGTCGACTTATGCCAGACGTGAGAATATTTAGCCGAAGTACGCGGCTTTCCATGAAGTCTCATCCGTTTTTATGGAATGGCCGGTAGACCGCACAACAGACTAGAGAAAATTTGTTCTTCAGCCGAACAGTCCGTATGTGGAATAAACTTCCGGCTAGTGTATTTCCCACCAATTTTGAAATACAAGGTTCAAGGCAAACAGTTCAAACAGACGCTGCTCCCTCTTTCCACCATCCACTGCCTCAATTTTCCATCGCCAACACAATGCACTGCATTTATAGGGAGCCTTCCCTGAGGGTTGGTTTGATAAAAAAAATAAAATAAAACACATCAATTGATACTATAAATAGAGATACAGTTTTTTATAAAACAAGTTTTTTTTAATGCATCCTGGACATTCACGTTCGAAGTAATCTTCCACAGAATCAACTATCGAGTTCCAGCATGCCTATATCAAGGGCAGGTCACCTGAGACGGCTCTCCACTCTATAGTCAACTCTCTTGAGAATAAGGTCTTCGCTCTAGGGACCTTCCTGGACATCGAGGAAGCCTTCAATAACATTCAACCTTCGGCGATTCTTAGGTCGTTACAGAATCTAGGAGTCGACAGCTTAGTGACACGCCTAATTGGGAAGCATCTGGTGGATGGATCCGTCAAAGCTGAATGGGGTGGTGTTACAATTGCTAGGAACGTTAACAGGGTGACACCGCAGGGGGGAGTTCTGTCTCCACTATTATGGTTAACTTCTGTCAATGAACTGCTTCTTGAATTGGACAGGGCCGAATGCCAGGTCTTTGCCTATGCTGATGATATTGATATCATATGTACGGGTAGAAACCTCAATGTACTTAGCATTCGTACAACCAGCCTACTTAGTCTGATTTCGAACTGGACCACTAACAACGGACTATCACTTAACCCACTTAAAATCGAGCTTATCTTGTTCTCTCGGAAATTTAAAATACCTGCATTTGAACTGCCGTCAGTTAATGGGGTGCAATTACAATTGACAGTGCTGTTCTGAACATCTGTACTCCTGATATCATGACCGAATCGGCATCCGCTACATCCCTGGTGAGAATCAGAGATTGTGGCGTTTTGACTAATGTATCCCATACCTTCTACCAGCGACAAATATAAGGACTTCTATTCCGAACAGGAATACCTGTGAGAAGTCACTGGAATGGGATACCAGTAATTACTGCCATACTGGAGGTTGCTGAATTACTGAAAAGTAGTGTCACAACCCTCCGGAGAATATGTATCTACACAGACAGCCAGACTGCCATAAAAGCCCTGTTTGCTACATCCCTGACGATGAAAGAATGTCACTCATCACTTAAAGTGATGGCAGAGTATTTTGACATCAGGCTCATCTGGGTACCGGAACACGGCGTCTTTCCAGGCAATTGCGTAGCGGATGCGTTAGCTAGACAGGGCACTACGGCACAGGTTCTTCAAGCAAAATAAGGTGTTAGTATGCCAATCTCTACCTGCCGTTTGCAGATCAGGCAGTGGCCCGATAATATGTTCAAGGACAAGTGGAGACTTACTTCAACTTGCAAACATGCCAGGGTCCTCTGGCCGCAGGTGGACAGTAAGAGGACTAGGCAACTACTTAACTTGCCGAGATGCAGGTTATCCACAATGATAGGAACACTTACGGGACCTTGTATTGTAGGAAAACAAAAATTAAACAAAATTCATTTAGTTTCTTTCAGCGAAGAACACATTTTTCGATTTAATTCCATATAGTTTAATTAAGTCCACTGCTTAGTCCTGTCTGTTGCTACCATCTTTTGAACCTTCTAACTGCATAATATATCCGAACTTTTAAATGTCGACGAATTACAACAAAGATTAATTTTAAACTAAATACTTGGCTATTATCTGACTCGCATCAAGACGTTTTTTAGTTGTCATATGTGACATGTTGCTGGCCAACTAGACGCTGAAAAAAAACGGCTTCTGTAACATGTAAGTCCCAAACACACTTGTATTTAAATGCTGGCAACCATGTATGCTTTTACGTGAATACATATGCTTTCTTCATCTCAAGCATCCATATATTTACGTGGAACCTTTCGCTTATTTCCCCCAAAACTCCATATACTTATGTGGAAACATGTACGTACTTTGTCCCAAACATAAAAATATTTAGGAACGAATTATTCTTTGAATTAAATATATTTGTATCATATATTGTAATTAATTTTATGAATATAAATCCACATTTATAAATAATTTATACATAAAATTAAAACATTTGTCGGCATAGACAGTGCAACAAACATAGATGTATTTGTATCACAAACACATATACATTTGGGTCTCAAACACAAATATAACATATTAATCATTGTGTCTCAAACGTGTAATATTGAATAGCAAACACAATGTGTTTCCACACAAGTATATTATATTTCCGACCGGGCTCCTCTTCGACATCTTGGGCAACAGCAGCGATATTCTCATCAGAACGGCAGCACCGAGGCCGATCAGCCTTGGGAATATCTCGAGTTGTCCCAGTTTCTTCAAGGCTAGTCGGCAAACGCCGCAGTGTTTGTCCAGTTGGTGTTGGATGGCCGGGAATCTGCGACGAAATTCACGAATTGTTGCGCAATAAATGGAAACAAGTATTCCGCGTTGTTGCGGAATAAACCGATACTTCACAAATGTCAAAACCGAATTGACATTTGGAGCCATTCGCAAAAGTTATACCGATTTTCAATAGGCTGATTACTTTTGCCCCACCTTGTAGTATCAACCTAAAGTTACATAAAGTATGTAAAAAGTATGAAATAATCAAGTTATGACGCGAGAGAGAAATGCGTTGAGTGAATTGCGTCGACTTGTTGGTTCTCTTCCACGAGGGTTGCCAAATTGAGCACTATGTTTTCTTCTCTACCTGTATTCATCATAGACGAATATAGTATAGACATATTTATTCTCTCACCTGACGTTTAATTTCACACCCTTCGTCGTAGGTTTTGAAATTCGACAAAAATTAACTTATAGCCGGTGGAGGTACAAGAACTGTTTACGTAACTTTTTCATTTCGTTTTCGTATAGAACTGTGAATTTAAATGTATTTTACACATTTTTGTTAACTTTTATCGTTGTTATACATTTGTATTGTATTTAACACAACTAGTTTGCCACAAAAACACGAAATGCGGTTGTTGTTCCTTTGTTGGACCTTGTTTACTATTGCCTCTATCTGGTATTACTGAACCCATGTTTTCCACCATCCAATGTTTATTTGCCACCGTACCTATGACGTTTAATTTATTGAGAGAATAAATGTGTCTATACTATATTCGTCTATGGCATTCATCCTCTTCGATTAACAGATGCACAGAGCAATAGACAAGAGTCTCTTTTCTCTCTTTATGTTTTCTCGATTTCATCGAGTTCGTCGAGTTCGAGTTGCTGTTGTATTTGACTGTTTGGTTGGACATAAAACATACAGAAATAAAAGGGAATACATATGTATTTACGTTCGATGCTGCAACCAACATAAAACATAATTTAGCTGTCATTAGTATCAATCAAACACTATTTAAACTTAGTTTGATGCATGGTTTGTTTCTGGTTGCTTATCGTACTCTAGTCCATCCACTCTGTTCTCTATAATTCTTAGGACTTAGTCGACCAGCTGTGTCATGGAAACCCTCTGATAGATGGCAGTGTTGATTTTTAACCAACAACGAGGGAAGTTCAAAAAGTTAAAGAGCTTGCAAACTACCCTCGTAGAAAGTTAATAAACGCTATTCGCTTCGTACAACTGAAGTTTGATCTTAAATACATTCAATCCGAAAATCATATGACTAATTTCTAAGGTTATTGCAATGTCATAAATTTCTTCGCAGGGGAAGTGAATTTGTTAATATGGAAGATGTGTATTTGAATCAACTGAGGATATACTACAAAACTCCAAATAATTGTGGTGAATTGGCACATTCCTAGTACCCAGTTAGTGCATTCGTTCAGTCATACATAGACTTTTTATTAAGAATTATTTTCTCCCTCGTGCCAATGGTTTGACTTTGGGGTCAACGCCGCGTATCGATCAATGATGGAAAAAATATTTCTTTTAAAAGTCAAAGCTCGTGCACCGTCTAACACAAAGACGGGCAGTCAGACAATCAGCCAGATAGTCAGTCATAGACATAACACGTGTAGTAGGGAAATGATTGTAATCAGTCATGAAGGGAATGACTTTAACACGAAAAGTAATAACGAAAAACAAACAAAACAATGAACGAGAACAACAATAAAAAGGTAAACTGACTCACTGAACAATAAACCCGACTGTCAGTCAGATGGGGTAAGACGCAGCGATAACATCTCGAATCAATTTGAAAAGACATGCCCCCAAAGGCAGCAAATGCTGCGGCATCATGATTATCGATTACAAATACTTGTATCGTTGGTATTGGAACTTGGAAAAAGAAGTGTAGGGAGTTGGATGGAGTTTGAGGTGTGGGTGGGGGCCACGGAGAAAGCACCGCCGCGTTAGCGAGAGTGTTAAGCGAAGCTCTTGGAACAACCACACCACAGGGTTCTTGAGAGGCGAGAAGTTATGGGGAAATTGTCGTCGATTGGTATCTAGGAAAAATCATATTTATTAACACATATGTATGGGATGGTTGTTAAATGCATGTGTGTGTAAATGAGTTTGATGAGGGCATCAAGATTTGGTGGTTGTTGAATGGAGTCGTATGGTATGAATGAATCTCTGGCAAATGATTGTAATGGTTTGAAATTCCATAAAATTCCCATAAATAAATTGTAATTTTAAACTCGACAGATTTCCATTGATTTGCATCTAATGCAGATTTATTTAAAATAAATTATATCGAGATGCTGGCTGGTGGTGCTGGTGGTGTCGTTAACGTTGACGTTAACACTAGCGCCATCATCGTCATCGTCATCTTCATCTTCATCATCTTCCGGCTGCTTGCCACATTGGTGGTCTCTCGGATCCCTGTGGCACAAGTCGTAGCTGCGATGGTATTTAAATAAATCATCTTTTTTAATGAGTGCATTTCTAATGTAATGTCTAACCATTTCTCATTTTCATTGTGTTCTTTTTCTTCTATTTCCAGAATAAACACTTGACATGTCTTCAGATACATTTCACACTTTAGATGTGAACGGAAAGCCAGACCACCAAGTCGAGTCGTCAGCCACCGCAGCAGCAGCCGGGGCAGCCGTAATCGCGAGTAGAGAAAAACGTAAACGTGAATGTGAATTCGAGTGCGAGTGCGAGTGCGAGTTAATAAAGGAAATGAGGTGGTATTTAAGCAATGAATGCCACGAATAAATGAACTTTATAATGGAAATCATCACCATCACCATCACCATTTCCCCAACAGTGTTGGAGTATAAGACACTGCGATCGTTGTGATGGCCCTCGTCCTTTAGAGAAAGACATTGTGATGATTACAATGGTCCTCGTCCTCTTTATTGCCTTCATCATCGTTAACACATTACATTAAATTAGAAACTGCGTTGAAAAGCAAAACACACTAAGCACATATTCGCATTGTTGTTGATGGCTGTCCGACCGACCAACCAGCCAACACCTGGCCTGGACCTGTGAACATCCCAGCCCCAACAACCGCATCAGCATCAGCTTCAGCAGCTGTTGTTGATGTTTTATTGCTGCCTCTAGTGTTGTTACATAGATGGGCGGACAGCTCTAGCCACGCCGCAAAACTCCGCGAGTTGTGCAAGTGAGAAATACATTTTTCCAGCTCCTCCGCGATTCCAAAAGTAGAAATCAAATGTGCCAACTGAAAACTGCGTACGTACATTGTGCACTTACGTGCCGTGACTGTATATGGAAGTCGTTTCCTGTGAATTGTAGTTGTTGTTGTTGCTATTATTATCATCATTATATACTCCGTTATTGCCGTGCACAGATTAAGACCGTGAAATATGAAGAGTCGAAAATGATGTCTAACATTTATGGCCCAAAAACAAAATAACGTAAAAAAAATAAATAAAATAGCTGGGAAACTACAAACCAACTTCCAAACGCCATAGAATGGAATATATGTGTATCGTGGTACTTATGTACTTACGAATACCAAATGGGAATTCTTCCTTGCAGTTCTCTCTCCCTTTGAGCCAACTAACTCGTTTATCGTCCAACTATAATATGGAAACACTAAGAGAAGACGACGACGACGACGACTAGCTGGCATCATTACTGCCAACAATGTTGTTATTAACAATTTTAAAAATGTTAAAAACTACGGCTATAAATTCAATTAACGTTAATAGCAGCGAATACTAGTAGTGATATACGAATACACATGCAATATACTTATGCGCTATCCTATACTATCCTCTGAAGTGAAGGTGTGTGCGTGTGTGTGAATGAGTTAATGTGTTCATGTGAGCATAGCAAAACACATACACCAACGTAATGTTAAGCCCAGCACAGTGGAAGATAAACTTTATATTTACAACTATATAAATTTGAAGATGAGATTTACGATCAATTAAAATCTATTTAATTTTCATTTCAAAGTGAGGATTTTGGAAGCAGGACAGTTGAAATTATACATAATAATATTCATTCCAAAATCAGCAATTTTCGCTAGTAGTTTTTAAAGGACTTTTAAAATTCAAAGGATATCTATTTTAAAATAATTTTCTTGACCTCTACGACAATGCGATTTTCATATCAAATGAAAGAGGAAAGCCTTTACTAGTTGTTAAAATTTTTTAGTTTATGTTTCAAGGACGAAGGATGCGAAGTAATGCCGTTTTAAAATGATATCCTTGAATATCCTTAAAAGGTTTGCATCGAAAAAAAAAGTTATGTTAAAGAGCTGGAACCGTCATAGTTGGTCCCTGCATTTCAGGTGCCTATAAGTAATCAGATCTTCAATACGCCCTCCCACCCAAAAAAAGTTGTTTCAGTAGACTTTACTGTGAATGCAACAATTCTATACGGTAATCAGTTTCTTTTCTATTAATCAGTTTTTTAAACAATTTTAATTTTATCAACCTCAAGACGAAGCTTAAACGAAGTTTTGCGCAATGCAAGCTCATTGTTCCTGGCAAACCATATAGCTATTTCAGATATAGCCACAGATCTTCATCACTGGTTGTTTGAAATGATACTATTGAAAAACGCATCAAACTATGCATTTGGATGCATTGTGCTAAACTTCTTTTACAAAACTATATCTCTGTTAATACAGATATATAATAGTTTTGAGCTTGAAAAATAAAATAAAAAGTACCACTAAAAAGGCCGAATAAATCAAAATCATCAAGTATAATTTTCTTTAAAAAAAACGTCAGTAAATATTTTTCTTATAAAGATTTGAATTCAAATTAAATGAAATGAAATAAAATGAATTGAAATGAAATGTACTGAATTCCATGGAATTGAAGTCAATTGACTTGAGTTGAAGTGAACTGAATTGAATTGATTTGAATTGAATTGAATAGTATTGGATTGCATTAAATTGAATTGAATTAGATTGAATTGGATCGAATTGAATTTAATTGTTTTGAATTAAATTGGATTGAAGTAATTTAGATTGAATTGAATTGAATTGTATAGGATTGAATTGAATTGAATTAGATTAAATGGGATTGAATTGAATTTAATTGTATTGAATTGAATTGAATCGAGTTGCATTGTATTGAATTGAATTGAATTGAATTGCATTTAATTGAATTGAATTGAATTGATTTGGAAGAATTGGAAATATATAAGGCCAAATACAATTTGAATTTTGAACTTTAAGCTGGTTACCCGACGTGTAAAATCCGGGGTTTCGGTTATTCGAAAAACAAGTTGATGTTAATCGGTGTCCAGCTCTGAAATAAACAAAGTTTCAACATTTCACATTCGGTCTCGAACAAACCCGGGGGGCCAGGGACCTTACAAAATGAAGATAACAAATTTCGCCAACCTGTTCGTGATATCGTATGTAAAAAATGATGAATATTGGTGACGGTTCACATGTAGCTCCTACTCAAATTTTCCCTAAAAGTAAAGATTTAAAAATGTCAATTTGTATCAATGCTGCATGATAACCTTAACTGATTTTCCTATTTTTTTACAGACCCAATACCATCAATGATGTTTTAGTTTACTTCGAATATTTTTAATAATTTGTATCTAATTCTTCGACCTTTACTTTTTTAATTCGTTTAAGTTCAAAAAGTTGTATGAAATCTGGAGAGACCTTAAGCTGGAATAATTAGTCGTTCATTATAATTATGTCCTGATAACTTTTGTATTTTTTAAACTGAGAGATAAGTGAACATATTTTACAGTATACATTTCATCGAAATAAACTTAGGAACTTTCAACAAGAAAAGATTCGTCGACCACTAATCATTAACTATCTCACCCACTGTGCGTTAACGTAGTACAATTTGTACTCACTCATTCACACATCCGCGTACAAATAGGAGTACACGCTGCAGGCCATCAAGGTGTGCTGGGCAACCAACCATCCTCGCAAACACCACACACATACACACGCGCAAACCCACGCACACCCGTCCAAAAACAAAATGCATTTGGGTGGAATTGGTGCTACTGTGTGCGAGTGTGTGTGTGCGTTTTTATGGATTTGCCAACGGAAATTGCATGTGTTTTCAAAATGTTCATCAACTTCCTTTGTTTACCATTTGTAGGATTTCAGTTAGTAGCAGTCGTAATCGTCGTGTTTTAATTTCATTCGCTCGTTTTCGTTCAACCTGTAAATGCAACCAACAAGCAGCTCTGTGATACCTTGCTCCATGCCCACGTAAAGAGTTGCAACATCAAGGTGCAGGAGCTGGAAGGACAGCAGGAGTGGAGCAGCTGCAGCTGCAGCAGGAGGAACAGGAGCAGTAGTCGTAGTCGTATTAACACAATGAGTGCAAACTTAATACAAACTAAATGTACTTAGCGAAAGAAAAACAGAAAACATCATCATCAAGCGAGTGGTAAAAGTGGTAAAACAAAATAATAATAACAACAAAAAAAAAAACGAATACGAAAACAAAACCAAACACTAAAAAACACGAAAATAACACAAAAAGGTAAAAACAACAACAAAATCAACAACAACAGCCAAAACACAAAAAAGCGAAAACATGAAAACAAGTGAAATGCAAAGTACAAAATTGCAATAGAAAAACCGTTAAAATAACATCAAACGCAGCTCCAGTGGCAGCGGCAGTGGCAGTGGCAGCAACTCTAACGAGCGTGCACGTGATGTGTTCACACAATAATTACCCCACGTTACACTAGACGTAGATGGACGGACGGACGGAGAAGCGACGTGCTACATCTACATCAACTGCAACACATCACCAACTCAAACTGTAGTAGTTTGTAACGGCATCAACAGTAGTGGCATCTACACCTTGTTAATTCAGTTGTCCACACATCTTCAGGCCACCACGAAGACCGCGCGAACAAAGCGCCTAAATAGAATCAACAAACCGCAACTTTGCGTCACGCCACGCAGCGCGCCACCACGAATCACCATGGCCGTCAGCAATATCGTGTGTGAGTGGTTGCGTGCTCTTGGTTTAGGCCAATACGCCGAGAGTTTTCTGGACAATGGCTATGATGATCTAGAAATTTGCAAACAAGTCGGCGATCCCGATTTGGATGCCATTGGCGTTGAGAATCCCTCACATCGTCACAAGCTCTTGAAGAGCATACGACAGCTGCGCGAAAAGGGTGCAGCATCTGTATATTTTATGCTCAGCGACCCCAACTCTTTGTCAGGCAGTGCGGAGATTTTGTGTGTCACACCACCACCCCATGAATTGGATATTGTCATAAGGGAGCAATTGGAAACGGACGGTGTCCGATTAACCGCACATCCATATTCCACACCGGTAAGTCTTAAACTAAATTCAATAACATTTCTCAGTATACTATCCAACCCCCAGATGAATACCCCTTACCCGATATAAAACAAAAGTACAAAAGAGTCTTGTTCCCCTGTGGGATCAGGCAACGATTTCGACAGCAATACATAAATTCTTTACTATTTCGTTCAAGTTTCTACCCCAAAAGTATGACACTTTACCAAGAGGAAGCCAATTATTCAGCATAAAAGTCAAATAGCTTGAATCTCCAGAGACAGCGAGAGTGATGTTTTGTTTCCTAGATTGTCTACAAATAAACAACGCTATGAATTATTTGTAATTAGATAAATAACTTATGTAGAACTATTAGAAATATTGTGGGGTTGGAAGTCGGAACTCGACATTTCATATTTAATTCAATCAATTGAGTCCTTAGTTGATTTTTTTGGAATATTTATGTAAAGCAAATCATTTCTCTAAATCGTCTTTATATCAGAGGCTGAGAGTTAAAATTTCTGTTAAAAAGAAGTACCTCTTTTTCAAATAGATAAACTGTTATATACTTTTGTATTCAAAGTAGCTATAAGCTTTACAAAAGACTGCAGCGTTGCCATGTGTTTGGCAGAATGAATTGTGTCAAAAGCGGTTGTGCCAACCTCAAATTCGGCTGTTGCTACCGAATTGCACTTGCCACAGCCGAAATGAGGTTGTCGCAATTGAATTTAGTCTCCACAACTAAAATTCGCTTGAAGCAGCCCCCAATAGGTTGTAAAAACCTTTAATGCGATTCTGACAACTTCTAATTTGATTATGATGGCATCGCTTAGTGACGCCGACACTAGAGCTGTTTTTTTAATCATTTCAAAAAAACGATTCACACTTAATGCAACGAAATGTGGCAACATTTGCTGTAACGGGTGACAAAACTGCGATACGGCAACGCGTTTGTACCCAGTGCTAACAAATGCATGGTAGCAGCAGGTATTGTTGTAGTTGTAGGCAGCAACAAACAGACATTTTATTTTTGTTCATTCGTTTCAGTAGTCAAACTCTACTCAAATATATACCAACAATAGAAGAATACAAAAAAGTATAAAAACAAAATACATATGAGTTTGAAAGAGAAACGAAAAATGGCATAGAAAAAATTAAATCACCTGTTTAAACGACTATGCCTGATAGATAATTCCACCGTGATCAATATGCATGACATTTACCGTGCGTTGTTGTGAAAAATTTAATTCCAATTTTGTCTTCAATCGGAAATAAAATCTATTCTTCAAGTTTGGAAATGTAAAAATTAATGTGTAACCCATGAATTTCCCACGTGTAACCCATTTTGCAAATTTCTGATGTTGAGTCTCTCCCCTTCTTGATAATAATTTCACTCACAAGAAATGGTAACAAAATTTATCTAAGATATTTTTGTTGTTGCCATTTCGTGAAATTGAACATGTGGCAACATTATCATTGCTGAAGTCGGAAATTAAGTAGTAAATTGAAATGACGCTTAATATCGGTTAGCTGACCCGTACAAATGAAGCTATAATTAACTTTAGCGGGGTAAAAAGACACACTTACTATCGAGTATTAAGTCAGTGAGTCTAGAAGTAGAAACTAGAAAGCACTGGTTGTGAGAAGCTCTCCCCAAACGCTCCATGGGATCTAATCTGAAACCATGTTTATCCCGTATCAAACGTTGCAACTTACTGCAGCGTTGCCTTGCGCTTTTATCGATCTAACAATTTCGGATTTCCATAGCACAAATTTCTAATTTGTAGACTACAGTTTTACATTTATTGTTAGAGAATCTTTTTCTTGACTTATCGCTCGATAGTGTCAAATGAAAATTAGACGTTCATACATACAAGAGCCGTATAAGCTAATCATTACTCCACCAATAGTGGGCCGCTTTAGTTAAACCGCAGCGAGCAATGACACCTTTTTAGTTCTATTGCGAAATCCTCTCCAGAACTGCCACATTTGATGAGTCAACAACAATTTATATTCAAGATAGAGTCAAAATCAGTAATTGAATCAACGGGATGAGGGTAAACAAATCCAAGTACTAGGTGGACCAAAAACGCTCACCCCAACTTGTCTTGCTATTTATAGTTTTAAAATTAAATCAGGATTCAATTATGCAGGTTGTAACAGTAGTGGTAGAGAATAAAGAGCTGCATGAATGTTTTGTTTTTCTGTCTATTGAGAATGAAGCGAAAACAGAACTCTAATTGAGAATACATCTAACGAGCGAAACAAATATAAACTTCATTCGCTGTGGGGCAAGCAATCGAAACGAAACACGCATTCTCAAAAAACCAATGCAAACTATACTATACTTGAGTTAGAGAGTGGAAACATGAGAGAATGGAGACATGAGAGTATGGAGACATGAGAGTAATGACACATGAGAGATCGAATATAATAGTACATCACACTAGTGGTCGTTTGTTTCGTTCAAAAAAGCAAAACAAACGAAACATGAATTTTTTTCACGAGAATGAAAAACGAAACACAAAATCACTCTCATCTTTATGAATTATTATGGAGACATTCGAATGTTTTGATTTTTGTTTGTGTGCGATGGAGAATAAGGAAATGTTTGGTTTCAACATTGCCGATTGCAGTTGTTGGGGTTTCCCTAAATACAATTTACATTTATTGCTAAAAAAAAATACTTGCAGCTGCATAATGAAAAATTATTTGAATAAATTCGTTATATAAAGATTGAAAACGCTTCAACTTTGAAGTTACGGCCGCAATATTTAATATCCTTCTTTCACAAACGACGAACACAAACTATCGGATTTACGGGAATGTTTCCTTTCCAAAACATTTCCTTATTCTCCATCGCAAACAAGCAAAAATCAAAACATTCGAATGTGTCCATAATAATTTGGAAAAATGAGAGTGATTGTGTGTTTCGTTTCTCATTCTCGGAAAAAAATCATGTTTCGTTTTTTTGAACGAAACAAACGACCACTAGAGTGATGTGCTATTCCATTCGATCTCTCATGTTTCATTACTCTCATGTCTCCATACTCTCATGTCTCCATTCTCTCATGTTTCTATTCTCTAACAACAACAAACATTTTTGGAGTTCGATTGCTCGTTTCGCTTTTACAAATGCGAATAGGAAGAGTGTTTACAAATTTGAGAATGTGTTGAACAGCGTTTCAAGCATACTCGTGCAGATCTTTAGTAGAGAACTCATCAATGCAACAACAACAGACATTTTGGGAGCCAAAACCGAAGCAGTCAAATTAAATACAAATGTATACCAACAATAAGCAAAAAGAGGTGGTTTGCATGCCTTCTAGCAGGCCTATAAAGGCAGTCAATAGGCCCACCCTACAAATACAATGGTCATTTCAAATTAACACAGGGCGCCATAGGAAGGGGAGGTCTGTACATTTCCCTTCTCCTGTCAGGCCTGTTGATTGTTTTGTGGAATGCTTCCTAGAAGGAGTGCAAAGGAAGGCCTGCTTGGAGGCATGCAAAAGAGCATTTTTCATGGACTAGAAGAAAAATTAAAGAATATATGCGAATTATTTCCATATTTATAATGTTCACACATATTTATGTCTATATTTAAAATAATATATATATAGTACAGTGTATTTTTAAATCTGCAGACTCAGGAATGGAACACACGATCTCAGCACATGTAGTCGAACGTGTTATGATTTTGCTGTGATGAATGGCGAACATAGGTGAGACAGGTTTTCATATTTCATAACCAACAACATCCCTCTTGTAGTACCTTAGCTGGTCTGCCGAAGAAGGGAAGTGTGCATGCCTATGAACATCCTTTTCGCCTTCCACTAGTAGGCCTGCCTACAAGCCCGGTTAAAGAAGTGTGCATGTTAATGGGATATTTTCGAAGCTAAAGATAAGGCGTCCTGACAGGCCTCCGTATGGAAGAGGAATAATCTTGTCTATCGGATCTTATTGAAATCGCGTCCTTCAAGAAGCGAGATCTGAATGTGTATCGAATTTTTCGCAAGTGTAGGACGAGTAAGAAGGGCCTGCAAATGCAAGTGCTTTTTGTTTACTCTTCCCAGCAGCTTAAACGCTGAGGCATTGTTACATTATGCCTGTAAATATGCATTCTGCGGCAGTTTTCATTCAACTATGCTTTCTCCTAGCAGGCATATTTGCAGGCATATTGTTAGAATATTTTCCCATTACATCCCATGAAGGATAGGGGAGAGCTTCTCCCAATCACTGAGCTGTACCTTTCCAGTTTTCACTCACTGATTGGGACCTACAGTTTTGCACCGGTTCCGAACGGTTTTTTTGAGAAGCTATTTCATGGCTAAGTACTCGATAGTGTCGCCCTCACTAAGCGAGGTGACCGTCGTCGAATGAAATGTAAGGTGGTCTGAGCAGGGCTCGAACCCACATGCTCATGTACAAGAGCCGCACACACTAACCATTGCACCACCGACGGCCAATTCTCTTCATTTAATTGCGGAAGTGCTGCTACACTGTTCTACTCGTACATTCCCCTTCCAGTTAATAACTGTGACAGATGTCCCTGTTCTATGCGAACAATTGAAAATGTTTATTCCTCCCACAGGTCGATCATTTCAGGAGTATTAATTGACAAATAGTTATATCAATTAGTTTAATAATTTAATTATATCAATGCATAATTAAATTGGTTAAGGACTTCCTGCTAGTAACAAAAATTGTACTCCGTTGGTTAAATTTGAAAAGATCTTTAGTGTTGGCAGCCCTGAATACATTAACTTAATGAATGTGGAACATCAACTCCACGTTCTTGCAAAGGATTGGAAGGTTTTTTTTCTCGTTGTTGCGATTATGATGAGTGGGATAATGGATGTGGGTGTGTTGGTGAGGATGTGGGTGTAGGAGCGAGATAATTAGTAGCACCCAGAACTATGTGAAAATCGTTTCCTAGTTCTGCTTCTTTGAATGCAACTACATTCAGAAAACTGTCTGTTGCTTGTGTGTGTGCAACATTCGTCGATGTTGCAAAAGTGACACACAACATCAACACACGTAATTACGCCGCAACGAATGTATAAAGGGGATGGATGTATAGATGAGGAGAGCCATCCATGGGACAACTGAGGCAAAGTGAATAATGAAGCCACTATGCATGTTATATTGGAATGCATGGATGTAAAGTCAACCCTCAATGGAGACACACAAATTCGCTCAATTTCTTTTTATTAAAATTATTATTATTTAGCAGCGTGTGATGATGAGAGGCAGGCGTGTAATTAAATTTTATATGTATCGCATTGGTACGTTCGTCGTTCGTCTGTCTCCAGGCTTTTTTTGTTTGTGCTCAATGGACAGATTCCCATTTTGCGCATAAATTCAAATTATTTCAATGCATTCCAAACGAAATGAGCATCCAATATTGTCGCCTTTGTGAGCGTGTATGCGGTGCATTGTAGTGTGATGCCTGTGTGGTTGAGTGTGTATGTAGGTGGGTGTGTGTGTGTGTTTGTGTGAGAGATGTATTCAAATTACATTTTATTGCTGCGATTTCCCCTTGGTACTGACCTTAATTCCCATCTAGGTACAATAGTATGTACTTGTCATGTGATTATACGGAAACATCCTGTTTCGATGTAAAATTTAATCCTCTCCAAATGCAGCATCAAAGTTATTTGAACATATTTTTGTCTATCATGGCAATCATCTCAATCACCACCACCACCACCACCACCATTCTGCGACGCCCACCTTACCATTAACACCCATCCCACCCCCCGACATAGACCAACCATCAAAATCCTATTGAGGTATTTCCATTCATCCCCTTGTTGGATTTTCACACCATGGATGTTGAGTTTTGCCGCACAGCTGTTGCGATTTCATTTGAAAATATTCACTTCATTTATTAGTTGCTCCGAAAAATGTTTGGATTTTTGCTAATTTTGATTAAACTTTACTGCCCGCCCGCCTGCCAGCACTGGACGAGATGGCCGGCCACATGGACGTATGGCGAAATGCAGCAAAAGTTCATAAATGTTCATTTCTAGGTTTTTAATGTCCATCCATTCATGTGGGTGGGTGAGAATCAAATATCACTGTGCATCACCATACGGTGGAATGTATTCCAGGACAAATTAATTGTATTCGTCCGATGGGTATATTGATAAATTGATGCATTTCGGGGAAACAAATGACAATTACTTGTCGTGGTGGCATCCGTTTCACGAACCTTGCGAGAGGGTTGTTATCAGTGGGAATGGTGGTCGAAGGAAGCTTATCATGATGCAACACGGTTGTACTCTGTGTGGTGGCAACTGTGAACTTTAAAATTTATCATTTGCTGTTGGTTTTGTTTTTATCAAATTAAAAAAAAAGAAAGTAATTAATTGAACAAGGAGTGGCTTTTAAACAGGATCGAAGTGAAACATTAGGATAGGTATCTAATCTAAGCATTACACTGTATTTTAGAGGGGGAGGGGCATGTTAAGGGTGTATTAAGAAGTTTCATGTATTTAAGCAATTCCACTGGGTCATCCTACCCTTCTTCCTCCCCCCTAACTTAATTAGAAACTCTTCTTGATTTCCAGCACCCTCCCCCCCCATGAAACTGGTATCATTTTTCATCGCTGGATATTTGAAGTGACTGTTGTTTCCGATTTGGCAAAAAACTTCCAAAAGGATTATGACACAAAATCAAGATTGTATGAAAACAAACAGCGAGCGGAGGACAGAAAGGGGTAGACTGGCAGCTGTCTTAAGAGTTCATCACAGTAGTTGCTGGCGTCCGTTGGGACACATCGTTCCGGATGTATCGAAATGGAAACGTTTAATTATTTAATCCTCTTCGTCACAGTCATATCATGGTAGGGATTGTTTTCACAAGAATATTTTAAATAATCCTTTCAATATAATTTTTTTATATTTCTCAATTTCCATGTCCCCACGAGGATTCGTTAGGAAAGGAACTTGTTACATTAATGCTTCCTAAATGTGTTGCCGACGTTTACCATAATGCAGACACTCTAGTTTAGTTTGTCGACTTGTTCCCCATCTAAATAGCGGGTAGTACTAGCAACAGTTCATAAAACCTATGGTATAAAGTTCATTAGTTCCGAGAAATAATTCTTGTTTTATTTCTCATTAATAAATGCATTTTGTTAATGTACTTTATCATAACGGCAGTGGTGTCTTGTTCCACATTCAAAAGCCGAATTGGGAATTGTTCATTAATATTAGGTGTTGTTTGGGTTACACCACTGGCTTCGATTGTCGCTTATTTTGTATGGATAGTTAAGCGATATAAAGCACCACTTGAAATTACGGCTTCCCTTTCTGTCTGAATCAGGCATAAAGCTGGTAGTATGAAAAATGCTGAACAACAAATTTTTAAAAAATAACTCGTATCCAACGACAGCTAAAAGCGTTAGATATCGTTATTGTGATTCCAAAGGTAAGAAGATGAAAATATACATTTGCAAGAATGACTACCATCCATGCGTTCGAGCAAGAGGGTTATATTTATTTCTGTCGTAACCAGACATAAATTTACTAGTATGACAGATTCAGACAAACCTCGTTGGATATCGTTATTGTGAATTCAAAGAATTCAAATTTTGAAAGAATGACTGCATATCATGAGTTAGAGCACGACGAATATATGGGTGAAAATCAAAAAGTTGACCAACTCGCTGTCACCGGTCAATAAATAGGAAACTTAAATGTACTTTGTTTAGATTACAATATATTATTAACAAGCCAAATTCTCTCTACGTGAACAGTCACTTTCAATCCCGTAATATAAAAACTAGTATTTAAAATTATACAAAATATACTCAAAACGTCAGTCCTTTGGCATGTCACAAACACAAAATCGCTGAAAACAGTGATCGTATTATAAAAATATGCCTCATTTCTTGTAAATATTATTATTTTACTACATTCTGTAACATATTTAAAAAATATATTTCGCAGGTTTAGTCATATAATCTTAAATTAGATAGCTTAAAAAAATTAACAAATTTTGTCATAGCTTTCACCCATCAGTCTGTTGTGCAATGTTAAGATTAAAAATTCCGCGAAATTTAAACGAACCACAACCAACTTTGCACACATTTTTGAACGTCGATACTGAAGTTAGGTGCAGAGCGCGTTATCTTTACGGCAGCCATTACAACGTCAGTGCTAGAAAAGTTTTTGTCACGTGTGCACGTGCTGGTCCAGTCAACTTGTCAGTATTGTGGTGAGTCTTTATTTCCTTATGTGGCTAAGTTTTATTTTAATTTAAACGCGGTTATATGTGATTAGGAAAACCACAATGAGCTTACAAGTAGAAACGCATATAGAAAGTTAGGTTTCAAATATATCTTCAAATTAATGTTATTTTCGTCAGTCTTTTGGCGTCAGTCCACTGTCAAAAATTGCACCAGAGGACTGGTTGGCGTTGGAGGACTGGCGTTGGGGCTACATGTAAACAGACCGCCGATCAAGTGATTGCTACAGGAGGAGACATTTCCAATTTAAAAGACTTTGTTGCAGTCATCCAAGAGAGATGTCAAGGCATTCGAGCATATGTTATCGAAGAACATGAGATAGAGGAAATGAACTCCACAATCAACGACAAGTCCTCTGAATTTGTCGCTTTCAAGGGAACGCTAATGGTGCATTAGGTGACTGCCTCTGCTTATTTTCCAAACCAGATTACAATGAAGTCACTTAGTTGTTTTTGTGACCCTGATGGATGTCATCATTACACGTTAGGATCTATTAAATATCAAACACAACTGGCAGATATACGTTTAAGTATTTCAAGTATATTCACTGACTCTGAAGACGATAATCTACCACTATCCTCCTACACAAGAAACAGCAGCGGCAATAAGAAGACTACCTGTACCAAACCTGGTTACAAAAAGAAAAAAAATATTTTATCAACTTAAAGAGAGCCATTATAATAACGAAAGATTTGTGAGCTACAACATAGGAGCTGATTTTTGTTTTTGTTAATTTTATTTTAAATTTTTGTCATTACATGTCTAAGATGTATAAAAAATATATAAACTTATAAAAAAAACTTAGAATTATAATATAACTTATAATTTCATCAAATAATGTGTTTTTAGTCAGTCCTCTGGTGCCCCTGTCAGTCCTCAGGCATTAAATATTTTAAAAATTCAAATAACTCACAAAATATTTAAAAAAGTGAGTAGCCCGATTTACACTTGTATATTGGTAATGTAACCTATCTCCTAGTACCAAATAAATGGAAGTTATGACTAAATCGTATATTAAACAAAATCAACGCAAAAGTTGGTCAACTTTTTGATTTTCACCCATATATAGCTCCAATTTGCCGATTGTTTGTCATTTCATTACTCGCTCGCAAACGGTAATCGGTAGCTTGTAACGCAAACACGCCTATTACAAATTAAAGTTCCTTATTTCAGGGAATATTTTTTTTATTTGACAGTTTGCATTAAAAAGTTCTTTCGACTAGTGCACTTTTTCATAATGAGTGTTGCGTTGTGTTCTATTTCAAAATGTGAACTATAAAATAGTTCAATTTGTGCTATGAGCTAAAGTTAATTTTGTCAATTGCATACTTTTTTTGCAATGTCTTATTTCTTCTTAAAATTTTTAAAGATTATGAACTAAAGTTCGTCATTATAATTGCAAAGTTCTCGTTTTGAGTTCTTTAATAAAATAAAAAGTTGGCTAATGTTGTTGTGAAGAATTGTATAGGCGTTTTCTGGAATATTATATTTCTGTATCAAAAGGTCAACTATGAAATAGTTCATAAATTTTACGAGCTTATGTTTATTATTTCAAATACTAAGTTTTTTATTAAAAAAATTCTTTTAATTAACATATTTTTTCAAAATGAGAGTGACGTCTTATTTCATACGAAAAGTCCAGCTATGAAATAATTTTTTAGTGTGGTAAACTTTACTAGTTCATTCCTGTGGTGATCTATAGTTCATTAGTGTAGTGAACTATAGTTCATTAGTGTAGTGAATTATAGTTCATTAGTGTAGTGAACTATAGCTCATTAGTGTAGTGAACTATAGTTCATTAGTGTAGTGAACTACAGTTCATTAGTGTATAAAACTAACTAGTGTTGTGAACTATAGTTCATTAGGGTAGTGAAATATAGTTCCTGAGTTCATTGAACTATGGTTCATTACAGTAGTAAAATATAGTTATTAGTGTAGTGAACTGTATTTCATTTGTGTAGTGAACTTTAGTTCATTAGTATTGTGAACTATAGTTCATTAGTATTGTGGTCTATAGTTCATTGGTATTGTGGACTATATTTCACTAGTTTAGAGAACTATATTTTACTAATGTTGTGAACTATAAGTATAGTTCACTAGAGTGAACTATAGTTCATTAGTGTAGTGAACTATAGTTCATTAGTGTAGGGAACTATAGTTCATTAGTGTAGGGAACTATAGTCCGTTAGTTCTGTGAACTATAGTTCATTATTGTAGTGAACTATAGTTAATTAGTGTTGTTAACTCTATTTCATTAGTGTAGTGAACTACATGTCATTAGTGTAGTGAACTATAGTTCATTAGTGTGGTGAACTACACTTCACTATTTAAATTATTCAGTTCTATATTATGTTTTGTACTACGGAAATATTTTTTTAACGTACGAAAGAGTTCTGACTGAGTTCAAACTGCCTTTTATCAATTGCTTTATTATCACTTCGTTCTTTTTTTGATTGTAGATGCAAAAGTGAATTCCGTTAGTATACGTTTTTATAATGAAAGTGGCATCTTGTTCTATATTAAATTGCAGACTATAAGTAAGTTTATACATTTTACTAACTAAAGTTCATTATTTGAATTATATAACTCCCCGATTGATTTTTTTAAAATAAAATATTAATTTTTTAGTGTAAATCTACAGTTGGTTGATAATTATACCAAAGTGCCAGCTGAGAAATAGTACGTTAATGTTATGTACTAAAGTTCATTAATGTTATGAACTTAAGTTCAGTATTTTTGACTTATATTAATACCGATTTGATTAGTTTACATGCTAGTGTATAAGAAGTTCATACTTCACTATTTTTTATTTTCTTTTATGATATTTTGGTTCGAAAGTTCATTTGGTTAGTGTATATTTTCATAAAGTATCATGACAACATGTATGATAGCAAAATGTCAGCTGTGAAATAGTTCATTATTGTGGAAAACTAAAACTTATTAAAAGTTAATTTGGCTGTAGGACTTTTTCTTAATAGACGTCGCGTGTTGTCGTGCTAACTGCGTACATTCGTTTATTTTGTGAAATAAAGTTCATTATTGCATCAAATTGATTTCTCTAAAGTGATTGTGGGAAGTGCAATGGTTAGATTGCGCTACTCTCTTACATTAGAATGCGGGTTGAATTCCCGAAAAGTGAACTTTCTTCAAGCGACGGTATCTTCTCTTAGTGGTCGGGGAACCATCTAGAAATTAGCTATGAAAAATCGTCTCAAAATCATGAAATCTATGAGAAAGCTTCTGCTAAAGTATAGGTCTAAATCAGGGAGTCTGAAAATACCAATATGCCAGCTGTGAAATAGTTCATTATATTTGAATTATATTATGACCGATTTGGGAAGTTTACATGTTAATATATGAGAACTTCATACTTCACTATTTTTTTTATACCTTAGTTCATTGATTGCACTTTTGTTCGAAAGTTCATTTGGTTAGTTTGTATTTTCGTAATGTATCATAACAACATGTATGATAACAAAAGGTTACCTGTGAAATAGTTCATTATTGTAGAAAACTAAAGTTCAGTGTGCCATTACACTAGTTCTTAATTTGTTGTTGTTTATTTGGCTGTAGCACTTAAGCACTTTTCTTAATAGAATTCGTGTGTTGTTGTGCTAACTACGAACATTCATTTATTTTGTGGAATAAAATGTAATATTTAAGTTTATAAGTTCTCAATTTGATTTTTCTGTGATAGTTGGAGGTGCACTGGTTACATTGCCCGACTCTGGTACATTAGAATGCTGGTTACATTCCCGAAAATACCACATTAAAAATTTCTCTCAGCGACGGCCTCTTGTCTTAGTGGTCGAGAGACTATTGAGTAATTAGCTTTGAAAACGCTTCTCAAAATACGCTCAAAATCGGTAGTCTGAAAATAGCAGTGAGCAGTTTTTGCATTGTACCTTTTAGAATGTAGAATAGAAATAAGCCAATACTGGGGAATTAAAAGTTCAGTTGGTAAATGTAATTTTCCGTAATAGAGTTTGAGCCTTGTTCCTTAATAAAATGGCAACTATGAAATTGTTTCTTAGTGTTATACACTAAAGTTCACTATTTCATTAAATTTAATTTTGATTTGTTTGAGTTTATTTTTATTAAAAGTTCATTTGATGGGTGTACTTTTTCGTGAGGTAGTTTCGTAAAGTTGTAAATTATGAAAGTTAATTTATTTTACGAACTAAAGTTAATTTTTTGAATTAAAAAGTTCTTGGTTTGATTTTTGTAATAACAAGATAATTTGGTAAAAGTAATTTTACATAATGGAAATTGCATTTTGTTACAAAATGTTGATAATAAAATCATAACATTAGTCCAATGATATTAAGAACATTCGATATCTTATACGAACACCTATGTTACTTTAGAATGTATCTTCACTAGAAGACAACTGATTTGTTTTTGTGATCTCTATTGACTTTCTATTTTACAAAGTTACAGATACACAAATTTCGCGAGTCTAGAATAGAAATTCAAATAAGGAATTAATAATTGAACTATATTAATTCATAATTGAACTACATATTGCAGTATTTCAATTACTGTATTGTGACTTTTTTATGATTTTCTTGTTATTAAGAGTTCACATGGTTGGTGTACTTTTTCGTTAAGGAAATTTCTTAAAATTACCAACTAAGAAAGTTCATTTACTTTATCAACTAAAGTTCATTATTTGGATGTACCATTATTTCTGGGGTTGCTTTTTATAATAACAAGGTAATTTGGTAAAAGTAATTTTACATAATGGAAATTGCATTTTGTTGCAAAAATACTGATAATAAAATCGTAACATTAGTTCATTAATATTAAGAACATTCGAAATCTTGTGCAAACAAATGCATAACTTCCGAATCTAACTTGATTACAACATAAATGTTTAGCTTTTAGATCTGCATTGACTCTCTATTTTACCAAGTTACAGAGACACAAATTTCCCGAGTCTTGAATAAAAATTCAAACAAGGAATTAATTAATGAACTTTGTTATTTCATAATTGAGCTACATATTACAGTATTTCCATTACTTTATTGTGATTTTTTTTATGATTGTCTTGATTTTAAGAGTTCACTTGGTTGGTGTACTTTTTCGCTAAGGAAGTTTCGTAAGATTACCAATTATGAAAGTTAATTTTTTTCATTTATTATTTATCAACTAAAGTTCATTATTTGAATGAAAACATTCTTGGAAACAATAACAAGATAATTTGATAAAAGTAATTTTACATAATGGAAAGTGCATCTTTTTACAAAATGCTGATAATAAAATCGTATCATTAGTTCATTAATTACAAGTACTTTCGATATCTTATACAAACAAATGTGTAATTGTAAAATCTAACTTCACTAGAACGTAAATGTTAGCTTTTATAATCTGTATTGACTTTTTACTTTATAAAGTTACAGAGACACAAATTTCCCCTCTATTGAATAGAAATTCAATCAAGGAATTAATTAATGAACTTTGTTATTTCACAATTGAACTACATACTACAGTATTTCCATTACTGTGTTGTGATTTTTTTTTATTATTTTCTTGATATTAAGATTTCACTTGGTTGGTGTACTTTTTCGTAAAGTTGACAAATATGAAAGTTCATATATTTTATCAACTAAAGTTCATTATTTGAAGGCAAACATTCTCGGTTTAATTTTTTTAACAACAAGATAAATTGATAAAACTAATTTTACTTAATGGAAATTGCATATTTTTACAATATACGGATAATAAAATCGTAACATTAGTCCATTAATATTAAGAACATTCGATACAACTGCGTAACTTTAGAATCTTTAACAAATTATATCAACTGTGTAACTTTACAATCTATCTTAGCCTTTATGATCTGTATTGACTTCCTACTTTTTAAAGTTTCAGAGACAGAAATTTCAAGCAAGGGATTTATGAACTTTATTATTTCGCAATTGAACAACAGATTATTTTATTTCAATTACTTAGTATATTTTGTTTTTTTTTTACTTAAAAAAGTTCGCTAATGCTAATACGGTTTTAGTTTTTTTTTTAATTTATGTGCCAATTATGAAGTAATAAACGTTCATTAATTAGTTCTTTGCATGAACTTCCATTAAAGAGAGTGCAAATTTGTTTCAGATGAAAGTTCATTAATTAGTTCTTTGCTTGAGTTTATATTAAAGACACACGTACAATTGATATCATTGGACGCACAGTTAGATAAGTTACGAATACATGTTATTTTAGGCTAAGCAAGCACTTTAGAGATAAACCCCTCTCTCGAGTAACAAAACTCCAACTATACCAGACTCTCATACAACCTGTCTTGCTTTATGGCGCAGTATCCTGGGTCTTATCGCCAGCAGATGAAACATCTGTAGGAGTCTTCGAGAAAAAATACTCCGAAAAATGTATGGCCCTAAAGTGCACAACGGCGAGTATCGGCGACGCATAAACCATGAGCTGTATGAGCTATATCTTGACATTGACATAGTTAAGCGGATCAAAATATCAGTAGAATGGATGAAGACGAACCAGCACGAAGGGTTTTCGAAACCGAACGCGAAGGAAGACGGAAAATAGGAAGACCAAGACTCCGCTGGAGGGATCAGGTTGACGAATCCCTGCGTACACTTGGTATTGCCAACTGGAGAGATAAGGCAAAAGATGTAACTGGTTGGCGAAATATGTTATCTTCGCTTTGTAACGTCCCTGACCCCTCGGGGTTGTTCGTGACCGGAAAAGTAAGTAAGTGCAATTGTTTCAGTTGAAAGTTCATTAATTAGTTCTTTGTTTGAGTTTATACTAAAGAAAGCGTACAAATGTTTAATTTTAAACTTTATTAATAAGTTCTTTGCTTGAATTTCTATTAAAAATTCACAAATTTGTTTCAGTGTAAAACTCATTAATTAGTTCTTTGCTTGAGTTTCTATTAAGAAATCACACATTTATTTCAGTGTAGAATTATAATTTAGAAAGTCAATATAGATCATAAAATCTAATCATTTCACTTCTAGTCAAGATAGAAAATCTAAAGTTACTCATTTGTTTGTATTAGATATCGATCGAATGATCGACGATCGACGCCACATGTTGATTTGATGTGTAATGATGAATAATAACGAATGATCTCGGATATGCAAATGAACTATTTTAATGAGCCATAAATGATCTTTTAGAAATCTATAAATCGTAAAACGTCCATTCTCACAATGGTAATTACGCCAGCATTTTTCATCTCACTGAGATTTCCTGCACTTCTACTTTAGATTCTATCATTGTTGTGTCTTGGGAAGGCATCATGCGGGCCCAACGCTTGCCGTGTTGCTTCATTTGTGGTTGTTTACTATTTGATGGACCTGGTTGTTCTGTGAATTCGTAGGCTGGTTGAAGTTGATAAAGACACAAGATGAAGAAACAAATAAACTAAAGATTTATGACTTCATTCTAAGCAATAAATTACATCAGCAATAACAAGTAATGAAAAATCAATAAAAACGCTCTTTTATTCTTATTTAAATACTCGAACACTTAATTGGAGTTCAGGTCCCATGGATGTCTACGACGACGAAGACGATGACGACGACGACAAGGAACAACTTCAACTCTTCCGCTGGTATCTGCAACAGCATCATTATCACATCGCGTTGATACCATAAAAATGAAATGATATCCACTCCAAATATGTACAGCTACGCGCGTGTCTGCCTGTGTCTGTGTTGGCCAAGTTGTTTCAGTTCTTACCAACAGCAATAGAAGGAACAGCCGCTGCGGAATGCGATTGTTAACATGCCAATGTTAAGATATTGTTACAAAACGTTCTTTGGAGTCAACTTCACAAGTTGGCAAACTAAGAAAAGTATGAGCCGGCCTATAAAGTACAAATTGTTAAAAATTATACAAATACTACTTGAGATGGTTAAGAGCGAGAGAGAGAGAGAGAGAGAGCGGGAGGGTCAGATGGGAGACAGAGAAGGGGAAGCAAGAGAGCAAGCAGGACATTGTGCAAATTATCATTGCAGTGTTAAATAATGTTCGGATTTCCAAGTATCACAAAGTCATCTTCCTTACACTTTGTCGACATGTTTTTTTTTGTGGGCAGGCCAGGAATGAAGATAAAGGAGACAGCGAAGGGCAAGGAAAAACTTTGTCCTCTGCAATGCAGTGCATTCTTGAGACGTCGAATAATAAGAAGATGAAGATGGTGAAGAAAAAACGCGGTGTTACTTTAATTTCCATTTGCCATGGACAGCAGGAGTAGCAGCAATAGCGCAGTGGCCAAGGAGCACAAACTTATCTGTTGTGTGTTATGATTTCTCAACACATGTTCCAGTTTTTCATCGTTTGTTTAGGGTTTGTAGTAAAATCTTCTTAGACTTTGTTGATCGGCCAGACATTTACAAGTATAGATTGATTAAATTCATTTGTTATGACTTTGGATGGGATATAGCAAAAGTTTAGTGCAGATGACCGAGCTAAAGTCCAGAGATGGGGTTGTTTGTGTGGTCAATGTTGAAGCATTTAGTTTGGAGCGGATCGGCTTCCATACCCGGGCATCCTCTAAGATTTTCCTTTAATTTATTTGTCAAACTTTAACCTGTTGGGCCGTACAGAGCAAGGATAACAAAACCGTTCAGTTCAGAGAAGAAGCGCCATATTTGCTGGGATTGGGAACATATTGTTCACACACCAGACGCATCAGACCGACTTTTGATATTCCGAGGTCTATGAACCTTTTGTCTTTACCCAGGCTCAAGGTCTTAATGCTTGTGCCAGTTTACATAAATGGTTTCCCATTACATTCCATGAAGGGATCGGGGGAGAGCTGTGCGCTTTCTAGCTTTATACTCACTGATTAGGACCTACAGTTTTACACCGATTCCGAACGGAATTTTTTTAGAAGCCTTTTCATTGCTTAATATTCGATAGTGATAGTGAAAAATCTGTCTTTTTTTGTTGTTTGGATTCAAATATAACATGTGGTTGGAGCTTGTCGCAAATATAACATACTTGTGTCCAAACACATTGTATTTGCTATTCAATATTACATGTTTGAGACACTATTTATGTTTGTGATACAAATACAGCTTTGTTTGTTGCACTGTCTATGCTGTCTCGAGAGCAAGAGAATAAAAGAGGGACAACGAGAGACTCTATCTTCTAAGTGTGTATCTGTATTTTTGCATTATTCTCTCAGTCAGTGAGTCATAAATAGTCCTGCATGTGCGTGTAAATTGTAGATGAAGTGTTTCAGTGCTTCCACGTAAGTATATGGATGTTTAGGATGACGAACGCATATGTTTCCCCGTAAAAGCCTACACGTTTGTCAGTAAAAATTATACTGTTTGCATTTAAATACAAGTAAGTTTGGGATTTGGAAACATATGAATGTTTGAAGTGTGTTCCAAACATATACATGGTTCCTGCAAATTTTTTTTGGGAAAATATGTTAGAGAGGCTTTTATTTTGCGGCGTGTATGCGAGGTTATCGCTGCCGAAAGAAATTTAAGATGGTTAGAGCAGGGATCAAACTCAGAATCTCATGTACACGAGGCGCGCTCACTAACCATTGCACCACCGACGGCCACAATAACAAGTTTACATACACGCTGAAAAATTGATCTTATTGTAGTTGTTTGAATGCAAATAAAACGTGTTTGTAGCTTGTAGCAAATATGGTATACTTGTGTCCAAACACATTGTGTTTGCGATTCAATATTAAATGTTGGAGACACAATGATTAATAGGTTATAATAAGTGCCCTTGTGACCCAAATGTGACTTGTTTGTCAACAACTGCTGAAAACAAAAACGGGACAGACAACAAATGAACAAAAAAGCAGCAGAGCTTCATTTCATGAAAACGATGCTTGCAAACATATACATTGTTCCTGCAATATGTTGCTGTAGGACGCGTGTATTGGTATGCATGTGGCAAGACTCTAGGTCTGGGCAAATGACATCTGTATAAGATGTAACGGTAAGGAAGAATATACTAAACACCTTCTCTGCAGTCGGATTGCTATGGAATCCCACATCTTTAGGAACCTGGGAGAATTTTCTCATTTAGGCTTTAACACAACTTTGAGATTCTTGAGGTAAATTATATGGGTTTCCGGTGGAACTAGAGCTTAATCTAATCGTGGTACCACAAGGGACTAAAAAGATTAAGTTCATCGATTGCCGCCAAACTCTTAACCTAACCCTTGGGGAAATCTCTAATCCGCGCTATTTCTAACACAAGTATATCAAAGGAATTGGTCACTCATAAATATATGCATTATCGTTTGTTACACAGCAGCTTAGACGCCGAGGCATTGTTGAAATATGCCTCCAAATATTCTTTCTGAGGCAGTTACACGGCTTCCCCCTACATCCCATGAAGGGATTGGGGAGAGCTTCTCACAATCAGTGAGATGTGCGCTTTTTAGTTTTTACACTCACTGATTGGGACCTACAGTTTTACACGGGTTCCGAACGGTATTTTGAGAAGCTTTTTCATGGCTAAGTACTCGATAGTGTCGCCATCACTATGCGAGGTGACCATCATCGAAAGAAATGTAAGGTGGTCTGAGCAGGGATCGAACCCACGTTCTCATGTACAAGAGCCGCGCACACTACCATTGCACCACCGATGGCCTCTAGCTTCGTAAAAACATCAATTTGTGGAAGATTGTTGTAGTTCTTCGATAGGTGCAGTCAAAAAGCAGTCGATACCTCCTAATGCATCTATCGTAGTTGTGGCCCTCGAATCTTTGCCTCTAGCTTCGTAAAAACATCAATTGATCATATATATGTATAAGTATGTATAAAATGGTTTCCAATTACATTCCATGAAGGGATTAGGGAGAGATTCTCCAGTTTTACACTCACTGATTGGGACCTAAAGTTTTACTCTGGTTCCGAAAGGTATTTTTGAGAACATTTTTCATAGCTTAGTACTCTAGTGTCGCCATCACGAAGGGAGGTTACCGACGTCGAAAAAATAGAAGGTGGTCAGAGCAGGGATCGAACCAACGTTCTCATGTACAAGATTCGCGCACACTAACCATTGCAGCACCGATGGCCAAAAGCATATACACAGGTGCTTTTTCTCCTAGCCTGACAAAAAATGCCATACACATTCACAACTCGCTTCCAAAAGGAGGCCTTGTAAGAGCCCTTCTCTAAGGGGTTTAGAAAGATCCAATATACATACTTGTTTCCCTTCCGAAAGCAACCCTGTCATTAGGCGTTCTCTGTACTTTCGAAAAACCCCATATGCATGCACACTTCTTTTCTTTAAGCAGGCCTGTAGACAGGTCTTCTAGTGGAAGGCAGATCGGATGCTCATAGGCATGAACACTTCCCCTTTTTAAACAGGCCTGTTGACAGGACCACTAGCGGTAGGCAGATCGGATGTTCATAGATATGCATACTTCCCTTCATTAAGAAGGCCTGAGCCTTGTGGATAGGCCAGGTAAGGTCAGGCAAGATGGATACTGTTGTTCATTAGAAAAGCGTAACATGCGATACCCGAGTAGAAAATTCGTCCTACTATAGGTACTGAGGTCGTGTGTTTGATTCCTGAGGATGCAGGTTAAAAACAACTATGTAAAAATGTCTGAACATTATAAATATTTCTTACTTTTCCTTCAGTCTTTCTAAAAATATTATTCTGCAGGCCTCCAAGCGGGTCATGCTATGTAAAAAAAAAAAAAAAAATGGTTTCCCATTACATTCCATGAAGGAATCGGGGAGAGCTTCTCACAACCAGTGAGCTGTGCGCTTTCCAGTTTTATAGTCACTGATTGGGACCTACAGTTTTACACCGGTTCCGAACGGTATTTTTGAGAAGCATTATCATGGCTAAATACTCGATAGTGTCGCCGTCAGTATGCGAGGTGACCGCCGTCGAAAGAATTTTAAGGTGGACAGAGCAGGGATCGAACCCAGGATCTCAAGTACAAGAGGCGCGCACACTACCCATTGCATCACCGACGGCCACGGTCATGCTATGTAGTCCTCCTAAAAAAAAAACTTTCATTACCAGGCCTACCAGAAGGTCTGAAAGGGAAAGCGTTCTACTAACCCTTTCTCTGCAGGCCAGCCAGTAGGCCTGACAAGGGAAGAAAAATGTGCAGGCTTACCTTTCCTATGGCGCCTTATGTTAATTTGAAATGGCGATTGCATTTGTATGGGTGGTATTCAGACTAACTTTGCAGGCCTCCTAGAAGGCATGCAAACCATTTCTAGTTGCTGCTGGGTAATCACTCCGCTGGTAATAATAGGCGTGTTTTGGTTGCACCGCTTCCTTCGATTATCACTTATTTTGACCTAAGCGATTCTAGGTGGAACTTGAAATTACCGCTTATATTTCAGTCTTATGCAGGCTCAAAATACCGAGTATTAAAAATTCATCAAAAGGACATTCGATATTGTTATTGTGAATGAAAATATAAGTAGAAAACGAAAAAAAAACATTTGTAACAAAGAGTGCGCAATGTGCGATAGGAAAATTATTACTAGTTTGGCCATCGGTGGTGCAATGGTAGTTTGCGCAGCTCTTGTACATGCGAACGTTGGTTCGACCGCTTAGTGACGGCGAGTATTTAGCTATGAAAAAACTTCTTAGAATGCCGTTCGGAACCGGTGTAAAGCTGTAAGTAGAAATTAATGGGTATAAAAATAGAAAGCGCATAGACCACTGTTTGTGAGAAGGTCTACCCAATCTTTTCAGGAGGTGTAATGGGAACCAATTTTTTGGCGTTTTCATTACTAATAAATAAGCGAAAATCGCTAGCTTGTAACGAAAATAATCCTAATTTACAACGATGTCAATATTGGACTTTAATATTAGGACGTTAGATGCGCTCTGTCAGGGGGTATCCATGACACAGCTGATCGACTATGAAGTAGGGAATTGATAGAAAACAGAGACGATAGGTGAAAGAGCGTTGAGCAACCAGAAGCAAACCATGCAGCAAATTTGATTGATGCTAATGATAGCAAAATTATGTTTTATGATGGTTGCATCGAACGAAAAAATCAATTTATGTCCAACCAAAGAGTAACATACAAACTCAATAAAAATTCCAACTACTTCGACGACCGCAAGAGAATGCTAAGAGAGGGATGGAGACTCTAATCTATTGATCTAGGGCTATATTCACTTTCTGTCTCTAGCGTATAGGCGCAGTAATTCATCGCTACATTTCCAAGTGCTAGTGAAACTACTAGGCCTTAAATAGCTAGCAAGTGGCTAGAGAAAAAGGGTCAACATCATGTGCTAGTGAAACTACTAGTCCTTAAATAGCTAGCAAGTTGCTAGCGAAAAAGTATTAACAACTATCGGCTAAATGTCAGTGATAGTTAGTTCGATCTTTCTAACCTTCTCTTTAGATTCATATCTCCCTCTTTAGCTGGCAACATTAAATTTAAAAATAAACATGATTTTACATTTCATCACACAAATTGAATGAGTTCACTACAAATTACGTGTACGATTTCGTGGTGGCTGGAACTGGTCCTAATTTTTTGAATTTGTAATTATTCTGATCGGGAGAGATCTTCTTGTAATACGAGGTATTTGGAGACCAAAAGTTTTACACAGATCCTAACTGATACCATACGGGGGCGGATCAATAAGTCCGTAACTTTTCGAACTGCTCTCGTAGTTATATGAAGTGCCACTTATTAATAGACTTCTGTCAAATTTTGAGCAAGTTCCGTCATTTACTTTGCGTTTAACACCTGTTCAAAACATACAACCTCGTGCATTTTTTTAAAAATGGAGAAAAGTGAATTTCGAGGGCTGATTAAACATTATTTTTTGAAAAAAAAAACAACCGTCAATCAAACCAAGGAAAAGCTTGATAAATACTATGGGGACTCTGCACTATCGATTTAAATGGTAAAAAAGTGTATTACTGACTTCAGTTGTGGTCGCACAAGTACAACTGACGCCGAACATTCTGGACGGCCAGTTGAGGTCAATACACCCGAAAATGTCAAAAAAATCCACGATATGGTGTTGGCCGATCGAAGATTCAATGTGCGTGAGATTGTTGATGGCATAGGCATTTCATATGGCAGTGTGGTTTCGATTTTAAATGATCAGTTGGGTTTAAGAAAGCTGTCTGCAAGATGGGTGCCGCGTTTGCTCTCAATTGACCATAAACGTACGGGTGCACACGTGTCTAGTCTCAATGGCAAAATGCCATGAATTGTGCTACGAATTGGTACCTCATCCGCCATATTCTCCGGATTTAGTCCCCAGTGACTATTTCCTATTTCCAAACCTAAAGAAATGGCTCGGTGGAAAGAGATTTAGCTCCAACGATGAAATTATTGATCAAACGAATGCATATTTTATGGACCACGAAAAATCCTATTTTTTTGGTAGGGATACAAAAATTGGAGAAACGTTGGAATAAGTGTGCTGAGCTAAAAGGAGATTATGTTGAAAATAATTTGTTATTGCCAAAAAAAATGTGTTTCATTCAAAAAGTCACTGACTTATTGATCCACCCTCTATCTATTGCAAATTAAACTGATTTTCGGAAATGATGGAGGGAATTTTGTGAGAGTTCTAGACGTGGAGTAGTTACTGAGTAAGTGAAAAAGTTAGCCACTACTTCCCTTTCTGTGATGATGTGGATAATCATTGCAATTATTGCCTTCAGTTATATTGCTAACTTCGAAGCTTCCAAACGTATAACGGACTTGGGTGTTCTTACCTCTCTGGTGCAAGACTCATCGAGCACCAAATCCATACTCTGAAAAAAACGGTCCCAGCAGCATTTTGAGGGAAACATGTATAAATTTGCTAGCATTATTTTCATGAATTGAGGATCTGCTTTATATTTTCTGTCTGTCACGTTTTTGTTCTCAGCAGTTTTCAACAATGAAAGCCACATTTGGGTCACAAAAACATATATTATAACCTATTACTCATTGTGGCTCAAATATGTATCATTGAATAGCCAACACAATGTGTTTGGACACAAGTATACTATATTTGAGTCAAGCTACAAACACGTTACATTTGCATCCAAACAACCGATTTTTCAGCGTGCACTGTATACACAAAGTGTCATGTCACGTGATAGTCCATGGTGTATTCGGCTATTAGCTTAACCAAAGAATAATTATCTTCTATCCCTATTACAATCTGCACATTTTGATGAAGCTGAACTGCTGGTGAATGTCAACCTAAAAGGCAATTGTTTTTTGACACATTTTCCCTAGGGTACCAACTTGTGTAAACTTTTTACACACCCCTCCCACTCCCACTCTTTCATAAACACGCCAGCACTACAAGCAGCTATTTGTTGAACTTCTTGTGATGGTTTAACTTTTGATGAGTCCATTTTTTGCACATCAAGATATTGAAGAAACCCTGGCAAAAAAAAGAGTCAAAAGCGATGACAATATACATACGTATATTGTTATTTAGGATTGGAAGAGCTTTGGTATCGCCCGGCTTCTTCATCCACTTGTGTGCAAAAGTTCAAGTCATGTTGGCAGGAATTGTTGGTAACAACTTGTTTGTGACAGCTGTCGCCGTGTAGTGCAAATCTTTTCATTCCGTTTCCTTGCTCTCCGTGGCTATTAAGACGACGATGGATGTTGTCGCTGTTTGTAATGAAAACATAATGATTGGGATTTTGATTTTGTGGGGATTGACTGTGAGTCATTGGTGGAGGACACGGATGAATATGATGCACATCATTCATCATCATGATACGTATGTGAGCGTGAATAGTGGGTGTAGTAGAACGTAATTAATTGTTGGCTGATGCTGTTGCCGATTTCGATTTGCAATAAAATTCCAATTATTAAAGGTTCAACGTTTTGCTGGCCCACACAAATCCACACACGTGAATGGAAATCATTACCTCACACACACGTGCGACCGCGTTGGATTAGTGTAAAGGATGGGAGGGTGCATGCACCCAAATCCATAGAATTTGAATTTGATTGCGGAATTTGGTTTGGGCAAATACAAGTATCTTTGATTTTTCACGGAAGGATCAAGAAACCCCTCCATCGCCAGCTCAAGTAATTTCATTCATTCATTTCATTTTGTATGACAGGGTGGGTGTATTACAATTTCCATTTTTATTGCGTTATTTCAATTTTTTTTCTCTCCCGAGAACTGTATTTGTATAAGATGTATACGATTCCAATCCACACGGTGGCAAGGAGAAGGACAGACAGAACCCACACACACATACATATATTGGCAATAAAGTTGGGTTCGTGCTTTGCTTTTATAGTCGGATTGTAGACTTTTTTAAGGATTATTTTATTATTTCTTATTTCGTGCACTTGTTCAGTTCCTCCTTCAAGGAGACTTGTGTGGGTTGCCACTTCCTCCGTCTGTCTTAGCCTCATCCAAAGAACACAGAACATACCACGACGTTGCCTCCGAGCGGAGGAGAACTCTTGAGAAATTCAATTTGCCTCCGTTATTCGTTTTTTTTGGGCTCGCAAACTGACTACAAGTGTACTCGGCACTCGCATGTAAGTAAGTAGCAGGATATCGTTTCATATCGCATCCTCGTAATGCGAGTAGGTTGGCACAACCAACATTCGTACATGCGAATTTGACTACTGAATTGTTTGGGGGCCAGGCAGTGTGTTCAGCTATCGCAGCTACCTCCTTGCTGGCTGGCGATGTCGATGAGCTAGCTCAGTGGCATTGGCGGAAAGGAAGCTACTCCATGTCGGATATTGCGGGGGGAATTGGGAAGCGAAGAATCGATTTTGCATATTGAAAATAAATGGAAATGTAGTTTAATCGATTTCGATTTTGCACTTAACAGTTGACAAAATTTATTTGAGATATTCTTGAGTTTTATTGCAACTGTTTGAGTGGAATAAGTGTTGCCAACATAAAACGTGCTTTTGGTTTCCGCTATTCAGAGCCACAGCAATTTACGAGTGGGCCATAATACTTGGTTAGCTGGTTGGTTAGTGAGCTGGTTGGTGGCCTGTTCTTTTTACTGCTGCTGTTGTTGGTACTTGTAGTCTCAAGTGAAAAATAAATTGATTTTAATGTTGCTTGCATTGTTGTCATCCTAATAAAATTTCAGTTTTGACTTTAATGGCCGGTCAGCGTTTTACAAGTTATTGCGAACTGATGATTGTTAGAATTTATATACTTGACCCACATTTTTTTTCTTTTTTATTGAACTCGACAGTTACTGGTAGTTGCCAATTTTTTAAGTGAACATATGTGACTGTGTGGTTTCTAAGCGGAAAAGGACGTTCAGCAGTAATTTAAAAAAAAATAATAGGAATTTATTGCAAATAAGCTGACTTGTGTTACATTTGAACGAAAATGTCGATTGTACACAAATACGATTGTCCGCACAAAAGCTATTTTCCCACATAGGAATTTGAACTTTCGCCTTAGATATATAAATGACCATGTTTCCAGTTTTATTCGTCTGTCACAGAACGAATGCACTTTTTAAATTTAGTGTAATTTGCTTTTTGTGCAAGTGGCAACTCTGAAAAAATGGTGCGCTTTACGAAAGAACAAAGCGTTATAATTGTGAAAACTTATTGCAAAAATTGGGGTAGTTATGCTGAGACCGGTCGCAAACTTCGAAGAATTTCCAGTCGAGAAAGTGCATCTAAATGTGTCAACCATTCGAAAAGTGGTCAAAAAATTTGAAGAGACTGGGCCGGTTATGGATAGTAAAATTCCTGTGCATCAACGTACGGGTCGGTCTGTTGAAAATATTGGAGTTGTAAACGAGAGTGTCGTCAAAAACCCGTAAACATCAATTCAGCATAGTTTTCAACAATTTCAAATTTCACGAAGCTCTACCCAGCGAATTTTAACAAAAGACCTCCACCTCCAGGCGTACAAAATGCAGCTTACTCAGGAGCTCAAATGGAGTATTCAATGGAAAGCGCCGGCAATTCGTTCAATAGGTAATGGAGCAAAGTGAAGTCAATGCTAGTTGATCAAAAAAAGTCATCTTCGCCGATGAAGCGCGTTTCCTTCTGAAAGGCTTCGTAAATATAAAAAATTGTCGAATTTGTGCCTCAGAAACAAATGCACCGATAACGGGCAACTGCCTGGTGCGGATTTTGGTCAGGCGGCGTGATTGGGCCTTAATTTTTGAAAGATGAGGCCGAAATTGCAGGAACTGTGAACGGCAGTGACTTACAGGAACATGATAACAGAGTTCTTGTGGCCTCCACTGGACGTCGTGGATCTTGGCGACATGTGGTATCAGCAAAAACGGTGACAGCTGCCACACCGCGCATGAAACAATCGATTTATTGCAACAATTATTTCCACAATAAATTATCTCAGGAAGTTCTGATGTTAACTGGCCACCAAGATCATGGGATTTAATTCTGTTCGATTTCGTTCTTTGGGTGGGGCCGTGGGGGCCATTTGATGGACATTTTATTCCATACTTAAGCGGACCATGTCTTCTTTACAATACAATAAAAAAAACACAACTATCTCAAAAACTACGTGTTTTTATTTTTAACTGAAAAAGTGCACTATTACTGGGACACCCTCTACATACAAATTCGACAGAGTTTAGTTCTACAGATGGTTATTCGATTATGGTTGTGGACAGAATCATAAATTTTTATCCATTCAATATTTTGGCCGATTCTTAAGATCCAGTGCAGCCACAGAAAAAGTTGTTTGAGACAGCCCATATCCGAATTTAAAGGTTATCACAAACGAATTAGAGGTTGTCACAGTCGAATTAGAGGTTGTCACATCCGAATTAGAGGTTCTCACAACCGAATTAGGGGTTGTCACAACCGAATTAAAGGTTGCCACAACCGAATAATAGGTTGTCACAACCGAATAATAGGTTGTCACAACCGAATTAGAGGTTGTCACAGCCGAATTAGAGATTGTCACAACCGAATTTGAGGTTATCACAGCCGAATTAGAGGTTGTCACAACCGAATTAGAGGTTGTCGCAGCCGAATTAGAGGTTGCCACAGCCGAAGTAGAGGTTCTCACACCCGAATTGGTAGTTGTCACAGCCGAATGAGAGGTTGTCACTGCCGGATTTTGGAGGGTGTCACAACTATATTTTGCAAGCTTTTTCATTAATTTAAAACGTATTTAATGAGAACTGTTTAATTATATTGATGATCTATTTTCCCGTATTTTCATAAATACATAATTACAAAGCGAGGAAATAATGCACTTTATATGGCGCAATCTTTACTTACTTAGGTAGCCTCAAATAACACAGAGGGGTCAAGAGCCTTTGAAAATGAAGGCAACATGTTTCCCCAACGATCTCCATCTTCAACTATTCTCCTCCAATTCGTATTACCAAACTCTCGCAGGCAATATTCCAACTAGTCTTTTCAGCGAAGTTTTGGTCATCCTATTTTTCGACGTCCTTCGAGTACATCTTCGAATACCTTTCGCACTGGTTTATTCAGATGCATTCTACTGACATGGCCTAGCCAGCGTAAACTTGATATTTTGATACGTATAACAACGTAAATGTCGGGATGAAGATTATATAGCTCGTTGCTAATCCGTCGTCGATACTCGCTGCTTTCTATTATAGCACCATATCTTTTGCGGAGCATTTTTCTCTCGAAGACTCCCAGTGATGTTTCATCACCATGCGCTATGACCCAGGATTCTGCACCATAAAGCAAGACAGGATGTATGATAGTTCAATATTGTTTGATCTTCGTGTCTCGAGAAAGTGTCTTATCTCCGAAATGCTTGCTTAGACCAAAATAACACCTGTTTGCAAGCACAAGTCTCCATTTGTTCCTAGGCTGACGTTATTTGTTCTGTTCACGGCAGATCCGAGGTAAATAATTTCGTCCACTACCTCGAAATTATAACGGTTATCAAAGTTCACCCTTTCATCTAATCGAGTGGATGTTCTGCTAGTGTTAACCATGAATTTTGTGTTGTCCTCGTTTACTGCCAAACCCACTTTTGCTGATTCCTTCTCATTTCTCGAAAATACTGCAGTAACTTCTCGCTGATATCTCCCAATGCTATCAACGTCCTCTGCATATTCGAGCCGCATGTGGCTTTTACTGCTGATAGTTTTATTTGTGTTGTCTGCAGCTTTTTCTCATGATGATCTCAAGTAAAATGTTGAAGAGATCGCATGATAGAGTGTCGCCCTGCCTGAGGCCGCGCCTGATACTAAATGGTTTGGTGAGATCTTTTCCAATCTTAACTGAGGATTTCGTGTCGGTCAGTGTCCTACAAAGACGTGTCACCTTAGCAGGAATACTAAGCTCCGACATAGCTTGGTACAGTTTTCTACGTATCCACCTATCGAAGGTAGCCTTATAATCTGCATTTGTCGATTTGTTTTTCGGGGGGTGTCTCCAGTATTTGTTGGAATGTGAATATTTGGTCGATAGTTGACTTCTCAGGTCTAAATCCACACTGATAAGTTCCTATCAGGTTTGTAACAAACAGCTTTAGTCTATCGTATATTATGCTCCAGAGGATCATGTAACCCATGGTTAAAAAAAGGGCTTAGTCCAGGATAGCCCGGGTCGGGTTTTTTTGAAAACCGGACACCAATTCATTTGAATTAATTAAAACGCAGTTCAGTTCAATGAATTGGAAGTGAATTCATTTGTCAAATTTTGAATTGGAAATGAATTTCAATTAATTTTTGCCAAATACATATGAATGGAATACAATTTTAGTCAATTCGTTTTTTACTGAAAACAATTAATTAAAAATTTTGAGAATTCAGTGCATGAATGATTCGGGAATTAATTAAAAATAGAATGATTCGTTTACTGTGATGCTTGTGCTGCCCAAAACGATTAATTTGAAGTTAGTTAATAATCACCCATATTTTAGTTCCAGGTGCGAAAAGTACGTTTTACAACGAATTTTCACGCAAGGAATTTTGCCATTTATCTCTACACGAAAATTTCTGATGCACATTGAAAATAATTTATGAACTTCATTTTATGTTTTTACGCATGTGGAGTTACTTTGTTTACCCAAATAGCTGGAATAACCAAATTTTGGTCTCAGGGAATTGTTTTCGTACGAAATAACTTTGGTATAACAAACCTGTAGTTGATTTTGGTCTCGAAATGTTCTTAAATAGGTGACTGAGTACTAGTGAGCGAAATTTTCGGTTCATGAAATTTTCATTATTTTTTAAACCCATAGGAACCTAATCAGATTTAGAGGTTGCCACAACTACATTAGACGTCGCCACAACCGAATTAGAGGTTGTAGCAACCGCATTAAATGTTATCACAACCTAGTATAGGTTGCGCCCAATGAATTTCAGTTTTTCACTTTTGACAACCTCAAATGTGACGGTGACAGCCGAATTTACGGCTGCTACAATTTTTACTTTTCTTTGAGAGATACACACACTACACAGGGTCTGGAATTGAATGCCGTCTTTCAGCAAAAACAGGCAATCAAATAATAATGTTAAGGATTTGTTATCTTCGAGCAATATATTTGCTGGGCCAGTGAATAGATGTGCGGATATTCAGAGATAGCGCCTGGGTTCAACTCCACTTCAGGGAAAACATAGATACTAAAATAAATTTATATTAAAAACTCCATAAAGTACTTCTATTAGTTCGGACACAAAATAAATACTATACAGTGAAATATAACTCGTTTGCGATAAACGAATATTCAGTGTGTCGAAAAAATAGGGCCTGTTCGGAATTGCATTTCTGCTCTGCATCTGATGCGTAGCACGTTCTTATACGCAACATCCGACAACTTTGCGGGTGTTTTGATTGCAAACAGAATGCATAACAACCAAGTATCTGCATCAGCTGAAGCATTTCCGAACAGATCCATATTTCGTTTCCCGTAACCATTTGCAGTTACTCTAACTCGTTTACGGTAAACGAAAGAATAGTTAATGGAAAGTATGCAGTTTTCGTAAACGACATATATATCATTTGTTGTAAAAGTATTTCGTTTCCCGTAAAGTAATTTGTTTATTTATCTCTTAGGAATTGATATGTTTGAATCAACAAATTCTTCGTGTCGCAATCTCGTTCCTCAACCGAAGTTTGTTTATCTAGGGTTTCGTTTCGCCGTATTTTTCATGGACACCATTTTTCTTTCCGTGCACAGCTTGCGAACACTACTTGTATAAAAACATATATGAATATTTGCCCAGGGCACTTTCTAGTTTCGCACTCACTGATTTGGACTTAGTGAGTATAAAGTTATTAAGCGTACTGCTCACTAGTTGTGAGAAGGTCTCCCCAATCCTTTCATGGGGCATAATGGGAAACGATTTGGACATACAGTTTTACACCGAAAGATCTTTCGAGAAGCCTTTTGATTGTCTAAGATAGTGCCGCCTTGACTATACAAGGTGACCATCTTCGAAGGAAATTTTAGGTCGAATCCACGTTCTCATATACGAGAGTCGCGCACATTAACCATTGCACCATCGATGGTAACCAATGACACTTACATAATTGATTTTCATCAAGGATGATTTTTTTATTTTCTTTCGATGTGATGACGCCTAGTTGCCTCCAAAGAACTTCTTCCGAGGTAATGAATCTGAGATTCCATTACAAAAGCTTTATTTATATGTAAAGATCTTCAACAATCCAATTGATTTAGAATGATACAATAACATTTTATTTTAAAACTCCACAGTTTTGTTATGAGAATCAATTTCGATAAATGTTGATTACTTTGTGGAGAATGTAAAAAAGGACATTCGACAGCCAGGAGTATCCTTGCAGCTAACTCAACGAAATTTTGTATGTTTGTTTGTTTTATTATGTGCCATTCGTGGAACATTTTTTTTTTGAAAAGTTTTTTCACTTTTTTTCTAGGGAACCGTGGAAATTAGTGAACTATTGTTGACCCAATTTTAATTATAAGTGATATTTATTGACAGAATTTAAAACTTCAAATGTTCGTTACTACAGTTTCTTTTACGTCTACAAGCCAAAACTTCTACTGGGTTTTAGCATTTAAATGCAATTTACTCGAAACATATAAATGTTTCCATTCTACAATTTTCTTTCAGCCAAATAATAGTGAATGTTGTGACTCAATTGAAGTTAAACATTCTTGGCTATAATAACTGTTAGCCAATTACAATTTACAATGGAATTGTATAAAATTACCTTCTATTACCAGGTACAACTAATGTTTCGCTTAAAGCTACGTAAATAATATCCTGATTAAACTGCCAACCTATTTCAATTGCACAATTCTATAGTTTGATCCCATTTAATCTGCACTAGATGTTGCATGTCTTCAACGATGTGTTAAAGGACTTGGAACCTCTTCATGTCTCCTCCTCCATGTACAATGAAAGGGAACAAACTGCCATCTACATGTCCTAGAATTGTCCGAAGGATGATGTTGATGTTGATGACGGCGATGATGATGATGGAAGCTATTGTTGGTCTTTGACATGTGCTTTTGCATGCCTAGCAGCGTGACCCGTTCTGATTTCATCTACGAAGGGGTGTTTTTTAGGACACAGCGGTCTCCTCGGTCCCTCTCTCTCTCTCTCCGGCTAAGGACTCTGGACACGTTTACGTTTGCTTTCCGCCGTATTTAACATGAAAATAATCTTAGGATTATGGCTCCTAAAGGACTTTGTATACACAAACAAACCTCATCGCACACAAGCACACGCGCCCAACTGCAGACATTAACAACCAAAACTTGCAATGTTTGATGAGAATAGCTAACAGGATGTGTGGGCGTGTAACTGTGTGTGTGTGTATTTTTTATGTCAGCGGGTGTGTGTATTTGGGTGTGTGTGTGTGTGTGTGTGGGTGTATTCCGGTTTATTTTATTTGCTTGTGGTGGTATCATAGGGCAATATAACATGCCACAGAGGTCATAAAACCATATCAACACATTAACAACGAAAGTAAAGTAAAGTACAACCGAGCGATCCAAATGGCTATGTAAGCATGTGTATGTGTATGTGTTTGTGTAGGTGTTGGTGTGAAACTATGTACGATATGGTGGAATAACATCAACAAGGATATTTAGCATCGTACATCTAAATAAAACGAAGAAGCTCCACAGGAAGATAGTAGAAACCGGTGAACAGCAGCAGAAGAAGGAGTAACAGTTGGTAGGTTGAAAGGTTGGTAGTTACCTTGTGCCAGTTAACACGAAATGGGGAATAATCAGGGAATACTTTTAAACACACACACACACACACACAGAGAAAGAGACAGAGAAATGAAACAGCAATTTGGTTTACGGGATATAACATGCAAAACACACACACACACACACACAACCTACAAACAGACAATTGCATATGCATGTACTGCTATAAAATCTCAAATGGGAACCGGGCAAATGAGACCCCAGCAAACCAGGTTACACACCTACGAGGGCCATAACATCCAACAACAATATCCTTACACATACAACTTTATTACACATGTGTTTGTATGTGTATGTGTTTGTTTTTTTTTCGCAATTTAAGATTCATTCATATTTGCCGCTATATGAAAATGTTTGTACGCCAACACATACAAACGTCCTATGTTCGCAACACATATAAATGGGAACGTAGCCCGGCTTTTACGAAGGACCTGAAGGAAGGGAAGACGCAGAGGCGAGATGACGCAAGATGAGATGAGCATTCAACAACGCTGGCTAAAACGCTGTGGAAATAACAATTTCATTCCACATCCCGACTCATAAAAGGACATATTTTATGAGTTCCAACCAAGCAACCAACCATCCAACACCACCACACCTACAGCCAGCTTCATAAGAGAGAGAGAGTGTGTGTGTGTGTGTGTGTACTAATACACACACACATGAATTTACACCACTACAAATGAGCAGAAAGGATCCCAAACAACAAAACAAAAAACAACTAAAAAAAACAGCACTCACAAAGAAACAATTTCATGTTGGTTGGTTGCATCTACAGTAGATGATTCCATGAGCTAAACGTCTACTCTGCTCCGTTCCCAAAACACTGGTCGTCCTTTGGACCTTGCACAAAGTTCTAGGAAGGAGCGTAGCGGAACCAAGCAGCGTAATGGTTGTGCCTGTGACGGTAGTAAAAATAGCAAAACACACAAAATTTGTAATGTGTAGGATGTTTTTTGCCGTTGTTGTTGCTGCTGTTCTAGCTAAAAATGTGTTTTGCAGTTAGAAGAGATGAAGAAATAAAACGAAAACGTTGTACGTTTTACATTAAATACAACAAATAACACGAGGACGACCGTGTGTTACGATGGGGGCAAACAGCCACAACAGACACATCAGCGGCATCGACAACGACTACAGCAGCACTGGCAACATGTAGCAACATCAGCTTTAAAATGAAAACATTACACCATTTCCATGCCAGACATTATAAATAACTAAATATATATATATTTCCATTACGGTTCAAGAAGGGACTGGGAAGGGCTTCTACTAATCAGTGGGCTATGTGCTTCTTAGTTGTATATGCACTGCTTGGAACCTACAGTTTTATACCAGTTCCGAAGTGTTTTTTTGAGACGATTTTTCTTTGTTAAGTACTCGATAGTGTGGCCATCACTAAGCGAGATGACAGTCATTGACAGAATCGCACGGTGGTCAGTGTACACTGGTCTCAATTCTAGTTTATTTTCTAATAAATTCAAAAAATATATAATCCTTTTTGAAAAAAGGATACATTTCCAAAAAGCTAACAGAAATCATAAACAAAATGCTTTTCTTTTACGAGTAATATCATTTCCATTAAGCCTCATAGAAGACATGCGTTTTTTCACAAATTTCGCAATAATTTACTCGTGCTTAAAGTTTGTTTTAATTTTTGCAGCCTCAGATTAAGCTGAATTTACAAGGAATTTGGCTACAAGTTGTATTAGAAATAAAGTGCAAGTATAGCAGACAAGGACAACAACCAATTTCTTTAAAAATCCAATTTGTATGGGATTTTTCGACTTAGTGTTTCATGATTGAAACAAATTCGTTTAATAAACAAAAAGACATAGATCAAATATATTTTTAGCTCTACATATTTTTGTGGAAAATCGCCTATAAAAACACTAAATTGGGGGATAAAGTACGATTACGGAACAAATATATGAAATTTCATGCACTTATACCTTAAACAGCGCCATCTACCGCAAATAAATAAAACTATACAATGCCATGATTCTTTCACACATTATTTTGACCACACATACCAATATCGGTTCAAAATTTCCATTTGAATACACAAAATTGTGGACTTTGGGGCTCAGAAAATTCTCATGCAATCCATGAGAAACAAATGAACCTACATCGAGCAACTGTCTGGAACGGACTTTGGTCGGGCGGCGTATCTACATTATTCAAATTTATGCCAAAAATACTTGATTTGGGACCAGTGTGCAGTGTAGGGATCGAACCCAAGCAATCATCTACAAGAGTCGCCCACACTAGCTATTGCATCACTGACGGCGTTAGAAAATACACTTTAGACACGTAATGTATAGGGTGTCTCATTAAGAATGCACTTTTCCATTTTAAAATAAAAACACGTAGTTTTTGAGATAGTTGTGATTTTTTCATTGGATTGTAAAGAAGACATATTCCCATTAAGGATGGAATAAATATCCGTCAAATGGCCTCCAGAGTTCTGATGACAGGCCATTACTCTTTTCATGAAATTTTCCATGACTTTTGCACAGAGATGTGGCTATATCTCATCGATGACGCGTTGGCTCTGGGATTTAAGCTCAGGAATTGTTTCTGGTTTATTCGTATAAACCCGAGCTATCACAAAACCCCAAAGAAAGGAATCGCACGACATTAAATTGCATGATATTGGTTTCCAGTTGATATCAGAATTTCGTTAGATAATTTGTTGTGGAAATTGTTGCTGCAAAAAATCGATTGTTACATGCGCGATGAATGAGACAGTTGGCGCCGTCTTGCTGAAACCACATGTCATGCAGCTCTGCGCCGTTCAGTTGAGGCCCCAAGAACTCCGTTATCATGTTACTGTAACGAATGTCGTTCACAGTCACTGCAGTTTCGGACTCATCTTCAACAAATGTAGGCCTAATCAAGCCGACTGACCAAAATCTGCTCCAGGCAGTTGCTTGGCGTGGGTTCATTTGCTTGTCATGGATTGCATGAGGATTTTCTGAGCTCCAAAGTCGCCAATTTTGTGTTTTCACGAAGCCATTCAGAAGGAACCGTGCTTCATCGGAGAAGATGACATTTTTTGATCAACTGGCATTGACTTCACTTTGCTCCATTACACATTGCACGAATTGCCGGCGCTTTTCATGGTCGTACCGAGACACCATTTGAGCTCCTAAGTAGACTGAATTTTGTACGACTGAAGGTGGGGGTCTTTTGTCAAAATTCGCTGCGTAGTGCTTCGTGAAATTTGAAGTTGTTGAGAACGATGTCTAATTGATGTTTTCGGGTTTTAGGCGACACACTCGTTTACAGCAGTAATGTTTTCAAGAGACCGACCGGTACTTTGACATCCAGGAGTCTTGCTGTCCATACCCGACCCAGCGTCTTCGAATTTTTTGACCACTCTTCGAATGGTTGACACATTAGGTGCACTATCTCGACTGCAAATTCTTCGAAGCTTGCGAGCGGTCTCAGCATATCTCAAAATTTTTGTAATAAGTTCTTACAATTATAAGGCGTTGTTCTTACGTAAAGCGCTCCAAGTTTAATAATCGGAATAAACATATCGTCGGTGTCGTAGCAAGAAGGGCTATGTGTAAATTTTCGGATTTTTTTTTATTATTGTAATCGAATTCCCAGTTGGTCAGACATGTTCCCACCAAAGCATTTTTCGTTAGCTGCATTGATTCAGAAGTTAGCAAAAGTACCTAAGTGTTTTCTGTACAAAAATTTCAAAAAAGTACCTATGAGTTTTTTATCACATAAGTAATTTTGATTGAACAATTTTTTTGTTCTACATTTTTATTATATTTTCGAAAAGTTCAGTGTTCAGTTCAGTTGAATTTAACATTTATCCATGGTTCCAAAGTTCCAAATCTGTTGCATTCTATTTATATTTACATACATATGTATAAAGCGCACCGATTTGTATTTGGTAGATGGAGGAGGAAAATGATATGGTTTTAAATGAAGAAACTGGATTTTTTGAAAAAAGATTCCAAGAGAATCAGGAGGATAGTGAAGATAAGCCACTACATCAAGTTGCAATGAGGAAGAAGAATAAAGAGTTGCGCGTTTTGGGGAAGAAATATGGAAAGAAGAAATCTCGAAGGATTGTTCCAAAAAGTTGCATGCATCTGGCGGAGAAAAAAAGTGGTCGAAGTTTTTTATGTGGTGCTGTCGACGAAGAAAATCGTGGTATGTTGTTCAAATTCTTTTGGCAACTTCGTTCTTGGGAAGGAAAACAAATTTACCTGAGATCATTGGTATAAGCTACACCTATTATTAGACGTAGACGTACCACAATCAGCAACAAGAAGAAAATGCATTTTGATTGTTTTCTTCCACCACCATGCGGCGAAAGAATACGTGTATGCAAAGACTTCTTTTTAAAAACTTTTGATTTAGATATGAAGATATTCCAGTTGTGGATTAAAAGTAAAACAACAACTTCACCTAAAAAAAAACAATGTGCTTCCAAATAATGAATCTGTACTTAATTGGTTAAAAATCGTTCCAAAAGTGCCCAGCCATTACTGCAGATCTACATCTTCAAAAATTTATATAGAGGAATCCTTCAAATCGAAAAGCAATATGTACAGATTATATTCTGAATGGTGTTCTGATAACAAGATTAACGGAGTTAAAAGGACAAAGTTCATCCAAACCCTTAAAAAACAAAATATATCTCTGTTTAAGCCACGGAAAGATAGATGTGATATATGTGTAGTTCACGAGCAAGGAAATATTAACGAAGAGGATTATAATGATCACATAGAAAGGAAAAACGAAGCTAGAGAGAGGCAAAAAAACAGCAATACAAAACATGTCAGCCGATACTTTAGTAGTTACCATGGATATGCAGGGCGTCCTTTCATGTCCGAAACTAAATGTATCCGAACAATATTACAAGACTAAGTTGATGGTACACAACTTCACAATTTACATAAAAAACAACAAAAATGTATACATGTATGTCTGGCATGAGGGAGAAGGTGGTGTAAGTGCTAACAACGTAACAAGTTGCATCATACACTTTTTAAAGGAGTGCAGCTTACCATATAAAAGGGTGGTTTTAATTTCTGATGGTTGTGCTTACCAAAACAAAAATAGAATATTGTGCAGCGCCTTATCTAATTTTTCTAGTTCAACAGGTGTGGAAATAGAACAACTCATATTGGAAAAGGGACACACTATGATGGAAGTGGACAGTGTTCATTCCACTTTGGAAAGAGCTTTTAAGTGTAACATATACTGTCCAGACGACTACACAACCATAATGCGCCTATGTAGACCAAGTCAACCTTATAATGTTTATTATTTGGATCACAAATTTTTTAAAGACTATGAAAATGTACCCGGCAACTATTCATCCATAAGGCCCGGAAAAAAAACAGGCGATTCAACAGTTACCAATATCCGTGGACTGTTTTATAATCGTAATGAAGTTAAATATAAAATTCGCCATTCGGACGATTGGAAAAACTACCACAAAATAGAGAAATAACTGAGCAAGTTGAAGCAAAAGAACTTTATGAAACACCATTAAAAATTGAAACCTCAAAATATAAAAGCTTGCAATCTCTTACAAAATATATGCATAAAGATCATCATTATTTTTATGAAAAGCTATTACATTAGTTCAAATTATATTCATTTCTTGTTGTTCACTGGATTTATTACTTTTAAAAATATAATCTTAATTATAATATCCTGTTAATTTTTGATCCAAAATGTATGTATAAATACTGAATAAAATAATAATTTTTATAGCGATAGTAAATATCGCGTATAACATCCACAAACGAAGAAGTGAAAAAAATTTGAGCCAAATCGGTCCAACCGTTCTTGAGTTTAAAGCAGCCGAACAAACCACGATTCATTTACAAAATTGTCGTATCAAAAATACTTATGTGTAGTTTTCTTGGAAAAATTAATTTTACAGCCAAACAGCGTAGAAATTCATAATTTTTTTTAAATATAATTAATAAAGAAATTGCAAGCAAAAAATTAAAAATTTAACAACCGAAAAATATAGCGAAATCGCGAAATAAAACAGTTTTTTTGCTCTCCTGACCAGTTGGAGAAAAACACATAAGTACTTTTGCTACGACACCGACGATATGTGACAGCTGCCAAATTTCAGAGTTGCCACTTGCACACAAAATAAATACATTAAATTTAAAAAGTGCAATCGTGCTGAGACACCCTCTTATTTAAATTGTATTTCCCATTACATTATAAGTATATGATGAAATTGGTGAAGTCAGCACGCAACTGTAATTTAAAATCACCTAATGCCAATCAAAGATATGGTAAGAATACCCTCGTGGTGTAAATTAAACACCTTGAATTTTAAACGAAGGTTACACCATGACTATTGCCGAAAGTGATTTGAAATCACTTAATCCCCAAAGCGAAAGTTACAAAATAACTACTACCGCACGTGTTTTGAAATCACAATTATACAATATAGTAATACAATGTAGGTGGAAGTAAATAACTTTGAATTTAAAGCCAGGGCTAGAACATAACTTTTACGCAAGTGATTTGAAATCACACAATGCGAAAAGCTAAAGTTGGAACATAACTACTCTTGAACTTAATATCAAGTCACTCAATTCCAGGATAAGTGATTGTTAGAATACAATTTAGTTGAAAGTAAATAACTTTGAATTCAAAGCCAGGTGTAGAAAGAAAATAACTATTACATAAAGCGATTTCGAACCACATAATGTTTTAATATCATTTATATGAAAGTAAATAACTTCCACGTCAAAGATAACCCTATAAAACAACTATTACCGAAAGTTATTTCAAATCCCACAATCCCCAAAGCGAAAGTTACAACATTACTATAGGGTGTTTTTAAAGACCAATAGAAATTGATATAGTAAAAAATAACACAAAAAATTGAAGTTTAATCGAAAATTTGTTTTTATTCGAAAGACCAAAACTTGACATTAACATTTGAAAATGATTTCGGTCATATGGCCACTTTTTCGAGAATTCCTGGCGGTAAGTCAGGAATAACGCAAAGAATTGTGGCCTACATGGCGTCAATTGTTGCTGGTTTATCAGCATAAATCTGTGACTTCACGCAGGAAATAATCGAGAGGTTTCCAAACGCACGACCTTCTAGGCCAATTGACAGATCCACTTCTCGAAATCAACCTATCGCCAAATTTTGACTTCAACAAATCGATGGTTGCGGTCGCTGCATCGCACGTATGCAACATCTCGCCCGGATCAATGTCATCCATATTTTCAAACAAAAAATTATTGATCATGCTGCGATAACGATTTCCATTAACCGTAACGCGAGCTCCGGCTTAATTTTTGAAAAATTGGGTGCAATGATGCCACCAGCATGTAAACCGATTTTTTTTGGATTTAATGGAGTCCTTATGGTCTGTTATGGATTTATCTCACTCCATATGCGGCTATTTTGTTTATTAACAAACCCGTCAAGCCAAAAATGAGCCTCATCACAATTTTGCGGTAAAACATCGGGTCAGCTCCCAACTGCTCTAGAGCCCAATTGGCGAAAGAAAGACGCATATGATGGCCTCGTTGCTTAAATTCCTGCACCAGCATGATCTTATACGGGTGTAACCGAATATCTTTGTGCAAAATTTTTCACGTAGTGGACGAATTCCTGCGACCGACGAAATCGATTACATACTTTTATTTACAGAGACGATATTCTCTTCATTACTCACATTCCTTCGACATGTTGGTGTTACTGTATCATTTAGAGAATATGTGGCATGAAATATATCCACAGTTCGTCGGTTATGTGCTCCATAAAAATCACTAAATTGTCTATAAGTCACTTGAATCGATGACTGATTTTCAAAGAAAATTTGAATAATTTGGTGGAATTGTTGACGCTTCAATCTATTCATGGTGATTTGCTAGAATATCTTGATCATAAATGTCAAAAAGTGAGCTCGGTATGACGGTTCGCTTGACAGCCAATCCTTTCGTAAGTTCTATCTAAGCAAAAAAAAAAAAAAAAACACCCTTTAATACCGATCATGGTTTGGAATGACCTAATGCCAGTAAATGTGACTCATATAATAGAATATAAACGAAAGTAAGAAATCACTCCATAGATAAGGTTATAACCAAAAGTGATTTGAAGTCACACAATGCCCAATTCGAAAGTTAGAACAAAAGCTCTACCGCTCGGTTATTATTATTGGTGGAAGGTAACTGTTAGATCAACAAAAAAAAAATGGTTTCCCATTACATCCCATTAAGGACTTGGGGAGAGCTTCTCACAGCCAGTGAGCTGTGCGCTTTATAGTTTTATACTAACTGATTGAGATCTACAGTTTTTACACCGATTCCAAACGGTATTTTTAAAAGCTATTGTCATGGCTTAATTCTTGATAGTGTCGCCGGCACTATGCGAGGTGACCGGTGCCGAAAGAAATTTTAAGGTGGTCTCATGTACAAGAGGCGCGCACACTAACCGTTGCACCACCGACGGCCCAAGATCAACAAAATCACTAGTTAAAGGAAAATCACTTTCCCTTAAAAGCGAATTTTGGAACATAGATATTATCGTTAGTTTGATGAATTTTTCAAAAGCATCGTCCAAACAACAGCTGATGAAGATGTGTGGATAGATCTGAAATAGCTATACGGGTTGCCAGGAATTATGAGGATGCATGTTGCAAACATTCTATTTTAAAAATACTATATCTCTACTATAAACAAGATATTAACGAATGTGTTCTGAAATCGCCGAATACCGGTGAAGGTGATTCCTAGAACATCATTTCAAAAAAACATATCTAGTTTCCCATCACAACCCATGAAGTAATAGATGGGAGAACTTCTCACAACCAGTGAGCCGTTCGCGTTTCCATTTGCAGACTTTGACGGCTTTGCAGACAGTACGCCTGCATATCCAGTTACATACTCACTGAGCAGGACCTACAGTTTTACACCGAATACGAAGTGTTATGCACTAAGAAGCTTCTTTGCATGGCTACTGACTCAATAGTGGCGCCCTCGCTAAGCGATGTGAACGTGGCCAAAAGAAATGCAAGGTAATCAGATTAGAGATTGAACCAATTTAGGAAAATTTAAATCACTTGATAACAAAATTGATAACAACAAATTTGCTTCTAATTTTTGCATAAAAAAATAAAAAAAAAATGGTTTCCCATTTCATCCCATGAAGTAATTGAGGAGAACTTCTCACGACCTATGAGCTGTGCGCGTTCTAGTGATAGGAACCTCACTTTTACACCGGTTTCGAACGGTATTTGTGAGAAGCCACCGAGTGGCCGTCGGTGATGCAATGGTAGTGTGCGCGGCTATTGCACGCAAAAAAACCGCCTCTGTAACATTTTCGCCCAAACATACATATTCTGCATGAGCCATGTTTCTGTTTCGAACACACTTCAAACACTCATATGGTTGCAAGTCCCAAACACACTTGTATTTAAATGCAAACAGTGGTATGTTTACTGGCAAATATGTACATATGTTTTTACGTGGACACATATGCGTTCCCAAACATCCAAATACTTACGTTGAAGCATTCGTGTGTTTCCCCAAACCTCCATATATTAATGTGGAAACATGTGCGTATTTCCTCCCAAACGTAATATTATTTAGATACGAATTATTTTTGGAATTCAATATATTTGTATCGTTTAATATAATTTATTCCATCAATACAAATCTACATTTATAAATAATTAATACAAAAAATTAAAAGATTTTAAACAGTGCTTTTTACAGTTACTTGCATTGAATGTATTATTTGTTTTTTTTTAATGAAATGAGAATCTGCTGCTCATTTGGTTTCTTTGTAGTCTCTCACATTTTTGTTTTCAGAAGGCACAAATGGTCCGCCGTTCCGATTTTCTCAGTAAAGGCTCGGACAGACAAAGGGTTTCACGTTGTTGTCCTTTCCAGTTTCTTTCCTTAAAATTGTTTCTCACTTTGGTAGCACACATAAATATATGCGAAACATATACACATAAACCAAAGCAACATCACAAACCATTTAACCGTCAGAGCCTTTTTTATTTTTTTTTCACTGATCAAGAGCTTTTGATATCCTCTGTCCGATGAACTATTTACAACTGTCTACATGGAACTTCACCTTCAGTTTACTATCACATTCAGGAATATTTATGAATCACTGACTGAGAGAATACTCTCTAGTTGCCCCTCTTTTATTCTCTTGCTCTCAAGAGAGCATAAGCAGCGCAACAAACACAACTGTATTTATATCACAAACACGTATATATTTGAGTCGCAAACACATATATTATAACATATTAATCATTGTGCCCCAAACATCTAATATTGAATAGGAAACACAATGTGTTTGCACACAAGTTTATTATATTTATAAACTATTATAAACTAACGTTGCATTTGCATCCAAACAAAAAAAACGACAGATTTTTCAGCGTGTGTACATGAGAAGGTGGGTTCGATTCCTGCTCAGATCATTTAACATTTCTTTCACTTCGCCGGTCACCATGAAAAAGTTTCTAATTTTAGCATAATTCGCCATAAAAAAACCTTGCATTTGGTCCTTTACCCCAACAATATTGTTGTTACACTGGTCGTCAAATTTGATTTTCACTGCCCTCTGGGTAGTAATCACATTTACAACTACACATGTTAAATAACTGCCATATCAATTCTAAAACATCCTTTTGGAAACAGTGTAGATATACTGCTGTAGCACAACAGTTAGAGGACGAAAGTAATTTGTGCTTATTTTATGGTTCCCTGTAGTGAGAAACAAAAACAAGCAACAGCAGAAAGGGTCCAAGTAGATAATGCCAAAGCGTGCAGAACATAAAAATACAACGAGTCGGAAGAACGGAACGGAAGCAGACGTAACAGAAACATTCACTTTATGTTTCACTCGCAATATGCGCCACACGATGCTGCCGCCATCCGGCGCAAAAAGGGATACAGGTGTCTAAGTCTCCGGCAATATGTACGGCCAAACAAGTGAGTGAGTGCTTGGCAACCCGTTGTTGACGCTGTTGTCGACCTCTGCCACCAACTGCCACAACACTCTACACGCTGGCAACGGTCTACGTGTGGCAACGTTTAATGTAATTCAAAAATGAAGATGCCACAAAATGTAATCTTAACATGACAATTATTTTGTGAACTCCCCCAGAGAGGGAGAGAGAGCAACGACGTGTGTGTGAGTGCGAGTGCGTGTATGTGGCCACCCTGTACCAGTCGCAGTCAGCACTTGCCAGCCGGCACCCAACCAACTTCACTTGACATTTTCGGCGTTAATTTTTTTGTGGCTTCTGCCTGGGCTCTTAATGCACTCGAAAGTATGTTAAATGGATAATTATGTCGTATTGTGGATATAAAACGTAATAAATGTCTTTTTTTGTTATGCTTCTTCTTCATCATTTCAATACTCCCCCGCCCATTCGTTTCTTGTTTTGTTTCCGTTTTTTTTTAATTTCACTGAATCTGATTGTGATTCAGCTTCTGCTTGTGTTTTTGTTGGAGTAGTAGTCGTGTTATCGTGTCTTCTCAAAGCGTCTTAATGGGCTTAATTACAACTTTGATTTGATTGCTTGTGATTTTGTTTATTTCCTTTTTGCAGTCTGTGCGAGAAAATCTCGTTGTCGTTGTCGTTGTCGCAGTCGTCGTCAGCCGTAGGGATCACTAAAAGCAAATTGTCATAAAACAACATTCGGTAGGGTCGGATGCCATTAAAAGGCAATATACTCGCGACAGGGTTGATCGCTCCCCCATCTGTGCCTCTACCTCAACATCTGCCTCTCAGCCTTCCATGTCACAGGTTAAGTTGACGTCAACTTTTGTTAACGAAAGGAATCCCTGAATCTATGCCATGCAATGGAAGCCCTATTGCAATTCATAACTCCATCTGTCTTTGACCGAAATTCATTCATTATGCACTCCCATGGAGTATTTATTCCATTGCATGTTCAATGTGGTATTGGCGTTTTTATGGCTACGCCTCCTGGTACCTTCGCGAATTCGTTGTAATCAATTTATGATTTCAATTCCATTCAAACTATTTGATCCCCTTTGGTTTAGGGTTTTGTTGCAAGGAGTATCATCCCCCACACAGTTAAATACAGTTGGAGTGTAACCCTTCAAATGCCATTGCCCAGCCCACATGGCCCACTGTAACCACAAAAGGGGGAGAAAAGTCGTCACTGAATAGGGATAAGGAATACACTTGAAAAATATTGAATTTGTAAAAGTTATAAAACACAAAAACTTTTCAACTAATATCCATTCGGAAACGGTGTAAATCTTAGGCTCCTCTTAGTTCAAATAAATCTAGCTCATAGATCGTTGAAAGATCTTTCCAATCCTTACATAGGATGTAATGGGAAATCAAGTTTTAGTAATGAAGTGCGTGAAATTAATCACATTTTAGTGGACCACAATTTTGACATTGGGTGTGAGTTTACATTAGACCTCCAGAACTATTCACAATTTTGACAAGTTGTTAACAAAATGTGGTTAAGTTTGATATTTCTAATTTTTTGCTTAAACTCTAGATTTATTCTAGGGTTTAGTGATAAAATAAGTTAGGATGATCGGCGTTAAAAGAACTTAGAACTTATGTAGGATTAGAAATTAGTCCACTATTGAGCAAAAAATAATTTAAAAACTCAAGCTCAAGCGTCGTTTTCTCCAGCACAGTACGATTTTCGGTCAGACATCGCATTTAATTGTACTCTACCCGCGGAAAAATTTCAATTTTTTTGTGTTTGGATGAAAATATAACGTGTGTTTGGAGCTTGTCGCAAATATAATATACTTGTGCCCAAACACATTATGTTTGCTAGTCAATATTACATGTTTGCGACACAATGATTAAGAGGTTATAATATATATTTCTGACTCAAATGTGGCTCTGTTTGTGGAAAACTGCTGAAAACAAAAAGGAGACAGACAACAAAGAAACAAGAAAACAGCAGCTCTTCAATTCATAAAAAAATGCTTGCAAACATATACATGTTTCCTACAATATATTGCTGGGGCAGCTTATACAATTAAACAAAAACAAAATCATTTAAATACGTTTAGATTAGTGATGGATTTAGAGTCGCAGCTGGAGTTATAGTTCGAATGGGAGATCACCATTTTAATATTGAAGAGTTGTTTGTAGTCGGAGTTCTTAACATTTTAGGAAATCCAAACCCCTGTATATGTATATTGTAACCATTTGAATCCTCGAAGAACATATAGATAATCTTCTTAAACTCTTCATTTACTTGGTCGTTCAGTTTGTTATTCTTCACAGGGATATATTAACTAGCCAAATCAATGCCAGCTGTAACCACTCGAATTTGAAGGCAACATTGGTAATCTCTGTACTGCCGCCCAGTCCAAGTAGCGGCATAAACGTCAGCGATGGCGTCTTTTAGATGAAATTTAATATTTTTAGTAATATTTAAATGCTTATACACGCTGAAAAATCTGTTATTTCGATGCAAAAATAACACTTTTGTAGCTTGTCGCAAATATAGTATACTTGCATCCAAACACATTGTGTTTGCTATTCAATATTACATGTTTGAGACACAATGATTATTAGATTATAATTCATGTCTTTGTGACTCAAATGTGGCTCTGGCTGTGGAAAACTGCTGAAAACAAAAAGGAAAAAGACAGCAAACAATCAAAAAAGCAGCAGGTCTTCAATTCATGAAAACTATGCTTACAAACATGTACATATTTCCTGCAGTATGTTGCTGGGGACACATTTTCTCAGCGTGTAAAATTAAACAAAAACAAAATCATTTAAATACTTTTAGATTAGTTTTGAAGTTAGAGTCGCAGTTGTAGTCACATTTGGAGTAAGTGTTCACAATTTTAAAATTGAGGAGTTAGAGTCAGAGTTTTCAAGTTTTTAGGAAACTCTACACACCTGGTATATTGCCACCATTTGGTTTCTCGAAGAACATACATACAAGTTTGCTATTCTGCACAGGGATAAATCTGTTGTTTGGATTCAAACATAACATATTTGTAGCTTATTGCAAATATAGTATACTTGTGTCCAAACAAATTGTGTTTGCTATGCAATATTACATATTTGAGATACAATGATTAATATGTTATAACATATGTGTTGGTGACCCAACTATGGCTCTGTTTGTGGAAAACTGCTGAAAACAAAAGGAGACAGATAACAAAGAAACAAGATAGCAACAAAGAAACTAGAAAGCACCAGATCTTCAATTCATGAAAACAATGCTTGCAAACATTTACACGTTTCCTGCAATATATTGCTGAGGTCGCTTTGTTTCAGCATGTACAATAAAACAATTAAATATGTATAGATGGAGGAGGAGTTCACCATTTTAAGATTGCGGAGTTAGAGTCAGAGTTTTCAAGTGTTTAGAAAACTCCACAGACCTGGTATATTGTCACCATTTGGTTCCTCGAGGAACATGTAGGCAAGTTTGTTATTTTGCACAGGGATAAATCTGTTGTTAGGATGCAAAAATAACGTCATTGTAGCTTGTCGCAAATATAGTATACTTGTGTCCAAACATATTTTGTTTGCTATTCAGTATTACATGTTTGAGACACAATGATCTATATGTTATAACACAAGAGTTGGAACAATTAAATAAAAACAAAATCATTTAAATACGCTGGGTTTTGTTGTGCGGTTAGAGTCGGCGGTGGAGTCAGTGTTGGAGTCAAAGTTCAAATTGAGGAGTTCGAGTAGGAGTTCTCATCATTTAAGAAACTCCACACCCCTGGTATATTATCACCATTTGACTCCTCGAAGAACATACAGATAATTTTCTCAAACTCTTAACTTACTTGGTCATTCAGTTTGTAATTCTGCACAGGGATAAATTAGCCAGGCAAATCAATGCCTGCTATAACCACTCGAATTTGAAGACAAAATGGGCAATCTCAGTACTGCCGCCCTGTCCAAGTAGCGGCGTCAACTTCTGGGATGGCATCTTTTAGGTGAAATTGTATATGTTTAGGTAAATTTAATGAATACGCTGAAAAACCGGTCTTGTGTTGTTGATTGGATGCAAATATATCATGTTTGTAGCTTGTCGCAAATAAAAGATACATGTGTTCAAACATATTGTATTTGCTATTCAATATTAGATGTTTGAGACGCAATAACGAATATGTTGGAACATATGTGTTGGTAACCCAAATTTGGCTTTGTTTGTTGAAATCTCCTGAAGACAACAAAGAAAGAAAAAAGCAGCAGGTCTTCAATTCTTAAAAAAAATCTTCCAAACATATACATGGTTCCAATATGTTTGCTGGGGCCGTTTTTTCAGCGTGTAGTTCTTCTTCAAATATTTCTTGTCAGTTGTGCAATAACATTTTATGTTTATGAATGTAAAATTAATAATATTTTATTAAATAAATATACCGCTGCCGCAATTCCCCCGAGTAATTAACTTGATATCATTCGACTTCTCAACTTTCTAACGCTATTTCAATTATCCTAAATCTAAGTTGTCTTTCATTTTAAAATTCCATTTTTGATATCGAAATCTAGTCCCACTTTTTCCTAAGTGCAAAGGATGTCGTGATTTTCCGTCAATTCAAACAAATACATATCAATACAAGGATCCTTATTGTGGTTAAGGCGAATGAGGGGTTGCTGGTTTATACAAAACCAAAACTTACTCCTTCCCGGCGTAAAAGAGTAGTGAACAGGTACAATCCGCTTGGAATAACATGATAGCTTTATTTCACAAATGTTTTTGCAGCGGGAGTGTTGGAAGTGGGGGTGGGTGCTTCGGGTGCAATGGGTGTGAGGGGAAGGAAATACTCATTTCCTTTATTTAATTAATTTCATTTTAATATGGTAAAATTGTGTTCTTCCTTTTGGCATTCCATCCATAAATTATGCTTCCGCGCGCACTTGCATGAGGAATAGGTTTTTAATATGCTAAATTGTCATAATCGTACGACGACTGACTGACTCACTCCAGCAGTCGGGCGAGCGGCTGTAGCTCATTCGAACTGTAGCGCGTCGTCCGCCCCTTTGCAGGAGTGAAATCGGGCAAAACAGAAGGCACAAAAGGAAACATAAAACCTGTGGCATACAATTTAAATAAATGTAATTATAATTTTTGGTAAATTCCCAACAACAGTAACAGTAACAGCAAAAGCAAAAGCAACAGCAACATCAGCAGCAACAGCAACTACCTACTGACGATGACAACGCGTCTGCGGTAGGAGGAGGGGCGAAGAGGTGGCCATTGGTGTGTGTGTGTGTGTTAACTGAGGCGAACAAGATGAAACGGGGTTGGATTTTGGCCAAAAACACCCATCCTAGAAAGCGACGACAACGACAACGGCCATTTGTGCTTTTTGCTAATACACGACCATAACATTTATTATTCCAACTCAGCAGTGGCGGCATCAGCAAAAACTTGTGCCGTCGTATGCAAATGTAATAATAACAAGTGAAAGGTGTCCTTTGGGATCATCACACTTGCACACAAGTATATAAACATGTGTGTGTTTGGGTGTGTGTGCCTGTGTTCAGTCGTCCTGTTATTTTATTTTGTACTTTGCCTGCACTCTCGTTTGTTTTGTAATTATGTGAACCAATTGAAAATATGTAAATGTTTCGAATTTACAATTTAAAATAGATAGAGATACTCGAAACCTCCCTTGGCAGCATTTCCATCCAAGGAGCAAGGCCACAACCGGCCGCCAGCCGCCAGCCGCCAACCGCCACCTTCATATTCATGTCAAAGTGCACTCCAACGTTGATGAACATGAAATTAACCCCGTCGTCTGGTTATTCCTGTTTTATTTTTCAAGAACGTGTTCTCAAAGTCAATGGGTGTTGGATGCGACAAGAGGCCTCAGTGAATTGTTAAAAACAACGCAATGCAAAATGTTAACGAATACGATACGTCAGACGAGTCAATCCAGACAGCTGGCTGAGTTCCTCCGAGAAAGACTCACACATAGAGATAGACAGCTTGCTGCTTTGTCGTTTACCAATTATGAGTCTAAATAAAAAATTTTTAAAGAGCGGAGAAGTGTAAAAAGAGATCAAAAGAAAAATTTGGATGCTACATTACAAATTAACCCATTATGAAAATACGGTAATCGATATGACAACTTCTATTTGGAATATAAATTTCAAGTAAGATCAAACAAGACCACTCTTTTCCTAAAGGAATAAGGATATATTGGGATACTTGAATTTGTACGTTTATATGAATTTCCAATCGCATCGAAATGCAATGCATATCTTGATAAACATATAGAGTAACTTCGGGTATTGTGGATTTCCATTTGCTATATGGTCACTCTATGGCAAAATGTTAACAAACATTTGACGGAATTGGTACCAAGGTACTTGGTCGATCAGGATTATTCAAACGTACTTTATGAGTGCAAATTGTTAGCAATCAAGCCACCATCACATCATATCCATCGGAAGTGACTACAAATAGACTCAGCCTACATACTATACCCAGAATCACTCTTACTTGTATTTGAAACTTGTGTTGGTGGGCAGTAGTGATTTGCGGTTCCGTTTTTTTTGAAGAACCGGTTCTATCGAGTCCGGTTCCGAGAAGAACCTGGTATTTGGATGGGTTCCGGTTCTCAGCAAATTGCTGTTCCAAAGAGGCTTAAATGCGTAACTTATTAAATAAATAAAAAAATAAATGGTTTCCCATTACATCCATGAAGGAATTGGGGAGAGCTTCTCACAACCAGTGAGCTGTGCGCTTTCTAGTTCTACACTCACTGATTGGGACCTAACAATTTACACCGGTTCCGAACGGTATTGTGATAAACTTTTTCATGGCTAAAAACTAAGTAGTGTCGCCGTCACTATGCGAGGTGACCGCCGCCGAATGAAATTTAAGGTGGCCAGAGCAGCGATCGAATCCAAGATCCCATGTACAAGGTGTTTCAAAAAGAAGTCATCCGATGTTGTTTGGCTCTCATTTTTTTTCTAAATGAAAACTTCGATTCTGTTTATTTGAACCTTTAGAATTTTATTGGTTAAGTTGAGAAGATGATATCGGTTAAATGGGCGCCGTCCCAATTGATTACCATACGGGCTCGTTTTATGGAATTTTTGTTCATAATGATTTGAAAATCATTTCCACCTCAGCGGGTACGTAAACAAGCAAAACTATCGCTTCTGGGGCACCGAAAATCCACGAGTAATGCACGACGAGCCATTACACCCGCTCAAAGTGACTGCATGGTGCGCTGTTCACGCTGGTGGAGTCATCGGACCATTTTTTTTCGAGAACGCCGCCGGTCAAACGGCAACGGTGGATGGTGCGCGCTATAGGGCCATGTTAACCTATTTTTTTCTGCCGCAATTCGACGAATTTGGACTGGAGGACATGTGGTTCACACAATGCGCGATATTCTTAAGGCGGCGTTCCCGGGTCGCCTCATCTCTCGTTTTGTCGATTTGCACTGGCCCGCAAGATCGCCGGATTTAACCGTTCCAGACTTTTGTGTGGGGTTTTTTGAAGTCCCGTGTTTACGTGAAAAAGCCCGAGACCCTGGAAGCCCTCAAGGTCAACATTCGACACGAGTGCGAGAATCTGTTGGCCGAAGTTCTCGCCGAAGTGGTGAAAAATGACATAAATCAATTGTGACTGCGCCCATTTAACCGATATCATATTCTCAACTTAACCAATAAAATTCTAAAGGTTCAAATAAACATAATCAAAAAACAGAATCGAAGTTTTTCATTTAGAAAAAAATGAGAGCCAAACAACATCGGATGACTTCTTTTGAAACACCTTGTAAAAGAGGCGCGAACACTAACGTTTCCGGACCTGTCAACTAGCCGCCCAGATCGTGTGATATCACACCCCTGGATTTTCTTCTTGTTGGTTATGTGAAGTCACTCAGGTACCAGTAGCGCGGAAAAATGATGTCTCCATATTCCCAACATGCTCTGCACATCTGCGATAAGACTTCCGTCCATATCTTTACTGAAGGGCTTTGGAGAGGGGGGGGGGGGGATTATGGGTTCACTAAACCATGTCCATTAGTTCCGTTTTTGACTTTTTGGTAGAATTTTCGGATTCGTTCTTCCTTCTGTATGTTTAATTTTTCTCACTCCCGGAGAAAGCCACTGCCATTTCTTATGCTTAAATAGACGGTTTACCTCCTTTCTTTTCTCCCAATACCGCTCAGTCGCAGCTCGCGTTGCAATGGACTGAAGCATTCCCATGCGTGCAACGTTTTTTAATCATTTGCAATGCGACACTCTTCATCGTACCATGGTTTGTTGCGCAGCGGTTTTTCAAACTCAAGTACGGTTGTGGCGGCAGTTTTTATAGAGTCGGATATGGGTTTCCACTGCGCTTCAGGATCGTCATCGGGAGGGAGCGGGTTCTGTGTGAAATGTTGCGAGAGCTTCTGGGAATAGGCTGTGGCTACCTCTGGTAATTGCAGCTTTCCGATGTCTAGCTGTCTCTGCATCTGGTTTCGTACGATTTTCGCTCTACTTATTCTTGTCCGAACCTTTGCCGCTACCAGGTAGTGATCAGATTCGATCTTAACTCCTCTGATCATTCGAACTTCCATTACACTGGAGTGTCTTCCATCAATTACCACGTGATCAATTTGGTTCGTCGTTCTTTGATCAGGGGATACCCAAGTAGTCTTGTGGATGTCTTTATGCTGGGATCTTGTACGACTAACGACCATGTTTTTTGCCGCGGCAAAGTCAATCAGTCTCATACCGTTGTCAGGACCGTCAGCATGTGAACTGAAATTGCCAATGGTTGGATGAAACACATTTGCCCTGTCTACTTTAGCATTAAAATCTCCTAGTACAAGCTTCATGTCATTGCTAGGGCAGCGGTCATACGTTTCATCTAGGCGCTCATAGAATATGACTTTGGCATCATCATCTTCTCTTCTGTCAGGGCATGCACACAAATTAGGGAAATATAAAAATATTTCGCTTTTATTGGGATTGTGGCTATATGTTCACTCACAGGATTGCACCTAGAGACTAGATGTCGCAGTCTTTTGCCAACTACAAATCCGCAACCAAATTCGTATTTTTTCTCATGGTAACTCAATTATATATCGCAGTTTCTTTTTCTTGTGCAGCCATGTCCTGTCCATCGCATTTCCTGGATAGCGGTAATGACAGCCTTATGACTTTCGAGGACATCCGCTAATTGGATACTTGCGCCGGATCTATTTAGAGTTCTGGCATTCGAAGTGTATATACGTAAATCGTGGTCCTTATAATGTTTGAGGGGGTCATCAACAAAGAGGGGCAGTTTTGGGTTTCTCTTTCGTTTTCGTATATTCAGTGCCATTGTGAACGGTGGCGGGAGGCAAACCCAGTTATTTGATTGAAGTCGCCCATTATGGATCAGACGCTGTCCAGAATGCAATATGTCGAAACCTTCTTTTGGTTTCTATCCACCATTGATCCATATGTTTGCTCATCCGCCTTCTAAGGACAAAAGAATATGCCCGATATCTTGATGAACTTCAGTGAAACTAAAAGAAACAGACTGCTCATTTGGTTCGCCTTCTGACTGTAGCTACCTAACGGAGATTCCTGATAAATCCATTGCCCAGAACATGCTGGGTGGAAGTAGTGAGCTGCTTGGACTGACCAGTGAAGAAATCATTTCCAGCCAGTACCAAGTGAATGTCTTTCAGAAACTTTTCACCTCCATGGACAGTCACAAGCCCAAGTAAAGTGCACCCGCAGAACCACATTATATGTCATGGCATCTGAATTAGAGATTATCGCAACCGTATTCGATGTTGTCACATCCTATTAGAGTTTGCTTCAACTGAATTTCAGTTGTGAGAAACAAATTTAGCCGTGACAACGTTAATTCGTTCGTGGCAACTACAATTCGTCGGAATTTTCGGTTGCTACAACATCTTTTTTTTTATAAAATGTATGGCCACTCCCAAGTGAATGGCCTTCAGAAAGTTTCCACCTCTATAGACAGTCCCAAGCCTAAGTAAAGTACACCCACAGAAATATAACCGAATTAGCCGTAACCGAATTTAGAGGTTGTTGCAACTATACTCGGTGTCATCGCATCTGAATTAGAGATTATCGCAACCGTATTCGATGTTGTCACATCCTATTAGAGTTTGCTGCAATCGAATTTCCGTTGAGGGAACTAAATTTAGTAGCAACAACCTCAATTCGTTTGTGGCAACTGCATTTCGGCGGCATTTTCGGTTGCTACAAACTCTTTTTAAACAATTGGTTCAATGGTGGAGATGCCGTTGGGGAAAATTGGTCAAGCCTGACTATTATGGGTGCTAAATCATAAATAATGCTAGACATAACTTACAGGAATATTAAAAATTCATTAGGAAGGGGTCATAGATGTCCAAAATGTGGATCAAGAGAGTGCCATTCTCTTTCAACAACAGAATTCATCGGCACATACGATAAATTGGTACTCTGTCGGAAAAAATAGACAGGACAATTTACCGCTGTTCTAACAAACAAATATTTTAGGTGACAGATTGGATGCGGAAGTGCTTAGAGGAGGCTTAGTTAGACAGTTGGTTCGAGGAATTCAGGGCTCTCTGCGCTTGGCAATGATAGCATACAACTATTAAGATTTATTACATGATTTCTTAAAATTGTCTCTTTCTTTTATATGTGTAATTTATTTAATAAAATTTGCATCCTTTTTTTTAAATAAAATAAACATATTTAAGACATTTATCAAATCAAACTTTTAAATAAAATCCTATTGTTGACAAAAAATAAAAACAACAACAAAAGCCTATTTACTTATTGCCTACCAATGGCTGAGATTATCGTGATAAATAATTTGTTTAAATATTCTAAACATATCCGGGTGATAGGTAGTCGAGACCTCTCCTGCCTGACTGCATTATCTCGGAGTACTGACTTTGTTCTTCCCCCTTTGTTCCCAACAAGCTGAAGATTTATTGGTATTGTTTATCGCTTCATCTTACATGACAATTGCGACTTATCTAGATGAATCTCTTGCAGAGCATTGGGGAACTCATTAATATTCAGCGAGCATAGACAAAACATATCGCCAAAGCTAGAGCCACCGTTACCGCTATTCCCACCATTATCGTCATCGTCACCGTCGCCGCCACCTTTACCGCCACCGCCACTGCTATCAAATATTTGTGTAGATACGAAACGATTTGAGTAATTTTTTGGTAACATATCACGGCCATAAACGACAAAATGCAATCTAGAAGTAACAATAAGTAATTTATCGTTTTAAACGAGCAACTATTTGACAGTCATGCAACAGGAAGTAAGCGGAAGTTGTGGGCGGGCGTGAGCTTAGTTGTGTGTGTGCCTGTGTGTGTGTGGTCGTCGAATCACGAATGTCCTGGTCCCGCAGAAAATATTTTGAAAAATGTAATACCTCCTGACGCCACGACGAAAGAATGGCCAAAGTGAATTTATGCAAATGATGATTAGAGTGGCTCGTCGCGATTCGACGCATGCTACCAACATTTGGCTGTAGTTGTGTGTGAAGGTGTGTGTGTGTGTGTGGGTGTGTGTTGAATCGCCACTTGCCACCAGTCATAATTACTTGCATACAGATGTTGTATTGGATGTGTGAGTCTGTATTTTGCATATGTATGCATTTATGCAATTTACAAGTGCTAATGCCATGGACACTTATCTCTCGTCCCTCGTCTCGCCATGTCACGGGAGATAATGGCATTTGCATGGCCAAAGCCAAAATGTATGTGGTGGTCATGCCACCGCACCATAACAATAGAGAGAAGGTGTAAACGAAACGTTTTATGGAACATTAATGCACCGGTATCGGGTGCTTATCGCACTACCGATACAAATCCGTAGGACAGTGCAGGAAAGTTTTTTAAATTCTTTGAAAGCTCTTAAGAGTCTGAATATAAATGCAGGGGTGTGGAGTCGGAGTTGGAGTTTAGGAGTTAGAGCTCAGGAAATTGACTCGGAGTTGGGGTCGATTATTCTAGAGCCATAAAATTACTAAAAACTTGAAACAGATGTAGTAATAAAATATTACCTCGAAGTCATCAATTGGTTGCAATTTTTAGTGATAGCACTGTCATATACATTGAGTATGGACACAAGAATACTATATGTTATTACTTATATTGAGTATCGCGGAAATACAATTTTTTTGACAGCGATTTTAAATAGGAATAAGGATTAAGGATTAAATACTGTTTTCTGACAGCGATCTTACATAGGATTAAAAAAAGCATGCATCTGAGAATTTGAAATTTGGAATACATCAATTGAGATTTAAAAATTCTATTTGAAATTTGAAATACCTCAGTTGAAATTTAAGAAACATTAATTGAAATTTGAAAGACATCAATTGAAATTTGAAAGACATCAATTGAAATTTCAAACACATCAATTGAAATTTAAAACACATTAATTGAAATTAAAAATACATCAATTGAAATTTGAAACACATCAACTGAAATTTGAAGGACATCAATTGAAATTTGAAAGACATCAATTGAAATTTAAATTTCGTCACTTGAAATTTAAAAATTATTAACCGATTTTGTTTGTTAGATTTTTAAATTTCAATTGATGTGTTTTAAATTTCAATTGATGTCTTTTAAATTTCAGTTGAGGTGTTTCAAATTTCAATTGATGCATTTCAAATTTCAAATAGAATTTTCAAATTTCAAATACAATTTTTAATTTTCAATTAATTTTTTTTCAAATTTCAATTGGAAATGGTGTAGAATTTCCAAATTATTTAAGGGAATTTTTGAATATCGATTTTGAAATATGTCCAAAACTTTGGACTGCAATTTCTTTTTTGGACTGTAGTCACTTTGAATACATACATGGTTTCCCATTACAGCCGATGAATGGATTGGGAAGATCTTTTCAAACCAGTGATCTGTGAGGTTTCTAGTTTTACACAAACTGATTGGGACGTTCAGGTTTACACCGGTTCCGAACCGTATTTTGAGACGCTTTTCCATGGCTTTTGAGACGCTTTCCAGCGCGGTGACTGTCGTTGAAAGAAATGTAAGGTGTTCAGAGCTGGGATCGAACCCACATACTCATGTACAAGAGCCGCGCACACATCACCGACGGACACGGGCAATTTGAGTACTGTCAAAACATTGGATTCTAATTGGATCACCGCTGCGACACTTCGCTTTGGGTTTAGATTGAAACTCTTCAAATAAATCTTACAAATTTGAATATAAACCCCAGTACTTTGCCCCCACAGTGCAATGGCAATGGCTATGGTGACGTTGAAGTTAACGTTGACGGCTGTTACGTTTCGCCGGGTGCCAAGTGCAAAGTGTCGTCCACATGCATACTTTGGTAATGGCAGTGTTGTGTTTTGTTGCAGTCATTAAACATATTTTCGGATTCCATTTTCATGCCGAGCGAAGGTAGGAATGTAGATTTGCATTTCCACGAAATGATACGCTGGCATGGTGGCAGCCAGGGTGGTGGCAATGAAGTGGGCTGCGACGTCAAAGCGAAAGACAATTTTAAAACAATTCATTGACACAAGTATCGAATTCACTTAAATGCTCCGAGTGAGCACTCGTACTTAGTCTAGTGTGCATTACATGCAGACAAGCAGGCGGACAGACATGCCAGCAGACAGACAAACACACCGAGAGGCAGACATAAATGTACACCTCTGATGTCGGTGGTTTTTGTTGCACCATTAGTGGGTAGTAGTGAGCCAAAGAGCCAGAGAATGGGCCATCATCACACGATACATGCCATCAACGTCAACGTCATCATCATCGTCACCATCACCATCATCGTGCCCCAACTGATGTGTTGTTACAGTGTGGAGCACTCGCATTAACCAATGGGAGTAGTTGTTGCTTCATTGAAATGCATTTAGCTGCTGCTGTCGATACTGTTGTCGTTGCTGATGCTGATGCTGATGCACCACCACCAACACCAACAACAACAACAGCAAAAGGAAATGTTGGATATTGTTTCCTTAATGAAGTCTCGATAGCGCGATTAAACTACCTCAGATAGAGAAGATGCCGCTGCAGCGTTTTTTTTTAGTGCAACAGCAGCGGCAGCAACATCTTGTGGAGTCATTGCAACAAATGGAAATATAAAACGTGCATTCATAATAGATACATATGTATGTATGTATGGATGGATGTATGAATATACTAGTAGGTACTCTCGTACACTTGAGTCGAGTCTTTGGATGTGCAACAAAATGAATTGTTGCCATACGATTCGCGCTATCTTTCGGCAACATTTTGTGCTTCGCATATTCCATAGATTGTGTTTGCAAGAAAGTCGTTGTCTCAATACAGACACGATATAGACTCTATGTATCCTTCATCTGGGCGTTACTGCACTATTGTGGAAGCAAGTACACTGAAAGAAATCATCATGAAAGTTACTGTGGACAATATTTGTGTTCTTAAGAATTTGAACAAAAGTTAAATTACTAGTTCGCTTAAAAATAGTTTTAGAAAATGGAACAATTTGGAACGACCATTCTTATACCCTAATGACTGTCGCTGTGTTCCACTGCGAAATATTTTTTTGGGGTTTGACTAAATTTCAGGCGGAATTCGAAACTCTATACTTAAACGGACTACACATACATTTGCCAATCATAACCATGGGCAGCGATTATCGTTAACATTTATCGTTGTTTTATCAGCATTCCCGATACCTAACAGTAAAGTAATCGCTATTGTTTCTATCGCTATCCTGGATACAACATTTTTTATTTATTTTAATTTATTTTGATGAAAAATATAAAAAGGTATCGACCAAACTCAAGCTCATGAATGACTAGTCTGTGGTCGGCATTAGTGTGTAATCTTCTAAGGTCTAATCTTCTAATCTAATCTAAAAAGGGTCGACAGTTAAAAAAAAATACAAGTTGACCACCGTCTCGTCAAATCAACTCGTGATAAACAAAATTTTTGCAAGTTTGTTAGTGATACGAACTACGCCGACTACATAATTATTTGCTATCCGATATAGCTAGCAGAAGTTATCGATTATTATTGGTTTTATGTTATCGATTATTTAGCGGTTTTATGTATATTTGATCTGATAATCATTTTGGTAAAGTAAAATGACACTAAGAAAACAGCAGACAAGTTGACCTTCCACAGTATTTATTCCCTTCGCTATTGTTTTCAATCGACAGCAGCAATCATCGAATAGTATAGCACCAAAGTAATCAAACAACAGTGGACAGAGCTCTGCTAAGGCGTAACATAACAGTTAACATTGTGAAAAACGGTGTATAATGAAATATGATGCTTAACTGATCGAACCAATATCTAGATACTTGTCACTCCAAGCGACATGCTAAGCATTATCTACATGCTGAAAAAATCGGTCCCAGCAACATATTGCAGGAACCATGTACATGTTTGCAAACTTTGTTTTCTTGGTTTGAAGATCTGCTTCTTTTGTTGTTTCCTTGTTGTCAGTCTCAATTTTGTTTTTAGCAGTTTTCAACAAACAAAGCTACATTTGGGTCATAAAAACATATATTATAATCTATTAATCATTGTGACTCAAACACGTAATATTCAATAGTAAACACAATGTATTTGGGCACAAGCATACTACATATGTAACAAGCTACAAACAGTTTATAGTTGTATCTGATACCACGTGATTAAGTATTAGCCCATTCAGAAAGCTGTTTAGTTTGCTCCAAGAAGCTCAAGAACTTCTCGACGTCTACCTGAAAAAATTCTACTAGTTCCTGAAATTGGTAGGATACTATAGTAGATGCCTCCTGCCTGCTAAAGTTTTCCCACATTAAACTAAAGTTAATTTAGTGTCTACAAATTTAAATCTATCTACTTGAGAAAACAAGGAATTCTTCCATGTTCGCACATTCATCTTAGGAAAGCTTTTCGCAAACACTTTCAGTGAAATCAAAATACGCAAAGGATTTGGAAGTAAATATAAATATTCTTCATCTCCACGTGAGAATTCCTTGCTTTTTTGGTTATGAGGTTATATGAAAGATATAAGTTTTGTTTCTATATATCGCCCGCTAAACTAATTTTTCCACCACTATGTATGGGGAGCTAAGCGATTTTAAGCGGCTCCCCATACAGAGTCGTCGAAAAATTAGTTTAGCGGGAAATAAAAAACACGTTTATTGCTTCTGATCAGCTAAGAATACTATTTCAATAAATACACTATTTGTCAATGCGATAACAGAGTTATGTTAACGCCATAGCAGAACTCTGTCAACTGTAGTGGTTTGTGTCTTTGATAGTTAGATTCGGAATCCACCTCGATTGATGAATTGAAGATTGCTTGAAGATGGAGAAATAATGGGCTGTATTTAAAGAAAAAGTCGCACAAAATAAAATTAAATTGTCGCTACTATCAAAAAACTGTTCACCCTTTTTAAAATTTATATAGAAACGTTACGTTAGATTATAGCGATTGAGTTCCTCCCAAGGAAGCTCACCCAAATAGCAGTAATTCCGCTTTAAATAGCCATATTACCCTGAAAGAAAATAAGGACAAGAAAATAATGTGACAGTAATTGATTAAGGTTACCCAATTAGTACTATTAATGTATATTAGAAGTACAAGACTGAGTTCAATACTCTTCAGTTCCGGTATTCCGTCAAAAATTGATTTTCCCAATGTTGTCCTCCTTATATTTGCCAAGGCTAGGCACTGTAGGAGATAGTGTTCAGGGGTTTCCGCCATAACGTCGTCGTCGCAACTACGACAGCAGCGCGTATGCATAGTATTCCAATGTTAGCAGCAGTGTACCAAACCGCCCAGTGACCGGTTATGACAGCTGCCATTCTGACTATTCTATTCCTGTTTATAGTCATCAGGAACTCGGTTCTCCTGAAGATGTAATGGGAAACCATTTATTTATTTATTTTTACCTATTGATAGTGTAAGCCCCAGCACTCCCTCCACTATCCGTCTTAGATACATCCGTAAAAATGTCTATATCAACATCCTGCAATCGTGAGTGGTTCTTCCATTCTTCTGTACACCCAGAGAACTAATTGTTTGAAAAGAGGTTGTAGCAACCGTAAATTCGGCTGTTACCACCGAATTGCGGTTGCCACAACCGAATTGAGGTTGTCACGACCGAATTTAGTCGTTGTAACTGAAATTCGGTTGAAGCAACCTCGTTTCGGTTGAAGCAACCTCGATTCATAATTATAATTGATTCGGTTGTGACACCTAAATCTTTAATTATATTCGTTTTGCCAACCAAATTTTCTAAACTTTCGGTTGGACAACCTCTAATGACAACAACCTCTAATAATGTTTGTGACAACCTCAAATGAGTTTGTCACAACCTCTAAATTCGGTTACGGCTAATTCGGCTGTCTCAACAGTATTTTTCCGTGAGTGTATTGGGTATGATTGTTCTGAAGTTTTTCCGGAAGTTCAACTCCGGATTAGCATAGTCCGTTCTTTCAGGTGTGACCGCACTAGGCAAATTGCACAGAATCGTATTATGCCTATAGCTTCTTTGGGTCCAACATTTCAGCTGTCTAAGCTGCAAAGCACCCTTTTCCACTACACTCTGTGCAAACTGTTCAATCAGGAATAAATTCATCGTCGTATTCAGAGCAGCATAGGCGCGCGTCGGTATTGCCCCTGTAACGTCAACGTAAGCCGTTCTCTGCACTGCTGGCAGTTTTCTATCTTTCACCAGAGCCTGCCACCATACCGATACTGCATGGGTGAGAACGGGTCCAACCACCGCCGTGTAAATCCATAATACCATCTTCGAGTTTAGACCCCATGTTCTCCCAAATGTTTCACAAATGTTGCACCTGGCGACTTTTTAACTCAGTGTTCAATATTAAGTTTCTAGCTGAGTTTCGGATCCAGAATTATACCCACATACATCGCCCTATCCCACAACCATAATTGTTTAACATTGGGAGAGGGTAACCGATATTGTGGAATAGTTCTCCTACTTGTGAATAGTAGCAGATAATTTTTATCTGGGTTAACGTCTGTAATACAGTCCTTGGCCCAAGTGATGATCCCTGCCAAGATATTCCCCATGCCTTCACTTATCATAGAAAGAATTTTATGTGTTCTTATGGCTTATCCCACGTGCCTGTAGTATAACAGTTGGTATATCTCAAAACGCCTAGGCACAATTATTACACTGCTTGTTCTTCTGTCCTGATTCTACCATCCACCAAATGACGGAGTGATGAAACAACAAATGCTCTGCCAAACCTGAGCGGATTCTCAATTTATTTTTTTTAACAAAATCCACTTAATATTTTTTCCGGTGCACTTCAATGAAAAAGATGCTTTATTATCGCTTTGTACGCTGTACGATTACTAACTTATCAACTTTTTTTGTAGACACAATTTCGACTGGGACGCTTCTTGCTAAGCAAAGTCATGTACTCCACTCCACGTATCTGGAATTGAACGCGTTTTCAGGCTGCATTCTACACGGAGAGGCACAAGTCGAGGCAGACATTTATCAGAAAGTCAATCCTCATTCCGGCGAACTGGCTTCATACACAAAGTAAACAGGCGGACGAAGGAGCGAGTAGAATGTGCTAGAAAGGCAGCGGGGTTGTTGCCGTGTGGGATCGCTCGACTGACATTGAAAAATTTATTGCACGCTTGTCTCTCCGTTTGTCTGTCTGTCTGTATGTCTATCTACCCTACCTTTGGGTTTTCTTTAGCTTAAATCTAGTGTTGAGAACATGAACAGTATTTTCACCCCTGCATTGAAGACGTTGGCTTTGGAGTTTGGCCAGTGTTGTGTGGTATCAGTGCGGCCGTGCGTCCGTCCTACAGCCATCCATCCAGCCATGGCTGTTGCTGGTGCTGAGTTTAACTCTCTCGCTCGCTTCGGTTCGCTTTGCTGCGGAATCCGGAATAGCTGTAAAACATCTACTGACAGCATTAAGTGTTTTTCTTATTCTTAATATCATTTGTTGACGTCCTTCTCCTCCTCCTCCTCCTGCGCCAGAGCTATGGCATTGCTAGAGCGTCTTTGTTGCTGCAATGCCTTTAATCCAAAAACCCTCGTTACAAATTTCATCTCGGGTTCTTTGAGCTGTTTATACAATTTTAAAGCGCTTTATGCTAAATGACAGGCAGTAGCGAAATCTCTTTTTCTCCGCCTCTGTGTGTGTGTGACACTGCAGCGTTTTGTATACAATTCGTTTGTTTATTTGTCTGTCTGCCTGGCTGTGTTTGTGTGTGTGTGTGTGTCTGTATGTCCGTCCATCCTTCTTAGTCTTGGCTTACTTCTTTGTTTCTACTGCTGATTCCTTTTGCGAGTCGTTATACGTTTTCTTTTGCTCTGGTATTTAATACAATTAGAAGATTTCTTCTTCGAAATGAGAAAAAAACCAACAACAAATGCGGCAAAGAAAAACTTCCATCCATTCATCTTCTCGTCACCAAAACATTCCATGAGTATTTATCCACCTCCTTGAAACACCTACTTTAACACCTCATCTGTTTTGTAGTTGCTGTTGTTGTTGTTGTTGTATTTGTTTGTTGCAATACTGAATGGCTAAATGGGTAAAGGGGCCAGTGCTGCCAACTAATATTAGAGTGGGAAAAGCGCTAAATTGTGATTTTTATTTTGCAACAAATCAGTGTAAAATGTTTGAATATGTTTGCAGGTACAAACAGTTGGGAATCGGTTGAAAGAGGAATATAAAGACTTTCTTTACTGCATGGCCTGTGGTTTTAGTTGAAGCCAAGATACATGTACAGGGCTTTCCCAGGGCCATTCGAAATTTGTTTCTTAAATATATTTTGATCTCGTTTCTGACTTGATTGGTCTGTAGCCAACTGTTTTTTGCTGGGAATATTCTATTCTAAAGTAGAGGGCGAATCAATAAATCCGTGACTTTTTGAATGAAACACAGTTTTTTTTGCAAAAAAAAAAATTATTATTCAACATAATTTCCTTTTAGCTCAATACACGTCGTCGTTTCTCAAATTTTTGTATCCCTTCCAAAAAATAGGATTTTTTCGAGGTTTGATCTCATTTGTTTGATCAATAATTTCGTCGTTGGAGCTAAATCTCTTTCCACCGAGCCATTTCTTTAGGTTTGGAAATAGGAAATAGGCACTGGAAGCTAAACCCGGAGAATATGGCGGATGAGGTACCAATTCATGGAATTTTGCCATCGAGACTACACACGTGTGCACCCGTGCATTATCTTGATGAAAAAACTTTTTTATTGACCATATGTTGTCGTTTTTTTAAATCCCCGTTAAATCGGTCCACAACTCCAAACAATCCTTTGAAGTTGTCACACGATTACGTTTAAAGTCAATTGAGAGCAAACGCGCCACACATCTTGCAGACAGCTTTCTTGAATCCAAAACGCGAAGTAAATTACGGCACTTGCTCAAAATTTGACAGTAGTCTACTAGCAGAGGGTACTTGATGGGAGCAGTATTCCATTTCATATAACTACGAGAGATGTTCGCAAAGTCGCGGACTTATTGATCCGCCCGTATATTGATCCAGAAAATGATTGAACCTCAGAAGCTGCAGGGTGGCGCATAAGTAACGTTAAGCAAATCATACAGCCTCGTGCATTTTTTTAAAAGCGGTAAAAAGTAAAATTCGGGTGCTAATTTAACATTATTTTTTGCGAAAAAAACCGTCAATCAAACCAAGGACAAGCTTGATAAATACTATGGGGACTCTGCACCATCGATTTCAATGGTAAAAAAGTGGGTTACTGACTTTCGTTGTGGTCGCACAAGTACAAATGAGGCTGAACGTTCTGGAAGGCCAATAGAGGTCAAGACACCCGACAATATCGAAAAAATCCACGATTTGGGATTGGCCGGTCGAAGAGTAAAAGTGCGTGAGATTGTTGATGCCATAGGCATTTCATATGGCAATGTTGTTTCGATTTTAAATGATCAGTTGGATTTAAGACAGCTGTCTGCAAGGTGGGTGCCGCGTTTGCTCTCAATTGGCCATAAACGTACGGGTGCACACGTGTGTAGTCTCAATGGCAAAATTCCATGAATTGGGCAACGAATTGGTACCTCATCCGCCATATTCTCCGGATTTAGTCCCCAGTGACTATTTCCTATTCCCAAACCTAAAGAAATGGCTCGGTGGAAAGAGATTTAGCTCCAACGATGAAAATATTGATCAAACAAATGCCTATTTTATGGACCTCGAAAAATCCTATTTTTTGGAAGGGATACAAAAATTGGAGAAACGTTGGACCAAGTGTATTGAACTAAAAGGAAATTATGTTGAATAATAATTTTTTTTGCAAACAAAATCTGTGTTTCATTCAAAAAGTCACGGACTTATTGATCCGCCCTCCAAATTGAAGCAGATGAGTGCAGGGCTTAGGAGTCTGTCCGAAATTGGATGACTCCGATTCCAGCTCTCTCTCCAGCAATTTTAAAACCTACGACTCCGACGCCAGCACTTGGAAAACACGCGAGAATAAAAAAATTGCGTTCAATCATATGATGACGTTACATTTAAATAATATTAATACTTAAAATTATTTAAAGACCAGTGCAAGGACATGTGTCATTATTTTCTTGCTTAATACTTTCTGTTTTATTCCCACAAAAAACAAAGAGAGTGCAAAGCAACGGACACATGGCCATACATACATTGTTATGTTCGTACATACGCTACACAAGTTCACACAATTTTCGTTGTTCTCTTGCTATCTCATTTTTATATACGTATAACCACGTCTTTATTGTCTTTGCTCTGAGAGTGCTCCGCACCCACACAAGACAACTATTCGCTGCCGTGTGTTTTATTTTCGCAGTCTGACAATCTGTGTTTCGCAGTCGGACAAATCTGTGTTCTATATAGGGGTGGGTCACCCTTATCATTTAGGGGTATGAAAAATAGATGTTGGCCGATACGTTGGCCTACCCGATATGCACACAAAATTTCATAGAAATCGGTCCAGCCGTTTTGGAGGAGTTTAACGCCAAACAATCTGTGATCGCATTCGGACAAACTGTTTTTGGATGTGTTCACTTTGTGAGTTTAGTCCCTACCCGCGCCTGTAGATGTTAACACATCAAAAGTGGAAGTTCGATTTTTATTTTTATTTTTGTAAATGTCTAGCACTTCCATTGCCTATTTGCGAATATAATTTATAAGTGAGTTGGAACATCTTTAAGGACACCAAGAATTTAGCAATACATGGGCTTTGTTGCGAGATATGGCCGCCACAAACATGGTATTCTTCACATGATAAAGCAAGAAACCTACGACAAATAGATTTGGACCTAAGCAAACTGATTTTATATAAAGGGTAGTCCAATCAAAACTCACGATGTTAATTGTAAATAAAACAAAAAGTTTTCAGAGAATTATCTTAATATTTTTTATTAAGATAGAAGGATCTATGACAATTATGTGTGAAACAAAATGTCGGCCAAATGCACGCCACGGCTTCGATGGCATACCTCTACCCGATGGTCCATATTTTCAATGACTCTGAGATATAATTGAGGTTCAATGTCGTTAATGTGCCGAATTATCTCAACCTTTAGCTCTTGAATTGTTGTTGGCTTATTGACGCAAAAGTGGGATTGTTTCTTTAGCTGTGTGGCAAGTGGCACCATCTTGTTGGAACCAAATATCGTCCAGATCCATTTCCTCAATTTCTGGCCACAACAAGTCCGTTATCATGCTGACCAAAAAAATTACGAAGTGCACGAAATGCATTTTGATTTGTACGCCCATTTTCGTTAAAGGCTTCAAAAATCTTAACGCGCTGCTCAACTGTGTAACTCTTCATGGTCGAATTTGTCAAACACTGAAACAGAAGAAACAAAGAAATGCCAAATTAAATTGGGCAAAAAACTTAACGTTAAGGTGTGTCCCACAATTAACATCGTGCATTATGGTTGGACGACCCTTTAATACGATGTAAAAATTTATATTAACCGACAAAATCGGTCAACAAATTATTAATCTTTCAACAATTTTGAATTTTGATGGAAGCGCTAAACTTGGAGTCGGAGTCGTTCGCATTTTTATGAATCCGACTCAAGGCATATATCCCAAACTCCGACTCCAAAACTCAGACTCTAAGACTCAGGCTGCAAGACTCCAACTACAAGACCCCGACTCCGACTCCAAGACTTCGACTCAGACTCCAACTCCGACTGCACAGCACTGGAGTAATGAAGATAATACTAACCCCACTTTGTTAATTGTTTGGCAATATTGTGGATTAGGAGTCAGAGACGGAGTAGGAGTCAAAATCGGAGTACGAATTTGGAATATAGTAGGAGTGCGAGTTGGGGTAGGAGTCGGAGTTCAACATTTTAAAATGATGGAGTTGAAGTCGAAGTTTTCAAAATTTTACGAAAAATGTACACCTCCATTGCGATCAATGACAATTATTTTTGCATTTGCATTAGATTAAGGGTAGTATTCTAAAAGTCCTGAAAGTGAACGTAAACGCAAAAGCAAACGCGAACGCCAAAGTCAAAAATGATGGTTTATATATCACTTCGCGCTTGCGTTTGTGTACGAAAGCTGTCACTGACATATGCGGTTTATAGAGTTTCCAAACTAAAATAAACAATTAAAGATCAGAAAAAGTTATCTTGAGTGAAATGCTCAGAATGAAAAAGATTACAAAATTTAGCTCCATTTCAGTAGATCAACAGATTTACCAACAATATTAGATTTACCAATTCACATAAAATGTGTAAAAAGCCTGTTATTTCGGGGTTCAATTTCCAATAAATTTCCCCATCTATATTAAATTAGTTGTCTTTTCAAAAACACGTGCCATTTGGCGGTATGTATTGATTGTAATGTATTGGTTCTTTTGTTTATTATTGTCAACATCAACTCATGTCTATAATTTTTAAATATAATTATAATAGTTTTGCAACGCATTATTTATTTGAAAGTTCCTTTTCTAATTTTATTATTGTAAATAAGAATTTCAGTGCGTAAACGGTATAATTTTGAACTATTCAGTTTGAGCTCTATCCGTCGAATGCATTTCAGTCAAAATTGGCAACTATTAAACATAAACAACTACTAAACATAAGCAATGAAATACAAAATACTTCCATCTGCCTATCCTCGATCGACATTTTTCTTTAAATTTGTAATTTATTCAACTAACGCGAAGAACTGTGGCGTGTTCAATTTGACAGCTGAAGTGATCAAAAACGTTGCGATGCATTCTATAAACTATCCATTAAATAACGTAACTCAACGCAGGTAGTCACCGAACAGCTGTAACGTTTTATAAACTACCAAAACGACAAAAGTAACGCGAAGTGACTGATTCACTACTTATAGAATACCACCCTAAGTATTGCAAATTGAAATTTAATGAAAATTCAAAAATCTCAATACTGCTCTCTTCACATGTCGTATTCCCTGTAACCTACTTTAATATTTCATTTCCGCCACCATTTAGACACATATTTTGACAGTGCATGTTAATGTTTATTAACGCTACTCGCGTCCTAGTGAAATCGTCATACCATCAATAAATCGCCAAAGTTGGCATCACTCTTTTGTGCGAGTTTGTGTGCGTGCGGCAAAATGTGCGTATGTTTTATTACGACAATCGTTTTAGCATTATATTTCTGCTGCTGGCGCTGCGAAATGAATGAATGAATGAATGAACGAGTGACTGACTGACTGAACTTAACTGAACCGAACTCAACTGACTTGGCTGACTACTAAATGGCTGCCTTTGTGCATGGATGGTGGATTTGGGTAGACTTCCTTCCTGGGGTGCCTGGCTAAATGTATGGGTATGTATGGTATGGTGCCTGAGCTGCTGTTTCTGGTGATGGTGCGTAGCAGACGTATTCGTCCTTGCTGTTGTTGATGTTAATTTTATAAAAATTTAATTTTCATTGCTTTTGTTCTATAACACATAACATTTGCAATAATATTTAACAAGCTGAGTCAACCTGCTGCTCCTGCTGCTGCTTCTGCTCCTGCTGCCCAACCAACAACGCACCATTGTAGAAATGTGTCTCACCCCGTCCACTCCTTTCTGTTCCTTTCGCTGTATCTGTTAGTGTGTGTGTGGGTTGGCGTTAATTCCCTTGAAAACTGATACCATTCACTGATACAACAATCAGGCAGCCAGTAAAACGTTCATTTGTTAACTGGCAAACGGCAAACACGTCTGCTCCCATCCAGCCCCTGCTGATGCGAGGGCTATCACATTCCCTCACCCACGTCGGTCCAGTGTCTCCCTACAGACGTCGACGTGGTGGGGCGTCTTAAGTACTTTTGTTCTATGTAGTAGTATATCGTACTTGACACTTTTCTCAATTAATAACAGTTGAATAATTGTTGCAATTTTAAACAACAACAACAGTGGCAACACCAACAAAAACAACACACCGAACTGAATGAAAGACATTCAGACACACATTAGTCTGTATAGTTGTAAATAATTGAAGTCATGAGAAGGCATGAGATAAATTGACTTCAATTCCCTACGTTAGGATATAAGATAGGGACAAAGGTCCTTAATGCTCCATTTAAAACAAGTGCTCCCTGTGTGATATCAACATTCCAGCGAACTAATATTAATGAACTTCCGGATTATTAATTATTTGTAGGTTTAACAAAATTCCAGCAAAAAATGTAATTTATTCGATTACGCTTTTAAAGGAAACTCCTCAATTCCCTGTATTTGAATTCAGTGAAGTTGGGTTTGGGGATTTTTTGTTGATCAAGTACAACTCAGTAACACCATGGTTATATTGTCTCTCGAGGGAAAAATATGAGCTCGGAGATAATTGCGAGTTATTTGCCTATTACATGGCACGAATTGATTGGGGAAACGTTTCACAATCATTGAACCGTGCGTTTTCAATTTCATGAGCCTCGATGTTTTACACCGGTTCCGATAGCGGATTTACAAAGATTTGTTGTAGCTAATCACTGGATAGTGTTGCAGTTTTTAGTCGAGGTTACCATCACCGAAAGAAGTGAAGGATGGTATGTGCGGGTAATGGCAGAAGAACACGTGTGCTTAAATTCAAGGGTCGCACACTTTAACTATTGGAACACCGAAGATCGCAATTGGTCGCTGAGTCCCTAGAGGATACGGATTTCAAACCGAGGTCTTTTTGAAAAGTCCATCTTCTTTGCCTTAAAGACGTACAATATGGTATAGGGATTCAAAACCTAGGCGTTGCGAGATGCTATCTTCCTTACATTAAACACGGACAATGGCACAAGAAACTCATAGAACTTCATTCATTACAGGCGTCTCTCATTCTGTAGCAGTCGATCAGCTCATTGTCTTGTTCACAATGATACCTTCAATGTCTCTCGCTAGAAAACGTATGCCGCTCTTTTCGAATTAATAAGGGACGCATGCAGTTTAAAGTCCAAGGATTGGGCAGAAATGCTGCAGTTGGAAATCCTTTCCAGTCAGTTGAAGTTAACCCTGACCAAATTATCCGATCACCAAGCCACATTCGTAACAATCTAAAGGCCAATGAATTGTGATAGGCATTTTCTCATTATCTTCCAGCAGGGACATTTTCTAGTTGGTTTCCAATTTATGAATGTTGCATGGATACCTGCAAAGCCTAAGAATCCTGGACTGTCCAAAATCTACACAATTTAATCAATATTGATTTGAAGTCATTTGACTTTATTACTAACAGCGCAGCCTCACAAGACATACTCCTGCGGATGACCGAATTTTAAGGAGTTTTTTCAGTGCCAATTAAACTGCTAGGAGTTTCTAATATAAACACTACTATTATTATCAACTCTTAAGGATTTATCACATACAAACTCTGTCTCAATGATGAAACAAATTCCTTGGTATGTTTACACCACTACAATAAAAAGTTTCATACACACCACAGTTTTTTTCGGTGCTGCAACGAAACGTATCATACAAGAAGGTGTTGGCCGTTTATCGTTGGGTTGTTGCAACAAATAAATTATCGTTGCTGCAACGAATTAATTTATTGTGCATTTCGGGGGAGAAAACTAAAAACTTATAATATGCGTTTGATATTTAAATTATTCTTTTATATTTTATATATTTATAATTGCAAACGAAATTATTGCATTATAAATGAGCAGTTGTTTATGTAACAAGGTTGAATCGAATGGAGTTGTTAGTACCTTTTTTTGCAACTATGCACAATCACATGGACATAGAACAAATTGCAATTGAATTTTCTTTTTATATCGAAAAGTGAGAAGGCAATATAAAATGTGTAGAAAAGGGGGTTGATGTAAATGCTCATACATCATTCATATTGCAGGAGATATGTACATATTTCCAAGCATTGTTTTCATTCGTTAAAGATCTACAGTTTTTTGTTGTCTCTCACATTTTTGTTTTCAGAAGAGATTTTTAACAAGCAAAGCCAAATTTGGATCACAAATACATATTTTACATCCAACTAGTCATTGTGTGTCTAACATGTAATATTGAATTGCAAACACAATGTGTTTGGACACAAGTATACTATATTTGCGACAAACTACAAAAACCTTATATCTGCACCCAAACAACAAAAATAAACAAATTTTTCAGCGTGTGTAAATAGCATGCCTCTTCAAATTAAACTTTAAAGCTTTTATTCAAATTCATTTTATACTGATTTAAATTCCAAAATCAAATTTCTAATTCCAACTTTGAATTCATACATGAAAATCATATTAATTTCAAAACATTTATTATAATATAATTTACGTTATGAAAAAATAAAAAAATAAAAAATTTACGTTATGAAATAATTTACGTTATGAAAAAAAAAATCCAATGAGTGTTCGAACTCACGGGCGATGTGATAACACATTTTTGTTACACGGTGCCTGGTAAAATAAGTAAGTTAAACTCGTTAGAACAGCTGATTTGAACATTTTTCTTGCTTAGGTGTTTCTCTTATGTCAAACTCACATGTATTTTGTTTTTGTACATTTTTGTTTACTTTTACAGTAGATACACACATGTAGAAAATTTGACATATTATGGACACCAAACAAAAACAAAATTCCTGTTGTTGTTGTAACAATTCCTACTGCGTTTACCTTTCTTATTTTACCATCATACATACGTTGTTATGTTCGAACATACGCTACACAAGTTCACACAAATTTCGTTGCTCTCTTGCTATCTAATTTTTATATACGTATAACCACGTCATTATTCTCTTTGCTCTGAGAGTGCTCCGCACCCACACACGACAACTATTCGCTGCGGCTACATCAGTGTGTGTTTTTTTCGCAGCCTGTGTTTCGCAGTCGGACAAATCTGTGTTCTATATAGGGGTGGGTTACCCTTATCATTTAGGGGTATGAAAAATAGATGTTGGCCGATACGTTGGCCTACCCGATATGCACACAAAATTTCATACAAATCGGTCCAGCCGTTTCGGAGGAGTTTAACGCCAAACAATCTGTGATCGCAGTCGGACAAACTGTGTTTGGATATGTTCACTTTGTGAGTTTAGTCCCTACCCGCGCCTATAGATGTTAACATATCAAAAATTGTTTGGAAATGGCATTTAGAACTTATATGGCCGATTTCACCATGTCCATTTATCCTTCAGTTAAAGCTAACGAACAGTTTTAGCTGTCAGTTTGTATGGAATTTATAAATGTTAACTGTCAGTTTGTATGGAATTTATAATCTTTTTAAAACTGGTTTTTCGGTTTCGGTTTTGGACAGTCTAGTAGCAAGTCGTGCAAGCCATTTGAACAATGTGGTATGTATTTCATTAACTATCAATGATGGCCCTTATCCATGAAATCCTAGATTAGAAAAAATTTTTGTTAGTATGCTTTTTTTTTCCAAATTTGAATGTCCTTTTCCCTTCATTGGCCCTTTACTTTCTTCTTCTTTTTAAATATAACAATTTGTTTTAAGAAGTTTATACATCAGGTTTGAAATATTTAGAATTATGTTTTGGTTATCGAATTGAAAATGAATTGAACCAACAGAATTCTTGGAAAATGCAGTTGCAGTAACCTCATTTTTCATAAATATGGTTCTTGCAAGCGAATTAATGTCAAATTTGGTTGTTATAACCATAGTGTAATGACGTATAAAGTAGCGATTTGTCTCAGTAAATGTACGAAGTGTGATGTTGTAGCATATGTACATTGCATATTTGAAAGTATTGCTTTAATAATACCAGATAGAGGCAGTGGCTCAAACCAACCGACAAAAAAACTGCAACGTCATTTCCTTTTGTGCGTTTGAAGTTCAGTGAAAATGTTACCACAAATATATATAAAATATAACAAAAAAGCCCAATATACATTTAAATTTAACAGTTTTTCATCAAAACGACATGAACAATTTACGGAAAATTTTTTTGTAATTCCACCTAGTGTAAGACAATTTACGTCAAATAATATTCTATCTCACCGACCGCACCACGCCTAGTGTAAACTGATACGTCAGATGAGAAGAATGGCAGCTCTATACGACATTACTCTATGGTTGGAACTGATTTAAAGCTAAATTTGGTTGTTACGACCGCATTGACACCAACATCGATGGTTGCAACCGAATTGGTTCCAAATTCAGGGTTTGCAACCGAATTGATACCAACATCGATGGTTGCTGCCGAATTGGTACCAAATTCAGTTGTTGCAACCGAATTGATTCCAAATTCATTTGAGGCAACCGAAATTATAGAATATTTAGTTAATGTATGAGTCATACTATAAGCTTAGAAGGTCATAGACAATTCAGTTAAGCACACCCACTAGCATGACTAGTTTCGAACTCCGTGAGAAGTTCATCAAATTTAGTTGACACAACGTATATAATTGAAAACTCAGTTGTCAAAACTGGGTATTAAGTTCAGATGTGACAACCTCAGTTCGTTTGTGGGAACCGCAATACGGTGACAACCTTGTATCAAACTATTAGTACTGTGTGTGCATAACTTCCTCCAGAAATTGGGCATGAGTAATAATATCAATTTATATCAGAAAGAAAGAATAAGGCCTTTGGAAGGTCTTTATTTACAAGGCCAGCTGGACGATTTTGAATACAATAAAAGAAGGCCTTTTGAAGGCCCTACAATATAGAAAATCTTTTGAAGATTGTGCGACTGAATCAGTTAAGGAAATTCATAGTAAGATATCATATATTTGTCCGCCTCTATTGGTGCAGTACAAGGGACGTGCTATAGAATCAGAGGAACGGGTAAATGTTGCTTCTTCTCTCATCCTTTTAAGACATATGCTGTTCTTTCATGTATAGTTTGTTTTGGTGTGAGCTTGTTTAGTCAAAAATTTTTATTTAGTCCAACTTTACACCTGTTTACTCCCAGACTTATTTCTATGATTTCTACAATTATAGACCTAGTTTCTTTCCAGCCTTTCCAAACTAACGATTAATGTACAAATGTATCCTTATGATACAGACATCGAATATTCTCTTGCCTTAATGTGTGGGAGTTTTTAGAAAGAGTTGGGTACTACCTCTCCTGCGATAGCTGGGATATTAATTCGATTAAAATTTATCTCTGCCATTGTAACAGAATTTCACCTTCCGCTACCATTAGATGTTTCCTTATCACGAATCATCAATATAAATTCTCATAATTTCCAACTAATTTTACACACTTTATGTTGTGCCATATCATAATTTGGCAAGGGGGGCTAGAGCCAAACGCGAACAAACTCAAACGTATTACCAATAAACATACCAGCCATCAAATTTCGAAAACACACAACAAAGTTTATATGTCTATCAGTTGATTTTATGGCAGTTGGGCCATTAAGAATTACGCCGCTGCACAACAGAGAAATCTACATGAAATTACTCGTTTCCGTTGTGTTGCTGGTACTTGGTTGTGTTGGCTCAGAGTAATCCCAGCACTGACTTGAAATGAAATAAACGAACGAACAAGTTGAAATTGGCGGAAAATGTTTATAGCCGCATTAGGGGTGAATTTGCCACAAACAACGACAGCCACACACACACACGCACGAACGCACACAACGACACACACCCAGATGTAGCACGCATCCAGAAGTCACACTCATACAGCCTTAACAAGCAACAGTATAATTTAGCCTGCCATATGTCAAAATTTCTACGACAACTCAATTGAACGGATGAAAATGCCGCAAACTGTTATACTCCTCTCTACACACAAAGGACTCCAAGTCAGCGAGTGTATCAACATGTTGAGAGTTGCCAGTTGTTGGCACTGACATTTCTATGCGGTAGCTGATAGACCGGGCTGAAGTGTATTGCCAACATTCGTAAAGTTTATACGACAGAGAGAGAGAGAGCGAGTCCTTGCTCTCAACACTCGGCGGAGAGAAGAGACACAACCCTAAAAATCAATAAGCCATGCATGTGTTTCTCTACTCGTTTGGTTTGAAATTCTATACCAGTATGTCTGCCCCTATTGGTAGACAAATACTCGGTGTCGTTATCCCTGTCGCTGTCGTCTCTCCTGTCACTGTGTGTCCTGTAGTCAACAACTTTTACTTTTTACAATTTTCAAACACATTCACGCATACACTCATAGATGCACACCCATGTGTACACTTGCAGCAACACTAGCACTAGCAACAAGATCGATGTTTTATGCAATCCTGTGTTGTGTTGTTTGTATTTCATTTACTTTTTCAATATTTTCCTTTGTCTAATTGCCTTTGGCCGTGTTTTAAGTCCTGTTGCCATTTCCAACATTAATGAAGTATAAATTGCTCGCTCCTGCTCTCGAAATGGTAATGAAGATGAGGCCAAATCATTATGAGAGCAGGAAAGAGATAGAAGAGCACAGCAGAGCAGAGCGGCCAGCAACAGTAACAGCATTGACAAACCCTAGAATGAACTTCAAGGATTATATCTGTCTAATATCTTCGTGTTTTCTTTTATCCTTACAAGTAAACTCCTTATGGCTCAACATGACGAGCGAAATACATAACTAAGCAATGTACAAACGTCAGGCGGAGGGACGCAGGACGCACAACATGACAAAGCTTAATACAATGACGTTTGCAAAAGTGGAACTTTTTCATTGTGTTTATTGTTTATTTTTTATTTCCTTTTTCTGTGGCACAAGGAGGTTCCCCAGTAATCATTTTCATGAACAATTACATGCAGTGTCTTGTTACATCCTTGGAATTCTTTCGTTTCGTTTATCACTGGCATTGTAATGAGTTCTTAAACCAATTTGTTGTTATTACTTCTGTTGTTAATATTGGGTCGGACATTAATACCAATACCAGCACAAATGTATCTCCTGCACACATCTGGTGTTAAATTCCGCGCGCGTGTGTGTGTGTGTCTGTGAAACACAAAAGGACATTCTTGAGACAGCAATTTGATGGCATCTGTTTTCTTGTCAGGTTGAGAAGCAAAATATACTTATATTCGTTATAATCATTTGACAAATTAATTCATATATCAGCAAATTCAAGTGGATGATCTTAGTTAAACATGTCCTTTAGTTTCAAAGTCCTTATGATAAAATATGGCATAAATCTGGATCCTTAAACGGCATTTAATCATTAACTCTTATAGCTGTGCTATTCTACAATACAAACATTGTTTTAAACGATATGAGACATTGGAATATTTCGGTCCCTTCACGGGATGTAATGGGAAACCATTTATTTATTTTTTATTCAGTCATATAGACAAAACTGATTACGGAGAAATTCTGAAAATCGGGAAAATTCTTCAGTCGGTTCGGTTCCAGTCCGCAAGAGTTGGGCACCTTGCCATCTGCGAGGTATATTAACAGAGGTAGACCTCATGGAGATATATTGTCACCACTTCTATGGAGGTTTGCGCTGAATGGAACACTGGTCACACTCGAACAAGCAGGTGGAAAAATTGTTGCTTATAAGGAGGATGCGCTAATAGCTATAAGCGGCAAGTATTCCAGTATCCTAAGCTCCATTCTCCAAGGTAGCTTAGGGACTTTAGGTAGATAGGCGGGTGCAAATAGGATAGTTGTAAACCCAAACAAGACCGAGCTGCTGCTTTTTACCCGAAGGCATAAAATATCTATCGTAGAACGTATCACGTTGACTGGGTTTGACAGTAAGCTTGCAGAGTGTGCCAAATAACTGGGGTTTTTTTTTTGACGGCAGGCTCAGATTCAGACCCAGCACTGTGGAAAGGCCGTTGAAGGCGACGATAGCCCTTTATATAAGTACCTGCAATAGGGCTGTAGGTTATTGTGTGGTGGCAGGTGCTTGAGGAATCCACATATTGTGCACTACTGACACTACCACTCGTGAAACTTCTGTTCGCTCTGAAAAACATACTCTCATATCGAAAGGGAATCCTGGTATAGAGGGATAAATGAATTTCTATACGGATGGGTCGAAAGTCAGTGATCGGGTAGGGCCTTCTCGAAGATTACCTTATCATTTAAGCGTGTGTCAGGCGTAAGTTTTAGCTATTAGAGAAATGGCCGCTGATGGATAATAGTCCAGCAGTCATTGGGGTCGATGTATACTCCGATAGTTAAACTGCATCAAGTCCCAGGACTCGTAAATTCAACATATTCCCAGGACTGCCACAGATTTCTCAAGAGGGAAGGGGTATATTCGGGGAACTGCGCAGCGGTTGAGCTGACCAGACTAGGTATTAACGTATAGGTTCCACAGGAATTGGAACATGCTCCTACTAACTTTTCAGCATGTAATGCAAGATGAAGAAGAACAGGTGGATGTGTTATTTGACAGTTAAGTGTCATCAAGTCCCTGGAATCATAATTCCTGAATTCAGCATATTCCCAGGACTGCCGCAGATAATTGAAAGATGTGGCCCAGCTGTACGATATCTACCTCATGTGGGAACTGTAGAGCGGTCGAGCTGCCCAGACTAGGGTCTAATGTATAGGTTCCACAGGAATTGGAAGGCAACTCCCACAATGGGGCATGATCGGAGTCGGTTTTGGAACAGTGCTGGAATGTACTCCCAATATTCCTGCATTTGATTCCCACTCGTGGAACAACTATTCAATCTCCTTTGTTTCAGAATTCTCATACCGAAAGGGAATCGTGAGAGAAAGGAGTTCCTGGTATAGAGGGATGTGTAAATTTCTATACGGGTGGTTCAAAAGTCAGTGATCGGGATCTTCTCTAGAGAACTTGGGTTGGCTATTAAAGAAATGACCGACTGGCTGAGGGATAATAGTCCAGCTGTCACTAGGTCGATGTGTTCTCTGACAGTCAAACGGCATGCAGTCCCTGGACTCATAAATTCAACATATTCCCATTCGCAGATCCTCTTAACGCAATGACCTAGCATTACGATATTCACCTCATGTGGGTGCCGGGGAACAGGTATATTCTGAGGAACAGCAGAGCGAGTGAGCTGGCCAGACTAGGGACTAATCTACAGGTTCGACAGGTATTGGAAAATGCTCCTAGTGACTTTAAAGCATGTCTTGCAAGACGAAGCAGAACAGGTGGATGACTTCTCCGACTGTTAAGCGGCATCAAGTCCCTGGAATCAGAATTCTCGAATTCAGCATATTGCCAGGACTGTCGCACATCATTTAACGAGATGGCCCAGCTGTACGATACTGGCCAGACTAGGGACTAACGTATAGGTTCCACAGGAATTGGAACATGCGATTTTTAAGCATGTCATGCAAGATGCAACATGAGAGGTGGACCAATCACACAGATTGTGTATGTGCAAAACATATCTGCCCAATAGTGGATAGCAGGAAATTTATTACTCTTCTGTCTCTAGCCAAGCCCAAGTTATCAATGTTTGTTTAAGTATTGACGGGGCACAGTCTGATGGCTAGAAATGCGGTGAATCTAAAGGGCAGGGCAAATGACTTCTGTACAAACTGTAACGACGTTGCGGAAGAACCCACGGAACATCTTCTCTGCAGTCACCCAGCACTAGCCTGCACAAAGATGTCTACTAACTATCCTACCTATTTTGGTACCTCTCAAAAAACCGGTTCCTATTACATTCCATTAAGGGATTGGTAAGAGATTCTCACAACCAGTGAGCTGTGCGATTTCTAATTTTTCACTCACTGATTGGGACTTACAGTTTTATACCGGTTCCCAACGGTATTTTGAGAAGCTTTTTCTTGGCTTAGTACTCGATTGCGTCGTCATCACTAAGCGAGGTGGCCGTCGTCGAAGGAACTGACAGGTGGTCAGAACAGGGATCGAACCCACGTTCTGATGCACAAGATCTGCGTACACTAGCCATTGCATCACCGACGGCGACGAAATATTCGCAATTGATGACATGATATTGCCACCACTTCGGCGAAAACAGAGAGTCCTATTGATAGTGATATACTCAGTGATATACTGAGTAAAACCCCTGCTCTCACTTCACTATCTGTCTTAGATCCATCAGTAAAAATGTCAATGCCAATATCCTGCAATCGAGAGTAGTTGTTCCACACTCCTCTATGCGGTGTGATTATTGTGGTTTTTATGGAAGTTCAACTCTGGACTCGCATAGTCCGTTCTTTCAGGTATGATCCAAGTAAGCAAAGGCCACAGGATCTTACTAAGCCCATAGCTTCGTTAGCTCCAATATTTCACTTCTCTAAGCCGGATCTTAGCGAACCTTTTGAAACTAAGCGAAGCCCTATCCGACAACCTATCGTGCGATCTCTTTAACATCTTAATAAAGATCATTATGAGAGTCTGCAGTGAACATGAATAAAACCATCAGCAGCAAAAGTCACATTCTGCTCGCGTATGCTGATGATATAGATATCATTGTCCGCACAGTTAGAGAAGTTACTGCGGTGTTTTTGAGAATTGAGAAGGAGTCAGCAAAAGTGGGGCTGACAGTAACTGAGGGAAGTCAAAATTAATGGTTTCAGCGAACAGGGCCTCCACGCGATTAGACCAAAGCGTGAACGTTGATAACCGTTATAACATCGAGGTAGTGGACGAATTTATATACCTCGGATCTGCCGTGAATAAAAAGAACAACGTCAGCCGTGAGATCAAGCGGGGAATTGTGCTTGCGAATACATGATATTTTGGGCTAAGCAAGCACTTTAGAGATAAAGCCCTCTCTCGAGTAACAAAAGTCCAGCTGTAGCAGACTCTCATTCAACCTGTCTTGCTTTATGGCGCAGAATCCTGGGTCTTATTGCACGCAGATGAAACATCTGTTGGAGTCTGCGAGAGGAAAATACTCCGAAAAATTGATGGCCCTATACTGCACAACGGCAAGTATCGGCGACGCATGAACCATAAGCTGTATCCCGACATTGGAATAGTTAAGCGGATCAAAATATCGCGATTGCGCTGGCTAGGCCATGCCAGTAGAATGGATGAAGACGAACCAGCACGAAGGGTTTTCGAAACCGAATTCGAAGGAAGACGAAAAATAGGACGTCCAAGAGTCCGGTGGAGGGATTAGGTTGACGTATCCCTGCGTACACTTGGTATTAGCAACTGGAGAGATAAGGCAAAAGATCGAACTGGTTGGCGAAATATGAAATAGGTCCCTGACCCCCCGGGGTTGTGCGAGACGGGATAAGTAAGTAAGTCAGTAAGCCCCAAAGCATTCTTTGTCGCTACGTTCTTAGCAAACTGTTCAATCTTAAACAAATTCATCATTGTATTGAGAGCAGCAGATGAGCACGTCCGTAATGTCCTTGTCACGCCCACGCCAGCTGTTCTCTGCACTGTTGGCAGTTTTCTACCTTTCCCCAGAGCCGACATGTATCTGGTAAATTTTATGTTACTTAGGACTTTTTGTTGATTTCCGTATTTTGGTTATCAATTTGCTATAAAATTTGCTATAAAGTTTTTAATAACCAGTTTTCGAGATATTTTTCAATGGTAAATATCTCAATAACCCAAAGTGTTAAATAATTCAGATAATTAATTTAGATTCAGTTGCTGAAAAGGCAGTTGCTTCATATGTATGTATTCCGGGTATGGATAGTGACCCCAAATGCGCTCCTCTGCTCTTGGCAATTAAGTCAGCCAAAACTTTTACAAAGTTAAACATTTGTGGGCAGTGGTGTGGGTCGCGTTCTTTTGAAACCAACGCCGAAACTGATTGTGTTACTTAGTTAAACACAATCAATTACTTTTTTTTTCTTTGAGGGGATAATTGGCACATCTCTTATGTTCGCCATCATTGCGTACATATTTGTGTTGCTGTCGAAATATTCGCACTTTCTGTGTCAGCTTAAAGTACTCACTCCCACCCATCCTACCATCCCATCCATCCATCCATCCAGCCACCCAATCCAACTAACCACATTCACACAATTGAATTGACTGAATGTCTTTGCGTTACTTGTAGTACTTACGTTTCTTTCTCATGCTTTTTCTTTTGTTTCCTTTCTCTTTTTAGGTAAGTCTTGGGTTCATGTCGAACATGATGATTACTCGCATTCGCCGTCTACTTTGTCGTATGTGTAACAACATCACTCACGCATTTGTCCATACATTCATGCACACACACACACTCTCATGCGCTCATTCGCTCATTCCCTCACTTACTCATGTGTTCATTCATTCATTCATTCATTCATTTGCTCATTCATTCATTCATTCATGCATTATTCGTACTAACTAACGACTTGTTGTAAGTGTATTTGTCATTTTCACGTAACGTATCGCATCGTATTGTAACGTATAGTGAGTGTCGTATCGTATCGTATTGACTGTTGGATTTCAGTTTTGTAAGTTGTAAAATGTAATTTGAGTACATAAATGTATTAACTATATACGTATGTGTATCAATGTAATTGGGTTTGTACATGTGTATGGATGTACTTGTGTATGTATGTAAGTACGTATGTTTATTGTACCAAGAGTTTCCTAATTCGATTTCTCTTATTATGTTTTATGTTATTCTTCATTTCATTCGTAGAAAGTGCATGAAACTTACACGTATGTACATACATTTGTATCTGCGTGTGTGTAGGTACAACATTCAGTTTCCTTTGCTGTCCTCATCTGTAATTCTCTTTCTCGCTCTTTTGTATGTATGTAGTTGTATGTAAATATTTAGATACGATCCATTTATTTCCCTTGTAAACGCCCCCTCGTTTCTCTTTTTGGTTTCCTAATCGTTTTAAATGATGTTACAACAAAAACGAGCACACAGATTTACATGGATGTCGTCGTCGTCTTATGGTCGATAGATATCAATTTCGTTATAAATAAGTACGTACTATCAAATGTCAATAAGAGAAATTTAAGATGCTGTTCCAGGAAAGCTTTCATAGCTTTCTTTACTGCTTCCATATATGTATCCATGGCTTTATGTATGTATGTATGTACTTTACATATGTACATATATCGGTCGAACTTGTAAAATGTTTGTCATTATAAGCCTCCAAGTAAATCTTGTTACCACAACAGCTGTGTTGGATTGTGGAAATGGTGGCAAATTGCATTCAAACATGCAAATCATTATGACCTTCTCAAGGTTAAACAGTTGCCGGGTACGTAATTTTAAGTTTCAAATCGTAATCGGATTGTACAAAGGTTGCCTGGCTCGTAATACAAGGTGGGGCAAAAGTAATCAGCCGATGTTCTTTTGCTGTAAATATTTTAATGAAAAACTTTGGTTTTCATTAAATTTGTGAAATTTGTTTATTTAATCCATTTGAATTTATTCCATCAAGTTGATGATATCGGCCAAGGGGCCGCCGCCGTATTTGCTGACTCGGATTTGATGACTCTCTTGACTGACACTCTTGCCAGAACTTCGGGCGACAGGTTCTCGCATTCTTGGCGAATATTCTCTTTAAGGGCTTCAACCGCTACTTCAAAAAACGCCATAAAAAGAAGTCTGGAAAGGTTAAATCGGGTGATCTGGCCGGCCAGTGCAAATCACCGAAAACGAGAGATTAAGCGACCCGGAAATGCTTCCTTTAAAATATCGCTTGTGGCTCGAGATGTGTGCGCCGTTGCACCGTCCTGTTGAAACCACATGTTCTCCAGTCCCAAATTCATCCAAATGAGGAAGAAAAAAATTCGGTAATCATGGCTATGTAGCACGCGCCGTCGACAGTCGTCGTTTGGCCCGCAGCGTTCTTAAAAAAATGGCCGATGACTCCTTCGGCGTAAACAGCACTCCACGCAGTAACTTTGAGCGGGTGTAATGGTTCTTCGTGGGTGTTACACAGATTTTCGGTTCCCAGAAATGATTATTTTGTTTATTCGCGTAACCGATAAAGGCTCGTTTCCGCATACACCGTAATCGGCGCCGAAAGCGAAATTCCATACATTTGCACGGCGCCGATCAGCAACGAAAATCTAGCCATTTGGGAACGGAACGGAACTGAAACAACATCGAGTAGGTTGTTTTCGGTGCTGTAGCAACCAAATGTAATATTTTGACATGTAATTTCATTGAGTTTAAAGTTCTTCTGTTGCTAAAACATATTAAATAAAACCTGATCCAAAATGCCGTGACAGTGAAGGAAAAAATGGGAAAAAAATTCTGTTCAGTTTCCGTTTCATCCCGCAACGCTTTCACCTGAAACGAAAACGAATCAGCAAAGAGACGGTGGCGAACAACAACGTTTTTCAGTTGCAGTTTTTGTTTTCGGCGCCGATTACGGTGTATGCGGAAACGAACCTTAAGATGTAAATGAGGTTCATTGCTCATGATAATTTTCGATGAAAAATCTTCAACCTCTTCGTTGAGATTCCGGATGGCTTAAGCGTAGGTTATACGCGTTTAGCATCTTGAAATATTTCATCAAAATTCTGCGTAGGAACCGCCGGCTAATGCCCAATTGCGTGGCATGTGGACTGCTCGATGTTCCGGGGTCCTCTTCGACATCTTGGCCAATAGCAGCGACATTATCAATAGAAGGGCTGCTTCGGGGCCGGCCAGCCTTGGGAAGATCTCCTGTTGTCCCAGTCTCCTCAAGGCGAGTGGCCAAACGCCGCAGTGTTTGTCCAGTTGGCGATGAACGGCCAAGAAATCTGCGACGAAATTCACGCTGCGCCAACACAACCGACGAATTGTTGCGCAAAAAAATTGAAACAATTATTCCGCCTTCTTGCGGACTAAACCGATTCATGGCTTATCGATTTGTATTCTGCGTTTGTTTACTTCACAAATGTCAAAACCGAATTGACATTTGGCGCCATTTGCAAAAGTTATAGGGGTTTCCAATAGGCTGATTACTTTTGCCGCATCTTGTATTAAAGCTAGGGATATCAGGGTTAGTATAGGTTTAGGCCCATTAAGATTCATATTTTTACAGGAGGAAACATGTTTGGTAGCGTGATAAAAAGATTTGACGCACATTCTTCTTACTGCACTGTAAAAATTCTTAATCATCAGCACAGTGAAAAGGTTGCATCAATACTCCTACATTAAATTGATGTACAATTTCTTTGATGCAACGCAAAGTTTCCTTAAAATAACAAGCAATTGAAGATTATTTTTTTATACTTTTGTAATTTTGTATTTCGAACCGCGATGATTGCATTTTTGGAATTCGCCCCTTAACCTTATATTAATGAATTGTTTGACGCACTTTATTTGTTGTTGTACGGAGCTTACCCGACTGACGGTTGCTGCATGGGAGAAGTGTTGCTCCGACGACTTCAATTCCGATTGACTACGTAGAAATTCCGATCAGGTATCCCTTCTCGTTGCGGCGAAGATGTATGTATTCCAGGTGGATGTATTAGAACGTGCAAGTATTAGATGTATTAGAAAAATTGGGTAAAAGAGAGCAACATTTATTGTCCCTTGAAATAAATAAATAAATGGTTTTCCTTTACATCCAATGAAGGGATTAGGGAGAGCTTCTCTCAAACCAGTGAGCTGTGCGCGTTTTAGTTTTACACTCACTGATTGGGACCTACAGTTTTACACCGGTTCCGAACGGTATTTTTTCATGGCTAAGTACTCGATAGTGTCGCCGTCACTAAGCGAGGTGACTGCCGTCGAAAGAACTTTAAGGTGGACAGAGCAGGGATCGAACCCACGTTCTCATGCACAAGAGCCGCTCACTCTACCACTGCACCACCGACGATCACTTCTCCCTTAACAGCAAATTAAGGTTTTATTTTTTCCAAACCATCCCACAATGTTTCTTCGGGTAAGTTTGGTAAAGTACAAAACAATCAGCTGTTCAAAATCAACAACAAACCTGAGAACCAAGTCGAACCTAAATTGTCGGCGGCTTTAGCTTACCGAGCCGGATCATATTTCAAGTCGTTGGGAGTCGTAAAATTGACGGCGAACAGTGATGCAGAATATGAAAAACGCGAGCATGAGGTTGAAAAGTGTGCACATACACATTCACATGCAGTACCCCGAAGTACTTGGTTGTCGGAACTTCGCTACAGTAAATGTCTTTGGGCATGATTTTTGCAATATACAGAAATATAATATGGAACGACGGACTCCAAATCACCTACGGCTTCGATTTGGTAATTTATTTTTGCTAATTTGTTCGTCCGTTTCCATGTATCCTTGCAAATATCACAAATTTTCACTACTTTTGTTTTATTGCCTTTGATTAGGTAGGAGATGAAACCTATTGAAAATGGGCTATATCGGGTTACGTTTTGATATAACCCCAATATGAATGTGCCTCCATAGTTTGGACCTAAGCTTATAAACGGCGTGTTTTATTTAAGAGTTCATAAGCCAGTAGAATGGCATATAACACAAGTGGATCAAAAATGGGACACACGTTTATGATATAACCTCCGTACAAATGCCCTTATAATGCTTGGCAGTATCAGCGCCAAAGCTTACAAATATTAACCGCTTTAAAGATCATAGTACACAAGCTTTTCTTATTCCAGGCATTATCAGTTCCAGAAGTGGGCCACTTCGGTCCACATTTAGTTATAACCCCCATTTAAATGTCCTAATTCAGGTTAGTATTATCGCCACCAGAGGTTAAGATAAAAATCGATTTTAACGAAATTTAGCACATGAGATTTTCATTAACCAAGGATAATCTCTTTTTAAATCGATAAACGATATATCATCTTTCGATACGGCGCCAATACAAATTGTACACGCTGAAAAAAAAACAGCCCCAGCAACATACTGCAGCAACCATGTATATGTTTGCAAGAATTGTTTTCATGAATTGAATATCTTCTTTGTTGTCTGTTATGTTTCTGTTTTCAGCAGTTTTCAACAAGGAAAGCCACTTTGGATCACAAAGACATAAATTATAACCTATCATTCCTGGCAAACCGTATTTCAGATCTAGCCACAGATGTTCATCAGCGGTTGTTTGGAATGATGCCATTGAAAAATGAATGCAACTAAATGCTATTAAAAACACATTTCAATTCAGAATTTCCAACTATGCAAATGTTAAAACATATCGCAAGCAAAAACACACATGAAAACATTTTCAAAAACTCCTTTCCATCTCCAGAGAACCATCGGCTCCCATTGGACTTGATTTTTGTTGTTCCCTAAAAGATAACACAATTTTTACATGCAATTTTGTCGTGCTCCACGTTATTCAAATTCATCAGGGATGAATTTCATTTATTCGGCCTTTTTATTGGTACTTTTTCATTTTATTATTAAAGCTCGAGGCCATTCTATATCTCTGATAAAAAGCTAGATCTGAAATAGCTATACGGTTTGCCAGGAATCATAGGCATACATTTGCAAAATCCTTTTGAAAACTGTATCCCTATTTATAGAGATATAGAATGGCCTCGACTTTGAATAATAAAATGAAAAGTACAAATAAAAAGTCAGAATAAATAAAAAGCAGCCCTAGTGTATTTGATAGTGGGATATGACGGAATATATCTTAGGTTGCTATTTAGCACCTAGCCATCTTTGGCCCTGTCTACTTGTTTTAAATGTCTGGGTGGTTTTGGACTCATGACTAAATTCTTGAGTTGTTATGAACATATCGCATAACCGGAAGGGAAGTTGAAGTCATGGTTCCAGGCACGACTGCCAGTCAGCGCATCTATTCACTGAGGTATTGCTTGTACAGTGCTAAGACTAACAAAACCTCTACATTCGAATTGTTTGTTCGGGTTTGTTAAAAGATGATACCCAGTTGCCATATGAATCCGTTTCGAATTCGAGACGAACCCACTTCTTCAAACATTTTGTCCGAAACGGACGTCAGTTATGGCCACATATTGAATCCGTTTACGTATGAAATTCCTCTCGAAAAAGAGGGTCGTTTATACCACTTTTTTGTATCCGTCTCGATATCGCGACGGACTTCATATTCGAATCCGTTTCGGATTCGTTTTTTGTAAAAAATAAATGGATTTGAAATGGATACATTTTTATAAATTTTTGCAGATTCAAAACGGGTCTGACACCTATGAGTTTGGTTTCCTCGCGAGATGTTTGCAATTTCAAATTTGTTTTCAAGTGCTCGTAACGGGTCCGAATCGGATCCGTCAAATCGAAATTTCACTGATTCGCTTTTTTTATGTGTTTGCGGACTCGTAACGGGTTCGAGAACTCACATTCCGCTTTTATATGATTTTACGTACCCGTAACGGTTTCGAAACGGCAATTCAGGAGATTGATTAAGGGTATTCGTGTGTGTGTGTGTATACACTTGGTCGAGTTACACAAATTCACAAACATTTTCTTTGCCACAGCTGGTATTATATTTTTGGGGCAAATATGAAAGTTCGTTTACAATAATCCACATTTCCAATAAATATTTGTAATTGTTTCAGCTTTTGCAGGTGACATTGGGTGGATCTACGCAACAGAAATAATATTTTTGTCGCAAACGATCCGCAAACGTTTTTCACCTTTTGCGTGTAGATAGAGAACCTTTGGTAGGTGTCGTGCGTTGGCCACTACCCGTTTTACACTCTTCGGGTCTTTGTGAACAGACCCAGGTCACGCAATGACTTGGTCGTAATTGTTTTAGAAATAAATAAACTTGAAACTGCTGTTTAAATATTAAAACAGTCGTAATAAGTGGCTTGATAAAAACCTTAACTAAATACGTATCCTTTCGTATATTATACATAACTATTAGCATTTTTCTATCACTGTGTGTGTGTGTGTGTAACTGGGATGAAAACAATTCCAAAAATCGAAAGTTTGCTCTTTAGTTGTTTTCTAATTCTCTGATTTAAAATGTTAAGCTGAACATCCAAATAAAAGTTTAATTACAAAAAATAAACTACATTTTTAATTGGAGACTAAAAAAGTTCCATGGGGATATTCCCAGCATTAGAGGAAATTTGTGATTCATGCGATTTAAATGTCAAAAATAAAAAAAAAAGTGTGAAACCAAAAGTTTGCACGTTGTAGAATACATTACAGCTGTTAATAGGTTTTCACTCTGTTTGTTTTTGTTTTCGTTTTTTATAGGGGATGAGTTTAATTGGACTTTCAAAAAACTTACATTTCCATGCACAAACACTAAAGGAATGACATAAAATTTGAGCGCACATCATTGGCTGATTCATTTGAAAAACTATTCATTACTTTGGAAGGATATTTGTGGTGAAGAAATTAAAAAATATTAAATATTGTACACAAGCATTCATATTCAAGTCCATAAATTGCTTGCGAATACGAAATGGGGTTACGCGTTTGTTGTTTAAACCAAAATGAAAAAAGGATACTGCCACAATTGATAATAAAATCGAAAGTGAAGCGTACATTTTCACCGGAAATGACTCAATTCATTCGTAATTTTTTTGATATTTTTTATTTTTCATGATTTTGTTTTTACAAATATGGAGCTGTTTTGAAGAATTTGTTCCTCCACTCTATTTAAGATTTTACCGAATTTTTAGGTTATATTTCGTTGTGCAAGTAGTTGTTGTGGTATAATACAAAAGTTTGGAACACTTTTTTAAAACTGGATAAATAAATAAAATTATTCGGATTATCGTTGCGCAGATTGATCCGTGTTCAGTGGTTAGGTTAGCTATTAGAGACAGCGGATGAACGACTCACTTAGACTTATTTGTCCATTCTGATATTATGGATATAACGAGATTAAACGTTAGCTCCTCCATAGCTCTACTTAGTTTGCCCCAAGATCTTGTTTACATTTATCTGAGATAATTTTCCCAGGTCCCTAAATAGGTTGGATACAATAGTAGGCGTCCTCCTGACGGCTAGTACTGGACACCGGCTAAGAAGATGTTCAACGGATTACTTTTCTTCCTTATCGTTACAGAGTCTACAGAAGTCATTTGCCCTGACATTTAGTCTCGTCGCATGTCTCACAATCGGACAGTATCCCGTCAAAATTATAAATTAATAAATGGTTTCTCATTACATCCCATGCATGAATTGGGGAGAGCTTCTCCCAAACCAGTGACTTGTGCGCTTTCTAGTTTTATACACACTGATGGAGACCTACAGTTTTACACCGGTTCCAAACGGCATTTTGCGAATCTTTTCATTGGCTGGCTAATATTCGATCGTCCCGCGCGGCTCGCGAGTCAGGACCCAAAGATTAAAGTCGCGAGCTGACTTTATGAACTTTGAATCACGGCTTGCGTTCTAATGGGGGCCGTGCATCAAATAAGTAGGCCGACCGAAAATTATCCGATGCGCCGCCGGTGTCCACAATTGTTTGAAGTTCACGCGGCAGTACAGTGGTTCCGAATCGATTTCCATCGGCAAAAATTCAAAATCTTTTGATTTAGTAAACATTTTTAAGTTCTGTAAAAACCCGATTGTAGGCGAGTTTCCAGGGACTATGGCGATTTATCAGCATTTAAAATCGCACAGTGGGCTATATTTTAGAAAAATTTACAAAGTTGCCTACTTTTTGCATTTTTCGATTTTCAATAAAACAAAAGTATTGTTATTTTTCTTTTTATGCTTTTTTTAATATGTTTTGACACAATTGTTCATAATGCGTACAAAAAAGGCGTAGTGGTATTTAACCCAAAACATTTTCGCCTAAACCACTAACGTCAATAAGCCCGAAAATCGGTACATATAAGTTGTTGTTGGAAAAATTTGGGATAAATGTCGAACGATTGGGCAAAATGACCCATTTCTATAACATTTTTTATTTTTCAAAATGTCATAAAGCCCAAAACTGTTTAGTTGGTACAGTGTCACATCACCCAATGACACAACGTCCAAAATAAAATGTGTCATTAGGTTCAATTTTCTGCTGGAAAATATTTGGGTGGAATGACGTACTTACTCATATATTTAGGTCATCACATTGTGGCCATGGACTTGGGACGTTGTAAACCGATGATTACACATTTCTCCGACCAGCTCGAAATTTTTGCTTTTTTTGTCGACACCAATTTTCTGTAGAGAATTCATCCACTGGATCTTTCCAACGAAGTCTTGGACATCCTATTTTCGGAAATTGAATTTTACTTTAAAACCGAAGTATTTTAAGTTAAATAAATTATTATCGGAAATTCATGAAAGATTCACCGGCGCGCTCGCTCGCCCGACCGCGCTCCCCCCCTTTCACGCATCCCCCACCCAGTGTGTTTCTTTGCCACACCTAAAAATTTCTCCAGAGTTATAAGCTAACTTATAAGCGACTAAGTTTCCAGTTTTCCAGGGGATATTTTTAAGCTTCTTTTACCTCATTCTTTGAAACGTAACGGTTCTTCTATTGGACTAAGAGATAGATATATGCTATTTTAAGAAAGTGTCATTTTGCCCAAAAAAATTGCTTACTAAAATTTTGGGAGCTGTGGCGTTTTCCTGCAGAACGTTGGCTACCTAAATTGTTTTGGGTTTAATGTCGCAGATTTCTTTGCCCGGTATAACATTACTTAATTTGGACAATATGACGTTCTTTGCGTCAATATCGTCATTTGATCCCAACAATTATTTGGGTTCCATGACATTTGCATTTGGTCTAACTGACAATAAATTTTTTGAGATTCGGATTTTATGAGATTGTTTGGGTGAAATGACAAAAACCGTTTTGGACAAAAATGTTTTGGGTAAAATAACACTACGCCACAAAAAACGGAATGTTTTTTTCGCAATACAGATGCTCGCTATTTTCGAATTTTGCAAAAATTTTGATTTCTTTTTTCGAATTTCTTGAACTGTATCTCATTCAGTTTTAGAGATATTGCTCTCAATTTTTTTTTGTTATGAAGAGTAAGTACTTTGCTCTAATATAGCGGCTAAGTTTTGTTTACACTAATTACAGTTCGCTAGTACAAATTATTTAAAAAATATTGTTTTCGAAAAAAATTTGAATTTGTACCAACACAACTTCTTTGCTTCAAATGCGTCCAATTAATGTGGTACGTAGTTGGAAAGGCTGATCTGTTCCCCAATTTCCCCGATTGAAAACAAACTAGATAGTGCTAATTTAATGAAAAAATTTTGATTTTTTTAGTGCCTAAACGTGAATTACTATTTTTTGGTCGACAACTTCAAAAAATTAGGTACGCAGCAAAAAAAGGTGATAAAATTCTCTTTCGGATTTTGGTACTTTTTATACCAATCGGAGTTCATTTGCCTGAGTTATGGCCCAAACATTCCTTACAACACAACATTTAGCATTTAAGTCGAATTACTGCTGCTGAATTGCACACAGGTAGTACTGTAATTCATCAAATGACAAACATTAACATTATTATAATGTTTTTTATACCTGAATACTAAAAACATTCGCCTAAATAACAGCCGTGGACTAATTCCAATTCCAGTTACATTTTTGTACTTAAACCATTCTTGAAAGAACTCCAAGTACGATATTTCAGCAGCATTTTCTGAAAAAGTTAAATATAAAATGTTGGGGTAACGCGGGGATTGGGTTTTTTTTTATTATTAGGAAAGACCAATATACGAACTAACTAATACAATAGTCTTATTAGCCTGCAATCACTTGCAATATTTTGTAGGACCACTTATTTGTATGTTTCTCATCAAAAACCCTATGAATTTTAAATGTGGTCCTACCTGGTAATAAGCAACATGTGATTACGGGTTTTACTAGCAGACATAATAAAAAAAGTCCACAGAATGCACTGAATGATGACAAAAGTTGACGGAATCTCTCAGTGACTGTAGCTGTCTATTTTGGTTATAAATTTCACGTGTATACTTTGTTCAGTTTGGTGCTACCAGACCACGAAAATACTAATTTAAATGAAAAGTTTTATAGTAAATAATATCGTGTACAAGTAATATAGTTTGGTTATTAAATATTGGATTCAAACGATAAATATCAAAATTCTTAGAGGTAAAAAATTGGAAAAAATGCTCGTTAAATGTGAATTTTGAACCACTGTGCGCCGCTGATTTAATTTTATAAAAAATGTTGATCTCTTTTTTGGTAACTCGTTCCATTAAAATCTGATTTGGTGGTAAAATGGGCTCACATTTTAAGCCGATTTGATTGGCGAAGCTGATTTTAAAAATCCGAGTTACTAAAAAATTATCCCTATTTTTTTTACAAAACTGACAAAACCAACGGCGCCTGCTGAAAACTAGCCGCCGCCACGTAGAATCCAACACCCTCCGCGGAAGTTTCTCATTTACTATGAATTCCGCCGCCGCGACAATTCAAGTTTTTGTTACGCCGCCGCCGTTGACGACAATCTGTAGACGGCTTCGTTCACTGGTGTGCGTTTTAAAGATTCGTAAGTGGCGAAAGTTTTCCTCGTTTCGTAAAAAATAGTTGAGTTGAGGAATTCAGGGATCAAACAGAGGACAAAACTAGGAACACTCTAATTGTTTGCAACAAATTCTAAATGCTTCAATCCATCGTATAAACAAATATATAATAATCGTAGTGTATTCTCCTATACAATTCTGAGAAATTTTATTGAGCTGTAGTCTATTGACTATTTTCAATGGAAATCCCAAACGTTGCCCCCGTGTAGCCTCCTGAACATGTGTACATTTATGTCCCATTAAAAAGAAACCCGAATGGTTTTCTCTTCATAATTTCGAAGCAAAAAGCTTGTAAGATTTTGTAATGCAACGGCGCCACTTGTCAGTAATCGAAATGGGGTTTGTCCTGCCCGTCTCCAGTTGTTTTTCTATCTTGCCACGACATAAAAAGGAAAACATTTATTTTGCCATAAATCAAGACGTAGACATAATATTGTCCAAATAATACTGAGTGTACGTTGTGTGTAAACATTAGTAGTTCGACGACAATAATATCCTTGGTAGACATAACTGCAATATTCATTGCTCTGCACATCCTTTTCATTTCGCATTCATTCCTCATTCGCTCACTCCTTTCGGGATGATAGTCCTCCTTTTTGGCAGAGCAATTAGAATAAATTACAAAGTCAATTACCTCAGAAACAAAACGAAATGAACGAAGCAATGAAATCAACAAGAATCAAAAACAACAAAATGAAATGTTGTTTGTTTAGCAAATATTCACATTTGCTCTCATGGAACTGTCACGGAGGGCAGTGATAGGGAAGAGGGGCACGAACACATTCCCAGATTCATAAGTGATATAAAGTTTTTTTATTTAACCTTCCGGGTCGGACATGTTTCAATATTAAAGGGATAAAAGCTTAAATCACTTCACACAGCAAAAAGTTTCACATGCTAGTGAGTCTGGTCGCCTACAACATTCGTTGCATGGTTTTCGAAAGCCGTGGCAAGAAGTTGTTGGAGGAGACCATGGCTGCCACTGGGTGGTAGGGGAGTTGGCACAATGGATGATATTCTTGTTGTCGTCGTCGTCGTCGTCGTATGTTGAACATCATAAACAACCTTAATACCGGAAGGAAACGTCTGATGACTATTCACATTTGGCCTTTTTTTTGTTGTGTTTGTGTTGCTGTACAGGCATCCATTTGTCTGCATGAGCGGCAGCATCCCGCTCTCCTGCTATCACTCGCTCCCTAACCGGCGAAGGAACTTGTGTGGTTGGAGGGTTTTAGTTGTAAATGTGAATTATTAGTGTTTGAATTTGTCCCGAAACAAGGACATTAAGATGGAAAGTATATCCTGCCCTTTGATAACGACTCTCCTTTATGCAAACAGACGTTTTGGAAGGGGATGCGGGGGGCCAACAATGTGCGAGACTAAGCTAAATGCCCGCTTTGAATTATTACTCTGGTGGCGATTTCATTATCCTGTCCTGTGCAAGGATAACGGCGCGGCAAATCACCGCTGTTGTTGCGAACATATTCGATGTGTTCCTTTGTTTAGGGATCACGTTTATCATGGTGTTTGTTATGCTGCTGTTTACACATATTGAATACCTGATTTGATTAATGTAATAAACATTTCCACCTCCCCCCGTCCTCAACATCAAACCTCGCCAATAACGATGGAGTGTTAATCCTTGTACAAATTCAAACGGCAAAAGTTATGCTCATAACTAAATCGGATATGATTTTACTGAGCAGATCAAAGCGTTAATTATGTACGAGGGCGAGTGCGAGTGTGTGTACGTGTGTCTACGCCAGTATCTGTGTGCGTCTAAGCGTGTTTAGTTAACAATAAAAGCAGCTCTGAACTCCAGTTTGGGCCGCTTCATTAGGACACCCCTTCTTGTCTCTCATCCATAATTATCAGTATGAATACAAATACAGAAAGTGCGTGTGGGCAAGTGCGTGAAGGAAAGGCGGGGGCATATATTTATTTAATCTTGTTAGTAATGGTCAATCAGTTCCATTTGTTTGCCTTCATGTGTGTGCCTACTAAGTTTTCCATTCATTCATTTATGCTCCTCAGCTATTCTGCATAGCCTTAACAAAACGGTCAGTTGTTCATATCAATATCCATGTTATATACTACATATGTATGTATGTATGTATGTAGTTATGTTGGGGTGGCATGTATTTCTTTTACATAAATTTTTCCATCAAAATACTTATAAAGGGTGTCTCAGTAAGAATGCACTTTTTCATTTTAAAATAAAAACACGTATTTTTTGAGATAATTGTGATTATTTTATGGGATTGAAAAGAAGACATGTTCCGATTAAGTATGGAATAAAATATTCATCAAATGGCCTCCACGGCTATGATGACAGGTCATTACACTTTTCATGCAATTTTCCATGACTTTTTCACAGAGATGTGGCTGTATATCACCGATGATGCGTTCGAACACTGGTTTGAGCCCAGGAATTATTTCTGGTTTATTCGCATAAACCCGAGATTTCACAAAACGCCAAAGAAAGAAATCGCACGGCGTTAAATCGTATGATCTTGGTGGCCAGCTGACATCAGAATTTCCTGTAGATAATTTGTTCTGGAAATTGTGGGTGCAATAAATCGATTGATTCATGCGCGGTGTGACAGGTGGCGCCGTCTAGCTGAAACCACATTTCGTCCAGATCCGTGCCATCCAGTTGAGGTCACTAGAACTCCATTATCATGTTCCTGTAACGAATGCCGTTTACAGTCACTGCAATTTCGGCCTCATCTTCAAAAAAGTAAGGCTCAATCATGCCGCCTAACTAAAATCCTCACCAGACAGTTGCCCGTTGTGGGTGTATTTGTTTCTAATGGATTGCATGAGGACGTTGTGAGTCCCAAACTCGACAATTCTGTGTATTCATGAAGCTATTCAGATGGAAATGCGCTTCATCCGAGAATATGATTTTTTTTTTGAAAAATGGGCATTGACTTCATTTTGCTCCATTACCCATTGAACGAATTGCCGGCGCTTTCAGTGGTCGTCCGGTTTGATCTCCTGAGTAACCTGAATTTTGTACGCATGAAGATGGAGGTGGTGCAATGGTTATTGTGCGCGCTTCTTGTACATGAGATCCTGGGTTCGATCCCTGCTCTGACCACCTTCAAATTTCTTTCGGCGTCGGTCACCTCGCATAGTGACGGCGACACTACCGAGTATTTAGCCATGAAAAAGCTTCTCAAAATACCGTTCGGAACCGGTGTAAAACTGTAGGTCCCAATCAGTGAGTATAAAACTAGAAAGCGCACAGCTCACTGGTTGTGAGAGGCTCTCGCCAATTACTTCATGGGATGTAATGGGAAACCATTTATTTATTTTTGAATGTGGAGGTCTTTGGTCAAAATTCAGTGCGTAGAGTGCTTCGTTGAATTAGAAGTTGTTTGGAACGATGCCGAATGCATGTTTTCGGGGTGTTTGGGCGACACTCTCGTTGGCAGCTGGAATGTATTCAAGAGATCGACCGGAACGTTGATGCACAGGAGTCTTACTGTTCATAACCGACCAAGTTTATTCAAATTTTTTGACCACTCTTCGAATGGTTGACACACTAGCTGCTCTTTCTCGACTGAAAATTTTTCGAAGTTTGCGAGCGGTCTCAGCTGCTAAATTGCAGAGTTGCCACTTGCACAAAAAAAAAAATTACGCTAAATTTAAAAAGTGAAATCTTACTGAGACACCCTTTATAATTCCTATCAGATCCCCTAACCAAAAAATGTATCTCAATTTTTAGAGCAACGAATTGGGTATAAATCCCCTAAACTGGCAACTGTTTTAAATTTGGGATGGAGAGAGAGAGAGAGAGGGAAAGAGCGAACGTGGAATTTGTTTTATCGGGCCCTTATTTACAGTGTAGGAGCCATGGTACAATAATATGTTCATGGTAAAGTTGTAAGAACAGCTGTTTTCATTTTTTTCATGAGGTTCTTCGCTTCGGCTGTCACACTCACATGTTTTTTGTTTTTGTACTCTTTTGCATTCTTGTGTTGTTGGTATGCATTTGTGTAGAGTTTGACAGCTGAAGCGAATAGAGCAAAAACAAAATGCCTGTTGTTGCTGCCTACCATAACAACAACTCGTGCTGCTATTACCATGAAGATATTATTGTACCATGGTAGGAGCTTATGTCTCCCTTTGCTCTCCAGCAGTTATAGGGTCCAAACAGAGCCAGACACGCTTCAGACGACGACGGCGAAAAAATCCCTAGCGTGTAAACGAAATGGGAGAGAGAGCGTCTGTCGACTGTAGTTGAGATTTCTCTCTCTGCATCGTATATAGTTGCGCCTATTTTCTGGAATTTTTTTGAAAGTTTGGAAACATAATAATATTGATGTACGAGATTTAAACTGTTTTTACTGCTTTTTACAATTTTTCGTTCACTTTAATTGTATTGTGTTTAAAAATAAATCGTTTTTAACCATTTTCTTTAATTTTCTTTTGTACACACATGTTCCAACGCATGTATGTGTTGGTTGCTCTTATGGTTTTTATGAAAATGTGGCAACTCCATTCTCTCAATTGAGAGATTTCGTGAGAGCGCCGCCAAGAAAAGATTCTACTTATATTCAAGCGGCGAGTCGTCAGCTGGATTGGATTTTCGTCACGATCTTTCCCTGCCATAAGAAACCTGTATAAAAAAACGTCGTCGTGTTTGAGTATGTTTGGACTCATAGATGGGTGAAATTGCACATTGTGTAAAAATGTCACAATCTAATGTTTAACAGCCCAGTCCTAACAGTTTTGGTACACTTGTGTAAATGTGGAAAGTTAAAAAAAAAAATACGGAGGAATGGAAAAAGAAAACCGTTTTCCATTACATTCCATGAAGGGATTGGGGAGAGCTTCTCAGGAATCTATTTTACTTCCATATATTTCTCCCCTATCGTGACAACAGTATCAATCGATATAGTTTTTTATGGGTGCAAAATAAATTTGGGCAATAGCGCTGATGATCTGGATCCCCAAATGGGAAATTAATGCAGGAAATTATCCAATTCGTGTTCGATTTAGGCTAATTTATCACATTTATTTCACTAATGCACACTCAAATACATACATAGTAGTACATGTTTTTGTACTTTCTGCTGTGTCGTTCCCGAAATATTTGCATCCATTATTTTGTGCCACTGGTCTTCAGTATTTCCTTACGTTGTTTATAAATGTTATAAGGCCTGTTTTTTATTCCCTTCAGTTATTGCCACTTATGACTTTAAAAAAACCCTTCATTCACACTTACTACTACGAAATGTGTCAACATTTGCTGTAATGGATGAAAAAGTACGATATGGCAACACGCTTGTAGCCAGAGCCAACAAATACATGGTTGCAGCGGATGTTGTTGTTGTTGAAGGCAGCAACAAACAGACATTTTATTTTTGTTCATTCGTTTCAGTTGTCAAATTCTAGACAGATATATACCAACAATACAAGAATACACAAAAGTATAAAAACAAAATACATATGAATTTGACAATGAAATGAAAAATGGCATGGAAAAAAATTAAATCATATATTTAAACGACCATACCTGATGATTATTCTATCATGATCAATCTGTATAACAATTATACTGCATTTACACCAAACAAGATTAACGCACTTTCGCGATTATCCACGTTTTTTTCTTATGGATTTTGACATTTATAATCCCGAAAAAGCGATAGCCTTGGTAGGTGTAACTGCAGTTATATACACCAAACAAGATTAACTCATTTCTTGGGTTAAAATGAAGAATGTATGAGTAATCTTCTGACTCAGAAGATTACTCATACAATTTTAATCTGTAGAAGTTGAAGTTTAATTTTTAACGTCATTTTAAACTGGTGTACATTTTGATGCAACACTGTTTGTTACTAGAAAAATGCAACCATAATAAAAACATAAAAACGTAGACAGAAAACTTTCCGACGCGTTGCCGCCAGTAAAACTGTTTTGAAGCTCATGCCGCCGCCTATATAATTGGCTCTTATTGGTTTAAACTGTGAGCAAATTTTATCGACTGGCCCGATTTGATTCACTGATCCAATTTTAAAGGTTCCGTTATTTCAAAAACATCCCAAATTTGTACAAAACTGGCTAAATCAATAACCGCCAATTTAATTTTTCTGTTGTGCAGCCGTATTCAATAATCCTCGCGGAGTTGGTCTAGGCACGGAGTTGTCAACTGAAATGTCAATTTAATCTCAAATTGGACGGCGTAAACGGTAAAGATTAGAAAACAAGGTTATCGCTAACCTGGCCGCGATAAACGGCGGTGTAAATGTGCTAGTACCGCGTGTTGTTGTGAATAATTAATTTCCAATTTTTTTTCAATTGAAAACAAAAATCTATCCTTCAAGTTTAGAGATGTACAAATATACGTGGTCTTCCATTAAATAAAATAATTTGAATGAATTTACCATGTGTAAGCCATTTTTCAAATTTTTGTTTCTGAGTCTCTCCTTTTTGATAACATTTTCGTTCACAAGAAATGATAACACAATTTATTTAAGATAACTTTTTGTTGCCATTTCTTGAAATTGAACATGTGGCAACATTGCCATTGCTCAAGTCGTAATCTAAGTAGGAAATTGAAATGACGTTTAATATCGCTTAGCTGACCTGTACAAATTAAGTTATAATTACCTTTAGCGGGGACACTATTAATCTGCAGTTACATCTACTAAGATTATCGCTTTTTTTGGATTATAAATGACAAACTCCATAAGAAAAACATCGATAATCCCGAAAATGCGATAATCTTGATAGGTGTAAATACATAGTGTACTTCAAAAATAATAAAAATTTTAATAAATGATCCGTTTTTATTTTATTTTGTTAGAAAGAATAGAATTTGACCCTCCATATTAAATTCTGGTTAGTTCGAATTTTCACCAAAAATATTTCACGTCCCTTTGAAAGCAAATCCTGTGTACGTGCCTGGTTACGGGTGTTTAAAAAAACGACGTACTAAAGTAGACAGCCAAAATTTACTCGAATGCCAACAAACTAAACGAGAAGCCTTAATCATTCTCCGCTCTCTCTCTCTCTTACTCTCTTCATTGAATATTTCAATACACGAGCAGCGTTTTGATAGTGTATTGTATATAACTATACAAACTCCAACCATGTTGAAGTAAAATTACATAAACTATGCAAAAGTGTGAAATAAGCAAGATATGTCGCGAGAGAGAAATGCGCTTGAGTGAATTGCTTCCGCTTTTTTGTTCTCTTTTACCAGGGTTGCCAAATTGCGCATATCTCCTGGTCGTCTACTTCTTGATCGTCTTTGCTGTTTAATGGTTTTTTTACGAGTTGAGTTTTTAATGAAAGCTAGTAGAAAGGTAGTACTATCAAATACAAAAAATAAACAATTCAAAATATTTTGGCCACCTTTTCCAAAAATGCAACTCTGTGCGACATGGCAGAAACCGCCTTTTATTTTCGTTTATATTAAAAATTGATGCCGTTGCACTATTTTTCGTGGGCTGCGATTATAGACCGAAATGTTGCAGACAATCCACAATAGATTAAGCCACATAAGCATAATTCTGGTGTAACTATTTCCAAGATAGAGCCTGAATCCGACGCAAATATACTCAAAAATTCGGTGAGAGATGTGCTTCTGGCGTGGCAGTCGGCAACCACATGTATTGAAGTGCATTTGATCATCAATGGAATGAATTGTTCTTGGCAAGAAAGCAATAACATTTTAAACACAAAATCAAAAATGAAAGGATGCAAGTATTACAATTTGGTTTCAAACACTCAAAAAATATGTTCGCCCATAATTTGCCACAAAGGTGGGGAGAAAATATTTTTGTTATCTGGAACTAAATTGAAATACTTGCATCCTTTGAACGACTTTTTGGTCATTCTGATTGCAGATTCTGAAAGTGTTTTGAAGGACCTTTCCACCTAGGTATGTGAGAAGACGTGAGAATTCCTTGTTTTCACACAATGGGCGAAAATATTTGTTGGGGGTCTGAAACCAAATTGATATACTTGCAAGTTGCGAAAGACTTTCTGCACATTCTGATTGCCGAATTTGAAAGTGTTTTTAAAGGCCTTTCCAACGAGGTGTGTGAGAACACAGGACAATTCCTTGCTTTCACACAATGGGCGAAAATATTTTTTGGGGGTCTGAAACCAAATTGATATACTTGCAGCCTGCGAATGGCTTCTTGCACATTCTGATTGCAGATTCAGAAAGTGTTTTTAAAGACCTTTCCAACGAGGTACGTGCGAACACGGGAGAATTGCTTGCTCTGTAATAATCTATCTAAATGTTTTCAAGATGCATACATTGTTATGTGACAATTGCCTTATTACAATACAAAACTGTTGTTGGTTGGGCGCGAATTTTTTTTAATAATATAATGTATTAGTGTAATATTTAATTTTCGTGTATATATAATGCTCCGATCATTTAAAAATCGCTTATGTTGAAATATATCTCTTTTTGACCGCATTAACAGATGTCTGTTAAGCGGTTAACAGAGTTGTATAAATGAATGTGGTTTGTGTCGTTGCTAGTTAAATTCAGAATCTTCACGGACATTATGAAACTTATTCATCCTAGCAATGAAACACAGTCATTCACTGAATGTAACCTACAAATTTACACCGGTTCCGAACGGTAGTTTGTGAAACTTTTTCATAGCTAAATACTCGTTAGTGTCGCCGTCACTAAACGAGGTGACTGCCGTCCAAAGAAATGTAAGATGGTCAGAGAAGTAGTCGAACACACGCCTCTCAAGCTATAAATTTGTCGGGAAAATTACACCTATACGTCACAGAAATGAATATATTCATTGTAACGATGAACAGTTTTGAATTAAATACATATTTTTGTTGGGGATGCGAATCTGTATGCTCAGTTTGGATGATGAAATTCATCCAGGTGAGGAAGCGTTTTCTTTCAATGCTCTTTTAAATTTCTATTTAGATTACAAAGTTCCACCCACGTAATGCCCACACAATGATTAAACGGAAATTGAAAAACAAATCATCCTAACGAACACACACACGCGCACACAATACCACCACGCGAGTGCGTGTATGTGTAGCAACATTCATATGTTAGTAGTCATCACGAATAAGTCGCACTCACTCATGTGCGTACGTTACGTATTTCATCCTGCAGCCGTGCGTCATAATTGTACAACTACGACGGGGGCGACGATGACGACGACCCAGCCCTTCTCCGCTCCGGCTTCTTACGTACGACTGTAACAGCAAAAGCAAAACCTGAACCGGCATTCTCAGGGATATGTTTATTCATCGGATTTATGCACAACACAGGAACACGTTGTTGCTGTTTTCTTTATGTCGTCCCCTCTCCCATTCCCCCTGATTGCCCTTGTCCACAGTGGTGTGGGCTTTTGTGTTGTTGTTGTTAGTTTCATAAAATTCCTGGCGTTTTTGATGAATGTCCAATGCTTTTAAGCATATTAACATTCACGCAGTCAGTCTATTTATTATTCGCACGACGGATGTTTCAGTCTGAATTTTTTTCCTCCTCCCCCTCTCTTACAGTTTTCATATAATTTCTCTATTTTCCATCTTTTACGTGTAGGTGTATATGGGTGTGTATGTGTATGAGCTTTGCGACTTTCCTTTCACATGGACATTTTTTATTTTTTAAAAGGTTAACCTGTCCTATCGTGATGTTATTAGGGACACCAGTAGTAGAGGAAATGATTCGTTAGCTTTATGAAAATGTGATATTTCGATTTGTGGGCAAGATATCGTTTCCATGGTATCGTGGATGTTTAAGCAAGATATGTTTCCAAGATATCGTGGATGTTTAAGCAAAAACAAAATAATTTTAATCCACCTGCTTTCTCAGGTATTAATATGGAACCATTCACAAATCCATTTCCGCACCAGATAGAATACCCAATTTAAAAGATAAACCCAATGTAAAAGGGATAGAGGAGCAGAGTTGTCACTGGCTGTGGGTTGTGAGTGTGTGGACCCTCTCTCTGTCTAAGTTATTTGGTTATAAAGGATTTTTGAAAACCATTTTAAGGCAAAGTACAATCAATTGTGGAAGTTATCTGACACTGCAAACAGTGCACCCCAAACTTTTAGCGGTTATATGATAAATGTCTCGTTAATACAACTATAACTGATAATGGCAACAAGTGTTGAAGTCCACTTGTGTCCATCAATTCACTTATGATTGCCCTTGCTACTTGGGACTTTGTCAATATTTTACGACAATTATATAGAGAGTTACCCAGTCATTCAGTTAGAGGATTGTCCTCCAGAGATTGCCCTATGTTTCGTCTTCTTTTGTGGTCTCTTTTTCTTTCACTAGATCGTTTCCACTGCCTTCGGTTCACCATTGTAACGGGTGACAAATGATGTTTTTTAAGCGTGATCGATATTGCAATTGTAAAAAATAAAAAAAATAAAATAAATTTTCAATTTTAATCAATAAAATCAATAAAAAATGATTTCCCTTTACATCCTATGAAGTGATTAGGGTGAGCTTCTCACAAACCAGTGAGCAGTGCGCGTTCTAGTTTCAACACATGAAAATGATTTCAGGCATACGGCCACCGCGTCTGTTCATAACGAAGCGCATTCTGGACGTACAGTTTTTGTCACTTTTTCGAGTATTGCTGACCGTATTTCACGTAACGATGTCTTCGGTTAGTGGCTTATGTAAATACACACCGCAGTGGCTTAACGGGCTAGACGCTGGTGAAGATGATGCTTCACAAACATCGAAACGATCGTCCAGCGAATGTGAGTTCGAATCCCACCCGCGGCATTTACATTTTTTTCATTAACCGGAGAAAACATAATCTCTTACAGCCTTAAAGGAAATCACAACTTTAAACATAACGAGGATCTAAAAACAACTAAAACACGAACAATTGTTTCCTGCAAGGCGTCAATTATTTCTTAGTGCCACAGGAAATAATCGAGAAATGCAAATCGCACGACCTGGGAGGCCAATTGACAGCACGATTTCTCAAAATCAACCTATCGCCAAATTTTGATTTCAATAAATAGATGGTTGCGATCGCCGTATGGTACGTAGCGCCATCCTGTTGAAACCATTCTCGCCCAGATCATATTTTCGAACAAAAAAAAAAAATACATGCGGTGTCACGGGACACCCGGTTGGAACGAAGTTGCTTTCGCTATATATTATGTACTAGTTAGTACCAATACGCCCGTTGAAAAATACAATAATTTAAATGGATCTTTAAGAAAATATACTTTTTCTAAAATGATAAACTTTTTTAAACAAAATTTACTATTTTTAAGCAAAGCTACTTCTTTAAGATAAAAAACTTCTTTCACGTTGGCTTTTCTAGATTTAATTTTTATTGGGTTTATAACTACAATATATACTAAATATTAGTTACAGGCTCCACCTAGAAAACTTCCCATTCAAGAAGAAATTTCTCAACATATGTTAGTCCAGACACAAACCAAAGCAAAAGTACCCAATATAGTTGATAATACTGAGTTACAGCATAATAGTGTTAAAAAAGTTGTTTAATTTTTTTCATTTATGCCCCATCCCGCAACGTGAGATAAGGAACTTCGTTCCACAAATCATCGATCATGATGCGGTAACGAGCTCCATTGACCGTAGCGCAAGCTTCGGCTTCATTTTTGAAGAAATAGGGTCCGCACCAAACGGAGCATTTTTCTGGATGTAATGGAGTCTGTAGGGTCTGTTGTGGATAGGTCTCAATCGATATGCGGAAATTTTGTTTATTAACAAACCCGCCAAAAATAAGCCTCACTGCTGAACACAATTTTGCGATAAAACATCGGTCTGTTTCCAACTGCTCTAGAGCCCAATCGGCGAACGAACGATGCAAGTGATGGTTTCGCGGCTTTAATTCGTATACCAGCTGGATCTTATTCGGTTGTAGGCCAAGATCTTTGCGCCAAATTGTTCACGTAGTGGCCGGACAGATCCCCAAGTCCTGCGACCGACAACGAATCCATAAATTTGAATCTTCTCCCATACTTCCGTTTTCAGCGGCGATATTCTCTTCAGTACGCACATTCCTTGGACGTGTTGGTTTCATTGCATCATTTAGAGAGTATGTGGTATGAAATCTATCCACAGTTCAACGGATGGCTTGCCCAGATGAACGATTATGTGCGCCATAAACATCACGAAGTCGCCTTTAAGTTGCGCGAATCGATGACTGATATTCATCGTACTTTTTCATAATTTGGTATAGTTGTTGAAGCGTGAATCTATTCATGATGATTTGGCAGAGTATAATGATCATATATGCAAAAAAGTGAGCAATGTATGACGACAGTTCGACTGACAGCTAACCCTTTTGTAAGTGCTAGCTAAGAATATAAACATCCTCTACTTATGTCCCAAATGGTACGACACCAGACGCCGAGAAGCTAGACATCGGATAGCTTCAATTACCAGAGGCTACTCAGGGAAGCACTTACAACTTTTGGCACAGAACCCACCCCCTCCCGATGACGATTCTGAAGCGTAATGGAAACCCATTTCCGACTCTATAAAATATGACGCATCAACCGAACTTGGTTTTTGAAAAACCGCTTCGCAACAGACCATGGTACGATGAAGAGCGTCGCATTGCAATTGATGAAAAGAACGCTGCACGTATGGCAATGCTTCAGTTAATTATATTGATTATAGTATAGTGAGAAAAGAAAGGATGTAAACGTCTCTTTAGGCGTAAGAAACGGCAGAGGATAAAGCGCGAGAGTGAGAAAATTGAGACATACAGAAGAAGGAAGAACGAAGACCGAAAATTCTACCAAAAAGTCAAAAACGGAGCTAATGGACATGGGTCAGGGCCCTCCTTCCATAAAGGCAATGACGAAAATCTCATCGAAGATATGCAGAGCATGTTGGGAGTATGGAGAGATCATTTCTCCGCGCTACTGGTACTGGTACCTCCAATGACGAAGAGACAATTGATCACAATTTGGACGACGATGTCGATTGCCCGCTCCTAACCAAGATGAGGTCAGAACAGCTATTGTTTGGCTTAAGAAAACCAAAGCCCCAGGAGCCGATGGATTACCGGCGGAGATGTTTAAAGCTGACGGCGATGACCTAATAAGGTGCATGCCTCAGCTCATTAGCAAAAGTTGGTTAGATGAATGCATGCCCGTCGATTGGAGTCTCAGTGTACTATGTCCCATATTTAAAAAGGGTGACCCGAGTCTCTGTCCCAACTACCAGGCTTTTATCCATAGCATATAAGGTGCTATTAGGTATAATATGCGACCATACCAGTGCGGCTTTAGACCTGGAAAATCGACAACCGACCAGATTTTCACGCTATGCCAAATCCTGGAGAAGACCAACGAAAAGCAAATCGACACCTATCATCTATTACGATAGCCCGATACGGGAGAAACTCTATGAAGCAATGTCTGAGCTTGGTATTCCTGCAAAACTCCTACTCCTTTGCAGGATGACCTTGACGAACACCAAACCCTCAGTATATATAGTTTGAAAGAAAAGGAAATTTTGTAAGAAAAGGTATTTTTTTTAAGAGAAGGTATTTTTTTTTGAAGATAAGGCTTTTGTTTAAGAAGTGGGATTTTTTTTGGAATTGGTCCTTTTTCAAGAATAGGTACATTTTTAAGAGTAGTACTTATCTCAGGAAAAGTTTTTTTGTATCACAAAAAACGTACTCTTTAAAGTAATGGTACTTTTTAAGAAAAGGTGCTTATTTAAAAAATAATGACTTTTTTTAAGAAAGGTACTTTTTGTATGGAAATTTACTTTTACTTCTTTAAGATAAGGTATTTTTTTAAAGAAAAGGTACTTTGTTTAAGACTATGAATATGTATTTTTTTATTTAAGAAAATATTCTTTTTTTAAACATCTTTCACTTTGGCTTTTCTAAATTTACGGTTTAGTGAGTTGAAATCTGCAATATATACTAAGGGCAAGTTTCACACTTGTCATTTAAAAGCTCACAGAAAATTTTCATATTAAATGGCATTTAAATGACAAGCATCGGTCATTTAAAGAACATTTAAATGGAGAATTTTCAACTGTGAAACCACCTAGACAGCTTCTCATTATACAAGAAATTTGCTAACATATGTTAGTCTAGACACAAACCAAAGCAAAAGTACCCAATATAGTTGATAATACTGGGTTGCAGCATAATAGTGTTAAATAAAAGTTGTTTCATTTTATTTCATTTAGCCCCCATCCCGCAACGTGCGGTAAGGAACTTCGTTCCAAAATTTAAATCTGCAAATTATGAGTTATCACTCTTTCGGTGTGGGCATGATTCTCTTTTTCGACATAGGCCTGATACCGAAATCGCTCCAATATAATTGTCTCCACCTTATTATTGTTGCCAAACATTCAAATGGCATTCTTATACATCTCTCGACTTTGGAATTGCTGCAGAACCAGAACAATAACAACAGCATTCACATCTCCATCAGCATCATCATCATCATCATCACCGTTATGACTTCTATTATGACAAATAACTTTTCATGACGTTGTCGTCGTCTTCAAAGCTAATTTGCTCAATTAGAGATCAAAAGCTGGCAATTTTTGTTTTCATTTCTCCTCAGCCACGTTTTTTCTGTGTTCATTCACTGGCTGAAAGAAGACGACGCCGTCTCTCAATTTATAACATTCTGCGACCGTAACCCTGCATGACGCAGAGGATGGGGTATATGGCTTGGTTGAATGGTTAGATAGAGGGCGGTACATGTAGACAGTTATCAGCATTTTGTGGGTACTGTGGTTGTGAAGAGCGTGATGGGTGGGGGGATAACATGCTAAGCTGAGCTGTTTGCCCTTTTGTCGTTGACAATATTTAAACATGAGCGAACAAAAAACCACTGATTTGTTAATAATCCTTTTATGATTTACAATAGAGCTCGTTAACTTAATGAGTTTAACATAATGTGGCGCTTGTGGTGGGTGGGCCCAGCAGCAGCAACAAAACAAATAATACCGAAACGATTGCCATTGAAAGGAGAACCCTCATACACACACACACACACTCCCACGCACTGGCAGACATACCTAATACGCACTGCGATGTACAGTTGCTGTTCTCTCCCATTACCATCAGTGATTGCTTCTGTCCCTGCCGTCATTTTAGCCCAACAATTGTGGACAATACTTGCCGCTAATCTCAACCAGTGCCTTAATGTTCATCTTCCAAAGGCAATATTTTAATAACTTCTTTTGATTCAAACTTGATCGAGGAAATCTACTTGCCTGCGAGTACACGCCCCAATTGTTTATGGCCACCATTAGCCACCACAACTTCTGTTGCCATCATTTCAGTCGTTACCCAGATTTTCAGATTGAATTAAATGAATATTTCCATAAAAATTTGTTGCGATAACAAATGAAGGGCCATTTCCCAAGATGACAGCGAAACAAATCAATGTCAATTACTATTTTCATTTCGTAGAATATTAATGGTGTCGCATCCTTCCTCCTTCCTCCTGCCAGCCAACATCAACTCATTGCGATGACTGGGTGAGTACTAGCCCAAATGTTGCAAGGAACTTTGTTTATTTTGCCACTTTTTTCTCCCCATGTCCGCTAGTTTCTTCTTCGCCGGTTTTGTGAATCGATGTAGCAAATATTTACAAACTTTGGAATTCATCAAACAACCAAATCAAGGATGTTCCAGTTTTTCAACTGGATTTGTTCTCTGGCGAAAGTGAAAGTGAGCGAAGGTCTTAATTATAAAACCCTTCGATGCTACAGTGGATAGATATTACACCATTCCAACTCTCTTACATTATTATCAATTATATTCCAGAGAATTTAATTATTTTGTTGCTGTTTAATTTTTATGATTTTGTTTGTATTTAACAAATACAATTATCTAATTAAATGTAATTGCTGGAATATTGTAAGGATTGTAAATATCCATTTTTACATGTCTACAAAAAAGGATAGACTATTAGGATTCAGTGTAATACACTGGGAAAAACGTAATCCATTAATATTGAAATCACACTCTATAAAGTAAAGTAACAACAGAGAATGGAGGCAGATTAGGCTAGGTAGAAGTGGCTGCCTCTATTGGCGAATATAGGATAGTGGGGACCGTTTTCATAGCATGAGCAGCCATGTGCCATACCCACAGTTGAAGGAGAAAAGGGACGTGTTATGGTTAAAGGGTGTTAAGGTTATGTGAATCTCCTTTCAGTATCCTCCAAAAGTGGCTTAAAAATTGAGAAATATTATGATGTTTATTGTTGACCTTAATTATTATCTGTGTTCAGTTAGTTTGGCTGGAGGTTATGAAATGAAAATATCAGCGGGTTCGTGTGTTTTTTTCAAGATTTATTAAATATTCCCAATATTTCGAAACCGCTGATATTTTCATTTATGACCTCAAGACAAAGTAATTGAACAGAAATGGAGGAATATTAGCCAATGATGAACTAATTTCCACCATTTCCTAATTTCCTACACAATCAGAAAAATTCAGTTGCGACAAACGAATTAGAGTTTGTCGCAACCTAATTAAATGTAATCACAGCCGAATAAGAGGTTGTCACAACCGAATTAGAAGTTGTCACAACCGAATTAGAGGTTGACACAACCGAATAAGAAGTTGTCACAACCGAAGAAGGGTTGTCACAACCGAATTAGAGATTGTCACACCCGAATTAGAGGTTGTCACGATTGAATTAGATTTAATCTCAATTGTAGTTGTATTTGATCCGAGTTATTTATAGAAAGTTGTAATTCCTTTTGAGCTGACAGATCATGTTTTTTCCGGTTAGTGAAAAAATGTAAACGGGTGGGATTCGAACTCACATTCACTGGACGATCGTTTCGATATTTATGAAGCATCATCCTCAGCAGCGTCTAGCCCATTAAGGCACCGCAGTGTGTATTGGAACTTATCACTAACCGAAGTCTTTTACAATCTACTGCCTTCCACAATCATTACCTCCTGATTTTCAGTGGACGAATCTGGACGGAGTAGTGCTCCAAAGTGGTCTCTCCATATTTTAAGCACACACTGCATATCAGTCACCTGATACCCATTCTCGTCCTTGCAAGAGGGCAGCTCATTATTCGACGCTCTAGTCGATCTTCTTACCCCCTGGAAAAATTGTCGGGATTCATTGTTCATCCTGCACATTTCGGGCTTTTCACTCTCTCTCTGCCATTTTTTCCTCCTAAATACTTGGGTTTCCTCCCTTCTCAGCCTCTTGTACCGCATGCGTTGTAACTAACTGTATCGTTGCCATACGTGCAGCGTTGTTTTTATTAGTTGCAATGCGACATTCTTCGTCGTAACATGGACTATCGTTCTGCGGTTTCCGGTAGCCAAGTTCAGTTGTTGCAGCGGTTTCCAAAAAAATGGGAGTTGTGCTTCCACTGTGCTTCTGTGTACTTGGGTGGAAAAATATTGTGCTCTAGCATGAAAGAGAGCTTTTATTAATAGGACATTTATATTTCCGGTATTTGTAGCTTGTCAATATCTAGCTTTCCCGTGTTCGGCTTCGTGCGTTTACCCTGCTCAGTCTTGTGCGAACTTTCGCAGCCACCAGGTAATGATCCGAGTCGATATTGGCACCTGGAATCACACGTACATCCATTACACTAGAAGAGTGCCTGCCACCTATTACCAAGTGATCAATCAGGTTCTTCGTCCTCTGATCAGGAGACATCCAGGTAGCCTTATGTATGTTCTTATGCTGGAATCGTGTGCTACTAACTACCATGTTCTTTGCAGCGGCGAAGTCTATCAGTCTTATTCCATTATCGGAGGTGGTATCATGTAGACTGTTATTACCGATGGTTGGTTGAAAGACACTTTCTCTGTCCTAATTTGGCATTAAAATTGCGTAGAATAATCTTAAGGTTGTGGTCGGGGCAGCGTTCATATCCTCCAGACGCTCATCTTCTTTGACCATTCAACGTCTGTATCCTCTGTCTGTGCGGGCACACATATTATCAAGATGTTGACATATTTCGGTTTGATGCGACTTGTGGTTGTGCGTTTACTCACTGTGTTGAACCTTGAAACAAGGTGTCGCAGTCTCTTGCCAACTATAAAACCGCATCCTAATTCGTGGTATTTCGTCCATGGCAGCTGTAGTAAATATCGCAATTTTCTTTCCGGTCCATCGCATCTTTCGAGGACATCCGCTGGTTGTATTCCATTGAATCGGAATACGGTACGAAACGGATGCGATCATTCGACTTGAGGCGAATGTTTATAGTTTGAGTAATTCCTTTATAACAATTGCTGCATTCCGATATATTAGTTACTAGTTGATAAGCACTGAGGGTTATCTTTAAGTGTACACACTGAAAAATCTGTCTTTTTTCGTTGTTTGCATGCAAATATAACCTGTTTGTAGCTTGTCGCAAATATACTATACTTGTGCCCAAACACGTTGTGTTTGCTATTCAATATAACATGTTTGAGACGCAATGACTAATAGGTTATAATATGTGTATTTGTGACCAAAATGTGGATGTGTTTGCTGAAAACTGCTGAAAACAAAACCGTGACAGACAATAAAGAGACAAACAGCAGCAGATCTTCAATTCACGAAAACAATGCTTGCAGACGTGTACAGGGTTCCTGCAATATTCTGCTGGGGCCGGTATTTTTCAGCGTGCAGGACTTTACTGTATTCGGTTACTATTTGGTAAATGTACTCCTCGGCCTACAAGGGGTTATCTTTCGGTGTATGGCCATAATTGATTAATAGACTGTAAAATAGTTAAATTTACATTAATAACATTTGTATAAAATTTGAATCTGTTGGAGGCACACGTTCGTTGGAGGCACCCTCAACTTTATTCTACTGAAATTTCTTAGAGACTTGATGGTGTTTTAAATGATACAATTTTTCTGTAAGTTTATGTTCCCATCTGTGTCCCAGGACACATTTTGGCTGCTCGTAAGCCTAGTGTTGCTAGCTGCGTGCATACAATGTAGGTTGAAGAGCTATCCATGATAAAATTAAATGCTTTAAGAGCGAAAAGACATTACGGGCAAACGTATTCGCATGCAAGCAGGACATCAATTAATCATCATTTAGTTGGTTTGTAAGCATCACATGTAGGTCTATTACAAGCCGAACTCCTTTACATAAACATTTATACATACATATATCTTGACACAAATGTATCTAGTACTTAGAGTATATAACCATCCATCACATTTATCATCACTAAATAGTTTGTAGACGTAGCGTTGTGTCCTTTCGCCTTGTAGTAACAACCCCTTTCGTCCCCGCACAAATGCGATAACAAACCACAGCATATCAAACCCGAATCCTATAAACTAATTTTCATGCCACACAAAGTGTGCCATTGGCCACCACATGCAGCTATGGCACTAGATCCCATTTCACTCCCTCGCACTACTCCTTCCTGTGACCCTTAGCCGTTGAGAATGTTTGGTGTGCACATCCGTAGCATTCATCATTCATACATTCATTCGTTGGTTCATTCATTCCCTTCATTCCTGTCTTATTTTTGGAATTGTTGCCATTTCTTTTGCCTAAAGAGAAGACGAGCCATCATCGTCAGTCGCATCATCCACAGCATCCACAGCATCCGCATCCTCGTCTTTGTAGGGAATGAAATGTGTGATGGTGTCTGGGTGGCTGGGCGGCTGGGCGATTGTTGTTGTTAACTCATCTTGTTGTTTGGTCGAGGGGCTAAAAGTCATTCAAGTTGCCTCATCAAATAACCGGGATACACATTAGGTTTCATTGCATACCTTAACATTTCACATTTGTAGCATTCATCATCATCATCACAATGTTGATCATCATCGTCCACATCATCATCCTGTTCCTTATCCCACTCACACACGTATACATTTACATGCATAGATTGCTTGTTTGTCAAGGTATCGTCTTGTCGTGTTCCCCGGTATCATACAAGATACGATACTGCATGGAAAAATGACAAGATGAGCTTCCGAGGAGCGAGTAACACGATTCTTTCTATAACTTTAAGCTATACAAGTGTGTGTGTGTGCTGTGTGCTGTGTGTGTGTGATTGTGTTCTTCTACTTTATGTTTTGGTTGTCTTTATTGTTTCTCTTCTCTTCTTTTTTTTTTGTTTTCTATCTTATTTTAGGATGGACAACGTGGCCATTTAGAGGGCCTAGCATCGGTTTATTGTGAATTGTTAATGGCTCCCTTTGGAGATATTTTAAGTGCTTTAGAAAATGCTAGACAAGCAGCATGGGCCGAACGCAGCCCCATGAATCCCGCCGGCGGCAGTGGGAGCAGCGGTAGTGGCAGTGGCAGTGGCGTCAGTGGCATCGCCACACAACGACGCCACGGTCATCGAGGTAATTCCAGTCATGGCGGTGGTTTGCCCAATAGTCATAGTCAGCCCATATATGTGCCAGGAAAGTACTCGGTATGTATGTTCTACCTAATACAACTACAACTACAACTACCATTACAATTGAAACTAGTACACATACATACATACATACTTGCTTACACCTCAAACATTGACACACACAAACACTCTCTCTTTTTTCCTTTACTCACTCCCACACACACGTATGAAATGTTAGGGAATTGTCATAGAGAAAGTTGAATGCCATAGAAAGGAATTGGAATTGAATTGTTTGGTATTAGTCCTTTTCGTTGTTGTTGCTGTTGTTTGCTGTGTTTCTTATTTTTCAGTTTTTTTTCGGCCCAAATTCAATAAAGGCTAACAACTACAACTACAAAAGCAACATCTTTAACAACCCCACACATGAACAAGTTGTTACTGTTCGTAGTTGGTTGGTGGGTGTGTGTGTTTCTTTGTGTTACATGTAGTTGCTGTGGTTTTTGCATATGCCTGTGTGTGTGTGTGTGTGTGTGTGTGTGTGTGCGTGCATGTGTGTATGCCAAAGGTGGTGACGGTTTTGATTAAGTGTTACAATAAACATACATCATAAAAGAAAGTTCGTTGGGGTGTGTGTGTTTGTGGTGCATGTGTGTATATGCGGTTTTAAGTTTCACTCATGTACACTGACACACACACATACGCACAGACAGCAGAATGTTTGTATGTTTATGTCTCGGGGAAAAGGTTGGTTTTTTTCCTTCTTTCAAATAGAAAATTTTTTGGATTTTCGTTTATGGTAACATTTGTTTACACTATCTATCCCTGTGTTCGTTGTTGGTTCCTTGATTCGTTCATTGCCTTTATCGCCTACACTCACACACACAGTCATATATTTCGTTGGCTTTTTTGAGTTGCTTCTGGTTGCCTCGTCCAATTCCCCAGATCCCTAAGAAGGAATGTTGCTTGGTTGTCTGAATCGCTGCAGCAACACAAAAGTTAGAGACCCCGTTTGCCGAAGAGCGTCGAGTGTAGTGTTGACATGGCCCTTGGGGATTATCTACTATTCCATGTGTGTTGTACGAGTACCACTACCTCTCCCTGTACTCACTCATATGTGGAACGTTGTACATCCCTGCACGGTCCTAGAAACAAAATTCAAAACTCAAAGTACACAGTGTTCCATGTATGTGTATATGTCTTCTGTAGATCTGTGTGACTGTGTGACTCATGTGATGTACTACACTGCTCCTTGGGTTTATTTGCAACTTGCAACCTGACTTTTTCTTTGGTTTCTTCTTTACATCCCTGTTGTTGTTTTGCTGCTATTGCTATTGCTGTTGTTGTTGTTTGTGCTTCTTCTTCTTTATTGTGTTGTAGATTTCAAAGTAAAACAAGCAAATTGTTTTCCATACTTTTGCTCACAACTTGACTCGACAATAAATATAAAAACGAAACGAAAGTTCTACATATTAAAATTCTGTTGGTCGGCTGGTTGGGGGGAGTGGGAGAGTAAAGGATTTGATTCTACTGCCAGGAAAGGCAAAATAGGTCCCCTATTTCTATCCAACCTAAGAACGACTATCATCGTACGTTACGTTACTCGCCAAGTATGTGGCGTTAAAGGTAAAGTGTATAAAAATAAAGACAGCCAGACATGACAGGCAGTCACACTGTTCGGCAGTAATGCATTTGCCAATTGTGGACTAAAACTCAAAACTGTAGAAAATTGGGGAAAATTCAGTGAAGACACAAAGGGTGAGGGCCATGCAAAATTCAGAATTTAATTGAATTTCGCTTGACATTTATGAAGGACATCGTTCAAATGGTGTCAGCAGCATTCATATGGCTTCCATGTGTTGATGTACAGTACCTCATTCGATCGGTGGTGCAATGGTTAGTGTGGGCGGCTCTTGTACATGAGATCCTGGGTTCGATCTCTTCTTGGACCACCTTAACTTTCTTTCAGCGGCGGTCACCTCGCATAGTGACGGCGACACTATCAAGTATTTAGCCATGAACAAGATTCTCAAAATACCATTCGGAATCGGTGTAAAACTGTAGGTCCCAATTTGTGAGTATACACTACTAGAAAGCGCCCAGCTCACTGGTTGTGAGAAGGTCTACCCCATTCCTTCATGGGATGCAATGGGAAACCAAACCAAACCTCATTCGATCTACCCTAATTTTAGGTACAAGTTTATCTCGTGAACGACAGCTTCGATTTCGTGTTTTGGGAATTGGAATTTTAATGTTAAATTTCTAGAAAACTAAATTTCAAATTGAAATTTAGGTCCATTATCACAATCACTGGTTAGTAGTGATGTACAGAATCGAGGAACCGGTTCGTTACAAGAACCAACAGGACCGAAGCTTGCAAGAACCGAAAGATGGGTCCATATGAACCGAAAACCGTTCTTTAAGGAACGAAAAACGGGCTCAAAAGAAACGGAAACGTTTCCAAACAGACCAAAACACGATTCTACAGGAACTGAAAAACGGGTTGAATATAACCGAAAAACCGTTCCCGAACCAAAAGTGTCATACTTTACACGAAGGTACGAAAATGTATATTTTTATCAAATTTTATATTCTTATAATAAGATATTCCACTTAAGCCTCTTTGGGACAGCAATTTGCTGAGAACCGGAACCGGTGTAAATACCCGGTTCTTGTCGGAACCGGACTCACCAGGAAATGTGTATTTTTTGTGGAAATTTCTCAATTCAGATGAGTTTTTGTTTGCATTTAAGTTGCGGAATTTTTCAAAAGCAGCATTCCAAACAACCGCTGATGAAGATCTGTGACTAGATCTGAAATAGCTATACGATTTGCCAGGAATCTTATGGATACATTTGCAAAAAATCTTCTTTTTAAAAAACTATATCTCCATTCATAGAGATATAGATGGTCTTGAGCTTGACTAATAGATTAAAAAATAAAAAGAATTTTCTATTTTTATAATAAGATAATTCACTTAAGTCTCTTTGGGATAGCACTTTGCTGAGAACCGGAACCGGTCCAAATACCCGGTTTTTGTCGGAATCGGACTCGACAAAACAGGGTTTTAAAATACACTACTGGTTAGAGCTACCCAGCGGCGGAAGTCGCAAGGCCTTCCACAAATAAGGCATGCGGATGGTGCTTTTGTAATGCCTTCCTAAAATAAGGCCTGCGGAATGCATGAATTTCTTCGTCAAATATAAACAAGAAGAAAATTTTTACAATTTTGAGGAATTTCTTGTCCGATTCTTTTTAACCGTAATTTAATTGGAAAATTTCATATAAATTTTGAAATTATATTTTTTATTTTTTATTTTCCAGGGTATTTTTAAAATTTTCAATTTGAATTTGGACGTGGTACAACTTTCTAAGATAGATAAAAAAAAAAGTAAATGGTTTCCCATTACATCCCATGAAGGGACAGGGGAGAACTTCTCACAATCACTGAGCTGTGCGCTTTCCAGTTTTCACTCACTGATTGGGACCTACAGTTTTACACCGATTCCGAACGGTATTTTGTCGCCGTCACTATGTGAGGTGACCGCCGCCGAAAGAAATTTGAAGGTAGTCAGAGCAGGGTTCGAACCCAGGATCTCATGTACAAGAGCCGCGCACACTAACCATAGCACCACCGACGGCCACCAGATTGATAAGATAGATACAAACATATTTATAAATAAATATGTAGAAGTGGATAATGATTTTGTGATAAAATAAAGTATTTCAATTTTATTTTCGTTTAACAAAAATAAATTAAAGTAAATGCCTTCTAAGGTCTTCCTCTTTGCATGACTTCTAAAGCCTTCTTTAGGCAATGGGCAAGGAAGGCATTGCCTCCCAATCTCACGCAATGTTAAAAGAAAAGGAGGAGGTAATGTGTAGGGAAGGCCTTCCGTATTTTAAAGAAGGCCTGTTTGGTCATGATTTCAAGCCTACCAAGACATGACTTCCGCCGTTGGGTAACTACCAGTTATAATTTTAAAATTTCATACAAATTGGCAGCTAAAACTTTTCTTTAGCTTCAACTGGATGTAACTTGAGGTGCAGATAAAAAAAAATGGTTTCCCATTACATTCCATATTGGGATTGGAGAGAGCTTCTCACAGCCAGTGAGCTGTGCATTATCTAGTTTTATACTCACAGATTGGGACTAAAATTTTACACCGGTTCCGAACGGTATTTTTGGGAAGCTTTTCCATGGCTAAATACTCGACAGTGTCGCCATCACTAAGCGAGGCGACCGCCGCCGAAAGACATGTAAGGTGGTCAGAGCAGGAATCGAACCCACGTTCTCATGTACAATTCACATTAGAACTTAGAACTCAAATTTGAAATCAAAATCTAAAATCTAAACTTTACAAATTATCGTCAAACAGTGTAATTATGCCTGATCCCGTTCATTCACTTGCTATTGCTCTCCCATCCCCTCATGTCCTCGAGATTGTTGTGGTATCATACGCCAACTAACCGAGCGACATCAAAAGGACAATCTCTTCGTTATACTGCAGTACTTGAGTCAATTCATCCTTCACCCAACGTCTCCATAAACTGAAGTCGCTTGTGTGGGGGAGTCGTTCCTCTTCTTTTTTTTAAATTTTAATCGTGTTTATTACGATTGTTGCCCAACAAAGTTAGTGCAGCAGGACGTCGAGGGGGAGACGTTAAAGGCCATGAAATGATGACCTCCTGGACGTATGATTAACATTTGATTTGGTCAAGTTAAAAAATCATTTGTACTCTGGCATATTGCCGTTTTATGGTTTGTTCTTTAGATGTTATGGCTCTTTCACGTTTGTTTTGGTGATTGCCGTCGAGTGGAACTTTGTTTAAAGCTATGAGGAGAACAACAACGGCAACAACAACAACAACAAACAAGGACAATAGGAGCAGCAACAATAATAACAATAACAACAAAGAGAGTGGATTTATTATATTAGAAACTTTTTCGGCAATTTCATTACATTTTGATTCCAGCCATTCAGACTCGGGAATTGGCCAAGTGGTTGTGGGTCATTGTTGGAGGTGGCTTCTTGTAGGCCATTTTCCTTGGTTTCCTTCTTGCCAAGGTGCTCCTGCGAAGTGTTTTTTAGTTAGCCGGGGTTTTTACGGCTGTCAAGGCAGACCCAAGTAGTTATTTCTCATGTTTTAAGTATTTTTGAACAGCGGCCCTCAAGTAGTCTCTTGAAATTATGCTACTTAACAAAGTTTGACAACGTTGTTAACTTGGCCATTTATGTGTTTGCCTTTGTCGGTGTGGTGGATGTGTGTGGGTGTGTGTGTGTATATGGTGTAGGTGTGAGAGAGGCGGTGCAGGGTGTGTGTCTGGGGGTGTGTGTCCTTATTATTGCCCAAGGTGTTGAGCGCCAAAGAAGCCACTTGAAGGAACCGCTTTTAAAAAGACCTTACAACTGAAGGACATAAGGAAATCAAGAGAAATTAAACGTTCGTTCATTCTTCGTTCTGTTTGTGTGTCTAATTTAATGTTGTTGTTATTGGTGTTGCTTTTTCATCCTTCCACCTTTTCCTTTTGGTTGCATTTGCTCGGTTTGGTGTTAAGTGTAGGAATTTGAACTAACTGGCTGGCCGGTGTCGGATCTTCGTTTTGTTGCATGTCCAATAGTTGTTTTTTTTTCACATTCTCTTTATATACCATTTAAGCACACAACTTGGCCATGAATTATGGCCAAGCACAGGGAAACTAATTTTTGACTTATTTCATTTGTGTTTTTCTTGTTTCTTGTCGCTCTCTCGAAAAGCCCTCAAGTTGCCTGTCGGACAAGGAAGAAGATGAAATTTATGGTTTCGGTTACGGAGTGTTTGCCCCACGTGTAGGTCGTGGAGTCCTGACGCAGCAGCAACACTTTATACAACAGCAAACGCTGCAGCAACACGCTCAAATAACCCAGCAGCAGCAGCAGCAACTGTCATTAATGCAAGGTGGTGTCACAGCCCAGCAACATCATCAATTACAGCGTCATCCTCAAAGTCTACAATCCATCCCGCCCAATGCTTCCCATCTAAACTTTGTACAACAAAAGTAAGTTTCCACGTGGCACTTTCGATTACTTATTTCCGTTATTTGATTCGGAACGTATTGTGCCGTTAAAAATTTAACAAATTTATTAACCCCCCACCCCCCAACACCATTTCACTTCTCTCCACTTTCAGTTGCCTAAGTCCTCGGTCCGCATATTTTTATGAATTTCCGCCAACGACGGGTAAGTTATTTTCTTTTGGTTTTCCTGTGTTTTTTTTCCATCTCATCTTTTTCTTTCTAATCACCCTCTAAATATGAGTAAATAATGATCATTATCACTGGAAAAGGAACCAAATCTCGACTTTTCTTAAACAAATTGTAGCAAACTTTTGTTTGTTTGTCAAGGGTAAATGAATTCGAAACGCCCCGGGCGGCAGGCGTGGTGTGTGCTTAAAAGGCTTCTTCCTCAAGGTACAATGGAGGAATCAACGCACTTCAGTAAACCCGCTTTTACTTGTCATATCCTCTCGTTCCCCCTCGCTGTGGAAACATTTGAATTTAGAAAAAAAAATGAAAATTATAAAAGCTTCCGGTCTAAATTATTTCCGAAATGAAGCAATTTGTGTTCCTTGTATTTGTATATAACTATGGCAGGATCTGCATTGAGTGAACGTTTTTAAAACAGTTTACACTTCTTGGATTTTCCTTCAAAAGGGACGAGGACGACGGGGATGAGGGTGTTAATTGAGGGTCTATATTTCATACAGAAGTGGGTAAATAATAACGACTTTTATTTCAGTTTTAATTTGCAGAAACCTTTATATCTAGGATAATAAATTTAACTACTTTATAGTTCCTATTTCACATTTGCAAAAACAGTTTTAGGGTTGTATTGCAACTATGAAAAAAGGTGTTTCGCAGCTGTTGTCGGTAGGCAAAGCTGTACATATGTATGTATGTATATCCTGTGGCGGTTAGACGTTTTGGGTCCCTCTAACACTCAAATTAGTGTGTCTCGCTGAGCGCCACATAATCTTAATGTTTTCTTCGCCGTTCGTCCGTAGACAGTCAACGTAGTTTTGTGTATAACTCTCACAAATGTTGCTCTGATACATTACATTCTCATTCCGATTTTCAGTCTTAAAGGACAAATTCATTGTAGGCATGGTTTTGTACAGTCGCTAACTTAGATTAATTACACTGTCAATCCCCTAACATTTTTTTATGGGCGTGGCAAGTTACAATTTTCTTATCAGATACTGTCCGAGAAAAATTTAAAAATATACATAAATATTGAATTGAGCGAATTTTTGTGATAAATTTGACAAGGATTATATTCGTAGAACATTTGAATGCTTTATTTCAAAGTTTAAAAGGTCCTTTTCTCCCCTTTTACAAAGAGTACCAACAATTTACACTAAAATGTATTCCTCATCATAGAACAAATTTCTCTATTTTTAATTTCAGACGTCCTTTTTGTCCTTTTTTGAAGCAATGTCAAGAAAACTGCACCCAAATGACCATCAAAATATCCCAATATTCTACCAGTTCTTAGGGGAATAGATTTCACTAGAGGATTTCGCATACGCGAATCCTTTATCTTGTATATGCAAATGTACTTTTAGTTCTTTTTTAAAAATTGACATCTTGAAATCCCAAAATTTAAATCTGAAATGGTCTATTTTGAACACACTCTGTTCTACAAATACATTGTCAAACAAATATGTATATATTGTTCAAAAAGTTTATCTTTATTGTTCATAGTCCTTTAGTAACTTTTCAAAAAATGTCACAAAATTCCACCAAAAGTAGAAACAAAAATGGAAGAATTGATGTATTTGTGAAAAAATCAAATTTTTTACGAACCAAATACAATATTGTCACGAATTTCCTTATTCTTCCTTTTTGCGTTGTTTTATTCCCAATAATAAAACAAGGTTCGTTTTCAATTACGATAATTGCAACGGTATAACTTCCTTTTATTTTACTTATATAGTACAACAGTTTACTTTATTTTCGCCACTTTAATAAATCTTATATTTTACTATCAAATCGCGTTGCTTACTTTACGGCGGTTAATCACAAACTGAACTCTCCATTCCAAAGACTTCCGCCATTTATACCAATTCACCATACTCAAATGTAGGTATCTCTAGCGAATTCAAGAACCTTCTAGTCGTTGTTGTTATTTATCTTTGTAGAATCATATCGAATGGTGGAGAATTATCTTAACTGAGGCGAATTCATGCTACTGGTTTAGCGAGTTGGTACGTTGTTACAATGCATACTTTCAGGCGCAGCACCAACCGCCTGTTATTTACATAATGTTAGTAGAGTCATTAAGAGCAAGCAAAAGCTTTTACTTATTCGTAACAATATTAATCAGATTGGTCATCAGTATCTGAAACAAATAAATTACTTTGTGACTCATTCGGGTCTTCTCCAACGTCCTCTTCCTCAATTTGTTCGTTCTGAAACCTATGGTTACTCCAGCAACATATCTCCAGAAGTATTGCCGCTGGAGACCTTTTTCCTCTGTATCTGTAATCATTTAATGTATTATAATGAAATTTATTATAAACAAAATAAACCATTTCAGATTTAAATTTTAGGATTTCAAGATTTAAATTTTTAAAAAAGGACTGAAAGTACATGTGCAAGTTCTAGATGAAGGATTATCCTCTGCGAAACCCTCTCGTAAAATCTAATGCAAAATAAATTGCTGGATCATTTGGATATTTTGCCGGTTATTTTGGTGCAGTTTTCTTGACCTTGTTTTGAAAAAAATTACAAAGAGGACGTCTGAAAATATAGATGAAGGATTTTGGTCTATGATGACCCATAATGAAATTAAATGAGGAATGAATTCGTGAATCCGACGATGGTCATTTTAGTGTACATTTTTGGTACTTTTTGAACAAAGGACGAAAAGGACCCTTTAAACTTTGAAATAGAGCATTTGAATATTCTACGGAAATAATCCCTGCCAAATTTTAGAGCAGACACGTTATCACAAGAATTCGCTCAATTCAATATTTATACTCGTTTTTTAAATTTATTTCGAATAGTATCGGATAAGAAAATTCAAACTTGTCACGCCCATAAAAAAAAGTGTAGCTTCTTAGAGGTCTGATCACACTAGGTGATCAGTTGGCGTAAAAATCGTCTACCCCCAAGGGAAAGTCCTAAATGTTGTTGCATAGTGGTATCATTAATTTTGTATAGACAGCTAAGCATAATAAAAGAGCATTTTCATGGCCCGTTCCCCGATCTCGAACGAAAAGCTAAGCTAAGGGATGGCAATCACTGACATTCGACTTTAATGGGGTTTCCCTATTCCGGCATTTTCGTTCGACTGACTCAATATTTGTTCGCCAATGACAGCAGATTCGAAATAGAGCGACGAAAATTTGTACTGAAAATTTTGAAAAACTTGATGTTTTCATTCCCCTTGAAAGGACATGATTTTGGAACCCAAGTCAATTTGTTTTTGTCTTGAACACGAACGAAAGCTTTCGTTCGAGATCGACGAGCAGCCTGTTAATAAATTTTATATTTTCCTTTGACTTGAAATGACACGATTGTGGAACCCCAATAGACTTTCTTTCGAATAGAACACGAACAAAATCTTTCATTCGAGATGTAAATTCCAGAAAAGTGTATCCCAATCACCTGCATTTCCACCAGAACTACGCGGCAAGAGCTAGTTCAAATTTTGGTGATACTTTTAAGTAGAATAAATTCTGTTCCTTATCTCACCAAATCTCACCAAATCAAACTTTGTTTTTATTATTTTTTTTGAGGCGATTTGCAATGTGTCGTTTAGATTTGTACCAATTTTGTTTTAAAAATTGGCCAATGTGGCAACTACATCTAACGAACATTTGTTGCCAACATTTTCGGAATCAAATTGTGTTCGCCTGAAAGTATACCACACAAATGTCGTGGTTGTGTAGCGAGGGTTTAATAACACGGATTCTGGTAGAAAAGTCTAAAAAAATATATACGTGTATCGGCGTTTTGCCAGATCTGATCAGATTTTTTTTTATGGCGGGTCAAAGTTTCCGCCCCTCGGAACTTTCCTGCAACATAATCTTAGCCCAAGTGCTAGATAAAAGATGAAATATGACAAAATTCATTATATTTTGGTGAGGATCTCTCAAATAAAACGCTTGCATTTAAATTAAAAATGGTGACATTTAATTTTGACACTTAATTTGACATTTTATTCTTGTGATGTAATTGCAAACTATGTGCCCATAAGATTTTTAGCCGTTCCAGTGAATACTCACTAATCGTTATTAAAAGTCTGTGTTTTTTGTTGCTTGGCTGCAAATGTACTATGTTTGTAGGCTGTCGCAAATGTATATTTGTGTCCAAACACATTGTGTTTGCTATTCAATATTACATGTTGGAGATACAATGATTAATAGGTTATAATATATGTTTTTGTGACTCAAACGTGGTTCTGTTTGTGTAAAACTGCTGAAAACAAAAAACGTGACAGCCAACAAATAATCAAAAAATGCAGCGGATATTCAATTCATTAAAACAATACTTTCACGTACACACTGAATATTTTGTTGTTTGGCTGCAAATATAACATGTTTGTAGCTTGTCGCAGATATAGTATACTTGTGTATAAACATATTGTGTTTGCTGTTTAATATTACATATTTGGGACACAATTGTTAATAGGATATAGTATATGTATTTGTGGCCCAAATGTGGTTTTGTTTGTTGAAAACTGCTGAAAACACTCCTGTCTGTCAGAAAGCAATGTTTAGAAACATGTACATGGTTCCTGCAATATGTTGCTGGGGCCGTTATTTTTCAGCATGAAAGTATATGGATTTTAAAATACATACATTGTTCCTACATAATGTTACAGGGGCCGTTTCTTCGCCGGGTAGGGATTCCTGAATAGTTACCACGGTCGGGTAGTTATTGCGTGTTACTAGTTGGACATGATTATCCGACAGATATTTGATCTACCTGGGTATATTGCCAATCTTCAGTTAATATTTTCGCACTGGAATTTTCTAAGTGAAACGATTTTTTCATCGCACCAAATAATTGAGTAACATACAATTGTCGTTGCTTTCCATTTATCGCATTAATGGGTTGTAATACGAAGAGATTTATTGACCCACTTCTTGAATAGGATTCATAAGAATTTCGTTTATTGAAATAAATCCCTTTTAAATCCATTTATATGTGTGATTGCTTAACAGAAGTGAATGAAGTAAATGACAGATAACTCACTTGTTTCTTCAATCACATCCAATTTCTTTGATTTTGCTTTTAATATTTCATATTTATCATGCAAATTGCCGAAAATAAACGCTAACAAGATAACGCCACATTCCCCTTTATGGGCAAAAATGCGTAGAAATGCGAACATTTTTGTATAAATTTGCAATGACATTGTCCCTGTCACAAAGGGGTCTGTCGCTTAGCCTTTGTACTGACACCCTTCACAAACATTTCATAAAACGAATATTACGAGGAGGGATACAAAAGATAATGGTCCTTAATAATAAAAAAGTATTGTAATGATGTCACTTCAGAGAGGGAGGAAAAAGAATGAGGAAAAAAAAAACACACACAAAACGTTAAACATTAAACGCTCGCGTGTATGTGTTTAAACAACAACAAAACTAATAATGTTAAATGTGTTGTTGTTGTTGTTTGTTGGTTATTTTATTGTTGTATCGTTTGTATTGGTATTTTATGTTTATGCTTGTTCTTTGTATTTCTCATTTGTTCCTCCAGAGGGTCGTGAAACTAAGAAACGCACAACTTTAGCCCGCCTGTTGAAGGGTCTGAAGACTGTGAATCGCCGGGATCGAACCAGCCATCAAAATACAGCAGCTCAAGCACAAGTCAGAGTAAGTACAACTAAGTAACCACTACATTCATATGTACACACACACATATTGTATGTATGTGTGTCAGAATGCATACATATGTATTTGTAGCTCTTACATTTCTATATCCCAGCATAATCAGACAGTAACACTATATCATCGAAGCGATTACCATAAAATATTTTAAATATTTACATACTCGTTGCTCGTTACTCCCTGTTGTTGTTGTTTTAATGTTACACACTCTCTCACACACACACACACACAACTACACAAAGTCCTTGCACACATGCAAATCGAAGGGGACCATTTTTGTTTGTACTGCGATTGTTGGGGTGGGGATGAGTGAGAGTGCGACCGTAAATTTGTTTCGCATAAATAAAATGTTTCGTTTGTGAACATAACAATTCCTTTGATTCCGTTGCTGCTACTGCTGCAGCTGCTTCTTCTTTTTTTCTACTTTTTCTTCTGGTGTTTTTGTCTTTTTAACAACAACAACAGCAATAACCCAAAAAATAAAACAACTGAAATTCATTTATTTTTCAACATTTATTAAAGCACCAACCAATATTTGTACAGTGGTCGAAACTTCTGCAAGTTCAAAATAGCATTTTAAGAAATGTCAGCGTCATAATTTTGAAGGCGGATAATTTCAAATAGGAAAATATTTTATAAATCATTTCTTAAACCTCTCATAACTTTTTATGAATAAGGCCGTAAGTTTTTAAATTTGGGCATCTATTATTTACATACTTACTTATCCGGTCTCGAAGAACCCCGGGAAGTTCCATCTTTTGCCTTATCTCTCCAGTTGGTAATTCCAGGTGTACGCAGGGATTCGTCAGCCTGATATCACCAGCACAGTTTTGGTCTTCCTATTTTTCGTCTTCCTTCGAGTTCGGGTTCGAAAACCCTTCGTGCTGGTACATCTTTATTCATTCTACTGACATGGCCTCGCCAGCGCAATCGCGATGTCTTGATCCGCTTAGATATGTCAATGTCGGTATAAAGCTTATACAGCTCATGGTTCATGCGTTGCCGTTGAGCACTATAGGGCCATACATTTTTCGGAGTATTTTTCTCTCGAAGACTCCTACAGCTGTTTCGCCTGCTTGCGATAGGACCCAGGATTCTGCGCCATAATGCAAGACAGGTTGAATGAATGTCTGGTACAGCTGAACTTTTCTTACTCGAGACAGGGCTTTATCTCTAAAGTGCTTGCTTAGCCCAAAATAACATGCATTCGCAAGCACAATTCTCCGCTTGATCTCAAGGCTGACATTGTTGTTTTTGTTTACGGCTGATCCGAGGTATATAAATTCGTCTACTACCTCGAAGTTATAACGGTTACGCTTTGGTGTGATCGCATGGAGGCCCTGCTCGTTGAACCCATTAATTTTGTCTTGTCCCCATTTACTGTCAGCCCACTTTTGCTGACTCCTTCTCAATTCTCGAAAGCACCGCAATAACGTCTCTCATTGTGCGCCCAATGATATCGATATCATCAGCATGCACGAGCAGCTTGTGACTTTTGCTACTGATGGTTTTATTCATGTTGACTGCCGTTTTTTTTTATCATAATGATCTTCATTAAGTTAAAGAGACTGCACGATAGGGTGTCGCCTTGCCTGAGGCCTCGCTTAGTTTCAGCAGATTCGGTAAGATCCTTATCAACTTTCACCGCGGGTTTGTTGTTCGTCAAGGTCATCCTGCAAAAGTTTTGCAGGAATACCAAGCTCAGATTGAAGCTTAAAAATTGTCAATTTAAATTGAAAATATCTCATTTGAAATTTAATATATATGAACAAAGTTTAAAAGACATCAATTGAAGTTTAAAGTACAACAATTGAAATTTAAAAGACATCAATTTTAATTTAAAGGACCTTAATTGAAATGTAATTGACGTCAATTGAAGTTCAAAAGAAGCCAACTGCAATTTAAGAACCATTCATTGTAACTGAAACCTCTTCAATTGAAATCTAAAAGTCACCAGAAATTGACAGTATATAAATTGAAATTGAAAATACATAAATTGTATTGATTTGATCAATTGTATCAATTGAGATTATAAAGACAACAATTGGGCTTAAACGACAATCAATTAAGTAGACGTCAATTGAAATTTAAAATACATCAACTGAAATTTAAAAGATATCACTTGAAATAGAAAGAACATCAATTGAATAACGTTCAAAATACCTCAACTGAATTGAAATTTAAATCACATCAATTGAAATTTCAAAATTTCATTAGTTGAAATTTATAAGACATCAATTGAGATTGAGGACAAAAAATTGAGAGGACAACAATTTAAATTGAAAACACAGCAATTGGAATTTAAAAAACCGCAAACAATTGAAATTTAAAATATATCCATTAAAATTGAAATGACACCAATTGGACTTAAAAACGTGATTTGAAATCTAAAAGACGTCAATTGAAATTTAAAATACAGCAATTGAAATTTAAAGGACATAAATTGAAATTGAAGGGGCATCAAGTGAAATTTTAAAGACAAGGATTGAAAGTTAAAAGATATCAAGTCTAATTTAAAGCACGTCAATTGAAATTTAGAAGGCATCAATTCAAATTGAAAAGACTTCAATGGGAATATAAAATCCACCAATTGAAGTTTAAAAGACAATCAGTAAAATTTAAAATATATCAATTGAAATTTAAAGGACATAACTGATATTTAAAAGCCATCGATTGAAGTTCAAAAGGCGTCAACTGAGATTTCAAAATTGAAAACACATCACTAGAAATTTAAAGACATTAGTTGGAATTTAAATAGATCAGTTGAAGTTTAAATGGCATTAATTGAAATTTAAATGGCGTCAATTGAATTTCAGAAGAAGTTAACTGAAATTTAAGAACTATCAGTTGAAATTGAGACACCTCAATTGAAACTGAAATGAAATCACTTGGAATTTAAAAAACGTCAATTGACATTTAAAGGACATCAAAAAGGTGGTAATTGACGTTCACTTGACGTCAACTTAAATTTAAAAACCATAAACTGAAATTGAAAACACCTGATTTGAAATTTAAAAAAAAAAGAATTAAAATTAAAATTACATCAATTGAAGTGTAGAAGACATCAATTGAAATTTAAAAGACATCCATTGAAATTTCAAAGAAAAAACATCAATTGAAATTTAAAAGCCGTCAATTGAAGTTCTTTAAGAACCATCAGTTGAAATTGAAAATACCTCAATAGAAATTGAAATGATAATGTCATCAATTGAAATTTAAAAAAAAATCATCAATTGAAATTTGAAATGCATCAATTAAAGTGCAAATGGCGTCAACTGAAGTTTAGAAACCATCAATTGAAATTGAAATTTAAAAGACATCAGTTGAAATTTTTACGACATCAATTGAAATTGCAAATACATCCATTGAAATTGAAGGGACATCAATTGGACTTAAAAAATGTCAGTTAAAATTTGAAATACATCAATTGAAATTTAAATGATATCACTTGAAATAGAAAGGACATCAATTGAAATTAAAAATAGGTCAATTGGTATTTAAAAGAAGTCAATTCAAATTTAAAAGACATCAATTGAAATATATAAGATATCACTTCAAATTTAATGGACATCAATTAAAATTTAAAAGACATAAATTGAAGTTCACACGACGTGAACTGAAATTTAAAAGCCATCAATTCTAATTGGGAACCTCTCATTTGAAATTTTAAAGACATGAATTGAAATTTAAATGCCTTTAAGTGAAGCGTAAAGGGCGTCAATTGGAATTTTAAAGACATCAATTGGAGTTTAAAAGACATCAATCATCAATCATACATCAGTTGAAATTGAAAGGACATCAATTGGGCTTAAAACCCCACAATTGAAATTTAAAAGACGTCAATTAGAATTTAAAAGATTAGAATTTAAAATGCATCAATTGCAACTTAAAGGCCATCAATTGAAGTTTAAAAGAGATCAATTGAAATTCAAAATTCGTCAGTTGAAATTCATAATATTTAACTGAATCTAATTCTTTACTTATACATTTCAATTGATGTGTTTTGAATTTCAATTGTTGTCTTATACATTTCAAGTGGAACTTTTGATTTTCAGTTGATGTTTTTCAAATGGAATTTTAAATTTTCAATTGATTTTTGTTAAATTGCCATTGGAAATAGTGTAGATATTATCCGCCATGTGTATTAATAAATTAATGTTTACGATTCTGTGAGAAATAAAGTTATATGAACAATGTTTCCAGATATTGGTAATCTGGACCTTCGAATCGGATGCTAGACTGTATAAGAACGATAGGAAAATAAATTTAAAAATACAACGTGTGAGATATTAAATTGATTCCGGCTTTATTGTGCAGCTACATTTATGTGATTGTGTATGGAATAACACATCATTATAAAGGTCGCCTCAACTTCACTGGCAGTACTTCACCAATTTTTGAGTTGGCCTCGAGTTCATTAAAAGTGATTAGAGAAAATAATCGAGTGGTGTCAAGTCGCATGATTGCGGCGGCCAATTAATGAATCTGATAATCTATCTGATAATCTATGCGTGAAGCGACGCATGATGAAATGGCAAACATTACAGAGTTTACAGTTTCTGAAATATAACAATTGGACAAAGTATCATTACTATCGGATGGATGTGATATATACAGATTTTAGCAAAGCTTTTGATAAGGTTAATCATAATCTTCTTATTTATAAAACGTTGTTCCAGGGAATTAGATGATCCTTATTTGTCAAAGTGACTGTATACTAGCCTTGTGAGGCCGATTGTTTGGCTTCCACATTATAGATGCCGTATTTATAGAATCGAATCTATTCAGAAGCAGTTCTTACGCAATCTTGGTTGGACGCAATCCTTGTTGGAGTTCATGTTCGAACCTACCTCCATATATTCCTAGATTACAGTTCATTGGGCTACCTACTTTAGAGCGTCGTAAGACAAAGTTGTCGGCATGTTTCATGGTTAAACTAATCAATAGATAAATTGATCATCATCATATTTGATTTCTTCGCTGAATTCTAATGTTCCTTTTAGAGCTTCTAGACAATATGTTCCATTTCTTCTACCCGCGTTCAAACATAACTACGAATCTTTTAATCCAGTTTTTACTCTTTGCAATACTTTTAATGAGTTCCACCATCTATTCTCTCTATCGGATTCGATTAAAGTAACTAAACGAGCGATTATTTTTATTATGCTTGATTGATAATGCTTAGAATTGCCACACTTAAGATTTCATTCGACAAATCATGTGAATGAATTTTGGTTCATATTCGCCGTACGAAATTTTCTGCTTCATCTGTTCCTGCTCCATTCTCTTCCTGCTGCATCTGTTCCTGCTTTATCTGTTCCTGTGACACCTGCTCTTGCTTTATCTGTTACTGATTCACCTGTTTCAATAGTTCCTGCTTTATTTGTTCTTTATCTGCTTCTTGCTATATCTGTTCATGCTTTAATTTTTGCAATAGTTCATGCTTCATTTGTTCTAGCTTTATCTATTCCTATTCCATCTGTTCTTGCTTCATTTGTTCCTGTGTCATCTGCTCTTGCTGCACCTGTTCCGGTTTCTCCTACATCATCAGTACCTGCTTCAGTTGTTCCTACTTTATCTATTCCTGCTTCATCTGTTCTTGCTTCATTTGTCCTTCATCTGTTCCTGAGTAATCAGTTTCTAAACCATCTATTTCTGCTTCATCTGTTCTTGCTTCATGAGTTCCTGCTCTATCAGTCCTGCAACATCTGTTCCTGCTCCATCTATTCCTGCTTTATCTGTTCCTGTAACACCTGTTCTTGCTTTATCTGTTCCTGCTATATCTATTCATTATTCATCTATTCCTGCTTAATCTGTTTCTGTGTCATTTGTTCTTGCTTCATCTGTTCTTGTATCATCAATTCTGTTTCATCAGTTCCTGCTTTATTAGTCCTACCACATCTGTTCCTGCTCCATCTGTTCCTGCTTTATCTGCTCCTGTGACACCTGTTCTTGCTTTATCTGTTCCTGATTCACCTGTTTCAACAGTTTCTACTTTATTTGTTCCTGCTTTATCTATCCCTTCTTCATCTATTCCTGCTTAATCTGTTTCTGTGTCATCGGTTCTTGTTTCATCAATTCCAGCTTCCTCAGTCTTGCTACAGCTGTTCCTGCTCCATCTGTTCCTGTGTCATCTGTTCTTGATTCATCTGTTCCTGCTTTATCTATCTTGCTGCATCTGTTACAGATTCATTTGTTCCTGCTTTATTTGTCCTCTTTTATTCATTTCCTTCCCATCTTCCTAATTAGTCTTTATATATGATAATTCTGTTAATATCGTCCAATATAATCAGTGTCCCTGTTCAATTTATTATCTCTTGCTTGAATTTATTACTATTTGTTCTTTAATCATTTTCCTGATTGCTGTTTTATCACTGTTCCTGTTCCTTCAATTTAATTGTTAGACTTTAATTATGTATTTAGTTTTTAACTGAAGAAATGAAAAAATAATATTTTTCCAGCGGTTTTTAACTGAGTAAATAAACTGTCCGTCGGTGGTGCAATGGTTAGTGTGCGCGCCTCTTGTACATGAGATCCTGGGTTCGAACCCTGCTCTAACCACCTTAAACTTTCTTTCGGCGGCGGTCACCTCGCATAGTGATGGCGACACTATCGAGTACTTCGGCATGAAAAAGGTTCTCAAAATACCGTTCGGAATCGGTATAAAACTGTAGGTCCCAATCAGTGAGTGAAAACCGGAAAGCGCACAGCTCAGTGATTCTGAGAAGTTCTCCCCTGTCCCTTCATGGGATGTAATGGGAAACCATTTATTCATTTATTTATTTTATTTAAATAAATAAATAAATCTGATCACCCTTAATAATGCCATCATAAACAGTATAAGCAATACGTGAAGTTTAAGAGGAATTAAATGTTAATCCAAAGAAAGATTTAATTGATATTTACATCAATTTAAAAGAAGAGAGATGTGCAAATTATGGCGTAGTCCCTCAACTACTCCGTTATTTCAATTTAAAAAATTCCAATGATATGTAAAGAAATTCACTTTCTCCCCACTGTACATCTTCTTGCACATTTTTAAAACAATTTTATGAGTATATGTGTGGAAGTCGATGGACTTGGGGGGGTAGAGGAGGTTGTGTTTGAGACGCCGAAAAAGAAAGCTTTTAATATCCCCATGTAAAGAAAGTAATGCCACCAGTATATTTACTTAACCACTGAGCGAGTAACTGACGGAGTGGGGTGGTGGTGGAACGGGGGAATGTTGTAACGAGGATGTATGTGGTTGGTTGTTGCCCAGCTAAAGGCAGGGGTTGCATTCTGGCCCAATGATCTGAGTTTTTATTTTCGTTTTACTGGTATTTTTGGTTTTGAAGATTCACTGAATAAACGGAGAATATTAAAGTTATGGTTATGTGCTAAATAATAATAAAAAACGAAACGAAACGAAGCCATTCTTCCTCATAAACATTCACTTGCTTGCCCTCACCCCCGGGCCATAACATCAATGACCTTTTCCCCAGTTTAGGAGTTTAAGCAAGGCGGGTCGGTGGGACGTTGTGTTACACACTTAATCCCCAAACTAAAATGTTAATTTAATCAAAAAGAACCAGTGTGGTTTACGGGTCGGCAGCAGCCAGCAGCCAGCAGCTGGCAGATCAGACCGGCACATAAGGGCCAAAACTCAAATCACAACAACAATAAATACTTGCTTTATATCCGTAAGCAATTAAATTGTTCTTGCGCTGCACAGCAGAGCCGTGGCTGAGAAGTCCTTGCTGCTGCAAGGGCATTGTCGACATTCTTCTGTTCAGTAGTTCCCCATGGAGAGATTCCAGTTCTCGACGTTGGAATGCTCCTCATTTCCTCTCAAACTTGACATTATTAATTAGAGGTTAATGCTTATCTCTCGGATTTCACAAAAAGCGGCCAATAAAGTGTTTTCATCCAGCAGGTGATAAAGCACGCAGCCAACGAGGCACACACAATGACACAGACAAACGATTTCCCTTTTACTTTTAATCCTGTCACTTATCGCACCACCGTCGTTCATTAAATTTGTGTTGATTAGGGGGGGGGGGGGGGGAGGGTGACATGCCAAGAAAGAGTTCAAGGATTATTTGTAGTTAAAGATTATCGGATACACTTGAGATTTCAGCCTGATTTGCAATTTAAAACTTTAGTCGAATCTAATATCTTATTTCTCTGTACACTTTCAGGCGGCCAACGAGCGGTTGAGGCACTTTCAAACCTTAAACGGCGGTCATCAGCACAGTTTCGAAGAGACAATCCACAGAGTGAGTACACAAACAGTTTCCTTTCTTATTTGGTTGCTATCGTAGTTCCAGAATAGTTTCCTTAACAATTGTTGTGAAGGTGAATGCATACAAAGGCATAAAACCGATTAAGGAGTAGCAAAGCACAATGTCATTCATCCACTGGATGCATCATCTAGTGGATTCATACATATTCACGTGCCCATTCATATTCATGCAATAGAAATAGTTAACAGATGATGGATGATAAATGGTGGAGCGACGGGGACGGTTTACGGGCTTCTGATGTGACTGCCGAGGGGATATCCCACTGCTGTATTAGAGAAGAAACTAACATTTAAGAGTTCATTGCCGTCAACATTCATTATTAATGACAACATAACGCCTCACTAAGTTGAATGCAAAAACATCAATACACACTTAGTGATGACGACGACAACAACAACAAGGCGAAAAACAACAGCTACAGCAACAACAACAGCATCATCATTGACAACAGCATTCGCTAGCTGGCTGCTGCATTAATATCAACAACGCCTTGTGCCTTGCAAGTGATGCCATCCATAATACTCACTCGCTTGTACGAGTATCAGGGCGATGTGGATGTGATGATGCCTGGGAACGTCGAGTGTCATAATATTTACAGCAAGCAAACTTTTTAGATTACAAGACGTACCCACCCACACACACACACACACACACCCACTAGCACACACTATCCCCAAGGTGAGGAGTCGTGTGGAAAAAAACACAGCAGGACCAGGTCTTCTCCTCTATCATTATCTTCTCAGGTGGCGGCAGTGCTGCCGTATCATAGGTTGTTTTGTTCTATTTTCGTTTGCTTAGGAGGATGGAAATCATTAAACTTGGAGCATGAAGCAGGCATATTCCTTGCAGTGAGTGGTGCTACACATCCTTGTGTCCCCGTGAAAACACTCCAAAGAAAGATTCCATGTACACACTGTGCAGAGTAGAGAAGGGCTAAACCCAGGCTACGGGCACTTTGTCGCCGTTTGAACGACCAAGTCTAAAGTCAGTCTTTCTCTTCGCTTATTTGATGTTTAGAAAATTTAATGTAAATATTTTTTGTAATTCTTGTGTTATCGCTCGCTCAGAACTGAAGGAGACAGTCAGAGGCAGCGGCAGCGGCGTTTACGTCTATGGCTTCGGTGTCTGCCGTACGTGGATCGCAATGTCATTCACAAATTGTCAACAACAAGAACAATTGCCTTACAAAGTATAAACTTCAACTTCGCCATTACTCCCTGACGACCGTCCGGGCTTTTGTCTTTGCTTAAAGTTGGCATTTATCTGCATGTGGAGCATGAAGAAGATACAAATTATTTTGCTCCACATGTGTATTTGCTGCTGATGATGCGTTGTGGCAGTCGGACGTCGTTTCTGTCTGTTGATGGTATCTTGTGTCAATTCGAGCTGGAGTGAGTATAAAGCGAAAGATGACATTGTTAAGCGTGTATGCCACCACATACAATGATATTGGTGGCAAGAGATATTGAGAAGCAACGACAAGGCCAAACCTTTGATAAATTGTTGTCTAAATCTATGTAGTGTCTGGCCGATTGTGCATATGTGTGTGTGGCTGTTGAACCGTCCGTCCAGTTGTTACTTCTAACATTTTCCAGTGTGTTTTTAGTTAATGTATGAGACATTTCAGTGTGGTTTTTGTTTCGGGTTTGGCTAGAGTGATCGCCAACGAACCCGGGTACTTGTCTACTGCTATGAAATTTATTTCAATTCGTCTTACTTTTTCAATATAATGAGTTTTAAATTTCCGCTACTGTCTTTCGAATTTCGATTGATTTATTTTGAATTTCTATTAATATCTCAGTTGGAAAATTTGTCTTGAAGACATTGTCAGTAACATTTCCATAGGACAATGTCAGTAGGTGCTGACACGTTATATAAGACATGTTCGTGACATGTCACTAGTTTTGCCTTAGATGACATAAATTGTGAATGGGCTGGCAATCTATGTAAGACAGTCCTATTGACTTGTCAGCATTAGGTCATGACTGACTCTTTCTAATGACAATGCTGAATATTGATAGAAGAAGTCTTTATCTTTTGTCAACAGCGAGTCCTGCGTATAGAATTTCAAGTTATTCAGAAAACATAAAACTGAAAAATTTATATTTGACTTGTATGTCATAAATTTTCAGAATTAATTTCAAAAATATTTGAAATTAATACAAGAATATTCCACATTTTCAGGTATTTCCGGTGCACTTATTTAAAGGCACTAAAAATTCCATATTCAGCAGCCTGTATCTTTTGCAATTTGTAACCGATTGCAGAATTTTAAAATTGAAGTGAAAGCTAGACACCTTGAGATATTAAAAAAAATCATGACAATAGTGGTTTATTAACTAATTAACTTTTTTTGAGCAATTGATAAAAAAAGTCCAAAAATGTCGTATTTTTTTGGATCACTTAAATAAAGGCACTTTTTTATTTTTTTATTATTTTTAAAGTAAGCGATAATTTTTTGTAGGGAGCGTTTGTTTATTACAATTTATTACATTTTATAACCTTTTCACATTTACCACGTTTCAGCTGAAACGCCGGCGATGATTTCAACGAAACACACTTTAATTGGCACTTATTTCCATACAAAAAAAAAACGCAAACATTATGCTCTTTTTACTGTAGTTTGTTTGAAACCACAGTAAAACTGAGAGAGAGCACAGTGTTGTACTCCAATAGTAGTTAAAAAAAGGAGTAAAATGAAAAAATTTCCATTGCTGGTTCAAAGCAAATGTGAGAAAAATGGGGGAAACAAATCTGTTTGTTTACATTTCTAGTTTGCTTTGTGGTGGTAAGTACTTATTGCAATGTGATTTATGAATACAATCATTTATATCTTGGAATGCATTCATTGCTTTACCATACAATGATATAAATTCTAATATTATAAAAATTACATTAATTTTTTGATATTATTTTATATTTCTTTATTCACATATGTGCGTTTGTGTTGTTTACAGTCAATACAGAAAATAACAAAACAGAAATGAGAAATGTCACATGAAACCACAGTAGTTAACAAAATGTGAACACCATGGTTTCGAAATGATCTCAAGAGAGCGAAACGCCGGCGTCCCAGCTGAAACGCGGTAAATGTAAATAAGCTATTAGACATTTTACGAGTCAAAATGGCAAAACAAAAAATTTTAAATCTATCGCAAAAAACTAAAATCGATGTTTACCGTTCTGAAGGATATTCTAACCGCGCAATAGCTACAAAAATTGGACGGAGCCCAACAGTTGTCGACAATTCTATCAACGACCCCGAGGGGTATAGAAAAAAGTTTAAAGAAAGGGTTTCATTGTCTTTATCTACGTATGAGAAAAGAAAAATCATCAGAATTGCTTCTAATTCTGCCTTATCCTTGTCAAACATAAGAGCTCAAGCTGGAGTGGAAGCGGGCAAGTCATCAGTACGCAGCGTAATTAAGAGCTGTTATTATCTTACATACCTGAAATTACAAAAAAAAGCCGCCACTTAATGCTTCTCGTAAGGAAAAGCGGCTTCAATTCGCAAGAGACTACATGGTATAGGATGTGCGGCCAAGAGGTCATGTAAATGACTGGAGAACCGTTGTATTTACGGATGAGAAGAAGTTTAATTTGGAAGCGACTAATGGCTACAACTATTATGTCCATCATCTGCGCAAAGAAAAGCGTTTTTTGAACCCACATAACAGCCGAGAGGGCGGCGTTATGGTGTGGGGTGCTATTACGTACTATGGCACCATCAATTTTGAAATGACTGGTGCAAGCTATAAAGCGTTATTGGAATCAGCTTTTCCGAAATTCAGTGAACTATTTCTCCTATATCTTGATATAATGCCTGTATACACAACGCCAGAGTAGTAAAGGAGCTCATTGCAAGCCAAAATCTTAATATTCTTGACTGGCCACCCTATTCGACAGATCTAAACATTATCGAAAATGTCTGGGGTTGGTTATCTCGTAAGGTCTATGAAGGAGGTAGACAATTTGATGACAAGCAGTCAGTGAAAGTGGGGAAAGACCTCACTGCACCATTGTGTACCAAGCGAGGACTTAGACAAGGCGACACACTTGCGTGCAATCTCTTCAACATCTTAATGGATATAATAATGAGAAAGGCTGCAGTAAATACGAACAAGACCATTAACACGAAAAGCCATATGTTGCTGGCGTATGCTGATGACATAGACATCATTGCGAGAGGTTACTGCAGTATTTTCAAGAGTCGAAAGGGAATCAGCGAAGTTGGGTCTTGCTGTTAATGAGGGCGAGACAAAATTGATGGTGTTAACGACTAGAGAAACCTCTCGACTTGGTCCGCACTTGAACGTTGACAACCGATTTAATTTTGAAGTGGTAGATGAATTTGTCTACCTTGGATCCGCCGTGAACATGGACAACAACGTCAGCCTGGAGATAGATAGGGGAATTGTGCTTGCAAATAGATTCTATTTTGGGCTCAGCAAGCAGTTTAGGAACAAAGCCCTCTCTCGATGGACAAAAGTCCAGCTATAACAGACTCTCATTTTACCTGTCTTGACATATGGCTCCGAAACTTGGGTCATATCGCAAGCGGATGAAAAACACCTGGGAGTTTTCGAGAGAAAAATTCTCCGTAAAATATATGGTACTGTTAGGGAAACGGCGAGTACCGACGTCGCTGGAACGCAGAGCTATACAATCTATATTCTGACGTGGACATAGCTAGACGAATCAAAGTGGGCCAATTGCGTTGGCTAGGCCATGTTATCAGAATGGATGAAGATGAGCCAGCGCGAAAGGTTTTTGATAACGTACCCGATGGAAGCAAGAAAAGAGGACGACCAAGACTCTGCTGGAGAGACCAGGCAGAAGAATCCCTCCGTATCCTTGGTGTTACCAACTGGCGATAAAAGGCGAATGATAAAACAAGTTGGAAGAATATATTGAAATTTGTTTAATTTGTTTGTTTAATTAATATGTGTAAGACGTCTGACCTCATGAGGTTGTAAAATAAGTAAAAGTCACTAATTCAGGCCATTAGGGATGCTTGGAATCAAATTTCGTTGGATTACATAAATTCTCTTTATCTCTCAATGAAAACACTATATTTGAAGTTATTAAAAACAAAGGGGGTTGTACCCATTACTAATAGTTCTTACATAAAGTAAAATCTTACATAAATTAAAAAACAAACAAAACAGTGTTTCAATAAAATTAGTTAAAGTGCCTTTATTCAAGTGAACCAAAAAAATAGCACAGTTTTGGACGTTTTTCTTATCAATTGCTCAAAAAAAGTTCTTTAGTTAAGAAACCACTATTGTTATGAATTTTTTTATATCTCAAGATGTCTAGCTTCCATTTCCATTTTAAATCGGTTACAATCTGCAATCGGTTACAAATTGCAAAAGATACAGGCTGCTGAATGTGGAATTTTTAGTGCCTTCAAATAAGTGAACCGGAGTGTATGTATTCATACATATGTTTGAACGTACAGGGTGTTTCAAAAGTGACCCCGCTCAAAGTGACTGAATGGTGCGCTGTTCACGCTGGAGGAGTCATCGGCCCATTTTTTTTCGAGAACGCCGCTGGTCAAACGACAACAGTGGACGGTGCGCTCTATAGGGCCATGCTAACCGAGTTTTTTCTGCCGCAATCCGACGAATTAGGACTGGAGGACATGTGGTTCCAACAGGACGGAGCAACGGCACACACGGCGCGAGCCACAACCGATATTCTGAAGACGGCGTTCCCGGGTCGCCACATCTCTCGTTTTGGTGATTTCCACTGGCCCGCAAGATTTAACCGTTCGAGACTTTTTGTTGTGGGGTTTTTTGAAATCCCGTGTTTACGTGAACAAGCCCGAGACCCTAGAAGCCCTCAAGGTCCACATTCGACACGAGTGCGAGAATCTGTCGCCCGAAGTTCTCGCCAAAGTGATGAAAAATGCCGTAAAACGAGCCCGTATGGTAATCAATTGTGACGGCGCCCATTTAACCGATATCATCTTCTCAAGTTAACCAATAAAATTCTAAAGGTTCAAATAAACATAATCAAAAAACAGAATCGAAGTTTTTCAGTTAGAAAAAAATGAGAGCCAAATAACATCGGATGACTTCTTTTGAAACACCTTGTACATATGTCCAAGCAAGTATTTATTTTAGTTTTCTTTTTCAATTGGTGGTCATCCATCTCAAAGTCTCAAATATAATAATGATATAGGAAGTGACCAAAGGACACAATATTTGGAGACGTCTTGGCCAACTGACCCGCTGATGAAGTGTGACTTTACGACGACTTATGTACATGTCATACGAATTATGAACATGCCACACACAGAGAAAAAAAACGTTTATTGCTCGGTTGCCGCAACAATACTTTGATTGATTTGTATTAATTTATTAATCGCAATCGTTCATGTAGTTCTCCCAATTAAACTCGTATACCGCAAATGTGTATCATGTTGTTGCAAACGAGTTCTCGTTTGCATTAAACACATACAAAATTACAGTTGCCGCAAATTTAAAAACCGTTTGCGATAACTGAAATTAGCCATTTTTCTAATGAGAGCACAGATTACGAAGAACGTAAATTTCTCTCATTCTCTCATTCTGTCGACTGTATCCACAATCTTATCCACTCGTTTGGCATACACACACTCAGGCATACACATAAAAGTGATCACAAACTTCTACCTTGCCAATATATGTTGGATGGACAATTAACGCGTTGTTGTTTGTTTAGTTGTTATATGAATGAAAGGGAACACAGGCGTGTAAGTAGACATTGCAAAAATAACCAACTTTATGGGTAAAACCAAAATAATAAAAGTTTGAAATTTAAACAAAAAAGAGCTTATGGAAGCCATAAATAAAAGCTTTAACGACAACTGGGTTGCTGCAACCGAAAGAACAGTTGATGAAATCGTTTTTCGTTCCTCGCAAACGTTTGTTCAGCTCTAATTTGTCATAACTCGTTTACTGCAAACGTTTGTCAGTTCTCGCAAACGTTTTTTTAGTTTGAAGCAACTACAACTCGGTTGCTGTAACCGAAGGAATAGTTGGCGGAAGCGTTATTCGGTAATCGTAACGGGGTTTCAGCTCTCATTCGCAGTAACGTTTTTCGGATCTCCGAAACGAACTTCAGTTATCTGAGATTTCATTTGGGAGGAACGAGTTTTTTCTTTGCTTGCTCTATTGGCAAAGTGCGTTAAATTCCTACTGACCTTTTATCAAATGTATGAAAATGTCTGGGGGTGTCATGAAGTTTCAGTGTGTTTCAGTTTTTGTATGGGAGCGGATCGGTAAGTCAGCAGGGACTCTGACATATCACTTCTTAGTCACTGATGATGTCTTTGAGAAATTTCCAACTGGAATGTTTTAAATTTTCTTAGTAGTGTCGACACTAGTTAGCTACGAAAAGGCTTCTCGAAAACCCGTTTGGGTTCGGTGTAAAATTGTTAGATCCCAATCAGTGAGTATAATACTGGAATCCACACAGATCTGATTGAGAGAAGCACTTCGCTGTCGCTTTGTGGAATAAAAGGAAAGGGGATAATATTTATATCTTTATATGACAAAATGCTGAAAACTGTGGACCCTTACTTCAATACATGGGCCATGAATTCATATATTATGGTGGCAAATTTAAAGTGTTTGCCATAATTCTCGTAGCTGACAGATAAATTGGAACCGAGTTCAGAATGTACATAGCTGCTAAGTTTAGACATAAACCGATTCTTACCCATTCGAATATGATTCGTCCTTGGATCAAATTGGTTTAGATTGGATTAGGTTAGTTGATCCAAAGGACTGAAAGCATTCGTGACAGACAAATTGGGACCGAGTTCAGAATGTACATAGGGGCTAAATTAAGACAAACCGATTCTTACCCATTCCAATATGATTCGTTTTTTTGTTAAGATCGGATTATGTTAGATGAGGTACGTTCGATCAAAAGGACTACTGGAAGAAATTGTGTTTCTCTTCATAATCCGTTCCTAAGCATACACCTAAGATGGCAGGTAAAATTTATGTTCACTGCCCGTAGCTGCAGCAAAACCTTATAAGGGGTGGTGTTTAGTGTATTTTTATGTACATTCGTTGTACTTTGTTGAACACTTCCTGTACGTTTATGTAGATTCTTTGTACTTCTGTGTACACAGTTTGTTTGGTTGGTTACAGTTGTTGGACACTGTTTTTACCAGAGTTCGTATTTACCCCTACATGTGATGATTTTCATTTAAAAATCGAGATAAAACTGAAATTTTGAAACCGACCACCTCAGATATCGATGAAATTTTGTTCATAGCTAAATTTGATCAATACAAACAAACTCTCATTTTTAGAAATAACTGTTTTGGGATTTTTTGGGCGTGGCACAGTGGGAAAGTTTTCGAAAAAACGCGAAAATGGTCGAAAAGAGCTCCATTTAAACTACAATAACTCAGAATCGGCTGAACCGATTTCCATGATCTTGGTATCATTAAAAAGATATTTTAACAGGCTTTATGACACGTTTAAAAAAATGTGTAAGAATGTGACCTGATATTTTCGCTGTTATTCGAATTATTTCGAAAACTTTCGGTACGTATTACTAGAAGTGACACTACTTAAAAAATTATATAAAAAAAACTAAAAAAGAACCCATTTTTATTTTTTGATATGGTATAGGTGAAGGATAAACCTTTCTAAAAAAATACTACACTGTAAAAAAACCCTTGATCTTTTTGGTTTTTTCGTTAGTTAAAATTTTTTTTTGTTATAAAATTTTTTAAACGTGTCATAAAGCCTGTTAAAATATCTTTTTAATGATACCAAGATCATGGAAATCGGTTCAGCCGATTCTGAGTTATTGTAGTTTAAATGGAGCTCTTTTCGACCATTTTCGCGTTTTTTCGAAAACTTTCCCACTGCGCCACGCCCAAAAAATCGCAAAACAGTCATTTCTAAAAATGAGGGTTTGTTTGTATTGATCAAATTTAGCTATAAACAAAATTTCATCGATATCTGAGGGGGTCGGGTTCAATGCATCTCGATTTTTACATGAAATTCATCATGTGTAAACAATACACATCGCCGAGGGGAATGGGAAATTAACGTTTCCCCATTACCCACGGGGTATGGAAAAATAATGGGTAGCTACCCACGAAAATGAGAAATCACCCATCACGATTGTCCATTACACATGGGGAAAGTGTAAACTGGCTATACCTATTACCCACGGCGATGGGTAATGGTTAAAAAAAAAAAAAGAAATGATGCCGTATCAAAGGCAGTCAGCGCTTAAAGCCTCCTGTGGATGTAAAAATGTATTACTTTTTCGATTGGACGCACCGTTTCCGAGTTATAGCCATTGTTTATTTTAGCGATTTTCATATTTTGGCGATTTTTGAAAAATTTCTTCCATACGAATCAGTATTTTATTCGACTGGACGCTCCGTTTCCGATAAATAGAAATAAGGGCGTTCTAGCGATTTTATATTCGAACTATTTTAGTTTTAGCGATCTATAAAAAAAACTGATGCCGTATTAAAAGCATCTATTGCTTAATTTTTGCGATTGGATCCGTCGTTTCCGCGACATAGACATAAGGGAGTTTTAGCGATTGTTTATTCGAAATATTTTGGTTTTAGCGATTTTAGTGATGGCATTTTAAATACTTTCATTGCATAAAACCTCCTATGGACGTAAACATGTTATTAATTTTGCGATTGGATGCACCGTAGATATTTTTTTATTTTAGCGATTTTCATATTTTGACGATTTTTTGGAAAAAAGTTCTTCCATACGAAATGGACCACTTTATAAAAAACCTTTACAAATCGCCAAAAGTTAGTTATTTTTTCGATTTCACGCTCCGTTTCCGAGATGTAGACATTTTTCTAAGTTTTCATACTTTCGATCAAAAATTGGATTGGATTACCCTGGGTAACCCATTACCCATCGCGGTGGTCTTTCCAAAGTGAATGCTGTGTTTCCCAAGCTGTTTGTTTGTTAAAAATAAGTTTTGGTCGAAATAAGGCACCCACCGCGCGTGCTGTACGTAAGTTTCTGCAAAAAGTTCGTGAGACTGGCTTGCTGGTGGGCAACACTCATGGTCCCCGTCGTCGTACGGTGCGTACCGACGATAATGTGGCTGGTGTGACCGAAGTGTGCGACTCAATCCAAGAACTTGGACTCGCCATCGATGTCAAAAACTCGGCATTTTTCGCAACAGCATGATGAGAATTTTGTACAAACATGTCGAATTATTCGCATCCTTTTTTGGTCACTGCTGCTCAGTTTGGGCCTTACAGATGTTCCAATTGGACATCGAGTTTGGTCGAAGAATCGTCTTTTCAAACGAAATTGCCGCATCTGCACGCTGAAAAAAACAGCCCTGGCAACATATTGCAAGAACCATGTACGTGTTTAGAAGCATTGTTTTCATGAACTGTAGATCAGCTGCTTTTTCGTTTTTTTGTTGTGTGACACGTGTTTGTTTTTACCAGTTTTCAGCAAACACATTTGGGTCACAAAAACATATATTATAACATATTAATCATTGTGTGTCCAACATGTAACATTAAATAGCAAACACAATGTGTTTGGACACAAGTATGCTATATTTGCGAGAAGCTACAAACATGTTGTATTTGCATCCAAACAAGAAAACAAGACAGATTTTTCAGCGTGGGGGGATCGAAAAACCCGCACGTCATAGTTGAGAAGCCAATGCATCTATAGAGAGTGACAGTTTGGTGTGGATTTAGGAGTCGCGGCATCGATGACCCACTTTTTTCGAAACTGCTGCTGGAAACTCCAGTTCAGTCAAGGGCGATCTCTACGCGCTGAGATATTTGGTTTTTTGTTTGGATGCAAATATAGCGTGTTTGTAGAATGTCGTACATATAGTATATTTGTGTCCAAACACAATTCAATATAACATGTTTGGGACACACTGATTTCTAGATTACAATATATGTATTTGTGACCCAAATGTGGCTTTGTTTGTTGAAAACTACTGAAAATAAAAACGTGACACACAATAAAGAAACAAAACGTAGCAGATCTTAAATTCAAGAAAACAATGCTTGCAAACATGTACATGGTTCCTGCAATATGTTGCAGGGGTGTGTAAAGAGCCATGACAAGGGACTGTTTATGTGCTGAAATAGAAGATTTGAATTTGGAGAATCTTTGGTTTCAGCAGAGCACACAGGTAATCGTGTTATCAGCCGTCTTGGAGATGTCAATTGGCCGCCTCGGCGCTGCGATTTGACCCGTTTTGAATTTTCCTTCTGTTGTGCCGTTAAAGACTGATGCTATGCGAATAGTCCAGAAATGATCCACACCGTTAAAACTAATATCGCTCGAGATGTTCATGAGATGGAACCAGAAACTGTCAACAATGTCGTGGAAGTAGGACTGACATGATGGGCTACTGCGGAACCAGCCCCGGCAGCCACTTGAAAAAAATCGTGTTCCATAAATAATGGGAATATTTACCATTTCTAATAAGAAAATAATATACCTTAGGTTTACTTAATTTTTTTTTTAGTTTTTAAAAATATACTTCTATTTGGACCACCCGTCGGTCGTGAAAAGGTAGTCTGCGCGACTATTGTTCTTGAGAACTTGTGTTCGATCGCTGCTCTGACCACCTTACATTTCTGTCGACGGCGGTCAGCGCGTAGGGACGGGGACACTATCAAGTATTTAGCCATGAAAAAGCTTCTCAAAAATACCTTTCGGAACCGATGTAAAATTGTGGGCCCCAATCAGTGAGTGTAAAACAAGAAAGCGCACAGCTCACTGGTTGTGAGACGCTCTACCTAATCCCTTCATGGAATGAAATGGGAACTATTTCTTTATTTGGGCCATCCTTTACTTTCTTCGAAGATTTAGTTTAGTTGTAGCTTTTGTTTGTGCTATCCTTAACTCTAGTTTGCGTAGTCAACCCAACTTCGGGCTTCTTTATGTTATCATCTTCTTCATTGAATTTAACTGATTGTATTGCAAATTAATGTGACACTCATTTGATTTCCGCACATCCGTTAGAAGCTGCCAGCAAGAAAACAGTTTTTTTGTAACACATCCTTTGGCATTTCCAAAGTTTTGCTTGTCAAATCGATTATACCTGTGTATAAGTTTCCTTAGTTGCTCATAAGAGACTTTGGTCCGACGTGTCATGTAAACTCTGTACGAATATCAACCGGTTTTGGTTTTGCACATATTGGGAACAGTTTTCATTACCCTAATTGTGGCTGTCTGCCTCCGAAAATATGGAAGTCTGTTGCATCTATGATAGACATACATAACTATGGCAAGATTGTTTGTGTTCTGTCACAGCTGCCGCTATTACTTGATGATGCTACACATTTGTCGTCATTCTTGTTGGTGGTGTTGATGTTACTGTTGCTGTTGCTGATGTTGTTGTTGCTGATGTTGCACGGCTTGTATGTAAATGTTTACTAAAAGTTTTCGACACTCTTGTCGTTGTTGTTTCCACAATTTCTTTTTTTTTGTTACTTTAAAGTTTTTATTTCCAGGACTTTTCGACGAGTAGTTGTGCTCCTTCTCAGATTGCGTCTGCTCTGCACTGTTCATTTTGGGATGGTTTTCAATGTTTGTGTTCTTGAGAGTTTTAATCTGCGTTGTCGTCCTATATTTTTGTTTTTCCCCACCATGTACACACACCTTCCTCTTGCTGCATCTAATGTTTCATTTCCCGTCTTTCTAGGGAGTAAAGGATCGAAAGTGGTGGGTTGGTTGAGGGTGATGAGTGGTGAGTGGTGTGTTTGCGCATACCGCACACTTTGTAAATTGTTTTACACTTGTCGGTTTTGTTGTCATTGATGTTCATGTTGTTGTTACTGTTTTTGCTGTTGCTGTGTGTGTGTGTGTGGGTGTGGAAATGCCTTATCATTTAAATGCAATAACCAAACTATAAGTACACTTACTACTTTCCGACTACTTTTCTTGCATATCATCATCAGCATCATAGTCCGCGTTTGCTTTCGCCTCTGCATCTTAGTTCCCAGTATCGTTGCGTTGTTGCCGGCGTCCTCATCAGAAGAGCTGCAGTTTTGCGGTCGAGAACTACTTTCTAAAACTTAAGAGCAGAGTAGTTTGTTTACTGCTGCCAGTGTGTGTGTGTGTGTGTGTGTGTGTGGGAAAGTTCATTTTAATTAAGTATAAATTACAGTTGTGCGTCGAGCGTTGATGTTCCTATTGTTTTTGTGTCGTTGAGCGGGTGTCAAAATGGCACTCAAGTGATTTTAGAAAAGGAACTGAGACTTTGTTTGCTTGGCATTGTTGTGTTCCCATTTGGAGTGCAGTCCTTATTGCTTCCATGTTATTTTTTTCATACTCAGCGAGATCACCTAAATTTATTACTGAGCATACTTATGCACTTATTACAATGCAAAAATATACAAGATATTAGGGTGTCCCTTATAAATAAATAAATAAATAGTTTCCCATTACGTCCCATGAAGGGATTAGGGAGAGCATCTCACAAACTAGTGAGCTATGTGCTAGTTTTACACTCACTGATTGGGACCTACAGTTTTACACCAGTTCCGAACTGTATTTTCAAAAGCTTTTTAATGGCTAAATGCTCGGTAGTGTCGCCATCACCGCCTTCGAAAAAAAATTAAAGTGGTCAGAGCAGGGATCGAACCCACGTTATCATGCATAAGAGCCGCGCACACTACCCTTGCACCACCCTTATATACTCAAAATTTCTGTTCAAATTGAAACCAATTAAAACTAGAAATTCTTGATTGAATTTAGATTGAATTCACAATATCAAGTTGGATAATTCCTAAAGACATAATCAGTGACTAAGAAGTGACATGTCAGAGTCCCAGCTGAATAGACGATCCGCTTCCATATGAACATCCCTAACATTGCAAGACATTGGGTTAAAAGTCAGCTGGTATCTTCCGTAGTTTGTCAATAATGGCGATCACTTTGTGCCATGTGCACAAGACGACCTTATCATCAGAGGCTCTGTTGGTCAAGCCATCTCCATATGTGGTGATTTTCCGTCATCTCCTAGGAGCATATTTATTGGAATCTTTATGAATGTTTTTGACCAATAACAGCCGCGGACGAATTGTATGTTGCCTGAGACGAATTTTATTGATATTCAGGTATAACAACATTATTGTGTGTAATATCTGCAAAACTATGTGAGATACAATTCCACAAAGTCGAAAAAACAAATAATTTTTTTTTAACGATTTTCAATATTCAAAATCGTATATATATATAATACGAAAAAAATTCAAAAATTATGTACGCTTTATGAACAATTGGACGACTCTGATTCCTGCATTTTGTAAATGCACGACACTACTGCGACTCTAATTTCAGCAGTTAATAAAACCACGACTCCACTCCGACTCCATTATTTCTTTGTCTCTTATTTGTTAGTTACAACGTGCGCCAAGTTATGACCACGTCCATTGAACTTACGGCAAACGAACAACCGGTTACGGTTTAAAAAGGGAAATGCCAAATTATAAAAAAGGGTTAACAAATAATTTTGGCCGAAATCTACCGATTTTAAAAACAGCCCTGAATTGGAATCGGAGTCCTACAAATTTTCACTACTCCTGACAAACAGTACTCCTGACAAACAGTCCAGACTCCGATTCTAATACTCTGACTCCACAGCACTGGTGGAACCCACAACAACTTCATTCGTTTAGAATACGAACGAAAGCCTTCGTTCAACATCGAGGAAGAGCCGCTATCTTTCAAATTATGTTATAGACTATGGTGCATCGGTATTGTGCTGCTGTACATGAGAACTTGCGTTCGACCCCTGCTCTGTCCACCTTACATTTCTATCGACGGCATTATTGGTATTGATATTATTGTAATATCTCCAAAACTGTATAAGATACAGTTCAACAACGTCGAAAAACAATAAATTTTTTTTCCATTTTCAATATCCAAAATCGAATATGTTATTGTAATACGAAAACAATACCACATTTTTGTACGCTTTATGAACAAATACGTCAAAATATGTTTAACAAATATAGAGAAAACACAAACAAATTTTATATTTTCTTTAATATCGAAAAGTAAGAAAAGTAGTCAACTTTGGAATATTTTCTAAAATATACCCGATTATTCGATTTTTATTTTTAGTATTTTCAAATAATCTTTGACTCTTTGCATACAATCGGGTTTTTACGGAACTTAAAAATGTTTTCTCGATCAGAAGATATTGGATTTTAGCCGATGGAAAGATACTCTGAACCACTGTACGGTAGAGGAATGGTAGTGTGCGCGACTCTTGTGCATGAGAACGTGGGTTCCATCCCTGCTCTGTCCACCTTACATTTATATCGACATCGGTCACCCCGCTTTGTGATGGCGACTCTATCGAGTACTTAGCCATGAAAAAGCTTCCCAAAATACCGTTCGGAATCGCTGTAAAACTGTAGGTCCCAATCCATGAGTGTAAAACTAGAAAGCGCACAGCTCACTGGCTGTGAGAAGCTCTCACCAATCCGTTGCTGGGATGTAATTGGAAATGTTTTATTTTTATGTAGAATGGATTTTGAAATGTCTCATGTCTAGTGTATTCAAAAAACCGGGTTTTAAAAAATATTGGTTTTCGGTTTCTTCGAATATTCCGATATTGTCGAAACTGGTTTTCGGTTAAACCGAGGTGTAGAACCGGTGAATAACCGGTTTCGGGTTTTATAACAAAATGGAAAAATAAACGTTTTATAAAAATCGTTTATTTTCATTCCGTCTTTTTGAATTTTGAGATCGACTACCGAGTACAGAGCCATGAAAATTTTTGTGAAAATACCGTTCGTAAACGGTGTAAAACTGCAGGTCCCAATCGAAGTGTGTAACCCTATACCTTCATGGGATGTAATGGGAAACTCAAGTGTGGGTCATGTAAAACGTGGAATTTAATTTTGCTTTAATAAAAATACGAATATAGACACAGTACCTCATTCGACCAACTCCATTTTTAATAAATTTTCTATGAACTCGGGAATGTTTGCGTAATATTTATCTTTCACGGCACTCTAGAGATAATAGTCAAAGGGGGTCAAATCGCAGCTGTGATGCGGCCAATGGACCTCCGAGTTTCGGCTGATTATGCGATTTTCGAACACAGTGTGAAAAAGATCGATTGTGACATCGGCTGTGTGACACGTAGCGCCATCCTCTTGAAACCATTCGTCATCTATAAAATCCACTCCAAGTTTTTAGAACAGAAAACCGTTGAGCGTGTCACGGTAGCGCTCGCCATTAACGGTTACGGCGACTACTTCCTCATTTTCGAAGAAAATGCCGCCATGCCAAAATCCCTACCCAACAGTCACTCGTTGTGGATGCATCGGTATCTCCTCAACGACGGTTTGTACTTTCCGAGCTCAAACTGCGACAATTTTGTTTGTTAACGTAGCCCCCGAAGTGAAAATGATCCTCGTCGGAAGTGATGGGTTGTCGATAAAACTGCTCATCTTCAGCCAAGTGATCTTCAGGCGTGTCAGAGAAACGAAAATGTATCGGATGGGTACGAGGTTGCTATTTATATTTCGAGTTCATAAAAAAAAAAATCATTCATCATTGGAAATGGTTTTATTGGTTTTTATTTATTTTCAATATATTTCGTTAGCAGAAATACAAAACCACGTAACTACAATTTTAATTTATATGTCCAAGAGAAGAAACAATCCTCGTAAAAGGGTGAGGAATTAATTTTTCAATTCAAATTTTCAAATCAAGTAAAGTCTTACCTTCAGTAAGATTCGAAAATATACTGACAAACTGAATTTTTTGTATTTTTTTATAAGTTTTTTTCAACTCCATTGAACAAAATGAAAATTGTAGTTACGTTCTTTTGCATTTTAGCTGACGATTTTCGCTCAAACCAATTTTCTAAGCACGTTTTTCACTCCGATTGCGACACCTCCAAAAAATTGCGTTCAAACCGCTTCAAAAGCTGCTTCGAACGTCGAAAAACGCTGACCAAACACTAAATATAAGTAATTGTAAGCCAAATCAGGCTGTACGAGGCATGACCCATCAATTCGACATGTTGATTGCTCAAATATCCCATTGTTTCAGCTGATGTGTGAGAGCTCGCATTGTCCTGATGCAAAATGATCCGTCTTCTCTTGTTGTTTTTCCTTATGTCGTCCAACACTGTTGGCAAACAGATGGTGGTATACCAATCAGAATTGACCGTTCCACTGGAGGAACTATGGCCGGTTATACCGAAAAAACCCCGATCATTTGCTTCGGTGTGCTTCTTCCACGAACAACTTTTGTTGGATTTAGCTCGTCTTGAAAGACCCATACGGTCGATTGCTATTTTGTTTCGCGCTCATATTCATATATCCATGATTCGTCACCTGTGACGATGTTATTCACTGCATTTGAGCTACTGCGGTTGCATTTTGTCAACATATCTTTGCTCCAATCCACACGAGCCGTTTTTCAGCATTCGCCAAATTAAGGGGGATCCAACGAGAACAACTCTTTTTCACGGCCAAATGAACATGCAATATCGTGTTGATGCTTGTCATATTAATGCCCAAGGATGCTTCAATCTGACGGTATGTCACATGTCGGTCTTGTTTTATCAGTTTACGAACAGCATCGATGGTTTCCAGCAAAACGACCGAAGTTGGACGATCTTCGCAAAATTCATTATGGAGCGAACGACGTCGGCGACTGAACTCTTGGTACCATCGATTTACAGTGGTTTTTGATGGTACTTCATCATCAAAAGTCCACACAAGTTGATTGAGACACTCTAGTCTTGATAATCCACCTTCAGTTCGATGACCAATTGGACTTTATCAACCTTAATCAGACCTCGGTCTTTATGGAAAATTCTGTGCAAAGAAGTGCGAGAAATGTTCAATTGGTGAGTTGATGTCGATGGCTGTTCGAGTACACTTTCAGCTACAGTGACAATATTTTCTACTAAACGCAGTAGACGATTCGTTCTTTTTCGTTCTTTTTTCCAATATGAACCCGTATTGACCAACTCGGTTCACAAATGGATCCACAAACTGCGTTGATGACAATCTATTTATATCGAATTTATTTCGTAAATTTCTAACAGTTTTAGTTGAAGACTCAGAACTTTGGATGAAGGTTTTTAATATTTCCCAATTTTCTTCAAGCGAAAGGCAGCCATATTGTAAATTTTTATCCTTTAACTAATAATCTGTCAGTTTGTAAATTTCATATTATCCGTTTGTTTCGAAATAACATGGCTCCAAATTTTACATGGCGCCACCTTTATTTATTTCTGTATTTTATTTTGTCATATCAATTGTGTAACAACCGAAATACCCGGTTAATCGACTTGAAATACCCAGTGACACCGGTTCTTGGAAAATGGGAATTTTTCAAAAACCGACTTAGGGTTTCCGGTTACCTAAGGTTATCCAGTTTCACTACTCATGTCGAATGACAATAAAATATATATTTTCTCCAAAGTTAAGCAATCAACGCTTTGAGCACAATTTCCAGGGCATAACAACTGGAAAAAACTTCAGCCTCCCAATATTCCGCAAAATGTTACACCTAAATAACGACAAATGCCTTAACATTCCTTTCTAATTTACACCATAAAACCAGCAAAATTCGACTCACCCTAGCATGAACTCATATTTTTGCATATTTACCGAAGTAGCAATAATTGAATATTCTTTTGTTCCTCTTTCGCTCTGTCTCTCTCTCTCTCCCTCGCTCTTGCTAACTATTGTCATAAGGATACTTATTGCTTTTTGTTTTTGTTTTTCTCATTCACAGCTAAAAGTACAAGAGGCAATGCGTAAAAAGGAGAAATTCCAGCGGGAACACGAAGAGGTAAGTCAGCCTTAATAAGTATTTATGATGAACTCGGGTGTATGTAAACTATAGTATGAATAGGTGAATGTGTGTGTGTCCTCAGCCAAACATTGGCAACACATCGATGCATAGATGTTCCCATAATGAGAACCGTAATGCATAATTTATAAATGCAGATGTGTGTGCGAGTGTGTGTGTGTGTGTGTGCATACGTTCACAGGGGAGAATTATGAATGAAACTTTATGTGTGGATTCACACGGTACGTATGATTATCACATGCAGAGCACGCGTTGCGTATACGCATCGATGGCAATTGTTTAATTTGCTACAGACATCTCTTGCCGAACATGTATGTACACGCTTGTGTCCTTTGACGACAAGTGCAGGGACATTGTGGAAAATGAGCAGGGCTTGAAGAAAATTAGAGAGTTATGCAAGTGTAGTATAAAACAGTTTGCGATTTGGTTCAAAAAATTGCAAACAGATTGTGTGTCTTCCAATACATACTTAGAAACTTTTTTTGAGATAAATTACTTTAACCTTTTTCAGTGACATTGGTTGGTTTTACTTAAAGGAGGATTTTAATGACATTTAAATTTTCATTTTGTCGAAATGAATACCAAAATTCCATCCAGGATCTTCGCATGATTATAGGATGCTAAGTATTCAACGATAGCTGACAAATGAACCAGACGTCCAACCAAATTGCTAGGATTTCGAAATGGTTTCTGGGCCGTGTTGACTGTCTGGAACAACAAACTTATAATTGTATTTTTAAAACACATATGTTCTACTGCTAATCCTTATTTGGCTTGGCTGCAGAGCTTCAAATTAACTTTATCCCTTAAAGGATATAATGGTGATTTGTGTGACTTCCTTTAGATTAAGCGATAGTCATAGGTGTATTAGATACAAGGGGAGATATATCTACTTGATAACGTGGGATATATTTCCTCTGACTTACTACTTACAAAACGAAGTTAATGTACAAAACGAAGTTAATGTATTTCTGCAACCGGCTTGATCTATTGTCTTTTGTCTTCAGTTGGAAACACCAAGCTTTCGCGGGTATTCGTCGTGATCCTTCCAGTGGAGTTTTGTTCGTCCAATTTTTCGGCATCGAACATCTTCGAGAACCTTTCGCGCTAATTTATCTCTATCCATTCTACTGGCATGCCCAAGTCAGCGTAATCCCCCTGATGTTGCGATATACGAGGGCAGTCCCAAAACTAGCCGTCCTAACAAAGAAGGCACACAAAAGTTGGGAAAATATTTCTTTATTTTTTAACATGATCTCCTCTTAGATTGATGCACTTTTTCCAGCGATATTCAATAGCTTCGATACCCTGCTTATAGTAAAAACAGTCAAACTCCTTAAAATAGCCATCAAACGCAAATGCCATCTCGTCATTGTTGGCAAATCTTTTACGACCGAGCCATTTTTTCAAGTTTGGAAATAGAAAATAGTCCGAAGGAGCTAAATCTGGCGAATAAGATGCGGGACGAAGCAATTCGAACTTTATAAATAAATGGTTTCTCATTACATCCCATGAAGGAATTGGGGAGAACTTCTCCCTGCCAATGAGCTGTGCGCGTTTTAGTTTTACACTCAGTGATTAAGACCTACAGTTTTACCCCGGTTCCGAATGACATTTTGAGAAACTTTTTCATGGCTGAATACTCGATAGTGTCGCCGTCAGAATGCGAGGTAATCGGCGCCGAAGGAAATTTAAGCTGGTCAGAGCAGGGATCGAACCCTCGTTCTCATGCACAAGAGCCGCGCACACTACCATTGCACCACCGACGGCCACTACGAATAAAACTATCAGCAGGAAAAGTCATATGCTGCTCGCGTATACTGATTATTTAGACATTATTCGAGGAAATTTGGGAGAAGTTCCTGAAGTATTTTCAAGAATTGAGAAGGAATCAGAAAAAGTGGGTTTGGCAGTAAAAGGGGGCAAGACAAAATTAATGGTTTCAACAACCGGAACATCCGCCAGATTGGATGAAACCATGAACGTTAATAGCCGTTATAATTTCGAGGTAGTGGACGAATTTATTTTCCTCAATAACCTCAGTGTGGAAATTGTGCTTGAAACGGGTGCTTTATCGGACTAAGAAAACACTTCAGAGATATGACCCTCTCTCGAGAAATGCAGTTCCAACAACATCAGACTCTCATACAACTTGTCTTGGTTTATGGCGAAGAATCCTGGGTATATCGCATTCTGATTAAACATCACTAGCAATCTTCGAGAGACAAATGCGCCGAAAAGTAGATGAGCTTATAATAGTAAACGGCGAGTATATAATCTGTACCCCGACGTCAACGTAGTTATGCGTATCAAAATTGCGCGATTACTGTGGCTAGACCATGCCAGTAGAGTGGATCAGATTGAACCAGTGCGACAAGTATTCGAAGACGTACTTGAAGAACATCGCAAAATGGGATTACCAAGACTTCGATGGAAAGACTAGGTGGAAGATTGCCTGCGAGATCTTATTGTTACAAACTGGAGGAGAAAAGTTGAAGGTCGTGCCGGTTGGAGAAACATGTAATCGTCATTTTGTAAGGCCCCTCTGGGTTGTTTGAGGCCACCTAAATAAGCAAAGAAATAAACACAGTTCATTCTCAGCTTGATTTTAAGGGTGACGTTATTGGTGTTGTCTGGGGCAGATCCGAGGGAAATAAATTCGTTCACTACGTGGAAGTTATAAATGCTCTGCTCGTGTAAACCATTAACATTGTCTTGTTCTCATTTACTGCCGATTCCATCTTTTCCGATTCTCGAAAATACCGCAGTAACTTCTCGCATAGTCCGTCTAATCCCAGCGGCGGAAGTCATGACCTGGAAGGCCTGAAATCATGACCGAACATGCCTTCTTTAAAATACGACAGGCCTTCCCTACACCTCACCTCCTCCATTCTTTTTAACATTGCGTGAGATTGGGAGGCAAGCCCTTCCATCCCTCTCTACTAGAAGGCCTTATGAAGGCCTGGAAAAAGAGTAGGTTTAGAAGGACTTACGTAAAAATAAAAAAATATATATGGAAATTAGCTTCATATTTCAGATTTATACTTTAACCAATTGTAATTCTTATAAATGATTTTTTTTAAATTCTGCAGCCACAGGAATCGAACACATGACCTTAGAACTTACAATCGGATGCTTTATCTACTGGGCTATCGGATGATATGATTTTGCAACGACGAATTGCGAACATGTGGAAAGACAGGGTTTCATGAACAACAGCGTCTTCTGGCATTCTTTTAACAGGCCTGTGGAAACCTTATAAAATCATGTATTTCGCAGGCATTATTAAAGTAGGCATTAACAAAGAATGATTCCGCATGCCTAATTCGTGGAGGGCTTCGCAAATTCCGCCGCTGGGATGATAAGAGTTTATGCTTAAATATCATCAGCATGCGTGAACGGTATATGGACTTAGTTTTGAAGATTTTTATTCGTGTTAACTGCAACTTTTCTTATTATGCTATTCACTAAGATGTTGAAGAGATCGCACGATGTTGAAGAGACCTTGCCCGTGAACTCGACTTTTAACAGTAAGATTCAGTGAGATCTTTAACAACCTTCACAGGGGATTTGGCGTCGGTCTGTTTCAATCTGCGAAGGAGTATCAACTTTGAAGGAATACCAAGTTCGTGAAGTTTACCAAGTTTGTGAAGTTTTTATCGGTCTATCAAAGTGAGTCTTATGATTAAACAAAGCGATGTTAAGTATCTAGATGCTTTTCATGGGGTTTCTCTGGGATTTAAAGTAATGTCAATTGTGCGACTTCCAGGTCTAGAGCCACACTGATAAATTCTGATCTGGTCTACAACAATTGGCTTTAATTTTTAGCTAATGTATGAAAAATTCATAATGTTTCGCAAATTACGCTTGAGAGGAACTTGTGTGCAATATATGAAAGGCTTATTCCATGGTATTTGACACATTTACGTGGGTCACCTACAAAAATACAGGACACAGTTCGCTGGGACTCCAGTGGCATGGTAGTCATTGGTCTAAACAATTTTTACATATGAGCTGTTGTGCACCTTGCCGGCTCATCGCCGCCAGCCTTAATCAGCTGAGCTGGTAGCTCATTAGCACCTGCTGCTTTTTTGTTTTTAAGCCAATTAATTGTTGTTCCAGCACCGTCTTGATCAGGAGGGGGTAATCGATACCCTTAGGAGGGGGAAATCGATAGGCACGCATACTAACCACCGACGGCCACAACTACGCGCTGAAAACCCTGTCTTTTTCTCTTCTTTGGATGCAAATATAACGTGTGTTTGGAGCAAATATATAATATACTTGTGTCCAAACACATTGTGTTTACTATTCTGTGAGACACAATAATTATCATGTTATAGTATATATGTTTGTGATTAAAATACATCTTTGTTTGTGATACAAATACCCCTGTGTTTGGTGAACTGTTTACATAATTTCTTTGTCGCTGTGCTCTGTGGAGAGCAAGGAATTAAAGAGGGACAACGAGAGATTGTTTTTTTTGGCTCAGTTCATGTTATTATCGAAACTGCAGGCAATTGTTATTGCCTGTAAGAACTGTGTTTCCTTTTAGGCAACAACAAAAATCATGTGTAATAGGAACCGATGGTTCTCTAGAGATGGAAAGAAGTTTTTGCAAATATTTTCTTGTGTGTTTTGCTTCCGATATTTTTCGAACATTTGTATAGTAGGGAATTCTCAATTAAAATGGGGGTTCGTTTGCATTTAGTTCAATGAATTTTTGAATAGCATCATTCCAAACAACAGCTGATGAAGATGTGTGGCTAGATCTGAAATAGCTTACGGTTTGACACGAATCATGAGGATGCATTTTTCAATTTAAAAAAAAAACTATATCTCTATTAATAGAGATATAAAATAGTCTTGGGCTAGAATAATAAAATAAAAAAGTTATTGCAAGTCTATAACTGTATTTTGTCGTTATTCTTTCAGTATTGAAACAAAAATATTCCCGAATGCGTGTGTAAATGAATTGAGTGTTTCTTAAGTTACGGTTTAGTTTCATGCATTTCAGTCATCAGTCGATCCTTTGGGAGGAAACACACGAATGCTTCGACGTAAGTATAAGGGTGTTTGGGATGAAACACGCATATGGCTCCACGGAAAAATATGAATCTTCGCATGTTAACATATTAATGTTTGCATTTAAATACAAGTGAGCTTAGGACTTCAATATTGGAGCATGTTCGAAACATATACATGGTTCCTGCTGAATGTTTCATAGAGAATATATTACCGAGTCGGGGTTTTCAATGTGTACGAGAGGCCAAGAAGCGGGGACGGCGTTGAATCGATTGGTCACGGTCTTCACATTCACTCTCCGATGCAGCCGAAGTATTCGGGCACGTGTCATCCAATATCGTACACCGAGACTCAGATTTGCTGATGGTATTGACAATAGTGTGCGCGGGAGGCCGATGATGCTCATCAAATGTTGGTCGAAATGCACGAGAAAAATTTTTCATAGAACCGTGATTTTCGTAAAAATAAGATGACAGTGTGACACCAGTCATGCGTGATCTGTGAAAAAAACAACCTTTAAATGAATCACACTTTGTTAAAAAATTAAAATAAATATGTATGTACAAGGTGGCGCAAAAGTAAACTTCCGATGTTTTTTGGCTGTAATTTAAAAGAAAATTAAAAACTTTGATTCTTCTTGTGGATTATTTTTATTTGGTCTTTTAATTTTTTTTACATCAAGTCGAGAATATGATGTCATGTAAATGGCCGCCGCCACAGTTGATTGTCATTTGAGCCCTTTTTATGGCATTTTCCATCACTTTGGCCAAAACTTCCGGCGATACGTCCTCAAATTCTTGACGGATATTGTCTTTAAGAGCTGCAAGAGTCTGAGGCTTGTTGATATAAACCCGCGACTTCAAAAAGCCCCACAAAAAGAAGTCTGGAGCGGTCAAATCAGGCGATCTTGCTGGCCAGTGCAAATCGCCAAAACGGGAGATTAGGCGCCCGGCAACCGACCTGTTGGAACCACATGTTTTCCAATCCCAATTCATCAAGTTGCGGCAAAAAGAACTCGTTGATCAGTGCTCTGTAGCGCTCACCATTCACAGTAACCGTTTGGCCCGCGACGTCTTCGAAGAAAAAAGGTCCGATGACTCCTCCAGCGAAAACAGCACACCATACAGTGACTTTGAGCGGGTGTAATGGCTCTTCGTGGGTTACACGCGGATTTTCATTGCCCCAGAAGCGTAAATTTTGCTTATTTACGTACCCGCTAAGATGGAAATGGGCCTCATCACTCATGATTATTTTTGATGAAAAATCATCTTTCTCTTGGTGGTGATTAAGGATGGCTTGAGCGTATGTTAGACGCGATTGGCGGTCAGTAGCTAACAGCTGATGCACCGTCTGGACTTTGTACGGAAAGATCTTCAAATATTGTACCAAAATTCGCTTGTGCCAAAGTCACCGACCGATTATTGGTCAAATAAATAGTCAGCAATATTCCGCGTTCTGGAGCAGTGTAGCGTAACATTGTTTATTAACGTGTATTTCGCATGTGTTTACTACACAAATGTCAAAACAGAACTGACATTAGGGGCCAATCGCAAAATTTATAGCATTTTCTGATAGGAGGATTACTTTTGCGCCACCTTGTATAAATATGTTGTTACTTGGCTGTTCTGATTCCTGTGCAATGTCATGGAGTTGCATCTCTTTCATTCCTTTTAGTACGAGATGAAACTTTAAGCTGCCTCATTTGCCCAGGAAGCAAGAGTCTATATACTCAATAGCATTTTTGTTCGTAATATTGAAGAAATCCTTTGTAGACCGTACAAATGATTTAATTAGTGTCTTCAGTGCATCTAGGATATAGAGGATTGCTATTTGCATTTCGGGTCAAGTAATATAAAAACTATAATCTGTCGTTGGAAGTGGTTTTATTGTTTTTCAAAATATTCTCCTTGAAGGTCAATACACTTTTGCATACGCTCAAACCAATTTTCGAAGCACTTTTTCCACTCTGACTGAGACACCTCCAAAACATGGTGTTTGAACGCTTCAACAGCTGCGTTGGGCATCGAAACACGTTGACCACGCCGTAAAAAGAAGTCATTGGCTACCAAATCAGGACTGTATGGCACATGACCCATCAATTCGACAAGTTGAGTGCTCAAAAAGCTCATTGTTTACCTGTCGAGTGATAGCTCGCATTGTCTTGATGCAAAATGATCCGTCTTCTCCTGTTGTCTTTCCTTATATCTTCCCACACTGTTGACAAACAGATGGTGGTACACGATTCAGAATTGACCGTCCTACGTTCCACTGAAGGCACTGTGGCCACATGACCGGGTAATTTCACAGGTCTAATGGAAATTTTCAAATATTTTACTGGCAACAGCAGTTAAATGAAGGTACAAAAACCTAATTGAGTGGAATTGTGTTTAAGGAAAAATGTACAAACAATTCTAAGCTGAAGACTCATAAGTTTTTCGATTACAGCACCAACTCCGACAAAATTTTCCAAACTTTGTCCCCAATCTCTGATACAGCCCTCTGTTGTTGTCTACTTACATACAGACATTATTATGACACATCCACACATACATTCTTATGACACAGACTGTAGGCATAAAGACAGTTTACCACAAATGAGGGTGTATTGTGCAGTTTGGAAATGATATGAAAATTTGATCTTAATTTATGTTTTGTAATCTTCATCACAAGTTGGTTGATGGGGCGGAATTGGGTAGGATGGTCATGTGGGACAGATACGAATATGCACAAGTATAAAAATCATAAATATGAATATTATGTTACACAACTACACAAATGTGTATGCACACATACATGTGCATGTCTGCATATAATTGGTATATATTCAATTGCTATTGGCCAAAGTCATTACAATGTGTTGAGAATCCATTCATTCGTTTGTCTGCCAGAGTCTCGAGTGTGTGTGTGTGTGCGACACTGCGAGTGTGTTAATGTGACAATATTTGCGAGAAATTTTATCTCTTGTCCACATCATAAACACACACACACACACGCATGCAGCTACACATGTATGCATTCATAATTTATTGCAGCATTTTGTCATTCATTTTACTAACAAGGCTTTTACATGCACTCTCAATCACATGCTCGCACACACAAATGCACTCTCATATGATTGAGAATACAAAATCCTTATGCTGCATTACAATAACAATACATACTGCGATTATACACACACACACACACACACATACATACACATGTGTTCCATGTCGTATGAAAGATTGTTGGTTTGTACTCTTGTCTTTTGTCTCGGTATGTTGCTTTGTTTTATTCATTCAGTTTATTTCTTGGTTGCACAATTAAAATTGTCTTTGGCAACCTAACATTTGTTTCACACACACACACACATGCATATCACTTTCCATATGTGAGTGTGTTGATTTGTTGTAAGAATTCTTTGTGCATTATTATTTTATTGCTGTTGTTGTTTGTTTGTTTGTTTGTTTTTTGTCTGTTTGTTACGTTACAATTTTAAAGTTGGCGAAATGTGAAGATGTGTGGAGAAGAGTCGAGTTGTGCTGAGTTGTACGGATGAAGCAGAGTCTTTGTCTTTGTGTTTGTGTTCTTTTTGCACTACATTTAAATGTCGAGAAGAAGAAGAACAAAAAAAAAAAAAAAGAAATAAAGAAGAGACACTTTTTATTGTTGGCACACTAAGCCAAGTTAACTAGAAAAATATATATGACTGTGGAAAAATGTATATATACACACATACACACACACACTGTCACACTTAAATATGCAATGGTACATTTATCTAGCAGCGACAACGACAAACAAAATGACTGCCATTTACTCCCAACTTCACTTGATGTGAGGACTTGTACTCCGTTTATACACGAGGATGATAGGGTGTCTATTAGTTTTGTGATCTTTATGTATTTTTCGGGAAGTTCTTACTCCAACGTCGCATCACTAAAATCACTAAAAGGCCAGCAACCTATGGCAACATTTTGTTCATTTCATTTTAGAAGGGTAACCACCATAATGTCAGTGTTATTGTTGTGCAGGTACATGAGGACTCGGCTTCAGGACCCATATTAAAGGTAGATCTTTGTCCCCCATTTGGAGGCATAACATTGATGTTTGCACCGTTGCCTTGTTGTGGCTTTACACACGAGCTATGATCGTTTACACAATGCTATGATCGTCGGTGGTGCAATGGTTAGCGTGCGCGGCTCTTGTACATTACTACGTGGGTTCAATCCCTACTCTGACTACCTTTCACTTCTTTCGACGACGGCACCTCGCTTTGTGATGGCGACACTATCGAATACTTAGCCATGAAAAAGATTCTCAAAATCCCATTCGGAATCGGTGTATAACTGTAGGTCCCAATTAGCGAGTAAAACTAAAAAGCGCACCGCTCACTGGTGTGGTTGAGAAGAGCTATCCCCAATCCCTTCATGGGATGTCAGGGGAAACCATTTCTTTCTTTTATTTAATGCTATGCAATTCGGTGTGAAAGTACACGCCAAAAAGTCTGTCTTTTTTTGTTGTTTTGTTGGTTTGTAGCTTTTCCCAAAAATAGTGTACTTTTGTCCAAACACATTGTGTTTGCTATTTAATATTACATGTTGGATACACAATGATTAATAGGTTATTATATATGTTTTTATGACCCAAATGTGGATTTGTTCGTTGACATCTGCTGAATACAAAAACATGGGAGACAGCAAAGAGACCTAAAAGCAGCAAATCATCAATTCATGAAAACAATACTTGCAAACATATACATGTTTCCTGCAATATTATTCAGGGGTCGTTTTTTCAGCCTACACGCTGAAAAATTTGTCTGTTTTTATTGTTAGGATGCAAATATAACATGTTTGTAGCTTATGCGCAAATATAGTATATTTGTATCCAAATATATTGTGTTCGCTATTCAATATAACATGTTTGGGACACAATGATTAATTGGTTATATTATATGCATTTGTGACCCAAATGTGCATTTGTTTGTTACAAACTGCACTGCTGTCTGTCACAATAAGGAAACAAAAAGCAGCAGATCTTTAATTCATGAAAACAATGCTTGCAAACACATGCATGTTTCCTTGTATACGAAGATTGTTATGAATTCAGTGACACGATTTAGGTCACATTTCCTTCGGTTTTGGCTAAAGCTGAAAGCAACACTGCTAACAATGAGGTCTTAAGACAATGAAAACCCTTGTAGCTCAGACTAGACACTATGTTATTAAGCTAAGCGGGGTAACCGTGGTCGAAAGAAATGTAAGGTGGTCAGAGAAGGGATCGAACCCGTGTCCTTTCGAACAACATCCGCGCACACTAGCCGTTACACCACCGACGGACACGGTTTAATAATACTGTGCTTTGTCTGAGCTTTAAGCGGGGAATTGGCTTTGTGTTATTCGACCACCTGGAAGATTCTAAGACCTAAGGACCTCGGTTTAAAGTCACACAAAATACAGCTGGTGCAGGAGCAGAAGCCGGGATACCTACCACAACGTTTTCTTTTCGATGAATGTTCCTTAGAGAAGCTGGAAGAAGATCACCTCCATTATCACTCATTTTTGGCTCAATGGGTACGCCGATAAACAGAAGATCACCTCTATTATCACTCATTTTTGGCTCAATGGGTACGTCGATAAACAGAATTGCCGAAATTGGTCAGATGAACAGCCAGAGCCTGCAATGCACCCTTAAAAAATCTCTAATTGGTGCGGTTTATGGGCCGACGCACAGTGGTTCCGATTGCTAAAAAAAAAACACGGTACTAATATCACTACTTTTAAAGTATCGTTCTGGGCATTTTGGAATGTACTAGACATTTGTGGAGGAGGAGTCAATATTGCATTCAGAATATTGCATTCAGAGGCACTCTGTATCAATACGTTTCAATGTACTATAATATATAAAAAACCCCGATTGATTTTTTTTGCCAGACAAAATTGAAAAAATTTGTTTAAAAAATTTCACATTTTCAGAGAATGCTGACAGTAGGGTGCATTTCCAAATGCTCATAATTTTACATCAACTATATTTGCCAAAGTCATATTTTTCAGGAAAATTTAAAAATTTGTATAGTTTTCTTGAAAAAACTAAAGAAAATTTTGAATAAATCATAGTAGCTTTTTGGGGGATATTGTGTATAAAATTGAAAGTAGACATTTCCAAACGGCTTGAGATAACTTAAAAACTTTATTTAAGTTTTCTTAATTTAGTGGTGTTTTCAGAACTATTCTTCGGCGCCAAATATCTGAGTTATCAACAAGAAGCTGAAAAAAGTCAAAGGAAAATTGACAGTGTTCAACTTTGATAGAAAATATCTTAATAACGGTAAAGATATTCCGCAACACTTGGTATATTTTTTGTTTGTCTGGCAGTGTTGTGTTTCAAACGTAAAACATCTTTGTAATCGACCTATAAGTGTAGTGTAGAAGTGCGAGGCTTTGAAAGTTCCAGTAGCACCAAAATGGTCATCGTTGACACCCTGTATGTACCAACTGTGTTGACACAGGATGTTTCTGAATGCAATATTCTGAAAGCCTGACTTGTCCTCTACAAATGTCTAGTACCTTCCAAAATGAGCAGAACAATAATTTTAAAGCTGTGTTATTAGTACCGTGTTTTTTCCAATCGGCCCCAATGTGCGGTGGCCCACACACCGCATCAAACAGTGCTGTTGTCAGGGCGCCTTGTTATATCTTGAACAGTCTCTGGCTGCTCATTGGACCAAATTCGTCACTTCTGTTTTTTGGCGACTACCCATTGAGCGATAAAAGGCGTCTCCAAGGGCAACTTTGTTGTAGGTCTCCCGGCTTCTTCTCCTGCATCAGCTGTATTTTGTATGGCTTACGACCGGGGTCCGAGTTCCAAGGATTGCTTTTTCCAATTGGTCCCACTGTGCGCCGGCATCTTTAGACCGTACTTCTTAAAAAACGATGATGACAACAATATTACGGTCAATGGAGCAAGGTACCGTGTGATGATCACGGACTTTTTGTAATGAAGTTCTTTATGGCAAGTTGCGGGATGGGGGCTAAATGAAAAAAAATTAAACAACTTTTATTTTAACACTATTATGCTTCAACCCACTATTATCAACTATATTGTTTACTTTTGCTTTGTGTCTAGACTAACGGCTTGGAGCATAGAGAAAGAAATTATCCAGATGTCTCACATATGTTGGGAAATTTCTTGTTTAATAGGAAGTTTTCTAGGTGGAGCCAGTAACCAATATTTAGTATATATTGTAGTTTTGAACCCAATAAAAAGTAAATTTAGAAATCCACAGTGAAAAAAGTTTAGAAAAAGAACATTTTCTTAAATAAGTGTCTTTTCCTAAAAATAGTAAATTTTCTCAAGAAAAACCTATTCGTATTCTTAAGCAAAGTACCTTTTCTTAAAAAAAATACCTTATCTTAAAGAAGTATCTTTGCCCAAAAAAAAAATGTTTCTTACAAAAATTACCTTTTTTTAAAAAAAAGGAATTTATTTTAAAATGAGTACCCTTCCTTAAAAAGGTAAATTTTCTTACAACAAATTGCCTTTTCTTAAAAAACTAAATTTTCTTTAAAGAGTACCTTTTTTGTGAAAAAAAATAACGTTTCTTGAAAAATAATTTTTTTTTAAATGTTTTAAATAAAAATTTACCTATTCTTGAAAACAGGACCAATTCTAAAAAAAATATCCGTTTCTTCAAAAAAGCATTTTCTTCAAAAAAATACCTTCTCTTAAAAAAATTCATTTTCTTAAAAGCACTTTTTCTTAAAGCTAAAATAATTCCTTTTGTTTTCTTTCCTTGAGATAAGTAGCCTTTCTGAAAATAAGTAAAGTTTCTTAAAAAATAACTTTGTCCTAAAAAGAGTACCACTTCTTTAAAAGGTACATGTTCTTAAAAAAAGTACTTTGTAAAACAAATAGGTAAGCCTTGTGGCTTTTTTTGACAGAAAGTACTTTTTCTTACAAATAGTACCTTTTTTTTAAAAAAAACATTAGCTTTTAATAAAAGAAGTACCTATCTTTATAAAAGGAACTATTTGGGGAAATGTAATACACATTCTTACAAAAAGGACTTGAAAATATCCTTTTTGAAAAAAATACATTCTATAAAAAAATTCTTAAAATAAGTTTATCATTTTACAAAACGTATCTTTTCTTAAAGGTCCATTTTAATTATCGTATTAGGCGTGTTGGAACTAACTAGTACATAATACAAGGTGTTTGAAAAGAAGTCATCCGACGTTGTTTGGCTCTCATTTTTTTTCTAAATGAAAAACATCGATTCTGTTTTTTGATTATGTTTGTTTGAACCTTTAGCATTTTATTGGTTAAGTTGAGAAGATGATATCGGTTAAATGGGCGCCGTCACAATTGATTACCATACGGGCTCGTTTTATGGCATTTTTGTTCATAATGATTTGAAAATCATAATGAGCGATGAGGCTCATTTCCACCTCAGCGGGTACGTGAACAAGCAGAACTATCGCTTCTGGGGCACCGAAAAAACACGAGTGATGCACGAGGAGCCATTACACCTGCTCAAAGTGACTGCATGGTGCGCTGTTCATGCTGGAGGAGTCATCGGGCCATTTTTTTCGAGAACGCAGCTGATCAATCGACAACAGTGGACGGTGCGCGCTATAGGGCCATGTTAACCTAGTTTTTTCTGCCGCAATTCGACGAATGAATGGAGGACATGTGGTTCCAACAGGACGGAGCAACGGCACACACTGCGCGAGCCACATCCGATATTCTGAAGGCGGCGTTCACGGGTCGCCTCATCTCTCGTTTTGGCGATTTGCACTGGCCAGATCGCCCGATTTAACCGTTTCAGCCTTTTTTCGTGGGGTTTTTTGAACATTCGACACGAGTGCGAGAATCTGTAGCCCGAAGTTCTCGCCGAAGTGATGAAAAATGCCGTAAAACGAGCCCGTATGGTAATCAATTGTGACGGCGCCCATTTAACCGATATCATCTTCTCAAGTTAACCAATAAAATTCTAAAGGTTCAAATAAACATAATCAAAAAACAGAATCGAAGTTTTTCATTTAGAAATAAAATGAGAACCAAACAACATTGGATGACTTCTTTTGACACACCTTGTATACAGCGAAAGGAACTTCGTTCCAACACTTCATGTGATTTGTTTGCCCTAAATGGAAGAATTGGACTTGGTTGACATGTGGTTGTGCGATACTATGAACCAATTGAATGACGAGTTTGGCGAGCAATTAATCTGACTTTATGGCGCTGCCAATTGGCCGCCTCGTTATTGCGATTTGGCCCCACTAGACTATTTTTTGGCGTTTTCGTGTCATTGGTGTATTCGTGTCATTGGTGAGATACCAGCCGAAATGTTGAAAAAAGTGTGCCAACATTGGACTTTCAAAATGGGACGGGTGGAACGTAGCCGTGGGTAACATTTGCATGAAACAGTCTTTGAAAAGGGTGGAAGTCGGTGGTGCAATGGTTAGTGTGCGTGGCTGTTGTGCGGGAGAACTTGGGTTCGATCCCTGCGCTGACCATCTAGCACTTCTTTCGACGACGGCCACCTCGCTTAGTGACGGCGACACTATCGACTAATAAACCATGAAACAGCTTCTTAAAACACCGTTCGGAACCGGTGTATAACTGTAGGTCCCAATCAGTGAGTGAAAACTGGAACGCGCAGAACTCAGTGATTGTGAGAAGCTCTCTCCCGTATGCCTTCATGGGATTTGATGGGAAAATATTTATTTATTATAACCTTTATAAAGTAAACAGCTGGCATTGAGTTATCGATCCAACTCAACATTTCATTCGCTAGTCCAAATGTTCTGTCTTTTCTTCAATTTTCAAAAACCAATTAGCAAAAATGCACCCATTTCAAATATAGGATCATGATTCCGAAATTTCGTGTTCCTCTCAACTTCGTTTGGATGAAAGATGGGTTTTATGAGGGGAGGCCAAGGCTCGGGTTTTCGGTCCGTTTCATTGACAGCAGTTGTTGGGCGTTGGCAGTATTGGAATCAATGTTATACGAATCTCTAACAATCGTCACGATGAAAACCGCAGAGAGAGAGAGGACTCTAAGGGACTACTTTACTTGAAAAATTAAAATCACCAGAATTCAATCACTTGCCTTAAAAATACAACATCCCCCTCCGAACATCCTTAGAGATTGAACGAACCTTGTTTGGCATTTAGGTAATTTGCTAGGGGATAGCGCTGTTATAACTTCCTGTTGGCTTTTGAAGGACATTAAACCGTAATTAGGGGGTGTCCCTTTTCGGGGGTTTTCTGGTAAATCACTCGAAGAACTTTCACCCCAACATACCGATATACACACACTTATGTGTATGAGAGTCTTTTGTATAAATGTGTGTATGTATGTCCTGGCAGTTCTTTTAGTTTTCATTCTCTTCTATTTGAACAAAAATTGTTGTGGTAATTATGCAAAAGGTGATTGTCCTCCATCCAAGCCAAACAACAACAAGAACAACACTAAACAAATACACAAAATAAGTGCAGTTGCAGGGCGGAGAAAGCGGCCAAAGTACCAAAGCTCTGCTCCGCTCAGTCTTGGCGAAATGATGCAACAAAAGTAAAAAACAAAAAAAAAATCAAACAACGAAAATTCAGAGGGGCTCAGGCTCTTCTTGTGTTAGCATTATAATGCAACCGTCAAAAAATCTTAAATTCAGAGAGGAAGAATTAAAAAAAAAAGGAAACGAAAATATAGTATGAACACATTTGCTCGCTCGTCCTGCAGTTGCTTTATACTCCCCACCCCAATTATTATCCTTTCGCTGGCATGGTCGCCTGTTTGGTTGTTTGCTTGTATGCACTGCATGCATATGAACAACAACAGCAGCAGCAGCAGCAACGACATCATCAACAGCATCAACTGCATCAGGCTTAATAGCAACAACACCAACAACAACAACGGCAACTACCTTAGCAATAATGAATTTTTATATTTACTGCACAACAACAACAAAAAGAAAAGTCAATTTGAAGCATTAAAATTTAATTCACTTGAGTTGTTCGACGTTGACTCCTTTAGCTCCCTTGCTCATCGTCACGTAGGTGGTCGCTCTACTCATTCTCGTCCTCGTGCTCGTACTCGTCCTCTTCCTAACCGTCCCCTAAGAGTACTAACTGTTCTTTTTTTTTCAAGCTTTTTTTTCGCTGAAGTTGTTGCCTTTGCCGCTGCTCCTTTGTAGAGACGATGAACATTTGAATGTAATGACTTTCATTTGAATTGCACACTCTACTCTGTGTGTGGCAGTTTAAATGCACAAACACACTCACACACAGAGGGAAATGTATGTGTGTGTGTTTGCATGTGTATGTGTAGTATATTTACCCGTAGCGATTGGCACGTGAGAAAGCTTTTAGCTAATTTTTATCTTTCCATGTATCTCAAAGAAACGAAGATGATTGCTCCGTTGGCTTGAGTGCCTCATGTGGAATTTAGATGTTTCTTCTGGTTCGTTAAAAATCTTGACGCACTTTCGTAAACTACAACAAATGATTGTGATTCAAATTTTACAGTTTAATTTAAGCTTTTGATTATATTGTAAAACTCTGTTGACCTAGGACTAAACATGTTCGGCTTTATTTAGAAATAATTATGAAGGGTTTGAGAGACAATTTATCGTACAAACAAAGGTCTCTCACAACTTTAAATGAATAAGGCGGATTGTATCTAAAGACATTTCAAGGGTATTTCTATTTAAGTGAAGCGTCTGAAGAATATAAATATGAAATTATAAATGAGTTGGAACGTTAACCTGTCTGTCCATTATTTATCACAACCAAACCGCCATAAAATTCTTTATTTCAACGTGTATAATGCTTTTTGATGTGATATGAACCGTGCCATATCTCGGCAATACCTCGGCTACATGGCTACACATGATGAGGACAACCCACTCTATCACTTTTTCCATTCAGAGCCGCTTTCACTTCTGCTTCATCAGCTGCAAGTGATGCAATTTGCAATGCAGCACACACACACACACAGGGCAATAAATTCGACATCACTTTTATCATTTTATTATACTTTGAATACCGTTCATTGATTTCGATTATGCAGCATACTAATGCACACACACAGACACACACTCGCACCGCACACATAAATTGCTCTTTTCATCGGGCGAACGTGTGAGAGTGCAGCAAGTCCTTTTCGGGCGCTTCAATGTTAGCAACATTTAATTGAACTGCTATTCTGCTGTAAAATGTTAAAACAAATTCAATTTCATACATCCAGCCATCACACTTTGTGGTTTCTATTCTGCCATAAATAAACATTTTCGCAATTTGTTCATTCTTTTTCTCTTGTTTCTTTTGTACAGATATTGCGGGACATTCGAAAGGGTTTGCTGCAAATGGGACGGGAGGGAAAACTAGGTAAGTCCTTTGGTTACTATCGCATCTGTGGAAACTGCATTTGTAAGGCCTGACCTGGATTGTAATGATTTTGAATTGCACATTTTTGTGTTTTTTTTGTTGTATTTTTTTGGTTTTTGCAGATGACACGTATATGTACGATGATGCCTTGCGGGGACCTCATTATGCCGTTAGTGGTATTCATCCACAAGGTCATTGGTATGATGAACCTCCATATGAAAGTGACCCCGATGATTTCCTGATGTCGGGTCTCAACTGTGGCCCAGCCGCAACAATACAGGTAATGTTGTATATTTTAATAATCAGCAACAATTATTTGAGTGAAAATGAAATAGAATTTAATGTTATAAATTATATTTGAATAAAACTGAATATTCAGAACTACGAGGTCGGATCAAGAAGTCCGTGACTTTTTGAACTTCCCTCGTAGTTATATGAAATGGAACTTGCTCTCATCAAGTTCCACCTGTTAGGAGACTACTGCCAAATTTTCAGCAAGTTCCGTATTTACTTTGCGTTTAACAGCTGTTCAAAACATACAACCTCGTGCATTTTTTTAAAAATGGAAAAAAGTGAACATTAATTTTTGCGAAAAAAAAACGGCAATCAAACCAAGGAAAAGCCTGAAAAATACTATGGGGAGTCTGCACATTCGATTTCAATGGTCAAAAAGCGGTTTACTGACTTTCGTTGTGGTCGCACAATTTCAAATGACACTGAACGTTCCGGACGGCCAATTGAGGTCAATGCACCCGATAATTCCGAAAAAATCCACGATATGGTGTTGGCCGATCGAAGAGTAAAAGTGTGTGAGATTGTTGATGCCATAGGCATTTCATATGGCAGTGTGGTTTCGATTTTAAATGATCAGTTGTGTTTAAGAAAGCTGTCTGCAAGATGGATGCCGCGTTTGCTCTCAATTGACCATAAACACATGGGTGCACACGTGTGTAGTCTCAATGACAAAATTCCATGAATTGGGCAACGAATTGGTACCACATCCGGCATATTCTCCGGATTTAGACCCCAGTGACTATTTCCTATTTCCAAAGCTAAAGAAATGGCTCGGAGGAAAGGGATTTAGCTCCAACGATGAAATTATTGTAATGCCTATTTATGGACCTCGAAAAATCCTATTTTTTTGGAAGGGATGCTAAAATTGGAGAAACGTTGGACTAAGTGTATTGAGCTAAAAGGAGATTATGTTGAAAAATATTTTTTTTTCAAAAAAAACTATGTTTCATTTGAAAAGTCACGGACTTATTGATCGGCCCTCGTATATATGATATTTATACGAGTCTAAAAATAGAAAATAAAGATTTCCCATTACATCCCATGAACGAATTGGGGAGGCTTCTCACAAACAGTGAGCAGTGCGCTATCTAGTTCTACATGCACAAATGTATAGATTTCCCTTTATAACCTTTTAATTTTACGAAATGACCCGAGACATTTGGATGCAATTCTGTTTTGTGGATTATAGGTTTAGATCAAAATGGTCCTCGTCAGACATAAACGTACAGTTCAACATGTTTTCGTCCTCACCTAGCATTTAAATGATTTTCTGCAAAATTCCAAACGAATCGGCAAGTCGGATGATTTCAGTATGGTTGTTGGGGTCAAATCACACAAAAGAGGCGGCCAATATAAGATTAATGGCTTACCAAACTCGCGTCTCAATTGGTTCATGGTATCGCATGCAGTGGCACCGTTCTGTTGTTTCTCCATTTTGGCAGAAAGAAAAAGTTCGTAGTCATCGATTTTTTTTTAAATCATCGAATGGTATCTTGCTCCATTGGCCGTAACGTCGCGGCCATCATATTCTTTGAAGAAGTACGGCCAATGATGTCGCTGCCGTATAAGCCACAGTGCATTTTGCAGGATGCCTTGGGGTCTCTTGAACAACCTCTTGCTGCTCTTCGGACCAAATTCGGCAATTCTGTTTATTGACGTACCCATTGAGCTAAAATGAGCCTCGTCGCTGGATACAATTTTTTGATATCAAAGGTGATCTTCCCATTTTTCACAGAGCACGAATTTTGATAATAAAACTCAATGATTTGCAAGCGCTGTTCGTTTGTAAGTCTATTCATCAGGCAAACTGAACATTTTGGACTTTGACACATGTAACGAATTACGAGTGAATACTGAAAAACCAAATAGCAAAAAAATCACCCTTTAGAACAGAACAGAATTATTACGTTTTATTTTTCGGTAGCAATATTCATCAGACATCCTGTAGTTTTTTTTTTTTGTAAACATTAAAACGTTGGGTCGGACAATTTTTTTTGAATATTTTTTGCTTTAATTTTATAACCTCAAATAAATTCAAAAATTCACCATTTGACGGGACACACTAATATTCACACTCAAGGCGCTTTATATTTTTTGAATTTCTTCTGTGCAAGTGGCAGCTCTGAAATGTAACAGTTTGTAACGTCGGTTTGTCGAGAGCCGACGTAAGCTCAGTCAGGTCCAGATTCTTTCGTTAGGATCCAAAAAAAACCTTCCGAAATAAGAAGAATAGTTTACCTTTTTCGGGGGTTCGAATTCAGATTCATTATTAATCTTCAATTTATAAAGTAATTTGGTTTGCAGGAATAACATCAACTGTTTCACTCGTTGCGAACGCATCCCTTAGCTTGAGAACATTGATTTTGGTTTGACAACACTCTTGCGGAGGCACTTGTGTTGGCTTAACAATACTCTTCTGGGGGCAGGTTGCGGACCGGTCGATTTTAAGATGATCGGGAACTCAGTGTTTTGCACTCGCGATTATTCGGATTCGCTACATAGATCGGTATCGTATATGCGAGATCCATGCTCGGTATATGCTTTACATGTCCGGTGGGAACGGTTCGGGATCGGTTATCATGGCGAAAGCCGAAGCCTCTGTGTAGGAACAGTGAGTCGAAGCCTCTGTGTACGAACAGTGAGACGAAGCCCCTGTGTAGAAATGTATTTACACCGGATCCCAAAATTGATCCTGTCCTTTCCAGAACTGGACTCCCTGATAAAATGCTATAATCTCATCCGCTTCTGCGGTCGAAAGCGACCCCGAGTCTAGTCGAACTTAACATTAAGTACCATAGCTGTAGTGACGCAAATGAGAATTACATCAAAGGACTCATTCTTGTGTGGGTATTGAAACTCGTTCGCTGCTACTAATTACACAACGTCGTCAGAGCTTGTGTGTTGGTCAGTGAGAGTGATTGTTCGCGGTATTTGGTGTAAGTGATGGATGTTGTGTACGCTTAGGTGACGGGTAGACCATGGAGGAATGGGGATGTGAATGGCGGTGATAGAATAGAGTGTATAGACTATTATGTACTGACGAATTATGACGTCATGTTTCAAGCAGTCGTCTACGAATGTTCCGATTATTAAAAATGGAGCGTTACACACAGAAATAATACGTTATCGTTGTTTAGACCCATTACAAAAATGGGGAAAGTTACATGGAGACCACTCGTAAACTTCGCGGAATTTCACTTAAAGGAAGTGCACCTAATGTGTCAACAATTCGAAGAGGGATCAAGAAATTTTAAAAATCTGGGCGATCCTGTTCAAGATTACACATTACACATGGGTATCCCATCCTCATTTTTGATCGAAAATATGGAAAAACTATAAAAAATAGTTTATATCTCGGAAACGGAGCGCCGAATCGAAAAAATAACTAATATTTGAGGGTTTCTAAGGTGTTTTCATAAAGTGGACCAATTCACATGGAAGTATGTTTTTTAAAAAAATCGCCAAAATAAGAAAATCGCTGAAATACAAAAGTGTCTATAACTCGGAAACGGTGTCTTCAATATGGCATCACTTTAAAAAAATCGCAAAAACTTAAATTTTTCGAATAAAAAATCGCTGAAACGCCCTCCTGACTATATTTCGGAGACGGAGCGTCCAATCGAAAAACTAACCAATTTTTATGGCTTTCTAAGGGGTTTTCATAAAGTGGTACAATACAAGAAAAACATTTTTTTCAAAAAATCGCATGGCTTTCACAAATGGATATCTTTAGTACGACACAGTTTTTTTTTAAAAAATCGCGAACACATATGGGCATTTTAGCTATTTTTTATTCGAAAAATTTTAGTTTTAGCCATTTAAAAAAAAAGTGATGCCACATGGAAGACATCCACTGGGTAAAGCCACCCTGGGTAACCCATTACCCACCACCCTGGGAAATGGGTACAGGAGGCTTACGCATTCCCCATGTGTAATGGGTAATCGTGATACGTAATTCCCCATCGTCGTGGCTAGCTACCCATTATTTTCCCGATTACCCTGATGGTAGCGGGTAATCGTGACGGGTAATTCCCATTGCCGAGCCTCTTTACCCTGTGGGTAATGGGTCATCGTGATGGGTAATTCCCCATTATGGTGGATAGCTAACCATTATTTTCCCCATAGCCTGCGGGTAATCGGTATACTATCGCTACCCATTTCCCACGGCAATAATAATGGGTCACCCATCGTAATTACGAACCCACGAAATACGAACCCTGTCCACAGCGAGCAACTGTCTGGTGCGAGTTTTGGTTTGGCGGCGTGATTGGGCCTTACTTATTTGAAAATGAGGCCGAAAATTCAGGGACTGTTAATGACATTCGTTACAAGAAAATTATAACGGAATTATTGTGGCATCAATAGGACGGTATACTTATAGATCTGGACGCCTAGTGGTTTCAGCAGAACGGCGCCATCTGTCTAACGCCGCGTGAAACAATCGATTTATTGGGCCAGCAATTTTTTGACCGAATCGTCTCCCGAAATTCCGATGCCAGCTGACCACCAATATCATGGGATTGAACGCCGTGAGATTTCTTTCTTTCGTCCGAGATCCAACGCGTCATCGGTGAGATAGAGTCACACCTTTGTCCAAATGTCAATTTGGAAAGAGTACGGGTCTGTGATCAGAGCCTCGGGGTGGCAATTGCTGAATATTATATTCCATTCTTATTCGGAACATGTTTACTTTACACCGTAATAAGAATGTGAACACTTGGTGACAAAATAGGTGCACCGTCGGTGTGCGCGGGTCTTGTACGTGAGAACGTGGGTTGGGCTCCTGCTCTGATCACCTTACATTTCTTTCGACGACTGTCATTTGTCTTAGTGACGGCAATACTATCGAGTACTTAGCTATGAAAAAGCTTCTCACAACACCATTTGGAACCGGGGCAAAACTGAAGATCCCACTCCGTGAATGGGTAACTAGAAAGAGCATAGGTCATTGATTGTCAAAGTATCCCAACAATCTCTTCATGTGATATAATGGGAAACTCTTTATTTATTTATTTATTTTTAAATAAAATCGTGTACTTTTTTGGGACAACCTTTAGCTTTAAATATTAAAAGTTTTTCCTCCCACTCTTAATCCATTTGCATTCGCCACATTTTTTTTCCAAGACCAACAAACAACTTTTATGATTTATTGTAATATCATTGATGATTTATTACCAGAGACCGGAGCGAAATTGTATTTAAATTATTTTATAATTCAATAGAAACTTAAATATGTTAAAGATACCAATAAATATAATGCCAAAAGGTTAATTCTGATTAATGACCTGTTAGATTTTAGTGGGTGAAAGATAGAAATGTATAGCCCTTCAGCTGTAATTAATCATAAAGCAAATCATTAGCTTGTTGAAGAAGAACATGGCTGTTTTTAACAGAAAACAGGATCTATATAAATCTAAATCATCAATATAATTTCCAGAGAGTTCAAAGTCAAAATATGATTATGAAGAACAGTTTAAAGATAACATCACATTACGTATTGTTAAACCTGTGAACAATTTTGTTGAATCGTCCCTTTTGTCTTAGATATATGAGGAATTCCATTATGGTATAATTCTTGTTTTGGGCCACACAGTTGTCCCAGAAAATGTATAGTTCTCGTACCTCGGAATCAATGGCTGTATTTATGTGTTGGTCCAAGAAGCTTATAGGTTCATTTGGCAGGTTTCTTCCGGTCACTTCATCATACATATAAAATCTGTGGGTCCCCTTCTTGCCTGAAGAGATTCCAAAATTGTAGTTGTCGCTTGTAAAATGCACCCTCCGATGGAACCTTCGGAAGCGGCAAATTTTGATGATAGTCATAGCAAATAGCCTCCACATGCTTCTGTTCTTTAGAAATTTGAAATTTATCTTTCAGATCTTGGAAAAAGGAGGCCGCCGAAACTTGGTGCTCATGCTAATCTTGACAAAGGTTAGCCCTTTCTTCTGTAGGCAAACTTGGTGATTTCAATTTCACATCGCAAGTTTCGCATGTATCTGTTTTGGGCTTCCGAAATCGAATGTTGAAATTTGCAGTGAAATACCTGCGGCAAAAATCATACAAAATGCCAATGAGTTTCCAATGAGGCAAAACCTTGTAATGTCTTACTCATGCGATGTTTCGAAGTCAATAGATATTAAAACTGAAAGATTATTGAGATCAGTTTAAGGATAACAATATATTACAACGGCTTCTAATTTACGTAGATTTGTATTTATATTTTGCCATTGTTGTATTTAACATTTTCGCTATCCTTAGCAAATTGATGGAAATTTGATATAACACAAACAATTCACTATACTTAGTGAATACAAATGTCTCCAAGCGTTTTGCAACGAATCCCTTTCGCAGTTGCGGATATTGCATTTGGCATTACGACACTTGGGTGGCAACTCTGGCATTTAAATGCTTTATGCCAGCTCATTTAACCAAACATCTACGACAATTCAGGGTAGAATGCAAATTCAGACGATTAGAAAATTGCTTAACCAAATGTAGAAAACGTTTGTGCCAAATCCATACACTACATGGTAACTTGCACTTTACACTACCCGACATTTACTACACCAACACACATACACCCGGGTACATAGTGTATATGGTAACATATACAAAACAAATTCCATATAACAGAGTTCTGCTATTTTGTGAAAGTTCCTCACAAACACATACATACATAGCACATATACATACACACATATAAGGCTATGTAAGTCCCCAGTTTATCACAAAGTTTCGTTGCAACATGTGCGTGTATGTGTGCATATTGTGTGATCAACGTGTAATATATAATAAGGATTATTGTATATAATATCTTTGATATTTGTCTGTATGTACGAGTGTATGTGTGTAGTTTGTTCATTCGATTTGTTTTTGGCATTAAACTTTTTTCAAGCGGAAAGTGCACTCGTCCTTTTGTTGCACTTTTCAAGTAAGAAGTTGTTGCCAGTTTCAAATGTGTCATGTAGATAGGTTAAAGGCATTTACGAATGATTGAGAGCCGAGAAAAGTTGGCATAGATAGATGGTTGGAATACATTGGAGACACCGAAGGAAAGAAAAAACATATTTCATATTGGCAATGCAATTTGGATCATAAACTCCCATGACAACTGTTATTGTATGCAGTTTGTGAATATTCCTGTACATACAATTAAACAAGTTTATAATATAAGATAGATGGCTGGGAAGTAGTACCCGGTGTCTCCATGTTGCTAAAAAGGAGAAATTGCACAGTTTGAAGAAGCATTAGTAAATTATAACTCTGTTTCTGCGTCTATGTTAAATTGAAGTTTGGAAATCGGAAACGTCAATAATTGATTTCTAAGACACATATTCATTGCTTAAAGTGCTAAAACCCAGTAAGCCATATCAGTCCGAAAAGAGTATTTTCTGACTCCCACAAAACAATCATTTTTGCTTCGAAAATGCTCCGTCAGAAAGAGCTCTAAATTTATGTCAGAAAAGAGTCATTTATGACGGTTTTTTTGGGCCCTGAAAGAGCTCTTAATTTATATCATAAAAGAGTCTTTTATGATGATTTTTGAGACTCTGAAAGAGCTCTTAATTTATATCATAAAAGAGTCTTTTATGATGATTGTTGGGACTCTGAAAGAGCTCTTAATTTATACCATAAAAGAGTCTTTTATGATGATTTTTGAGACTCTGAAAGAGCTCTTAATTTATATCATAAAAGAGTCTTTTATGATGATTTTTGAGACTCTGAAAGAGCTCTTAATTTATATCATAAAAGAGTCTTTTATGATGATTTTTGGGACTCTGAAAGAGCTCTTAATTTATATCATAAAAGAGTCTTTTATGATGGTTTTTGGGATTTACATGTATTATTTTTTTTTAAATTCTTATAATTTTATTTCACAAATTCTACTACCTTGACCTTCCTCAACGAAATCACACTTTGTACTGAAGCACACATTGCCTGCTTCGCTTCGTGCGACGACAACAACACACACTGTTTGTGGTACAGTTATTTTTTCCGAGCAAAGCGCAAATATCAGCACAACAACGCTTTTGTACACACATAATTAAGAGGAAATTCTAAGTCGTAGCGCGTGCCGTCTCAGGATAGTAACAAGCAAATTTTGCTTTCAGTCCGAAAATGCACTTTAGTAGGACTCTTTTCTGACTCCTTTTTAGGAGCGCTCTGATAATGGTTTGCTGGGAAGAATATAAGTCTGTTCAGTTATATAAAAGAGGAACTGTGGACAATTAAAAATATCTTGGGGAACTCATATATCTTTCTCATACTTGGAGTTTTTAATTTGCATTGGATTGTAAGTTGCATTACTATATCTAATGCAAATGCAAAAGAATTACCATTGTTCGCAATGGCATTTGCTCAGGTAATGCAAATGCAGGTTGTGGAATTGGATGTCAATTGTAATGAAATATGGGAATGATTTTAATTATTTTGAATTTGTTTGACTTCTGGCAATTGAGGTATCTGCTGTAAGAATGCATCAGCTCCACCAAATTTCATTCATGAGAAATCAAATTAAAGTGAATTAATTGGGTAAAACTTGTCCTATGCTCATATACTTTAGTAGAATTATCAACTATAATCTTGTCCACAAGTTGTACAAAGAAAACAAAACTTTGGAACAGTCTACTGTGCGTAATCTTAAAAATAAAAGTTGGAGGTAACTCGTTCTTCCCCCGGCTGAGTGAATGATTTCAAATTGTATCGCATTATTTTTATTTAAGAGAAGCAAAACACCTAATCTTTCGAGTCACTCATTTTCATTCTTTACACGTGAGTTTTTTTATACAAACCGATTTCAAGATCGATAACCAGCAAGACCGTCGGTTGAGCAATGGCTAGTGTGCCCGGGCGACTCTTGTGCATGAGAACGTGGGTTCGATTCCTGCTCTGACCACCTTACATTTCTTTCGACGACGGCCCCCTCGCGTAGTGTTGTACTCGAGAACTCAAGTACTTAACCATGGTGTAAAACTGTAGGTCCCAATCAGGGAGTGTAAATCTAGAAAGTGCACAGGGAGAAGCTCTCCCCAATTCTATCATGGAATGTAGTGGGAAACCATTTTTTATTTAAGGGGATGTGATTAGAGCCGCGGTTACGTTTGCCAGATACTTTTCTTCCATACTTAATCGGAACATGGAAACATTGATGCAATAAAAATATCAACACTGGGTCAAAAAATATGTGATTCAATCTTAAATTTATTGGGACACACATTTCATCGATGTCGGAATACAGATTATATAGCTCGTGGTTCATCCGTCATCGATATAGGTATCTATTATAGGATCGTATATTTTTCGCAGCATTTTCTCTTGAAGACTCCCAGTGATATTTCATCAGCATGACCCAGGATTCTGGGCCATAAAGCAAGACAGGTTGTATGAGAGTCTGATATAGTTGGATCTTCGTTTCTCGATAGAGTGTGTTATCTCTGAAGTGTTTGCTTAGCCCGCAATAACACCTGTTTGCAAGCACAATTTTGCGTTTTTTTCTAGGCTGATGTTATTGCTTCTGTTTACGGTAGATCCGGTGGTCATCGGTGGTTCGATCTCAGCTCTGACCACCTTACATTTCTTTCGCCGGTGGTCAAAACCTACTTTTGCATTCTTTCTCAATTCTTCTTCTTCTGGCAGATTTCGTCCAATGATGTAGAAATCATATGTGTTTTTTTGCTGGCATTTTTATTCGTGTTGACTGCAGCTTTTCTCACGATGATCTTAATTAAAAGGAGATTGCATGATACGGTGTCGCCCATCCTTAGGTCTCGCCTCGTACTAAATCGTTCGGTCAGTGTCATTCTACAAAGGTGTACCAGCTTAGCAGGAATACCAAGCTCCGAAATAGCTTCCTACAGTTTTCCCCTTATCTGGCTATCGAAGGCAGGCTTATAACCTACACCGAGGTAGTAGGTGTCGAGTGGTTTTTCTCCAGGATTAATCGTAATGTTTGAAAAACTACTTACTTGTAAGTTTAAAACCAAGTCAGGCTTTGTTACTTTTCTCGAATATTTGTTTGAGGGAGATACCAGCTTTTGCTGCCACGCCATGTGGTAGTGAACATTTTTATATATTTTTTTATGTCTCATTCTAATTTATTGGTTTAACGAATTTTCTTATATATATTTTTTGTATTTTTCCATTTCAGGGTGGTCGTGTCCGTTTCTCATCGAATCGTGAGAGTACTGGTGTTATTTCATTGAGATCCGCTGGAGATATTTCATTGCCACAACGTGGACCACCGAGAAGAGGTCTAATCTTACCTCAACTACCACCGCATCCACCGACAATAATTCCTTTAACACACGCAAGGTAAGTCAAGAAATACTGTAGACCACATATCTCCATTTTTGCCATGTTCGGTTATCATACAACAAGGGATCTAAGGTTTCGTATTGGATCACTCGCTATCCGACAGCCAATGATCAAGGTGTCGAATGGCGGCTCGCGCAATTTACAATATGTCAGCTCTCGACTCCCAACAGGTTAAACTTTGACTCCCGGCTCGCGAGATGTGAGCTATGTTTTTAATCGGGAATAAACCGCCTAAATAGAAAAAGTGGTTATAATACAAATATGGCCCAATATAACAAACCAATTAGTTTTTTTTGTTTTGAAAAATTTTTAAACTTAAAATATCGCGAAGACACCAATATTAGAACCGACTCGCCATGTTTAAATTGTTTGAAAATCGCCAGATGCAACTTTGGCTCACGACTCGCGAGCTATATTTAGAATAGGGACTGGCTCGCGAGCGGGCTAATACGAACTCTGCATTAAAGTTATCTAACAGTCATGGAAGTTAGTTTGTATTGAATTAGAAATGTTTAACTGTAAGTTAGCTCTAACCAGACCAGACCAGAAGTTGAAGGGAGATTATGAAATGTATCATGCCGATACCCACTAAATCTTGGGTAGCTCAGGCAAAATAAGTAAGGTAGAAAAGGTAGGAATTGTAGGCTTTTTGATTCTATATCAAGGTCCGACCTTGTCAAATTCAACTGATCGAAATTGCCAAGATTTATTTATTTCAGGTTATAGCAGGAGACATTGTTGTAATTGTCGGCTACAACCACATGGACAAGAAGAAATTATATCGGCTGTTCTAACCATAGATAAAGGAAATAATAGACATAGCGCGACCATTGTCAACTTTGTTCACTAGGTGTTGTCCTGTACTACTGTCACTTTCACTGAAGTTTCCCATAATTCTCATTGACGTTTATTCAAAATTGTGGGAAATTTTTGTTAAAGTAATTTAAACAATGGAAAATGTGACAAAATTTATGTGATTTTACAAAATAGCATTTGTTATTATTTCAAACCCATGAGGCCGGTGTTGGGATATCAATAGGTGAAAACCCGTAAGACCGCCCAAAGATGAACATCCCGGAACGCCTTTTTAATCTAAAGACTTCCCCACCCAAAAATACTGTAGCAGCTTCTGTGGTCGCAGATGCCAAAATCGTTAGAGTGTCCGAGGACTCTCAACAAGGAATGGTAGTTGAACCGGAGGAAGAACAAATTTATTAGGACATAGACGGTGGTGACATGGCTTTGGAATTCGATGGCCATCAGATATTCTACTTTAAGTAACGTGTTGTATTCTTGTATTCTTGATATTTTTGTTGAAAAGTATTTTTTCTTTTGATATGAAATTTTAGATTTTTGTTGTCATATGTTTTGATTTTTTTTTTGGGAAGAAAAAAAATCCTATTTATTGCTTTCAACGACATCTGGAAAATTACCCATTACACTAAAATTTTCCCAACACTTTATCTATGGTTCTAACGCTTCCACCTGTAATAGATACATCTTGGTAGAAATTTTTTCAAAATTATAATATTTATAAGTCAAACAAGCAGTAAAGACTGTCAACTGAAGTCATTTTTGAAAGCGATTGCCAATGGAAACTTATGTTGTAATTTAAAAAGTATTTGTTATTTTACTAAATATTTCAATAATTTATATTTTTTTATATCGAAATACATTTGGCACATTTTTGTATGTTTCGTACCAATTTTACCCAAAAAAGGACATTAGACAGCTAGGCGTATCCTTGCACATAACTCAAAGAAATTTTGAACGTATGCTAAATTTACTACAGGTGATTCGTTAACCAATTTTCGTAGAATTTGAGAAAATATTTCGCCTTTTCTTTTCATTATATGATTTTGGAATAAATGCGTAATCTTTGAAAGGAATTCCATTATATCCACATTTCTTCAATGTTATTAATAACAAGTCATAAAAAATTATAAATTCAATTGGCTCATATCTTTGCTCCTCTTAAGATAGTACCACCCAACTGGCTAAGAGTGATTGGTATCGGATGTGGTCAGATTTTCCATTTCCTTTTGATTCAAAACCTGTTTCCGTTTAACGCTTAACGATCGATTGCCAATTAAGGATGAATGAAGAAGAACTGACAACGGATTGAAAATGACAGCCGACTGGCGTATTAATTAATCTTTCGCATCTTTGTTGTCGCTTTATCTGTGTGCGATTTTTTAAAGTGAAAACTTTTGAATAAACGACTAAATGTAGTCGTTTCCCCGTCTTTTATTCTTGTAGATTTGATTCTTAATGTGCGTACGTGTGTGTTTGTGTGTACATGTGTGCGTGCGTGTAAAGGATGTTTGGTGATCCGAGGAAAACTCATATCCTTTTCAGACAAAACAAAAAAAAAAGGTGTTCTTGCTGTCCATTCAGTCATTTATTCATTCATTTTGTTCATTCACTCAAAAATTGTACGTGTATCTGATGAAGTTTCAACTGTTTTTGTTATTGTTGCATGCGTACGTGCCGAAATATCAAAATGAATACAATTCGAAATCACACACACACACACACACATGCTCATATCCACAACCACATATGCGAATAGTCTTACACTCAAATAATGTTTCATACTATGTTTGGAAGCGTATGTGTATGGTAGCGTTTGGACGTACATGTGGTTGATTACGTTATATATTGATACAACTTTTATGTTCCTGTGTGCATTTGTATACTATACACACACGCGTTTACGCGTACAGTGCCAGGTCGATTTTCTGTTAACAAAAGAGACAGCATAGTGCTTTGCCTCATGAGTGATGACCCATTTCTATGCAAGTGGATCGGTCTACTGTATGCTCTTCGTAGTTCCGGGGATATCACATTTATAGCAACATCGTGTTACGAACAAAATGCCTCCGAGTTTTCCAATCCCTTCTCCTGAGTCACTCCAAAAAAGGTATAGTAAAGGGTGTCCCAAAATTCACGAAATATTGAATGTAATTAAATTGTTGTTCAGGATGTATGGCAGGTGGCACCGTTTGGATGAAAGCACATTTCATCCACATCCATATCATGCAACACAACAAAGCTAGGAACATTAAAACTAGACTAACTGTTATTGCCACACCAGCCGCATTTTCGAAGAGAATCGTCCGATCATGCTCCCTGCCCAAAATCGACATCAAACAATGATCGTTGTTGATGCAGTTGTTTCTCAACAATCACTGTTGTATTTTCTGAACCCCAGAAACGATAACTTTAACAATTAACGAAACCTTTTCACTTTTGTTGACTGTTATACAAACTCATGAGGTCAAATGTTTTACACATATTAATTAAACAAATTAAACTAATTCTAACATATTTCTCCAACTGGTTCTATCCTTTGCCTTTTCACGCCAGTTGATAACACCAAGGATACGGAGGGATTCTTCGGCGTGGTCTTTCCATCGGAGTCTTGATCGTCCTCTTTTCCTGCTTCCATCGATTACGTTATCGAAAACCTTTCGCGCTGGCTCATCTTCATCCATTCTTATAACATGGTCTTGCCAACGCAATTGGCCAAATTTGATCCGCCTAGCTATGTCCACGTCAGAATATAAATTATATAGCTCTTGGTTCCAGCGAAGTCAGTACTCGCCGTTTTCCTTAACAGGACCATATATTTTATGGAGAATTTTTCTCTCGAATACTCCCAAGTGTTTTTCATCCGCTTGCGATATGACCCAAGTTTCGGAGCCGTATGCCAGGATTGGTAAAATGAGAGCCTGGCACAGCTGGACCTTTGTCCGTCGAGAGAGGGCTTTGTTTTAATCTGCTTGCTGAGCCCAAAATATCATCTATTTGCAAGTACAAGCTAGACAAATTCATCCACCAGTTCAAAATTAAATCAGTTGTCAACGTTCAAGTGCAGACCAAGTCGAGAGATTTGTCTAGTCGTTGACACCATCAATTTTGTCTTGCCCTCATTAACAGCAAGACCCACCTTCGCTGATTCCTTTTCGATTCTTGAAAATACTGCAGTAACCTGTTGCAAATTTCGCCCAATGATGTCTATGTCGTCAGCATACGCCAGCAACATATGGCTTTTCGTGTTAATGGTCTTGTTCATATTTACTGCATCCTTTCTCATTATTATCTCCATTAAGATGTTTAAGAGATCTACACTATCTTCCACTATCGCTACCTCCTGATCTTCAGTGGAAGAATCTGAGTGGAGTAGTGCAGAAAAGTGGTCTCTCCACATTTTGAGCACACACTGCTTATCAGTCACCAGGTTCCCATTCTCGTCCTTACAGGAGGGCAGCCCATTATTAGGCCCGTTATTCAGTCTTCTTACTCTCGGGATTCACCATTCATCATATTAAAGCAGATATAAGAAAAAATAAAGTGCAATAGCAAAAGAGCCTTCAGCACAAAAACTATTCTTTTTTTTATTTTCCAATGTGACATTTACTAATGTGTTCATAGTATTCGAACAGGTACCGTGTAACAAAAAGGTGTTAACACATCGCCCGTGAGTTCGAACACTCATTGATATTTTTTCTATTTAAGTTTCACCTTGTTCCTCTATGTACGGCGTAGCACATAGTGAGCCTTTACTGTGTTTCGATTTTAATTCGAACATTTTGCGTTGTTTGTTTGTGTTCTACTCTATTTAGTGCTCATCTTTCTATTTCTCATTAGTTTTCTATGTTGTATTGTTACTGTTGTTGTGGTTGCTACTGTTGTTGCTGTTGTTGTTGCTGATGCTGTTATCCTTGCTGCTGCTGTTGTTGTATTATTGTTGATATCCTAGTTTTTAGGGTTTGAGCTTTTGCAAGATACAAATCGTTTGATTTCGCAAAAGTGTATAGAGAAGTTATCTAAACGACGACGATGATACTATTGAGGGGAGTGAGTGTACTAGTATGGGTGCGTACCTACATATGTATGTGCTATGTGTGTGTATGCAATAGTGTGTATGTATGTATGTGTTAGTGCGTGTTCTCAATTCGAAATTGATGACTCTGAATGCTTTTGATTATTATTGTTTTCTGCTTCTGCTGATGTTATTATTGGACGACGATGAATCGACTTGAATCGAATCGAATGGAATAGCATCGAATAACTACAAATACTCGACTCTTAGCCAGGATATGAATCTCTTGTTTAGTGGTAGTACTTTGCAATGCCAGCAATGATGGGACGGGGGGGATTAGGTGGAGGCGAGTTGTTGGTTGGGGAAGTGCAAGGGTAGAGGGATGAGGATGGATGGGGCAGAAGGCATGAGTGGGCAAATACAAGTTAACTGTTTGTTAGAGATAACAACGACAACAACAGCAGCTTTGTTAAGTTAATGTTTTGTTTGTCGGCATTTCATAGAATCCAAGTTCTAAGGTAATTTATATGGATTATTGGAACGCTCTTAATCCTTTGATACCTTAACCTTTTTTGTACTTTATTTTCTTGCTCACTCCCTCGGAGATGGGTGCTTGTGTATTTATTTTGGACAAGTGTTGTTGTTGTTGTCATTATTGTTGTCCTGACACTTGGTCAAAATGGTAGTTTCCGAGCAGAGTGTAAGGAATATAAATGATTGTATGATGAATTAGACAGCAGAGCTTTGTTCGACCTCTGATAAGGAACGAGGGTAGTTAAACACAAAGGAACGATGGTGATGATGGAAGGAGATGGTTAAGACGCGTCCGTCGTCGTTCACTGTAATAAGGTGCCTTGTTATGTGGAAGAAAAGGGTCGGGTCGGGTCGGGTTGAGTGGAGTCGAGTCGAGTCGAATCGGGTCTTGTTATGTCTGCCGGTGACATTTATTTTATTTGCTAACCTGACATCAATTTAAAAGTCAAATGATTGTCATTCTTGTGATACTTAAGTGGTCACTTTTGGGACTTGCGCTGGGATTGGGCGACGTCAAAGGATTTGTTTTAGGACCAATATTTATTGAATCCCAATTCATTAAAGGATTATTTAGCATCTAATGCCTGAGCTGTAATAACTTTCTCATTCCAAATGTGTTTTCACCTTCATTTTCTTTCAGATCACATGACCGAGAAAGCGGTGATTACGCTGGCTCGATATCGGACCTCCAAAGTGTCACCTCCCGTCTGAGTACAGTGTCGGTAAGTGTATTAGTCAGTCTGTCTCTCTCTGTGTGTGTGTGGAGTTTCCAACAAAAACTCCATCTGTTGTCGATTTAAGCTTCAGCATTGAATAATAGCAATTTATTTGCGAATTTGTTGAAATGGGGCTGTTAATACTGCACAAGTGCAACTAATCTGAGAAGTCTTCGTCCATTTGTCCGTCCGCCTATTGGTTGCTATTATTGCCCGCACTAATGCGACTTGTCTACACAAACACACGTACGCACCGAAATTGATAAAGTGCACTTGAGCAAACAAACTTTTGTTATTGCAGCAATATTTTCCTTTCAGCTCAGCCCAGCGCAGTTCAACCAACCGACCAACCAACCAACATTTTGCCTGTGATGCTTCAGGTGGTGGTGGCGGTGGGGGCGCAAGTTGTGGTAGCTGCATACATTCAACATTTGGCAATTTTATATTGTTGCGGTAGACATTTCGATTTGCCTGAATCGAATGTTCAGATTGTAGCCATTTGTGGCTGACGGCAGCAGGTTGCTTAGATCCCTTTTCCTTCAATGCTCCCGCTTGGTGAGGAAGGGGGTGATTTGAGCGACCACAACATCTACCAAGCGGCCATTTAGAAATAAAGTCACGTTTTATGTTTGAATTTAATTGTAATTTAATGCGACTGACAATGAACTTTAATTTGATTTGTATTCCTGCTATTCTTCTCTCATCCTGTCCACAGATTAGTACCAACAACTGTACGGCTCGTTATCGCACCCTAAGCGGTGGTATGGGTAATTCACCGTCACTGTCGCCAAGTCCCTCATCGGATTACGAAGATATCATAGGGGCAACACGTGCACTACCACCCAGTCTGGCGGCGAAGGCCAAAAAGAATGGAGCGATTGCAACGAAATCAAATACAATTAGCCAAAAGGCCACCATACATCATGTAAGTAGTAACGTTGCATTTGAATATGAATATGACTTGAAGGAATGACCGTCGTGCCCTTCGAAGATATAAAATGCTTCAAAAGTATTGTAGAGAATTTTGGGAAAAACAGAACATTTAGCAGAACCAAATATCATGACCCATAATACTGCGAAACCATTACTAGATTATGCTCTTCTAGGAGTAGTCATACACTTGCATTCCTGAATTTAATCTGTTCCCACTAGGGTGTACTGAAATCTTTTTTTCGGCGGGGAGTCTCAAAGGAAGCGTATTGAGGAGCTGATTACGGGCACGTTAAACTTTTTGGCTTGTACCTATTATTTGCCATCCTCACGAAAGCCACAAAAATGGTGGGAGGGGACCAGAAGTCACGATATTAAGCACAAAATGTTAAATACCAATATTTGGGGAAAATTCTATTTTAGGAGTTAGGGGCCTCCAAACTTCGGATATACGGCTGGGTTGATATGTATTAGCAACCGTGTAAAGGGACTTGTCTACCAGCATTTTTGAGTAATATGACCAAACAAATTAAATGAACATTTTCGATAACTCGCTTAGTTATCGAAATATCGGCGGTTGAAATTTTCAAAAGTTATCGAAAATAATTGTTGAACAATTCCGATACCTCAGTTATTGATAACTCAGTTATCGATAAAAATAATAATTTTAAAAAATCGCGCGATTTTTTAAATTGAATTTTCATCAGGAAGAAATTGAGAATAATTTTAAAAAAATCTCGCAATTTTTTTAAAATAAGTTTTCCCCAAGAAGAAATTAAAAATTATTTTAAAAAAATTGAAAATTTAACAAATTTCGATACCTCAGTTATTAATAATTTTAAAAATTCTCGTGATTTTTAAAAATACTTTTTCGCAAAAAAAAATAAAAAACTATTTTAAAAAAATCGAGAATTTTTTTTTAAATAATTTTTCTCCAAGGTAAAGATAAAAAATTATTCACCTTCCATTGTAGTCAAACCCCAATCCATTACAGCCTCTAGGGCCCTTGCAGGGACTGGTACTTCTGTGCTTCCAAAGATGTCATATATGTCCAAAACGCTCTGTATCTCTATCTTTACCAGTTATACCTGCGCGATTCGACATGTTTTTACTACTGTTAGTAAACAAAAGTTGTAGTTGCAATCAACATCCCTGGGTTTTAATGAAAAGCAATTGGGCTCGAATATTTATTTACCATATTGACTGCACAAGTAATGTTCAATAAACTTTCACATTACTGACGGAGAAAAAACTGGTCAGTTAATTTTCACCTCAAATATTTCGATATCTAACAAAGTTAAGTTTGACCTCAAATATTTCGATAACTAACTAACTAATACTCATAACTAAGAAATAACTAAGAAATTTCCATTTGTTTCAATTTAGTTTTTGATTTTCCGTAAAATACGTTTTGTGTCAAAAATTTAAAAACCACATGTTTTAAATTCAACATTCCACAAATCGATATCAGTGCGACTTATCGATTTTTGGAACGAAGTTCCTTGTCACACGTTGCGGGATGGGAGCTAAATGAAAAAAATTAGACAAACTTTGTTAACACTATTATGCTACAACCCAGTATTATCAATTATATTGGGTACTTTTGCATTGGTTTGTGTCTAGACTAACGCCTTCGATCATAGAGAATGAAATTACCTAGATCTCTCACATATGTTGGGAAATTTCTTGTTTAATGGGAGGTTTTCTAGGTGCAGCCTGTAACCAATAATTAGTATACATTGTAGTTTTAAACCCAATAAAATTTAACTTTAGAAAAGCCAAAGTGAAAGAAGTTTAAAAAAGAAAATTTTCTTAAATAAGTGCCTTTTCTTAAAAAAAGTGAATTTTCTCAAAAAGAATTCCTATTCGTATTCTTAAATAAAGTACCTTTTCTTAAAAAAATACCTTACCTTAAAGAAGAACCTTTGCTTAGAAAAAGTAAATTTTATTACAAAAAATACCTTTTCTTACAAAACGAATCTTTTCATAAAAAAAGGAATGTTTTTAAAATAAGTACATTTTCTTAAAAAAGTAAATTTTCTTACATCAAATTGTCTTTTCGTAAAAAATTAACTTTTCTTTAAAGAGTACCTTTTTTTGAAACAAAATAACTTTTCTTGAGATAAGTACCTACTCTTAAAAATGTACCTACACTTGAAAAACGGACCAATCCTAAAAACAAAATCCCATTTCTTAAAAAAAAAAACTTTTCTTCAAAAATGTTTTCTCTTAAAAAAATACCTTTTCTTAAAAAAATTAATTTTTCCTAAAAGTACCTTTCTTAAAAATAAAATAAGACCTTTTCTTTTCTTGAGAGTAGCCTTTCTGAAAACAAGTACATTTTCGTAAAAAAAAAATACCAGTACCACTTCTTTAAAAAGTACCTGCTCTTAAAAAAGGTACTTCTTTTAAAAAAAAAATACCCTTATGGTTTTTTCTTACAAAAGTTCTTCATCTTAAAAATATAACGTTTTCTTAATAAAAACATTAGTTTCTAATAAAAAAGTACCTCTCTTTAAAATAGGACCTTGTCGGGAAAATATAATACATATTTTTAAAAAAGGTTCTAAAAATATAGTTTTTAAAAAAAATACATTCAATAAAAAAAAAATTTCTTAAAAAAAGTTTATCATTTTGCCAAAAGTATCTTTTCTTAGAGGATCCATTTAAACTATCGTATTTTTCAACGGCCGCCTTAGGCGTGTTGGAACTAACTAGTACATGATATAAAGCGAAAGGAACTTCGTTCCAAACGGGCGTCATTTGACACCTCATGTGATTTTTGTTTTAGATTTTTTCGATAATATTCGACAACCTTTCAAAATACATGATGTTTTGGGAACAACATCAAATGTTTGACATATTTTTTTAAATAATCAACATTCGATAACTAAGACAGTTATCGAAACAATATTATTTAATTTAACACGTTTATATTCCGATTTACTATCAGCAAAAATAATTTCTTTGCGGAAATGTCAAAAACTTATCCGATAACTTTTGAAAATTTCAACCGGCGATATTTCGATAACTAAGCGAGTTCTCGAAAATTTTCATTTAATTTTTTTTGGTTTAGTTTGCATCATATTATACAAAAATACTTTCAGACAGTCTTTTTACAAGGATATTAATACATATTAACCCCCCACATATCCGAACTTCGAAGGCCGACACCTCGTCAAATAGGATTTTTCCCAAGTATTGGTATTTTACATTTGGTGCCTCCCACAACTTGAAATATGTGAATTCCATTTCTCATTTAAAACAAACTTTATGGGTAAATCCAGAATCATAATAGTTGGATACTTAAACAAAAAACAGCTTATGGAAGCCATAAATAAAAGTTTTAATTACAACTCGGTTGCTGTAACCGAAATAGCAGTTGGTTTCGTTTCTCCCAAACGTTTTTCAGCTCTAATTTTTCATTCGTTTTTTAGTTTGGACCAACTACAACTTGGTTGCTGTAACCGAAGGAATAGTTGGAGGAACCGTGTTTCGTTTCTCGCAAACGTTTTTTGTTGTTTTATATTTTTCTTAACTCGTTTGCTGCAAAGATTTTTCGGTTCTCCCAAACGAAATGACAGAAATGAACAGAAGTTCGTTTCTCCCAACTATAGCCCCAAACTAAGTTCAATTATCTGAGATTTCGTTCGGGAGGAACGGGGTTTTTTCTTGGCGTGTAGCGTTCAGTTCTCGAAAAATATAAAGAAATCTAATGAAAATTTTGGAAAAAATAACAGAACACTTTTAAAGAAAATCGTAAAAAAAAATCCTACCATTCAATTTTTCTATGTTGATTTCAGAGGGAGGTGGAATTGATTTAAGTATAGTGACAGTTCTGGCAGATTTTTATTATATATTGTTGTGTAGTGTAATACAATTACAGATATACCTTCCCATGTGTAGAATAGACCTTTTGTAACTTTTTTTGTTAAACCATTCCCGCCAATAACAGCTTCCTCCAACATCACCATAATCTGTATTGATCGAATGTGTAATAGCTAACAACCGGTCTTGACCAAGTGTAGCTTTTGTTTTTGTAATTAAAATGTTTAGATGAAGTCTCGGTGCGTTTATTGCTTTTAAAGTTGCTAAAACAATAACAAAAAGGACTCGCATGGAATTGATGTTTTGTTTTCATTCTTTTCTTTTTTCTATTTTATTTTCATTTTCTACTTTCGTTGTTTGTTTCCAATCATCTGTATGCGGTGTTGGTCGTCGTACAATAATTGACTGTACGTCAACTGTGTCTGGTCGTCTTGGCTGGATGTTTGGATTGGATGGACTGGTGTACTACGATGACGATACCATTGTGTGTGTGTGGGTGGATAAATGGTAAACTTTTCCTGGAACAACAACGCAAAATGCAAAAACTTCACTTTTCACCACAACCCGACAAATCCTGGCGATGATGACGGCGTCGACGACGACGACGACGATGACGACCGCGATGCAGACCAACGAAATGCGAAGTTCGCCAAAGGAAATTGGCACATTCAATGAGAATGGAGTGCGAAACTTTGTTGCCACAAAGGATACTTCGAGGGATTTCAGCAATTCCCAAGATAATACGGACCGGGGTAGTATGAGTGATCAGGCCTTTGCATATTCAGCCAGTTCGGTGGAGAGTTTACCCAGCGCTTCCGGTTCAAGTGAGTACCATCAGTAGTTGCAGGACATGTGTAGTAGGTAGATACTCATATAACGCTAGTTTAATGCTTCCTTACTTGCAACACATCCGAATACGCCACGTTGTGTCAGTCTATTAACAACAATCGTAATAGATGGCTAGATGGATCTATGTACATATGAATCCATGCATGGTTGGTTAAGGGGCTTTGTTGTGCTTTTCTTGTGTATTTCGATGACTACACAGGCTGTGATGCTGATACTCCTTTTTGCTGTTGCTGATATAGGAGATGATGGCGGTGGCGGCATTGGCATTGGCATCGGCGTACTTGTTGTTGTTGTTGTTTTGGTAGTTCGACTTAAGTGGTTTTTTGGTTAAAACTGTGGAAATTTTGAAAACTTAATGAATTTTTAATATGCTTCCGGAATGTTAAAGCCAGCCAGCCAGCCAGCCTTATGCTCAACGCCAAACACCGGATACTGAATACGACAAGCGGCAAAAGGACAGACATGGAAAGCTTTTAAAAGGCAATACTACACGTCCGTACTTATGATGTTTGTTGTTGTAGTAGTACTCGCACGCTCAACTCTGCCTTCATTTGTACGAGTATGCGAGTATGTGCTGCTCATGCTAATGCACAACTATCTCGACTTCTATTCCAACCCTGCTCCCTGTCCACACAGCACCACCTCTCTCTGCCAAAGTTTAGTTGGGCTGCGGCGTGGGGGTTGGATGGCTGAAAAGGATGGGTGGAATTTTATGTGTTCTTTGTATGGAAAACTCTATTAATGAACAAAAAAAAAGTTTTCTTCAAGTATTTTCTTTGAATAATCCACTGAACAGGACAACAACAACAACAGCAACGACAACAAGAGCAACAACAACAGCAACGACAAAAGCAGGAAGAACGGTGAAGGCACTTGAAAATTTGCGACAAAGCAAAAACAAAAAAGTTGTTGCTTTGAAAAATTGATGAAAATTTATTTGCTTTCCAAAAACAAAAAATTAATTAAAAATACTTAAAATGTTTCTTGAACAAACTTTACAACCAACAAAAAACCATACACAACCACTTACTGAACTGATTCACCCTCTCCCTCCCTCTCTGTTGCACCTTCGTTACAGGCACTCAGGCATTGGTACGTCCAGGCAGTCCACAAAGCTCCATCTCAACCGATGATCGTACCTCGTTAGCACCGCCAATATGCAAAGCGAAGGCACTCGTCGATAGCCTGGCAAATCCTTATGACAAGGATGCACTTAAATTTAAGGTGAGTAGTAGCCGAAAATCAAAGACCAGGAGTTGCAGTGAAAAGACATTATGTCCTCCAAGAAAGTTGTGTCGTGTGTATGCACATGGCTATGGAAGTCTGTAGCTTAAGCTGCACACTCCATTGAGTTGATGATGGATGTAGTATGTGCCTTTGAAAGGCGGAACGGTAATTCTTTTCATTGGGCCACAGAGAGTGTAGCATAAATCGTGCTCGTCCTTCGTCGTCCTCGCATTACTACCACTTATTTGAGGCACTTGTGACATCGTCTCCCCTTTGTATTATCATAATTTTCAGAAAGGTGACATAATAGAGGTGCTCTCAATGAATGCTTCTGGCATTTGGAAGGGTCGTTGCCATGGCCGTGTGGGTCATTTTAAGTTTATCAATGTTGAGGTGATGCCGGACCAACGTCTCAAACATTCGCACAGTAAAACGTTAACGGGTATGGCGACCAAGAGTATAGGAGCAGCGCTGGGCAGCGCAGGACGGCATCTAAATGTCAATGGGCCACACTCGGTGGAGGACTTACTGGTGCGCATTGGCTTGAAGGAGTACACGTCAGTATTTGTGTTAAATGGGTAAGTTATTACCAAACATCACGCTCTTAAAGCAAAGCATTTAAGTAATAATGAATAAAAATTTAATTTAGTTGAAATATCTTATTAGAAACCATCATACATGGGGTTTTTTAATTTGCATTACTTTATCTAATGCAAGTGCAAAAGAATTACCATTGTTCGCAATGGCAATTAAGACAATTTGAATTTGCATTTGCTCTGGCAATGCAAATGCAGGTTGTGAAATCGGCTGCCAATTGTAATGAAATATGGCAATGCTGTTAATTATTTTGAATTTGTTTGACTGCTGGCAATTCTGTGTCTGAAGTATTTAAATATGGCCTCCTATTATTTTCAAATTGATAAACCTGTACTGTATAATATATATATCATACATGGGACAACTTAATTATATGACAATTATAATTTGTTGTTTAATTTGAACATTAATTTGATATATACAAATTCAGATTCAAAAAAATTTAAATTCCATTGGCCATTGTAGTTATTGCGGTGGTAGGAAAGTACGGTTGCCGCAATAACCGTACTTGGTTTTGAAAAACCGCTTCGCAACAAACCATTGTAGGAAATGATGAAAAGAAAGCTGCACATATGGCAATTCTTCAGTCAATTGTAACGCGAGTTGCGACTGAGCGGTATAGGGAAAAAAAAGAGAGGAGGCAAAACATCTATTTAGGCGTAAAAAACGCCAGTGGAGAAACAGCGAGAGTGAGAAAATTGAGACCTACAGAAGGCAAAATGAAGATCGGAAATTCTACCAAAAAGTCAAGAATAGAACAAATTGACATGGTTCAGGGCCAGCCTTCTGTAAAGACAAGGACGGAAATCTCGTCGAAGATTAGCAGAGTATGTTGGGAATATGGTGAGATCATTTCTCCACGCTACTGGTACCTGACATACTAGGCCGGATCAATAAGTCCGTGATTTTTCGAACTTACCTCGTAATTATATGAAATGCAACACTGCTCCCATCAAGTACCATCTGTTAATAGACTACTGTCAAATGTTGAGCAAGTTCCGTCACTTTGCGTTTTTAAAAATGGAAAATAGTGAATTTGGAGTGCTAATTAAACATTATTTTTTGCGAAAAAAAACCGTCAATCAAACCATGAAAAAGCTTGATAAATACTATGGGGACTCTGCACCATCGTTTTCAAAGGTAAAAAAGTGGTTTACTGACTTTCGTTGTGGTCGCACAAGAACAAATGACGCTGAACGTTCGGGACGGCCGATTGAGGTCAATATACCCGAAAATGTCGAAAAAATCCACGATATGGTGTTGCCCGATCGAAGAGTAAAAGTGCGAGAGATTGTTGATGCCATAGGCATTTCATATGGCAGTGCGGTTTCGATTTTAAATGATCAGTTGGGTTTAAGAAAGCTGGTTGCAAGGTGAATGCCGCGTTTGCTCTCAATTGACCATTAACGCACGGGTGCACACGTGTGTAGTCTCAATGACAAAATTCCATGAATTGGGATACGCGTTGGTACCTCTTCCACCATATTCTCCGGATTTAGCACCCAGTCACTATTTCCAAACTTAAGGAAATGGCTCGGTGGAAAGAGATTTAGATCCAACGATGAAATTATTGATCAAATAAATGCCTATTTTGTGGACCTCGAAAAATCCTATTTTTTGGAAGGGATACAAAAATTGGAGAAACGTTGGACTAAGTATATTGAGCTAAAAGGAGATTATGTAGAAAAATTATTTTTTTTGGCAAAAAAAACTGTGTTTCATTCAAAAAGTCACGGACTTTTTGATATGCCCTCGTATCCAATGACGATGAGACAATCGATCATAATATGGACGACGACGTCGTTTACCCCCTCCTAACCAAGACGACGTCAGAACAGATATTGCCCGGCCACAGAAGCCGATGGATTACTGGCGGACCTATTTAAGGCTGGCTGCCATGAGCTGATACGGTGCATGTATCAGTTCATTAGCAAAATTTGTTTAGATCAATGCATGGCGGGCGATTGGAGTCTCAGTATTCTATACCCCATATTTAAAAAAGGTGACCCGCGTCTCTGTGCCAACTAACGTGTAGAAACTATTTTCTAATGAAAATTATTTCTAATAGGAAAAAAGGTCTTGAACCGAATTATGATGAAAAAACATCAACAGATCGATAAAGTAACAAGAAAGTCGGAATTATACGCAGACGGTAGACTGTAACGCCAATCTCACGACAATCGTTGCTTCTATTTTTGAAACAACAACATATGTGTATTGGCTTTCAATGAAAGCCTACATGGATAAGAAACTGCCAATATTGACGTTTTCGGTAAAGTATTGTTTTGGATGTTTTCGCACTAGAAGGTGTTGTCGAAACAATTCTTGTTAATTTGAGAATTGTTTATCCATATAATGTGTGATACTTAAATACTTGTGGAGAAGGGAGCTGATGAGATGCCTTGGTGGGCATCGAAATAGTTATAGTCCCACCCATCCACCGAAATAATCAATTTCACTGCTTCTTGTAAAAACTATTTTCTTTTGAAAATTATCTTGATTCTATCAAGTATAATGTGCAAAAGACTAAAACCAATTATCGGTGGCCTGAGTGGACCATACCAGTGTGGCTATAGGCCTGGAAAATCGACAACTGACCAGATTTTCACAATACCTGAGGACGACCCACGAAAAACAAATCGACGCCTATCATCTATTTGTCGATTATAAGGCCGTCTTCGATAGCCCGATACGGAAGAAACTCCACCAAGCAATGTCTGAACTTGGTATTCCTGCAAAACTCATACGCCTTTGCAGGAGACGAACACCAAATCCGCAGTGGAAGTTGATAAGGATCATACCGAACCTTTTGAAACTAAGCGAGGCTTCAGGCAAGGCGACACCCTACCGTGCGATCATTTTAACATCTAAATGGAGATCATTCTGAGAAAAGCTGCAGTCAACATGAATAAATCCATCAGCAGTAAAAGTCTTATGTTGATCGCGTATGCTGATGATATGGATATCATTGGGCGCACAGTTAGAGAAGTTACTGAGGTGTTTTCGAGAATTGAGAAGGAGTCAACAAAAGTGGGTCTGGCGGTAAATGAGGACAACACAAAATTAATAGTTTCAACGAGCAGGGCCTCCACGCGATTAGACCACAGCGTGAACGTTGATAACCATTATAATTTCGAGGTGGTGGACGAATTTATAAACTTCGGATCTGCCGTAAGCAAAAACAATAAAGTCAGCCTTGAGATCAAGCGGAGCAGTATGCTTGCGAATAGATGTTATTTTGGGCTAAGCAAGCACTTTAGGGATAAAGCCCTCTCTGGAGTAACAAAAATCCAGCTATACCAGACTCTCATACAACCTGTGTTGCTTTATGGTGCAGAATCCTGGATCCTGTCGCAAGCAGTTGAATCGTCTGTGGGAGGTTTCGAGTGAAAATAACTCCGGAATATTTATGGCCCTTTAGTGCACAACGGCGAGTATCGGCGAGGCATGAATCATGAGCTGTATGAGCTTTATCCCGACATAATAATTAAGCTATCAAAATAGCACGATTGCGCTGGCTAGGCCATGTCAGTAGAATGGATGAAGGCGAACCAGCACGAAGGTTTTTCGAAACCGAACTCGAGGGAGATGAAAAATAGGAAGACCAAGACTCCGCTGGAGGGATCAGGTTGACGAATTCCTGCGTATGCTTGTTATTAGCAACTGGAGAGCTACGGAAAAAGATCGAACTGGTTGACGAAATATGTTGTCTTCGTATTGTCACCGCTAGAAAATTCGTGAATTTTATGTTCGTTTGGCAAGAGCAGTAGAGAAGTGCCAGGAAATGCCCTGGCATTCTGTTTCGGGGAAATTTTTTCAATTTCTCTTTTTGTAGTGTCCGTTTTTGTCTTGATTATGACATTTCATAGATAATACTTTTGTGATAATTCGGAACTGGAAAAATTCAACGTGTAATAGCTCGATTAATTACGTGGAAACTTTAAAAGAGAACTGAAAAATATGCCCACAAGAAATGCCATCGTGTTATAGAGCTCTAAGTCAGAAAGTAATTTCGGTTCTCTCAAATAGATGGTGCTTTTGTTATTTTTGAAATGCTTTTGATCAGCTGACTAAATTCGATGTTATGTTGACATTTAAAGCTTAAATTTGTGATATAAAAAAAGAATATTTTCCCATTACAAATCATGAATGGATAGGGGAGAGCGTCTCACAATCAGTGAGCTGTGCGCTTTCCAGTTTTCCCTCACTGATTGGGACCTACAGTTTAACACCGGTTCCGAACGGTTTTTTGAAAAGCTATTTCATGGCTTATTACGTGATAGTGTCGCCGTCACTAAGTGAGGTGGCCGACGTCGAAAGAAGTGTAAGGCGGTCAGAGCAGGGATCAATCTCACGTTTTCTCGCACAACAGCCGCACGAAGTAACCGTTGCACCACCGACGGTCAATTTGTGATATATCACATTATTTTCAGTGGTCAATTTTCAATTAAATCGAACTGTGAATATGGATGACCAAAATTAGGATTTTCGTCATATTTTGCTCTTTTTTATCCAAAGGGGAAGGCAAAGAAGCCGCTGAAGCACTCTGGCATATTTTTGACGTGTATGGTTTGGATTCTTAACAGAATACACAAGCCAAAGCTGGTTCAAAAAAGTTCGATCTGGAAATTTGACGACCAAAAATGGCCACAGGAGCGGTAGGCCAAATGACGTTGATGAGGAAGAAATCAAAGCCGTTATTGAATCTAACCGACATGTTTGTATTCGACAAGTTGCAGACAAGCTGAAGGTGTCTCACACGACCATTGAAACACATTTGAAGTGGCTTGGATTTGTCCAAAAGCTTGATATTTGGGTTGCGTTCGAGCTTATGGAAATCCACTTAACGGAGCGACAAGCACTTGCGATTTATTGCTCAAACGCAACAAACATGATCCGTTTTTGAAACCCATAGTGTTGAAAAATTGATTCTTTAGAACAATGTTGACCGAAAGCCATCCTGGTCCAAGCAAGAGGAACGCGCTCAAACTCCATCAAAGGCTGAACTGCACCAAACCAGGATATGTTGTCCATTTGGTTGGATTTCAAGGGAGTAATGAATTTTGAACTGTTTCCTGAAAACCAAACAGTAAACTCTGACGTATATTGTCAGTAATTCACGAACCTTGATGGGACTAAAAGACACATGACCTGAATTGGTAAATCGCAAAATCTATCCCGACAAAGCTAGATGTGTGAGGATCTTTGCAAAAATATTAGAGTATGGATGTGAAGTGATGCCACATCGACCTTATAGTCTTGATCTGGCATCTTCGGGTTTTCATTAATTCCGGAGTCTGCAAAACTTTTTGAATGGGAAATCCTTCCATACAGGAGAGGGGCTATCAACCGAGTTGTTCGAGTATATTTGTGGGACGGACCAGTCACTCTATGAATCTGGGATCAAGAAGTTGCCTGAGCGATGGTAGAACGTCATTGAGGAAAATGACACCTATATTATAGATTAAAATTAATTATTTGAATTAAATAATTAAAAATGACTTGGATAATTAAAAATTTCTTGGAAACCGAAATAACTTTCTTGCCCACCCCACCCACTATTTTCAAAGCAAATTCGGGGATTACACATGACAATTTTACTTGCGCAAGTCTTAAGTTTTTAAGAGAGAGAGGATAAGAGAACGGAAGCTCTTCCCCTCTCTCTCCTATAAACTCCAGACTTGCGCAAGTAATATTGCCAAGTGTGATCTCCGAGATTTTCTCCATATTTCAGTTTTGGTTTTCAAATATTTTATACAGTACAGGTTTATGAATTGGAAAGTCCTACCAGGCAATACCTATCGAAGCCACAAACCGTATAAATACTAAACCGTATAAAATACTTTTGAAACAGAGTTGCCAGCAGTAAAAAAATTCAAAATATCAAATAAATTCCCATATTTCATTGCAATTGTCATCCGATTCCACAGCCTTTATTGGCACTGCCTAAGCAATTGTAAACTTCAAATGTTTTAATTGGCATTGTGAGCAATAGTAATTCTTTTTCTTTTGCTTTACTGTAATGTAAATTAAAATCCAATGCAATTGAAAAAAATTCCAAAACTGTTTGCAATGATTGAAAAATGTTATTAACTACAATTTTGAATGACTTACCTGTTTTACAATGGATTCTTTGTGATTCTTTATATCAATTTGAAAATATAAAATATTTAACTTTGAAGAGACATTTAGTTATATCCTTTCACCATCCTTTTCGATTTCTTATTGTCTTAGCTACGAGGACCTGGAACTTTTCAAAGAACTTGAACCTGCCGATCTCGATTATTTGGGGATTGTCAATATAGACCATCGCACAAAGTTGTTGACGGCAGTGCAACTGTTGCATGACATGGAATGCTGTAAGTAGACCATCCTCTGTTTTTTCTTTCTACTCGTCTTCTTTCCTAGCCTTTAAGTCCATATGTATATATACATTTGATTGTAATAACCTGCAACTCTTTGGCACAGCCACCAATTTTCCCCAAACAGGCTCAGACGTGGACATTGCGGGTTCCAGTTCAGAAAACGATGAGGCGCGCCTCAATAACATTAATAAAAAACATGCGGCGTCGCCTTTCGGACGACGTCATTTCCCCCGGGATTCCGGTTGTTATGAAGGTTCTCCGGTGCCCACCTCCCAAACGCCCATACAGACTCTATTGTCCGCAGATGACTCAAATAGCCTAGACGATGTTGTGTCAAAGTGTTCAAGTGAAATTATGAAACGTGTTGAGAGCGCCAAACGGCTTAAGGATAACCCCTTCCGTACGAATACAGCTCTGCCACCGAGAGTGGGCAAAAAGGCTCTGCTGGGCAACACCCTAATGGGTGATGATACCCTGATACGGGGCGGCGGTCTTAGCGAGAAATCCAGCGACTCGGGCGTGAGCAGCAGTTCTTTGTCCTCGGGGCCGATGAAGAACAGCACTTAACATTTACCCACTATACTCGCCCATGAGCTGCTCTTGGGCGTGCCTCTGTCCAGCAGTGGTGAAACGCTTTGCGGAGCAATTTCCCCCACTACTTCGGTGGCATCGGCTGGTCTGCCGGGCGGTGGTAGTTCATCCAACTATTTGAGATCCCTTGCCAAAGAAGAGAACACCTGCAATACATTACCCCACGTTCCAACGACAGCGTCAGTGCAACAAACCTTTGCTGCTGGCAACACTGCCAGTGGCACCAGCTCTGCGGCGGGCATGACCACAAATCTGCCACTGAATCGGAATATGGTAATGCTAAGGAATCATTTGCGTAAGAACACCAACTCCAACACCAACACTGCCACCACCAAAGAGACTGTAAACGAACAATAGCCCCCTTCCCAGAAGTTGCAGAACCAACTCCAAATCCAACACCGATACCGATTAAGTATTAACCTTAACGTCATGGTGTACTCACCAACAGAGAGGGCCCTAAATCCGCCACATGTATGTATGTACGATTATGTATTATTTTTCGTTTTTATTGTTTTCTTTTAATTTTTACAATTAATTATGATGATGTATTATTATACTATACCAACTACATATATACATACTTATATATATATATATATATAGATATTATTAATATTATTATTATAATTATTATTATTTTTAATTTCGTGTATAAGTAAGAAATGCTGTGATTCTTTAAATAGAAACAAAAAGTTTTATATAATGTTTCGTCATTCAGTTCAAATGTACAGTAGTGTATAAAATTCTAGGTATGCAAACTTTTACATACATTCAAAGACAACCTAACCCCCCCCCCCCCCCCCACACACACACTCAATAAAATATGTATTTGTTTACAATTACAACTATCTTTTTACATTATGTATGTATGTATTATCCTTATACGTTCTCAGGTGATGGCATTTATGTATGAGTAAACGAATAACATAAAGATACAAAACGTTGGACAACCAACAATCCCCCAACCACCCACCCAATGGCATCTCAGCTAAATGTAAATATCTAATCCCCCCCCCCCCGCACACACACCACCAACAAACAAACAAATTCTGCTTGTTTATTTCCATAGTTTTAACTGTCCAGTTAGTGAGTCAGCCAGTCTGAAACAGTCCAGTGATATAGAACACACCATTATAGTACGTCCAATCAATTTGAATCCAAATGCCTCTCTCTTTCGTTTCGGTCCTTGGATCGAGCTGTGAATGGCTTTGAGTTCATTCCTTAGATTTCATTTAAACTCATTTATGATGCAGCTATTAAGATCTTTGTGATATCAATAAGTAACAATTTGAGTTTATTCTTTTGCATCTGGTATTTTCCTTTGCATCTTTTTCGCTTTTGATTTTGAGTTTCGTTTCAGTTTCTGATTTTCTTTGCCTACAAACGAAATAGACTTTCTAAGACAAACCAATAGACCAATGAATGCTGGAAGAAACGAAGTTTCTAGCCCAGCATCGATATTACAACGTATGATTCCTATATTTCATATGCATTTATATTATTGTATGTACGTGCATACACATGTACATAAGTTTACACACAACCCAACACCCATGCACACACACGCAAACCCATACATACAACCATAGCAAAAAAACAATAGGTCAATTATATTCATTTGTGTTTTCCCTTGTTGATTTTTGAGTTCCGTTTCCGTTTGCCTCAAAGAGGAAAAAGTTAGAGTAGAACACGCTGCCATTTTTAAAAAGAACTTGTTTCAATTTTATTTGAAAGTGGAACATTTTCGTTTGATTTAAGAAAAAAATTAAGATGATTCTTGCAAGATTTTGTTTCTGTTTGATTGTAATTGAATGTTCTGCATCATCCTATCGATGTCAAAGTGAGATTAACATGTCAAAAAGCGCCTGTTGACATTTTTTGAAGATTCGTATAAATGAATTGCCACAGCAGAAAGTAAACGGATGATTGTATTAGGAAAAAGAAAATTTATAACGAATTGGATTAAGCAGCGCCACAGAATATAAATGTTCCTTTTGGGAGAAATTGTTTTGGTGTATAAAGATTTAAATTGTTCATATCGTCTTGTTTAGTGGTGGCACTGAATTATCCATGAAGATAAATTCCGAATTTAACTAGCAAAGACACAAACCACATTCATTAGCACAACTCTGTTAATGTGCGTTTACACAACTCAGTTAACGGGTTAAAAGACATATGTTAATGCGGTCAAAAAGATTTAAATATCAATAAAACTGATTTTTAACCGAACGCAGCATTATATAGACTCGAAAAATTAATATTACACTAATAACAGTATATCATTAACAAATTTTCGCAACCAAACGAAAAAGCCTTGTAAAGCCGGAATCGCAATGCAAGTAACAGTTTCAGTAGGCGTTCGCAATGTAAGCAACAGTTTACTTCGAATCGAGATTTTTGTTCTAACAGGTGATACCAGTATTACGGCCAAGATATCAAGGCAACAATAAAATATATTTTGGTTTCGTATCAAAGTTCACACAAATATATGTCAAGAATAAAAGAAAGCCAGAAATTACAAAAACCACATACATTTGAATTTGATACTTCATGTAATGAACAGAAGGAAAAGCAAATCATTTAAGTTGCTCTTATAACATAACCTCTATTAGTTGCGTCATGATTCTAATGTCACAAATGTCACATCCAGGTTTTCGATTTTGAATATTAAAAAAATTTAATGTATTGAAACATATTTGCTATTAAAAGATTATACGGATAAAATTATGTTTTATATTCCATCGTTTAACACAAATGGTTTCAATTTACATTGATGTTTTTAAGTTTGAAAATTATATTCGAAGTACAGCGCCATCTATCGCTTAATAGTATATTATTTATTCGAACAAATATGTTGCTGGCGTAGAAATAGACCAACTTCGGCGACAAATTTGAGTTACATTTTTGTAAAAAAAAAACGAAAAGACATTATGTGAAATTCTGTGTGTGTGAGGACGAGTTGGCATGAGAAACGAAACTGTCGTCACATAAAAATATATGGATCTTGGAAATATTTAGCAAGATTATTACGGAACAAGGAATTCTCGCGTGTTCTCACATACATTGTTGGAAAGGTAGTCGGAAACACTTTTAGAATCTGCAATCAGAATGTGCATAAAGTCCTTTGAGGTGTGAACGTATTTCAAATTGGTTCCAGACACCAAAATAAACTTTCGCCCATTGTTGGAAAACACGAAATTCTCGCCCGCTCTCACATATATCGTTGGAAAGGTATTCGGAAACACTTTTAGAATCTGAAAATAAAATGTGCAAAACGTCCTTTGAGGTGTAAACGTATTTCAATTTGGACCCATATAAGAAAAAATATGTTCGCCCATTGTGCGTAAACAAGGAATTCTTGCGTATTCGCACATACATCAATGGAAAGGCATTCGGAAACACTTTTAGAATCTGATATCGGAATGTGCAAAAAGTCCTTTGAAGTATGAACGTACTTCAATTTATTTCCAGATACCAAAAAAAAACTACTTTCGCCCATTGTGCGAAAACAAGGAACTCTCCGGTGTTCTCACATACCTCGTTGGAAAGCTCATTAAAAACACTTTCAGTATTTTAAATCAGAATGTGTAAAAATTCATTCGAAGTATGAACGTATTTCAATTTGGTCCCAGGTAACAAAAAAATATTTTCGCCCATTGTGTGGAAACAGGGAACTCTCCCGTGCTCTCAAATACATCGTTGGAAAGTCCTTTAAAAATACATTGAAATACTTTCATAGGACTTTCGAAGGACTTTTTGCTCAAACTACTCTCAGATTCTAAAAGTGTCTTTAAGAGTTTTCCAAGGATGTATTTGAGAACACGGGAGAATTCCCTGTAAGAACTATCAAACTCCCTAAAATAGCCATCAACCGCAGATTCCACCTCTTAATTGTTGGCAAATCTTTTACCACCGAGGCATTTTTTTCATGTTTGGAAACAGAAAGTAGTCCGAGGGAGCGAAATCTGGAGAATACGGTGGGTGATGAAGGAATTCGAACTTTAGTTCATTAATTTTGGCAATCGCATAGCGGATGTGTGAACTGGAGAAGACGTGTCGAACACCTTCACTAGCTCTCGTACTCGTTCGTTTAAGGTGCGAACATCACGAACATACTTCCCATATCGATCAATTGCATTAGGTTCGTGAGGGTGATGTCTGGTCATCCTAAATGAACTATATACTTCATGAACTTCCCAAAGCTAAACTGGAGCATTATCTTGATGAAACGACAGTTTCTTTTCGCCAAATGCGGCCTTTTTCCACAATTTCTTCACATAAACGCTGTAAAAAATTAGCATAATATTCGCCGTTGATGGGTTTTCCTTTCTGAAGATAATCAATAAAAATTACTCCATGCGCATCAAAAAAAAAAAAACAGACGGTATGACCTTGCCTGCAGATGGAACCGTCTTCGCCTTCTTGGGACACGATTATCCCATTCCAGTCCACCGCTTTGACTGTTCCTTTGTCTCAGGTGTGAAGTGGTGGACCCACGTCTCACCATGTTATAAGTCAATGCAAAAATTAGGCTTTATTGCGGTGAAACATTGCCAAACACACTACTGAAACATCTTCACGATGCTGTCTTTGCTCTATTGAAAGAAAACGCGGCACCCATCTTGCGCACAGCTTTTTCATCTTCAAATCTTCGGTCAGTATTCGATGTATAGCACTTTTTGAAAGTCCTATCAATGCCGACGATCATCCACTACCATTCTGTGGATTTCCTTAGTCGTGTCTGGCGTGGACACCTCAATTGTTCGACCACTACGATGTTCGTCTCGACAGCTGGTACGGCCTCGTCCAAGCTCTGTTACCCAATATTTTACAGACGTAAACGAAGGAGCAGACTGCCCCAGAGTAGACTCTAGCTCGGTTTTAATATTGCTTGGACTGAGACCTTTCAAATGGTAATATTGAATTATAATAGGGCGGCCAATTTTTTCCATGTTTACAAATTCACTGACATCGTTTGCTTTTGATGGCTCAAATAAAAATACTAAACAACGTGGCGCTTTGAAACTTAAAACATATATTTTATAAGGTTGCCACTTTTCATCAAAACATTTTTTCAAACTATGTACTTGCACCAACGATGTACTAAATTAGAGAGTCAAAATTTCTCGTCCTCGAATGCCAACAAACAAATCGACTGAAGCCTAACCGTTCTCTGCTCTCTTTTACTCTCTTCATTGAATATTTCAATACACGAGCAGCTTTTTGATAGTGTTATTGTATCTAACTATACAAATTCCAACGATGTTGAAGTAAAATTACATAAACTATGCAAAAAGAATGAAATAATCAAGATATGACGCGAGATAGAAATACGTTTGAGTGAATTATGACCACTTTTTGGTTCTCTTTTACGAGGGTTGCCAAATTGCGCACTTCTTCTGGTCATCTAAATCTTGATCATCTTGTATATTTATGTGTTCATTATGAAGGAGACCATATCAAAGTAAAATTAAAAAACGATAGACGTTGCTGAAAATTAAAGGTTTATAATGGGTGTCTCAGTAAGAACGCGCTCTTTCATTTTGAAATAATAACACGTATTTTTTGAGATATTTATTGGATTGTAAAGAAGACATGTTCCGATTAAATATGGAGTAAAATATCCGTCAAATGTCCCCCACGGCTCTGATGACAGGCCATTACTCTTTTCATGAAATTTTCCATGACTTTTTCACAGAGATGTGGTTGTATCTCATCGACGACACGTTGGATCTCGGATTTGAGCTCAGGAATTGTTTCTGGTTTATTCGCCTAAATCCGAGATTTCACAAAACCACAAAGATAGAAATCGCGCGGCTGCAATAAATCGATTGTTTCATGCGCGGTGTGGCAGGGGCCGCCGTCTTGCTGAAACTACATGTCGTCCATATCCATGCCGAACAGTTGAGGCCGCAAGAACTCCGTTATCATGTTCCTGTAACGAATGCCGTTCACAGTCACTGCAATTTCGGCCTTATCTTTCAAAAGTACGGGTTTCGGCGACACTCTCATTTACAGCAGCAATGTTTTCAAGAGACCCACCGGTACGTTGGCGCGCAGTAGTCTTATACGGCTTTTACACCAAACAAGATTAACGCATTTCGAAGGTTATCTCTATTAACTCGCGATAACCCAGAAGATTACTCATACAATTTTAATCTGTAAAAATTGAAGTTTAATTTTTAACCTCACTTTAAACTGGTGTATATTTTGTGGCCGTCGGTGGTGCAATGGTAGAGTGCGCCGCTCTTGTGCGTGAGGACGTGGGTTCGATCCCTACTCTGACCACCTTAAAATTTCTTTCGACGGCGGTTACCTCGCTTAGTGACGGCGACACTATCGAGTATTTAGCCATAAAAAAGCTTCTCAAAATTACCGTTCGGAACCGGTGTAAAACTGTAGCTCCCAATTAGAGAGTATAAAACTAGAACTCGCACACCTCACTGGTTTGTGAGAAGCTCTCCATAATCCCTTCATGGGATGTGACGGGTATCTATTTATTTATGTATATTTTGATGCAACACTGTTAGTGACGAACAAAATGCAACCATAATAAAAATGTACACAAAAAATCAACTGTTTGACAGATGGAAGCCGATCGAAAATTTTCCGACGCGTCGCCGCCACAAAAATTTGTTTGAAGCTCACGCAGCGTCGATATAAATGGTTCTCGATATAAATGGTTTAAACTGTGAGCTGATTTTATCGGCTGGCCCGATTTAAGTCACTGATCCAATTTTAAAAGTTCAGTCATTTCAAAAACATCCCAAATTTGTACAAAACTGACGAAACCAATAGCAGCCAACTTAATTTTTCTGTTGTGCCGCCGTCTTCGATAATTTCGTCTCGGCGCGGAGTTAGTCAAAGCACGGAGTTGCCAACTGAAATGTGTAAATTTCGTGGTGTAAACGGCAAAGATTAGAGAACAAGGTTTGCGCTAAATGCGTTATTGCTGTCCATATCCGATCCAGTTCTTCGACTTTGTTGATCACTCTTCGAATGGACGACACGTTAGGCGTACTTCCTCGACTGAAAATTCGTCGAAATTTGGGAGCGGTCTCAGCATAACTTTCCAAATTTTTGTAATAAGTTTTCTCAATTATAACTAGTTGTTCTTTCGTAAAGCGCTTCATTTTTAATAATCGGAATAAACATATGTGATTGCTGCCAAATTTCAGAGTTGCCACTTGCACAAAAAAAATTACACTAAGTTTAAAAAGTGCCACTTCACTGAGTCACCCTTTATTTCCATTCTGGGAAATCTGTCACAATTTTTCCCGTTACTGTATCTTTTTGACCACATTAACAGATGTCTGTTAACCCCATAACAGAGTTGTGTAAATGAATGTGGTTTGTGTCTTTGCTAGTTATAATCGAAACTCATCTTCACGGATATGGCGCTGATTTTTTTTGTCAATTGAAAACTGTTGGTAGTTGAAGCAAATTTCTTGAAGAATCAATCAATCTTTTTAACTAACTCTAAAAATACTTGCAGAACCGTGTTGTACTTTTTGTTTAATTTCTAATAAAAGAGAAACTGTATATTTTTACAAAAAGAAACAAATAAATAAAACGGAAGCCTCCATGTATGTACGATAAGCAATATTTTAATCTAGGTTAAGTTAAACAATTGCCTCTTTTGTGTTGTCCTATCTATCAAAACTATCCACATTTCTATTGTAGATATTCTTTATCAACTTAGGTCTAAGTCCAGATGACTCTAAGCTACTTGAAGTACGTGGTCAGCCAGAGTCCTTTAATATAATCCTGTATATAAATAGAATTGATTAAGAGTAGCTGCTCAATTTATGATACAAACTTCCTCCTCCTACCCCATGAAGCCATACAATCAGCAAATACTTGATACGAAACAAAGTTAGCAATACAAATAATCAAAATATTTCATTACTACAATAAATCATTAGTAATTAATGCAATGAAATAATAAAACATAATAAATAGTTTATAATTATTATTATTAGGAAGATACTCGTATCGTAACATACCTACCTAACTACCTACCTACCAACTAACCAACCGACTACTTACCACAACGTCAGTGTTGTACGATAGATAATGACTTTTAGTTAGTTAACCAGTGACGAGGATGGGGGGTTTTTGCACAAATGCCCTAAATCGACTTATCTATTGTTTACACAATTGTAATGCAGTTAAGTTCTTGTTTTTGTTCTTGTAAAGATACGCAAATCATAATCTATCCTTACATATTTGTGTATGTATGTGTATGTAGGCATAGTCTAAGATTAAACAAAAAAAGAAGAAAGAATCCTTAATAACTATAGCAAATACATAAACAAAATAACTGTTACATATTTGTAATAATTTTAAGAAACGACGAAACGAAACGAGGACGAAAAACAATTAGGGAATCTACGAACGAGCGTAACGAGGTGAAGAGGACGATTGCAGAAGGGCAGACCCACTCACACACACACAGTTTTCAGCACATTTCGTAATAAATACAGAAAAGCTTCCTTTTTATAACTACACACACACACACACACACACAACCACCCAACTTAATACCTGTGTATGTGTGTCAAAACACATATGCATTTGTATATATACACATAAACAAACACAAACACATGTAGACATAATTGCTATTAGACTCTTAACAAAAACCAAAATTTACATTTTAACAATATTAGAAAGGAGACGCAAATTTATCTTTTTATCTAAAAACGCAAAACAAAAACATTTTGAGATTTTAAGGATCAAATTATAGAAAAGCAAAACATATAAATGGGAGTGAAAGGAGGGAATGGAGTGGAGGTTTTGTCGTAATCGTTCTCTCCCTTGGTTGTTTGCACACAGATTGAAGGGGAAATTAAGGGTCACTTGCTGTCGTCTATCCTTATAGATTATGAAATAAAAATGAGTTTTAATTTAAATATTTTCAACACGTCATGCTTTCAAGGAATTAACAATTCAAAAAGGCAACAAAGAGAAAGTAGATTACAAATTCCACTCTTACATGCCAATACAGGGATGCAACAAGGTGTTTCAAAAGAAGTCATCCGATATTGTTTGGCCCTCATTTTTTTTCAAAATGAAAAACTTCGATTCTGTTTTTTGATTATGTTTATTTGAACCTTTAGAATTTTATTGGTTAACTTGAGAAGATGATATCGGTTGAATGGGCGCCGTCACAATTGATTACCATACGCTCGTTTTATGGCATTTTTCATCACTTCGGCGAGAACTTCGTGCGACACTCTCGCACTCGTGTCGAATGTTGACTTTGAGGGCTTCCAGGGTCTCGGGATTGTTCACGTAAACACGGGACTTCAAAAAACCCCACAAAAAAGCACTTGCGGGCCAGTGCAAATCGCCAAAACGAGAGATGAGGCGACCCGGGAACGCCGCCTTCAGAATATCGGTTGTGGCTCGCGCAGTGTGTGTCGTTGCTCCGTCCTGTTGGAACCACATGTCCTCCAGTCCTAATTCGTCGAATTGCGGTAGAAAAAACTCGGCTAACATGGCCCTATAGCGCGCACCGTCCACTGTTGTCGTTTGATCAGCTGCGTTCTCGAAAAAAATGGCCCGATGACTCCTCCAGCATGAACAGCGCACCATGCAGTCACTTTGAGCAGGTGTAGTGGCTCCTCGTGCATCACTCGTGTTTTTTCGGCGCCCCAGAGGCGATAGTTTTGCTTGTTCACGTACCCGCTGAGGTGGAAATGAGCCTCATCGCTCATTATGATGTTGGACAGGCAGCAGCTGATGCACGGACTGGACTTTGTATGGGAACATGCGCGAGCCTTTGACCAAAATTCGCCATAGGGACGACCGGCTGATGGCTAATTGCGAGGCACGTTGTCTGGTCGATGTTTCCGGCGACAGCTCGACATCCTCGGCAACAGCGGCGATATTCTCTGCAGACCGGGCGCTCCGGGGCAGGCCAGTCTCGTGTGGTCCCATACTCTTCAAGATTAGTGGCCAAACGGCGCAGTATTTGCGCAGTCGGTGTCGGACGGCGGGGGAATCGGCGACGGTATTCGCGCTGCGCCAACACCACAGGCGAATTGTTACGCAAAAAATAGACACGATTATTCCGCGTTCTTGGGGAGTGTATCGCTCCATGGCTTATTTACTTGTATTCTACATCTGTCTAGTCCACATATGTCAAAACAGATTTGACATTGGCGGCCATTTGCAAACACCCTGTATTTATATTTCGGGTCCAGCAATAGAAGAACAATCATTTATCATTGGAAATGGTTTTATTGCTTTTCAAAATATTCTCCGTGAACACTTTTGCATGCGCCCAAAACATTTTTCGAAGGATTTTTTCCACTCCGATTGAGACACCTCCAAAACATGGCTTCTGAAAGCTTCAACAGCTGCTTCGGCCGTCGAAAAACGTTGACCACGCAGTTTTTTCGTGGTGAGTGAGGGAATACAAAGAAATCATTGTGTGCCAAATCAGGGCTGTACGGCGGATGCGACATGTTGAGGGCTCAAATAGCACATTGTATCAGCTGATGTGTTGGAGAGCTCGCATTGTTCTGATACAAATTGATCCGTCTTTTCTTGTTAATTTTTCTTATCTCTTCGAACAATGTTGGCAAACAGATGGTGATGTAACACTCGGAATTTAACATCTTACGTTCCAATGAAGGCACTGTGGCCTAGGGTGTCCTAAAGCTAATAGGGTAAAGTATTTTTGAGATTTTTTTCAGACTTTTCGGAAGAAGTTTAGAGGTCGCGAAAGTCCAATTTCCCCCAAAAATCGGGTATTTCAGAAGTTTTTTGAATTTCACTGAAAACTCGGACAATGAAAACGATTTTCTTAGTATGTAAGTCAACACTTTTAAAGCAAAACGTCCAAACTTTTATTGTATATTCATAAACCCACAGTTTTGGCAATGATTTTGCTCAATAAAGGTACCATGTATTAAATTTATTCGTAAATTTTGGATAAATTGTATAAATAACGCTTTATATCATTTAAAATTCCTATGAAAATTTAAAAAACTAATAGTGCAATTTAAAAGACGTATAAATTCCAAGCAATTCCGTGGAAAAAAATTTTGAATTTGCAGTTACTGTTTCAGAGTTATACCATTTTAAAGCCTTTTACCCATTGTATGAAACTAATAATATTATAAACTGTTTGCCATTTTTGCATCGAATTTGCTTTAAATGTTTATGAAAATTTAAAATACTAACGATGCACTATAAAAGACGGACAAATTTCAAGCAATTTTGTAAAAAAAAATTTCAATTTGCAGTTACTGTTCCAGAGTTATGCCGCTTTAAAACTCTTTACCCATTGTATGAACCTAATAATACTATAAGCTGTTGTTTGCCATTTTTCATCGGATTTGCTTTAAACATTGTATTATTGAAAAAATCCACATTGAAAAAAAAAACATGTATATCATTGCTTGCAAACATATATATGGTTCCTTCAATATGATGCTGGGCCGATTTTTACTGCGTGTAACTCTTTGTCGCTACATGGTACCTTATTTAGCAAAATCATTGCCAAAACTAGTGGTTTATGCATATACAATAAAAGTTTGGACGTTTTGCTTTAAAAGTGTTGACTTATAAACTAAGAAAATCGTGTTTTAAGTAAAATTCAAAAAAGTTCGAATACCCGATTTTTGGTGAGAATTCGACTTGCGCGACCCCCAAACCTCTACCGAAAATCGGGAAAAAATCTCAACAATTCTTTACCCTTTAAGCTTTCCAATTAGGATTGAGTGAGCAACCATGAAAACCGAAACAGAAAAATTTTTTGGGACACCCTACTGCGGCCACATGACCGGTTATACCGAATAACAGCGCGATCAGTTGCTTCGATGTGTTTCTTCCACGAACAACTGTTGTTGGATTTAGCTCCTCTTGAAAGACCCATACTGTCGATTGCTGTTTCGTTTCGGGCTCATATGAATAGATCTATGATAAGTCACTTGTGACGATGTTATACACTGCAGTTGCGTTACCGCAGTTATATTTTTCTTTGCTCCAATCGGACTGAGCCTCGTTTTTGAGGCTTCGTCGAATTATGTGGGATCCAACGTGAACAAATCTTTTTCGCGGCCAAATAAACATGCAATATCCTATTGATGCTTGTCTTACTAATGCCCAGGGATGCCTCAATCTCATGGTATAACACATGTCGGTCATGCTTTATCAGTTCACGGACAGCATCGATGGTTTCCGGCATAACGACCAAAATTGGACGACCTTCACGAAATCCATACTGGAGCGAACGGCGTTCGAGACTGAACTCTTGGTACCAGCGATTTACACAGGTTTTGATGGTGCTTCATTACCAAAAGTCCAAACAAGTTGATTGACTTACTCGTGTCCCGATAATCCACGCCGAAAATCGTAAAAAATCTACGCATGAAAATTTTCACGGGTAAATTTAATTTTTTGACCTACATGCATTTTCCAACACATTGTAAATAGAAAAAATAGTGCTCGTAATGAAAACGTTCTACACGCTGAAAATGTTATCTTTTATTGTTGTTTGGATATAAATATAGCGTGTTTTGTGGCTTGTAGCAAATATAGTATATTTGTGTCCAAACATATTGAGCTTGCTATTCAATACAACACATTTGGGACACAATGATTAGTTGGTTGTAACATATCTATTTGTGGCCCAAATGTGGGTTTGTTTGTTGAAAACTACTGAAAACTGCAAACGTTTTTCAGTTGTCGCAAACGTTTTTTTGGTTTGGAGTAGCTAGAACAACATTTCGTTTCTCGCAAAGGGTTTTTCAGCTCTAATTTTTCATAACTCGTTTACTGCAAACGTTTTTCAGTTGTCGCAAACGTTTTTTTTAGTTTTGGGTAACTAAAACAACATTTCGTTTCTCGCAAAGTTTTTTTCAGCTCTAATTTTTCATAACTCATTTACTGCAAACGTTTTTCTGTTCTCGGAAAAGGTTTTTTTTAGTTTGGAGTAACTAGAACTCAGTTGTTGTGACCGGAACAACAGTTGGCGGAACCGTTTTTCGTTTCTCGCAAACGTTTTTTTCCGCTTAAATTTTTCATAATTCGTTTGCTGCAAACATTTTTCAGTTCTCCCAAACGAAATGACACGTATCGGAATGACCCAAGAGATTAAGGTCTTCCTTAAAAGGTAGTGCCACTTTAAATCTGCGCGACGGCAATTGTTGGACAGAGTTTCGTAAATAGTCCTCACATTTGTAGTTGTAAGTTAAGAAATGTTGTGTATTTCAAACAGAATTTTGAAATTTCATATGATTTTTTATGAGTTTAATTTTAGTATCGCCGTGATACTAAATCCCATGGTCCTTCAATACATTTTTTAGACAAAGTTGCTCATATGACCCATGAACTCGTGTTCATTTTTGTTTTAGTTTAAACCGAATCGTTCGTTCGTGATAGAACGTTTTATGTAAAACAGACTGTAAAATTAAACTCATAATAATTTGAAAAGTCAACTATACATACATCTAACAATTGATAGTTTTTGAAATTTCAATTGGAAATGGTTTGGAATAGTTAGTTTTTAGATGTTACCATCAAAATGGGCCTTTTTAAACCTTTCGTTACCCAGATTACTATACGAAAGAGATGCGATCATATCAACAAAATTAACAACATCGAAACTTCGGGTTAGTTTCTAACTGCTGTAGAGCCCCAATCGGCGAAAAACGACGCATTTGACATCGGGTTAGTTTCAAACTGATTTAGAGCCCAATCGGCGAAAAAACGACACATATGATGGCATCGTAGCTTTAATTCCTGCACCAGGTGGATCTTATACGGGAGTATGCCAATATCTTTGCCTAAAATTTTGCACGTAGTGGACGGACAGAGCCCCAAGTCCTGCGACCGACAACGAATCGTTAAATTTGAATCTTCGTCCACAGTTTCGTTTACAGCGGCGATGTTCTCTTCAGTACTTAAATTCCTTCAACGTGTTGGCGTTATTGCATCATTTAAAGAGTAGGTGGTATGAAATCTATCCACAGTTCGACGGATGGCTTGCTCAGATGGACGATTATGTGCGCCATAAAAATCACGAAGTCGTCTCTAAGTGGCACGAATCGGTGATTGATTTTCAAAGTAAATTTGAATAGTTTGGTACAGAAGTTCAAGCGTGAATCTATTCATAATGATTTGCCAGAGTATCCTCATCATAAATGTCAAACAGTGAGCGCAGTATGACAATTCGTTTTACAGGTAACCCTTTCGTAAGTTCTATCCATAGATTAAGTTATACATAGATTTGTCAACTCGCTCATCGGTTTAATGAATGAAGGGAAGCGAACTTGTGTTTGAGCGTCAAGAGAATAATTCTGTCGCTGAAGTTTGACAAACATGTCTGAAATTGTTACTGTGAATATTCAAAATATCTCACTATAGGAACATCGTGAATGCACAAAACTAAAAAGGACTTTGTTCGACGTCGCTGACAGAAGTTCGTTTCCTCATTGCAGAAGCTCAAAGAGAAACGTCAGATGAGACGGATAACAAATCTATGTATAAATTAATCTGTGGTTCTATCTAAGCACAAAAAAAGCAATCTCTACCACCAATTGAGTTTTAAAAGACATTATTCAAAAAAATACCAATATAATTTTAAAACAAATCATTTGAAATTTGATAATTGTATTTGAAATTTAAAATGCATCAATTGGAATTTAGAATTTATATTTGAATTGGGAACTACATCAATTAAAATTTTAAAAACATCCACTTAAATTTAAATGACATCAATTGATATTTAGAATTCATCAATTGAAATTTAACAATTATGGATTTATGAGTTTTAAATTTCTATTGATGTCTTTTGGATTTCAATTGACGTTTTTTAAATTTCAATTGATGTGTTTTAAATTTCAATTGATGTGCTTTACATTTCAATTGATGTAGTTCAAATTTCAATTAACGTGTTTTACATTTCAGTTGATGTCTTTTAATTTCAATTGATATGTTATAATTTAAATTATTTTGTTTGCAATTTCAATTCACGTGTTTTAAATATCAATTAATGTCTTTCAAATTTCAATTGATGTGCTTTAAATTTCAATTGATACCTTTTAAATATAAATTGAAGTCTTTCAAAATTCAATTGATGTTTTTAAAATTTCAATTGATGTATTTCAAATTTCAATTAACGTGTTGTACATTTCAATTGATGTCTTTTAAATTTCAATTGATATGTTCTAAGTTTCAGTTGATGTGATTTAATTTAAATTGGTTTGTTTGAAATTGCAATTGACGTATTTTACATTTCAATTGATGTGTTTTAAATGATAATTAATTTGTTTGAAATTTCAATGGATGTGTTTTTAATTTCAATTGATTTGTTTTACATTTCAATTGACGTTATTTAAATTTCAATTGAAGTATTTAAAATTGCAATTGGTTTGTTTGAAATATCAATTGACGTGTTTTAAATTTCAATTGACGTGCTTTAATTTCAATTGGTTTACTTGAAATTTCAATTGATGTGTTTTAAATTTCAATTGATACCTTTTAAATATAACTTGATGTCTTTCAAAATTCAATTGGTGTTTTTAAAAGTTCAATTGATGTATTTCAAATTTCAATTAACGTGTTTCACATTTCAATTGATGTCTTTTAAATTACAATTAATGTGTTTTAAATTTCAGTTGATGTGCTTTAATTTCAATTGGTTTGTTTGAAATTGCAATTGATGTGTTTTAAATTTCATTTAGATGTGCTTTACATTTCACTTGATGTGTTTTAAATATCAATTGATGCCTTTTAAATATAAATTTATCTTTTTAAAATTTCAATTGATATATTTCAAATTCGAAATAAAAATTTTAAATTCCAAATGAGGTATTTTAAATTTAAAATACTTATATAATTTGATAGTTTTCAAAAATAAATTGGTATTTTTTGAATTTCAATTGAAAAGGTTGTGCAGCAATACGTATCTTGATACATACAACTGTTCCTAAACTTTGGATAGAAATTAACTTTTGGTCCCACTTCCCATAAACGGATTCTGAAACGCGGGATATCGTTTTCTGCTAGTCTAATTTTATAGTTTAATTCAGTGGCCCTCTATGCCTTCCTCAGAGTTTTATAATTTTAAACATTGAAACTTGTCAAGATATTTTATTCATTGTAACACTTTTGTTGTCATACCAAAAAACATAAATTAAGGCGAAGAAAATATTAGGAAAATAATAATGAAATTACAGCAACAATTATAAGCAAATCAAAAATTAAGGCAAAAAGGGAAATAACGAAGGCGACAATACCAACACACCAACCAACAAACAGAAGACAAAAATCAATTTAGCAGAGTTTCATAGTTTAAATAAAGAACAAGACAAACAAAAAAAAAACAGCAAAAACTAAATATTGTAAATCAAGCAAAAGAAGCAAACAAACGTGTAAAACATAGACAAAAAGGATACTTTTAAATTTTATGACAGAATCAAAAGAAGAAAAAAAAATGACAAGCAAAGAGTCGAGAAGACATGTAGAAAACGTGAGGAGAGAAGATAAAGAAGAATAATTTATTTATGAGATATTTGCCTGCAAGCGGAGTAGAGAATAAGTAAAGTAAAGTATAACTGAAGATGTGACGAGAAAGGAGTCGTCGTCGTCCTGCTCCCAATCGAGACGGATAAGAAGATAGCAACACATGAACAACAACACCATTTATATATATAGGACATCTAGATACATTAAATACATAACATAAAATTACATACATAATACATTTATGTACTTTTAGCTCTATAGAGTATTTATATACTCGTTTGCATAACGTTGCATTCGATTAGTTGTCAAATAAATTTAATTATATCCCTACCCCTGATCGAGGGAGGGGTGGCGGGCTGAACCCCCCCTAAAGAAAACAACAACAACCATTTATTATAATATATTGAAAAATTCACTTTTTAATAAAAACAACAAAAATCAACAAATTCAAAAGAAACAAAAAATCAATAAAACTAAACAATAAATAAAAAAAAACCAAAACGAACATATCGTCAAAAATCGAATTGAATGTGATTTGAATTCATAGAGTAATGTCATATAGAGCTGCCATTTTTCTAATGTGACATTTCCTTGCACACTATTCGTGGTGCGGTCGGTGCGATGGAGAGTTGTTTGGCGTAATTTGAGTTACACCAGGTGGAATTACAAAAGTTGTTGACTTCAATTTTTCAAGTCGTTTTGATCACAACTGTTAAATTTAAACGCATTTTGGACTTTTTTTTATTATATTTTATTGTTAGTATATATTTGTGGTGTGTTTGTACAAAACTTTTAACGCACAAAAACAAATGCTGTTGCTGTTTACTCGTTGGTTGGTTTGAGCCATTGTCTCTATCTGGTAGTATTAAAGCAATACTTTCAACATCCAACCGCCGATCTGCAGCACAGCAAATCCCATCAATTTACTGAGATTGTTGGCTACTCTATACGTCAGTACTCTATGTTTGAATTATTTATTTATGTGGGTAATGGGGGAACAGGAAATTTCCTTGGCGAGGTAAGTATGGCCAAAGGAATAGGAGGAATTGAAACCTTAACATATCTTCGAGCACTCCGTTGAGCTCGTTTCATGTCTTCCTTTTTTGGTTACAGAAAAATGCAAAATTCAATATTATCTGTTGTCGAAGGATGCGGTGAGTTCCAGGTAAGTAACAAACTTTGTTTTGCTTCTCTGTTCATTCATGTGCATATCGATTTTAATCGATCTGTTGCAAACAATCATGTATTATGAAATAAGATTAGTTCTGTTCCTTAAATGTTCCATAACAATCACTTTAAGTTGGCCTTAAACAGTTCAACAGTGTATTATATTTCGAAAACAGGGGATTAAGTTGATAGTCGACTGTGCCTCACTAACTTACAACTTCGGATGCAGTATTATCTAAGGGTGTTGACAAGTTCCTAACTACAAGCTCTCAGGGCAATACAGTGAATTTGAGATATCTTAGAAACCATAGCCAACACGTAAGGGGCGTGTTCAACATAACCTATTTCAGTTAACATCAACAGTTACGAAAAATACACATAGACGTTGACAATTTGACGGATATTTTATTCCATACTTAATCGGAACATGTCTTCTTTACAACCCAAAAAAAAAAACCTTGTGATCTTAAAAAACACGTGTTTTTATTTGAAAATGAGAAAGTGCATTGTTACTGAGACACCCATTTTTACATGGTATTTTTTAGAATTGTCTTTTGTGTTTGACCTTTAAAGTAACGAATTGAAAAATTCAAAGGAAGAATTATCAGATAAAGCCAACCCAACTGGGCGAAACCAACTTGGCTTTATCTGATAATTCTTCCTTTGAATTTTTCAATTCGTTACTTTAAAGGTCAAGTATGAAATAAAATATCCGTCAAATGGCCCCACGGCTCGGATGACAGGTCATTACTATTTTCATGAAATTGTCCATGACTTTTTCACCGAGATGTGGCTGTATCTCACCGATGACGCGTTGGATCTCGGCTTATTCTGGGCGAATTTGTTTCTTATGGATTCCATGAGGATTTTCTTAGCCCTAAATTTGACAATTTTGTGTATTCCAGATTCAGAACATGACTTTTTTTTTGGAAAAATTGACATTGACTTCACTTTTGTCCATTACCCATTGAACGAATTGCCAGCGCTTTCCACGGTCTGCTGGTTTGAGCTCCTGAGTAAGTTGAATTTTGTACGCATGAAGGAGATGGTTTCAGCAGGATGGCGCACCATCTACGATTACGTGAGTTCTGGAATCCGATTCGAACCCGTACGAGTCCGTAAAAACATAAAAAAGCGCATCAGTGAAATTGTGATTTGGCGGATTCGTCTCGAACCTGTTACGAGTCCGTAAAAACATAAAAAAACGAATCAGTGAAATTGCGATGTAGCGGATCCGCTTCCAACCTGTTAATATACTGTAAATACATAAGTCGGGAATCAATGAAATTGTGATTTAGCGGATCAGTTTCGAACCCGTTACAAATCCATAAATACATTAAAAAGCGAATCGGTGAAATTGTGATCCATCTCGAATCCATTTTATTTACAACGAAAAAACTCGAAATGGATTCGAATACGAAGCCTGATGAGATTTCGAGACAGATCCGAAACAGTAAAAAACGATTCGCGTTTTCGAGAGGAATGCGAATTCAAAACGAATCCGCTTCAAATCCACAAAAGTTAATAAAAGCGCATCCGTCTCGAATCTATTTTATTTACAAAGAATTAATCCGAAACGGATTCGAATATGAAGTTCGTTACGAGTTCGAAACGGATTCGAAAAAGTACAAAAAACGATTCGCATTTTCGAAAGAGATTTCAAACGAAAATGAATTCGTTATGCGACCGTAACTGATGTCCGTTTCGGACAAAATCTCCGAAGAAGCGAATCCGTCTCGAATTCGTAACGTATTCCATTGAGACACTGGGTGGCGACGAACAAAAGTTTCGTGACTAATTTTCGTTCGCTTAGGTTTTCTTTCGAGATTGTGACTTTGTCAGTCAGATTATTGAAAAATTCTCAGAACTCATTTTACCATTTTAATCGCCCGCATTTTTGCAGCGTTTGTAGTTTGTTTGTTATATTTGTAAGACACTTCATTCTATTCTTATTGTAATCCAAACCACCCTCGTATACATTTTATTTAATTGGCTACATAATGTAATTATTATTACGATGAACTGATGGGCACACAAAGACGCGCGAGCCGTAGGAGAAGAGTTGTTTGCATCTTTCTGTTTGAATATCAAGTTTGTTTGAAAGCTTAATTAGGACAACCTCAGTAATTTTAGGAAACCCGAAACTTGATTTGTTCTGCCTGCAATGGATTTAAACTGTGTACACTTAAGAAAATCGACTTAATTCATAATTCTATTATGATACAATTTAGAGTTTCTTTCCTTATTTCTGATGGTAAATGAAATAGGGAAAGGTGGCAAACTTCGGAGATAATAATATTTTGTAGGGGTAGGTCGGTTTTCGTGTACCAAAGTCTTTGATATACGAATAATTATACAAATAGTGCTGCGCTACTGATAAAGAAGAGCACTTGAAAAATATGCTAGCACTTGAACAATACGAACTCTGGAACTGGAACTGGAAAACGGCTAGTTTTAACTTAAATTATTAACATAAATTAATTTGGCCTTTCCTCCGGGAAAGATGTGTAAATTACACCAACAGAATCAATGGCGAGATTAAAAAAATCTTAATAGCACCACCCGCCCAATCGTTTGACGGGTTCAGAGAATTGGGGTGTAAATTTTTTTTCAAAAATTTAATTTAATAATAATTTAAAATTTTTTAAATTTAATTGTATAAATAATGATTGTTTTATCATATTAATGAATAGATACAAAATTAGCTAAAAAAATAAAAAATAAAAAAATAAATCAAAAATATCGGAACGACTGTCCACCGAATGTGTGTTCGAGTCCCACCCGCGGCATTTACAGTTTTTTCACTATCCGGAGAAAACATGATCTAATACCCAAAAAGGAATTACAACTTTCTAAAAATAACTCGGATCAAAGAAATATAAAATTATGATTAAGCTTTTGTATATAAAAATACATTAATAACAAAAAAGTTATAATTAGTCTAATTTCTTAACACGATATTTTTTCTACATCTTTTCTACTGCTCTTATGACCCAGAAAAGCAGTTAAGTCAACAAAAATACATAAGCAAAAGAAACGTCAAAAATGGATTTATATATTTAATAAACTGGATATAACTTTGTTGTTTATCAATAGATTTTAAAAAATTATATCTCCATTTTTTTTGAATCTATTCTAATATCCTAAATTAAGTCTTCGATGTTAAAATAATTTTTATATAGATGTTTGCTAAGTGTTTGAATTTCAAAAAATTAAAATTTTTGAAAAAAATTTTTTTTTTCGTGAAATAATTCTCAATATCTGAAAGAAGGTTTTTGTTGTTAATTTTTCCTCCAAAATTCGACTTTATGCTTCGAAATATAAAATAAAATATTAGTAAAAATTTAATAAGGTAGAATATACATATATAAATTACATCTGTACAATAAATATTAAGAGATAAAGATGAAGGGACATATATAAATAATTCTCAATATCTTCTGAATCCGCCCACCGATTGACATAAACAAGTCAACACTTTATGGCCGATTTAACTGGGAATTGTTCAAGATTTTGTCACCTTTATCTGTGGTTAAATTATCGAGAAATTTTACAAAATCTGAATGTGAATTTTTAAGAGGAAATCCTACATTCCAAAAAATTTTGTAAGTATATCTTCGCAATTATGGGTCCAAATTAGATAAAAAAGGTATAGTGGCAGTTATTTTGCTTCTTCACAAATTTAAAAATAAATGGTTTCCCATCAAATCCCATGAAGGGACTGGGCAGAGCTTCTCAAAATTTGAAAGTCATTCGGCGAAGGTTACCTAGCTTAGTGATGAAAAACCGGTGTAAAACTGTAGGTCCCAATCAGAGAGTATAAAAAACGAATGGCTCCCACGGCCCTGATGACTGGTCATTACTCTTTCATGTATTTTTCCATAATTTTTTCACAGATTGTATTCACGAAGCCATTTATATGGAAATGCGCTTCATTGCCGAAGATGACTTTTTTTCGAAAAAGTGGCATTGACTTCACTTTTCTCCTGCTGGTTTGAGCTCCTGAGTAAGCTGAATGGTGTACCCATGAAGGGGTACTACTTAGTTATTCGCGAATTTTTAAATTGTTTTGATCGGAGCCGAATTGATGTTTTCGGGTTTTTGGGCGACGTTCTCGTTTACAGCAGCAATGTTTTCAAGAGACCGACCGGTACGTTGACGCACAAGGGTCTTACTGTCCATAACAGACACAGTTTCTTCAAATTTCGACTGAAATTTATTCGAAGTTTGCGAGCTCTCTCAGCATAACTTTGGAAATTGTTATAATACGTTTTCACAATTATAACACGTTGTTCCTTCGTAAAGCACTCCATTTTTAATAATCGGAATAAACATGTATGACACTAAATTTAAAAATTTCAATCTTGCGGAGACATGTGGGAGAGAATTTCCTACTATCGTATGTGAGAATTTCCTACTACAAGCAAACAAGGTCAGAAATATTTTTCTGGTAGGTTTTGTTGGAATAATAGAGAATTCAGGAAAACCTCACTCTCACTGACATGGCTAGCTCCGATTTGAAAAATCTACCTTTTTGGTTGTTTGGGTACAAGTTCAACATGTTTGTATCTTATCGCAAATATAGTATACTTATGTTCAAACACACTGTGTTTGCTATTCAATACTGGATATTAGAGACACAATGATTAATATGTTATAATATATGGTTTTGTATCCCAAATATGGCTTTGTTTCTGGGAAAAGTACCAGTAACTGAATCAGCTGAAACTAACATATGCGTATTAATATCGATCGAAAATCTCTAACCCAGTAGTAAAAAGGGGAGGGTATCAGGCCATTTAGCAGGCTTTCAGAAGCTGTCAAAACGGACCCGGAAAATGCAATCGCAATTTAAAAGTAACATAGGGCACCGTGGGAAGAGCTGGCCTGTATTTTTCCCTTCTCTTGTCAGACCTGTTAGCTGGCCTGCAGAGAAAAGGCCTCATGGAAAGCCTTCCTTTTCAGGCCTGCTAATGGAAGGTTTCCTAAGAGGACTGCTTAGTACCGTCTGCTCGAAGGCCTGCTAGGTGATCTACCAAACTGAAGGAAAAATAAAATATACATGTATGCAAATTATTTCCATATTTATAGTGTTGAAATTGTCATACAAGTTAGCTAAGTTATTAGTATAATATCCATCAGGGATGATTTTTGTTTATTCGGCATTTTTGCTGGTACTTTTTTAGCTTATTATTCAAGCACAAGACCACTCTATATAACTATTAATAGAGATATAGCTTTATTTATAAAATAAGTGTTGCAAAATACATCCTCATGATTCCTGGCAAACCGTACAGCTATTTCCGAACGAATTGCAAAAATCGTTAAAATTTCATATCTAGTTCTAATGGGAACCGCTGGTTATCTGTAGATGGAAATAAGTTTCTCCGAATGTTTTCTTGTGTGTTTTGTTTGCGATATTTTTCGAACACTTGCATAGCGGGAAATTCTCAATTAAAATGAATTTTCGCTTGCAATTAGTTTGATGAATTTTCAATATCAATATTCCAAATAACCGCTGAAAAAGATATGTGGCTAGTTCTGAAATAGCTATAGGGTTTGCCAGGAATCATGAAGATGCATTTTTCAAAACTTCAGTTTGAAAACCATATCTCTATTAATAGAGGTATAGAATGGTCTTGAACTTGAATAATAAAATAAATATGTATTAATACAATATTTGAAGATTTCAAAGTTGTTTTTAAATCAGCTGCCTCAGAAATCGTACACCCGGTCTCAGCACTTAAAAAAATAGTGTTCCAGTACATCCCATAAATGGATTGTCGAGAGCTTCTCAGAACTAGTAAGCTGCCCCCATTCTAACTTTACACTCACTGGGGGGTACGCATGCCTGTCAGCATCTATTCTCCGTACCACTAGTAGGCCTGTGCCAACAGCCTTATGAAATATTTTCGAAAGTAAAGAGGGGGCCTCCTCATAGGCCTGCTTTCGGAAGGAAAACGAGCATGAATATCAGATTCTTTTGGACTCTTGCATGACGCCTCTTTGCAGGTCTCCATAAAAAAGTGAAATATTTATGACTATCGACCTTTTCGTCAGCCATATCAACAACCTGCCTGCAGTAACCTTGCAGGCATTTTTTGAGAATTCCCTTGCATTTACGCTGTTGGGAAGTACCAGTTCACATTAAAAGTGAGTTATGCCAACACAAGAGCAGAATTATTTGTTACTCCATATTTTTCTTTTCTCATGCGTTCTCGCAGAGTTTCAGTGCCTTGAGGTTAGGTTAACCCTTTGACGACCACAGCGGAAAACGTCACAGCATGTGGGGGAAACGTCAGTTGCGTGTTGAGTTCATACCTTAACATTAAAAAAATAAGGTCCAATTTCAATGTGCTTTCATAGACCGAACAAATGTATGTGTGCCATTTTGCTAAAGCCCGGTATTCAGTTTTTATGAAATTTACATTGCCATAAGAAGTACATTGTAATGTGGTTTTGTCGAGGGCTGAGGTAAGCTCAGTCAGGTCCACAGTCTAATAACAGAATACTAGTTTACCTTTTTCGGGGGTTTGAATTCAGAATCATTATTAATCTTTAATTTATAAAGTAATTTGATTTACAGGAATAACAGCAACTGATTCACTTGTTGAGAACGCACCTCTTAGCTTGAGAACACTCGGCTTGGTTTGAAAACACTCTTCCGGAGGCACATGTCTTGGCTTGACAACACTGTTCTGGGGCCACCTGCCTTGGCTTGACAACACTCTTCTAGGAATACCAGTATTATTTCTATATACTCGTATTACTTACTTCTACTTCTGGGAGCACTTGCCTTGGCTTAAGAATACTCTTCTGGAGGCACGTCGCGGACTGGTCGATTTTAAGATGCTAGGGAACACACGCGACTATTCGGGTTCGCTGCATAGAACGGATATGCGGATTATTGGCCCGGTAAGTGCTTTAAATGTCCGGTAAGAACGGTTCGGGATCGCTTATCATGGGGTGGGTTGCATGGATTGGTAGACCAGGAAAGTATGGGGGGTGAATGGCGGTTAATGTATAGACCATTATGTGAGCACGGAATATAACGTCACGTTACAACATGCATGCAAAATAACGAAAGTTTCATGAACCGAAATTTTCGATCACACAGTGAAAAACCAGTCGCTTTTTGTTGTTTTGATGCAAATATAGCGTGTGGTTGGAGCTTGTCGCAAATACAATATACATGTGCCCAAACGCATTGTGTTTGCTATTCAATATTACATGTTTGAGACACAATGATTAATATGTTATAATATATGTGTTTTAGACCCAAATATACTATACCTGTGTTTGTGATACAAATACAGCTGTGCTTGCTAAACTGTTTATGCTCTCTCGAGAGCAAGAGAGAAAAGAACAGTATGTATTTGTATTTTTGCATTATTTTCTGTCAGTGATTCATAAATATTATTCATTGTGCGTGTAAATTGCAGATTAAGTCAGTGTTTTATATTTTGGCTGATGTATTGCGTTTTAGTTTCATGTATTCAGTTGTCAATCGTTCATCGGACAGAGGATATCAAAACCGCTTGATTAGTGAAAAAAGAAAAGGAAAAGAGCAACAAGGGCAATAACATGAAGCAGTACTGAGAAAATCAGAATGGCGGACCATTTGTGAAATATAATAAAAAACACAAGTTATTAATACACGCATGGCTTGAATGAACTAGATTTGTGTAAAAGTATATTGCATGGGTACCAACGTATAGTTGAAACCTTCTATAAACAAACATTTGAGAGACAACAAAGTAAGGAGATGTAAAAGACCAGCAGATTCTCATTTCATAAAAAAAACAAATAATGGATTCAATGCAAATAAATGTAAATATGCCGTTTTAAATCTTTTAATTTTTTGTATTAGTTATTTATAGATGTGATATTGATAAGATTGATTATAATAAATAATAATACATATATATTGAATTCAAAGAATAATTCGTTTCTAAATATTATTATTTTTGGGACGAAGTAGGCATATGTTCCCACGTAAGTATATGGAGGTTTGTGGGAAACACGCGAATGCTTCCACGTAAGTATATGGATGTTTGGGATGAAGAACGCATACATATGTGTCCACGTAAAAGCATACATGTTTGCTAGTAAACATGCTACTGTTTTCATTTAAATACAAATGAGTTTGGGACTTGCAGACATATGAATGTTTGAAGTGTGTTCCAAAAATATACATGGTTCCTGCAGAATATGTTTGAGAGAATGTGTTACAGAGGCCGTTTTTTTCGACGTGCACCTTTCATTCGCTTGGTATTCAGCTCGTCGAAAATTTCGTGGGCAAAATCAATTACAGGGTTGTTGCGCCAAAGTTATTTTTTCTGAAAACAAATGTTTGATTACACTGTGGGTAATTTTTTAAGTCATGGAAGTATAGTCATATACGGATAAAAGAACAAAAACCCGTGTCTCCCAGTTTTGCTCAAAAGCCATGGACTTGTTTTTTTTTTGGTGTGTCATTTTTGCAAAAAAGTGTTCATTTTATCAGGCTCATATCTTGCAATTCGTTCGGAATTATGATTTACTCTTTCAGGGAAAGTTGTAGCTCTTGTCATAAAGAATAAAAACTATCAACACATCAAATCAAAAAAAAAATCGTCAAAATCGCAAAAAAAAATTTAAAAAATTTAATTTTGATTTATCTTTTTCCACTTGTTCAGGTCCATAGGTAGCAAACCGTTCAAAATTCAAGGAAACAATCAACTTTCTTGAACATATGCAATTCCTAGGAATGATTCTTATACTGTGTGCTGCGTCCCTTGTTACGTGTGCTGAGCTTACTGCTTTGCCTGTGCTGCTGCGGTCGGTGAGATAGCATAGTATCTCAATGCTGAAGGAATTGAATTTTGAACGGTTTGCTACCTATGGCCCTGAACAGGGGAAAAATGGAAAAAAATCGAATTTTTTAAAGTTTTTTTTTGCGATTTTGATCTTGAGGATGAAGTTTTTTTGTTCACAAGTTTTGTTCTCTATGACAAGAGCTACAACTTTCCCTCAGAAAATAAATCAAAATTCCGAACGGTTTGCAAGATATGAACCTGATAAAATGATCACTTTTTTGCAAAAATGACACCGGGGCCCCAAATCTTTGGGGGCCCATAAAAAAGTGTATGACTTTGGGCAAAACTGGGAGACACGGGTCTTTTTTTTTGTCTTTTATCACGTAGTGGTGTCCGTATATGGTTATATTTTTCGTATTGCACTGTGTTATCGTTTGAGGCCGAAACTTTGATATATGAATAATTTGAACAAACTAAATAATACCACATGAGTTAAAAATAAAATGGATTGCGAAGAGGAATTATTAATGAAATATTTGCAAAGTACATCAAAGATAGGTGGTAAGTTTCTGCAATAAAATTTTACGTTTAGATATGAATGACGGGTTGGGTACAAAATTTTGTTCCGCGAAAATTCTGGTTTACAAAATTCTGTTTTACAAAATTCTGTTTTTCAAAATTCTGTTTCACAAAATTCTGTTTTTCAAAATTCTGTTTCACAAAATTCTGTTTGTAATTGCATTTTCAGTTAAATAAAAAATTATTTGAAAAAAATCGTGCGATTTGTTTCAAATAATTTTTTATTTAACTGAAAATGCAATTACAACCACATACATAAAAATAAAACAATTAAGAAATCACTTTGCCCTAACTTTCCCTTACATTTTGAAAAAAATACTGTTTAAAAAAACACTTTGCAAATTTAAATAAAATGCATCACATACACTGTGTGTTTGGTCAAAAATTATGTTCCAGCATTTTATTTAAAATTAGTCGCAATTGTGTTGTTTAATGTGTCGTGTTTAAAAAAATAAAAACGAATAAAGTGCAATTAATAAAGACCAATAAAAATAAAGAAATGTTGTGTCTCAACGGATATTTTTATTATTTGGAAATGAGAAGACAAAAAGGAACCTTTAATTGGACGTGCTCGAGAAGAATTCCAGATAAGTGTTCCTCTCGAATAATAACAGCAATGGAAAATAACGAGCATGTTTTAATAAGATATCCAAAAAAGCATACCCACGAACCTATTGCTAGTGCAGTGGAAATATGCAGAACAAATACTTTTGTAAAATATGCCGCTATAAACAAACCCCTTAATCCAAGTCAAATAGTGCAATAATCGGTGGTAATTACAAACCAAAAATGTCGCGATTACCTTCCCTCGAAGTACGCGCAAAAGCGAAAAATAGGATACACTCGGAATGAAATGGGAGTTTTCAGAGAGCCGCAAGCAATAGATGAAATAGATTACCCTCTAAATCTATACGTTTTGGATAACGAATTATTTATATTGGCAGAAGAGAATGTGGGAGATGAATATATGGTTATATTCGGCACAAAATCATCAATTCAACTTCTACACAAAAGGCAATTGTTGGCTCGTTGACGGCACTTTTGATGTTGTGCCCACAATAATGCGCCAACTCTTTTCCGTTCATGGAAGGATTGAACGAGAGGTCGTCCCACTCCTATTCTGCCTAATGTCCAAAAACTCTGCAGTACTCTATGGAGCATTTTTTAAACGCGTAATTCAAATTGCTTTGGAATATGGAGTTTTTTTTAAGCCTAATCGTATTATATCTGACTTCGAAGTTGGTCTCGTGCTCGAAGCTCCAAAGAACATTTGAAGACGAAGATATTATTAAATTGGCCACCTGGTTCCATGGCACCGACGTTTGGGTGTTGTAGTTGGACGAAAAAAAAAGCGGACTCTACAAAATTGTAGAACATTTAAAAGGAGAATTAATCTATTCTCAAAATATTGTCTCAAAGATTGAGAATGGAGAAAAATTAAAAAAAAATAAAAGAAATGTAAAAAAAAAAACTTTAATCGTTTAAGAAAACTACAATATTTAAAAAGAATAGCAAAAAACTTAGTTTATAATTAATTAAATATTGTTATCAGTTAAATTGAATTGCTATGATTTTTTATTATTTTTAACTTTGCCTTAATTTAATTGATTTTTAACTAATTTGTGTTTTTATTTAATGTTTGTTATTTTTTTTTCTTTTAAATTAATATGTTTTTCAATGATATGATTTTTTTTAGATCGATTTTGAAAATACATTAATATGTTTAATTATTTATTACATATTTCATAATTTGTTTCCAACGAATAAATATCTAACCATACACATACGTTATTATATGTAACATTTCTTATTCATAATAAACTGGCTTTAATTCGGTGGTGCAATGGTTAGTGTGCGCGGCTCTTGTACATGAGATCCTGGCTTCGAACCCTGCTCTGACCAACTTCAAAAAAAAATATCTTTCGGCGGCGGTCACCTCGCATAGTGACGGCGACACTATCGAGTATATAGCCATGAAAAAGCTTCTCAAAATACCGTTCGGAATCGGTGTAAAACTGTAGCTCCCAATCATTGAGTGAAAACTGGAAAGCGCACAGCTCAGTGATTGTGAGAAGTTCTCCCCGGTCCCTTCATGGGATGTAAAGGGAAACCATTTATTTTTTTTTAATTCTTAATAAATAATTTAACTGCATTTTATTTATTTTTTCTCATAATGAAAGGGGAATAAAACAGAATTTTGTAAAACAGAATTTTAGTCAGACAGAATTTTTTTTGGAAAAAAAACAGAATTTTTCTAAGACAGCATTTTGGAAAACAGAATTTTGTGGCTATCCCATGAATGACAAATTTTCTTGCGAAAATTCCGGAAGAACTGAATACTTAAAATGGAACAAAATGTGTAAAAAAAAAAATTTGTAAAAGGAAAAAAGAACATGGTAGAAAAAAATTACATGAGGTGTCAGGGGACACCCGGTTGGAATGAAGTACCTTTCGCTATATATTATGTACAAGTTAGTTCCTGCACGCCTAAGGCGCTCGTTGAAAGATTAGATAATTTAAATGGATCTTTAAGAAAATATACCTTTTGGAAAATGATAAACTTTTTGGAAGAACAATTTTTTTTGTAGAATGTAATGACGCCATTGCCATTGGAATGACGGGAATAGTATATTTTGTAAACGCATTTATTTGTATAGAGTAAGAAATTACAAAATTAATTTTTGAAGCAACTATTACATTTTGTTTGAACTTGGCTATGCTCAACACAGACTGGATTTTTGCATTGTATGCATATCTTCCGAGTTGACCGTTTTTTTTTACTTTCCTCATGGTAACACATATAGCAAGCACCTTTCACTTTCGAATGCCCACGGTCGTCTTCATCAGCAACGAAGTTATGAGCTTTTGACCTATTCATGGATTCAATACTTGCTCCCAAAATACATTCAATTGCATTTTTAGTTGGAAAGTATGATATCACTCTTGGTATTTGAGATCTCTTCAATATCATAGGCATACACAAATGCTCCCCCAACTGTTGAAGGAACAGACGACGTCCACCTAAATTAGTAGATAGAAAATGATAATAAATATAGATATGTATTTAGTATTATATATCTAGTGATTCATAAAAAAAATTTATACCTTTTTTTGTTGTAATATGCGACGGGTTATTATCGGAATAAATTATGGAAGCTGCAAGAGCTGATACATCTAGCATATTATAAAAAAACGCCAATGGCCAGCGATTTGTTTTCCGTTTCGTTGTATATTGCCCCAACATTTGGTCCATTACATCAACGCCTCCCTTTGTACTGTTATAAAATAATATCATATTGGGCTTTTGCTTCACGTCGGAAATTGAATCGTCACATGGCATTGTGGAAGGCAAAACAACAGCTTTATTCTTTTTAGGAACATAAGAGCAAATGGTTGTGTTTCCAACATAGCCTAAGACAGTCGAGAGCTCTTGTCTTAGAGGTGAGGCTTTAAACTCTGTTGGCAAATATGCTTTATTTTTTTTCATCGTTCCAATCAGAGACAATCGCCAACTTGTAAGAGTATTAGCCAAAGAAAGGCTTGTGAAGAAATTGTCGCAAGTAATATTCCGTCCTGTATTTGTATATTGCTGCACTAACTCCTTTACTACCCTTTCTCCCTGGTTTATATCTCTAGTACCCTTTTGTTTTGCCAGTATATATTTGTCCAGTGAGTGGATAGTACGATTTTGCATCGCACACCCACCACAACTTGATACCATATTTAGCTGGTTTCGAAACAGCTGTTCATCTACCGTGATGTTTTCACCTGGCCTGTAGTTCTCACGCAAATTTCCATTCAACATTTGAAAAATTTCAGAGACAGGTGCGGCTTTGTCTGTCGCGCTTCTTTCTTCCCTCGTGTTCTGCTGATCAAAGCGAATAAACCGTGAAATGTTCGAAAATCGTTTTGCAGACATTGTCGCTCTATATAGAGGAAAGGCATTCATTTGCCAAAGGGATTCTAGTCTTTGTTTGTTGGAATTATGACTTCCCATTACTAATAATATGCCAAAATATGCCCCTAACTCTTCCTCAGTAACAGCCTCCCAAATATATTTTCTGCAGAGGGAAATAGATTGGGCTTAGGAATATTTACTGGTATTCAAGCATAAATCTAAAATATTTCTAAAATATACTAACCTTGAGGTTTTTTCGCTCGTGTTTGCATTTCGAGCTAACTCCAGCTTTTCGTACTCTGCTTTGCCCTTCCTATTTGTGTTGCGACAAATTATCGATTGAATTTTCGGGTGCATAAGAGCAAAAAAAGTGTCCACATCGCTCAAGCACCTCGTACTAGGGTTAGGGCCGATATATCGCGGTTCCCGAAATATATTTTGCTGACGTATGCGTTGTAATCCTCGACGTGTTTTACTCCATTTTGTACCGTCCTTTCCATAGAAATAAATTTCTCCTTGATTACCAGGCTCATCCTGTACTGTATCTTCTTCTTCTGCTTCATCAACAAAATTCGACTCGTTTTCAGAGTCACCTCCGTGTCCCAGCTCAATAGGATGTGAATCGAGTTCAGCGTCAGATGCAATATCAAAGTCCCATCACCGCCATCACCGCTATCCAACACATTACATGAATTTGGTACTGCTGAAAATTCGTCCTCATCAGAGTCGATATTGGCAACAAGATTTTCAAAGTACTTTAACTGCATGTCATATGTTAGCCTAAAACATTAATCCGTGAATTTATTCTCTTCGGCGCCTAAAAACTTAAAATATTCTTACCGAGCCACAGAAGAAGCATTTAAAATTTTAGTTTTTTTTACATTACTTGCCATTATCACACAGAACTAATCACCTGTAAACTGTAATTACATACAATGAAGTCTAAAGGGCACTAAAAAAGAGTAACAAACGAGTTTTCTATTCCATCAAATAGAAACAAACTAATAACGGCATTTCCCAAAAAAAAAAGAAAGATATAAAGAATAACAACAAATATCAATGTTGGAATGCGAAAAAAAAGAAAGAAAGATATAAAGAATAAAACCAAATATCAATGTTGGAATGCGGAAAAAAAAAATTCGTGAAAATTTTCCATACAAAACATATGAAAATAAAAATATTTACAAATGTAAATAGTGCCAGGTTTCGTAGTAAATGATTGGTGTCAAAGCTAGGGTTAAAAAGTATCTTTTAAGGTTCCTTTTGTGAGAATATGTATTATATTTTCCCAAAAAGATCCTTTTTTAAGGAGAGGTACTTCTTTTATTAAAAGCTAATGTTTTCGTTCAGAAACGATACTATTTTTAAGAAGAAGTACTTTCTGGAAGAAACAGCCGTAAAAGTATACATTTTTTTCAAAGAACTACGACTTTTAAGAACAGGTAATTTTTAAAGAAGTGGTACTCTTTTTAGGAAAAGGTTATTTTTTTTTAAGAAAATGTACTTATTTTCAGAAAGGCTACTTATCTCAAGAAAAGAAAGGAAAATTAATTATTTTATTTTTAAGAATATGTACTTTTAAGTAAAGGAATTTTTGTAAGAAGTATTTTTTAAGAAAAGGTATTTTTTTAAAGAAATGTTTTTTTTTAAGAAATGGGATTTTTTTTAGAATTGGTCCTTTTTTCAAGAATAGGTACATTTTTAAGAGTAGGTACTTATGTCAAGGATAGTTATTTTGTTTCACAAAAAGGTACTCTTTAAAGAAAAGTTAGTTTTTTTAAGAAAATGCAATTTGTTATAAGAAAACGTACTTTTTTAACCAAAGGTACTTATTTTTTAAAAAAATATTTTTTTTAAGAAAATGTACTTTTTGTAAGAAAATTTACTTTTTTTAAGCAAAGTTACTTTTTTAAGAGACGGTATTTTATTAAGAAAATGTATTTTGTTTAAGAATATGAATAGGTATTATTTTAGAAAAAAAATACTTTTTATAAAAAAATAAATTTAGAAAATTGTAAGAAAAGACACTTATTTAACAATTTTTTCCTTTTTTTAAACTTCTTTCACTTTTGCTGTTCTAAGTTTACTTTTTATTGGGTTCAAAACTACAGTATTAGTACTAAATAGTGGTTACAGGCTCTTTTTAGAAAACTTCCCATTAAACAAGAAATTTCCCAGCATATGTTAGTCTAGACACAAACCAAAGCAAAAGTAATAGTTTGAAACATATGGTAGGGTCAAACCAAAACAGAACGAGCCAACTACAATTAGAATAGTTCGTTCTATAAATAGAACTTTCAAAAAAAAAAACTTCTGCATCAGTGCGTGTAAGTAGGAAAGCAATGTGTAAGTAGCGACAACCAATCACTCTGCACCCAATCAATAAATGTCTTCAGTTAGTGACTTGTGTAAATACACACCGCAGTGGCTTAACAGGCTAGACGCTGCTGAAGATGATGCTTCACAAACATCGAAACGATGGTCCAGCGAATGTGAGTTCGAATCCCACCCGCGGCATTTAAAGTTTTTTCACTAACCGGAGAAAACTGATCTCTTATAGCCTTAAAGGAAATTACAAAAGTTGTTTAATTTTTTTTTCATTTATATGATAAGGAATGTGCGTTAAGGAACTTCGTTCCAAAAACCTTTTGTCAGTGTTGAAATAATTGACTTTCAGGTTGAGTTGGTACTGAGGGATTTTCGATCGATACCAATTCACATATGCAAATTGCATATAAAATTGATATATATTCGATTGATGATCTGTCCAATGTACCAATTCAGGCACAGCGAGTAGTCATCTGATGATGAATTTGTCACGGAGTTCGAAACTAGTCATGCCAGTGAGAGCGCTTTCTTGAATTATCTATTATTCCAACGAAAACTCAAGCATTGTCCAATAAGAAAAGTGTATCAGACCTTGAAAGCTTGCAGTACGAATTTCTCGTAATTCAAAACTAACGGAAATAAGGTCGTTGCGAAAAATTAAAAAAAAAATTTTTGTTGGTCCATTTTTTTAGGCGTAGCAACAAAAAAATCGCTTCGGCCCAAAATGTATGGGTTGTCAACGAGTTAAGGTGATTTGTATGATGAGGCCGTTAATCTATGACACACATTATTGGATTTTTATAGCAATGAGAACTAGTTCGCTCTGCGTCGTTCGTACAAATCCGTAGTTAAGTTTCTTTTTTCCCTTTTGTTTTTATTTTAATTAAATAAACAAAAATCAATAACAATTTTAAGTCTTTTCTTTAGTGTATGACTAATTTATATGTATCCAAATTAATATGAGATTAGACCGACACACAAATGACAGCTTAGTTTGTTATTGATTTAAGTTCAGTTATTTAGCTGGTTAGTTTGAAGTTGATTTGTCTCGTTTGTTTAATTTGACATTAAAGAATTTCGAACTGACTTTGCAGTGCGACGATGGATGTGGTGAGGAAAACTGCATGATTTGTGTTGATTTTGTAATTTGATAATTTGTTACAATGGGGTTACAGAATTCTGTAGTAAATATAACTATAAAGTGATCTACAACAAAATAACCTCATACACCAAAACAAACTTTATAGTGAACTACAGGAAACACCTAGTTTATTGCACTTAGGTGAGTTAAACCAGAGCACTAACCGTATCATAGGTGCAACGATATTTCGCTATTTCGTGTTGATGTCGACATGACGGATTTTAATGTGTTTGAAAAAATCTATTATATTTAAAATTAATTTTATCTTCGCAAAAATTTTATTTTTTTAAGGCCATGTTAGACTATCAGACCAAATATCGTAGAACGAATCGCGGACAGAGAAATGCAATGTAACTGCCTTCCAGTTGAAAGAAACCTTACTGTGTTTCTGCCTTAGATTTGTGTAGATTATCAAACTTGGAGAATGCAAAAACATCTGTGTTCTCGCAGAAATTATATATTTTATCTTATTTGGTTTTCAAATAAAGCACAAACTTGTTAGTTTTAAAATATTATTCTTTCGTGTTTCACTTCTTTACAACTACTGATTTGCAATGTTTTCTTGTCGCCGGCCGCCAAAAATATCAACAAAAGAACGACAGTTAATCCAAATAGAGAATCCAAAAGAAAATAAAACAACAATACCTCGGCTGAATCATAGATTAATTTATACAAAGATTTGTTAACTCGCTCATCAGGTTATTGACAGAAGGGAAGCGAACTTGTGGAAGTTGCAAGATTTAACGTCAAGAGAAGAATTCTGCCGCTGAGGTTTGATAAATACAGCTGAAATTGTTACTATGAATGTTTAAAATAGGTAAATATATGAATATCGTGAATGTATAAAATTAAAAATGGAGAATTTTTTGTTCGATGTTCGAACAATTTGTTGTAATTAAACAGCAAAAAGCTGACAGAAAGAAGTTTGTTTCCTCATGCAAGAAGCGCAAAGTGAAACGACAGATGAGACGATTAACAAATCTATTACAAATTCATCTATGGACAGAATGACCAATCTAAAGTAAACGACCTCGTCAGCGCGGTTGTTGTGGTTGGTATATTCTTTTGCATCGATAATGTAAACAAGAAACAATAACATGCATACATAATGACCAAAACCAGTATGTATTAGCCATCTGCACAAGACGTCTTAACTGTCCATTCAATATTTCGTGCCACCGTACACCGCAAACCAATCAGTGTTAGAAAACTATCATACCTGCAAAAATTGTTCGGAAAAGAATACATTTTTAAGACATTAAGAAAAACATTTTTATTAGTCGGTTTGGTAGGAATAACACAGTGCAACACGAAATAATATAACCACATACGGACACCACTATGCGATAAAAGACCAAAAAAAAAGGACCCGTGTCTCCCAGTTTTGCTCAAAGTCATAGCCTTTTTTTGGTGTGGTGTCAGTTTTGCAAAAAACTGATCCGGCTCGTATCTTGCAATTCCTTCGGAAGTTTGATTTACTTTCTGAGGGAAAGTTGTAGCTATTATCATAAAGAATACAAATTGTTAACATATAAAATCAAAAAACCACATCTGCAATGTGAAAATCTCAAAAAACTTTAAAAAATTCCATTTTTTACCTTTTTCCCCCTGATCAGGTCCATAGGTTGCAAACCGTTCAAGATTCAAGGAAACAATTTACAACAAAAATTTACCTAAGATTTCAATGAACAACTTTATTGAACATATGAACTTTCTAAGAATGATTTTTAACACCGTTTCCTTCAGCATTGAGATACTATGCTATCTCACCGACCGCAGCAGCACAGGCAAAGCAGTAAGCTCAGCACACGCAACAAGGGACGCAGCACACAATATAAGAATCATTCCTAGGAATATGTTCATGTTCTAGAAAGTTGTTTACTGAGATCTTAGATACATTTTTGTAGTTGATTGTTTCCTTGAATTTTGAACAGTTTGTTACCTATGGAACTAAACAGGGGGGAAAAGGTAAAAAAATCTAATTTTTTTAAGTTTTTGCAATTTTGACCTTGCAGATGCAGATTTTTTGATTTTATATGTTCACAGTTTTTGTTCTTAATGGCAAGAACTACAACTTTCCCTCAGAGAATAAGGGTAGCATTCTAAAAGTCCCGAAAGTGAACGTAAACGCAAAAGCCAACGCGAACGCCAAAGTCAAAAAATGGTAGTTTATAACGGGTCCGCAAAATAACTTTTTTTTTTTTTGAAAATGCTATAAAAAAAACTACTACATATTTTCTCAAATTTCTTTTTTTATTTGAAAGTACAATCCTTCCGGTTAATAATGGAAAATAATTTCATTCAAATGGCTGCCTCGTCTGGCCATGCAGTAGCCTACACGATCGGTCCAATTTTTAAGCACATTATCGATTGTGTGCAGCTGTATTTCACCAATGGCTTCACGAATATTGTCCTTTAAAGCGTCAATTGTCTCTGGCTTGTCGGTGTCAAATCGCAGCTCCGAGGTGGCCAAACGACTTTTTTCACAAGATAACGAACATACGGAGCTGACGGTGCTTCTCTTCTTCCAAATCCGTACGCAATTTTCGCACACATTCTGCAACATTACCATGATTTTCAAAGTAATGTCGCAATATTTCCCAGCGTTGTTCAAGCGTATGCACAACCATATTCGTTCAGCGGAAAGATAAAACTAATTATCTGTCAAATCAGACATGAGCTAAGTGATACCATTCACGAAATAAGTACTAGTTGAAAAAAAACGTTAGATGGCGGACCCTTTATATCACTTCGCGCTTGCGTTTGTTTACGAATGCTGTCACTGACATATGCGGTGTACAAAGTTGCCAAACTAAAGTAAACAATTATAGATTAGAAAAAGTTATCTTGAGTGAAAGCTCAGAATGAAAAAGATTAAAAATGTAGCTCTATTTCAGTAAATCAACAGATTTTAAGATTGCTATTATTTATAATACTGCAAATACCAACAATATTCACATAAAATGTGTAAAAACCCTATACTATTTTGGGGTTCAATGTCCAATAAATTTATCCATCTATGTATATTAAATTAGTTGTCTTTTCAAAAACACGTGCCATTTGGCGGTATGTATTGATTGTAATGTATTGGTACTTTTGTTTATTATTGTCAATATCACAACTGATGTCTATAATTTTTAAATATAATTATAATAGTTTTGCAACGCATTATTTATTTGAACGTTCCATTTCAAATTTTATTATTGTAAATAAGAATTTCAGTGCGTAAACGAAATAATTTTGAATTATTTAAAAAAAGTTTGAGCTTTATCCGTCGAATGAATTTCGGCCAAAATTGACAACTACTTATAAGCAATGAAATGCAAAATACTTCCATCTGCCTATTCTCGATCGAAATTTTTCTTTAAATTTGTAATTTCTCCAACTAACGCAAAGAATTGTGGCGTGTTCAATTTGACAGCTGAAGTGATCAAAAACGTTGCGCTGCGTTTTATAAACTACCATTAAATAACGTAGGTCAACGCAGGTAGTCCCCGAACAGCTGTAACATTTTATAAACTACCAAAACGACAAAAGTAACGCGAAGTGACTGATTCACGACTTATAGAATACCACGCTAAATCAAAATTCCGAACTTATTGCAAGATATGAGCCTGACAAAATAATCACTTTTTTGCAACTATGAGACCGAGGCCCCAAAACGTTGGGGCCCATAAAAAAAGTCCATGACATTGGGCAAAACTGGGAGACACGGGTCTTTTTTTTTTGTCTTTTATCACGTAATGGTGTTCGTATTTGGTTAACATTTCCATGACTTATGAAATTACACACAGTGTAAATGTATAGAAAACGTTGATAATAAAATTTTCTAAAAGAACCCTTTGCGCTGCACATTAGATTTATACGCGTTGAAAATTCAGCCACCGCCGGGCAAATTTTGAAAACACCGCCGCAAACCACCTTAAAGTAACCGAGCCACCGCCGCTCTTTAATAAATCCCCCGAGCAGGCTGTACTTAGCTGTCCTCCGAGGAAACCTTCTATTAACAGGTCTGAAAAGGAAGGTCTTCTAAGAGGCATTTTCTCTGAAAGTCAGCTTGCGGGCCTGACAAGAGAAAGGGAAAAGAAAATGGTAGTTTTAAATTAAGATTTGAGTTGTGAGTATTGACGAGATCTGCAGGCCTGCTAAAAGGAATTAAACCCACCACATTTTGCTGTTGGGTTAAAGATATCCGATCGATATTAATTCGAATAAGTTTGATTGGGCTGATTCAGTTAGTGGTACATTTTCCAGTAGGAATTTTATGACAGATCAAACTGTCATTGTATTTTTTTCTATATTACTCTTCATGTAGAGACTTAGCCTGGCAGAGCGTCTACAAATTATTCAACAAAAATTTGTTCAGCGATAAATTCCATTTCTGGCTTAACTCTTTCACGACCACAGGCCAATATGTTTGCCCTAGGTGTTTGGGTACCTACACATATTTGTATCCAGAGTGAGTTAAGTAAAAAGACGGTAGGGGCAACAATAGTGTAGTTGGAGTCAGTTCTCTAGCTAATGCGAGTTGACCCCTATGAGCTATCAATGTGGGTAAACAAAGTTGTCTTATTTTTGAACGTAACCTAACTAAACTATGCTTGGCAAATATGTGTGTGTGCCTTTTACAGAAGTGTATTTACTCATGGAAGAAGAGCAGAATGAAAAGTCAGATGAGACGGACAACAAATCTATTAAATATGCACCTATTAAAAATCCAAACTAAAGTAAACGATCTCATCAGAACTATTGTTGTTGTTGGTGTTATCATTTGCATCGATAACCTAAATAATAATCAACAACATTCATACATACTGGACAAAACATAATGACCAAAACCAGTATATATTAGACATCTGTACAAGACATCTTGAATGGCCATTCATTTGATTTTCTTCAAGACATGTACTGTAGCGAAGTTGCAAGACATGTACTGTAGCGAAGTGTCTACACAAAAACTTAAGAGGATGTACATAAATTGAAGTAGAAGTAGTAGTAATGTCTTTTTATGCTCTACAGCCTCACACACATACACGAATGTTTTTTCAAGAACACGGAAGTATTTGCTGTGTTTGTGTGTGTTGTCGCAATTTTGCTACAGTACATGTCTTGAAAAAAAAGTAAATGCTAGAATGAACATTCGCGACGTCTTGTGCAGATGTCTAATACCCTCCGATTAACGATATTCGACAATGAAATGAAAAGTTTCTGCTAAAGAAATCTCCGAAATGTAATTTCATCAAAAAATAAAATTCGAACGGCCGTAAAGCAGCGATGTAGACCCCAGTTGCAGCAACGAATTATCGATGATGACGTGATTCCAATGACGAACCGATGCAAAAAAATCCGTGATTCCAACAATGGCTTGGAAAAATTATCAGCTCCACGATACACTAGCTCTTTGAGACAGCTTTTTAAATTGTTTAAAAAGTTAATCGCTATTATTACAGACCGTCCTGTCATGGACGCCAATATTTTCATGCAAAAACTACGAGGGCGGATCAATAAGTCCGTGACTTTTCGAACTTCCCTCGTTGTTATATGAAATACAATACTGCTCCCATCAAGTACCACCTGTTAATAGAGTACTGTCACATTTTGAGGAAGTTCCGTCCTTTATTTTGCGCTTAACAGCTGTTCAAAACATATAACCTCGTGCATTTTTTTAAAAATGTAAAAAAGTGAATTTCGAGTGCTCATTAAACATTATTTTTTGCGAAAAAAACGTCAATCAAACCAAGGAAAAGCTTGATAAATACTATGGGGACTCTGCACCATCGATTTCAATGGTAAAAAATTGGTTTACTGACTTTCGTTGTGATCGCACAAGTACAAATGACGCTGAACGTTCTGGACGGCCAATTACGGTCAATATACCCGAAAATGTCGAAAACATCCAGGATATTGTATTGGCCGATCGAAGAGTAAATGTGCGTGAGATTGTTGATGCCATAGGCATTTAATATGGCAGTGTGGTTTCGATTTTAAATGATCAGTTGGGTTTAAGAAAGCTGTCTGTAAGATGGGTGCCGCGTTTGCTCTCAATTGACAATAAACGCGCGGGGGCACACGTGTGTAGTCTCAATGGAAAAATTCCATGAATTAGGCTACGAATTGGTACCTCATCCGACATATTCTCCGGAAATAGCTCCCCAGTGACAATTTCCTATTTCCAAACCTAAAGAAATGGCTCGGTGTAAAGAGATTTAGCTCCAACGATGAAATTATTAATCAAACAAATGCCTATTTTATGGACGTCGAAAAATCCTATTTTTTGGAAGGAATACAAATACGTGGGACTAAGTGTTTTGAGCTAAAAGGAGATTATGTTGAAAAATAATTTTTTTTTGCAAAAAAAAACTGTCTCATTCAAAATGTCCGGACTTATTGATCCGCCCTCGAATTTTATTTAGTTTGGCTTTAAAATTGAGCACAAACGTTTTCGTTTTAATATGTCATTTGTTGCTACTATTAGCTATTTAGCAGGGGGTTTCGACGGTACTGCTGATCGACCTTCTAGCTGAAAACTTGATACAGGATTTCAAAGATAACTGGCTTTAAATTTGATTTTATTGGCACTTATGACTTTTGAAACAACTTTATATGCAATAAATTGGATTTGATTTGACGAACACAACAATTTTCGATAATTTTTAGTTTTTTACGTCTCCTCAAGATTACTCCAGTTCAATTTTAGTTACTTTTCCGGTCTCGAACAACCCCGGGGGGTCACGGACCTTATCAAACGTATTTGGTGTTCGTCAAGGTCATCCTGCAAAGGCGTATGAATTTTGCAGGAATACCATGCTCAGACATTGCTTCGTAGAGTTTCTCTTTATAATAGACAAATAGGTGATAGGCGTCGATTTGTTTTTCGTGGGTCTTCTCCAGGATTTGGCGTAGCGTGAAAATCTGGTTAGTTGTCGATTTTTCAGGCCGTAACCCACACTGGTATGATCCAATCAGGTCAGCGATAATTGGTTTTAGTTTTTCGCACATTATACTTTATAGGACATTATATGCTATGGATAGAAGGCTTATTCCACGGTAGTTGGCACAGAGACTCGGATCACCCTTTTTAAATATGGGACATAGTACACTGATACTCCAATAACCGGGCATGCAGTCATCTAACCGAATATGGCTATTGTGCTGATGCAAGCACCTTATCAGTTCATTGCCGCCAGCCTTAAACAGCTCCGCTGGTAATCCATTGGCTCCTGCTGCTTTGGTGTTCTTAAGCCGGGCAATAGCTGTCCTGACTTCGTTAGTAGGTCGGCAATCGGCGTCATCGTACAAATTGTGATCGATTGTCCCATCGTCGTTGGATATCTCAGATCCCAGTAGCACGGAGAGATGATCTCTCCATATTCCCAACATGCTCTGCACATCTACGATGAGATTTCTGTCCTTGTCTCTACAGTTGGGGGGCCCTGAACCATGTCCATTAGTCCCGTTTTTGACTTTTTGGTAGAATTTTCGGGCTTCGTTCTTCATTCTATATGTCTTAATTTGCTCACTCCGCGCTTTCTCCACTGCCGTTTCTTCGCCTAAAGAGACGGTTTACCTCCTTCCTTTTCCCTTGTTCCTCGCACTCGCAGCTCGCGTTGCAATCAGTTGTTGCGGCAGTTTTTATAGATTTGGAAATGGGTTTCCACTGCGCTTCAGGATCGTCACCGGGAGGGGGTGGGTTCTGCTCCAAAAGTTGCGAGAGCTTCCTTGAGTAGGCTGTGGCTACCTCTGGTAATTGCAGCTTTCCGATGTCAAGCTTGCTCTGCGTCTGGTTTCGTACGACTTTCGCTCTACTTAGTCTTGTGCGAACGTTTGCTGCAAGCAGGTAGTGAACAGACTTGATGTTAGCTCCTCTGATCACTCGTACGTCCATTACTCTGGATGAGTACCTTCCATCAATTACCACGTGATCAGTTTGGTAATTCGTTCTTTTTATCAGGTGATACCCGAGTAGTCTTGTGGATGGCTTTATGCTGGAATCTTGTACCATTAATGGCCATGTTTTTTGCCGCGGCAAAGTCAACCAGTCTCATACCGTTGCCGGAAATGTCAGCATCTTAATATCATGGCCACGGCAGAGGCCATTCATACGCGCTCATAAAATATGTCTTTGGCATCATTATCTTTCTTTTCTGTCGGGGAATGCACATAAATTAGGGAAATATACAAATATTTCGCTTTCACTTACAGGATTTGACCTAGAGACTACATGCTGCTGACTTTGCCAAGTAAAGAGTGTCTCAGTAAGATTGCACTTTTTAAACTTAGTGTATTTTTTTGTTCAAGTGGCAACTCTGACATTTGGCAGCTGTCACATATGTTCATTCCGATTATTAGAAATGGAGCGCTTTACGAAAGAACAACCAACGCGTTACAATTGTGAAAACTTATTGCACCGTCTGTGGTGCAATTGTTAGTGTGCGCACCTCTTCTACATGATATCCTGGGTGCGATCCCTGCTCTGACCAAATACCGTCCGGAACCGGAGTAAAACTGTAGGATCCAATCAGGGAGTGTAAATCTATAAAGCGCACTCCGCTCACTGATTGTGAGATGCTCTCCCGTATCCCTTCATGGAATGTAATGGGAAAACATTTTTTTTTATTACAAAAATTTTGGAAAGTAATGTTGAGAGAGCTCGCAAACTTCAAAGAATTTTCAGTCAAGAAAGTGCACCTAATGTGTCATCAATTCAAAGTGTGGTAAACAAATTTTAATAAACTGTGTCGGTTATGGACGTCAACGTACCGGTCGGTCTATTGAAAACGAAACGGTCGGTCCCCGAAAACATCAATTCGACATCGTTTTCAACAACTTCAAGTTTCACGAATCACTATGCACCGGATTTTGACAAAAAACATCCACCTTCATGCGTATAAAATTCAGCATTCTCAGGAGCTCAAACCAGCAGACCAGGGAAAAAGGCGGCAATTCGTTCAATTTGTAATAGAGCAAAGTGAAGTCAATGGCAATTTTTCAAAAAAAAAAAAATCATATTCTCCGATGAAGCGCATTTCCATCTGAATAGCTTCGTGAATACACAAAATTGCCGATTTTGGGGCTCAAAAATCCGAGCAACTGTTTGGAGCGGATTTTGGTCAAGAGGCGTGATTGGGCCTTAATTTTTTGAAGATGAGGCCGAAATTGTAGTGAGTTCTTGTAGCCTCAACTGGACGGCATTGATCTGGATGACACGTGGTTTCAGCAAGACGGCGCACAGAGGGATTTTGCCGGCAAAAAGTGTCAAATATCAAAAATGTAATGATGCAGTTTTGTAGAGAATTGAATAGTTAAGAGAAATAAATAATTAGTTTTTTCACCAAATTTTGTTTTTGTACAAAAAAAAGGCGGCAAAGTCAACAAAGTGAAACTCTGCAGTAACCTGCCTCAGAATTTCATGCATTTCAATGGGCTGGAAACATAACTTCTTTTTGTCGTATCGATTTGGAATATGTATATTTGAAAAATATGGTATTTCTACATTAAGTTTTAAGAAAATATAATTGAATAACAATAACAGATCAAAATATATTCATGTTTTTATGATGTCGTTATCGATCGTTGTGGTCTGGTTGCTAAAATGTGAACGGTGGGAGTGCATTCTTTTGATTTCATAAATAAAATTCCCATAATATTTTATACTGTTGAACAAAGTTATAAATTTTATAAAAAAAGTGCCACGAAATTTCATTACAAAAATGGATGAAAACACCATATAAACTGGTGTATATTTTTAGGCATATGTGTTTTAATGCTGTCGATAATAGAAACGTTATAGCTTATTCACATTTACTGCGTTTTAGGGAAATACTGTAATTTCGCTCCATATGAGATGATTTGAGCCTAAATCACACCATATATTACACATATTTCCATACAAAAAAATGCAAAAAAGTTGATCAGTTTTTTGTAATTTGTTTGAAATCACAGTAAAACCAAGAGAGACCATAGTGTTGTATTGTAATAGTAGTTAAAAAATGCAGTAAAATGAAAAATTTCCATTGCTGGTTCAAAGCAAATGTCAGAAAAATGAGGGGAAAAAACATCTGTTTGTTTACATTTCTAGTTTGCTTTGTGGTGGTAAGTACTTATTGCAATGTGATTTATTAATATAAATTAAAATTTTTCCTTTTTAATAATTGCAATACAGGAAAATGGATTCAATGCCGAATATATTGTAAGTAATAAGATTTTTATATTGGGTTTTTTAATTATTATTGTGATTTTTTATTAGAAACGATAAGAAGCGCAAGTATAAGCAGAGAATTGCTTGGTCGGACACCGCAGATCAAATGCTGCTTGAGACGTGGGAGGACAAAATAACGCAACTTCGCGTTGCTTGTTTGTTTACAATCAAAACAAATTAGAGAAATGCCAAACAAAGAGAGAGAAGTCACTTGAAATCACAGTAATTAACAAAAGCACAATGTGAACACCATGATTTCGAAATCATCTCATAAAGAGCGAAATTACAGTATTTCGCTAAAACGCAGTAAATGTGAATAAGCTATTAGTTAAAGTTTTTTTACAGCTGTATATCATATCCCTAAAAGTATGCACTGATAAATGCTGAAAAATTAATAAATTTCGATAGTTTTATAGTACAAATTTGACTTTTATTTGGAATGATTGGTTAATTAAAAAAAACGGTAAACTATGGCCCCCTAATTTTTTTGCAAATTTTCAGCTAACATATTAGGCTTTAGTTATTTATATAGATGTAAGTGGTGATTTACATCTATCACAAACTACAAAGAATTATATCTGTGTTTTCGAAAATTTTGAAAAATTAAAATTTGTATATGGGCGTTGGGCGTGGCACTTAAATTTTTAGTATAATTGAGGACTCAAATGCAAGCAGTGGCAGTAATTTTTATTGACACAGATATGAAAATGAGCAAAATACAGCGATTTTTAATTTTACGTTGTATGGGAGGTAGGCGTGGTTGTGGGCGGATTTGAACAAAAACTTGTTTTTTTCTAATTTAGCAATATGAGAGATGTGTGCGAAATTTCAAAGCCCTAGCTCGATTTCTTCTAATTTTTGCTGCGGCTTGTATGAAGAAATCCCACTGTGAGGCGCTACCTGCCAATCGAATTATCGCACCAACGATTGCCGCCAGAACAAATTATCTCAAAAAATGCTGAAGTCAACTGGCCACCAAGATCATGCGATTTAACGCCGTGTGCTTTCTATCTTTAGGGTTTTGTGAAATATAGGGTTTATGCGAAACAATTCCTGAGCTCAAATCCGAAATCCAACGCGTCGTCGGTAATATACAGCCACATTCTTACTTACTTATCCTGTCTCGAACAACCCCGAGGGGTCAGGGACCTAACAAAAAGAAGAAACCATATTTCATCAGCCAGTTCAGTATTTTGCCTTATCTCACTAGTTGGTAGTACCAAGTGTACGCAGGGATTTGTCAACCTGATCCCTCCAGCGGAGTCTTGGTCTTCCTGTTTCTCGTCTTCTTTCGAGTTCGGTTTCGAAAACCCTTCGGGCTGATTCGTTGCATCCATTCTACTGACATGGCCTATTTTGTTGTAGCGTTATTGTGATCCGCTTAACTATGTCAATGTCGAGATATAGCTAATACAGCTCATGGTTCATGCGTCGCCGATACTCGCCGTTGTGCACTATAGGGCCATACATTTTTCAGAGTATTTTTCTCTCTAAGACTCCTACAGATGTTGCGTCTACTTGCGATAAGACCGGGAATTCTTTACCATAATGCAAGACAGGTTGTATAAGAGTCTGGTATAGTTGGACTTTTGTTACTCGAGAGAGGGCTGTATCTCGAAAGCCCAAAATAACATATATTCGCAAGCACGATTCTCCGCTTGATCTCAAGGCTGACGTTGTTGCTTTTATTTACTGCAGATCTGAGGTGTATAAATTCGTCCTCCACCTCTAAATTACAACGTTTATCAACGTTAACGCTTTGGTCTAACATCTCTCTCTGAAATATTTATGGAAAATTTCATGAATAGAATATGAGCCTGTCTTCCGATCCGTGGGGGTCATTTGATGGATATTTTATTCCCTACATTCCTTCTTTATAATCCACTAAAAAAATCACAACTACCTCAAAAAATACGTATTTTGATTTTAAAATTAAAAAGTGCATTTTTACTGAGACACCCTTTACAAATCCACAAACCAAACTCGTATTTTTTCTCATGGTAACTGTAGTATATATCGCAGTTGTTTTCCTTTTACAGCCATATCCTCTCCATCACATCGCCTGGATAGCAGTAATGTCAGCCTTGTAACTTTCGAGGGCATCTGCCAATTGGATACTTGCACCGGACACTAGTCCAATCGTTCTCCGAAAATGAGAATTTTGATATATCCAACGATTTCTTTAATAGTCTAACACGGCCTTCAGGGAAAACCAAAAAACACGTGAAACAGTTCCACTTAATTTTGAGGTTTTTAAGAAAACTATGATCCATGATCACCTCTAGCGCCGATTTAAGAACTTCATTATGTTCGGGAAATTAGACGACTAATATTTTCCCCATTCTTTCTCTCAGTGTATTGCAAGTGTATACAAATGATGAGAACATTTGTAGGTACATAATCACGCCAGGCGAATGATAAGAATGGAAAAGTCAACGTCTTTTCTGATGATGGTAAACATTAAGTGGGTGTTTATGCGAGTTCTATACCCGGTAATACATATGTACATATGTTAGTTGTGTGTGCATTTAGCGAAGCACACATGTATATACACATAAGTTTCTTTTGTACATATGTTTATATGTACACACACACAATTAAGTGTATGATCTTAAATTAAAAAATTGCTTATGTTTATTATTTTCAATTTCTCTGTCTTATCACTGGATTGAGCCGCTCTTCTTGGATTCCGTCACTCTGTCCGTCTGTCACATAGTAAATATGATTATTCTTATTGCTTTGTCTTTTATTACTCAAAATTAGTTGTGTTCAGTTTTCACTTTTCTCCGGCCGTAGTCGCATCATCGCACTAAGTTTGAGCAATGGGCCGCGTCAGTAATCCGTGATGATAAACGTGAATAACTATCATAATCCTTGAGCGTCGCAATGTGATCAACAAATCTGAACAAATATCATAATCCTTGATTCTAGTAATATGAGACACAAACAAAAGGAACAATTTATCGATCGAACGTTTTTTCTCATCCTCGATTTGGCTCAAAAAAAGGTCATTCGATTTGAAAGCAACTTGCTGGATTGTATAAAGAAGCATCAAGTGATGAAATCGTGAGATATTGTGACTTGCACCGCTCGTACTCGTATCTGAACAATCTCACGGAGCGCGAAATCAGTAAAGTTTTATGGTAATTGTTCAGTTAATCAAATTGCTGGTGTCATTTTACACAAACGATATTAATAATAATCGCGTTAGCGATAATGTTTTCTATGACCACATGCGGGGCGATATAAATTGGGACAGCTGCAAAAAAAATGGAGAATATCATTGGATTTGTACAGGGGAAATGGAACATAAAGAACTATAATATGATTTTCATAGATAAAATTTCCAAATAATTTGTTCTAATTAATACTAAAACAAAAACTAAAACTTCTAAAAACTATACCATGTTCAAATAAAATTCAAAATGTTCGTTCAATTTCAGATAAATATTAAACACAATTTGAAATTAAATTTCATGGATAAAAAATGTGTTTGAGGTTAAATATGTATATAACTAGCGAAGACACAACCCAAACATGATTATTGTGAATGGATACGCGAATTTAATTTTGGAGCCTTAATAGAATAAATAAATTTCCCTGGGAACTAGTGAATACATTTTAACAACGTTTTCACAGATCTTCAAGAATATCTTAACCTACGCATGTATTATGTAAGTTTTTGAATAAATTATCTCTTGGCACTACAACAAGGATGAGAATCCAACAGTATACGAAATGTCATATCTTAAAAACTCGAGAGGTGGCGTCAATGTTGGGGATACCATAAGTAGTACTAAACACTGGGTATCCAACAATGACCGCACTTTTAAAAGATTCGGTTTTGGACTGGGCGTATACGTCATTTGAAAATTTACTCTTCATTTGGGAAAATGTGAAGATCGGATGTGTGGGCATATCTTAAAAAGTGGCATGGTGGCATTGATAGCAGTACTGCCAGAAGTAGACTTCGACACTAGGTATCCAACCATATCCCCACTTTTTTAAGATTCGGTGCGTCATCTGAAAAGTGGCTCTTTATATCAGAAAATTTAGAGAATGGACGAGTGGGTTTAGAATCTAAACAACGGTAATGGTGGCGAATAGCGAGAATGGTCCTAGCCACTGGGTATCTAACCCTATCCCCACTTTTCAAAGATTCGATTTGAGAGATTTAATATTTGGTATCCCCGCGATTAAAACCACCTCTCGAGTTTTTAAGATATGAAATTTCGTATACTGTTGTATTCTCACCCATGTACAAGGTGTTTCAAAAGAAGTCATTCGATGTTGTTTTTTCTAAATGAAAAACTTCGATTCTGTTTTTTGATTATGTTTATTTGAACCTTTTGAATTTTATTGGTTAAGTTGAGAAGATGATATCGGTTAAATGGGCGCCGTCACAATTGATTACCATACGGGCTCGTTTTATGAAATTTTTCATCACTTCGGCGAGAACTTCGGGCGACAAATTCTCGCACTCGTGTCGAATGTTGACCTTGAGGGCTTCCAGGGTCTCGGGCTTGTTCACGTAAACACGGGACTTCAAAAAACCCCACAAAGAAAGTCTCGAACGGTTAAATCGGGCGATCTTGTGGGCCAATGCAAATCGCCAAAACGAGAGATGAGGCGACCCGGGAACGCCGCCTTCAGAATATCGGTTGTGGCTCGCGCAGTGTGTGCCGTTGCTCCGTCCTGTTGGAACCATATGTCCTAAAGTCCTAATTCGTCGAATTGCGGCAGAAAAAACTCAGTTAACATGGCCCTATAGCGCGCACCGTCCACTGTTGTCGTTTGACCAGCCGCGTTCTCGAAAAAAATGGCCCGATAACTCCTCCAGCATGAACAGCGCACCATGCAGTCACTTTGAGCGGGTATAATGGCTCCTCGTGCATCACTCGTGGATTTTCGGTGCCCCATAAGCGATAGTTTTGCTTGTTCACATACCCGCTAAGGTGGAAATGAACCTCATCGCTCATTATGATTTTGGTGGAAAAATCGTCCACTTCGTCCACGAGATTGAGGATCGACAGGCAGCTGCTGCTGCACGGACTGCACGGAATATTCGCCATAGGGTCGATCAGCTGATGGCTAATTGCGAGGCACGGCATCTGGTCGATGTTTCCGGCGACAGCTCGACATCCACGGCAACAGCGGCGATATTCTCGGCAGAACGGGCGCTTCGGGGCCGGCCACTCCTGGCAACGTCTCGTGTGGTCCCATGCTCTTCAAGGTTGGCGGCCAAACGGCGCAGTGTGTGCGCAGTCGGTGTCGGACGGCCGGGGAATCGGCGACGGCATTCGCGCTGCGCCAACACCACAGACGAATTGTTAAGCAAAAAAATAGGTACGATTATTCCGCGATCTTGGGGAGTGTATCGGTCCATGGCTTGTTTACTTGTATTCTACATCTGTCTAGTCCACAAATGTCAAAAACCCTTTGATATTGGCGGCCATTTGCAAAAATAAGACAATCTTCCAATAGGGTGGTCACTTTTGAAACACCCTGTAGTAGCGCCAAGATAATTTATTTAAAACCTTATATGATACACGGGCAGGTTAAGATATTCTTGATGTTCTGTGAAAATTTTGTTAAAATTTATTCACTAGTTCCCAGGGAAATTCATTTATTCTAAACAGGCTCCAAAATTGAATTGCGTAACCATTCACAATAGTCATGTTTGGTTTGTATCTTCGCTAGTTACATACGTATTTAACCTCACACACATGGATAAAAATATCAATAGAATTTTGAAAGAATTGATTTGACATTTTAAATTATATTAATTGACATTTAGAGACGCTGATATTGAAATATACGTGTATAAATACAGACGTTAATTTTCAAATATTTAAGCTCGAAGTCACTCTAGTTCGATATATTTTAATTTATTTTTCAATATTTCACCTTTCATCATTAGTACTTGATGCGCTACTATCCTTACATTTTGTGTTGTACTCAAGTTTTTTCAATTCCTGATAATGTCTTTCAAAGAGAGACGAATTATTGAAGAATAATTGAAAATATATCAAACAAAATTGACCTAGACCCTACACGCTGAAAAATAACGGCCCCAACAACATATTGCAGGAACAATGTACATTAGAGCGACTCGCTTTGTATGGCGGGAAAGAAAGTGTTATTGTCCACCCCTCAAAATGTACCTTGGGTTGTTTTATGATGATTCCCAAAATATTTCCTGTCTAGCTTTAAGCTCCAGTGAGCTGGAGCGTTTTTATAAATGGTATTTGTTTTAGTCTTTCGAAGAAATTTGTACTTTAGCTCAAGACAATGAAAATAATATTAGCACCATATGAAAGGCTTTTTTATGACAGGTCTAACGATATGTAAAACATGTCCTGACACACCCTTTTTTCAGGGATACTCAGCAAAAAAGAACATATTTTTAAGTTTATACTACGGAGGATTTTCTGATTTAAATGTCAAATTGGAGTAATTCTAAATATTCAAAATTTGGTCCAGATCACCTCGGAAAATTTATTACAAACTAAAAAACAGTATATGTGTACAAACACAAGAGAAACGATTTGGTACCCATTTTGCCCTGTTCAGAACGTAATTTTCCCACCACATTGAATTTATGATAAAACGCGAACTAGTGCGAATTTCAAAAAAAAAGCTTAAACACGTGTTTACTTAAATCGACTAAAGATAAATATATGTCAATCTGACATTTAATTCAGAAAAATATCCCTGCTAAAAACATAAAAATTCGTTTCTTCTGCAGAATATTCATGAAAAAAGGAATTGTCAGGACATGTTTGGACATACTTTCAATACCGTTGGATGCGTCTTTAAAATTGTCTTTAGTTAAATGCAAAAGTCTTTGAAAAACTCAAAAGAAAACTTTCTTAAAAACGGTCCAACTAACTGGATCTTAATCGTTAGCACGTCATTGTTTTGGGAATCATCATAAAACAAGCCAAGGTACATTTTGGGGGCTGGATCAAAGATAATATTTCTTAATTTGAATCGTTTAGTTAGAGTTTAATAGATCGTTTCTCTTTACATCCCATGAAGGGATAGGGGAGAGCTTCTCGCATTAAGGGAGCTGTGCGGTTTCTAGTTTTACACTCACTGGTTGGGATCAACAATTTTACACTGGTTCCGAACGGTATTTTGAGAAGCCTTTTCATGGCCAAGCACACGATAGTGTCGCCGTCACTAAGCGCGGTGCGGTTACAGTCGTCAAACGAAATGTAAGGTGATTAGAGCAGGAACGTTCTCATCTACTAGAAGCACGACGGCTTAAATCGTTTGCACCACCGACGGCTTAAATCGCTTGTTTAAATCTAACAAATATTTACCTTGAAATCTGGCTGACGGCATTAGAAATATATAGTGATGTATTTTGAACTTCAATTTACTTTTATTGGTTGTAAAATCCTCATGAGATCAGAGGTCTTACACATATTAATTAAACAAATAAATTAAACAAAATTTCAACATATTCTTCCAACTGGCTCTATCCTTCGCCTTTTCTCGCCAGTTGATTTACCAACTTCAATTACTGTCATTATATTTCAATTGATTTAAGTTGCACTTTAACTACATTTTTAAAATTTTTAACTTTTTAAAACTATTTTTGTTTATTTAATTTTTTTAAGTTTGTATTTCATGGGGATTTCGCTAGGGTGGAATGTATTAATTTGAACTGTTCATTAGAACTGATAATCTTTCATTTATTTATTCAAGCTCAAGGCCATTTAATGTCTCTATTACTAATTTAAATCTCTCAAGTTTAGCTGTCTTAGATCCGAGTTATTTTTAAAGTAGTAAGTTCCTCTAAGGCTAAGAGACCATGTTTTCTCCGGTTACTGAAAAAATTGAAATGTCGCGGGTGTAATTCTCTATTATATCTTAATTAATAAATTACACCATGCAACAAAATGTTGGTTTTTGCTTTGGGGGTGGACGATTCCTGCGCCAAATGATCACACTAGATGAATACACTCTTTTTATGGGCGTGGAAAATTTGAATTTTCTTATCCGATACTGTCCGAAATAAATTTATAAATCAAGTATAAATATTGAATTAAGCGAATTCTTGTGGTAAAATATCTTCAGTGAAATTTGACAAGGATTATTTTCGTGGAATATTCGAATGTTGCATTTCAAAGTTTAAAGGGGCCTTTTCGTCCTTTGTTCAAAACGTACCAAAAATTTACACAAAAATGACCAGCTACGAATTCAAAATGTTTCACTCAACTTCGATGAAAGCATGCATAGGAAAGAAATGTTGTGAACATTGATGGTTATGGCAAAGTATTTGTTGTGGATGTTTTCGCCCAAGTAGGAGTGTTGAGACAATTCTCGCGAAGTTGAGTTTTGTTTATCCTTATAATGTGTTATGATATACATACCTAAATACTTGTGGAGAAGGGAACTGATGATATGACTTGGTGGGCATTGAAATAGCTATGTTCCTCACCATCCACCATAATAATCAATTTCACTCATTTCTTCATTAATATTGTCTATTAGAATGTACCATTTCACCGGGGAAAAAGAATACTTTTTAATAATTATTGATCTTGAACCGAACAATTATTAAAAAAACATAACAGCTGAAAGATCGAATAATTTAAACGCAAACAAATATTTTTTTTCTAGGATTATAGCTCTTCAAAAACTTCAAAAGAAACAAAACGAAATGTTAGGTTGGTCCTCGAGTTTAGTGTTACAAAAAACAATAATTATTTTATACTTCAAAATAATTGTTACTACTTAATGTTATATGGCGATCTCATCTGACAGGCATCTCTTACAATGGTAACTAGATTAAAAATTAATTAACCCAAGCAAATATTTAAAGAAAATTTTGATAGCGCTAAAAGGTATGCAATAATTTTTATTTATTAAAGTTTTCGATAGTGCTAAAAAGTATGCAATAATTTGCAGTAATTATGCAAGCAACATGAAAAATTTTTATTTTGGCAGAATGTTCTTGTGTTTTAAAGGGCTTTAATTATATAAAAAATATTTTTAAATTTTAGGGTTAGCAACTGCATTAAATGATGCATACATAGAAAATGATGTCGTGTATGATACGATGTAGCCACAAAAAGATACTACGGGGAAAAATCGATTTTGGTTTTTTTTCCACGGGCTCGGAAGGATTTTTTTTGTTTGAAATTGACTCGATGTGATTTTTAATAATTGCTCTCGACTTTGGAATTTTTTTAATATGGATGCCAGCCCGGTCTGCAATACAATTAAGTGTTTGTACGTTCTATTTCTCCAATTGGTTTTGACATTCGTCAGTTATTCTTATTTTACGTTTGTGCCATCCAACCGGTTTAGCACTAAATTTGTTTGGAAAAAAATAAAATAGAGTTAAACGAAAATATTAATATATGGAAAGACTTCATCAAATAAATATAAACTTATCAACTATTGCGTTTCTGGCATTTCTGTCCATCTCCTTCCTATTGGTTGCTTTCAATTGGTCGAAATCCATTTCCACCTCTGGTATCGGTTGAACTCAGGAATGTCCTGCAAGAAACGAAATTTTTAAAAATAAATATTTGTATACCTATTTTTTCTTAACTTACTTAACTATTGGCTGTTGGAGCTGTTCCTTTTCTTAAATACATTTTTGACGTGCTATTGTCGCTGTAGTTGAAATTCTTTCTTATTAAATCCTAGTTTAATGTTTTTAATTTGAAAATTCTGAAATTTTATAAAAATTTGTTGGCTGAAATTAATTGTTGAAATTCTCATTCAAGGCACATGCATATAAATGTAGTAGCACAGTAGGACGCAATGCAATAATACGGAATTTACACCAAACAACATTAAAGGGGCCGGGTTAGCGATAACCTTGTTATCTAATCTTTGTCGTTTACACCACCTAATTTGAGATTAAATTGACATTGACACAAACTCCGTGGCGAAACAAAATTATCGAAGATGGCGGCACAGCAGAAAAATTAAGGTGGCGGCTATTGGTTTTGCCTGTCTTGTACAAATTTGGGATGTTTTTGAAAAAAAATACAACTTATAATTATATTATTATAATTTGATCATGGACTCAAATCGGGTCAGTCGATAAAATCGGCGCATAGTTTAATCCAATAAAAGCCATTAATATCGTCGGCGGCGGTGAACTTCTAAAAAGATTGTGTGGCGGCGACGCGTCAGAAAATTTTCGATCGGCTTCCATCCGTCAAACAGTTGATTGTTTGTGGGTTTATTATGGTTTAAAATGAGGTTTAAAATTGTACGAGTAATCTTGTGGGTTAGCGAGGGTTAACGAAGTTAACTTTCGAAATGTGCTACTGTTGTTGGTGTAACTGCCACATAAAATTGTATGAGTAATCTTCTTAGTTAGCGTGGGCTCAATCAATGTCAATCCTCCAATTTTGATAGTCTTGTTTAAATGACAGGAAATAGTGCTAAAATTGTAAATCATAAGCAAATTGATAATATTTCAAACAGAAAAAAAATTTGAATTTTTCTCTAACTAAACTCTTCTAATTAAAAAAAATGTGTATTATCTAATATGTGTGGGCAATGATATTTGGGAAAATTCGTTAAATTTACGATCTATGTATCATTTTGTTTAATCTAATAAACTATATCACCATAATATGAAACAGCAAGGGTTTCCTATATTAATTTTTAGATTTAGATAAGATTATATATAATGTCAGATATAAACTTGCTTTGCATATCTCTATAAACGTATATATTTTGGATATGATTGTATGGTGCAAGATGTAATATTATGTGACGAAATATCTCGTCCCATATGGTTAAAAATATAACATATCTCTTTACATACACACAGAAAAGAGATTCGTTGTCACAACTATATTTACAGCCAACTAAAACTTGGTGGTTCCTTGGCCTATCACATTATTCGATTGTGATTACCAATAATTATACTCCGTAACACCAAATGTTGTGCATATTATCAACTGATTTGTAATTCTGTTTCGGCCGCAAGAACCAACCAAATTATCTTGTAGTGGTGAACATTCTATTTGTTGGATAAACGAAAAATTTAAAAAATAATTCAGTTGTACCAAATAATATATTGGAATTCTCAACTAATTACCTGAATTTAATGGCTGTCACAACCATTGGTTGTTGATGCTTTAACACTTTATGAAATTTATACAAAAAAAACTAAAAATAATTATTTTTTATTAAAATTATGTATTTTTATATTTAAATATAAAGAAATGGTAATGTCCTTTAAGGCTAAGAGATAATGTTTTCTCAGGATATTGAAAAAAATGTAAATGTCGGATGTTATTATTATTTGTAACCAGGTTTCGTATTTCGTTTGCAACGGGTTACCTGGCTAACCCATTCCCATTTTTGATCGACAATTTGAAAAAATCAACAAAAAAATTTATATATCTCGGAAACGGAGCGTCAGATCGAAAAAATAACTAATTTTTGAGGGTTTCTAAGGGTTTTCCATAAAGTGGTTCAATTCGTATGGATTTTGTTTTTAAAAATCGCTAAAATTAGAAAATCGCTAAAATAAAAAAAATTGCTATAACTCGAAAACGGTGAGTCCAATCGCAAAAATAATAAATTATTTACATCCATAGGAGGCTGCAACCGATTCATGTATTTAATGCGACATCACTTTGTTTTTAAACAAATCGTCAAGACAACAATTTTTTGAATAAAAATTGCTAAAACGCCATTATGTCTATATTTCGGAAAAGAAATGTTAAATCGAAATGTATCTACTTTTAATGGGTTTCTAAGGGTTTTCCATAAAGTGTTACAACTCGTATGAATGTGTTTTTTAAATCGCCAAGATAAGAAATTCGCTAGAATGAAAAATGGCTATAACTGGGAAACGGTGCGTCCAATCGCAAAAATAGTAGTTTGTTTACCTCCATAAGAGGCTGTGACCAATGACTGTCTCTAATACGGCATCAGTTTTTTTTAAATCAAAGCAGTCATTTCCAATACTTTACATTGATTTTAAACCACGGATTAATTAAAAAACCCGAAACAAAATCATGAAATTTCGCAAAATTTTTATTTTCTTTATAAAATTTTTGCGTTTCAAAATATTTTAACGCCTTCTTGACGTTGAGGTGCCATTTACTAAGAAGTTTAGATCACGCAATACATAAACCAGTTTTAAATAATATTGCAAATGTCAGGCGCGAAAAACTGTAATTTTTGACAAATTTACGCCAATTCTATAAAAGTTTGAGGTCATCGTTCTCAGCAACTAGCAGCCTGACATCGACGTGATATGGCGCAAATTTTAGCAAATTACACCATCTATTAAATAATGTTGACGAAATTCAATTTTCTTGAACGGCGCATTTGCAATAGAAAAACTGCGAAAATTGAAAAATCGGAAAATTTTGGTTTCAAAAATGAACCGCTGTACAAATTTTTTTCCAAATAGTAGTATGGGCATAACTTTTATAGTGTAAATATCTACTAAGTCTAGTGACTTTATTTTATATCAGTGGGCATCGGAAGTTTAAAACTAAAAGTAGAAAAGTGATGAACTATGAAAAAACTCTTGTAAATTTCAAGCCTTTTTTTGAGTTTTTCCATATTTGAGTGCCCATAACTTTTAGAGATAAAGAAGTGATGCTCAGAAATTTTGAATTTCCGAGTTTTCTAGTGTGCTCTACCATTCCCTTTTTACCGTTTTGGTCAATTCGAAAAACTGGAGAAATAATAAGCGTCTGAACTCAGTTTCAACAAATGTTGAAAATTATTGAAATAGCCCATATATATCTCGCAAACGGAGCGTTCAATCGAAATATAACCGCTTTTTCGTAGTTTCTAAGGGATTTTCCAATGGACGACTTTGTTTATAAAAAGAAATAGCCAATATAATAAAATCGCTTAAATAAAAAAAAATAGTTTTAACTCGGAAACGGTGTGTCCAAACGCAAAAATAGTTCGAGTGTCCAAAACCGAAGCTCAAAAACCGATTATCCGGGTGTTTGTTATTAGCCGTGTGGCGGCCTCTTAAAAATCTTCCTTTTCGAACGAACCAACGCCCGGTTATTTGACGTCAATATCCATAAAAATTTTTAATTTTGAAACATGATTTAAATTTTCGAATATGATTTTAAGCTTCAATAAGTTCTAAATGACATTTGCAAACAATCTTTTCATTCAAATTTTAAAATGACTTTATGACTTGATTAAGAATTAATTAACCTTTTCAATAATTTTTTTTAATTTAAAAATTAAATTATTTTGTAAATAAATGTTTTCGTATTATATTTAAAATTAAAATGTTCGAGTATGTTAGGTCTATTTTAAATTATTTTATTATTCAAAATTTCGCTGCCCACACACTCTAGAATGGGCAGCGAAATATTGACGAACATTTAATTTTTAAAAATCAACATTTTCCACTTCATAAGATTTTCATATTGGAAAATCTCTTTACAATTTTAATATGATTTTCGAATTTAAATCGGTATAATGCGAATTTGAATAAAATTGTTGACGGTTGAAAATTGGTACTCTCGTAGTCGTTATCGATAACAATCGACGACTGTTGACACATATTTGATATTCTGTAAGTAGAATTAAAACGTCTCTGTGTCTATCGACACAGTTTTTGGCAACTACTTGAAGAACATTTGGAGGTAGATATTTTAATTCATAATTAAAAAATAATTTAAAAAAGAGAGATTAGACTATAATTCAAGCCATGTTTGAATTATAAAGGGTGTGTCAGTAAGAATGCACTTTTTCATTTAAAATTAAAAACACGAATTTTTCGAGATAATTGTGATTCTTTTATTGGATTGTAAAGAAGACATGTTCCGATTCAGTATGGAGTAAACATCCGTCAAATGGCGCCACGTAGAATGAAAGAGAAAATTGGGGTTCTTAATGTTTTATTGTTATTTCTGTTATTTGTTATCTGTTATTTTAATTTCAATATTTATTTACGTGTGTTGTTTTAAAATCGAAAACCGAAGTTTTTAATTGGGAGCCACTACCTTCAAAATTTACCTAAATAAAATATCTCACATTCTAGTAGACAGCCCAGTTTGATAGAAATAAGTCACACAGTAGATATCACTGGTCGTAAGCTGTAAAATAGTACGAGCGGTTGGCTTCACTGACTACTCCAACATCTTCTAATATCGGTTGAATGTTAGAAAAAATCATAGAAAAGTATATTTTTCAATTTGTTCTTTTAATTTGTTCCACAAAAATGTTTATCTGAATCTTGTCTATAAAACTTCTGAACATAGTTTGTTCCTCAGAAGTAAGAAACACACAATTTTGCATGCCGATATGTTGTTGGAAAGTTCCGGGGGCGGAAATTTTTACCCACACTAAAAAAAATTCTGATCAGATCTGGCAAAACGCCGATACACATACATTATTTTTAGACCACTCTACGGGAATCCATTGACAGAATGCCATCATTTTGAAAAAGTCTAATTTTGTCTAATTATAATTAACAAATAAAAACAACAAAACTTAAGGCAATTCAGATGAAAATGAATTTTTTGAATATTCTCGTAGATCTAACCGAAACAAGATTTTGTTAAATCAGGAAAAAGAGATTTTATTTTTTCTTAATTGTTATCGATTTTTTTTCTCTGTTAGACAAAACCACAAATAGCAACAAAAATAACATTTCGTATTTTTTTTTACTCCATCAAAATTTTAAATTTTTGATTTTCAAACCAAAAATTTCTACAATTCTGCGCCGCAAAAAAATATTAGATTAAATTCTTTTGTTTAAAAGTAATTTTTTCCTTTATTACCTATGTATAAGAAAAAAAATAAATACAGTTGAGGTCAATTAGGAAACAAGTGAATTTTTAGAATTTTTTTCGTGAAACAACATCAAACAGATTTTTTAAAATTGTAATTTCTTTTAGGCTAAGAGATCATATTCTCTCCGGTTAGTGAAAAAAAGAGAAATATGCCGCGGGTGGGATTCGAACTCACATTCGCTGCACGATCGTTTCGAAGTTTGTGAAGCATCATCTTCTGCAGCGTCTAGGCCGTTAAACCACTGCGGTGTGTATTTACACTACTCACTAACCGAAGAGATTTATTTTTTTATTAAACCAGTATTTGTTAAACCAGTTTCGCTTAAAATTCTCTGAGTTTAGCGCCCTCTGGTGGGGTTAGAAAGAGTCAAAGAAATATTAAATACAAACAATTTTGATTTTTGTCTATGGAACAACACACTGTGCGCCGTCTCAAGGCAGTTGCATTATACCAAAATAGCGTTGATGTGATGACCATACGAGAGATTATCCGTCTCATCTGACGTTTCTCTTTGCTCTGCTTAAATGAGGAAACGAACATTTGCCAGCAACATCGAACAAAATTCCCAATTTTAAATTTGTACATTCGCGATGTTCATCTACATATTTACATATTTTGAATATTTAAGCGAACTTCATAGACTTGTCATTCATGACCATGAACATCAGCTCTAATACTAAATTTTTTTCAAAATCATCAGCCAGATAAATGGTTATCGACTAAGCTCATGCTCATGAGTGACAAGTCTGTGGTTTGCTTTACAGTAGCAATATCAACTGTGTTTATCAAACCTCAGCAACAGATTTCAAACTTGCAACTTCCACAAGTCCACTTCCCTTCAATCATTTAACCGATGAGCGAGTTGACTAATCAATGTATAAATTAATCTATGGTAACGACGACCTTGAAACAAAGTGATGTTGACATAAAAACGACAACGACAACCGGAATGTGGTCATTAAACACGCATTCCAAATGGAAATATGATTTAAATTTTATTTTAAATTGAAACGTAATTGCCCAATTTAATAGAGTTATAAAAGGCGTCTCAGTAAGAATGCACGTTTTAAATTTACTGTAATTTGTTTGTGCACGTGGCAACTCTGAATTTTGGTAGCTGCCACATATGTTATTCAGATTATTAAAACGGGAGCGCTTTACTACGGAATAACGTATTATAATTGTGAAAACTTATTGGAAAAATTTGGAAAGTTATGCTGAGACCGCTCGCAAAGTTCGAAATATTTTCAGTCGAGAAAGTACATCTAAATGTGTGAATCATTCGAAGGGTGGTCAACAAATTTGAAGAAACTGGGTCGGTTATGGACGGTAAAGCCCGGTATTCAGTTTTTATGAAATTTTAGGTGCCATAAGAAGTACGTGTAAAGCAAATAACGAAAACTACATGAACCGAAAATTGTTCTCACTTTTCATTTGCTTGGTTCTCAGCTCTTTGCGAAAATTACGTAGGCACAATCAAGTACAGGGTTGTTACGCCGAAGTTATTTTGTACGAAAACAATTGTTTGACAATTGTTTGGCACCCGAATTTTGACATTTCGAATACTTTAGCAAACAAATGTCATACCACACGCGTTAAAAATAAAACGGAGTGCAAAGATAAATTATTAACGGAAAATATTTGCAAAGTAAATCAGAGATATGTGGCAACTCTCTGTAACAAAATTTTCGGTTTAGAGATAAATGACAACATTTCTTACGAAAATTCCGAAAGAACTGAATATGGGGCTTAAGACTCCTGTGCGTCAACGTACCGGTCGGTCTATCGGAAACATTGCTGCTGTAAACGAGAGTGTCACGGAAAGCCCGAAAATATCAATTCGGCATCGTTCTCATCAACTTCAAATTTCACTACGCTCGGATTTTGACAAAAAACCTCCACCTTCATGCGCACAAAATTCACCTTACTCAGGAGCTGAAACACGGAAAGCGCCGGCAATTTATTCAATAGGGAATGGAGCAAAGTGAAGTCAATGCCAATTTTTCGAAAAAAGTCATCTTCTCCAATGAAGTGCATTTCCATCTGGATGGCTTCGTCAACACACAAAATTCAGAAAATCCTCATGCAATCCATGAGAAACAGCTGCACCCATAAAAAGCAAATATCTAGTGCGGATCTAAATAATTCCTGAGCTCATATGCGAGATCCAACGCGTCATCGGTGAGATACAGCCACATCTCTGTGAAAAAGTCATGGAAAATTTCATGAAATGATTAAAGACCTGTTATCACAGCCGTGGGGGCCGTTTGACGGATAATTTATTTCATACTTAATCGGAACATGTCTTCGTTACAATTCAATAAAAAATCCTCACTATCAGAAAAGTGCGTGTTTTTATTTTAAAATGAAAAAGTGCATTCTTACTGAGGCACCCTTTACAATTTTGAGTTTTTAACATGAATAAGTTTATGAAATGTTCGCTGAAAAATGTATTGCAAGTGCTACATGGGTAATATAACTTGAAACAAAACCTTAAAAACCGCATCTGGCGGTTTTTGCTAACATTGAAAACCGAAAACCGGTTTCTTAAAAAACTGATTTTTCGAACAAACCGAAAACCGGGTTTTAAAAATATTCTCTGTGTATTCAAATAAATTATTTTTAAAAAATTTCTGTTCCATGTCATGTGCAACAGTGAAAGTTTATCACCCCAGGTTATCTGTCTATTGTCCTGACATTTTCTATAATCCACAACAACAAACTCTACTAACATTTGGCTAAATATAATAGATTCACTTGAAACAGCCAACATTTCCTTAAGATTTATTACCCTACTCCGGAGAAACGGTGGACGTGCACCCTGTGCGCAAAATGTAAATCCATTGACAAGTGGAGTGATATTTTAATCAGATGCATTATCTTGTTTAACGATGTGATGTGTTTTGTATAAGCGCATAAGTGTATATGAGCATGTGTGTGTGCTGTACTCGAGTGTGGCTGACAAGTGTGTGTGTGTTTTGGTGTATCTGTGTGATATTAGCTATTGTAGACAGCGAAGTAGTTAGCTGCGACTCAATTGGTGACAAAGTGAATATTCAACATGACGAGACGTGGAGTGTAGTAGTAGCAGAAGGATCCAGTCACAAAAGCTGAATTTAGGTGGCCCACATTTCGGCACTCGCACTCTTCTGCACACGTGTCGAAAAAGGAATATGGGCCATCAGTTAATGAATGGAAATTTTTGCATATTAGGTTGAGGAAAAAAGAACTGAAGTCTTTCGTCGCTTTCAAAATATTCACACTTGAGTTGTGATGCAACGAAAAACTTATCCAGACACACACACACACACACAACACCACCCACACTCGCAGACTCAGTTGCACACGCATACACTTGTACCAGTTACGACAGAAGAACAAAGGGAATATGACGTTTTTGTCCGGATCCTTTACAGTCTTCTGTGATGACAACAATAGCACTCTTAAGTCGACACATATACATACATATGTACACACGTCGTACATGGCCACTCACTGTTGCAGATGCGTACGAGTATCTATGCGAAGAAGGAAGCCCCAGCGTCCAACTAGTTGGCAGATGTTCTGCCAAATAAATAATATCTACATAGGTGTGTATGTATTTGTGTATGTAGTATATGTGCTATCATGTAACCGCCAAGTAAATACTCGTTAAGATTAACAGTAACTACCACAATAATTCCGGGATTCCTACCGGGATTTTAAATGTACATTTAATCAAATATTTACAACAGCTTTAGCTTGTTGATGTACTCGTAGCTTTACAAGCCCATTTAAGTGTCGTATCATAAAACAATTATAAAAGCACAATTCTTATCTGGCATGAAGAGTCTCTCCATTGTTTTGGCGAAACGTTAATTTAATTTGAATTCGAATCGTTGGATGTGCGTGTAAGCTTCGAACACCTACAGCCAGATGCATTTCAACACTTGACGTGTCCATAACACACTTCCAAATTCCATGGGCGAAATCCCCTAAACGTTTAAATCACGGCTACTATCACTACCGACAAGCATTAAACCGGCGCAGTGCAATTGCATTCGAGTGCAGTAAAGTAAAAGAAAATCAGTGCACAATTGGCACGATACAAGACTGTCAACAAAGCTAACACGTGAGTTCCATATCTGGTCAATAAAGTGCAGTAGCGATAACAAGAACAAGGGTTTGACATTGTGACGTAATCTAAAACTGATAATTTGCAACCAACACAAGTGAACAAAGTAATTGCCGCCAATATCGTATCGATCTGGGAAGTAGCTAAGTATACGCGTAGAACTTGTCCAAATTAAATTGCACCAAGTGCATCGCAAATACTGCGGAAGAGTTGTCTACGCAAAAATTACGAGCGGACAATTAAAAATTTCTACTCATTTCGAGAAATGGAAAACAATATTGAAAAACAGTCGGCCACAGCTCAGAAAGTTGGCTAACATTTAAAATAGTTTTCAGTGAAAATTTTTCTAAAGTCGTATATAAAGGGTGTCTCAGTAAGAATGCACTTTTTGATTTTGAACCAAAAACACCAATTTTTTGAGATAGTTGTGATTTTTGTTATTGGATTGTAAAGAAGACATGTTCCGATTTAGTGTGAAATAAAATATGCGTCAAATGGCCCCCCACGGCTCTGCTGACAGGCCATTACTCTTTCATGAAATTTTCCATGACTTTTTCACCGAGATGTGGCTATCTTATTTGCTTTAACCCAAGATTTTACAAAACCCCAAAGAAAGAAAATTGCACGGCGTTAAATTGTATGATCTTCGTGGCCAGTTGACATCAGAATTTCTTGAAATAATTTGTTTTGGAAATCGATTACTTCATTCAGGCCACCAGAAATCCATTATTACGTTCCTGTAACGAATGCCGTTCAGAGTCACTGCAATTTCGGCTTCATCTTCAAAATAGTAAGGCCCAATAACGCCGCCTGACCACATTCCGCACCAGACAGTTGCTCATTGTGGGTGCATTTGTTTCTCATGGATTGCATTAGGATTTTCTGAACCCCAAATTCGACAAGTTTGTGTATTCACGAAGCCATTCAGATGGAAATGCGCTTCATCGGAGAAGATGACTTTTTATTTTGAAAAATTGGCATTGACTTCACTTTGCTCGATCGCCCATTGAACGAATTGCCTGCGCTTTCTTTCCATGGTCTGCTGGTTTGAGTTTCTAAGTACGCTGAATTTTGTATGCATGAAGGTTGAGGTCTTTTGGCAAAATTCGTTGGGTGGTAATTCGTGAAATTTGAAGTTGTTGAGAACGATGCGGAATTGATGTTTTCGGATTTTCGGCGAAACTCTCGTTTACAGCAGCAATGTTTTCAAGAGAGCGACCGGTTCGATGACGCACGGCAGTCTTACTGTCCATAACCGACCAAATTTCTTCAAATATGTTGACGATCCTTCGAATGGTTAACACATTAGGTGCAGTTTCTCGTCTGAAAATTCTTCTAAGTTTGTGAGCCGTCTCAGCATGACTTTCCAAATGTTTGCAAGAAGTTTTCACAATTATAACATGTTGTTCTTTCTTAAAGCGCTCCATTTTTAATATTCGGAATAAACATATGTGACAGCTGTCAAAAAAAAAAAATTACACTAAATTTAAAAGGTGCAATCTTACTGAGACACCCTTAGCATATCTGAACCCGGGATCATAAAAATCAGTGTGCTAAATCTCCTTTCCTTTCACCAGAAATACTGGAAAGTCACTAAAAATAATAGAGACGTCATAGTGTTCCAGTTGTGGTTACCAGATCCGTAGATTAACCCGCTCTTTATTGTTTGAATGAAGGGAATTTAACTCCTGGAAGTTGCGAGTTTTAGAGTCGAGAGGAGAATTCTGTCACTGATGTTTAATAAACAAAGCCGAAATTGTTACTGTGAATGTGCAAAATATGTATGTAAATATATGAACATCGTGAATGTACAAAATTTCAAAATGGAGAATTTTTTTCGTTTTTCGTACAATTTATTTTAATTAAACAGCAAAACAGCTGACAGAAGTTTGACACCTCTCGGGAGAAGCAGATGAGATGGATAGGATATTTAAAGTGTTTTAGTCTATGGGCAGATGGACAATAAAACGAAAAGATGTGGATGGAAGGTTTAGTATAATTCGATTAATATAAGAAATTCAGAAATGTTCTGAAATCAGCTTCAAATGCAATATATTTCCAGTAACCAAACAGTGATTCTTCAATCCACTCTGTACTATGATACAAGAGTGTTCAAAACCGAAACACCAGATAAACCGGTTAACCGGGTTTCTTGCAATTAATCGTGTGCTGGGATTTTAAACAACAAAATTTTGAAATAAACCAAAGATGTATTAGATGTCGTTAAAGGGGTAATACTCAATTTGTGTATACAATTCATACAAACTTTTAGTAATTAAACAAAAAAGATACAATTTTCATATATTAATCATGTTTTTGAATTAAGTAACACGACATGAAATTTGAAATATAATAAGAATAAGATTTTAGACAGTTTTTATTCTCGCAATGATTTCATCATTGGAATAACAAATACATAATTGAATTAGTATATTAATAAATTTTTTACACTTTATAAGATTATCATTCATGAAAATTGCTTTCAAATTCGAACGTGATTTTCAAATTTATACAAGTTTAATGTGAATATGAATTTTACATTAAACAAGCCTTGCAGATTGGAATTTGATTTACATTGTAATTTAAAAATAAAATGTTATTGTTAAATAATAAAAACAGCTGTGAAATTTTGAGATTGAAACACTAATAAAAATATTCAATCCATTTCAATAAAATCCAATTCAATTAGGAAGATAAAAAGAAAGAAGCTTCAAGAAATACTATTCTGAACCAGTGCAAAACTGTAGGTCTCAATCAGTGAGTCTAAAACTAGAAACCGAACAGCTCACTGAGCTCCCCTCAATCCCTTAATAGGGTGTAATGAGAAACCATATTTTTTTTTTTTAAAAAATTACAAAACGAGAAATTAATGCACTTTATGTGACGCAACCTGAAATCTTTATTTCACATGTCACAACGCAATAAAAACTATAATTAGAAATAAGTATATAATTTCAATATTTTTATAGAGAATATTTTTTCTATGGCAGCATTTTGTAGTATACACTGAACGGAAAAGCATCGTCACAGGGACGAAAATGTTCATCACCCCAACAACTTTTGTCATCGAAAGTGAGCTAACGTACAGTTTCATTCCCGCTACGAAAATGTGTTCATCAACTGCAAATTGTTCATCACTGTGATGAAAGTATAGTTGTTGCTGCAATGAATTTGATCCATTATTTCAATGAATTTGTTTCGTTGCTGTAATGAATTTATTACATTGCTGCAATGAATTTGTTTCATTGTTGAAATGAATAAGTATCGCTCCTGCAATGAAATTATTTCATTGCTGCTATGAACTTGTTTCATTGTTGCTATTATTTTGATTAATTGCTGCTATGATTTTGTTTCATTGCTGCAAAGAATATTTTATTTGAATTATTTATTGTTAATTGTACAAAAATACACTGCTGATAACAATTTTTTGCAGTTTTGTTTCGAAAATGGTCTTAAATTGCTAAATAAGTTATATACTCGTCTGAAGAAAGATTATGGTAGTCGCGAAGTTGAGTGTTATTGTGGCCGTTGTAGTCAGGTCCTGCAAACAAATATGAGGAATTTATTATTAAGATTTATATTTACGATTTCTACATATCTACTTATGTGTGTATAAGTACTTTCCATGAATATGAGCTCTACTCCCTGGGTTTCATCACAGCAATTGATCTATGGTCAAAACTTCCTTTAACATAGAACCACATCATTGTTTTCTTACGATTTGCAATTGTTATCGTGTTGCATCTTTAAGCCAGTGATCGCTCGTTAAGGAGTTTCTTCAACTGCTCTTTTATTTATTTTAAACAAATTGGCTAAAATTCCGATTCGGTTCAGTTCATTGTTCATTAAATTGTTACTTTTTAAAATTGTCTTACTTGAAACACTTTGTTCATTTGACTTCTTCGTTTTCATTGACTTCGAATCCAAACACCAATACAACGAAACAACCGCGACCGAATTATGGTTAAAAACATTGTGTTGCGATTTGTACCGTCACGCTCATACACACACACAAATGTTCATACATATTTCGGGGTAGTTTTTCTGCTATCGTTGCGTCACTTTCTTTGCTGTCATGTTGCTCCTTGCAGTCTGTTTAAATCTGTTCGATTAGAGGGCTCAATTTCATTGAAAATAATGAATGCTGCCAAAGAAGCTACATCCAGCATATTGTAAAATAATGCAAGTGGCCATCGATTTGTTGATCGTTTGCATGTGTAGGTTCCAAGCATTTGATCCATAGTGTCCACACCAGATTTATTACTATTATAATCCAGGATTGCCAATGGCTTACGTTTTTGAGAGTCGGTGTCAACATCACAAGTGTAGTGCATTGTGGATAAAAGTAGGACAGCTTTGTTCTTTTTCGGAACATATGAGATTAGTGAGACATCCCTTTCATAAAATCCAAACAATGTACTACAAATCGGACGAGCAGAGTTTTTTTTGAAATTCTGGTGGTATAAAAGTTTTATTTGAGCGGACAGTTCCTACGAAACCAGTTTTCTGTCTCAATAGGATTGTCGCCAAATCCAAACTTGAGAAAAAGTTGTCGGCATAAACTGTTCTGCTTGTGTTGAGGTATGGTTCAACAAGCTGAAGCACTATTTTTTGGCCCTGATTGACTTCTCGATCTTGACCAGGTAATTTGCCTGCATATATTATACCTTTTAGGGGATAGTATGTCTTCGAGTCACACAACCACCATATTTTTATTCCATACTTGGCAGGTTTAGACGGAATATACTGCGTAAAGCGAGTCCGACCCCTGTAAGCAAATAACTGCTCGTCCACAGTCAAATGGACAAGTTTTGTTGCAACATCAACCATATATCGTCGATAGCAACTGTTTTGCTTGTTTTCATTCTTTCGGGACGTGTTGGTGCGTTATCAAATCGAATAAATCTTTTTATAGCGCAAAACCTGTTGAATGACATTGTTGCTTTGTAGAAAGGATCTCGTGCTTTGTCCCATAGTTCCTTAGCAGGCTCAGTATTGGACTTAGAAAGTCCAGCATATAACACAATAGCTACAAATGCATCAAATTAATTTAGAGTAAATGGTTTCCAAACCTTTTTGTTTGTCGGGTTGTCTGAATTCCAAGCTAACGTTTCTTCATTTGCTTTCCGATTTGTTTCGCGAATTATAACATATGCAATATCTTCGGTTATTAGGAAACGTAAAATTGTCAGTGGATCATGTGCATTATTCAGTGGTCCAGGTTTCTTTCTTCCATAGTTGAAGATGTTGTGAGACCGAATACGGCTACATGGGGGTGGATCTTTGTGCCATTTGGTTCCATTCTTGGAAGAGAAGTAAGTGGAGTCACCCACAACGCCCGGCTGGTCTGCCACTTCTTCATAATCATCGTCATCTTCATCCGTCGCAACGTTGATTTCGACATGTCGACATCTTCGACATCAGATTCGTCCCCAGAATGGCCAACCATATCAGCAGTGTCATCGCCTTCAATTTCAATACCAACATAATCATCGTTATCTTCGTCCTCCTTTCTTCCTCCGTCATTTGCTGACATCTCGAAGTATTTCGCAATACCATATCCGTGATATCCCAATCTGATTCGGACATTTTTCTATAATTTTTTTATTTTTTTTATAAAATGGAAGTTACGTTCACGTTCTAAATTTTTTTTTCACTGTTCCACGTTCACTGATCACCAAAACTTACTGACTGCTAATAAAAACGATAAAAGTCACAATGGAAAGAGAGAAATTGTTCTCTATAACGGTACAATCATAAAAAGCATCAGTGTAGCCAATTGTATCAAAAAAAATCGCTAAATTCTAAACCGGTCAGAGTGGTTACGAATAAAATCGTCTAGGTCCCACGGGACCTTATTGCACAGACACGTAGTAAGTTTATAAAAACTAAGTTTAAATCCGAAAAAATTGTCATATTACTTGAAACTTGGTTTTAATCAATAGAAAACACTTTACTTTTGGAATACATAAACAATCATGATTTTCATCCCAAGAGAAAAACAATTGTAAGTAAATAAAAACCAAAAAGGTCCCTGGCGACCTTGTCGCATACAGAAGGGTTAAATAAAATTGTTGCAGGAACGAAAAGTAAGTTCTTGCAGCAACGAAATGAAAAATTGCCAAAGAAATCATATATGAAATTTTTCGTTGCAGCTACTACCAAATTGTCGATATACGAGACTTTTCATTGCAGCAACGAAAAAAACATTAACGAAAATGGTTCATCCATGCGACGAAGAGTTATTCATTCAGTGTAGTTTTTCATATTTCTCCGATTTCTCGCGCATGTATTTGTTAGAATTTTAGAAAAAAAAAATGTAAATTGAAATTGTAAATTGATAAGGTAAATTACGAATGACTGAAATAGCAAAATTCTGCCGTGAAAAATATATATATACAAATAAATATTTTACTAGGAAATACAATAGTAATCGAAATTTCAACGGCGGTAGGGGACTATAAGTACCCTTGTATAAAAAAGTTTGACATTCCCGTAAGCCGTTGTTAAATACGCATCTTATGAGTCTCCCCTATTGTATCTTTATTATCTTGTTTAAGCTGAATTCACAGTTTTGTAATTCACTCCTCTCGTTCTCAATCAAAGCATTTCATATAAATGACCTTTGATTTTTTACAACAATTTTGCAGAATTTTGTTGTAGAAGTATGTAGGTCTACTTCTACTCCAGCTGCAAGTTTGTTGGAATAAATAATAAACTACTAAGCGGTAGATGGCGCTGTACCTCGAATTTCATTGCCAAACTTAAAAATAATTGAAACCATTTGTTTCAAAAAAATTATTATTAAACACAATTCTATCTGTAGAATCATTTACCAGCAAATATGTTTAAATACACTAAAATTTTTCAACATTTAAAATACAAACCTGTAATCATGATGCAGCTACTAGATAGAGGTTGTGTTATAAAAACAGCCTAAATTACTTGATTTTCTAGTTTAGTTGTCATAGATCCGAGTTATTTGTAAAATTGTAATTTCCTAGAGTTTTAATGTCCTAAGAGATCATATTTTATTTTTGTTCATCAATTTAAATGTGTTTGGTTTTTGTGTCTTGTGGGTTTACATTTGTTGTTGACACACATTTGTGTTGATGGGAGGAGGCAAACAAAATACAGTAGTAACTCGATTCTTGCACATACTTGATACTTGCACACCTCGATTCTTGCAACATAGAAATATTTCTCATTACGCACTGAGTACTTGCGACATCCGAAAATTTTTAACTCGATACTTGCAACATTTTTGTATTACTCTTACGTGCTGCTTTGTTTACGTTTTTTTAGACTGAATACATTTCGGGAAATCCCCGTCGTTTTATGCTGCTGATGAAATGTTGTAATTTGAATCAGTTTTAAGCTGACTATTGAGACGTAAGGTGCGCCTTTTATTTTGTATGGGAAATTAATACTCGGTGCTTGTGACAACCTCGAAACTTGCACCGAGCCGGGTTTTCATTACGTGCAAGAATCGAGTTTCTACTGTATATTTTATTATTGCCATCACCTGTTATAAAGGATCATCCCGATTCGAAGTAAAATGTTGTTTACATTACGAACGCATATTGAAAATGCCGCTTGACATTGTGATTCCTGCTTAAAATTTTTTAAAATATTTGGTTTTCGAATTTTAAATATCAGATTTTTTTATTTTGTCCATTTTAATTGCAATCTGTCTTTTCGACATTCAGCAATATTTAAGATTAGATTACTTAGTTAGCTTATGAGTAATAAATCATGAAGAGGAGACAACCAATGCTGTACCTCATAAAGGTTTTAGTTATTTATAAAATATAAATTATCTAGTCATTACTACATGATTCAGAGGTAAGTGTTTTAGTCTTCGATTAGTAGATGATGTTTGAAGCAGGTTGTTTACCAAGTTAGTGGAGTGTGTTGATAAGTGGTTGGAATATGATCCATATATTTCATTTGTTTGCTCCTCTATAGTAGGTATCCTTAGATCTTGCTGTATAACGTTGTTTGTGACATAGTTCAGAGCACCAGAGAACATATTTCAATGTATCTCAAAAAATATATGGCCGATTCGTTTTAAATCATTTTTCTCAAAGTTCAATGCTTCTAACTTTAAGAAAAATTTTTGAATCAAATCGGCCATATATCTTTTGAGATACATTGAAATGTGTTCACAACTGTCTGGTGTACGGACAATTGTTTGATACAGTGTAGGAATGTGACGTTCGGTACATATACTACTGATATGATGCAAATTATTTTTTTTTGGGGGAAACCAATGAAAATACTGCTATTAAAAATGTCAGACTGTGACCACACAGGTACGAATGAATATGAATATCATTGAGGTCAGTTTCGAGAGCATCATAAATATCTTTATCCCCATAATGTATTTTTTAAAAAAATTCAGAATAATCTAATAGAGGCTACTATAATCATTGGAAATTATAAAGGAACCGATGTCCTGATTCCACGCATTCCCAAGATACCTACATACATGCCCATCGATTTCAAAAGATTGCAGTTTCCGATTCGGTTGCCATTTACCATGACCATTAATAAAGGGCAAGGGCAGGCGCTTCAAGTCTGTGGCTTAAATTTGACAAACCCGTGTTTTTCCCACGGACAATATAAGTTGCATGTTCACGTGTGGGTAAACCTTCAAACTTATATATATTTGCAACAGATGGCAAAACGAGAAATATTGTATATCCATATATCCACATGAAGAAATAGAAAAAAATAACAAAGCTGTGTTTCATTAAAATTACAATTTAAATTTACAATTTACAGTTGTAGCGAATCACAACGGCTACAGCTACGATATTACTCAGCGATGAGGCGCATTTCTGGCTGAATGGCTTCGTCAATAGGCAAAATATGCGTTATTGGTCAGACAGCAATCCACACGTAATCCATGAGTCATCATTGCATCCCGAAAAAATTACGGTGTGGTGCGGTTTATGGGCCGGCGGCGTCATTGGGCCGTACTTCTTCCGTGATTATCAAGACCGGCACATTACTGTGAATGCGAATCGCTACCGTTCAATGATAACCGAATAGTTTTGGCCCCAATTGGATAATATGGACTTGGAGGACATGTGGTTCCAACAGGACGGCGCCACAAGCCACACAGCGAATGCCACAATCAATTTATAGGAAACCAAGTTTGGTGAACGTGTTATCTCACGAAATGGCCCAGTCAATTGGCCGCCTCGGTCGTGCGATTTGACGCCGATAGATTATTTCCTGTGGGGCTACGTCAAGTCTATGGTCTATGCCAACAAGCCAGCGACGATTGATGAACTTCGTACGAATATCGAACGTGAATTTGCAGCAGTATCGGCCGATTTATGCTTGAAAATCGTCGAAAATTGGGTTCAGCGTCTGGACTCCTGCAAGCGTGCCCGTGGTGGCCATGCAAAAGATATCGAGTTCCATACATAATGGCATCGAACGTACTTTCACAGGAATAAAGAATTTCATTGGTATCTAAAACCGGGTTTGTTTTATTTAAACAACTTTTGTAGCGCTCTTATTTAAAAACCCGATACAATATATATACACTTCATATACTTCAATACTTTCTTCTTCATATTATTCCACTCAACTACAGGTTTTTTTGCCCATTATCAATTAAACGTGGCATTATCCCGTGTCGGAACGCCAGCAGATCTATTCATTTACTGTAAACATAATAGAATTATATATCTATAAATTAAAAATAAGGGAAAATGTTGTAATTTATTCATAGTGCACTAATTCTCAGATGTACTTTGGCCGATAAGATCCGTCGGCCTGCAACAAAAATCTACAAAGAAGCAAAACTCAAAATCAGCCAGCCGAATACTGACTCAGAATCAGACACCTTTTTGGAATTGCATTACAATTTGGAGCATTTTATTTTACCCCGTCCACCACAATCCGTTGTCAGAACCTTGTTATTTTTGTTTGTGTACCACAGTGATATGAAAGGAGGTTGCTTCAAAGGAATTTCAGTTGTTGGCACTAAATTCGGTCGTGAAAACCTCAATTCGGTTGTGGCAACCGCAATTAGGTGGAAACAAGCGAGTTTATAGTTGCTCCAACTTCTTTTCAAAGAATTCGTTCACTGAGTGCATAAAGAAAATCTGTATAAATTTGTATTGTATTGCTGAAATATCGCAGGAATGATAAAAAGAAGATAAATACAAATATTACTTGAGTAATATCTTATACGAAAATAAATAATTATATTCCCATAATATCTGTCAATTGCATGCTGGCATGATACATAAAAGCTAATTGTACTTAAATATGGTAATTCGGCAATAGTTTCTGGGATTTTCCAATTACCTTGGAATTAGGACAATTAAGATTCAATTAAGATCTTGTGTTACAACTAAAGCAAAGAACGCAAGTCTTTGATTTCCCAACAAACCAAGCCTTTTGATATATATATCGAAGGGTGTCCTGGAAATTGTTTTTGGAGGAGGGACGTCTCAAATGATACCAATTGAAGAGCTGATTACGGGAAGTCAATACTTACTTAGTATACAGTACTTACAGTCCCCTGCCAGCTGTTGATGTTTCGATTCCTAGTGTATTTGGGTAGTTTTTTGCAATGTGGTGCTCAAACGACAGCAAAATAAATTTTCAAAATTTTAATAGAGTACTTTTTACGACAGAATTTAAAAACGTAATCCAGCACACTTTTTCTTCTCAAGTTTTCAATTGAATTTTTACTTGTCTTTTTTGAATTTTTCATGAAAACACTATTAACTGCAATATATACAGGGTGATTCAGGAAGTTCCGGACAAATTTCTCCAGCGTATTCCTTGGCTCATTTCATGAAGAAAAGTCCACTAGGACCATGTCCGACAATGCAAGGGTCCGAAATGGCAGCGGGTGCAAAATTTTCGGATTGGTGGTCGGAGGGTAGCAGGGTAAAGTTGCTTACTTCTGAGGCAGTGATCGGATTTTTTTGGGCTTGTTGGAAAGGTCTTTAAGAGGCCTTTCAGAATCAACAGAAAGATTGGAAAAAAGTCAAATCGCCACTGCCTCAGAAGTTAGCAACTTTACCCTACTACCCTCCGACCGCCAATCCGAAAATTTTGAACCTGCTGTCACTTCGGACCCTTGCATTTGGTGTCAACGACCAGACAAACCTCTCGACTTGGTCCGCACTTGAACCGGATTGAATTTTGAAGTGGTAGATGAATTTGTCTACCTTGGATTTGTACTGAACAAAGACAATAACGACAGCCTGGAGATAAATAGGAGAATTATGCTTGCAAATATAAGCTATTTTGGGCACAGCAAGCAGTTTAGGAATAAAGCCCACTGTCGACAGACAAAAGTCCACCTATACCAGACTCCCATTTTAGCTGTCATGACATATGGCTCCGAAACTTGCAGCATGTCGCAAGCGGATGAACAGCACCTAGGAGTATTTGAGAGAAAAATTCTCCGTAAAATTTACGGTTCTGTTAATGAAACGGCTAGTACCGACGACGTTGGAACCAAGTGTTGGGTAGATCATGTGTTTTGAATGGATGAAGATGCGCCAGCAAGAAAGGGTTTCGATATCGTCCCCGATGGAAGCAGGGAAAAGAGGACGACTAAGACTGCGCTGGAGAGACTAGTTTGAAGAATCCCTGCGTATGAATGGTGTTACCAACCGTCGAGAAAAGGCGAAGGAGAGATCAGAAGGAGGGAGAGGTCAGAGTTGGAGAAATATGTTAAAATTTGTTTAATTTATTAATTTGTTTGTTAAAATTGTTTAAAATATATATAAGCAGGGTGTGAAAAATCAACAAATTTGAAAAATGCGAAGGCGGTCCCAAAACTAGCCGACCTGACGTACAGATGGTGCCAGTAGTTTTAAAAAACTATTTTGGTGAAAAGTGGCAACCTTATAAAACATATGTTTTAAGTTTCAAGGCTCCACGTTGTTTAGTATTTTTATTTGAGCCATCAAAAATAAACGATGTCAGTGAATTTGTAAACATGGAAAAAATTGGTCACCGTATTGTAAATCAATATTTCCATTTGAAAGATGCTAGTCCAAGCAATATTAAGGCTGAACTAGATTCTATTCTGGGGGAGTCATGAACAAATTTTACTGATTATCTATCTATCTTGTGGAAAAAGGCCGCATTTGGCGAAAAATAAAGTGCTGTTTCAGCAAGACAATCCTCCAGTTCACACATCCACTATTGAGATGGCCACAATCAATGAATTAAAGTTCGGACTGCTTCATCACGCACCTTTCTCGCCAGATTTGGCTCCCTCGTACTATTTTCTATTTCCAAATTTGAAAAAATGGTTCGGTGGTAAAAGAAAACAATGAAGAGATGAGTCTGCGGTTGATCGCTATTTTAAAGAGTTTGACAGTTCTTACTACAAACAGGGTATCGAAGCTATTGAATATCGCTCGAAAAAAGGAGATTAAGGAGATTCTGATGAAAAATAAAGAAAATTTTCCAAACTTGTTTGTGTCTTCTTTGTTAGGTCGGTTAGTTTTGGGTTCGCTCTCGTACATTGACACTAAGCGCTACGTTATCATGTTCAAAACTCGTGCATCCTAAACATTACATCACTGACGTTTGTCAAAATTAGATGCAAACAATTGACAAATATCGCAATTGGTCTATTAAAATGTTATCGCTGATAAATGTTTATCCACTGCTATATAAGTCTGTCTACGATTGCATGCCCAGTTTATGATGTGTCTATAAAGATTCACCAAACTGAACCTAAGGAGTGCAATTTCACCTGTCTCCAATCATCATTGCATATGCAGTCGTCTGTCTTTCATCTGAGATTCTGATAAAATCGCTTTGTTTGACGAAGATTAACTGAAATGATTATTTAATTAGTATGAAATACTAAACTTTATTTATCTGCAATAATTAACTGTCGTTTAGATAAACATCTATACCCTGACGTTGTGAACAATGAAAGAAACTGAGGCCAACAGCAAACTCAAAGGGCCACCTTTCGTGGAGCCCATTGCAGGCGATGTGGACAATTCAGATGTGGACCCATTTCAAGCAATTATGGAAAAAGCCGGTAACCACGGACGCTTTCAACTCATCTATAACATTATCTTTGTGATGGGCCTGGCGATGGCCGGTGCCATGTGTTACATGAACATAATCTTGGCACTGAATATACCCGACCATTGGTGCATAGTACCGGGACGGGATAAAACCAATTTCACTTTGGATGAATGGCGCAAGTTGACATTGCCTACGTAAGTCTTGCTGGTATTTGTGTTTGCGTGTATGATGTAGATTGATGGGGGTGGAGGGGGCATGGAAGTGTATGCGAGAGAACGCAATATGAATGATAAATATTTGATAAGTAATTTTTGACAATATTTGACATTTTACGCTACTGTTGTGCTCCGGTTGCCGATTTTGGGTTGCTGGATCCTATGCTGCGAGTGGACGCACACTCGTGCAATGGAGTCTTGTAATAAATTGTCAAGAATTGTGTTTAAAATTTCATTTTTCAAATTTGCATTTCATATAAATGTCATCATCGCATATGCACACACACACACACACATTCACTCTGGCACAGGACCATTGATATTTTCAATAGCAATTCATTTATTCCTTCTCCTCGCACTCTTTCTCACTCTTTGTGTATCTCTCTCTCTCTCAGGCAGAAGGACAATCGAGGAATGGAGAAATACAGCAGCTGTCAAATGTTTGATGTGAATTTTACAGAAATTGATGACTGGCAGAATTGGAATTCAACTTCAGCAAATGTAACAGGTTAGTTTGAGATGTGACAAACATAAACACACACACGAACACACATCCACTTTCACAATTATCATCATCATAGCCATCGATACAATCGATACCACGGAGGTAAGGACACCGTGGATGATACCTATCAAACTGGGAATCAGGGGACATGCATACATATTAATTTTTCTATGTATTGAGGTGTAGCTAAGTCATCATTGTGTTCTCCTTTAGTTTCTATTTGCCATGTAGACAAATTATAAACAACAACAACATGATGATTCCACACGGTGTCATGGTAAGAAATTTATGAGATTTAACCACAGAGTTATCGGTCGTTGCCTTAAGTTTTGGCTGAATAACCGCCACACAAAATTCTAAATTGTATGCAAACATCTTCTTAGTGGATTGAGATAAGGAGGTGCTCTGAACACACAATGGAATTGTAAATAAAATCATAATGTACACACAATCCAAGTTCAAGATTTATGTTTTCAATTGCCAGCAGAGGAGCCAGAAAAAATGTTTGCATTTATATTTTATTTCGTTTAAATCACAGGGGCACTTTGGATTTTAAATTGTTTCTAAATACAGAAAAATATGATACAATTTTACGATCTTTTATATAGAAAGTTATGAGGGGTTTGAGAGGCAATTTATCATTCAAACACGTTTCTCAAATCTCTCAAAACTTTTAATGAAGAAGGCTGGTTCTATTGGCGATCCAATTAAATGATGACATCAATATCAATAGGTTACTTAATGAGAATGGTAAATTTGATAATGGACGGATTTTTTTGGATGGATTTACTAGTACAGAGCGAATAATTTGATGATGGCTTAAATCATTATGTACGGGTTCAAAAGGTCATTTAAACGTTGTTGTATTTCCAAAATGTGAGTAGACATTTTAAGGAAGATGCCAACGAAATTCCCCTCAACACGTTCTTCAGTGTGATTTGCTGTAAAACGTTTCTTAATTTCCATAATTTTTTCGCTGCTGCAACAAAAGGTGTTATATAAGATTTTTGTCAACATTTCTTCATTACGTTGCTGGACAATAATTTTCGTTGCAGCAAAGAATTCATATATTTTGCATTACGACCCAAAAAAAATTTAAATAGTAAAACAATTTTTTGGAACGAAGTTCCTTATCGCACGTTGCGGGATGGGGGCTAATTGCAAAAAAATTAAACAACTTTTTTTAACACTATTATGCTACAACCCAGTATTATCAACTATATTGGGTACTTTGGCTTTAGTTTGTGTCTAGACTAACGCTTGGGATCATACAGAAATAAATTAATTAGATGTCTCACATGTGTTGGGAAATTTTTCGTTTAATGGCATAGATAAATAAAAAACCATAGATGGTGAAAGATAATAGGTGGATTTGAAAGGAAAGTGAAATTTTCTAGCTGCCGCCGGAGTAGTAGATATGGGCAAATTTCCCTGGAGACATGAATAATTGTAAAAACTATATAAACATACTTTTTTTCCTTTTGTATTGTCAACAAATATCAAAAGTGATATGCTTTTCTATTGTTTATATCATAGATAAAGGAAATAATAGATATAGCGCGCCCATTGGCAACTTTGTTCACTAGGTGCTGTCCTGGGCGTACCGTCATTTCGCCCAATGTCATTTCGCCCAAAAATAAAAATGACATATCGCCCAAAAAATTTGAATGTTAGTTGTTGTTGTCCAAAAAAATCGGAATTTTGGGAGTAATAACATGATTTTTGGGCAATATGACATTTTCCCAAGCCAACAACGATCCATGACACTTCCCCCAAAAATAATAAAAATGACACAAAACCCAAAAATATGGACACATTTGTAAAAGAAATATATGTAAATTTTCTATGTAATTTGTAAATAATACATATTTATTTCAAATTGTTAGTACAAAAATAACATAACGTCCTTGTTCGATCCTGAATGCCTCTATAACTTCCAGAGGTGTTTTTGGGGATTTTAAAAAAGTTGGCGATGCAAGTCTCTCCAGGGTTCTTTGTACCCGAGAGTAAACCAATTTTCGAGTACTTTCCTGATTCCTTCAAAAAAAAAAAAGTTTTATTTAAAGCCCGGCCGCCGCGGGCACGACTCATCCTCCCACGCGGCGAGGCTAATCCAATTTTTGAGTACGTTCCAGATTCCTGCAGAAAATATTTTATTTAAAGACAATTATTTTATTTGACTCAATACTGTTGATTCTCTCACGCGGCGAGGCTCAACAGCTACATGACAATGGCAAAAACGACTCAGGAATGCACCAAACATTACTTCTTCAAACAAAAACCCTGCAAATTTACCGCTTAAAATTACAAGCACCCTACTTCATTGGGTTGGTCATTCGTTTTCACACCATAGGTTAGTAGCTCATGCCTACAACGCAGGGCCTCTGAGGTGTTTCAAACATAACGACTAACCAGCATGTAGCACCATTATATGATGTAGGGTGCTATTACTGCTATTCCGTTGTGGTAATATTTGTACAACGACAACGTAATTCTTTTCGTAAATGACATTTCGCGCAAAATATGTGTACGTCAACGTTTTTGGGCGGTATGTCATTTTATTTTGGGTCTTATGTGAGTGCTATTGGGCGATATGTCATTTTTGTAATTAGGGTTTTGGGCGATTTGACATATTTGGGCGATATGTCATTTTCGTTTTTGGGTGAAATGACATTGGGCGAAATGACGGTACGCCGCTGTCCTGTGCTAGTGTCACTTTCACTGAAGTTTCCCATAATTCTCATTGATGTTTATTCAAAATTGTGGGAAATTTTTCTTAAAGTAATGTGACAATTTATATAATAGCATATATTTCCTACATAAAAAACAATTTCAAAGCCATGAGGCCGGTGTTGGTATATCTATGTATAAGAGAAAGCCCGTAACACCGCCCAATGATGAACATGCCGGAACGAACGCCTTTTTACTCTAAAAACTTCCCCGCGCAAAACTGTATCAACTTCTGTGGTCACAGATCCCAAACCGTTAGAGGACTCTCAAAAGGAATAGCTTAGTCGGTGGTGTCATGGCTTTGCAATTCGATTGCCATCAGATATTCTACTTTAAGTAACGTGTTTTATTATTGTTTCGAAGTTATATTTTTAATGAAAATAATTTTTTCGTTCGATATGAAATTTTAGAATTTTAATGTCATATTTTTGACTTATTAGTTAGTTAGTCTATTAGTTTACTTTGTCTATGGTTTATATTCTATTTTCAAATTTTAACAATAGAGTCGAAATAAAAATTATATTTGGGTGCTTTTCCGTCGCATCCGAATGAAAAATGGTGGCACGGAAACAGCATATGTGAAAATGGTGATTAAGATAATTACTCATATATGGTTTTTATTTATCTATGTTAATGGGAAGTAATCTAGGTGGAGCCTGTAACCAATATTTAGTATATATTGAGCCTATTTTTTTAATTCCCTGCTAAACTAATTTTTCGACGAATTTGTATGGGGAGCCGCTTAAAATCGCTTAATAGCGCTTAGCTCCCCATACAAAGTGGTCGAAAAATTAGTTTAGCGGGGAATAAAAAAACAGGCTCATTGTAGTTTTGAACCCAATAAAAAGTAAATTTATAAAAACCAACGTGAAAGAAGTTTAAAAAAAGAAAATGTTTTTATATAAGTGCATTTTCTTAAACAAAGTAAATTTTCTCAAGAAAATACCTATTCAAATTCTTAAAAATATGACATTTTCTTTAAAAAAATATCTTATCTTAAAGAAGTACCTTTGCTTAAAAAAATAAATTTTCTTACAAAAAGTACCTTTTCTAAAAAAAATAATGTTTTTTATATAAATACCTTTTCATAAAAAACTACATTTTCTCTACAACGAATTGCTTTATCTTAAAAAACTACATTTTTCTTTAAAGAGAGGCTTTTTTGTGAAACAAAATAACTTTCCTTGAGATAAGTACCTACTCCTAAAAATTTTCCCTATTCTTGAAAAAAACGATCAATTCTAAAAAAAATCCCATTTCTGAAAAAAACCCTTTTTTCAAATAAATATCTTCTCTTGAAAAAAAACAAATTTCTTAAAAATGAAATAATACCTTTTGTTTTCTTTCCTTTCTGAAAATTAGTAAATTTTCTTAAAAAATATCCTTTTCCGAAAAAGAGTTCCACTTCTTTAAAAAGTACCCGTTCTTAAAAACAATGTACTTCTTTGTAAAAAATTCATAATCTTACGGTTTTTTCTTACAGAAAGTACTTCTTCTTAAAAATAGTACATTTTCTCAAAAAAAACATTAGGTTTTAATAAAACAAGTACCTCTCTTTAAAAATTTACCTTTTCGGGAAAATATAATACATATTCTTACAAAAAGGACCTAAAAATATTCTTTTTTTTAAAAAAAAAAATACATTCTATAAAAACAAATTCTTTTAAAGAAGTTTATCAGTTTACAAAAAGTATCTTTTCTTAAAGACCCTTTTGGAACTAACTAGTACATAATATATAACGAAAGGTACTTTGTTTTAACCGGGTGTCCCTTGACACCTGATGTGATTTTTTTAAGATTCTATTGTTGTCTGGTATTCTCTTTCATTTGGCACTTAATTTCGCTTTAAACATTACTAATAGACATTTTTTCAAAATGATCATTTTATTGGTAAGGCCCATCATTGACATTCATGAATGAAACACAATATGGTCCAAATGGCTGCCACGACTGCCTTTACAGTATCTCATTCGATCTACCTAATCTTTCAGCACATTGTCGACTGTTTGGGCCTCTATCTCGTGAACGACAGCGTCGTTACACTTACAAGGGCGCTCCTTAATATTACTAGCCGACCTACCTACCGAAAATTTTCTTTATTTTTCAACATGATCTCCTTTTAGCTCGATACACTTTTTTCACTGATATTCAATAGCTTCGATACCCTGTTTATAGTAAGAACTATCAAACTGCTTAAAATAGTCATCAACCGCAGAATCCACCTCTGCGTTGTTGGCAAATCTTTTACCATCGATCCGTTTTTTCACGTTTGGTAATAGAAAATAGTCGGAGGGAGCTAAATCTGACAAATAAGATGCGTGATGAAGCAATTTAAACTTTAATTTGGCCAACGTAATGGTGGATGTTTGAACTGGAGCCTTGTCTTGATGAAACAACACGTTCTTTTCACCAACTGCGGCCTTTTGTCCACAATTTCACCACTTAATCGCTGCAATAAATTAGCATAATATTCGCCGTAGATGTTTTTTTCATTTCTGAAGATAATAAATGGTTTCCCATTACATCTCATGACGGAATTAGGGAGAGCTTCTCACAACCAGTGAGCTGTGCACTTTCTAGTTTTATACTCACCAATTCTGAATATAATAAATAAAAATTATCCCATGCGCATCCCTAAAAAAACAGACGCCATGACCTTGCCTGAAGGTGAAACCGTCTTCGCCTTTTTGGACACGATTCTCCCATTCCAGTCCACTGTTTTAACTATTGCGGAGTGGTGGACCCATATGTCATCCATGTTTATAAATCGACGCAAAAATTCGGCTCTATAGCGGTTAAACATCGCCAAACACTCTACTGAAACGTGTTCACGACGCTGTTTTTGCTCTATTGAAAGCAAGCGCGGCACCCATCTTGCGCACAGCTGTGTCATCTTCAAATCTTCGGGCAATATCATACATGGGGCAAATTAATTATATGTCAATTATAATTTGTAGTTTTATTTTAATTACCTTTCGAAATGCTAATTCAAAAAAATTTCAATACCATTGCCAATTGTATTTATTTTAAAAGTATTTCCTTCATATCTGACACTTTTGGGTTTCAAATATTTCATAATGTACAGGTTTATGAATTTGAACGTACAATGAGGCAATACCTATCAAAGCCACAAACCTCTACATATAAAATACTTTAAAAACAGAATTGCTAGCTGTCAAAGAAATACAAATCAATTAAAAACATTCCCATATTTAATTACAATTGTCATCCGATTCAACAACCGGCATTTGCATTGCCTGAGCAAATGCAAATTAAAAATGTTTTAATTGCCACTGCGAACAATGGTAATTCTTTTGCATTTGCATTAGATAAAGTAATGCAAATTAATATCCAGTGCAAATTAAAAAAACCCATGTATGGTCAATATACGATGTGTAGCACTTTTTGAAGTGCCTATCATTTCAGCTGGCTTACGCACCTTCAGCCGACGATCATCCAATACCAGTTTGTGGATTTTCTTAACCGTGTCTGGCGTGGACACCTCAATTGGTCGACCAATACGGTGTTCGTCTTGGCAGCTCGTACGGCCTCGTTTAAACTCCGATACCCAATATTTTACAGTCACAAACGAAGGAGCAGACTCCCCCAGATTATAATCTAGCTCAGGTTTTTTATTGCTGGGACTGAGACATTTGAAATGGATATATCGAATTACATTACAAGGTGGCCAATTTTTTCCATATTTACAAATTCACTGAGATCGTTTACTTTTGATGACTCAAATAAAAATACTAAATAACGTGGCGCCTTGAAATTTAAAACATATGTTTTGTAAGGTTGTCACTTTTCACCAAAATATTTTTTCCAAACTACTGGCACCATCTATGCGTCAAGTCGGCTAGTTTTGGGACCACCTTTGTACCTTTCCGTAGACCTGGTCACATATACCTTTTGTGCATGTTGTGTACTGTTTTGTACACTGACTGTAAATTTTTGATGCACTTTATGTGCATTCTGTAACACTTTATGCACTTTCTAGATCATGATATGGACTTAGGGTTAGTTGCATGTAATACTTGGAACAAATGTTGTTAATAAACGCGAACACCGATCCACATTCAATTATTGGATCCATTTTCTATATAATAGCTTTTACGTTTCGAGTGCGATACGCGAGCTGCTCTCGAGCCGCTTGTTTTACACCTTTGAGACGAAATGAAGCGCACAGTGGGGTATTTGTAAAAAAAAAAATATAAATACTTCGTCCATTCCTAAGCGGCTGAGCCCAGCAAGTTAAAATTGCACATGGGCATAGGTGAGGTATTATGCTATAGAAACTGACAATATTGTCATATCATCGACTCCAGTGAAGCTGCACAATGGTAGCCAAATATATATTTGTAGCGCTACTAAAAACCTACGTGCATGTATATACTTTACATTTGCTCTCACAGTTCTCGAAATATTTGGGAAAATCTGTAGGACCCTGTAGAACCCAATCAGTGAGTGAAAAATTAGAAAGCGCACAGTTCACTAGGTGTGAGAAGCTCTCTCCCATCCCTTCACGGGACATTATGGGAAAATATTTATTTATATTTTTATATTTACATTAACAATTTATATGGAAAGAAGTGAGATATACAAACGAAATTTCGCAGTTTGCTTACTCATACATAATATAGATTGAAAGCTAGTAAAATTTTTAGAAATTTATTCCAACACAATTCCAGACTCCCAAAAACAATATCTGAAATTCCCAAAAATTGGATTTTCCGAAAAATTTTAGGAATTTTTCAAATTTGTTTGTACACACATTTTCATACATATCAGAATTTGGTTAATGACATCGCGATGCAGATTTGCACCTTGAGATATGTTTCGACAAATATGATTTTTTTTGACGTGGAATACGTCTTACCTTACGGTAAGGTTTTTATTGTTGTAATCTTTATTTCATTGAATTTGAGGAAACGGCTACATGAATTTTTTTAAAATTTTTTTTGTAGGTAAATGAAGATGTTATCTTTCGTAAGATATACATTTCATATTGGTTGATATATTTCTAGTATTTTAATTTCTCAAATGAAAACTGTTTAAACACATACACTCTAGTAAAAAGTGAAACGAACAGCAAGCTAATGTTGCTTGGCAACATGTATCTAGTAAAAAGTGAAACAAACAGTAAGCTAACGTAATAAAGCTTTTTTGCGAAAGCTTCAATAAAGCTGTTGTAACATTAATTTTGAATTGTAAAGCGTAAAGCTTTCACACAACGCTCGAATGCTAATGCGAAGACTCGATAAGGTAACCCTTTTTTAATATTAGGGCGGCCCTCTCAACATTCGCAGAACTTATTTCAATAAAAATATTAATTAAAATACATAAATTAAATTAAGTTTAAAAAAATTGAACATAATATTTTTTTTTTAAACGGACTTGAATCAAATGCCGTTGGTAAATATAAAAATTACAGCAGACAGTTGTCCGAGGCCTTCGGCCACGGACTGTCCCTGCAGGCTGTGTCAGAGACACGGCCATTAAGTTTAACGTAGAATACGCCATCCGATAAGACAGAAAACATATATAACAATAAATGATAAATAATATAAGCAACTGAATTTATTGTTATATATGTTTTCTGTCTTATCGGATGGCGTATTCTACGTTAAACTTAATGGCCGTGTCTCTGACACAGCCTGCAGGGACAGTCCGTGGCCGAAGGACAACTGTCTGCTGTAATTTTTTTTAAATCATCCAAATTTAGAGGGCTCTGTAGAAAGCTGTGTGAAAGACAGTAAACTCTGGTATCCGTAAAATTAATCTATATTTAGCTATGTTTCAAATACGTATAAAAACTTAATGTGTTTGGAAATAAATTCCTAAACACCATTTCCAATTGAAATTAAAAAAAAATTGTACTTAAAAATTCTATTGATATAAATCAATTGAAATTTAAAAACGAGTAGTTGCAGTTTAACAAACAGCAATTGAAATTTAAAAGACATCAACATATATTTATATTAATTGAAATTAAGAAAAAAACAATTGAAATTTAAAACACATCAAGTGTAATTCAAAATACATAAATTGTAACTTGAAACACTAAATTGAAATATAAAAGACATCAATTGATATTGAAATGTCAATACTGAAATCGGTAAATATCTTTTAAATTTCAACTGACGAATTTTAAATTTCAATTACAATTGATGTATTTTAAATTTCAAATATAACTTTCATATTTTAATTGATATTTTTCAATATAAAATTGATATTTTTTAATTTCAATTACGAATGGAGTAGGATTTATAATAATGTGGTGACACCGTTTTTTCCAAAAAGTGTAAAAATGTTGGTGTTTTTTTAATATTTTGATTTTAAATGCAGGCCATTTCTTCAAAAATCAATGGATTTCAACGGATTTTATCTTATTTGTTCAACATATTCTGTAGTTAATGTAGTACTTTTCCAAAAAATAATATTTCTATTCATTTGCCCAAGATATTCTCCCATAACTGGAAAAAACAAATTTTCGAAAAAACAAAATATTTTCCCCAATATCTCGGGTACCGTAAGTGTCAATCTAAATCTGCATACAAGTGCCAATCTAAACCTGCATGCCAATCTAAACCTACTATAAACATATAACAAATATTTTCAATATAAACAAACTTCAAAGTTGTATAGGGGTTCAAAGTTGTTTGATGGTCGAGGTAGTCAAGTTGCGACACGCACTGTGAAGCTCCAGTGGGGTTTGTGATGTTCTAATATCATAATGGCTCTAGAAGAGGAGCTCAGCTAGGTCCTTGTGAAATTTTACTCTAATCGGTCTAGCCGTTTAGAAACGGCTGAATAATTTCAAATTTTTTTTCGAAAAATCCCCCATTGTGAACCGCGCGGAAATGCATTTAAACAAACCCGCGCAACTCGCTCAAGGACTCGTGCATTTCTTTGTTTTATTTTTCGTATGAGCTATCGAGTCGTACATTTTAGATTTTTCTGTCACATCTTACGATTAACGAGCAGGTGCGCTTCTATACTCCTCGTTTCACGAGCGACCTCTGAGCGTGCATTTACGATGCCGGGTAGCAACGTTTGTTGCAGACTTTATTGTTTGAATGTCAAAGTTAATCGAAATTTTTAACTCCTTTGGATCCTGTGAGGCAGTCTTTCGATCCTGCACACAAACCATTACATATTTTATACCAAGGGTTTGTTAAGGACATTCTCATGCAGTTAACAACATTGTTATGATACAAAGAAAATTGGTTTGAATCCATGAAAGAAATTAAGCAAATCGCAACATCTGTCAACAAAAGGTACAAGGACTTGTTCCTGTCACAAATCCTTTATTTTCGCCCGGTATTGTATCTATTCTATTTACCCAAATTGTATTTACGACAACGAGTGAGTGTATCATGCGACCTGCGTGTGTGTCTGTGTCTTCGTACATATAATAGAATTGATTTATTAAAACCGTGTATGTGAAATTTCCTTTCTCGCTGTCTTTGTCTGTGTATTGACTCATAAAATATCAAGGCAAAACAAAAAAAAAAGCGACATGTACCCGGGAAAACACAGGTAATACAAGGTGGAATCATTCCATATCAGCGACGACGATGACGATAACGATGAGGATTCCCTATAATGTTGACGTTGATTTGATGCAAAATGTTATATAATTCCGGGATGAACATAAAATTTTGGCTGCTTGAAATGCAGACAGTGAACGGTGTTGTGGGACGCTATGTTTGTGTGTACATCAGACGCTAAATGTTCCACTTGACTTGCGGCAACAGACTGTGTGTGTGTGGATAAGTTACACAAAAATAAACACACAGTCTCACACACAAACTCACTTGCATAGACATAAGCGCAGTTCGATTATTGCGATGACTTTATTATGCAAATGCGGTTTGTTTAACATTCCACACATACTTATGTGAATATATCTAGACATCTACTCTGACACACACACACACACACTGTACTATGCAGACAGACAAACAGACAGACATATTTAGTTCATTCATAATTTAGTATTATCTTGAGTCGTCGACGTTTTCAAAGTTATTCAATAACTTTCAATTATAAAATAGAAAGCAATAATTTCTTGGGAAATCGTTTAGTACAGCCCTTGTTGCACATTCACACACACACACACACATACATATACACTTAGCCATAGACACACACACACGCACAGACACAAACACACTCGCATTTACAATTCAAGCAAGGAAAGTTTTTCCATTTGCTTAGCATTACTTTTTACAACTTTGCACTTTAATGCGTTTCACTTTAACAGACTCAGCGAATGAACAAATATAGGTTTTGTTTGACTTTACGTTGGGTTAGGAAAGGATGGCGGGAAGCAGTGGGTCCTGCTGCGACTTGTACTTGCCACTACCAAAACACAATCATCATCATTATTATCAGCGTTCTAGCCAGCACTATAATCGTGCTCGTCATCATCATCGTCATCGTCAGCGCCATCGTCATCGTCATCATCATCCGCAACAGCAACTACAATAACCACAAAAAGAAGTGCTGCATGCCATGACTTCCGATATTTAAACAACCAACAATCTTATTCACTCTCATTTCATCGTGTGTGTTTGTGAATCTGTGTGTAAGTGTTAGTGCATGTGTGTGTGTGTGTGTCTTCTGATCCTGGTGCTGGTTCGCTTATTCGTTTTGTTGGTTTGTTATTTCAGGTTGCAAGAACGGTTGGAATTATGACCAGACATGGTACGAGGACACAATACCAACGAAGGAGGATTGGGTTTGTGCAAAGGATTTGTTTGTGACAAATGTTTTCGTTGTTGGACGCGTGACAGAAGTTGCGGGTTCATTTATGCTGGGACAAATGGGTGACATGTAAGTCCACTCTACTCCACTCCCCTCCCCTACACACTCACCATTCAGTTCAGCCATTCATTTACGACTCTCCCTTGCGAAGTCAAATTAAATAGAATACATTTAATTCCATTATTTAGTTTTAATTGAAAAACGCTTATGTCATTGTGTGTGTGCATGTGTTTACTTTGTAGTTTCGGTCGCCGCTTTGTCTACTACATCAGCGTGGTGTTCTGTTCCATTGGAAGGCTGTCGTCTATTCTTCTAACCGCACACTATACATGGTTCATGATATTCACCGGACTAACAGCCCTCACCATCAACAGTTTGTTTCAATCTCCCCAAATTATCGGCATGGAAATATCGAGAGAGTAAGTAACCAAAGAATCATAGATTCTTAAATCAATTCATTATATGTATAAGTAAATCCACTGATAGAACATATGACCAAAATTGTTAACCTTTTCGAGTGCTTTCGTAGATTAATTTTTGAAAACAACGGTGTCAATGGGTAGACTTTGTGTCAAAGATTCGTGGAATCATATTTTAAAAAAACTGATTTTTAAACATGTAAAATTTAGAATTTAAACCCCCCGTAATTGATCAATTTGACATTTGTATAGTGACAGATTATTAGTAAAAAGTTAGAAATTTCCGAAGTTGTTCGTTTTACGATTTAGGAAATTTGGGAAATATTGCAAACTTTCTTCCAATGTTGTGAGTCTGGCAAAAATCTGGTGTTAATTTATGTGGCCCTATACTGATACGTGTAACTCTGAAAATACATAATAATAATATTTTCGAAAATCGACATGTTAGCATCCATTAACAATACACAAGGAAGTTGATGAAAACGTGTTGATTTCCGCAACAACATCTAAGAAATAAATTCAATAGAAATAGAGTGTCATCTACGCAGTTTGTGGATCAATTTGTGCAGCGAGTTCGTCCATCCAAGTCCTTATTGAACAAAAGAACTCGTGTATGTGCTCGTCCAGTGTTTTCAGAGGAAAATATTGCCGCTGCAGCTGCAAGTGTGCTCGAACATCCACCAACATCAACTCACCACCGTTCGCAGCAATTGCACTTGCACAATTTGCACAGAATTTTGCATAAAGACCTCGATGTAAAGGGTTATAAAGCCCAATTAGTCCAAGACCTGAAGCCTCGTGACCATCCGATTTATTTTCACCTCTCTGAATGGGTTGAAGATCGCTTGGCTGAGATGAGAATTTTTAACGAAAGATCATAATTTCCGATGAAACTCAATTTCACCTCAGGGGCTACGTTAAGAAACAAAATTGTCGCATTTGGTGCTCGGAAAGTCTACACGTCGCACAGTGGCGCCATTTGAGTTTTTTCGCTGCAAAAACCATATCTTTTGAACAGAATAATTGAAATGGCTTCTGATAGACAATTGTTCAGCCTACGAAATGAGTGTTTGGAAAGGGTGACACGCCTTGTAGGTGCTTACTTATGGGTTATCAAAATTAAAATTTGTGGAAAAATCAATTTTATGGTAACTAAAAAAAATTTTTTTCCAATTTTAGGCTTTTTACTCTTTTTTAAGGATTTTATGTTTTGAAATTATTATCCAACAAATTAAAAAAAAGTTTTTTTTAAATTAAATTTCAATTTTCTGTAAAATATTCATCACAATTCGTATGAGAAGGAAGAAAGACTAATCATTTCTAAACTATAATTATGTTCTAACTTTATTCGTGACTTCACATCCCGCAGGAAGAAATAAGTGGATCGGAAGATACTGCCAACATGATGAAGAGGTCTTCATTTTGCTTCACCCTTAATGCTTTGAAAGTGTTCTGCAATTTATATTTTTTATATAATTTGTTAAGAGACTCCTGTGCTTCTTCAGAAACCTCTCCCATTGGCAAAGACTGGTATTCAATTATATCTTTGCAATGCGCCAATATTTTATGGAATCTCATGGTCACTATATATTTTTTACTTTATTAACTCTAGAAGCCAAAGTGGCACCTAGAGGCAGATAAAACCATTTGAATTATACAAAGGAATAATCAAAGAACATATTTTGAAACTATGGCAAATATAGAAAAAAAATTATTTTTTTTTAATTTTCCGGCAAAATTGAAAAATAGTGAAAAATGGATAGTTTTATTTCTATCCATATTTTTCTTATTATTATATATTTATTAAATACAGCAATCAATAGAAAAACAAGACTAGTTTTAGTGATATTACACCTGAAATCGGACCAAATTACCTAAAAATTGTGTATTTTTTTGAAAACCGAAAATCGGCCGACTTTGAACGGTTATATCTTCTGAACTAAAAATCTGATATTACCATATTTTAAATTGTTCAAAAATTTCCTATAATATGGATTTATTCACAATTTCTTAGGCACACTTAAAAATTTTGATTTTTGCAACCTCGTTTGCTTTGCGTCGTCGAGGCGATGCCGAAGCATCCACAACGAGTGACTGTTTGGTGCGATTTTTAGCATGGCGGAATAATAGGACTAGTTTTCTTCCAAAATTACCAAGGAGCCGCCGTTAACATCAATGGCGAGTGTACCGCGCCATGCTAAGGATTTTTTTAAATCGCAAAATTTCTTTATTTTCGCGAGACCGGTGTCAAACCCTTCCCAGAGGAGTAAAGCCCTAACCCCGACCGAAGGCTGGCCGCGCGGAAGCCTTGTAACTGAAAAAATTATAGCAAAGCAGCGAAGCTGGTGTTGGGCTTACCCGAGAGGACAGAATCCACATGCCATGCTGAAGGCCGGTTATGCATGCAACTATAAAGTACACACAGATGGCAAATATAGAAAAAACCGATTTTTTTATTCTCCGTCAAAATTGAAAAATAGTGAAAAAATTTATAGTTTTTAAATAGTGATTTACTTGGAGCAACACCAAGCAAACAGTAACTTTTTTTATTATTATACATTTAATAAATACATCAATCAATAGAAATAAAAAAAGAAGATTCGTTACCTAGTGTTCGTGAGATTACTCCTGAAATCGGACCAAATGAGCTAAAAATTGTGTTTCTTTAAAACCGAAAATCAGTCAAATTTGAACGGCTATATCTTCTAAACTAAAAATCTAATATTAGCATATTTGAAATTGTTGAAAAATTTCCTATAAGATGGGTTTATTCAAAATTTCGTAGACACACTTGAAAATTTTGATTTTTGCACGAACTAGGTAAAGTAACCGTTGAATTTGTGAGGACAATACCTTCCACTTGAGTACCCACACTTGCCGTGTCCTACGTGTTCGACAAAATTTGTATGCATTTTTATTGTTCTTATATTTTACAATTGTTTTGAGGGTTTTGAGCCTCGTCGAAGTCCGGCAATTTTGCTCACAACTTAGTCTTTATTTCATAATGAAGTACCCATTGATGTGGAGTCGGATTTCAGGAGTTCGAGTTTACTAGTCGGAGTTAAGGAGTCGGCGTTTAAAAGTTAAGTCCTGTGACAGCAGCTCTTGGATCTAGCGGACATACGTGACCCTGCTTACGAAAACACATATAGTGTGTCAAATTTCATGCATTCACACGCCTTTGTAGAATGACACTGACCGACACGAAATCCTCAGTGAAAATTGGAAAGATCTTGCCGAACCATTTAGTACGAAGAGAGACCTGAAGCAGGGCGACACCCTATCATATGATCTCTTCAACATCTTTGGTCGAAATCTGCGAGAAGTTACTGCAGAATTTTCGAGAATTGAGAAGGAATCAGCAAAATTATGTTTGGCAATACTCGAGATTTAGAGAAAATTAATAATTTCGACAAGGAGAACATCCTCCCCATTGGATGAGATGGTGAATAGTCAATTCACCCTATCATGCGATCTCTTCAACCCATTAATAGCGATCATCGAGAGAAAAGCTGCAGTCAACACGAATAAAACCATCAGCAGCAAAAGACAAATGCTGCTCGCGTAAGCTGATGACTTAAACATCAATTTAGAGAGAGAATTTACTGCAGAATTTTCGAGAATTGATTGTAGGAAAGGAGAACAAGACAAAAATGAATGGTTTCGACAAGGAGAACATCCACCCGATTGGAGAGAGAACCCGATTGTGAGGTTCTTCGAAGAAGGACGAAAGATTCATTAAATAAATAAATTGAAGTATATACCATAAAGTCTTCGAGCTTTGGTACCAAAGTATTTAAAAGGAAAATAAAGTTAAACCTTTAAATAGTTAATGCAACTTTTTTTAAATGGAATCCTAGAATTTTGTCTAGAAATAAAAAGGCTCGTTGTCCCTTGGCCTCTGCAGAAGCTCATAAAGAGGTTTCTTAATCGAGGGGAAATATCATTTCTTCTGTTCCGGTGACGCACTGCTATGTTCTTATAATTTACAACTTCAAGGAATTTATTTATTTTTATTTATTTGAAATTCATTTGTAATACACAAGCCTCATGGCCAATATAACATATTACAATTTTTAAGTACCTGAATAAAATAAGTTCATTAACAATTAAATATATATAAAAATTCATTAAATGTCTATATATAAAATAATACAACTCCACTAGTAGATGTAACCTGTTGGCTCCCTAGCCATAATAATGTAAAACGATAAAAAGATCATGACAGTCCTGAAAACGAGCAACAACTCCAAACTTAACTGCATAAAAGACAGCAAAATAAACACGTGAATAAGTATCCCAACATTCATTTCATAGACGTGAAAAATGTTCAAAAAGTTTTGATCGAAATACATTATTCGAATAGGAAAAAAGCCGCAACTCATTTGGTAGTTGATTCCAGGTTCGGGCAACACGAATAACAAAAGATTTCTCAAATAAGGAATTATATATAAAATTAACCCAAAGAGGCAGAAACACATTTGTAGAGTAAAATCTACGTAAAACAGAGTACAATTTACGATGAAGAGAGTTAATGTGAACATCAAAGTTAAGCTTATTGTCAATAATCAAACCCAAACATTTGTGATGATTCACGAATTCAATCCTACAACTATCCAAAAAAATATTTAAATTAGACGCCAATTGGTAAACAGAACCAAACATCATAGCCTTGGTTTTAGACGGATTGATACGTAACGAGTTGCTATTTGTCCACGATACTAAATCGCTAAGGCAAACATTTATATTGCTGATCCCTGAGGGACACCCGATATTAGGTCAATAGGGTCGGAACGTTCACCAAACAATTCAACAAATTGAGATCTGTTGCACAAATAAGACATAACAAGCTTACATGCAGATCTAGAAAATTTGAAATTGTGATGTAGCTTTTCAATCATTTTCGCATAGCAAATACTGTTAAAAGCTTTTGTTAGGTCCAAGGAAACCAAAACATTAATACAACCACGATGAACATTGTCCCTTATTGTGTCAGTGAGTTGTAAAAGTAAAGACGTAGGGTTATAGCCCTTACGAAAGGCATATTGGGATACAAAAATACTATTGCGAACATGATAAAGCATTTGATCTTTCATGATATGCTCCACAACTTTCGACAACACTGGTAAAGCGAAATAGGCCTTAAATCATCTGGACTTATAATTACTTCTGACTTGGGTATCGGAATAACACGCGCAATTTTCCAAGCCAATGGGAATATAGAGCTCATTAATACTGAATTTATTAAATTTAAAATTAGGTCCGAAATATAAGGGTAAATTATTTTGAGAAACTGCACGGAAATACCATCAACGCCGGCACATTTTGATTTAATCTTGTAAAAAACCTCCAAAACTTCCATTTCACTGACACAACGAAAAGAAAATAAGGCTCAATTTTCATTCAGAGTATTAACATTGACATTATCAGCATCTCCAGATCCCGCAGCATGAACAAAATAATTATTAATATCATCGACATCACCCCCGTATGTAAAATTTAACTCACGCATAAATCCTGAACCCTTGAGTACACGCCATAAACCTTTAGAATTCAAACTACCAAATAACCGTGAATAATACTTTCTCTTACACTTCCTAATCACTGCTTTGGCACGATTACGGTATTTACAGAAAACTCTTCGTTTTTCATCCGTTCTATTTGATATATAATCTTTATAAGCCAAGTCCCTCAAAGATCTAGCCGGAGATTTCATCCAGTCATTGTCAAAAGAGGGCAATCTTCTCCTGATAATCGGAACAAATGTATATAGCTTTTCAACAAGAGAAGTAATAATATTACACTTCTCGTCAACATTTGTGTTACTAATAATTAAATCACTGTTAAATTCACTTACAAAATTCAAGAGTCCGTCCCAATTAATGTTATTAAAATCTCTAAATTCAAAGAACTCCTCAAGGTGTTGAATACTAATCCTAAAAGATGCAAATATAAGAGCATGATGGGAAATAGCCGGACACTGAACTTGACTAGAAAACGCACGCATAGAACTATCACTCACTAGCATAAAATCTATCAAGGAAGTTGATCCATGTGCAACATCAAAGTGTGTAGGGGTAGCATTATGCATAACAGTCATGTCCAGCCGATGGCACAAGGAACGGATAACATTTGCTCTGGAAACATTAAACATGTTACAATTAAAATCGCCGACAACAACAATATTCGAATATTTCGAAAACAACCCATGGTGAAGATCCTCAAAGGCCGCCAAATCACCAGGGGGAGGCAAATAAACAACTCCAAAAATAACTTTAGAGTCCGCAGACTTAAGTTCAACAAACAGTGATTCGCATTTACCTAAGACAGATGTCTTGAATACAATCCTATGTTTAATTTTACGGGAAACATAAATTCCGACACCACCACCTCTCACACGACTGCGATCATTCCTACAAAATTTGTAACCTGGAATTTCAACAGCTTGACTAGACACATCAGATTTGAGCCAAGTCTCCGAGATACCAACAACATCAAGAAGTGAATCGCACAAAATTGACCTCAACTCATCAAATTTCGCAGAATTTACAGAAGGCTTAATACTGTGGCAATTCCAGTGACCAACATTAAATTGGGTAACAAATGGACGCAAAGCAGTGTTTAATACAGAGCTGTTACTAACCACAGGACCAATATTGTCATTAGGAGACATGAAAGTTAAAAACATTTATGGTGGGGAACCAAACAAGAAACAACAACACGAAGATATACATTTCAGATTCCAAAAACTACTTCTCTATAACAATTTCGTAACAGCTATTCATTAGCAATAAAAGAGATCAATTAATCAATAAAGCTTAATTAGATATTAAATGTAGGTTAAACCCAATAAATGAAATATAAAGTTATCAGCAATAATATATAGATAATCAAACTATTAGCTCAGCACCATGATGTTACAATTCAATAATGCAGCTCACTCAACTACACCATAGATTACTTCTTTGCCATCCAGTAGGGTTAGTTTCGCTGCTAACTTATCATTGTTCGAGATCTTAAACCTGCTTATGCACTTATTGCGGAGAAGCTTCCTACACAGGCCATTAAGGTTACTAGCAGATGGCGAATAATGGTCATTCAAGTAAACCCGGCTTCCCAAATCACCAGCAAAACAGGAGACAGGTAACAAATCGGATAATTTGAGTGATCGAGTTTTAAAATATTCTCTCATAATTTTATCACGGGCCATCACATGCTAAAAATGTGGCCTAAAAATGTGGCCGTCGCTTGTCCCATGGTTAGCATGCTCGACTCTTGCACATAAGAGCGATGAGTCAATCCTCGAACTGGCCAACAGTTGTTGCTTTCGGCTACGGTCGCCGTGCATAATGAGGACGCCACTATCGACTAATAAATGACAGGTTAATAGCTTCCCAAACAACTTTCCTAATCTATGAGAGACTGCCCTTAAACATAGAAAACCTACAGGTCACTGTTTGTGAAACAAGCTCTTGCTATGAAATCGGAAACTTTTAAAAATACATCAATCAATGTGGTTAAGATTCGAGTATCCTTTGGAAAATTGGTAAAATCCTAGAAATCTTTAAATCACTAAAGTTTAAACTGAACTCACTGACAAAGACCCCGCTGCATCTTTTGTGGAAAGTCAATCGATTGTCTAATATTGATTTCTCATTTCCATTTCCATTTCAGAGAAGATCGAAGTACAATTGCGATGTATCAAAGTTTTGGCTGGTCCATTGGTACGACGGTGATGCCCCTGCTCTTTTGGTGGCTGCGTGAGTGGGAGCCCTTTATGTGGATAACAACATTGCCGACTGCTGTAGTTTTGATTTTCTCTAAGTGAGTAGATGTGGCAGGTCCTTTAATACACACACGTTCACACACACATGAACAACCAAACGCACTGCTGGCCATGCGACTGGTTGTGCTTCTTTTGGGGCTTTGGGGTGATATTGTTGATGTTTTCTTTGTCGCTTCATTACGACAATTTGCAAAAAGGAACAACACAACTCTTTTAAGCTTTAAAAACAAAAGCCGTAGCAGATTGTTGTAGGGATACAAATGTGTGTTGTTTCCTTTTCCTCTGCGGTGGATGGAATACAAGTGTGTCTAAGTGTATGAGTACTTCATCTCCCCATCGAGTCATTGGAGCATAACGCAATTGCACGATGTCTTATGTTCATCCATACATATATGTATGAGCATGTTTGTTAGTGGGTGTGTGCGTACGGACGAGTGTATGTGTTCAAATGTTCAATTCATTTGAAATCCAATCAAATTCATTCGATTGTTTTCAATTTCTTTCGATGAAACCAGAAAACAAAATAACAAAACCCCAGAACCTTTTTACACAATGTTTTGTTTTATGACCGAATATGGCTGGAGATGGATGGTCTCGGTCGTCCTCTGTTACGGACGGGACACGGTGCCATCCAATGCTTGCTATCTTTTCGGTTGGGGCACTTTTTATCCTCGTAATTTTTTATGCTCTTTGGTCGTAACTTTGTTTCAATTGAATTTCCCTTTTTCTATTGATTTATTTGTCGTTGTTTTGCTCTGCACCGCACAGATACGTCATTGAATCGCCACGCTGGTTGATTAGCAAGAAGCGCTTTGGAGATGCTATTACGCAATTCAAGAAAATTGCCAAAATCAATGGCTGTCAATTCGATATGAGCGAAAAGGAGCTGGCCGAAATCTACACGAGCACCCAGCAGGAAGTGACGTACGGCATCGCATCTCTATTCTCTGGTTGGCGTCTGGCGCGGAACACCAGCATTATGGGCTTTAGCTGGTAAGTATCTAGCAATCCTGTCTATTTGAGATGGAATGCTTTAATAGACTTTAATCACTCGCCTCGCTCCAATAAGGTGTGTGGTCGCTGTTTCATATTTCACTCTAGTCCTGTTCAGTTCTCGGATGAGTGGCAATCCGTTCTTGAATTTCCTGCTCCAGAGCATCGTTGAGATTCCAGCCTATATGGTGGGCAAATACTCGGGTAAGTTTAATACTCGGGTAAGTTTGTAAAACATTAATTTCCTCTATTCCACAGGTGACAAGTTTGGACGTCGCTTTACGAACAGTTTCTCCTTCTTCATATCCTTTTTGACTTGCATTCCTGTGATCATATTGGCCACAGGTGAGTATTTCGCGGTCATGTCGTTATTTCTGTTAACATTTCTTTTTGGTATCAGATGAAAAGTACGAATTCGTTATGACGGGCTTGGCTGCGTTCATTAAGTTCCTCAATGCAGTCACCTTCTTCACAGCCAGTCTGCAGGGCATGGAAATCTATCCCACATGCATGCGCCAGACGGGCATTGCTCTTGGCACCATTCTGGCGAATGCCATCGGTATTTTGGCACCATATTTGGTCTATTTAGGCACCACCGTCGACATCCGCAGTCCCTATTACATTTTGGGCTCACTCTTCCTCTTCGGCGCCATTGGAGCGCTCTTCCTGCCCGAAACGCTGCACAAAAAACTGCCCGACACCATGGAGGAGGCCCGTCAATTTGGCATACACGATGTACGTTGTAGTCATCGTCCATTTGTGCGATATCACTAAATGAATTCCATTGAAGCGACTCAATGCTCTATATGTGTTGAGTCCTTTATCTTCCAAATTTATTTCATTTCATTCCATTGCTCGCCCACACTCACTGACACCGTTCGCCTTTTCCCTTTTTATTTCTCCCACAGAAATTCTTCAGTCTGCCAAAGGCGCCACCTTCCAATTCCGATGCAGCCGCGGAAAAACTAAACCAAGAGAAATATGCGCCGTAAAAATCAGCATTGCATCGTGATTTTTAACTTGATTCTGTTGCAGTTTTCCTTAACTATTTCTATTCGATGCCCTGTGTGTTTTTTTTTGCATTTTCGAGATTTCCTCCCTCATTTCCGTTTCCCTTTGTCATTGACTTTGTGTGATGTAGGTTTGTAAATGTAAGTGTAAGTGTATGTGTAAGTGTGTGTAAGTGTAAGAGTATGTAATGTACTTTAAGATCCTGTTCCATTTAGTTCAATTTGAGTTTGTAAATGTATAAATCATGAATAGCAAATTAAAATACAACTAATAAATTGCTAATGCAATGTAGTTATGAATCTTTGTACATAATAAACTGAATCCTTGACTAGTGATTGACCTTCTTTGGGAAGTTTATATCGATGTTAGTGCCTCATTTGCATGTGACACTCTGCTTGTATGTAAATAGAAAATTGGTTTATTCCTCAGTTACGAAGGAAATATTTTGAATTGAGATTAAGTTGAGAAAAGCGGGGGACTGATGCTGGTGAATTTTGTTTCAGTCGATTCAAAAATTGTGGTACCAGTTCAAGGGGTGTACCGGTTGCTTGGCGAAACGATTTTTGGGCTTTACTCAAAATCTGATCGACATCACTATGCATGCCAAACAAATAAAATTCTTTGCGTATAAGGGTTTCCAATTTGAGTTATATGATTTCTAAGTGACGTTTCGGCCATTTGTAGTATGTCATGATCTATAATTTTTTTTTCATTGTATTCAGTAATGTTTACAATTTCTTCATGGAGAGATATACGCAAGAATAACGTTTACAAATCATAAACTTTTTTTTTTCAAAATAATCGTTTCCCAATCGCAACTTTTCGTGCGCTTTTGCCATTTTATGGTCGTAATAATCGTCCATCTGTGCTCGCTATTCGTCGAATTGTTGCAAATTGCGAGCGAACATTTTCTTTACATAATGTTCAAGTGCCAATAAGACAAAGATCCGCTCGAAGTAATGAAAATGTTTCTGCCGTTCAGGCAATCCGCTATTTTTCGATTCCAAGACGTTGTCCACAATTGGGACTGCCTCAAACCATAACCTGGCGGATGTTGAGAAAGCATTTTGGATTGCATCCGTACACTGAACGGAAAAGCATCGTCACAGGCATTAAAATTTGCAACACCCCAACAACTTTTGTCATCGAAAGTGAGCTAACGTAACGTTTCATTCCCGCTATGAAAATGTGTTCATCAACTGCAAATTGTTCGTTACGGTGGTGAAAGTATAGTTGTTGCTGCAATGAATTTGTTTCACTGTTGCAATGAATAGGTATCGTTCCGAAAGGAATATATTTCATCGCTGCAATGAATTTGTTTCATTACAGTAATGAATTTTTTCATGACTGCTTTGAATTTCTTCATTGCTGCTATGAATTTGTTCATTGCTGCTGTGAATTTGAGTCATTGTTGCAATGAATTTGTTTCATTACTCCAATGATTTTGTTTCATTGCTGCAATGACTGTTGTGAAGTGTGTTTGAAATTATTTATTGACAATTGTACATAAATACACTGTTAGTATTACATTGCAGGTGTTTTGATATCAAGTTTTTGAATTTTTGTTTCGAAAATAGTCTCAATTTGCTAAATAGATTATATCCATTCCATCTTGAAACAGTCGACTGGAGAGATTGTGGTAGTCGAGGGATTGAGTGTTATTGTGACCGTCGTTGTATTCAGGTCCTGCAATTAAAAACAAATATGAGGAATTTAGTATTAAGATTTCTTATTAAAATACGTACATATCTATGTCTGTACATACCATGAACATAAGCACTACTCCCCTATGCTCTACTCCCTTAACATAGAACCACATCATTGTTATCTCAAATCATGCAATTGTTGTTGTGTTGAGGGTTCTGATATACAATTGAAACGCCAAATCTCCCCGCCAGTAAGCCAGTGATCGCTCTGCAAGCCTTTTCTTCAAATGCTCTTTTATTTATTTTAATCAAATTTGTTAAAATTTCAATTGGATTCATTTGATTGTACGTGGAATTGTTATTTTTTACGTTCGTCGTTTTTGAAACACTTTGTTTCTTTGACTTCGACTGCCCGCACAAATGTATGCATGTATTTCGTTTTTTTTCTGAATCCAAATACCAACACAACGAAATAGGCGTGACCGATTTATGATTAAAACAGAAAAACGCGAACATTTTGTTGAGATTTGTACCGACACTCGCATACACACACACAAATGTTCAGTTACATATTTCAGGGTATTTTATCTGCCATCGATGCGTCAGCTTCTTTGCTGTCGCGTTGCTCCTCGCATTCTGTTTATTTATCTATTTGATTTATAGATTCGCAAGTTACACAAACGATCACAGCAAACACATAAATGCTCCCAATTTAGTTTTCACACTAAAAGATTATTAATAAGTATAACTAGACAGTTTTAACAAATTTATTTCAATTAATCCGGCGGAGAAACATGTCTATCACTTTCGGTTGTTGCAATGAAACTGATTTAAGATGTGTACGTGACCCATCACTCACGCTCACCATTTTCTCCTGCTAGCCTGTATTTTACGCTCGCTCATTTTTTCGACTGCTTCTCTCTCTCTATGCCGTCATAAAAATTAGTTGCGTTACAATAACGAAATTGTTTCGTAACTAAAAATGTTGACAAACTATAAAAAGTAAGAGATAAACCAAATAAATCTCATGCCGTTACCTGTTTTTTAATATTCAACCCATTTTTCTACAAAAACCACATTAAATAAAATTGTTGCAGGAACGAACACTAAGTTGTTGCAGCAACGAAATGAAAAGTTATCAAAGAAGTTAGGTATGCAATTTTTCGTTGCAGCAACAACTAAATTGTCGGATATACGACACTTTTCACTATATCAACGTAAAAACATTAAAGAAAACGTTTCATCCATGCGACGAAGCCTTTTTCTTTGAGTGTATAAAATTGTAATCACTCCAGAACTGAAGCCATTGGACCTTTGCCATTGGCAACAACCGAATTATTGCGAGAAAAGTTTGGAGATTCGATTATTTCAAGAAATTTTAACATTTAATGGCCTCCAAAAAGTTGTGGTTTAACACCATTAGACTATTTCTTGTGGAGTTATTTGAAGTCATTGGTCTTTAGCAATAAACCAGACTCTCTTCAAGCTTTTCAAGTCAATATTGATCGTGTTAATCATGACATACGACTTGATTTAGTGCAAAAAAGGACTTGAAAATTGGGTTCATCGAATTCGTTCCTGCAAGAGAAAATGTGGACGGCATTTGAAAGAGGTTTTTTTTAGAACCTAATAGTATCGATTGTACTTTACATTAAATAAGAAACATTTGAATTTCCATAACAATTAGTGTGTTTTTTCATGTCACTCAAATTGGAAAACCCTATTTAACAACTATTTATTTTTGGGGTCCCCATATTACAAAAATTTATCGAAAATTTAAATTCTATGGTACATATAGACGAATATAGTATAGACATATTTATTCTCTCAATAAAGTAAACGTTATAATAACGGTGGAAAGTACACATTGGATGGTGAAAAACATGGGTTCAATAATACCAGATAGAGGCTATAGTAAGCAACGTCCAACCAAGGAACAACAACCGCATTTCGTATTTCTGTGGCAAACCAGTTTTGCTAAATACAATACAAATGCACACCAGCAATAAAAGTCTACAAAAAAGTGCAAAATACATCTTAGTATTTAAACGAGATTAAGATCAATTATAAGTATTGCTTATTTATTTTCAATATTTCGTCTCCACATTGGGCGACTTCTTCAGGGAACAATTACTATTATATATTATAATAATTAACAATTCAAAACCAATGCAAAAAAACCTTAATATCACAAATTTTTCCTTTCAAAAAATGAGTGGGAAATAAAAAATTTTCCTTGTCAACATGAAAAAATATCTCGTAAAACAAAAGTAAAAATACACTTAAAGACAAAATTCAATTAACAAAATTTAAAATATTAACTTAAATATTGAAAATATCTATCTTATTTAACATTAATGTAATTATCCTAATTCCTATTAACTAAATGGCTGTAATTCCTGGAGCAATAGTTGTGGTTTGGTTACAAGCAAGCGATTATCGCTTGCTAAGTTGTAAAAAAACGGATATTTAGCGATAAGTGATTTTATTCAAAAATATCAAAAAGTGTTGAAAATGGTAAAAGATGAAAAAAAAATTTCTTTAAACTTAGCGAAAATGATTCGCGACGGTAAGTTCTCGCTAAATCTTCGCTAAGTGCTTCATACAAAACAAGCGATTATATTATAAGCAAGCGGTGTAACCAAAACACGCTTAATAGTCGCTATGTCTGTTTTATAGTTAATCCTTTGTGTTAATGGAACCTTCATGATTTGTTACATTTCGAATGTATGTCTGCGTTTGTAATTGTTTTCTGTGTTCAAAATTCATGTATTGTCAAAATCAGGACAATGATTCAAATTACTGCAGTGTAATGATAATGCGGTTTTTTGTGCAGAAGTGGTTTTATTGTATTTCTGATCGGATTTGTGTCCTGCAATTCTAGTCTTTAGTCTATTTTGACGTGACAACGTCTTAAATTAGGTTGCGGCTGGGAGTCACTTATGAAAAAGTGTAACGCCCGGTAACGTTACGATGAGTCACCGAACACAAGTAAACGCAATGTGTTTACTTGTGTGCCAGAAACGATTTGCTTTGCTGGCTTCTAGTGGCTGTTGGTCGGTGGTGTGAGTGTTTTTGTTTTTTGGCACATCATATATATGACGACTGAGCAAGTATGTATGTGCGTATATATGTGCGTGTGTATGAATATTGATTTAGATCAGTCTGCATTGGATAAGGTATTATTTTTTGTTTTTTTTTGTTTTTTGTTTTTTGGCTTTATGATATGTGTAGTGTATGTTTGTGTGTAGAAATTTTCATATGAATTAGGTAGCCAAAACGAAACAGAGAGCTGCGGTCGGCTTTAAAAACGATATGCGAATATGATGAATTGAAATACTTTTTGGTTAGTAAATTATTTTCTTTTGTTTTTAATAAAAGAAATGTTTATTTTTTATAATAAAAGAAATGTTTATATTTTATAATAAAGGATATGTTTATTGTTTATAATGTCACATTTGATAATGTGTTCATAGAAATCGCACAGGTACCTAGATGGTGTTGAAATTACTTCTATTTTCCTAAACCATAAGTTTCAATAAATGTTAAAACATCGCCCGTGAGTTCTAACACTCATTGGGCAAGTGAGTTCATTGCACTCCTATTGTGCAATTTAATTATATTCATATCAATAAATATTCTACCGAGAAAAAGACGTTGTCACGTAAAATCTTCGCCCGTAAAACCGACTTTACAGGCAACAATTTTTTTTTATTGTACCTATGTATACCATATTGCAATTTACATTATCCTTACCCGTACACGGTATCTTATATACTAAATTGGACCTTTCAGATTTATCTATTCTATCCTTTGTTCTGCTGAATAATGAACCTAAAGAATTACAAGTTCCGTGTGCCACTAAATATTTCTTGTCATCAAAAATTTTAGATTTTTCTAATCTTTCAGATATAAGAGGTACATAAGTTAGAGATTTATAAGTTTTCGGTTCAGTAACCGTTCTCGTATTTATGTTTTTTCGGTTCTTATACTGTCTTATTTAATTTACAGATAAGTTGCATTGGGTAACTATTGTCATTCAGAATATTTTTAATACGTTTAATATTAATTCCGTTAAAATCTGTATCGCTAATATTCAAAACTCTCTCAATAAGATTGCTATCAGAATTGATTATGATCCTCTTTGGATGTTTTGAAAAATAGTTAATAATCTTTCCAGAAGCTGTGGGCTTCTGATTCCAATCCATTTCTAGATTATTATTACTAAAGGGTTTTTCAACAGAGACGCTACAAAAGTAAATCGATACGGACAGCAAACGACGCCATATTTTTCCCGCACTTTTGACATTTCTCTTCAGTAAGGTTTGCCATTTCATCATGGAAAGATATACGAGCCAACAACGAGTCGAAATTATTAAAATTTACTACCGAAATTTGGAGTCAGTGGCCTCAACTTTAAGAGCGCTACGTCCAATTTATGATGAGGCTCATTTCTGGCTGAATGGCTTCGTCAATAACCAAAATATGCGTTATTGGTTAGACAGCAATCCACAAGTAATCCATGAGTCATCATTGCATCCCGAAAAAATTACGGTTTGGGCCGTACTTCCTCCATGGTGATCAAGACCTGCACATTACTGTGAATGCAAATCGCTACCGTTCAATGATAACCGAATATTTTTGGCCCCAATTGCATAATATGAACTTGGAGGACATGTGGTTCCTACAGGACGGCGCCACAAGCCACACACCGAATGCCACAATCAATTTATTGGAAACCAAGTTTAGTGAACGTGTTATCTTACGAAATGGGCCAGTCGATTGGCCGCCTCGGTCGCGCGATTTGACGCCGTTAGATTATTCCCTGTGCGGCCACGTCAAGTCTATAGTATATGCCAACAAGCCAGCGACGATTGATGAACTTCGAGCGAATATCGAACGTGAAATTGCAGCAGTATCGGCCGATTTATGCTTGAAAACTGTCGAAAATTGGATACAGCGTCTGGATTTCTGCAAGCGTGCCCGTGGTGGCCATGCAAAAGATATCGAGTTCCATACATAATGGCATCGAACGTACTTTCACAGGAATCAAGAATTTTATTGGTATCTAAAACCGGTTTTGTTTTATTTAAAAAAAACTTTTGTAGCGCTTTTATTGAAAACCCCTATATTACTAATGGATCTAAATAAGGAAATTTAAAATTATATTCCTCCTCAATTGTAAATTTTATATCGTCATGAAATGAATTAAATGTTAACAAAATATTATTAACTGCACTTTCCGGAATAATGCAGAATAAATAATCAACATATTTTATAATTATCCTTGGTTTCACATCCAATCTCTCAATATAAGAATCTAACAATTCCTCCATTACAATGTCAGCTACAACCGGAGAAGCAGGATATCCCATTGGAAGTCATTTTTGTTGCATGTTTACCTTATTATCATATTTAAAATATCTGTTCTCAACTATACAGAAACTTAAAATAGGTAGGAAAATGTTCTGTTCCATCTGCGTGAATTCCCCTATAATATTCCATTTCCCTTTAATTATTTCCAGAGCTATATCCACTGGTGTATTCGGAAGTAAAGATACCACGTCAAGTCATCCTCTTGTATCCTTAAGTTTGTTATCCTTTCTCTAAAATGTAAAGAATGTACATACAGAGTTCATAAGATGGGGAATTAACAAAAGAACAGAGTGGTCGTAATGGGAATTGTTCCTTATGCATTTTAGGTTCTCCATACAATCTAGGAGCTGTAGATATGTTCGTCTTCAATTTGCTCTTTTCAAAAGACGTAATAATCTTTAATTTGAAAAGATCCTACATTAAATTGTTATTTTTCCCCTGTAATCTGGTAGTCGGATCTCTATTTACTAATACATATGTATTGGTATCACCTACAATATTATTCATTCTTGCGATGTAATCATACTTATTCATTGCCACTGTCGTATTTCCCTTATCAGCATTTAAAATAAGTATATCCCCATTGTCCTTTAAGAATTTTCTAGTCCTATTGACCTTTTCCAACATAAATTTATCCCTATTTGTCAATCGTTCCCTATTCAAATAATTAACCACAATGTTCGTAAATATATTACTCGCTATTTCCTGGTCTTCTCTTTCTGTCAAAGTCTGTATACAGTCTTCACCATCTGCTATCATCCTCAAAACTGGAAAACCTTTCCTTTTTATCGGAAGTGGGTGTTTTTGTCCTAGAGAAAGAACCCATTCCACCTCAGTGGGGATATTAACATCTGATTTGTTGCCAAACCATTTCTTATTGTGTTTAATATCTAACTCCCTATGCTGCAATTCAATAAGATCTTCTTCGTTGAAATTGCTCAGGAAACGAAAAAACTTCCTGTCAAGAAGCTGATTTGTTTATTTTGTCGGTTGTTACCATTTCATTCGCTTAATAACTCATGACGTGGTTCTCTGTATATCGAACTGTGGAGCTTGGCATACATTTTGAGAATATGGAAAAAAGTCATTGAGGCCAAATATGTCGCTAAATACATTCTGCCGGGAACGTGTCGATATAATATATGTAGATTGAAAGCCAGCAAACTCGTTCAAAATTCGTGCTAACACATTCCCAGAATCAATATCAAAAATCTCCAACAATTGGATTTTTCAGAAAATGTTAGGAATTTTCCAAATAATATAGATTGAAAACCAGCAAAATTTTCCAAAATTCATTCTATGTAATTTCACTTTTCGTCGTACTTTGTTGGAAAACATGCAGATATCAGAATTAGCTTAAAGACATCGCGAGACAGCTTTGCACCTCGAGATATTTTTCGACAAATATGATTTTGTTTTTAAAAAATCGACCGCATTTAGAGGGCTCTGGAGGAAGCTGTTATGAAAAATAGGAAATTCTGGTGTCCATAGAATTAATCTATACTTAGCCATGTTTGAAATAAATTAATTGAAATTTAAAATACACATCAATTGAAGTTTGAAACACCTTAATGGCCAGTTTCACAGTTAAAAATTCTCCATGTAAATGTAGTTTAAATGCCCGACGCTTGTCATTTAAATGTCATTTAATATGAAAAATGTCTGTGAGCTTTTAAATTGAGCTTTTAAATGACGAGTGTGAAAGTCGCCCTAATTGAGATATAAAAGACATCAACTCACGAATTTTTAATTTTATTTGATGTCTTTTAAACTTCAATTGATGTGTTTCAAATTACAATTAATGTTTTTCAAATGTCAATTGATGTGTTTTTAATTTCAATTGATGTGTTTTAGATTTAAATATAGTTTCCAAATTTCAATTGATATTTTTCAAAATATAATATATCGTCACCTGAAATGCAAAAGGCCGTAACTAACAGTTTCAAAATTGTTCAGGAGAAGCAAAAAACAAAATAAATTTATTCACATTTGTTCGTAAATCTTTTAAGAATTTCGTTAATAATGTCGGTGTTTTTAGTGGGAGAAGGCTAAAAATTTGCGAGGACGTGTAGTTTGGTATTATGTACCAATTTCAATCAAAAAGTCAATTTTGAAAATGTTGTTAGTTACGGCCTTTTGCATTTCAGGTGACGATATGTAAAGTTTTTTAATTATTATGATGTTGATTGTTGCCTTTTTATTTTATCTGTGTAGAAATATTTTGGATTGAGGAAATAAAATGAAAATGCCAGTGGCTTTGACTCTTTTTTCAAGATTTATTTAATTTTCCCAATATTTCGATAGCTAATCATCCTCGGGGTTCTATATACAAATTATAAATCACAAAAAACAAATTACCCGTACACAGTGTGCTAGATTTCGTCAACTAAAGTTTGATTTCCTGTGTTCGCCTATGGTGCGTCCTTTCCCTCAGGGAACGTCAATTATGTGCATCATTTCGGGAGTAACTCGTCGCGAGTAAATAATTTCCTCCGCTAAAATGTCAACGTCGTCAAAGTCAGGATTATGGCCCGTCGTGGCACATTGGGCTGCTAATGCCGTCGTCCTTTCCATAAGTTTATAGTTGGCCCTTGAATCTGATTCGCGGGAAGATAGTCGTGTCCTCAATTCCGTCATCGTGGTGCCAACGTATACCTTAAGTCGTACGCCAGTCCTATCCACATTGTATCCGATATACAATATTAGACTTCCCATTTCTCATCACCTCAGGCTTTGTCCGGCTAAATATCTTGTTTAGGGTATTGTGTGATTTTAACGCCAGCACATAAGATTCTTTTTCATAGACATCGTAGTGCTGCAGTCCCTCGGAATTGCACGTATATAGGTCAGAGATTTGTAATTTTTTAAATTTTAATTAGAAATGGAGTAGGATTTATAAAAATCTGAGGACACCTTTTTTCCAAAATGCGTAAAAATGTAGGTGTTTTTTTATGTTTTGATTTTAAATGCAGGCCATTTCCTAAAAAGTCAATAGATTTCAACGGATTTTATCTTATTTTACAACATATTCTGTTGTTAATGTAATACTTTTTCAAAAATTAATATCGCTATTCATTTAGCCAAGATATTCTCCACACGCTGAAACATATCGGACCCCAGCAACATATTGCAGGAAACATGTACATGTTTGCAAACACTCTTTCAATGAATTGAATATATGCTCCTTTGTTGTTTCTTTGTTGTCTGTCTCGTATTTGTTTTTAGCGGTTTTCAACAAAAAAGCCACATTTAGGTCTCAAAACCACATACTATAGCCTATTAATCATTGGCTCTCAAACATGTTATAATGAGTAGCAAACACAACGTGTTTGGGCACAAGGATAGTATATTTGCGACAAGCTACAAACAGGTTCTATTTGCATCCAAACAACAACAAAAAAACAGATTTTTCAGCGTGCAATAACTGAAAAAACAAGGCAAAATTTTGTAAAAAAAAATATTTTCCCAAATATCTCGAGTACCGTGTCAACATATAAAAAAATATTTTCAATATAAATAAAATTCAAAGTTCTTTAAAGGTTCAAAATTGTTTGATGGCCGAGGTAGTCAAGTTGCGACACGCACTGTGAGTCTTCAGTGGGGTTTGTGATGTTCCAATATCATAATATCACTAGAAGGTGAGCTCAGCTAAGCCCATGCGGAATTTCACCCTGATCAGTTTACCGGTTCGGCTATTAACCGGGTTTTACCTCTACGTTTAACCGAAAACCGGGTTCGTCAAAATTGGAACATTCGAAGTAACCGAAAACCGACATTTTTAAAAAACCAGTTTTTTGAATACACTAGTTGTGAGAGGTTTGAAAGACGATTTATTATACAGAAATCGTCTCCCAAATCTCTTACAAATTTTTATGAATAAGTTTACAACTCTAACGCCAAATTTCACGAAAAAAAGTTAAAGCTAACTAACAGTTAAAAATTATAAATTCCATACAAACCGACAGCTGAACATGGTGGGTCGGCCGAAAAATTTAACACCTTTCGTTAAAGAAACACCGGTGCGCATGAGTAATAATTGTTAAAGATTTGTAGTACACGGTGCGACAGTCCAAAATACCTGGGTAGTGATAGTATTTTTCTTGTAAGTGCTGAAAATCTTGAAATCCAGTTAAAACTCAGTTGTGTGTACCTTTGCGCCCCTATAAGCCTGCAAGTTAGTTGATTATCGACCGATTTTTATTTTCTCACCGGATTTAAAAAGAAGAGACTTCGGCCTTTCAAACGATTTATACGATATTTAAGAAACTATGAGAAGTCTTAGTGTATTCGTCCAGCAAACAGATATTTTTGTAATTTTTTCGCCATTTTTCCACTTCGGCGATGATTTCATATATTATTTTATAAAGAAACCATAAAACTAATGCATTTTTTCAAAAGGGACGATTATTGATAATTGAATGTGAATTTGATTTGTAAAAAAAGCTTTAGTAAAGAAAAAAAAACCAAAAATATTGCGCAGGCATTTTTGCAAAGTTTTTGTTTCAATAAAAACTTCAATAAGTCAAGTCAATTTCTACTTTAGTCTTGTTATGTATCACTGTGTTACTTATACGCACAGGAAATATTCCTTTCAATGTATAGATGATGCACAAGTGTTGGGAAAATTGTAGTGCAGTGGGTAATTTTTTACGCGTCATTGCAAGCAATAAATAGGATTTCTTTGTTCACCAAACAAGTAAATAAATTTGACATTGAAATTTTAAAATTTTATTACAAAATTAAAAATCATTTCCAATGAAAATATCACTTCGAAAGAGGAGCACAACAAGTATATAACACTGTGTGTAATTTTTTAAGTTATGGAAATATAACCATACGTGATAAAAGACAAAAACAATAGACCCGTGTCTCCCAGTTTTGCCCAAAAGTCACGCACTTTTTTTATGGGCCCCCAAAGATGTGGGGCCTCGATGTCATTTGTAGCAAAAAAGTGATAATTTTGTCAGGCTCATATCTTGCAAACCGTTCAGAATTTTGATTTAGCCTCTGAGGGAAAGTTGTAGGTCTTGTCATAAAGAATAAAATTTGAGAGCACATCAAATCAAAAAACGTCATCTTCAAGGTCAAAAAAAATTTAAAAAATTAGATTTTTTTTACCTTTTTTCCCCTGCCCAGGTCCATAGGTAGCAAACCGTTCAAAATTCAAGGAAACAATCAACTACAAGAAAGTGCCTAAGATCTCATTAAACAACTTTCTAGAACAGATGAACTTCCTAGGAATGATTCTTAACACCGTTTACTTCAACATTGAGATACTATGCTATCTCACCGCCTGCAGCAGCACAGGCAAAGTAGTAAGCTCAGCACACGCAACAAGGGACGCAGCACACAATATAAGAATTATTCCTAGGAAGTTTGTATGTGTTCTAGAGTAAATCCTCAGAGAAGAAATCAAAATTCCGAACGATTTGCAAGATATGAGCCTGACAAAATGGGCATTTTTTTGCAAGAATGTCACCGAGGCCCCAAATCTTTGGGGGCCCATAAAAAAAAGTCCATGACTTTGGACAAAACTGAGAGACACGGTTCTTCTTTTTTGGTCTTTTATCACGTAGTGGTGTCCGTATATGGTTATATTTTTGTCGTGTTGCACTGTGTAATTTATAGTGGAATATCTGATGGCCATGTGGCCGTCGGTGGTGCAATGGTAGTGTGCGCGGCTCTTGTACATGAGGACTTGGGTTCGATCCCTAATCTGGCTACCTTAAATTTCTTTCGACGGCGGTCACCTCACTTAGTGACGGCGACACTATCGGGTATTTAGCCATCAAAAGCTTCTCAAAATACCGTTCGGAACCGGTGTAAAACTGTAGGTCCCAATCAGTGAGTGTAAACCTAGAACGCGCACAGCTCACTGGTTGTGAGAAGCTGTCCCTAATCCCTACATGGGATGTAACGGGAAACCATTTATTTATTTAGTGTGTGATGGCCATGGTACTGCAAATCCATGTCGCCACCCTCTATGTCGTCATAAATTGGTTCTTCCTCCGGTTCTGCAAGCATTCCTGGTAAAGAATCCTACAACACTCTAACGGGTATGGTATCTGCGACCACAGAAGTTGCTACAGATTTTGGACGCTGGAAGTTTTGGGCGAGCTTACGGGATATCTCCTCTTGATATCACTAACCCCGGCCTCATGGCTTTTAAATAGTTTTTTGTATTTGAAAAAAAAAATTATTATACAAAAATAGTTAAAGATTCCAATATTTTCCCGTCGGTGGTGCAACGGGTAGTGTGCGCGCCTCTTGTACATGAGATGCTGGGTTCGATCCCTGCCCTTAACAAAATTTTGTGTCGGCGGCGGTCACCTCGCATAGTGACGGCGAAACTATCGAGTATTTAGCCATGAAAAAGCTTCTCAAAATACTGTTCGGAATCGGTGTAAAACTGTAGGTCCCAATCAGTCCGTGAAAACTGGAAAGCGCTCAGCTCAGTGATTGTGAGGAGCTCTCCCCTGTCCCTTCATGGGATGTAATGGGAAACAATTTATTTATTTTTTAAATTATTTTTACACAAATCTCCCACAACTTTGAATAAACGCCAATGACAATTATGGGAAAATTCACTTATTGAAAAAAGTAGACAATGGTGGTTTTATCTGTGGTTCACAAGGATTGATTTGGTAAATTTCAGGCAAAATCTAGAAATGTTGCGGTGATGCGTATGATTAATTAGTACTAGTTTATATATTTCATACGCATCCTTTTCATCCTTTGCTGCTCAAAAGTTTTGTTTGCATTTTACAACAGACCAGCTTGTAAAATATTAAAAATTGTCGACCATCTATGTAGGAAATCCAATGGTGAAAAAATATTTAGTATTAAATTTAAGTATTAGTATTTAGTATTAAAATTGAAAATATTTAGTATTAAATTTAAATATTTAGTATTTAAATAATTTCCCCGCACTTCGTCCTACATAATCATGTCTAACGCCAGCATATAAATGACATCGGAAAACAGCGCAACATGCTTTAAAAACTTTGAGGTTTTATACTGAGTTTCGTGTCATTTGGGAAGTATGACATCTGGCCATGGAATAGAACAAGCTCGTTGCATTTCTAAGTTGCTAGTGATTCCAAGTACGATTACGAATCAGCAAAGCATCCATTCTATGAATCCACGAAACTATTACCTCTTAATTAGTCGAACATCGTGCTATGATTCTTTCTCTCCATTCAATTTTAATTTGCTGAAATTTAAATCCTTTGCTGTTGGCATTTTGTGAAACTTTAGTAAAGAGTCCCTTGCCACGGCGAAAGTGTTTCGTTTGTACAAACTAATTTGTAGCAACACAAATGTTGGGTTAGTTTTTGTTGCATACGCGCGATAAAATTGATTCACAACATCGCATAAATCAAGCGCAAGTTGAAACTTTTGTTAGAATTTATCAGCGCCAAACACAACAAAGTCTCTGACTCAAAAACACACACACGCAGCAGCGCACACCTCTAAAAACGAACATAATTTTGGTGTAGAGAGTTGTATTACAAACCTGTGCTCACACACACACATGCCGTAAATATGTACACGGGGGTAGCCACGTACAGACATACTCATCCGTCCGTTCGTATGTATCCGAATGGCTGGCAACCTGCTGCCAACCTGCAAGGCACGCATAAAATCCAATTGTGTGGTCCCCCATTGCAAGGGACTGAGAGTAATTTATAAAAAACATCACCTTTGTGAAATTAACCCCATTATGTTGGCGCACACAAAAAACCCCTGCCTGTACAGTCCATCAGAAAAGACAGTGTCGTGTGGTTCATTTGATCGCCTGTAAACGAGAAGAAACTATGGACATTTTTCAGCGGCCGACATGTTAGTCCTGCTGTTATGAATATCACATTAAAGTATTTACGAGGTTCGTTCGCCCTGTGCACCCACTGTTGCCGTATGTGGCACAAACGAAACGTTTGGGTTGTTTTATACAGATTTTAAAAACAACACTCACTAAATCAATTTGTTATTTCTGACACGGAGTATGATAAACCTCATTTAAGGCAGTTTTTACGCATAAAGTCAAGCGATATAATTTCTGGTGGAACAACGACGAAAACCATAATGGACCTAAAGAGACCAACTGGAACATGAGTTGTGTATTTTGCGGTTGTTGGAATTTTTTTCTGCGGAACTTCATGTAAAATGATTGCAATTTTACCTACATACATGTGCTCGTACCAGCAACGCTTGTTATGGCGATTTCCTCGTTCCAAATGATTGATGCCCATGATAGAACGATGGCTGTTTATCTTCCAGGTGACAAATGATGCATATGTCGAAAATAATCGAACACTTTTAAACCAAAATATAAAAAATTTACAACATTAATGGATGAAGAAGCTTGAACTTTGAGACAACCACATATTATGTTAATACTGGCATCTGCATAAAGAGGAAATATTTTTGAAATTTCACGTTTATCGAAAAATGTTTTTCCTTTCAACCAACGAGCATTTGTGGAGATTTAGAAAAGGCGTTTGCATTGTCTCTCCATAGACTAATTCTTATAGTAGACTTATCAGTTCCCTCAACAAATTTATGACATTTGGCCTGGTGTGATATGAACGTTGGATGTCGGAAAGAATTACTTCAATAATACCAGATAGATGCAGTGGTTCAAAACAACCAACAAAATAACAACAACGGTATTTCGTTATTGGTTGTTGTGTTAAATACAACACAAATGTATGCTAACAATTACAGTCAATACAAAAGTGTAAAATACATTTAAATTTCATAGTATTTCAACAAACGACATGAAAACATCCTTCTTCCCTTTTCGTGCAAACATCCTTCTATCACACCGAGATGAGTCAAATATTCTCTCTAGTAAGATTTAATCTATGGGTTTCTCGGGTTACATTTTGAAATTCTCCCAATATGATTTTCCATTTTAGTATCGACTCGAGGTCATAGATATGAAAAAAAGAAAACGAAGTTGTATAATTTTCCTTTTATCACAATTTATTTAGTTTCCAATATTTCGATCAACTTCGTTGATCATTTTCAAGGATCTAATATAAGAAAAACACAAAGATTTTATAAAACATTAATGGAAACAGTAAACACAAACAGACAATTGGTAACGAAGAAAAGTAGGAGATTTCAAGAACGAAGTTTGTTGGTTTGATCGATGACCACCTCTACAAACCAAAATTGGACATGAGAGACAAGATTATTTTAGGCACAGCGGGTCGCGCGAGACAATTTTTTGGGGGTAAGCAATGATTATGCACTTTGCAAGTTTATGGTTGAAATACTCAAAAATGTGACGAGAACATCTGAATCTCCTCTAAGGACGCAATTGATTTCAAATCCAGGATAGAAAACTTGAGAATAGACCAAGACGAAATATTAGTATCGTTTGACGTAGTCAATCTTTTTCCAAGTATACCCATAAATTTCGCACTAAGGACCATAGGAGAAAAATGGAGTAAAATTGTTGAGTACAGGACTATACCACAGGATATTTTTATGGAATCACTGTCGTTTTGTATTAAAGATGCACGTTCTTTTAAATACGAGGACAGATTTTATGAACAAAGAAAGGGCATGCCTAAGGGTTCTCCAGCGTCACCGATAATGGCCGACATTATAATGGAAGGATTACTTGACATGACGCTCAATACATTGACGAGGAGACCAAAAATTATAACTAAATATGTGGACGATATATTTGTGATCATTGGGAAATCTGAGGTGGAGGACACGATGAAGGCGCTCAATTCTTTCAGTCGACAACTACAATTTACAGTGGAAGAGGAAAGATGCCAACAATTACTGCATGGTTATAAGACAATATGGAATTTTAAAAGTTGACTGGTATCAAAATCCTACAGCGTCAGGACGACTAATTGATTAATGATGGTGTTCTGTCAACGGATTCTGGTAGAAAGGTCTAAAAAAATATACATGTATCGGCGTTTTGCCAGATCTCATCAAAATTTTTTTTAGGGCGTGTCAAAGTTCCTCCCCTCGGAACTTTCCTGCAACTCATCGGCAGATAAAAGATGAAATATGACAAAATTCATTGCATTATGTGGACTATTTTTAATGGAAACAGCAAAGTGGCAAAATTCATTATTAACCCTTAGAAGGCAGTTAGTTTTTGCTTATTATGTAGCACTTGGGCTACGATTTTTGTTTCGGAGTTTTCGGACACATATAGTGAAATTTTATAGCGATAATTTTTGTAGAACATTTTGACCACGCCCCCTATGTTGCAGGAAATATTTTGAGCGGCGTAAAAATTTCTGACCAGATCTGCCAAAACGCCAATACACGTAAATTTTTTTTGTTCTTTCTACCAGAATCCGTTGACAGAACCCCATAATTTTTTTTGGTGTCGCAAAGTGTTATTATTCTAAGGATCCTAGAGGGACGATACTTAATACGGCCAAGAATTTCTTTAATAGAGTGCTGAAAATATGCGACGCGGAATTTGTTCATTTCGCCTCAACACGATTGATGACTTGCTAACGCGAACTGATTTGAAACCACCGACACCAAAGGATGAAACTAGACTGGAGAGGATATATACATCCATAACGTATGTGCTGGGACTCTCTGAAAGAGACAAAAGTTTGCAGCGAAGACTAGTCGTACACTTTTTGTTATCTCACAATGTAATTATGTGCATACATATTATTGTGATACCCTACTCAATAATCTCTAACACACAATATTGTTATTGAGCTTCTCACAACCAATGAGCTGTGCGTCTTCCAGTTTTATACTCACTGAATGGGACCTACAATCTTCACACGGCTTCCGAACGGTATTTTGCAAATCTTTTTCATCGTCAGAGAAGGGATTGAACCAAGGACGTCATGTACAAGAGGCGGGCACACTAATCATTACACCGCCGACTGCCACATTTCGTATTTTTATTGACTGATATTGTGCAGATGATGGTAAGAACAACTCCAACCAGCTGCACTGAAAACGAATACGTCAACTTATACTACAGGTCCCTATATTTAGACCTAAGTATGTAAAATGGCATCTTCTTCAAATAGCCACAAATATTGTATAAAGTTCTACTACACGTCTTTTGTGCATACACACTGTCTACCTCAGTAATAAGGGTTAGGGTTGACATTTATATTTCTGGCCTACACAATTTTCATTGTTGCCAGGTGCAATCTGGCAACACCATTAAAAAGAAATATAGTTCTGAAAGAAATTCCTAATCGCACATTGCGGGATGACGGCTAAATGAAAAAAAAAAACTTTTTTTTAACACTATTATGCTACAACCCAGTATTATCAACTATATGGGATACTTTTGCTTTGGTTTGAGTCTAGACTAACATATGTTGGGAAATTTCTCGTTTAATGGGAAGTTTTCTAGGTAGAGACTGTAACCAATATTTAGTATATATTGTAGTTTTGAACCCAATAATAAGTAAATTTAGAAAAGCCAAAGTGAAAGAAGTTTAAAATAAAGAAAATTTTCTTAAATAAGTTCCCTTCCTTAAAAAAAGTAAATGTTCTCAAAAAAATACCTATTCATATTTTTAAACAATGTACCATTTCTTTGAAAAAATATCTTATCTTAAAGAAGTACCTTTGTTCAAAAAAAGGAAATTTTCTTACAACAAATTTGGTTTATCTTAAAAAACTACCTTTTGTTTAAAGAGAGGCTTTTTTGTGAAACCAAATAACATTTCTTGAGATAAGTACCTACTCTTCAAAACGTACGTATTCTTGAAGAAAGGACCAACTCTAAAAAAAAGTTCCCATTTCTTAAAAAAAAACCTTTCTTCAAAAAATAACTTCTCTTAAAAAAAATACATTTTCTTAAAAAAATTCCTTTTCTTAAAAGTACGTTTTCTTAAAAATAATATCCTAGATAATACCCTTTCTTTTCGTTTCTTGAGATAAGTAGCCTTTATGAAATTAGGTACATTTTCTCAAAAAAATATCCTGTTCCTAAAAAGAGTACCACTTCTTCAAAAAGTACCTGGCCTTAAAAAAGTTCTTCTTTGTAAAAAAATTCATACTTATATGGCTCTTTCTTACAGAAACTACTTCTTCTTAAAAATAGTAAATTTTCTTAATAAAAGAATTACGTCTCTTTAAAAAATTACCTTTTCGGGAAAATATAATACGTAGTGTTATAAAAAGGACGTAAAAATATACATAAGAAAAAATACATTCTAAAAAAAAATTTCTTGAAAAAAATTTATCATTTTACAAAAAGTATCTTTTCTTAAAGATCCATTTAAATTATTGTATTTTGCAACGGGCGCCTTAGGCGTGTTGGAACTAACTTGTTTATAATATGTAGCGAATAATATTCGTTCCAACCGGGTGTCCCCTGACACCTCATGTAATTTTTTAGCTGAATGGTACTCAGAACGTGTTCATAAAAAAAAATGGTTTACATCCCACGAAGGGAGCTTCTCACAACTAGTGGAGCCGTGCGCGTTATAGTTTTATACTCACTGATTGGGATCTACAGTTTTTCCCCGGTTCCGAACTGTATTTTGAGAACCCTTTTTTACACAAAGTGTATTCAAAACACACTGTAGATTTTTATTCATTTAAAACTTTAATATATAACAAAAATATAGGTAAGCCTCAGCGGTATAGGTAAGCCGTCACTTAGCGTGGTAACCGCCGTCGAAAGAAATTTAAGGTGGTCAGAGCACGGATCGAACCCACGTTCTCATGCACAATAGCCGCGCATACAACCATTGCACCACCGACGGCCACATTTATTGGTATGCGAGCATTATTTCTGGTCTTTTCAGTGACTCGAAATGTGTATCTCAGTCAAAAAGGGAATTAACTCTTGTACATTTTCGTTCAATTAGTTTTTACAATTTTCCACGTAGATTAACAAGATTTGTCAGTAAGAATGCACTTTTTAAATTTAATGTAATTTTTCTTTGTGCAAGTGGCAACTCTGAAATTTGGCAGGTAACACACATGTTTATTCCGATGGTTAAAAATGGAGCGCTTAACGAAAGAGCAACGCGTTATAATTGTGAAAACTTATTACAAAAATTTCGGAAGTTATGCTGAGACCAATCGCAAACTTCGAAGAATATGTAGTCGAGAAAATGCACCTTATGTGTCAACCATTCGAAGAGTGGTCAACGAATTTGAAGAAACTGGGTCGGCTATGGACAGTAGGACTCTTGTGCGTCAACGTATTGGTCAGGCTCTTGAAATAATTGATGCTGTATCGCCGAAAAGCCGAAAACAGCAATTCGGCATCCTTCTCAACAATTTACAATTTCACGAAGCACTACGCAGCGAAGTTTGACAAAAGACCTCCCCCTTCATGCGTACACAATTGAACTTACTAAGGAGCTGCCAATTATTCAAAAAAAATCATCTTCTCTGATGAAGCGATTTTTCAGCTGAAGAACTTCATGAATACACATAATTGTCGAATTAAGGACTCGGAAAATCCTCGTGCAATATATGTACTGGCGGCGTGATTGGGCCTTACTTTTTTGAAGATGAGGCCAAGATTTAAGTGATTATGAACAGCATTCGTTACAGGAACATGATATCGGAGTTCCTGTGTCCTCAACTAGACGAAATGGGTCTGGACGACATGTGGTTTCAGCAGGAAGGCATCACCTGCCACACCGTGCATGAAACAATCGATTTATTGCAGCAACAATTTCCAGAACAAATTATCTCAAGAAATTCTGAAGAGCATGCGATTCAACGCCGTGCGATTTCTTTCTTTGGAGTTTTGTGAAATCTGGCGTTTATGCAACTAAACCATAAATAATTCCTGAGCTTAATTCCGAGTTCCAACGTGTCATCGGTGACATACACCCACATCTCTGTGAACAATTCATTGGAAATTTCATTATAAGAGTAATGGCCTGTCAGCAGAGCAGTGGGGCCATTCACGGATATTTCACTACATACTTAATCGGAACTTGTCGTCCTTAAAATTCAATAAAAAATCACAACTATCTCAAAAAATACGGGTTTTAATTTTAAAATTAAAAAGTGCATTCTTACTGAGACACCCTTTCTGTCGATGATACACAATCGTCCAGTACTGGCAAAAACTCGTATAATGAATTGAAATGCGGCTTTTATTCACTTCAGCATTCATTTCGTGCAGGTCATCCAAGATGGTTTGGTGTACCAGAAAACACCAATGCAATACGTGAACTGGTATTGCAAGATCATTATGTAATATACCCTGAGATAAAGGCTACCTTGGGCTTTACATCCACTTCCATATATGCAACACTGCATGAACATTTGGTCGTAAAACAAATTGCTCACGGTGGATGCTGCTTAATTTGTCAATTGTTTAAAGAAAGGCCCCAGCCGCTTGGTGCCAGAAGTGTTGAAAAACTTTAAAGATTGTGTTTCCAAGAATGTGTCTAAGATCATTACAGGCGACGAATCATAGATCTCTTCGTGTAAATCTAAAACTAAACAGCCCGCGACTGTAAGGTTCTTCGAAGATGAGCCAAATCCAACAAAAGTAGTTCGCGCACGAATCACTTAAAAGCAAACGGTGGCTTGCTTCTTTTGCATAACTGGTCTTGGGAATATATTTCCATTAGAGCAACGTGACGCCTGAAGCAGCGGTTGATGCGTTCAAAATATGTGTCTTGGAGCTACCTCACTTGGTGTGGAAAAAGGGCTTCGAAAATTGGTTTAAACGCATGCAAAAGTATATTTATCTTCATGGTGAATACTATGAAAAACACTAAAACCAATTTCGATCATCAGTATTTGATTTGTAATTATTGGGCCAGAAATACCGACGGAAATATCGGCAGAATCGAGAAACCGGTTCTTTACAGGAATTGACCGGACCGGGGCTTACAAGAACTTGTCGAAATCAACCGAACACGGTTCTCTAAGGACCGAAATATGAGTTCAAAAGAAGCGAAAATTGTTCCAAAGAGACCAACAACTGAAACCGGAACTGAGAAAGAGTTGAAAAGAACCGCAAAACGGTTCCTGAATAAGAGGACTCATTTCCAAAGAAACCAAAAGTGTTAACCTTTGGGTGAGGATACTAAAATGTGAATTTTTATCAATTTTTATATTCTTCCTAGCTGACCCGCAGACGTTGTCCTGCATAATATTTCAAGCGAGCTGAAATATTGGATTTTTAATTTGTGGTTTGTATGGGAGGTACCACGCCCCTTTGTCCAATTGGACCGAATAGTAAATCTAAACCTCACAGGGTGCCACCCAAACGCATACAAAAAAAATTATTCAAGTCGGTCCAGAAGCTTACGAGGAGTTCAGTTACAAACACACGTGCAGTAGAATTATATATATAAAGATAATAAGATATTTCACTTAGGCCTCTTTGGGACAGCAATTTGCTGAGAACCGAAACGGGTCAAAATACCTGATTTTTCTTGGAACTGGACTCAACAGAGCCGTTTCTTAAAATACTCTGAACCGAACATCACTAATAGACAGCAACCCTTAAACTGAGTAATCTTTTTAATTCATTTTATAACTCATACACATCCTTAGGATTTGCAACAATGCTATAGCCATTTGTGTTTAGTTCCTCCTTAAACAATGAATGGTATAATACTGTTTAAACTAATACTGTTTTTGAAATTATTTCAAAAACGGAACAATCAACACAATCAAAGTATGAATGAATCCACTCAAAAACAAACGAAAAGCAATTTCACATGCAAACTAGTTAATCTGGTAACCATCTGGCATTTCACATTATTCGGTAAGGCATGCTTTTATCCTTGCCGTAAAGGACTTCCAATTACTCAATAGCGAAAACATGTTTTAACTTTCAATTTGTTAATAGAATTAAAGTTTGCGCTTAAGGAGCACCAATTACACATATATATTTTGCTGATGGAAGCGTAACTGTTACTTTCTGATACTTACGCACAACCACGCAATTGATATTTAAGATTCCGACGATCTTGATGTACTGGGCATAAAGATACAGTGTGATGTGCGCTGGGATAACATATACTTAATCTGGCGGAAGAAGCTTTCAAATGTTTCGGTGGTGCAGAAGATTATTCACTCCTTCTGACCTTTTTAATATATATATCATTTATATTCGCCCGAATATATAATATATCCCTCATATTTGGGATGGTGCCCCTCTGCCCAGCTTGGTGCTTCTTGACCGTATATAAAAGAGAGCGATGATGGTAAAAAGTGATATTAGGGTACCCAACTCTGTTTTCTCCTTGGAACATATTCGAAATATAAGCTATTTATTGTTGTTCTATCGACATTTTCATGAGAAATGTTCCTCTGAGGTTCATGACCTCATTACGAAGGTTGGGGTATTTCACATTACAGCAAGGTAATCCATTGCTTCACATTCATTAGATGTCACTTGGCCAGCAGCTCGAACTATACACTACAGAGAGAAAAAAGCATTCTTCAAACCGTATATGGTATAGGCTTCCGGCATCAGCTAACACCATTCCATTTCCTGTCACTCCTCCCATTCCGTCTATTTTCTAAGTCCAATAAAATGAACTGCTTCACCTGAGTGTTGGTCAAAATTACAACACTATTATAAAAAGGGAAATGTGAATTTATGCCCATCAATGACATGGTGGGGTTCTATTCTACGGAAATATGTATGTAGCGATAATTAGATAGGAAAATTACCGATTAGGGAAGTGACTGGCTTGATAATAGCCCAGCAGGCATAATAGCCCAGCAGTCATTGAGCTCAATGCCTTCTCTGATAGTCAGTCGGTAATAAAGTCCCTGGGAACAGTATTTCCTAACTCAATATCTTACCAAGACTATCGACAATCTTTTAAGGATATAACATAGGGGGAGGAACATTCCAGGGAACTGCTGAGCTGCCGATTCCACGGAAATCCACCTACAGCGAAATAGTGGAACACTCAGGGGATGTCCCCTATAAATGCAGTGCATTGCATAGGACTTAGAATTCCTAAGAAAATTAAAAAACAAGGTGCTAAGATAATTTGTAATGAAGTAAATGGGCTGGCCGTGGACATTTAAATTGTCAAAAAAGAAAATTGTAACTCTAGAACTGTCTTTGGATGCTAGAGAGAAGATAAACCTAGAATCAGAACTGATATTTGCATAATTACTATGGGCAATAAATGATAATTTAAAGCTAAAAAAAAAGCTCGGACTTAGAAAAATGGGATAGGAGTAGGGGGAAAGAGAGATAAGTACTTGTTAATATTTGACTTAAACTTGCTGATGTTGTAAGAGGTGGGGAATACACTTGCCGGAAGCTTATTCCACATACGGACTGTTCGGCTGAAGATCGAATTGTCTCTGTAATGGGCAGTTCGATCCAACGGCCAGGAAACAGAAAAGGGATGAGTTCCACTTGAAAACAGCGTCGTACGGTTAAATAACCTAACTTCTGGAATGATGCCATGTAACTCGGCGTAACACTTTCCACGGAAATACCTATAAAATACCGAGACACAGCTAACATTTCGTCGATGATCCAAGGAGGCAACAGTGCTGGATAAACTGCTGTCGCCTTTCAGCTTCAGCGCTCTCTTTTGTACGCCGCCTAGACGCTCCAAGGTGGACGGTGGAACCCCAGCACAAATATAAGAGTTGAATTCCATTTTTGGCCGAATATGTAGATATTGAGGAGATCGGGTGGGGTGAAAAATCTTTTACACCGTTTTAAAACGCCCATGCACTTAAATGCTTCTTTCGACACCTTGAAAATGTGCTCATTCCAACGAATGTCACATTGTATCTTCATGCCCAGAACATCAAGAGCTTCCGATTCACCAACATCTAAACCACCAGTTGAAATAATATATTCTGCAACACTGTGTTTTGCGTGCATTAAATTCGACTCGGTTTTCACTGCCCCACTCACAATCCGATGCAAGTCATGATTAAGCGTGTCATTCATTGTTCGTCTCCTTCCTTGCACTGCGGAAAGATCGGGTCGACGATCGAACGAGTATGAGTGACATAAATTACTATCATCAGCGAAGGAATAGATGGGATTGGTAGTCCGATCCAGAAGGTCGTTGATGAAATTAAGAAAAAGAGAGGGAGAAAGCACAGAGCCTTGAGGTACTCCCGCATTACTTGTATACTCATCGGAAGAGATACCGTCTATTACCGTCTATTAGTCGTATGGAACGGTCTCTGAGAAAACTCGAAATAAATCGAGAGAAGTTTCTACCTAAACCAAAAGCTTTAAACTTTTAAACTTTGATATGAGTGCCTGGTGCCAAACTCTGTCAAATGCTTTAGAAATATATAAGGCCACTAATTTGCTCTCACCCAGTCTATGCACGGACTGATTCCACTGTTCCGTGAGGAACGCCATCAGGTCACCAGTTGAATGGTTTCTGCGAAACCCATAGTGACGACCACTGAGTAGACTGTTAACTTCCAGGTAACTCACCAAATGGTAATTTACCATGGTATCCATCACCTTTGAGAGCGTAGAATATATCGCAATTGGCCGGTAGTTATCGGGATTAGTAGCCTCTCCTTTTTTGGGGATCGGCTGGACATTTGCAACCTTCCAGCGAGTAGGGAAAATACCTGTACCGTATGACAGGCTGAAAGGTTGCGCAGCGGACGAGCAAGCGTCGAAGAAGACTTGCTCAAAACTAGTGCCGGAATTCCATCCATTGAGCTCCTTAAGGACCTTTTTAACTCCTCGCGTACGAAAAAATATCGCAGGCATGGAGCTAGATATATTTGCGATAACGGGAAGTGGTTGAGAGCTCATCGGCAGGGAGGAGTTTTCTGCAAATATTCCGGCAAAAAGGTTAGCTTTATCAACCGGGTTAGTACAAATTAGGTCATTTTTAATTAAGGTTGGGATATATGAAGAACTTTTATTATTCTTAATTCTCTTGACAAATGACCAAAAGCTCTTACTTCCCTAGAACGAACTTTGGTGCGAAGACGCTTTTCATGCACGAATTCTGCGCGTCGTAGTACTTTGGCACAATTTGATCTAGCTGACTTGCACAGCATATCAGTAGTTGGATTTTCATTCAATTTCCAATTACTAAAAGCTTCCGCTTTGGATCTGACAGCTTCTTTGCATGCCTGGTTAAATCAACATTTATCAGAAGGTTTAATAGAAATTTTCTTTGATGGAATGATTATCTTCATTCCCGTTAAAATAATGTTTTCCACCATTTCTGCCACAGCATTGACATCATCGTCTAGAAAACATAGATTCCAGCTGAACTTCCTATAAAATTCGTTGAGCTCATGAATATGGAACGCTTCATGGCCGGCGTTGAAGCGACGTGAAGATCAGGGTACGAAAGGGAGGCAGAAACAAGGCAGTGATCCGAATACCAAGAGGTGCGAGAATGTTAACTTCATACTTCTCAGGGTGTGAAGTTAGAAAAAGGTCAAGATTGTTTGAAAATTGCCCTTCAATGCACGGGCTGTGAGTTGGGGCATTTACCATTTGCACTAGGTGATTGTGTGCTGCGAAAAACTCAACGTATGGACCCTCCGGAGTTGTACGGTTCGAATGGATAAGCCAGGAATTATTGTGGATGTTAAAATCACCAGCAATGGCAATTTCACTAGCCGGAAAATTCTCTAAAATGTTGGTTATTGAGTCAGAAAGGGCGTCGAAGCCATTAAGGGAAGCCTCCCTTTCTTGGTTGGGGCTTCTATAAAGGAAGCCGAAATGTGTCACATGTTGATTAACCCGAAATGTAAGCCAAAGGCAGGTAAATTCAGGATCTGTAATGTCCAATTGTTGCATGAACTGAAATACAACATCGTCAGGTACATATACATACCACAAGACCTCTGTGTGAGAAAACAAATTGAAAGAATGTGATAACCAGGAATGTGAAAATCTTGGGCGTCAGAATCTTCACAAACCTGGGTCTCAGAAGGAGCTAAAATATTTGGCCGATGAAATTGAATGTGAGCATATACTGCGAAAAAAATTCGCCCTCAGCCCTCGTATGTTTGAAAAGTGTAAAGATAATTTAGGCAGCAGCCACCGCTAATGCTGTCAGACTTAGGGAACTGACACTTTGGTCAGAAAATGGCTTTTCTCAATACAATGCGTGGTCTTCCAGATATTGTCGATTACACTTCGGCCGAGCTATTGTTTGACAAGAAGTACCACACTCCTATACCTGATAGATCAGAATGAAATTGTTGTATCCCTGGACGTAGGCGATTCGTGAACTTCTATACTGATGGTCCAACACTTGACGATAAATTATTCTTTGGACGTAGGGCTATCCAATGTGAAGAGACTGCCTGATCACATTTCCTGGGGGGAGGTTTCAAATCTCTGTGATGTAAGCATCTGCGAACTCTTGGTTCAAATATGGTGGAACGGTTGGGACTATGAAAATCTTATTTATTCCTTTAGTCCCTGTGGTACCACAATGGATCACAAGTGAGCCTGACATGCAAGCTGGCACTCCAACCTAAACTAACCTAAGTGGAAAAAGGTTGGGGTTTGATGAAATAAAAGAATAATATAATAGCATAAAATTCCAGTACAGAAATTTCGGTCGAGTGAACCGACTTAAACATACCCTTACCCTATGTTAACTGCGACCGAGTTCTATTAAAAAAATGAATGCATTCACCCTTACGTTGAACGAATGAGGGTGGTAAAAGTGCCAATATTCAATAACAGAGTGGCATTGCAATGAATATTATTCAGTACCCAACTTAATTAGGATACGAAGTGATTTTGGGTATTTATCATAACCATCAGCCTATTGTGGCCGTCGGTGGTGGTGCAACAACGTCGGTGGAACCCTGCTCTGACCACCTGCAAATTTCTTTCGGCGGCGGTCACCTCGCATATTGACGGCGACACTATCGAGTATATAGCCACGAAAAAGCTTCTCAAAATAGCGTTCGGGATCGGTGTAAAACTGGGTCCCAATCAGTGAGTGAAAACTGGAAAGCGCACAGCTCAGTGATTGTGAGAAGTTCTCCCCGGTCCCTTCATGGGATGTAATGGGAACCATTTATTTATCTGTTTAACAGTCTATTGTCCGCCCAATACTTATATGGGAGGTACAAAAATGGGCATGGCAAAGTTGATTATTTCTTATTACACAGCACCTATTGATAAAATATTGATCAGTACCAAATTTTGTTAAGATTGGTTGTGGTTTACGGGAGATATCGGGAAGGACAACCGGAAAACTGCCCAACTTATGTATGGGAGGTACGAAAATGGTCGTGTTACAGTAGTTAATTTTTAATTTTTAGGAATAAATTGCCTAGTACCGAATTTCATTAAGATCGGTTGTAGTTTACGAGAGTTATCGTGTAGCTTAACCGGTAATCCGCCCATCTTTTGTGTGGGAGGGATCAAAATGGGTGTGGCAAAACTACTCATTTTCTATAGAACAGTGGCATTTGACAAAATTTTGTCTAGTACCAAATTTGGTTCGGTTTTGGGGGAGTTATCCTTCCGAACAATCAGCCGGCCGAACAACATATTTATGGGAGGCTCCAACATGGGAGCCACAAAATCGCCCTTGTCTTAATCTGTGACTGGCGTTTGATGGCATTTAATTATGTATTTATTTATTCAGCTAGAAACAGTTGGAAAAATATTAAGTTTTCATATCTTCAGTTGAAACCTAAATAAAAAATTAAAGTATAACAATTAAATTGGAAGAACAGGAGCAGTGGTAAAACAGCAATCAGGAACAAGATTAAACAACAAATAGTAATAAATCGGTGGTGTGCGCGCCTCTTGTACATGAGATCCTGGGTTCGAACCCTGGTCTGACAACCTTAAAATTTCTTTCGGCAGCGGTCACCTCGCATAGTGACGGCGACACTATCGAGTATATAGCCATGATAAAGCTTCTCAAAATACCGTTCGGAATCGGTATTATTTAGTTTTTAGTAATAAATTCATCAGGAGATAATAGATTGAAAACAGGGACCTTGATTATATTTAACAGAATTATTATATGTAAAGACTAATTAGGAAGATAGGAATGACATGAATGGAATAGGATTGATAACGCACGAACAAATGAAGGTGCAATAGACGCAGCAGGATAGATAAAGCAGGAGCTGATGAAGTATCCGGAGCAGGAGCAGTTGAAGCAAGAACATATGACACAGGAACAGATAAAGCAGGAACAGTTGGAGCTGGAGCAGATTTAGCAGGACTGAGGAAGCAGGAGCTGATGAAGCAGGAACAGATGACACAGAAACAGATTATGCAGGAACAGACGAAGAAGGTGTAGATACAGTAGGAACAAAAGAAGCAGAAACTGATGATGCAGGAGAATCAGGAAAAGGTGAAGCAAGAAAAGATGACACAGGAACAGATGTAGTAAAACCAAATGGAGCATGAAACTTGTAACATAATTTCATTAAGATAAGAAGTGTTTCACGCCATTTATCGCATTGACAACCCGAACGACCACCAAGCTTTTGCACGGCAGGTACCAGAATGGGCGTGGTAACCTTATCCAGTTTCTCCAGTTAAGTAGATATTTACAGACCGATGCGTAGCAGAAGGGGCGTGGTCAAATGCCTATTTTCAATCCCAACTTAAGTTTGGACAAATAGTAGTCACTAACAAAATTAGTCGGTGATCGAGAAAGATTTACAGCAGTTATACTGTTGATTAGCCAGCCAGACAGACGGACGGACATGACTCAATCGTCTTAGAAAGTAGCAAAACGAATTTCATCCCATGATACTGAGGCTCTAATATGGCTCCTTCTACGTGTTACATTTTATTCCGCATTAAATGATATATACCCCCATCCCTGTGGGTGAGGGTATAAAAACACACTCACTTGTTTGCTTTTCTATTACATTCCAGAAAGGACTTGTTGAGAACACCGCACATAATCCGCAATGTTTGCGCTTTCTACGTTTCTGCTCACTGACGTGATGCTACAGTTTTCACCAATTCATAATTGATCTTCTTAGGAGCCATAGTGCTGAGACTAGCTATTCGAAAATGTGCTAACACAGTTACCTCCAGAAGAAACTTATTATGTCCTGTGCACTTTAAGACGTATTCTGATGCACTGGAGTAAGGTACACTTACCATAACATCAACGGCACTCACCAAGATCATTTACAATCAGGACTTAGAACATTGTAGGACTTAGAATAATGTTCCCAGAAAACCAAAGCTGGCCATCCTTTTTTTAGATACCATTATTATTATATTCCTGAAGAATTAGTCCAGAGGCACCAGCACCAGTTCCAATGTGGTAATTATATGTTATCTGGCGTTTTTTAATTGGAAAAATAAATATCATGCAATTGTTCCTAAAAATTACCAGTGTCTTATTGTCGTAATGCCAAAATGTCCTGAATTTGCAAAATATTAACTTAGTGTAGCTGCGTTGGGTCCATATCTTGGCCAGCATGATGCAGTGTAAATGTAAATCGGATTTGAGATGAAAGATATGATGCGTACACATCCTAAAGAGTTTTTGTCAGGCAAAACTCACAGCTAATTAATTGTTTTGAGGCCGTTCCAAAGTGAATAAATATACATGGGTTTTGCATATTTCACGCTAAACATGGAGAACTGGCAAGGAAACGTGTACAAGACGAAGCCTTCCTTGGTCGCTGCTCCCCTCCGCCCACCTAGTCGGATTCTGCATTTTAATTACTGTACACAGAGTCGAATGCGATATTATTAATGCAAGGGTTGGTTGTTTATTTTCTCCTTACGGCTCCTTCGTTTTCTTTTCTTGTTTTGAATTTGCGATTGTTTGTGTGAAGGAGAAGTGTTTAAATACACAAATCTCACCAGATCCCATTATGTTTGTAACGAATTCACACCCTCAGCCACAGCTGCAGCTACAGTTACAGCTCTAGATGAAGCTGGAGCTCCAGTTTCAGATTCTTTACTTTGCTATCCTTGGCTGAAGAAAACGATAAGAAATGTTTTCAAAAACTTTTGTAGATAGATGTGTGTGTGTGTGTGTGTGGGAGTGTTTGTGTGATGATGTGGGTTTGTACCTGCAGAAAACCAAGCAATGCGACCGAAATGACGAAGAAGAAGAGGTAAGCAAATACGACTTCAACAACGTCAAATGTTCATACATCCACCAAAACCCACACACACACACACACACACATTGTAGCAACGTGCAACTTTGTGGCATAATGCACTGGCTCTTCCGTACCCTTTGGAATGGAATGGAATGTACATGAGTGGGTGTGGGAGTGGGTGTTGGTATTGGTATTGCTGTTGATGGGATTGGGGTTGGTGTTGGGTAGGGCAGGGGGGTGGTTGTGAAAGGTGAGTGTATGTATATTAATGTATAAATATTTATTATAACTGTTTGTGTGTTCGTTACAGTGCATATGCGAAATGTGGGGAGAAGTGCCAGAAATGGCATTATTTTTATTATGATTTATTTGGCGTATTTTTTTTCGGTATGAAAGGATTTTCTTGTGGAGTGCCGGGTAACAACAACAACAGCAACAAAAATGTGTAAATGAATGCTTACTTAGTTCTATTTTGGATCCATTCATTCGTAGTTTACTCCGCTGGCGTTACCTTCCTTCGCTCCTTTCTGCATTTGTTCAATGCTGAATGAAAAGGAAATTTCACATTTTTTCGCCTTTAGTGACACGAGAGACATTAAGTAAATTGTTTATCCGCTCAGTTTGCAACAGCAACAGCATCAACCCACCGCTGGAATGGGGGATAGGAGAATGAATGAAAACGAAAACGAAAACATAAATGTAACGTACACATACGGGCACTTCCTTTAACGGTGAGGGCTCGAAATTGAAGCGAGCGAGCGAACGAGTAGTCCTTGTGTATATCCTTTGAAATGGATTTATGATGATGGCGATAAGAATAAAGATGATAATTCGACACAGATTGATAACTTTGGTAGATTTATTTGAAAGGCTAGAAATAGTTTACTTCCACACACTCGGAGCATGACAAAAGAGGACAATATTTTCTTAAAGATGATGAGATCATTTCTTATTCATCACGAGCTAAAGCACATAAATATCCCACTATATCACTTTATATCACAAAATGTCCTAGTATCTGTCATCCTGAACACGCAAAGACAGTTGAGAGTGCGTGTGTGTGTGTCTGTGGGTGAGTGGTTTAATGTTTGTACATTGATGAAGATTATAAAAATTCCAACTAAACAATCCTTGAGTGCAAAATTGGTTTTTCCACAAAATCGAGTACACAAACAAAAGAGGAAGATGAAAGTTGTGGTCTCCTTTCCGTTCCTTTCCATTCCTTTCAAATCGTTTCATTCTTTCTTGATGCTAAAATAAAATCAAAAATATAAAGCCAAAGAACTTCCTGCTCATTTTCACATAATCTGCCAACACCGAAATTGATAACGTCCCAAAGGCAGTTGTAAACATGCCAATACTTTTGGTCTATAAAAGTATACATATACGGGTTTATGAGTATGTGTGTGTGAGTGTGCGTGCGTGTGTGTGTGTGTACGGCGGTGTCTTCTGTGTATGTGAGTGTATACTGTTAACATTGTGTTGAACATGGGTTTATGCATTGAGGCGCAGCAATAAGTCGATGCCGGAATTTATAGAGCGATGACCATTGAAGTGGCTCGATTTTTCAATTTCCAAGATTGAACCAGCAAAAAGGTATCTCTAATAATTATCCTTTAATAAGCAAAGAATGTCTTCCTTTTCATTTTCCCACGACATTTTAATTTTAGCAAAATCCTTTATCCTTAATGATATTGTCGCTTATTTGCCCGTTTGTTTAATATATGGTTGCGAATTTTTATTAATTTCCGTTAATAACACTAAGTTCTTGTTAGATTATCATAAGTGCAATAGTTTTCTTTACTTTACTTGTACAGTACAAACTTAAATAACAAAATTTTTTCCTATTACATCCCATGAAGGGATTGGGGACAGTTTCTGACAACCAGTGAGTTGTGCGCTTTCTAATTCGGACCTACAGTTTTATACCGGTGCCGTACGGTACTGTTGAAAAGCTTTTTCATGTTGTCGGAAGAAACATATGGTGGTCAGAGTAGGGTTCGAACCCACGTTCCCATGTACAATCGCCACATACAGAAACCATTACACCACCGACCAAAATTAGCACTTTACAATAAGTCTTTACTCAATAACACTATTACTTGACGATGAATACCTTTATTTACATACTTACCCCGTCTCGAACAACCTTACCGTCTCGGACCTCACAAACTGAAGATAACATATTTCGCCAACCAGTTCGATCGCTCCATCGGAGTTTTGATCTTCCTATTTTTCGTCTTCCTTCGAATGTCTTTCCCCTTTGAAAACAGAATGACTTCGCTTCAAATCGGTTATGTATATCAGTTTAACCGTTCCCCGAACCCTCTGTTCGGACCATGACCACTAGTGGTGAGATCTCGAAGCCTGATCAAATATTCGTGGTGAGTATACTATACAGCATACTTTTAGGCGCAGTTAACATTAGGCATTCTAGTTTGCCATGACAGAAGTCGTAACCCTTTTCTCTGGCAACACCAAATAGTTATGAGCGGTCAACTGATCTACAACTGAAGTTCCATATGTTCCGAGCGCAGCTGATTGTGTGGTCTTAAAAAAGGGTATAAAATAATAAAAAATAAATAAATAAATGGTTTCCCATTACATCCCACGAAGGGACTGGGGAGAACTTCTCACAATTACTGAGCTGTGCGCTTTCCAGTTTTCACTCACTGATTGGGACCTACAGTTTTACACCGATTCCGAACGGTAATTTCATGGCTAGATACTCGATAGTGTCGCCGTCACTATGCGAGGTGACCGCCGCCGAAAGAAAACTTGAAGGTGGTCAGAGCCGGGTTCGAACCCAGGATATCATGTACAAGAGCCGCGCACACTAACCATTGCACCACCGACGGCCACAAAAAGGGTATACCTGAAAGAAAGAAGCTGTTTTGCGACAATCGTGGCGGTCAGGGATCGTCACAGTCAGGCCTTGATTACACAGCGACCTCACACTGTGCAGTCTCTTGTTCAATAGGACCTTCGACAGGACTCGCAGGATCTAGGGCGTCCTCTCACGGCACACTTTTCATTGTTCGAATATACGGCAGGAATTTGCGGGACATCAAAAAGGCTTGCAAGATCTAAGAATAACCTCTCACGGCACATGCTCTTTCGACAACAGGATGTTCCCAAGGACTCGTAGGATAAGCAGGACTCGAAGGAGATAGTGTCACCTCCGTTAGCTCAGAGGATATTCTCAAGGACTCGCCAGATAACAAGTACTCACTGGATAACAAGGACTCGCAAGATACCAAGGACTCACATGATAACACAAGGACTCTCAGGTACAGTATTTGTGGATATAAAAATGACCTCTCACGGCACATTATTTTAGCCCACAAGATATTCCTAAGGACTCACAGGATAATAACGACCTGTAGGACAACACAGGATATCAACCGGACTTGCAGGATATAATAATGACCCCCAGCAACACATTCTTTTAGCCCACAGGATATTCCTAAGGACACACAGGACAACACAAGGTCTAACTTGACAACAAGGACTCGCAGGATAACCAGGTGTTGCAGTATACCAAGGACTACAAGGACTCCCCGGATGTAGGGTGATCTCTCACGGCACAATCTTTTTAGACCACAGGATATACCAAAATACTCGCAGGTTAACAGGAACTCACAGGATAACAAGGATCCTCAGACAACAAGCTTTACTTACTTTTATTGACTACACATATTAATTTCAACATATTTCTCCAACTGGCTCTATCCTTCGCCTTTTCTCGCCAGTTGGTAACACCAAGCATACGGAGGGATTCTTCTGCCTGGTCTTTCCTGCGGAGTCTTGGTCGTCTCTTTTCCTGCTTCCATCGAGTATATTATCGAAAACCTTTATCGCTTTTTCATCTTCATCCATTCTGATAATATGGACTAGAGATGATATAGCTGGACTTTTGTCTGAGGGCTTTATTTTTAAACTGCTTGCTGAGCCCAAAATAGCATCCATCTGCAAGCACAATTCTCCTATTTATCTCAAGGTTGACATTGTTGTCCTTTTTCACGGCGGATCCATGGTTAACAAATCTACCACTTCAAAATTAAATCGGTTGTCAACGTTCAAGTGCGGACCAAGTCAAGAGGTTTGTCTAGTCGTAGACACCATCCATTCTGTCTTGCCCTCATTGACAGCAAGACCCATCTTCGCTGATTATTCTTCGATTCTTGAAAATACTGCAGTAACCTCTCGCAAATTTTGCCCAATGATGTCTATGTCGTCAGCAGACGCCAGCAACATATGGCTTTTCGTGTTAATGTCGTAGTTCGTATTTACTGCCGCTTTACCCATTATTATCTCCATTAAGATGTTGAAGAGATTGCAAGAAAATGTGTAGCCTTGTGCCAGCCCTCGCTTGGTACAGAATGGTTCAGTGAGGTATCTCCCCAAATTCACTGCTGATTTGGTGTTGGTCAGCGTCATTCCACAGAGGCGACAACAAGCACTCGTAGGATATAGGCTGACCTCTCACGGCACACTCTATTTAACACAAATGGGGATGGTCCTTCTGAGGAAATGGTACAGGATATACAGGAGATGCTGATAGAAGTATGGGATGCGGCCATGCCAAGAAGGACGGTTTGAAAAGAGGCGCACCATGCTACTTAGAACGAGGAGATAGCTGCGCTAAGAGCACGATGTCTCAACACCAGGACATACGGTCTAGGGGAAGACCCAATTTTGATGAATTATTGTCCCGATTCAGAGATGTGGAAGCAAAATTGTGGAAGGCTTTTAAAAATAATTAATGGTTTCCCATTACATCTAATGAAGGGATTGAAGAGAGATTCTCAAACCAGTGAGCTGGGCACTTTCTAGTCTTATACTCACTGATGGGGACCTACAGTTTTACACCAGTTCCTAAGGGCATTTTGAGAAGCTTTTTTCGTGACCGTCGGCGACAGAAATTTAACATAGTCAGAGCAGGGATCGAAGTCGGGAGGAGTACAAGAGGCGCGCATACTAACCATTGCACCACCGACGGTGGTCGCCTTACCTTACCCTTAAGAGGGTAAAGGACCATAGGTCGACACAGATTACGAGAAGGAAGCCCATAGCTACGGTCGAAAGCTCAGTTATTCTGTACGCTAGTCCAGTCGCCGTCGGTGGTGCAATGGCTAGTGTGCGCGGCTCTTGTACATGCGATGCCGGGCTCGATCCCTGCTCTGACCATCTTAAATTTCCTCGTATAGTGACGGCGACACCATCTAGTGCTTAGCCATGAAAAAACTTGTCAAAATACCTATCGAAACCGGTGTAAAACTGTAGGTCCCAATCAGTGTAGGAAAAATTAGAAAGCACAAAGCTCACTGACTGTGAGAAGCCCCCAATCCCGTCATGGGATGTAATTTGAAATGGTTTTTTTTTGTCCCGACTTAGTCGGAGCGCTGGTTGTTAGGTCGACGAGGAAGGGACTATTGATAGAGGTAGGAAAATATCATATGCGCTGGGAGGATATAAAACCTATTAATGTTATCTAAAGGACAGAACGGTTGAGTCCTTTGGAGACAAAGTAATACTCGGCAAAAGGAAGCTGGACTTTTCACCGCAATAGGATTCAGTTTCTCACGAGCCATGGCTGCTTTAGAAAATGTCTGCACAAATCCATGGTAGCTCTCCTTTGTGCCCAAAGCTGAGTGAATCAGGAGGAAGACGTAAACCATCTTCGGTTTAACTGTTCCAGATTCGAGCCAAAGGGGTAATGGGAACATGGGCCTCGGCAACTAAATGGGCACAGGATGGAGGTTTGCAATGGATGGGATAAGGTGAATGCCTTTGGCAGGATTCTAATACAACTGTAACGTATTGTAGTCCCGAGACAGGGGACCGTAAGATACCCATTCGGCGAAATGGCTTAAATGCTAACCAGTCCTCGAGAAGTAATACCTAACAGAATTATCGAGGGGGAGAATGGTAGGCGTGTGTAAGAGGGCGTGGTACCAGATTACCAGCGAACTAATCGTTCTTGCTGATGGCGCGGGTTGTCAGTGTCTATGAAGATTCCACACCACCGGTTTTCATCAACAAAAAAATAAAAAAAATCACAGCACAGATCACAGATCAACAAACACAGCACAGATCAACCATGTTGCATACTGATGGCGATTCCAGTGTAAAAGTGTAAAATCGATGAAAGTCAGTCTAAGAATAGAACCTCCGAGTTTTCACCTAACCCTCCATGTAATTGGAAAATAGATGGGATCATTTGTAAAGGTGCTTTCTATTAATAGCAAACAGTTGATTATACTCTGTCGTTTTACTGTGATATTTTCCAATTATGAAACATAATATATAGTCCATCTATTAAACGTAATGGGGAATCACATCTTCCAATTATAACTGCAGTTGTAATTCGAGCCACCTTAATGACCAGCACCATAAAAAAGGGATATAACACACACGAAATGTTCGAAAACAAAACAACTGTACTGTAATCTATGTAACACCAGGACTGACCTCCCAACAACACAGCAACATATCAGACAGTTTGCAAAACAACAATACCAACACAACGACAGCAAAACTTGAATTATTCCTTAAGCCCAATACAGCAGCACAACATAATGTCGAAACTCCTGAATCCAATTTGGAGATGAACCTATATCATCGACTCAACTCGACTCGAGTCGACTTTATTTCGTTTGTTTCTTCATCATCCAACCCAAGAATGGAGAAAGTTCAACACTCACAGGACAAGCAGACGGACAGATTTATTTCGGCTGTAACTGTTGTTTTTGGTTTGCAAAGAAAGTTGCCTCATTCAGCGGCTGCACATTCCACTTGGGGATTGAATAATAGGATTTGAAGAGCGTAAAATTGGTTCGCTATGAACATGAAATATTTAGTGAATCCTTTATCTTATTCTCAGCCGAAATGGCATAAACACACACACACACACTCGCACACAGGCGGGCAGAGACCGCAAAGCAGCGTTTCCCATTTCGTCCAATACCGAAATAATATTCACTGCGAGGGCTATATAAACACGTCTAATTGTAAGTAAAGCTCTGAAGCACCATCGCTCGTTTATGCACTAACTCATTGTTCTCTTCGTTTGAATTACATATTTAATGTGTTTTCCTTGAGTTCACTCACTGCTGCCTAGCAATTGCCGAAACATTCCCAGATGAGCTATGATATTTCTTCGAAACCCTACTGTCCTCACCTCTCACCCTCTTTAGCCATTTCGGCATTTTATTGTTTTCTTTCACTCGCCCCCGCACCACATCCCCTCACCCCCCTCACATTTGGTATTTCATCAAAGGAACCCAAATGTAATGAGTAAATATTTCATTATCACATTTCCGTCATTATTTAACGAAATAGTCCAGCCTCATTCATTTTTCATGCTCCTGATTTATGCTAAAACAATTTCGACCCTTTTCCCAGGTCTTGGAAATGAGTAGGTGTGGACTTGCATTGGGATAACATGTACATATGTTCTGAAAAAAAAATCAAAGTTCAAAGTGACGTATGACTGATGGTGGCCCACACTCATACGATGTGGGAAATTTGTTGTAATAGTGGTGAATATTGTTGCAAATTCGCAATTTAAACAAAGTTTGTTTAGTTTTAAGAATTTAGATAAGAGTGGATGACTATAAACGTGGGCATGTGTTTAAGTAATTTTGATGGCTCCAGGTGACCATAGCCTGCTCCGCACCTACAAATCTGGAGGCCATAGAATACCCTACACCCTTGCAAGGTGAAAATCCCCAACAGCTCCATTAAAAAGGGTACAAATTTGCCAGAAAGAGGATAAAAAACACCAAATTAAATTTGACCAAAGCATTGGTCAAACGTACAAAAGCACAGAATTGCAGTATATGGAAGTTATACTCATTTAATACGCTGCGCCCTTGGAAATTGATAAATGTCGATTAAAATCAGTTAACAATTTTTGTTTCTTTAACCCTTTAACTGTGTTGCACGAGTAAACTCGTCATCGCAAAATGATTTATGTATGTGAAATGACGAGTATTCTCGGCATTGAACCAAAATAATTACAATTTTATTTTACAAATAATTTTTTTACAAAATGACCTATATATTTAATTTGATGTCTATTTTTAAAAATAAAATTAGCATTATTAATAAAATTTGTTTTAAATCGGCGAGTATATTCGTCATTTCACGAAATATGATGGTTTTGAGATGACGAATTCACTCGTCAATTCAATAAAATGTTACATTTACTCCGACATTTAATTTTTATATTTTTTACACACAATGAATTTATTTTTCGACTGCTTTGCAATGTGGTTTTGAGCGGCTACTTGGCGAGCAATTAGCGTAGCCCGTGTAACTGTGGTGCACATATTGGCCTGATACTAAATATCGGTCTGGTGCTAAAAAACCAACACTAAATAGAATTATAGAAGAATTCTTTAATAAAGGGTGTTTCAATAAGAGCGCTTCGAAAGTACGTTCGATGCCATTATGTATGGAACTCGATTACTTTTGCATGGCCACCACGGGCACGCTTGCAGAAGTCCAGACGCTGAACCCAATTTTCGACGGTTTTCAAGCATAAATCGGCCGATACTGCTGCAATTTCACGTTCGATATTCGTACGAAGTTCATCAGTCGTCGCTGGCTTGCTGGCATAGACCATAGACTTGACGTAGCCCCACAGGAAATAATATAACGGCGTCAAATCGCACGATCGAGGCGGCCAATCGACTGGGTCATTTCGTGAGATAACACGTTCACCAAACTTGGTTTCCAATAAACTGATTGTGGCATTCGCTGTGTGGCTTGTGGCACCGCCCTGTTGGAACCACATATCCTCTAAGTCCGTATTATCCAATTGGGTCCAAAAATATTCCGTTATCATTGAACGGTAGCGATTCGCATTCACAGTAATGTGCCGGTCTTGATCATCACGGAAGAAGTACGGCCCAATGACGCCGCCGGCCAATAAACCGCACCAAACCGTAATTTTTCGGGATGCAATGATGACTCATGGATTACGTGTGGATTGCTGTCTGACCAATAAAGCATATTTCGCTTATTGACGAAGCCATTCAGCCAAAAATGAGCCTCATCGCTGAAGATGATTTTCCGATGAAAATCCGAATCATTTTCAAGTTGTTGCTCAGCCCAATTCACGAACATACGACGGTTATGGTTGTCAAGTGGCTTCAGTTCTTACGTCAATTTGATCTTGTAAGGATGTAGGCCAAGATCTTTTCGCAAAATTCGCCACAACGACGTCACAGAGATGCCCAACGCTTGAGAACGACGTGTGAGAGACACATTTGGGCTTTCTTGAACTGAAGCCTCAGCGGCAGCAATATTCTCGAATCTATGGGCACTTCTTTGTCTCACTGGCACGGGAACATTTAGTACTGTGCCTGTGGATTCAAATTTTTCCACTAGACGCTAAATTGTTGATCTGGTAGGACGATTATGACGACCATAAATTGGACGTGGCGCTCTTAAAGTTGAGGCCACTGACTCCAAATTTCGGTAGTAAATTTTAATAATTTCGACTCGTTGTTGGCTCGTATTTCTTTCCATGATGAAATGGCAAACCTTACTGAAGAGAAATGTCAAAAGAGCGGGAAAAAATATGGCGTCGTTTGCTGTCCCTATCGATTTACTTTTGTAGCGTCTCTGTTGAAAAACCCGTTATTAATGAAAGTAATTTGAATCGTAATAGCGGCAAAATATTTTTTTTCTGTCTTTCCGGTTTCGCCAACTGTTGCATCAGGAAGGTATTTTTCAAAATCGAATACTTTTTTACAAAAAAAATCCAACTATTTGGTTTTATTATTATATTATACTTTCTATTGAAACATCCAACAAGAGAACCGAGATCATGGATTCCCATAACAAACACTGAATTTGGTGCATATTTTGTCCTACTTTTGCTAAGTGGCGTTACACATTCTGGTTACGTGCATACGAAAGATTTGTGGAAAACTACATCACATCCATTATATCGTGCCGCAGTGAGTGTACGACGATTTTGGGAAGTAACGCAAACAAACTGACAAAGCAGCAGCAATATCGGACGTTTTCTTGATGCTAAACAGCTGTCTTCGTAGATATTACGTGGCAGGAGCCAACGTCACCGTAGATGAACAATTGTATGCTTATCGTGGTGGAACTGGCTTCACGCAATACATACCATCAAAACCTGCCAAATATGGGATAAAAGTTTGGTGGGTGTGCGACTCCATTTCATCCTATCCATTGCATGTACTATCAATATTGTTGAAAATTGTTGAAAATATAAATATCTAAATTGAATTTAATTTTTTAATGCAGGAATGGCACCGTCTGGTGAACGTGAAAGAAACGTTGGTGAAAGAGTAGTAAAGGATTTATGTGTCATCCTTTTTGGTGGAAGTGGAAGAAATATTGTATGTGACAACTTTTTTACTAGCTACAACTTGGCAAAATCTTTGCTGATCGACAATAATTTATCGATATTGGGTACTTGCAACAAAAGGCGTACATTCGTGCCAGCAGCATTTGCCACCCCAAACGACGTGAGGCTGAATCATCAATGTTTGGGCTCTATAATCACGTTACGATGTGCTCGTACGTGCCCAAGAAAAACAAGGCAGTTGTACTATTGTCCACTTCCCATTATACAACAGAAACGAGCGGTCCTATGAAGAAGCCATTGCTTATATTGGACTACAACAGAACCAAAGGTGGAGTTGATAACATGGACAAGTGCTTGTCCGGATTTAATACCAAGCGGCGGACAAATAGATGGCCTTTGGCTTTCTTTTATAATATTGTGGACGTTGCTGGGTTTGCTGCATACGTTATATACGTTGACAACAACACTCACCTGAAGGCGTCTACAAGCCGCCGTAGGATGTTTCTCCATCAGCTAAGGGAGCAACTATGCAAGCCAGAATTAGAGAGAAGGGCGAATAACAGCAGAATATCCAGAGTTTTTTCAACGCGCAACGCCATCGAAGCCATGATAGGTAGGCCCATCCGAGTTGTGGATGCTGGAGCACTTGAAGCGGAGGAACGTGATAGTAAGGGAATTCGTACATCTGCTCGAAACGACGTCCTACTCGTAAAGCATGGACATTATGCAACAAACCAGTGTACGCAGAGCAATCCAAAAACTTGCCGCAATGCGATATATGTGTTTGAATCTCAATAATTTAATTACAAATAATTATATAATAATTATATAATAATTATATAATAATAATATACTATTTACAAAAATTAACTCAAAATAAAATATACTTTTCAATTATATCATCATATTTGCATGCGTTTTACTATACATACCCAGGTGTGTATGCTGTTGACGTAAGGGTGCAACTTTGTAAATGGGATTTATCTTCCAAACGGATGATCCAATCCAGTGCAGAGCTACAGCGTTTTGAAAACGCAAAACCCAGGTATGTTGCCGTTGACATAAAGGTTAAAATTTCTTTCGACGGCAGTCACCTCGCATAGTGACGGCGTTACTATCGTGTAGTTAGTCATGAAAAAGCTTCTCAAAATACCGTTCGGAGCCGGAGTAAAACTGTAGGTTCCAATCAGTGAGTATACCACTACAAAGCGCACAGCTCACCTGTTGTGAGAAGCTCTCCCTGATTCCTTCAAAAATATTTTTTTTTATTTTTTATCACGGAAAAATCCAACATTCCCGCTGCTCGAAAAGTGGAATTCCAAAAGAATCAAGAGGTATCCTTGTATATTGCACCATGCCTTAGATATCACACACCACGAAATTAGTAAATTTATTTGGAAGTTAAAGTTTTGATGAAAATATGTTTACAGGAGTATAGTCATTAAAGGGTTTGACGAGTTTTCTCGACGTTGGCATTTAATATCTTTGACGAGTATTTAAAATGGATTTGACAAGTATATACGCCATCGGCATTAACTTTACGTTCGACGAGTATACTCGTCATTGCCGATTTCAAATTACTCAACGGAGATGTGTTTCGAAAAGTGAAATTTCACAGTTAATTGGTTAAACTCTAATTTAGCTGCGAGTTCCGAATTTCAGATTTTATATGGTTTACAATTTAGTAGAAAGTTACAACAATTACAACAAATTTCGGTTTATGCTGTGGATCTGTTGCTGGTATCGATGTACGTCTTTCCTCCCACTTGTCCTGCTGCCGTCTTAATTACTCGCTTAACTTCAATGGTTTTGGTTGTTGATTGTTTCTTTTGTCCAACAATGCAGGTGTATATTTTAGTGCCGTATGGTTGCTGCTGGTGGCCGGTATGCACTCCTCTGAGGGAACTAAATTCTCACCAGGATTTGGCAGGATGGCGCTGAAGGGTAACGCTCGCACTTACTACAGCAGTACCTGCCTATTTGGTTTAGCCGGCGCTTATGAACGCCACTGCCTGCTAGTTTATAGATTGTATTCAGCACTTTAAAGCACTAGTTTTGAATAAAATAAAACGAAGCTGATCCGTTTCAGCTGTGTTTTTATTGACAATTTAGTCCTGCTTATATTTAAGATTAACGGGATGTTTAGAAATCAATCAGCTGATTGTGAACAGTCTCCAAAAGATAAACAGTGTTGATAAACACGCTAAAAAAACCAGCTGATTGTTAGCAATCCTTTGAAATTACTTAGTGTTAACAACTGTATTTTAAACTGTAGTTAATATCAAATATACACTTAAATTTAGCAGATACACTACAATCTCATACCTCTATTTTTAGACTCCACATCAGAGGGCTGTTGAACAAGGCCACTTCCAGTCCTAGTGGATACCAAAAAGTGCAAAATTTGTTTACACATTTATAGTTATCCCGTTTAACTTTAACATTCCCAACTGATTTCCCATGTCCACATATTTGCATTTGCTTAATCAGAGCGGCTTAATAAATCACAATGCCACTCCTTAGTCTGCGTCCATTCCTGTTACACTGTCGTCAACTATATTTCCATTGCAAATATTCAGATAAACAAGATTGGAAGTGAATATTTATGCACCAATATTGAAGAACAACCATATGTTCCTCGTCTTTCACTAGTGAGAAAGAGCAGACCCGTTTTTGTTCTATCCTACACGTTCAGCGGGAGAAATCAAAAGCAAATTTTCACAATCATCAAAAGAACGTTTAATAGCGAGACGAACCAAATATTATGGAATGTCCTTAACTCCACACATCTTAAATTCAATTCAAATTCTGTGAGTCCTTTTCACCGGATGTCAGTCAAACTCGTTCACTATTTCGGAAATTGCTGCTTTGTATGTGAGTGTGTATATGTGCAAATGTATACATCCTCCGTTTTAATATTTTGTTGGTTCATTTCTCCTCCTGCTCCTAGTGCCCCTTGTCACCCTCTCCCTCATCCACTTGCATTTGGTCTTTCATTGTTTTATTTTATTTTATTTTGTTTTGTTTTAATTGTTCGCTATACGGCGAACACAGAAACTGATTCAACAAACCATAAAACATATGAATGAAATGAATTTTTCATGAGGTGTTAGCTTTTGTTCATGCCACAGCGTCAACCGGAGATCTAGGAAAACTCCCTCTCCCTCTTCACTCTCTTCACCAAACGGCCCATGCTAGCATTCGGCACTTTATGCGATAATAGATCCAACTCAAAACGTATCGAAATCATAGGAATCGGACACCAGTGGCCGGCAAAACGAACGAATGGAAATGTCGGTGGGTGAAACAATTCATTGGGATGAATAACTACTCAAATAACTCTCCACCCTACTCCAAAAACAAAATCAGTCAGCTTTTCGGATTTTATGCTTCAGCAAATATTTTGGCGGTCATTGAGGTTTCAAGAATGGGGATGCATATGTGTTCGAGTATTTATGTGTGAAGGTTCCTCTGTGTGTTTGTGTGAGAGAGCGAAGATGACTCATATGTTGAGAAGAATTCAAACATATGGATGTTATTAAAACAAACAGAGATTCACAAAACAAACATTAGACGTTGTTTCATATTAATTGATTATAACTATTAAATGCCAGCCGCACAGTGAGACAATCTCTGCTAAAAAAAACTTGCAAAAAACAGGGTCGGTTATGGAAATATTGCTACTGTAAACGAGAGTGCAACCGAAACCCTGAAAACATCAGTCCGGCATCTTTCTCAACAACTTAAAATTCAGCGAATTTTGACGGTACGCTCCACCTTCATGCGTACGAAATTCCGCATATTCAGGACCTCAAACCAGCAGACCACGGAAAGCGCCGGCAATTTGTTCAATGGATAATGGGGCAAAGTGAAGTCAACGCCAATTTTCCAAAAAAAACTCATCTTCCCCGATGAAACGCATTTCCATCTGACTAGCTTCATGAATACGCAAAATTGTCGAATTTGGGGCTCAGAAAATCCTCATGCAACCCATGAGAAACAAATGCACCCACAACGAGCACTGTCTGGTGGTATTGTTGGTCAGGCGGCGTGATGGGCCTTACTTTTTTGAAGATAAGGCCGAAATTGCAGTAACTGTGAACGGCATTCGTTACAAGAACATGATAACGGAGTTCTTGTGGCCTCAACTGGACGGCGTGGATCTGGACGACATGTGGTTTCAGCAAGTTAACGCATAAAACAATCGATTTATTGCAGGAACAATTTCCAGAACAAATTATCGCAAGAAATTCTGATGTCATCTGGCCACCACGATCATGAGATGTAACGCCGTGTGATTGCTTTCTTTGGGGTTTTGTGAAACCTCGAGTTTATGTTAATTATCAAGACACAATTCGTAATCTCAAATCCGGCACCCTACGCGTTTTCGGTGAGATGCTAATACATGTCTGTGAAAAAGTCATGGAAAATTTCATGAAAAGAGTAATGACCTATCACCAGAGCCTTGGGGGCCATTTGACCGATATTGTATTTTACACTGAATTGGAACACGTCTTCTTTACAATCCAATAAAAAAAATCACAACTGTCTCAAAAAATACTTGTGCTTATTTTAAAATGAAAAAGTGCATTCTTACTGAGACACCCTTTATTTAGATCCATTAAATGACTGAAAAATAGGCTAATATAAGGCCAAAAAACATGAACAGAAACATTTCTTAGCAACGTTTCTGGTGCTCTTGTTAACCCTTGGGTTTTGAGCTATTAAATGAAGGATGTCTTTCAAAGCCCAAACCAATTTATACATATCTTCATTTAACACCATGACATTTGAAAACACGAAGAAGAAAACATATATAGACTGTTCCTCGTTCTCGAACGCCAGCTTTCGTTCGTGTTCTAGTTGAAAAATAGTTGATGTGGGCTCCACAATCCCGTCATTTCAAGTTGAATGAAAATATAAAATTGTTCCAAACTTTTCAGTTCAAATTTTGATTACTTTATTTCGAATGCTGTTCAAAACACTGCTCGGAACCGGTGTAAAACTGTAGGTCCCCATCATTGAGGGTAAAACTAGAAGGCGCATAGTTCACTGGTTTGAAAGAGGCTGTCTCTAATCCCTTCATGGTATGTAACGGGAAACAATTTTTTTTTTTTAACTCGAATTTACTGTCATTTGGGAGCAAATATTAAGTCAGTGGGACGTACATTTTGACTTAGAAGAACCCAATTTGAGTCGAATACGGGTGACTCACTTCCGTACGCTCAGCTTCTCGTTCGATATCGGGGAACAGCCGATTAATGTTTATTTATTTATTTATTTATTTATTTATTTATTTATTTATGTCTATGGATTAAAATCCTTACAGACTAGCTTAACTAAAAGTAATATAAATCCAAAATATTTTTAAATTTATTAAGTGAAAACGAAAAATCAATTGAACACTTCATATTAATAGTATTATATTCCTTAAGACACCTCAATATAGGTTCAAAAGAAGAGTAATTATTTCTATTAACTGATATATTAAAAAATTCATTATTTCTAAGACACCGTAAGGGAGTATTAATATTTATGCAGCTAAGAAGCGGAGGACAATCTACAAATCCACAAATTAGTTTGTATAAAAACAATACAGAACACTTGGATCTGCGACTAGATAGCGTTTCCAAGTGAATTAATCTGCATCTAGCTTCATACGAAGGAATTGGACTATGGAAATTTACTTCAAACAATGCGAATTTAATAAATTTCTTTTGCAATGACTCAATACGATTAATGCGTACATTATGGTAGGGATTCCAAATAATGGCACCATAATCTAATTTAGATCTAACAAAAGCGGTGTATAGTAATTTTCGTGTGTGAGGGTTCCGAAAGTCTTTACTATTTCTTTTCACAAAAGCAAGGGTGGAGTACGCTTTAGGCATTATATAATCCACATGCAAGTTAAATACCAGTTTTGGATCAAAAACAATGCCCAAATCTAACATTTTACTAACTTTAGGTATTAAATAAGTTTCAATGAAATAGATGGAGTTAACTAAATTTATACGCCTTGCAAAAGGAAGATGGAAGCATTTAGCAGTATTTAGTTTTAAATGATTACATTCACTCCAAATGACTAATCGATTGATGTCTTCCTGAAGTAAAATAGAGTCTTGAAGACAAGAAATTTTAGTAAAAAGTTTTAAATCGTCAGCATACATGAGAAATTTAGAATGTTTGAAACATGATTCAATATCATTAACAAATAATATAAAAAGAAGAGGTCCTAAAATACTACCTTGCGGTATACCAGAGGTTGCTGTATACCTGTTAGAGTAAACATTATCAACACACACACGACACACTCTATTACTTAAATACGATTCAAACCACTGTAAAAGACACGAATGAAATCCAATTTTAGCCAATTTCATTAAAAGTAAACTGTGCGATACCTTATCAAAGGCTTTGCAAAAGTCAAAATAGAGTGTATCAACTTGAAACCCTGACTCAAAAGACTTGATACAGAAATTAGTAAAGACTAATAGGTTAGTAATTGTTGAACGATGTTTTATGAAACCGTGCTGCGATTCAGATAAGAATTGGGAAATAGAGTGATAAATTTTATCATAAACTAAATGTTCCAAGAGTTTTGATACGTTAGATAATTTAGATATCGGTCTATAATTGCTAATGTCATTTTTTGATCCTGATTTATGAATAGGCATTATAGTGGAAACTTTCCATTGGTTTAAGAACGTACCAGCTTTAAGGGAATTATTAAAAATCAATTTTAGCGGACCGCAAATAGATAAACTACATTTCCTAAGAAACAACGTAGGAAGCCCATCTATATCAGGTTTAGGTGAATCCTTTAGATCAGATAAGGCAGCGAGTATATCAGATTCATCAAACTGAAAGAAAGATAAATTTGTGATTGAGTTAACACCATCCAAAAAACTTGAAGCAATACTTGGTACCCCAAATTCAAAGTTGGATTTGAAGAAATCGGCAAATAAGTTTGCTTGTTCAACTGGAGAATTTGCAAATTTATCTTCCCAGAACATTGATGACGGAAAATCACTGCTTCTACGTTTAGCTTTTATGAAGTGCCAAAATGACTGTGGATTAGTAACTATTTTATTTTCAAATTGCACAATGTAATTGCCGTACAGAAATTTATTTAGAAAATCAAATTCCCTGGAATAATGCTCAAACATCCTCTTACTTTCAGCACAATTTGTGGATTTGTAGACGTTGTGAAACTTATTTCTCAAATTTTTAAGTTTTTTTAAGCCAGGGGTATACCATGGCAATTTATAACAATCTGGCTTAACCTTAGGCACCACAGAATGAAGTATTTCATTGATCTTACAAACAAATTCATAATAACAATCATCGATGGTTTTGTTTTTAAAAACATCCAACCAAACAATACTCAAAATATGCTGACTTAAAACCTCAAAATTACATCTACTAAAATTGTAACGTAAATAATCAATATTAGAGCAGGGAAACTTATAAAAATCAACATTTACATTTAATGGCACGTGATGCATGTCTGGAGTACTGAAGGGCTTATCACATTTTTCAATAGAAAATTTAATATTATTGGAAATAAATACAAGATCTAATAATCGACCAAGACAATTAAAAAATGAATTAATTTGGACTAAAGACAAACCAAGAATTGTATCAATACAATTAATTTCATGCGTTAAATTAACATTGCCGGGACACAAGGTATTACAATTAGGCAGTAAAGACCAAACTATATTACATAAATTGAAGTCACCCAGAACCAAATAACCATCCTTTTCGTTATCAGGAGCCATTTCAGAGATATTATGCATATGCGAAACATATAAACTTTGACTGCTATTTGGCGGTATGTAGGACACCATAATAAACAATCTATTCAATCCTTCCAAGCGTACGCAAATTTGATCAAGCAACGTGTCACTATTAGGTAACACTAAAGACGTAGACTTAAAAGACTTCTTTACAGCAACCAAAACACCTCCTCCACGGGAACAGCAAGTTTTCACAGAATCCCTGTCCTTACGGAAAACAGCATACTTTTTAGTATCAAAAAACTCTCCATCATGGAAATCAATATTAAGCCAGGTTTCAACAAAAACAATGATATCGTAATCACATTGCGATGTCTCCAAAAAAATAGATCTATGCTTAGTTCTGATGCCAGCCATATTTTGATAATAAATTTTGAGCTTATATGAGTCATTATCAACTAGGATTGAGTTCTTGCAGGAAGAGCGTTGGGAAAATTTCGAAATGGACGAACATTAACATTATTAGGCCAAAGAGAGGGTTTAAACAGTTCCTTGTAAAAATCCGGTGCAATACCCAGCTTAAAATTAACACTTTTAAATCAGCCACATTAACGTCCTTCTTTACTAATTTAAAGCAAGCCATATGAGCCTTACTGATGTCGGTATGCTTTTCAACATAGGCCATGATTTGATCCTCCGTAATGTTTGATTTAAAGGGGGACAAATGTATCCACTTCTTCTTCACAATAACTTCAAGTTCAACATCATCATTCTCCCCAATAATGATAGGTCTTTGGCGATTTTTACGGGATGTTACTCGCGTCCAATCTGAATTGTGTGCTGGGTTACGATTTACATCCGAAAGATTAACAACATTATTTGTCTGCGCAAGGGGGACAGAAACACTGTTGCCAGTAGAGCAAGGAGCACCATTACCTTCATTAGCAAGCGCAGAAACATAGCTAACACGAAAGTTATCTCTGAGACAGTTATCACTCTCAGAAGCATGAGTTGCAATAGTGTGCGTATCATCAGAACTGTGTAAACTGGCGGGTAAAACAGACAGCATGAGTTGCAATAGTGTGCGTATCATCAGAACTGTGTAAACTGGCGGGTAAAACAGACGGAGTGAGAGTTTTGGTGACTGAAGCAGCATTTGTAGGCAGTATCACTGATGACTTAACAACGGCAGCATGTGACGTCAGAGAGTTAGCAGCAGAATTCGAAGAGACGGTTTGAGCAGAACGTGTATTAGAAACATCGTTAAGTGTATGTAAATCATATGTTTTTATGAGGTTATGATCATAAAACATAACCTCTTAACCGAATGATCAATAGGATCTGTATCAAATGGATCAACAGGGATCTTAAGTCGACACACTAACGAATAATGAAAGCTTTAGTCGGTTACACGAAAGATACCAGTGATCCCGACCGAACACCTGAGCTAAAGATTAAGGCGAATTGTGTGACTTTAACGCCAACTAGAGAAGCCTGGCAGGATGGAATACTGAAACACGCACCAAATGGGACTCGCTGCTACATGGATGGCTCAAAGCTAGGGGAAAGAACTGTTCTAGGATTTTTCATTAAAAATCGGGCAACCGAAACCCATCTACGCCTCCCGGATCATAATACGAAATACGGCGATTACGGAGTGTATCAATAAAAGCCAGCCCAAGGGAATATCTTAACGGATAGCCAAATGGCAATCAGGGCAATATCATCGGAAATTGTTAAATCTAGAACGGTCCTTGACTGTAAGAGGGCGATAAACGATTATTCCACGCACGACAGACTCAAGATCATCTGGGTGCAGAGGCACAGTGTAATAGTCGGCAACGAACGTGCGAACCAACCTCCTGGCAACGAAAGCCAGCAAACTCCAACCAGTGACCCTAGAGGGCGCGAAACTTGTGGGGTGACGAAGGCTGAGTTGAGTAAATGGGCGGAGTCGACACAATAGTACAGTGGAACCAGGAAGCAATAGGCAGGATGACAAAAATTCTATGGGGAGACCCGCATGGATCGAGGACAAAAGATTTGCTGAAACTGGGAAAATCTGAAATGAGCAAGATGATGGGAGCCTTAACGGGACACTCGCGATTACGGGCTTACCTGTACCGTATTGAACTGGTGGCGAATAGTGAGTACAAGACATGCATGGAGGACGATGGATCATTTCACATAAGCTAGATCCAGGTATCTTTTGGAGAGTATACTTATAATAGCAGACATGACCAAACTTGTGGGATTAGACTGGAATAATTTAAGGGATTTAGTGAATAGCACCGAATTCCTATGAGAGGTATAATAAATTAGTAGGGTAATCTGAGAGCGCACAACTGGTCGAATCAGCGACTTAAGTGTATATCTACTGGCATGGAAAGGATTAGAGTGCTTTCTTTTGAATACCACTCCTTTCAAACTAACTAACTAATAGAATTTTTTACTGTCATTGTCATACATGCACGCACACAAAGAACTCCATTCAGAAGTAGTGCAAAAGCGATTGTTTTAGAACCACTTAAATTTTTTGCCTTCGATTGTTTCGCACATGTCAGTCAATCAGTCTTAAATTAGAACATTTTTTTTATCAATGATGGTGTAATCCCAGATTGATACGAGTAACGGTCTCACTGTGCAGCAACCAAAAAATGAGACACCAGCAAATAAAAAACAATACCAGATGAGGAAGCAGCAACAAAAATAGATACAAATGCAATATATTTCTCATATAGATTACATAATATCGATTGTTTATTCAATTTTTTATGTCTCGATTTCATCCTTATTGGCTAAAACTGTATAATTTTTTAGTGTGTCTGAATGAATGTATGAATGAATGAATAAATGTATTAGTGAGCATAGACAATAATAATTTATTGGCATAAAGCTGTTGTCATTGTGCAAATAACTTAAATCAATGAACACAAGGAGAGAAAAAAAGAGTATTTCATTAAACCAGGAACAATGACAAAAATATAAATAAAATATCAACCACCCGCTCCTCGTTTGTGACCTCTTTTGGGATCAGGAATCAATGTACAATTGTACATGAACACACACACACAAACACATAAAAATAAACACCCATACATTTACACATACACACTTGCATACATATATAAACAAATGATAATGATGCGTCCGTAGACTTCATTTACCGCATTCAATTGCAATTGAATCCTAATACGGCCAATTTATATAAATTGGATATTGGTATCAGTGCGAACGGTTATTAACGGGTTATGGTATTCTGTAAGCGATAGAGAGATTCCCTTTTATATCAGTCATCATTACTAATGCCGGGTTGTACTTAACCTGGCCAACTGGTTGTGACCATAAAGCGGAACAAAATAGATATAAATCTGCATTTCTAAGTTCTTAATAAATCTATATATCGTCATGTGAGTACTTATGAGTTCAATACGATCTACATATACATTGGCACTTTGGACACTGAAGTACTCACATGACGATAAATAAACATAAGTTGCATTGTGTTTGAAATGCATGTTCTCTGATGTTTTGGAAAATTTCCCGTGAAAGGTGACGTCAATTCCAAGGTTTCTATAAGTATGTATACACGGTTCTTGTACGAGTGGGGTCTCTAAACTAGCCGACCTAACAAAGAAAGTACAAAAAAGTTGGGAAAAATTTTCTTTATTTTTCAACATAATCTCCTTTTAGCTCGATACACTTTTTCCAGCGTTACACTCGCAGAAAAATTCGGTTACTCCAACCGAATTTGGTAGCAATTTCGGTTGCTGTATCGAATTATTTCAAAATTCGGTTGTACCAATAGAAATTTGGGAAAATTTGTTTTATTGTACTAATATTATACAAGATTCGGTTGTCACAACCGAATCGATTAAGAAATGAGGTTGCTTCAACCGAATTTCAGTTGTGAGGACTAAATTCGGTCGTGGCAACCTCAATTTGGTTGTGGCAACCCCAATTCGGTAGTAACAGCCGAATTTATGGTTCCTTTGTCTCAGGTGTGAAGTGGAGGACCCATGTCTCATGCATGGTTATAAATAAACGCAAAAGTTTGGCTTTTTTGCTGTGAGACATCGCCAATTGCTCTATTGAAAGCAAACGCGGTACCCATCTTTCACATCTTCAAATCTTCCGTAAATATAGGATGTTTAGCACTTTTTGAAATGCCTATCATTTCAGCTGGCTCACCTATCATTTCAGCTGGCTCAACCTACGATCATCTAATACCATTTTGTGGATTTTCTTAAACGTGTCTGGCGTGGGCACCTCAGTTGGTGGACCACTACGGTGTTCGTCTTGGCAGCTCGTACGGCCTCGTTTAAGCTCTGCGACCCAATATTTTACAGTCGTAAACGAGGAGTAGAATCCCCCAGAGTAGAATCTAGCTCGGTTTTAATATTGCTTGGACTGAGATCTTTCAAATGGAAATATGGAATTAAATTGGGATGACCAATTTTTTCCATGTTTACAAATACACTGAGATCGTTTACTTTTGATGGCTCACATAAAAATACTAAACAACGTGGCGCCTTGGAACTTAAAACATATGTTTCATAAGGTTGCCATTTTTCAGCAAAATATTTTTTCCAAACTACTGACACCATCTCATTTTTTTTATAATTTTCTAATAAATCCAGCATATAGTTTCTACTATGGAATCTATATTTGTACTATAATTTGTATTTATACTATGCAATCATTATGAAATGCACTGATTAAAGAAATTTCTCGAAGCTTGAGGTTTAAACCTCATCTGCGACGAAGTTGTATACTTTTTGTACAAGAATTTGTAACCACTGGACGCGCTATCAGCTCTAGATAATATACCGATTCAATAAAATAATAATCATACTCACTTGCGAATCATAAATTCATATTACGCCAAAAATTTGATAAACGTCCGAAAATGAAATAAATTAAATTATATACATTTTTTTATGTTTTGACTCTAACTGCGTGCCATTCCTCCAAACACAATGGATTATAATGAGTTTTATCTCAATTTAATACGTATTTTGTTGTTAATTTAACCCCTTTTCTAAAATTAATATTCCTTTTCATTCGAATATTCCATGAAAAAAATCGAAACAGAATTTTCAAAAAAAAAAAATCCAAAATATATGAAGCACTATAGAGTAAACCTAAATCTGCCAGTATGTGTGTTATAGGTGTTTGGATACGCTACAAATATAATTTTTGTTTTCAATAAAAACAAAATTCAAAGTATTATAAGGTTACAATTTTTTTGATGGCCTATGTAGACAATTTTAGGCTCCCACTGTGCGGCTCCAGTAGAGTCTATGGCATTTCGTCATACCAATTTCTCTAGCACAAGACCTCAGCTATATCCGTCTGCAATTTCATTTTGATTGGTTGAGCCGTTTATAAATGATTGCATTATTTCCATTTTTTCACTAAGAATGGAATCTAAAATAGCAACATTATAATATACAAACGAAAATGTTTTATTTTATATTTTTAGTCTTATTTCAATTAAATATATGTATTATTTTTTTTATTAACTGACCCGGCAGAGTTCGTCCTGCATCAGAGTTCGTCCTTACTGATTTATAAATTATTTTAAAAATTAATGGTACCTAATGTATCCCGTGTAATTTCCCAATCCGAACTTTCGTACTCTATTGGTCGGATATTTACACCGTCCAGTTTATCCTATGTCATATTTCGTTCAATAGTTCATGAGATATACTTGTTAAAAGTTCAGCATGCTCTGATCACTCGGCCGTCCTGGAAGTTGAAGATCGCAATAATTTACTTTCAAGCCATGCGGTACTTTGCGCTGGTCCTTGAGCGTATATATCGTTGGGTCTTGTAGATATCCTTGCCGGCAACATGATGGCTTGTCCTAATTCAATTGATGTCATATTGATTTTTTACAGTCGTGTAATCGTATTTTTGGGACATGGGACTGTCCGTGGAGGTGGAAAGTATATTGACCGAATATTTGAAGATGAGAAAGATGGGCGGTACCCGCTTGCTTTCAATAGAGCAAAAACTCACCTATTGCTTGCATTCTGCACTGTGTTGCTGACTGTGTTATCAGCATTAAAATTACAATAAATTCTGAACACTAATTCAGCATAATCACAAACCCCTTGGAAATTATCAATCATTTAAATTGATACCACTTACTTACTTACCAACTTATGTAATTGATCATGGACAACATATACGGGTTAGAGCCCGTACTGATCGAAGATATACTTGGTTGGTTGGTTGTCGTGGTTGCTAAATATACTACTTACCATCAATTAGTGTCTTGAGACACAGTTTTGCATACCAAATCACTCCGGAAGGTCCAAAGTCAAAACAGCCTGTTAATCGGAGATACCTCATTAGATCCCCTAGATCTATCTCGTGTATCTCAGTGAGGTTATGCAGGAAGGGACGGCCCATAGTCTTCAGGCGTCGATTTATCAGAGCCGGACAACTATGGAGGAGATGCTCCATCGTCTCCTCCTCTTCTGCGTCATCGCAGGCACGGCAGTGGTCATTATATGGCAGCTTCAACCGTCTTGCATGATTACCGATTGGCAAGAGCCCGGTCAGCATTCCTGTTAGCCTAGATATGTCTCCCCGATTATGGCTGATAAGGGAGTTAGTCCGGTGGATGTTATATTCTGGCCATGTGTTTCTGGATATGCTGCACGTTTCCGTCCTATCCAAGCTTTCGCAGATATTCATCAACCTGAACCTTCCAGCCGAGTTTTCCTCGTCCTATTTTTCGGCTCCCTTCGACTACGTCTTTGAATACCTTGCGCGCTGGTCCACCATGATTCGTTCTATTTACATGTCCTAGCTGACGAAGTCACTAAATTTGTATGCGGTTAACTACGTCAATGTGTTAATATAGTTGATTCAGTCTGAGGTTCCTTCACTGTCGATACTCGTAGTTAATAATAATGTATATAGCAAATACCCGGTTCCCATTACATACCATGAAGCGATTGGGGAGACCAGTGAGCTGTACGCTTTTTAATTTTTCACTCACTGATTGGGACCTACAGTTTCACACCTTTTTCACCGCTAAGTACTCGATAGTGTGGCCATCACTAAGCGAGGTGTCCGCCGCACAGTGGACCAATACTCCATTTTTAATTTTTAATATTTCTATATCAATTATTATTGTAAATTTCTAAAATATATATTGATTAATTTACATAATTTTTTAAATGATGAACAAATTGTTATCTACCTACGAATGTATGTAAAGGGTGTCTCAGTAAGATTGCACTTTGTAACCTTTTTTTCTTGTAAAAGTGACAAACCTAAAATTTGTCAGTGGATGGCGCAGCAGTTAGTGTGCGCGGCTGTTGTGCGACAGATCTCTGCTCTGACCACCTTAAAATTTCTTTCGACGACGACCACCACGTTAAGTGACGGCAACACTATCGAGTAATAAGCCATGAATGAAATAGCTTCTCAAAAATCCGTTCGGAACCTATATAAAACTGTATGTCCCAATCAGTGAGTGAAAACTGCAAGCGCACAGCTCAGTGATTTCGAGAAACTCTCAACTATCCCTTTATGGGATGTAATGGGAAAATAGTTAATTATATTTTCTCAAAAAATACGTGTTTTTGCTTTAGAATGAAAAAGTGCCCTTAACCTTTTATCATATCTTTTAGCGTAACGATAAATTAAAGCAGTGGTAGTCAAAACCGAACGCACGCACACAAACATATTATGTTCTTGTGTGCACAGAAAAAAATATTCCCGAATTAATTTCAATTACTGATTTGCTTGAAAACAGAGATACAATTCAATTATTTCATTATTTGACTCAATCATTTGAATACTTGGTTCAACAATTTTACATTTTATAAAGCGAAGAAGATCAATTAAAATTTCACTGGAATCAAGTACTTGTGTACTTGAAATTACGACATTCTTTATATGTTATTTGACGTTTTTTTGTTCGATTTTTGAGGAGAATTTTTGTTGTTGTCAGGGAGAACAAGTGGAAGATGCGCATCACCAAAAATCCGTTACAAACGGTGTTTTGTTATTGCAATCGGCACTCGTCAACACAATGACAGCAACAACACATGTGCTACAAAATTATTGCGAAATCAAAACACATCTTTGAGAATTTACAAATAAATGTTCAAACGAAAAAAAGACATAAAATAATTTTTATTTTTGAATTTTATTTTTGAATCCCTGTAAATGATTTTCTTAATTAATATTTAATCAAACTGAAATTAATTATAAAAATAAAATGTTCAAAAAATATGAGATGTTGGTTTTTGTTATTTTGGGTGTTAATGTTAATCATTAAAAATTGCCGATTTCGATTGAAAGCTAACACCGACTTTTGATTACCAGAATACTCAAGTTGAGTACGCTAGTAATCAAAACATTATATAATTTCGATTAAACGCTCACTCAACTTGATTACGCACGTAATCAAAACATTATGTAATTTTGATTAAGCACTCACTCAACTTGATTACGCGCGTAATTGAAATTTTCCATAAAAAATTGATTAAAGTCATGCTTAATTAACTCAATTACTAATTTAATCAACAATATTAAGAAATTTTGATTAAATCTGTGCTCAAATAAATATTTGCTTTAATTGAAAACTTTTCAATTACGATCTTACAATTCGAGTAATTGAATTTACAAAAATCGTCATTGGCGGAAATCCAAGTATAAAAATAATTGAATTGACAAATATCGTAATTGATTTGAGCATTCGCTTTTTTCTGTGTGCGGTCGCAAACGCACAGGCATAGACTACCCTGCAGTTTCAATACCCTGCAGTTTCAATAGTAGCTAGTGTCTCTATGTAGTCAGTTATTTCGTTAGCGAAAAGCCTGACTAGCTACTTGAGTGGCTACAGGTAATGCTAGAGTTCGCCTTTTGGTTATTATCTATAAGTATGATAACAAGGAACAAACAATGCACTGAACCGTTATCCCGTTCTGATTTGGTATTTTTTTTGTGTTGGCGTCAGTTGCTATTAAACGTTCGTAGAAGTAGTATCATCGTGATAGCGTACGTGGGTTAGAAGTATAAAAAAGTGCATTCCATTATTTTGAACGGAATTTTGTGTGACAAGCAAAAGACACACAAAAGGCATAATAAAGAAAGAAAAGGAATAAATTGTGCAAAAGTTTGAAAATGTGGAAAAAGAATGTGGTGAAGATAATGAAAAAGATTTATTCATAATATTAATGCATTGTGGTCCGGCGAATTCATCAAGCGGATTCTACTAGTCAAGTAGCTAGTACAATGTTGTTAGATATTTCGTCAATTCCATGTAACTAGCGATCTGCATGGTACATGGTAGTGCAGAGGGTAGCCACTGACTACCGTCAATGACATCCCCATGTTAAATTCGTCAGTGTAAAGCATTGCTGGTAGTCTGGCGGGTAGTTAATGGTAATTATTGGTAGTTAGGGAAATAACTAAAAATTCGTTAGTTACGTCGAGGGTAATGCTTCGAATCAAGCACAGATGTTGTATACATGTGAGTTTCCGATCGTGTGTGTGTGAAAAATACGATTATTGGCTGCCTAGCCAGGCTATGGGCTGGTTACCACTGAATTAAAGCAACGATAAACAGCTGACAACCGTTGACAACAGCAGGTTTGTTTTCGTGTTGTTGTGATTTAAGTATTTGGTTTTCTAAAATTGACTTGCGATCTTCCACCAGAGAAACAGTGTTCCTCGGCAACTAAAGAGTTCTTCCCACGGGGTCTTTCTGAATGTTTTCCGCCATAATTAGAATAAATTACACTTTGCAAAAAACAAGACAACTGTAGTCATATATTTCAACAGAGTTGCCAGCGTGTAACGACGAGTTTTCCTCTTTCAAACTGGGGAACGCTCAGGGGTATCCAGGATCCGTTACATACAATTTAGATTCGCTAGAGAGAAAGAGAAAGACGGGTTGTTCGTGTTTGATGACTCTTTTATTTCACTTTCAATTTTTGATCTTAACTAATTCACAATTTTACGTGTTTAATGCACACTCTACGATATTTCACTGGGAAAATCGTCTGGGTTTGATAAGCCTTGTTGGCTCCTCGGCGGTTTGCGCTGTAGTTGAACGTTGTATACGCAGGTATCTCGTGAAAGGCTCGTTCGAACGGCAGTTGCTTTGGTAAAACAGACGACGTTTACACAGGAGTCGATGTTTGTGACTTGAAATGCTTCAGGTCCCTCCGGGGGTCCGGGATTACATTGTCTTCTGCTGCAAGATGATGGTAGAGCTGACTGTTATGATGGAGCGGCCAGATCAACCTTCTTCTGAAAACAGACCAGGCAAAGTATCGTCAGGATACCCAAATCGGATTCCCTCACGCAGGGTGTCTCCGAACGAGTACAGAGGACTTATCGCTGTCGAGGCACTGGTTTGGATTCCCTCAGGCAGAGTGTCCCCGAACAAGTAACCAAACAGGATCACTATAGGGTTAACTGAAAGGCTAACGAGGACTAAGGCTACCAAGCAAGATATCGTCAGGATACACAAATCGGATTCCCTCAGGCAGGGTGTCCCCGATCGAGTATGCAGGACTTATTGCTGTCTACGATGTGTTAGGGTCGCCGGCTATCCAACGACTAACTTGATTGAGCTATGCGCGCCACTTTATATGATCCAGTCATGTGTGTGTGATTATGGTTGTGCGAACAAAACATATCGTCGGTTAATTATTTGTTTGTCGTATACGCCATTTACGTTTTTTTCGAGGTGATATTGTGTCTGCAGGTTTTTGTGCGTTCTCTTTCCGATTTTTGATATATCTTACCATTACTGTGATGTTTATCCTAATTGGTGTGTAAATCCCTAAAAATTGCTAGTTGGCAATAGTGGTATAGTTGCGAATATTGGTATTTCCGTTCTAAGCAATTGCCGTTTACGACAAACCAATAATAAGTCGACGATATACTGTCGCCCAGTGGTTTGTGTGGCCCAGCTGTTGGCTGGTGTCACTCTCAGCTGATCGTGGTGAGTTTATCAGAGGTGCATAAAAGAGGCATTAAAGTTGTATTTAGCAAAAGGGAGTTTTATATCTATAGCACAATAACACCATATATAACTGTGTGATGTGAATGGAAACAAGTTTACGACTTCCATCCTCACAAGCTTAAAACATCTAACATCCTATTAAATAACCGGAGTATATGAAAATGAAAAACCTTAAGAGCCAGTATTTATATCGGCCTGATAGATTAAAATACCATTTAGTAAGCAGGCACTTTAACCGGACATTTACAAAATGGCCCTAAGTGAGAGATTCATCAACTACCACCAACACCTCACCTAACGTACCCAACCTAGACAGCCACTCCGAAAGTGTGGAATGCAGAACAAATATCAGAAAGGCGAAGTTAATGTGCATTCGTACGGCAAGGACTTCTTCAGTGACAGTCGATGGTTCCTTAATTGAGGACGTGTGTAACGTGTAATGTCGAGGTTTTGTCTTTCCTTTCGAAATAAGAACAGAATAGTTTACCCTTTGTAGGGTGTTCGAATTCAGATTCTTTATTGATCTTTAATTTACAAAGTAATTTGATTTACAGGAATAATATCAACTGATTCACTCTTTGCGAATACTCCTCTTAGCTTGAGAACACTCGTCTTAGTGTGACAACACTCTTCTGGGGGCACTTGTCTTGGCTTAACATCACTCTTCTGGGAATACTACCCTTGGATTGGCGGCATTTGTCTTGGCTTAACAATACTCTTCTGTGAGCACGTTGCGGACTGGTCGATTGTAAGATGATCGGGAACTCAGTGTCTTGCTCACGCGACTAATCGGATTAGCTGCGTAGATCGGATATGCGGATTACTGGCCCGCTATGTGCTTTAAATGTCCGGTGAGACCGGACCGAAGCCGAAACCTCTGTGTAAGGCAGTGAGCCGAAGCCGCTGTGTATAAACAGTAAGCCGAAACGGCTGTCAAGCAACAGTGAGCCAAATCCCCTGTGCAGAAATGTATTTTCACCGTCTTTACAAAGGAACGGGTCTCAAAGTTGCTCCTCTCCTAGAGCCGCAGAGCCACTAGAGCCACAGATAAAATGCTATAATCTATGCGCTCGGAATTGAACCCGACTCTAGTCGAACTTAACATTAAGTAAATGAGAATTGCATCAATGCACTCATTCTTTTGTGGCCAATGAAACTAGTTCGCTGCTACTATTTACACTGTTTTCGTCAGTGAGTGTGATTGTTCGCGCCATTTGGTGTAAGTGGTGGGGATGTAGTGTACACTTAGGGGAGGGGTAGATCGGGGAAGTATGGGCGATGAGTGAATGGCGATGAGTGTATAGACTATTATGGACGGACGGATTATGACGCCACGTTACGCATTGAATCAATCAGCTAATTGGGTTGCAGGATTGCCAATGACGATTGCTTCACAACGTTTGTGAAAGAAATGGGACCGTGTTGCATCCCTAATTAGACGTGGAGTCTGGCGTGGTAACAGGATATTAGAAGGGGCAAGACTGTGAATATTCAACTCAGGGGTGACGTCGGTACTTTTATGTGGTTGTGCTAGTTAAAGAAGGATGAGGATGATAACGAGAACTGTCCAGGCGATTATAATTAGGTCTGATAATAGCCCTCTTAATTTGGATAGAGAAAAATGTACTTCAATCGGTCATATACTTAGACATCGAACATTGAATACTGCTATATCAGCACTTGAATGGAACCCACAAGAAATTCGGAGCCCAGGAAGACCACCACATACTTGACCCGATGCTGGAAAAGGAATATAACCCAACTCGACTATCATGGAATGAAGTCAAATCACTTGTCTCAACCAGAAATCAATGGATAGAGTTTCTGGAGCCTTTTATTTGAACTTCATGTATTATATGTTGTTTTTGTTTGAATGAATAAAGGACATACTTTTAGTCAAAAAGGACATACAAATTATTGCTTAACCATTCTGTCTTTCGTCTGACTAATTGTTACCTTGTTCAGAATGCCAGTGAATGGAAACCACCATATGATTTTTTTTGTCTGAATGTATATAATCATTTATTTATTAATCTTGTTTTTTTTTGTCATTTTGCTCAATTTAAAATTAAAATTATTATACGCTTGGCATTCTTGTTTTTATTTTTATTTTTGTGTTTTAATGTTAACAAATTTTAAATATATGTCTATGTATGTATATGAATGTGTATGTAAATGTATGTATATATGTATATGATTGTACAATTAGACACGCAACAGTTCTCGTCCCTGGCCGTGTCTATGGTGGTCAAAAGACCTTTAATTATGTATATATGTATGTATATATAGATAATAATGTATGAATGTGTGTATGTATGTGTATATGTGTATAAATTTCATTGGCAATAAATATTAAAATACTGTTAAATACTTATATCGTAGTCATTTCGAGTATATAATGTACAATCGTTCTTACATTGCTAGGCATACGCAACTACATATATATATGCATATGTATGAGTGTGTGTATATGAAAACTTAATTAAATAACTCTTTCTCGTGTGGCAGAGTGTGTGTGTGTACATTACGCATCTGCACTTACACACTTATGTGGGTGTGTGTATGTAATTACTTTTATATGTATATAATAAAAACAGATTGTTTGTAAATATATAGTACCTATATGTATGTATATGTAACTATGTAACCGCTTGAATATGTACGAGCGTCTGTTTGTTTGTATGTATATGAATAAATGTCTAATATTGCTCTTTCAATATGTTTGTGGTATTGAATTATTGTTCAATTCGGATTTAGTTTAGTATAAATATTTAAAAACCTCTGCTTTTTTGCGTTTTGCTTAATACAAATACTAAATTATTTAGATTTTAATTCTATGCATTCGCGAAATCTCATTCAGCTTTTCATACAAATATAACAATCATATTCAAATTGAACGTTGTCAAAAGAAGGATAATCGATCAGGAATGGTCATATCCATGTCATCATTGATGCGGATTTGAGTGTAATTATACTATAGATGTGTGCATGTAAGTACTGTGACAGTGTGGTGTGCATATATGTGTGTCCATCGCCAGTTGTATATCGACACACACGCCAGTTTATACCCTCATACATTTATTGCTATTGTTAACATCATCAACATCATCATCATCATCATCATCTGAGTTGCAGTTGTATTTACACGAGTACTCGCATTGTTCAACTTCCCATAGAACTTATTGCTACGTTGAGTATAAAGTTGGCGCTTGATGTGTAATGAATAAAGTTTTACACGTGATTAAAACATTTCCGCACTCAATATTCATATTCATATTAATATAGGTCAATTTGATTAAGACTCAATACAAATAGTGATACATAGTTTGGTAATCTGGGATAAATTATTAATAAGATATCAACATTTACAATTTAATTACCGGCAAATTGGTCCTGGATACACTATTAAGGCAACATCCTCAGAAAAATATAGAATTTACAATGATTTATCGGAGATCCTTAAGATTACGATACAGATTGGTTGAGAGACGGGCTGAAGAAAATGTTAAAACTTGTAACAATTTTTGTTATGTACGCCTAAAAGTATGCTGTCCCTACCACATACCAACTCACCACAAATGTTTGATGACATCGCAACAACAGTGTGAGACAATCGAGCATCGATGGCATCTCACCACGAGATGGTTTTGGAAACAGCCGAAGTGGTACGAGTATTAAATAACAGTCTCATTTAAAACGGATAAAGATACACATGGCCCATGGTGGTGCAATGGTTAGTATGCGCACCTCTGGTACATGAGATCCTGTGTTGGATCCCTGCTCTGACAACCTTAAATATCCTTTGACTGCGGTCACCTCGCTTAGTGACGGCGACATTATCGAGTATTTAGCCATGAAAAAAGCTTCCCAAAGTACTGGTGTAAAGCTGTAGATCCGAACCAGTGAGTATAAAACTAAAAAAAATCGCACAGCTCACTGGTTGTGAGAAGCTCTCCCCAATTTCTTCATGGAATGCAATGGGAAGCCATTTAGATCTGCTGCAACTATGGGCGGAACCGGATAAAGTGGCATGGTCATATATAAAGAATTTATAGTCAAAAACTATGTTTTTTTCGGGTTGGTTTTTTTAAAATGACAATTGGAAATATCGTAACAATAAGTGTGGGTTTTTACCCCGCTAAGTAATTTATAGTTTATTTTGCACATGTCAGCTAAGCGATATTAAGCGTTATTTCAATTTCCCACTAAAATTCCGACTTGAACAATGACAATGTTGCCACATGTTCAATTTTAAGAAATTGCAACAAAAACTTATCTTAGATTTTGTTACCATTTCGTGTGAATGATAATGTTATCAAGTAGGAGAAACTCATAAACAGAAGTTAGCAAATTGGTAAAAACAAGCGGTAAATTCATTCAAGAAATATTTTATTTAATGGAAGACTACGTATACTTTTATATCTCTAAACTTGAACGATAGATTTTTATTTCCGATTGAAATCAAAATTGGAATTAAATTGTTCACAACAACGCGCGGTAAATGTTAACCCTATTGATCGTGGTAAAACTACGAGTATCTATTAGATCAGTATTTTAAAAAGTTGAGTTAATTTTTTCCATGTCATTTTTCGTTTCACTTGTCACACTCATATGTATTTTGTTTTTATAGTTTTTTTTTTTATTCTTTTATTGTTGTTATATATCGTATAGTAGTGTAGAGTTTAACTCTACGAATGAATGAAAATAAAATGTCTGTTTGTTGCTGCCTACAACTACAACAACATCTGCTGATGCCATCTAGTTTTTGGCACTGACTACAAATGTGTTGCCGTATCGCATTTTTTCACCCATAACAGCAAATGTTGCCACATTTCGTAGTGTTAAGTGTGGACAAAAAGGTTCTACTAAAGTAGGCAATCAAAATTTCGCTTTACGCTAATGCCAACAAACAACACGAGTGATGCCTTCATCATTCTCTGGTCTTTCTCTTACTCTCTTCATTGAATATTTCAATACACCACGAGCTGCTTTTTGATAGAGTTATTATATATAACTACACAAATTCCAACCATGTTGAAATAAAATTACAAAAGCTATGTAAAATGTATGAAATAATCAAGATATGACGCGAGGGAGAAATGCGTTTGAGTAAATTGTCACCACTTTCTGGAGGGTTGTCAAATTGCGCACATCTTCTTGTCGTCTACTTCTTGATCGTGTTTTTAAATATGTACATATATGAACATCGTGAATGCACGAAGTTCGTTTCCTCATTGAAGAAGCACCAAAAGAAACGTCAGATGAGACGGATAACAAATATATGTATAAATTAATCTATGCCTAATAAACAAAAAGACGTAAAAAATTTTTATTTCTTAACATGAATTGTATGAAATGAAATTCGAATTTTATCAATAAAATTGACATTTTTAGACGTAGATGTTGAAAATTTTGTAGGGAAATATAGGCATCTATTTAAATAATATGTAATTTTGACACTGATAGATTTTATTTGTTCGATATATTGATCACCAGCCAGTCACATACCTCCGAGGATCATAAGTCGCTATACATTTGAACAACGTTGGGAAATATGGGCCTTACAAAAGCTCCAATCGGACATCGAATTCGGAAGAAAAATAATCTTCTCGGACTACGCACATTTCCAATAAATTTGCCGCATATGGGGACCCGCTCAGAGAAATAGACAACTGTTTCTATCCCTCACTTTACGTTCTCTCGATGACGACGAGGTAGTGGGTCATTTCATCGAGTTCTTGCAGGGGGTTTCTATGGCACATCTGATCGAATAGGGACTAGGGAAGTGATGTAGAATTATAGACCATGCAGCAAACTAAGTTTAAATAGTGTTTGATTTATACTAATGATAGCTAATTTATGTTTTATTGTGTTTGCATCGAACGAAAATACGTAGTATGTTTTGCTCTTTAAAACTGAATCAAAACAGTTTTGAGAATTTAGAATAAATGGGTTTTATAGACGAGGATATACGTCGATGTCGGGATAGAGGTTATGTAGATCGTGGTTCATTCGGCGTTGATAATTGCCGTTTCCTATTACGGGACTATGTAGTTTTCGGATCTTTTTTCTCTCGAAGTCTCCCAGACATGTTTTATCAGCATGCGATATGACCCAGACTTCTGCGCCTTAAAGCAAGACAGGTTGTATGAGAGTTTGATATAGTAGGATCTTCGTTCCTCCAGAGAGGGTCTAATCTCTGAAGACCTCTCTTAGCCCGAAATAACACCTGTTTGAAAACGTAATTTTTCGTTTGATTTCTAGGCTGACTTTACATCTTCTGTTCCTGGCAGATCCCAATTCGTCCACTACCTCGAAACAATAATGCATGCACCTCTCCAGCCCATAGGTGACAGGCTTAAACATCCGGTAGTTCATCAGCAACTACGGCTTTGTTTGTCTTAAACCGGAAAATTGCAATTCTAACTTTGTTTTTCCCAGGAGGGAGGGCAGTCGATGCCATCGTCCTGTATTTGCCCAACATCCTCATCTATATTGAAGTCTTCCGGGACAGATAAAGACAGGCAAATCTTTGACAAGATTCCCCTCTTTATCTCTACACAAGGGGGGCGTTGATCCATTTCCGTTGGTTTGGTATTATATTTTCGGAGAATTTATGGGTCTCATTCTCACTTCTGCAAGATTCAATTTTCTCACTCTCGAGCTTTCTCTGCAATCGCTATTTCCTCTTTAATCAACGGGGTTCATCTCTCCTCCTCTCTTTATTCCGACTTGTCGCGGTTCGCGTTGCAACTGACTGAAGCATTGCCACAGGTGCAGCGTTCTTTTCATCATTTGTCACGTGACACTCTTCATTATCTGTCTTTAAGCGGTTTTTTAATAACCAAGTGCGGTCTCTGCAGCAGTTTTCATAGAGTGGGAAATGTACTTCCACTGCGCTTCAGGATCATGAGGCGGGGGGAGTGCCTACTGCCCAGCAGCTGAGTGAGATTCTCTGCATAGTCCATGGCTATCTCTGGTAATTGCAGCTTCCGATGTCCAGCTTTCTATACGTCTGGTTTCGTATGACTTTCGCTCTGTTTAACCATGTGCGAGCATTTTGTGCAACCAGGTAGTGATCTGAAGCTATATTAGCTCCTCGAACTACACGTACGCTCATTAACTAGTAGAGTGCCTTCCATCAATTACCAGCTGATCGGTCTGGTTATTCGTCTGTTGATCAGGGGACATCCAAGTAGCCTTATGGATGTCTTTTTGTTGGAATCTTATACTGCTGACAAACATGGTTGTCACTGCAGCAAAATATAACAGTCTCATTCCGTTATTAGAAGAAACATTTCTCTGCCGACTTTAGCATTAAATTCACCTAGAACAATCTTAGGGTCATGGCCAGGGCAGCGGTCGTGTGTTTCCTCTAGGCGCTCATAGACCATGTCCTTGGTATCATCGTATTTTTCTTCCATCGGGGCATGACCATAAATTATCTACATGTTAAAGTATTTCGATTTTATGTGGGTGGCGGCTATACGATCATTCAAGGGGTTAAACCTTCAGACCAGATGTCACAGTCTTTTGCCAACTACAAATCCGCAACCAAATTCATGATTCTTCTCATGGCAGCTGTAGAATATGTCACAGTTCTTCTTCCTTGAACAGCCATGAATTGTACATCGCATCTCCTGGATAGCAGTAATGTGAGCCTTATAATTCTCGAGGACATCTGATAGTTGGATATTTAGTTATATACGTAATTAGACATGCATTACCTACTAGAATATTTTGTGCTTACGATAGGCAGGGACATTCCACCCATAGCAAACGATATTTACTGTGACTTATGTGTACACAGACATTAACTTGGAAGGTGACTATGAGCTCATAACACCTTCCTCACCTTACACCTTGAAGGGTAATACAGCATAAACTTTTCAAACCCAATGAACATTTTTATACTAAAGTTAAGGCTTAAAACTAAAATACGAATTAAATATTAATTATCGTTACCAAAATCTTTAAATCAGTAAGTATTTAGTCCCTGGTGTGGAAATCGGATGCCACTCATTAAATCGCATAGAGCTCCAACACCAATTTAGCATATTATATTATCCTTAAGCCTGCTAGTTGGAAAACGGCAACACGATCCTACTATAATGCATGACATCCTTTGAGAACTGAATCCATTTTACTTACTAACCCATTTTAATGGGGATTTCGCAATAAACAAAAAACACGGAAATTCAAAAAAGTTCTACCAGCACATGTAATGTAGTTTGTTGTTAAATTGTTGTAAGGATATTTAAAATTACCCACCGCTCGCTCATTCTTTGCTCCGGGTCAGAGAGGTGGGTGTAATGGTGGTTGTGCATTGTGGCTCCGACAAATAATGAGTGCTAAAACTTGGTTAATTAGTGTTTAAACAGTGTTTAAATTCCAAATGTAACGACGGCCATTCGCATAAAATCTCCATGTCCATTCCACACACACGCACGCACATATAACGCCTTCAATTGCAAGTGTTGTCGAATAGAGAATCTATGTGCGTGCGTGCATTTTCGCATGTGTGTATGTATGTGTGTGTGGGAGCCATGCCGTTTCGTCATTGTTTTGTAGTTCGCTAGGCCAGTGTGAATCTAATGGTGCCTCGACCAGACACAGTGGAACAGCAGCAAATTGTGGCATTGTGGCGCTTTTAACTGGGTTCCAACACATTGTTTCTAATTGCCACTTTTGCATGTAGTATTCCATATTAGCGTGATGGAAGCGAAGTGATCATAGAGAACGTATCTGGTCCTACTTGTGTGTAGATGTGCCGAAAATCATGTAGTAACATTTTATTACATTCCAGCCAAGTCAATGTTGGATGCGGGTCCTATTTATTTGGAATTTTCCGCGAACCTTTTGCTTTTTGCATTTAATTTTAGGCAATGAATTAGGATGTTCCATAGAGTAAACATGTGCATAGAGGGAACAACTCTCTCAGCCCGGTGTGATATGAACGTTGGATGTTGAAAGCAATTGCTTTAATAATAGCAGATAGAGACATTAGAACAAAAAATTCAACGAGAGAACAACAACAGCATTTTGTGTTTGTGTATCAAAATAGTTGTCTTCAATGCAACACAAATGCTTACTAACAATAAAAGATAACAAAAATGTTAAAAATATACATATGTAATTTGCACAGCTCTACACCAAAGCGACATGCAAAATTTAAGTAAACAATTCTTGCAACTCCACTTGGTGTAAGTCGAACATGACTCCATCACACCAACCACAACTGAAACGTCAGATTAGATTAATTTTCTCCCTATATATGATAACTCTGTGTGGTCTCCCAAAATTCTCGGAAGAGTTGAATGTCGTGACATTTGTGAGGTGCAGTGTTTTTGTTGAGAAAAATATACAGCGTGACCACAGACAGTTCAGGGTTATTAAAACCAGTAACATGGAGTCAGAGTCTCGGAGTAGGAGTATGGGATATTTCAATTCAAAACTTTCTTTTTAAAATAGTAAATTTTCGACTAAAATAATTTTTTTAACCCGTATTTATAATTTTTCGTTTCCTACTTTAAACAGTCACCGAATTTTCGTTTACCGTGAGTTAAATGAAAATTTTTTGTTTCGCCCGCAATGGCCACAACTTGACATGTCGTTACTACCATAACAATTTTTACAGAAATCAAAGGAAAATACTGAAGTCGGAGCCCAGTTTTGCCTTTTCAAAGTGCTGGTATTAGAGTTGAGTCGCGCATTTTCAAAAAGCTCGAACGGGAGTCGGAGTCGTCCAATTTTGGGCAGACCCTAAAGTCGTGGTGGAGTCATGCCTTTTTAAAGTGCTGGAGTTGGAGTTTAGTCGCGCAGTTTCAGAATGCTCACCTGGGAGTCGAAGTCGTCCAATTTTGGGGATAGTCTGAAGTCGCAGTGGAGTCATGCCTTTTCAAAGTGCTGGACTTAGAGTTGAGTCGCGCATTTTAAAAAAGGTCGACTGGGAGTCGGAGTCGTCCAATTTTGGGCAGACTCTGAAGTCAGAGTGGAGTCACGCCTTTTGAAAGTGCTGGAGTTTAAGTTGAGTCGCGCATTTTCAAAATGCTGGACGGTAACTCGGAGACGTCCGATATAGGGCAAAGACCACAGACCTGATTAAAACTAGAACGCTTCATGATAGAACAATGCGATTAGTAACAATGTGAACACGACGGTCATACTGACCTAGAGGCTCTGAGTAGAAGCGACTTCGACGTGAATTCAAGTCCTAGTTCCGAATGTTTTAATTTTTTCTGATTGCAGAAAATATCTTATCTGTTTAGCTCAAATGCAAGTAAAAATATCGTTCTAGCAAATAATAAAAAATATATAATGAAAAATGCAATTTTTTTTTGGTTAACCAATATTTGCAAAATATTCCTGATTTCTCTGGCCAAATTATCTTAAGCGATGAAGCTCATTTTCATCTGATGACTTCGTCCATCTTCAAATTTCTCATATTGAGGTTTCCGAAATGCACGAGTGATTTTCGCGAAGCCAATAATATATAGTTATCATCTAATCAGCCTTCTTCGAAAATACATCTGGTCAATCAATAACAGCTAATGGCGATCGCTATCGTGAAATTCCAATAAAGAGATAATAAAACCGTAGAAAGCCCAAAGTCTAAAGCTAACAAAAGTCCTTTGTGCCAAAGAAATGATTCATTTACTGGATGAATTATTTGCTGGTCATATAATTTCCGATTTTGGGGATCAGTATTGGCCGCCAATATCATGCAATTTAATGTCGTTGGACTTTTTTCTTTTAAACTTCTTAGTCTTATGCCAACTTTCCGATGACCACCCACGCCTTGAACGGGGCCAATTGGGCAATGTCTGAACAAAATTCGGACACATTTAGGCAAAACCGCCTAGAAAAATTTCGACAACAGTATTAGTAAGTGCCTGTAAAGCCATGGAAGTCAGTTACCCGATATGATTTTCCAATCATCTTAATATATACAAATGCTCGTTCATGGTACGGTCGTGTACAACTCGAGAACGATTGACCCTAAACTTGGGCATTGTGTTAGTTTAGTCGGCAGGACAAAGACATAGTATATACCAAGATGTTTCATAATGGCAAATTGTTGGCCCAAAACGTCCGATTCCCTGGAAGATTTGAGTAATTCCCCTATGTGCCACTGGAGATGGCGGTGCCACCTCCATGGGTCTGTCCCATATGTCCACTGGGCGCAAATCAGTAGGCTTATTAGGGCAGTTGAAAATATGAATAGTATCGTGAGTGCTTTGTAGGCAGTGTGGGCACTGATCCAATGTGCCTGGGATTATCCTGGAACTGTTTTACCATGTTGCTAGAATTACCATTTATGGTCTGGCCGTCGGTGGTGCAATGGGTAGTGTGCGCGCCTCTTGTACATGAGATCCTGGGTTCGATCCCTGCTCTGACCACCTTAAAAAAAAAATTCTTTCGGCGGCGGTCACCTCGCATAGTGACGGCGACACTATCGAGTATTTAGCCATGAAAAAGCTTCTCGAAATACCGTTCGGAATCGGTGTAAAAACTGCAGGTCCCAATCAGTGAGTGAAAAATTAGAAAGCGCACAGCTCACTGGTTGTGAGAAGCTCTCCCCAATCCCTTCATGGGATGTAATGGGAAACGGTTTTTTTTTTTAGGTCTGTAACACCGCCGGGTTTTGCAACATTTTCTGGTCTACTGCTATCGACAGTCTTTTGAAGTCAGATAGAATGACGTCTTGGATGTCCGCGCAGTAGCGTATGCTGTCCTTCCGTATGTGCTGAGGAGGTGGATTTTGCATTAGAATATTATGGTGCAGATGACCAGCCAAAAGAAACTGTCTCATCAACAACACATTATGTTGTTGCACCGACAGCACCTTGGTCTCCTCATGTAAGTGATCCACATTTGTCATTTGTGTGCATCCGGTTGCGATTTGAAGTCCACTGATTTGGATCGTCTGCAGACCTTTCCATAGAGTTTCACTTATGAATAAGATACAAACCGGTGCGGCCTACATAACGACTTATAGCTTTAGACAAACAACAATGGTTTCCCATTGCGTCTCATGAAGGAATTGGGGAGAGCTTCTCGCAACCAGTGATTTGTGCGCTTTCTAGTTTTACACTAACTAATTACGACCTACAATTTTACACCGGCTTCGAACGGTGTTTTAATAAGCCTTTTCATGGCTAAGTACTCGTTAGTGTCGCCGTCACTAAGCGAGGTGACCGTCGTCGAAAGAAATGTAAGATGGTCAGAGCAGAGATCGAACCCCCGTCTTATGTACAAGAGCAGCGTACACTAACCGTTGCACCACCGACGGCCCTTAAGTCAGTACAATTGTCCCCTTCTCATTCCCCAAGTTGTCCCTTCAAGGGCTTTTGGCACCTTGTTATGTGTGTGGACTTTTAATGTGATCCGCATGCTTCGAGAATGTAAAGAGAATATCGAAAATAACTCAGAGAATTTTGGGGTTACGGACTGTGGGTATAGACCTTCCATTGACAGAGATGTCGAGCTCTCTCGTTACTTCTTTGGTCTAAGAAGTAAAAAGGTCACAGAAGACTACGACGGAGATAACAATAAATTCCGTTCCTGCAGGCTAGTGGGGGTGCCCAGACAGCTATTAATTCTAGCACTTATGTGGTATAAGTTTACGCTTGAGGAAATGATAGTGCAATCATTGGCGTACGACACAATACAAACTCCGTGAGGGGGTGAAGGAAGATTCGCAAATAAATGTTGAAGAGTAGAGGTGACAGTACTCCTCCTTGAGACACACCCATTTGTATCTTGCTATAACGGAAATTCTGGCCACTGACCTCTACAAATGCTTGTCTCCCATTGAGATAGTTACCAAAGTAACGGTAAGGTTGGGGGGACAAGTTCAGGATGTCCTGTAGCAGCATCGAATGATTTATGCGTTTAGCGGGTCTAAGGCCATTGGTGATGTGAGTATTTATTTCAATTAAAGCTGCCGAAATTCTACGCGCTTGCCTGAAGCCATGTTGCTGATTAGCGAGCTGCAAATGCTCTTTCGGTAAGAGTAGGAACACCAAAAAATTTGCAATAGGTGATAAGAGAGAGATCGGGCGGTATGACTTTCCCTGGTTAGCAGGTTTATTAGGTTTTAGGGGTGGCATAACTCGAGCAGCTTTTCACACGTCCGGTATGACCAGTTGGCATACCGAAAGGGTTAGCGTATGCTCGAATATCGAATCCATATTGGTCCGAATTTCTTTATCATTAGCATCGAGATGACATCTGGACTAAAAGTTTTCGAGGATTTCGATTTGGAGATTATGGCTTCGACTTCCATGGATGTGAAGGATCAGGGTACGCACTAGATTTCGTTTGAGATTCTTAGTTTTCAGAACTACAGCTCTATTGGTACTCGAACTATTCTGCAGGGTGGGGTGTGCAATAAATTTCTGGCAAAATTTGGTAGCGCATTCCGTGGCATCCGTGTACTGCGTACTAACAAATGGGATAACAATGCGACCCTTATCATTTCCATTACCAGAGAGACCTCTGATTGTATTCCATAGCATTTTCGAACCAATATTGCAGTTTTCCAGATATTCTAGCCATCTATCACGACGATGCTGGTTGGTGACTACATTACTCTCATACGTCAGGGGTATTATTCTATCAGCGGCCGGGTTGCTAGCTCGTATGATATCACGTCGATCCTAAAAGCCCTTGCATCAGATGCATGCATGGTGCAAATTAATTATATGACAATTATATTTTGTTGTTTAATTTGAATTACCTTTCAAAATTCAAATACCAAAAAATGCCAATAGATACCATTGGCACTTTTACCTATTTTCAAAGCATTTATTTCATATCTGGCACTTTTAGTTTCAAATATTTTATACAGTACAGGTTTATAAATTTGAAGGAATTCGAAGGCAATACCTATCAAAACCAAAAAGCTCTACATACAAAATGCTTTATAAACAGCAGTCAAACAAATTCAAATTAATTAAAAGCATTTCCATAGTTCATTACAATTGGCATCCGATTCTACAACCTACATTTGCATTGTCTGAGCAAATGACAGAGCAAATTCTAAATTTTTTAATTGTCATTGCAAACAATGGTAATTCTTCTGCATTTGCCTTAGATAACGTAAGGCAAATTAAAATCCAATGCAAATTAAAAAAACCATGTATGACAATTAGGAATTGCACCAGCTGGGGTAAAACTCCTTTGCAGCCTTGAGTATGGTATCCCTAAGGATCATCTCACCCTGTCTGTCGCAAGATTGCTGTAGATGGTGCTAGCGTCAGATGGTGAATTAACAGTGTGTTAACAGTGACAAGCTGAAAGAGGTATACAGAGTTACCATCAGAACAGCAAACAAAAACATAAATTTTATTATGAAAAACATATTCTGTTAAAATCAGCGAGTCTGGTTTGGTTGGACTACCTACAATTGCGTGTAAATGTGTGAGCTGTTCAATATTATTTAATCAGAAACGTTTTTCGATTAATTTCTGATTAAGGGTTTCCTAGCACTTTTAAGTTAAATTAAAGATTCGTAACCTTAAAAGGCTGACAAGATAAAAAAAACTTTTTAACATGAATTCATCATCTTCCCTACAGGACTTCATTATTTTCTTCTTGCAACATCTTGGTATATAAGTCTTTGGACACGAAAGTTTCCTTATGTTTAATCCCGAAAGGTGGCGCTATTGTATGTGTGCAGAAATTTGGTACATATAGATATTACTGAAGAAAAATATAATCAATTAAAGCCGTATTTTAGATTTTCAATTTATGGGCGAAAGAGGCGTGATGAAAGTGTTCTTAGAGCTACAGGGCTGAAAATTGGAACTTACTATGGGGAAGATAAATTTAAGGCCGAAGTTAAGATTTTCGGGTTTGGGCAGGGGGTGACACAAAAATGATTTTAACATCATATGTACATATGTACATATATGTACACTTAAAGAAATAAAAGCCTTTGTATTGTTCTTATCATTCAAACCTCAAGCTCGAGGCCAGTTTTACTTTCAATTTAGTAATTCAGTTTTTCGATTCTCAACGGGAGTCACCTTCAGGAATGTATAAATGAGGAAAAACCACAGACAAAAGGTTAGGAAAAAATTTTTTCTAGAATTCCTTCAGTGTCTATTGTAAAACACTTTGTTTACTATCAAAATATCTTCTTGTGTGAATTTTGGGGCACCCTTTATAATATAAAATGAGACTTTGATCGTGTCCATTGGTTTCCTTTTTTTGTCACAACTTAATGTACACACATTCTGAACCTGGTGTTTAATAAAGTTATAAACTCTATCTATACTAATTACGAAGTATTTTTAATGTCCTTAAGTCCTTTATGGGTGAAATGTGTTAATATGTTGTCGTCATAACTGATGTGTCAGTTCACCATAAAAGAGACACTTACGCATTAGTGGTATTCATGTAAACACGAACGGTACTCGAAAACCACGAAGCTTGAACAGCAAACTTCAAAACAAAAATTTTTTCTCTTACAAAACGACTTGCACAAATGTAGGAAAGTTTGGAGTCAACTTTGTAGAGCAAACATGGAAAACCAGTCGACGGATATTTGTGCAAGTCGTTTTGAATGAAACCATTTTTGTTTTGTTTGACGTTTGCTGTTGAAGTTTTCGAGAAGTTGTCGAGAAGTTGTCCCGTTTACACGAATACCACTACTAAGTAATTCATACATTTAGGCTAATGCAGAACAAGGCGTATCCTGCTGATAACATAACAGATCGTGGTGGAATCTCAAGGAATTTTACGGGGTTATGGGATCCATGTTTAAGCATTAACCGTAGCTTAGAGTCGACATCGAAATCAAGACAACACAAGGTGGCGCAAAAGTTGTAATTTTATCCTAAGAAGCTTTCATTTTTTCAACTGGCTAGAAATGTCAATTCTGCTTTGACAGTTGTGAAGTAACCATATACAAAATACAAGTAAGCAAGACAGCGATCGCTGTACCCCTCAAGAACGCGGTATAATTGTTTCAATCCCTCGGTTGTGTGGGCGCGACGAGAATTTCGACGTAGATATTCCAGCCTTCCGATACCAACTGGGCAAACACTACGGCGTTTATCCACTCGACTTGCAGAGTATAGGTCAACACGAGATTCTGACTGATCCGGCCGGCACGAAACAGCCGTTTAGCTGAGAATATCCCCTCTACGGCTGAAAATGAAGCAGAGGACCGACCAGACGACGCATAGTGGGGGATTTTTCGAGAGAAACGGAAAAAATTCAGCCGTTTCTAAACGGCTGTTCCGATCATGATGAAATTTCGTACGGGCACATTTTTCTCATATTACTAAATTTCATAGTAATTGAACTTATTTACTAACTAATCACGATTGGTGTACGAGATTTTTTATAAAATAAGAAAAATTCTCGAAGCAAACCGCATTTGAGATGTAGTTGTATGAGGTTTTATACAAGTATTTGGTACCCTTGGACGCGTTATTACCTCTAGTATTGTAGCATTGGAAATAGTAATAAATTCACCAAGCACAAATTAATATTAAAACAAGAATTTGGTAAATCGTAGTCATTCATTTTCAGAATTAATTAATGATTGAGTTATAAAATAATATAGAATGAAATAAGCTATAACAACGAAATTTAGCAGTTTTCTTACTCATATAAAGTAGATTTAAATTTTTAAAAATTCGTCATAACGCAATCCCAGAATCCCAAAAATAAAATCTAAAATCCCCAAAAATGGAATTTTTCAGAAAATTTTAGGAATTTCCCAAATTTTTTTATAGTCAGTTTAACTTTCAACGTGCTTTGTTAAAACAAATGCAGATATCAGAATTGGGTTAAAGAAATCATGAGACACCATTTCACGTCGACATATCTTTCGCCAAATATGATTTTTTGGTTTAGATCGACCGAATTTAGATGACTCTGGAGAAAGCTGCGTGAAAAATAGGAAACTCTGGTAGCCATAAAATTAATCTACATTTACCTACGAAGCGGATCAATAAGCCCGTGACTTTTCGAACTTCCCTCATAGTGATATGAAACGCAACACTCAAGTACCCTCTGTTAATATACTACTGTCAAATTTTGAGCAAGTTCCGTCATTACTTTGCGTTTAACAGCTGTACAAAACATACAACCTCTTGATTTTTTTAAAAATGGAAAAAAGTGAGTGCTCATTCGAGTGCTCATTAAACATTTATTTTTATCAATCAAGCCAAGGAAAGCTTGATAAATACTATGGGATTCTGCACCATCGATTTCAATGGTAAACAAAAGTGGTCTACTGACTTTCGCTGTGGTCGCACCAGTACAAATGACGCTGAATGTTCTGGACGGCCAATTGAGGACAATATAGATGAAAATGTCGAAAAAATCCACGATATGGTGTTGGCCGAACGAAGAATAAAAGTGCGTGAGATTATTGATGCCATAGGCATTTCATATGGCAGTGTGGTTTCGATTTTAAATGATCAGTTGGATTTAAGAAAGCTGTCTGTAAGATGGGTGCCGCGTTTGCTCTCAATTGACAATAAACGCACGGGGGCACACGTGTGTAGTCTCAATGGCAAAATTCCATGAATTGAGCTACGAATTGGTACCTCATCCGCAATACCCGTATTCTCTGGATTTAGCCCCTAGTGACTATTTCCTATTTCCAAACCTAAAGAAATGGCTCGGTTTAAAGAGATTTTGCTCCAACGATGAAATTATTATTCAAACAAATGCCTATTTTATGGACCTCGAAAAATACTATTTTTTGGAAGGAATACAAAAATTGGAGAAACGTTGGGCTAAGTGTATTGAGCTAAAAGTAGATTATGTTGAAAAATAATTTTTTTTCCAAAAACAAACTGTTTTTCATTCAGAAAGTCACAGACTTGTTGATCCGCCCTCGTATGTTTAAAATACACATAAAAGCGAAATATGTATGAAAACTAATTCCTATAATATTCATATGAGTAATAATGTAGTGACACCTTTTTCCAAAAAGTGTAAACATTTTGGTATATTTATAAAGCTTTGCATTTAAATACATGCCATTTCCTCAAAAAGAAATGGCTTTCAACAGATATATTTTACAACATATGCTGATCCTAATGTAATACTTTTTCCAAAATTTATTTTGCTTTTCAGTTAACCAAGATATACCCAAATAACTGAAAAATCGGAGGCAAAATTCCCTAAAAAAACATATTTTGCCAAATATCGCGAGAACAATAAGAACACATTTAATGTGCCAGGATGTTTTTTATGGGTTTACTTGCGCTACAAATGTACTCGTATAAAAAAATCAATAACGACAAAATTCAAAGTTTTTTTAAGGGCTCAAATGTTATTGATGGCCGAAGTAGTCAAGTAAAATGTAGGCTTCAACTGTGCGGCTCAAGCGGGGTCTATGACTTTCCAATATTTTTCTAACATAAGACCTCCGCTACGCCCAATAAGTCATATTGAAATTTGAAAGGGATTTTCATGTATGAAAATCTTACTAAGTTTAAAATATTTATCTATAAAATAATTTCAATTTTTAAATTGGAAAAAAAAATGTAGAATGTTCAATTAATTCGTAAATAATTTCAAGTTATTTCTTATGCAAGTCATAAAATCGTTTTGAAATTTGATTAAAAAAAATTGTTTGGAAATGTCATCTAGAACCTTTTGGAACATAAAATCATATTTGAAAATAGAAATCATGTTTCTCAATTCAAAAATTTCATTAAAACTCGAATATCACAAAATTTATTATGTTTAAGGATATGAATACAAATTAAGTAAAACCCGGTAAACCGACAACCCGGTAACCCGGTTAACCGACGTCAAATAACCGGTTTCCGATTTATTCGAAAGTTACGATTTTTAAAAAACTGGCATACGGCTAAGAGCAAAAAAACCAGATAAGCGGTTTTTCGGTTTCGGTTTTTGACACTCTAGTAGTTACCAGGGTAACCCATCCCCATTTTTGATCAGAAGTACGAGTATGAACAAATTTGAAAAAATATCTATATCTCGGAAACGAAGCGTCGAATGGGAAAAAAAACTAATTTTTGGGGATTTCTAATGGTTTATTATAAAGTGGTTCAATTCGAATGGAAGAATTATTTTACCATAAATCGCCAAAATAAGAAAATCGCTAAAATAAAAAATGGCTATGACTTGGAAACGGTGCGACCAATAGCTTAAACAATAATTTGACTCTCTTTAAATCGGCATTGTCAATTTAATCACTGGTCATTTTAGCGAATTTTGATGTGTTAACATCTATAGCGCGGGTAGGGACTAAACCACTGGTGACCAGCCCATACCGCAATTGCGGAGACCAACACATAAACAAAGTCACACTTATTCTTATGCTCTTCCATTCAGTCGTCGTTGAGAAAGCGACGTGTGAACAAGTGAGCGGACATATTCATCTTTTGATGATATATCAGCAAAAAATCATATACCCCTGCTCATGTGCATACGTCGCTGTCTAAACGACGACTGAAGCAACATCGTTTTTCTCACCAACACTACACCATAAAAATTGTTGGTCACCTCTGGACTAAACTCACAAAGTGAACACATCGAAACACAGTTTGTCCACAGTTTGATGGCAACACTATCAAGTGCTTAGCCTTGAAAAAGCTTCTCAAAAATACCGTACGGAACCGGTGTAAAACTGTAGGTCCCAATCAGTGAGTGTAAAACTAGAAAGCGCACATCTCACTGATTGTGAGAAGCTCTCCTCAATCCCTCCACGGGATGTTATGGGACAATTTATTATTATTAAGGTTTGCCATTTCATCATGGAGCCAACAACGAGTCGAAATTATTAAAATTTACTACCGAAATTTGGAGTCAGTGGCCTCAACTTTAAGAGGCCTCAACAGTCAGCGACGAGGCTCATTTCTGGCTGAATGGCTTCGTCAATAAGGAAAATATGCGTTATTGGTCAGACAGCAATCCACACGTAATCCATGAGTCATCCTTGCATCCCGAAAATATTACAGTTTGGTGCGGTTTATGGACCGGAGGCGTCACTGGGCTGTACTTCTTCCGTGATGATCAAGACCGGCACATTACTGTGAATGCGAATCGGTACCGTTCAATGATAACCGAATATTTTTGGCCCCAATTGGATAATATGGACTTGGAGGACATGTGGTTCCAACAGAACGGCGCCAGAAGCCACACAGCGAATGCCACAATTGATTTATTGGAAACCAAGTTTGGTGAACGTGTTATCTCACGAAACGGCCCAGTCGATTGGCCGCCTCGGTCGTGCGATTTGACGCCGTTAGATTATTTTCTGTGAGGCTACGTCAAGTCTATGGTATATGCCAACAAGCCACCGACGATTGATGAACATCGAACGAATGTCGAACGTGAAATTGCAGCAGTATCGGCCGATTTATGCTTGAAAACCGTCGAAAATTGGGTTCAGCGTCTGGACTTCTGCAAGCGTGACCGTGGTGGCCATGCAAAAGGAATCGAGTTCCATACGTCATGGCATCGAACGTACTTTCACAGGAATAAAGAATTTCATTGGTACCTAAAATCGGTTTTGTTTTATGTAAAAAAACTTTTGTAGCGCTCTTATTGAAAACCCGTTATAACACAGATTTGTCAGATTGCGAAACACAGATTGTCAGACTGCGAAATAAAAAACACACACTGATGTATCGGCAGCGAATGGTTGAATTGTGTGGATGCGGAGCACTCTCAGAGCAAAGAGAATAATGACGTGGTGAAGGGAGAATAATGAGATAGCAAGAGAGCAATGAAAATTGTGTGAACTTGTTTAGCGTATGTACGAACATAAACAAAAAGTATTAAGCAAGAAAATAATGACACATGTGCTTGCACTTGTCTTTAAATAATTTTAAGTATTAATATTATTTAAATGTAACGTCATCGTATGATTGAACGCTGTTTTTTATTTTCCAATGTAACATTTACTACTGTGTTCATAGAAATCGAACAGGTGCCGTGTAACAAAAAGGTGTTAACACATCCCGCATGAGTTCGAACACTCATTGGATTTTTTTATTTGAAAAAGTTTTAGTTGTACGCGATTATTTACAAAAACTGATGACGTATTCAACACAGCCATTGGTTGAAGCCTCCTGAGGAGGTAAAAAAATTATTTTTGTTTTTGCTATTGGACGCACCGTTTCCGAGTTATAGTCATATTTTTATTTTACCGATTTTCTTCTTTTGCCGATTTTCCTTTTTTGGCGATTTATTGTAAAGGAATTCTTCCGTACGAATTGGAACACTTTATGAAAAACTCTTAGTTTAATTAGTTATTTTTTCGATTCAACGCTCCGTTTCCGATATATAAAGGCTGTTTTTTTATTCCATTAAGCTACGACTTTCCAAATAAAATGATCCACACTTAATACTACGAAATGTGGCATCATTTGCTCTAATGGGTGAAAAAAATGCGATACGGCAACACATTTGTACCCAGTGCCAACAAATACATGGTAGCAGGAGATGTTGTTGTAGTTGTAAGCAGCAACAACATTCATTTTATTTTCGTTCATTCGTTTCATTTGTCAAACTCTACACAAATGTATACCCACAATACAAGAATACAAAAAAGTATACAAACAAAACACTAGTGAATCGAAAAACGACATGGTACAAATGTCATCACCCGTTTAAACGACCATACCTGATAGATAATTCTACCATGATCTATATGTGTAACATTTACCGTGTGTTGTTGTGAACAATTTAGTTCCAATTTTGTTTTCAATCGGAACTAAAAATCTATCTTTCAAATTTAGAGATATAAAAGTATACGTAGTCTTCCATTAAATAAAATAAATTTAATGATTTTGCATTTTACAAATTTCTGTTTTTGAGTCTCTCCTTGATAACATTTTCATTCGCAAGAAATGATAACAACATTTATCTAAGATAATTTTTTGTTGCCATTTCTTGAAATTGATCATGTGGCAACATTGTCATCGATCACGTCGGAATTTAAGTAGGAAATTGAAATGCCACTTAATATCGCTTAGGTGTCCCCTACAAATTAAGCTATAATTAACTTAAGCGGGGTAAAAAAAACACACATCATTTCTATATACAATTTCCCGTTTCTATATGGGAAAATCGACTAATTTATATAGAGACCAGACAATGAACTGCAGTTTAATACTCCTCAAAAGTCTCCCCTTTCCTAGAGACTCATAATCAAATTATTCATTTGGCTGCAAACAGTGCTATTATTTCAAATACTCGCAGTTAAGTAGATATTTTTGAACCCGTATCATCTGCCACTCAATGGAAAAATACACCCGCATCAGCATTTCAAATCTCGAATGCAATCGACTCGAATAATATTGTTTAGTATTTGCATTTAAAATCCACTCAAAGACCTAATAAATCTCTCAATAATCAATAATTTCTAAACTACAAACTGTTTCTAAACTCAACTCTGCTATGCTTTTGTGCTGTGTTTTTTTTTTAAATGTTTGAGGGGTTAAAGTTTTCGAAAACCATTTTGCTTTGCTTCGATGCCACAACGTAACCAAAATTGTAACCACAATCGAAGCAAACCGGACAAGGGGGACCGGTCGGCCCATGTTATGCTACACCACACCCTAGGCAAGTCCTTGTGAGAGTGAGATTGGTTGCACAGCTATTATTCGTTGTGTGTGCAAGTGAAATAATGAAGATCCTAAAATGCATTAGGAAGCAGGTCGGTCACCACAGCCCAGTTGAATAACGATGCTCGTTCGAATGTTCATTGCAGGCAATGAAAACGAAAGCAAACTAACTGAATGCTGCGAGTGTTGCTGCGCCTCAAAGCGTGCTTTCTTCTTCTTGGGCGAGTGGTAGCAGGCGGAAAACGCACGAAATTAGGTCTAGCATTCAGTCAAACAGTTCCTAATTCAGTTAATTACTTCACAAAGCTCTTAAAACAGCATCAGTTGGAGCAGTAAAACACACGCAATGTTATGCAAATGCTTTAATCTCGAAATGCATCTTGTGGATGCAATCAATCCTTCGTAGAATGCACACACACACACACACACACACACACACATGTGCGGAAGTGCTGCGTAGAAGTTGTGCACACTCATAGAGGGATCCAATTAAAACTGCCAACTGAACTCAAATAAGCTTTGATGCAATTGCTGATAATGCGTTTTTGCTGCTGGTGCATCAGGCAGCACGCAGGCAGACGAGAAGGCCGGCTCTGCTTCCTGCTACAATAATCTCAATTCCATTGCCTCTCATTGCCTGCTAACAGAGTATTTGTAAATTTGTTTTGCATGAAAATGCGTGAGTGTTTGTGTGGCCGCAGTGCATCAGCCACAAGCTATCTCTCAGACGAAATTTACCCACACATGTGAGCGCACAAACATATACACACCCATTCACACATCCATCCATACAAACACATGCATAAGCATTCGATCTAGAAATAGCTGCGGCAATGTCATGCACTTTCTATGTGTGCCCAAAATGGCAAGTGGACAACGAATACATCAACGCCACCGCATCCCACAACCAACAGTCCACAGCACCAACAACCAAGGATTGCGTATGATGTTAGCATGTGGCACAGTTTACTCCAGGCCCAGACAGTCGCTATCCGTGAACAGACAGAGTTAAGTCGATAAATAACCGGTATAGACATTCAATTTTCGATACGATTATGCACTGAGATGAAATTATTGCTACCACACGTCCGCAGTCTCGGAGAATTACAAATGGAAATGGCGTGATGAGTCATTGACACTTCCTTTGAGTGTGATAGGTAATAAGGATATCAGTATCTTCACCTTCTCGCATCCATCAATGATGATGAGTCCGAAGGATGCTTGTTGATACCGCAATGCTGACGTTTGCTTTCAGTTCATTGATATGTGATGAATTGCAAAAAAACTGACTTCTTGTATCTCTTCCTGTTGAATTACTGAATGAATGCTCTAATCACAAGTTTCCTTTAACCTGGCCCAATTCTACGTATTGGCTTAGGCATACGCATTCGGTGTATGGTCTATTTATAGTTCACCTCCCCTCAACTGCTGCCTCTGCTCTTACGGGTGCTTGGTGTAGTTGTTTAAGGACATATCATTCGTAGTCACGCTGTGAGCATTGATATCCTTGTTGCGGTCATGAATGCCTCTGTCATGTTGTGACTTCTTTCGAGCATTTTGATTTTTCAACTGAAACAATAATAGAAAGAAATTCAGAAATCATAGCAAACATATTTCTCTTCAATCACAGGAATGAATCATGAGGAACACATACCCTTTGTATAGTCTCCTCAAAGTTTTGATGCGGCTCGACGCGTTTCATGGTACCACAGCTTTTCAGTTTTTCGGAGGTCTGTAAGGAAAGCCGGAAAATGTAATAGGAGAGAGCTGTCATAAGATAGCATTTGTATTAAAATGATATTAGCATCGAAATAAAGAAATAATATTTGCATTAATTGAAGTAGTAATCTGCCCTTGAAACTGTCAATACCTTCAATCACGTCCGTCCAATTCGGTTTAATATTGCAAAAAATACGATTTTCAGATAACATGGTGGTGTAACGGTTAGCGTATGTGAATTTTGCACACAAGAACATGGGTTCAGTTCCTGCTCTGACTCCCTTAAATTTCTTTCGATGACCAATAAACCATTCGGAACCGGTGTTAAGTGGCAGGTACCTATCAGCGAGTGTAAAAACCAGTACAAAAATTTCAGTCATACCCTCACCCTTAGACGCTGAAACATCTGTCGCTGAAACATCTGTCTTTTTTTTGTTTGAATGCAAATAAAAAGTGTTTGTAGCTTGTCGTAAATCTACTATACTTGTGCCCAAACACATTGTGTTTGCTATTCAATATAACATGTTTGAGACACATTTCCGCGCACACTAGACGTATTGACGACCAAAAGGACTGGCGCTCAACTTTTTTGTATGGGAGGTAAAAAATGTTTTGTTAATATCGGTTGTGGTTTACGGGAGATAGAGCATCTATCTATAGTACAACCGTCTATTTGTTATGGTAGATACGAGATTGGGAGTGGCAAATTCATCAATTTTTCACAGCCAAGTGGTTTTAAACTAACTATAGCGCAAGACTAAATTTTATAAAGGCTGTTTACGGGAGTTATCTTGTCGTTATCGAACCAACCCCACACATATTGTATGAGAGGTACCATAATGAGTGTGGCAAAATCACATTTGTTTTAATATTTGACTGGCCTTTGGTACAATGATGAATGATGACTAATACCTACAGCCAAGAATAAGATCGGAATAGTTTTACGCCACTTATCGTATCGGCAAACCGGACAGACCCCATCTTTTGTGTGGGAGGTACCAGAATAGACATTTACAGGTTATTGACCACGGAAGAAAAGTTTTAGAAGAAACACGATTTTGTAACAAATGTGTCGATTTGTATGGGAGGTACCAGAAGGGGAGTGGTCAAAGGGCTTATTTTCAATTCAAAAAATATAGCAAGCCCTGATAAATTGGATCTGGCTAAAGACCGAAGGTTCACGGATCCCCTCCTTATCACTATTGTCTTTATCGTACACAATCTGAGTCTATCGTCCATCTCTCCTGCATTACCATATAGGAGAACTTTAGCAGGATATGCTCACAACTCGTTAGGGGCATGTGCCAAAACGTTTTAATTCCTGTGAAACTGTAAGGTAGGCCACAGTCTCGCCAGATCATCCCCTCTGCAGAACATCCATGTGCTCTGAAGCATGTGCCCTCCGAACCAGTGAGCGAAAAATTAGAAAACGCCCATCTATATCACTGGTTGTGAGAAGCTGTCCCAAATCCCTTCATGGGATGTAATTGGAAACGGGGTTTTTTATAGTACAGCTGAGCCATCTCATCCTAAGACAACTGTGGCAGTTCTGGACAGATGTTAAGTCCAGGTATACTGATTGCAGAGACTTGATGACCTCCTGACTTCAAAGAAGAATGACAATGACCTCAATGACTGCTGGACTATTATCCCTTATCCTTTTGACCTGATAGACAAATTATCCGCCTGATACACGTTACATTCATCGGGTAGTCTACGAGAATGATTCAACCCTAGTTCCCCAGAGTAGACCTCGTCGCCTATCTCATCGTTCATTTTCGACCCATCCATGTAGAAATTCAGGCACCGCTCTACACCGACATTAGGGTGGACCTTGTGTCGATATTTTGGTAGATGAGGGCTCTATTCCGTGCCTTTTTGAAAAAAAAATGACAATGCCGAAAAAAAAATTAAAAAAAAAAACATTAGGGGTTGCACACGAGCCGAGAAAAAGGTCCACTTTGCCAAAATTAGGGGGGAAATTGCCATAGGTCATCAGGGGTCACCCGTAGGGGGGAAGAATGTATGGCCGACCCCCATTAACTTTTTACCGCCAACATTTTCCCCCAAGATACCCACCCCCTATCTCCTCCCCTTAGGGGGGTCACCATACAAAAATGGAGGTTGCTCAGTATTTTCGAAAAACACCATAGGTCATCAGGGGTCACCCCTAGGGGGGCAAAATATATGACCGACCCCCATTAACTTTTCATCCCCAACATCTTTACTGAACAAACTTACCCTCTATCTCCACTCCTTGAGGGACTCCCCATACAAAAATACTGAAAATCTATGTATTTACAGTTGCACAACATCGTGATTTTTTTGATTTTTTTTGATGTTTTACAGAAATTCCACCAATATTCAAGAGTGGTCATTGTTTGGAAAGTCTTGAAAAATTTGAAACGCACACGTGCTGAATCAGGTACATAGGCACCCTTAGCAGATGCCCCCATTCATCAGTACCTGGCAGTAAAATATTGCAAAATACGTAGTAGTTATAAATAGCAGTTCATTCATCGATTGTTGTCATTCAACAAGTGCCGACGACCGCGAAAAGTAAATTGATTTTTCTCCCGTTTTTTAAAAGTTAAGATGACAACACGACTTAGATCGCGCGACGATATTTTTTTGATTGGTTATCCAAGCATGAATATTACGGGGAACAAATTACCGTCGAAGAAGCAAGTGCTAAGAATGCATTTCTTCAACATTCGCAAACGAAACATGTCGAAGAAAAATAGTGCGGTTATAGTCGCGGACGCAGTGATGATTTTTTGGCGCCAAGCAGCTATTCCGACGAAAGCCAGAGGAGATGTTACAAGAAAAATAGCTGCGCTGCACGATGAGTGGGATGCTTTAAGAAAGTCATCTCACAGAAAGACTGAGTCCACTAGAGAAAAAGAGAATACGTTTTCTGATAGCTTGGATAATCTTTTCGACATCGCAAACGCCAACGCCCTTGAGAAAATGACAAATACCGAAGACATTGAGTTTCTGCTAAAGCAAAGAGAAGATGGCCGGCCAGGAACTATGGGAGGTGTGGACGCTACTGATACTCGAACGAGGAAAAGAAAAGCTGAGCGCGAAGAACAAGAAGAGTTGCGACGCAAACGTGCAACGGAATCTAGTAGAGATCGGTTCGCTAAAGGCGGTAAGCTATTTCGCGCTTTGTGTGTTCGTCCAATGTTTATATTCAAATGAAATTCGTTCAATTGCAGTGGTTAAATTTTCAAGCAGTGATTCAAGCGATGATAATGGGAGGCAGGACGAAAACTTCCCGGCAGAAGCTGGCCCGTCAAATGTTGGTGACAGAAGAGGTTACAAACAATGTTTTACTGAACGAGTCCTATCAGCTTTGGACAAGTGCAAAGTGACTGACCGAGACGCGGTCGGCATTATGATAGCGGCGGCAGAAGCATTTGGACGCGATCCTCAACAATACACAATAAACCGTACGTCGCTTCGGAGATGTCGGCGTTCAAATCGAGAGAACATGCTGAGTTATGTGAAAGACAATCCAGAAGTAAGATCGCATAGATTTATTTGCTCTCATTCAGAATTCTTATTCTTCAACGCGTTTCATTCATCTCCAGCTTGTCGCAGCTAAATCCTTCGTAGTCCATTGGGATGGCAAAATGCTTTTGGATTTTGTGGGTACAAAGAAGGTGGACCGTCTACCGGTAATTGTCTCGTACGGAGAAAAAGAACAACTTCTTGGAGTTCCCAAAGTAGAAGATGGGAAAGGAAAAGGCCGGAGAATAGCACATGCCGTTTATCAACTGTTGGCATCTTGGCATATGACACATCGAATACAAGGACTTTCTTTCGACACGACATCAACGAACAGTGGCCCATTCTCCGGAGCCGCAGTTGCTCTTGAGCGGCTGTTGGAGAGAGAAATCTTATATTTACCTTGCAGACACCACGTATACGAACTGGTGCTAAGGGAAGTTTTTGAGACAAAAATGGGAAAGACCAGTGCACCGTTCCTTGCTTTGACCGTTTCAAACAGGAATGGGACGCTGTAAAGGTTAAACCATTCCATTCTGGCTTGATAGACGATCAAGTCGTCAGAAAAATTCCTGTGGCAATGCAAGTCGGCATAAAGAAGTTTTGCTTAGATCAATTGAAGGAGAAACACCCTCGCGATGACTACAAAGAAATGCTACAATTAATTCTTTTGTTTCTGGGTGAAAAACTTGAGAATTACCATTTCCGACCTCCAGGACCCGTTTCCCATGCTCGATGGATGGCAAAAGCCATTTACAGCCTCAAGATGTTTTTGTTTCGGAGAACTTTTCACTTATCTGTATATGAATTGAATGGTATTCGACACGTTTGTATTTTTGTGGTGCGACTTTACGTCAAGGCATGGTTTGGTTCTTCTCGAGCAGCTGAGGCGCCGAATCAAGATTGGAAGTTTTTGAAGGACATCGTCGAGTACAAGTCCGTTGACCAGGATTTATCTCGGGTAATGATAAAGAAATTTATCGGTCACCTATGGTATCTCGCCGATGAGCACATAGCCCTTGCCTTTTTCGATGACAAGGTTTCAAATGAGTTGAAGGCCAAAATGGCCCAAGCATTGCTAGAAAATGAGAATGACGAAGGTGAAGAAGATGAAGAAGACGAAAAAGGTGAAGAAGATGAAGAAGACGAAGAAGGTGAAGAAGATGAAGAAGACGACCCGGTTCCCCCAGCTCCTCGCGTCGTAACCAAAAGCACCAGCGTTAAAAAAATCGAGGTGAAATTCAAAGATGTGAATGAGGAATTCTTGGTTAAAGACTTGAGCAACTTCGTCTCTCATAATACCAAAAATTTATTTGTACGATTTGGAATATCGCAAGATTTCATTCTTGCAAATCCAGCAACCTGGAAATCTCGCGCAGACTATCAAGAAGGTCGTAGAATTGTAAATAACTTGCGCGTTGTGAACGACACTGCCGAAAGAGGAGTAAAAATGATACAAGATTATAATAGAATACTGTGTCAAGGCGAAGAAGAGAAACAGTATTTACTACATGTTACCGATTCTTACCGCAAGAAATACCCATCAGCGAACAAAAACATGTTAATTTGACTATATTATATTAAGAGTGCTTAGTAGTACTACTCAATTACAGCTTCTTTTATTTTTGTATGGGGAGTCCCTCAAGGAGTGGAGATAGAGGGTAAGTTTGTTCGGAAAAGATGTTGGGGATGAAAAGTTAATGGGGGTCGGTCATATATTTTGCCCCCCTAGGGTTGACCCCTGATGACCTATGGTGTTTTTCGAAAATACTGAGCAACCTCCATTTTTGTATGGTGACCCCCCTAAGGGGAGGAGATAGGGGGTGGGTGTCTTGGGGGAAAATGTTGGCGGTAAAAAGTTAATGGGGGTCGACCATACATTCTTCCCCCCTACGGGTGACCCCTGATGACCTATGGCAATTTCCCCCCTAATTTTGGCAAAGTGGACCTTTTTCTCGGCTCGTGCGCAACCCCTAATGTTTTTTTTTTTAATTTTTTTTTTTCGGCATTGTCATTTTTTTTCAAAAAGGCACGGAATAGAGCCCTCATCTACCAAAATATCGCAAAAATGTCATTTCAAGGTCCACCTTAACCGACATATAACTCTTTTTCCATGCATACCTTTCCGACATACATAACATGTATTACATATGGATGTGATATTTCCGCTATTTCCTGGGCAATTCAGGTATATTGGAAGCACCATCCTGCACTATTCCATAACCGACACCGATCATACCACATCGTGGCAGTAGCCTTAGCCTGATGAGGGACGTAGAGGCAAGAAGTATAATATTACATTCAGAACATCAAAGAGAGAGGTGCGCAGAGCACACACGATGCATTTCGCCCCAACATTTGACGACTCCAGCACCTGACACCCGATGATATCCCCATAGACCACTCCGGCTAAGCGGCGCCACTCAGAACAAAACTTGGTCTACGTTTTAGTTAGTTTCTCAGCGACAAGGGCTAAAAATGGCAAAAAGCGAATGTGGACCTCTTAAATATATCTGTATTAAGTCGAAACCGCCAAAAATTTGTTATTTTTTCGATTTTACGCTCCGTTTCCGAGATATAAACATGTTTGCCAATGTTTTCATATTTTGATCAAAAGTTGGATAAGTTTACACTGGGTAACCCATTATCCATCGCTGTGGATAATAGGTAAAGGCCCCCTACCCATTCTCCATGTGTCATGGGTAATCATACCCAGTGGGTAATGGGTAATTATGATGGGTAATTCCCCATTTGCCGTGCATATCTGCCCATTATTTTCCCCATTACCCTGTGAGTAATGAGCAATCGTGATGGGCAAATCCCCATAGCCGTGGGTACCTAGCTATTATTTTCGCCATACCCTGTCGGTAATTCCCCATCGATGTGGGTTGCTACCCATTGTTTTTCCCATAACCTGTGATTGCTACCTATAACCCGCGGCAATAACAATGGGTTAGGGTACGAACCCTGCTTTTGAACAACTAACGTCTCAGAAATGACGTTCAGCAATAAGCCGCACGCCGCTCAAACTTGCTGCTCAGCCACTCACCGCTTTGTCGCTCATTGCGTTGACTTGGCGTGGACAGGAGTCGCCTTTTCGCCCATTACACTATGTTAGGTCTGGTACTAAGCTTGCTGTCCAACATAATACCGAATTTCCGAAAGTGACCAGTATTCCGTTCAACTCAAGGTTCCATAGAACTGGTGACGATATATGTCTTTGAGGTGTGCCTCTGTTAAGATAGTAGGCAGAGTTGCCCAATTCGGTCGTGACACGTCTCCTGGTGAGCATTTTATATACAAGTCTCAGAAGATCCACCTCCATCATAAGGGTTGATAGCTCCAATTCCATTCTATTGTTTGACGCACCCCCAATGACCAGAAATTCAGTGTCCTACTTGTTCATACTATGTATGCTGTTTCTAGAGTTTTTCCCTGCAGTACGCTTGCTGCGCACCAGATATCAATCTTACATCATTACTTGCTCGAAAGTGTCCATATATCAGCCATATCAAAGTCGTGAACAGGAACCATGATTAAACGCCACTCTTGTATCCCCATCCCCTAGGTGGTTTATTCACGCGATGTGTAACTTTATCAGACAGGACATCAGTAGATCAGCCACAGCCTGACGTACTGCTGCTGATACTCTATCGGATTCAAAAGTTTTAAAAGGTTTGAGGCTGCCGATAACCCATTTAATACTATAATTAGTATCAATGTCTATAGCAATTTCTAATCTATGACCAGTATGTTTACTTAAAGGTACCTTCTCGTTCAGAGAGTTGCCCGCGAATGGGTGTCCCTAAGGACGATCGGTAAATCCCCACTGCAGGCCAAGAATATGGCTTCATGTTCCATATGGTCGTGTTTCCTAACTGCAGCCGATTCCTTAGCGTTGATAATTCGGATACATCTTCTATTGATTTACAGAAGTACATCTATGACTCTGTCTTGACTTTTACGAATTTATTCCTCATTATATTTCACTATGGGTCGTCATAGACCAAAATTCTCCATCTTTATTTTCAGACGTCCTTTTTCGAAACAAGGTCAAGAAAAATAACCGGCGAAATATACACACGTTCTACAAATTTATTGTGGAATATATTTTACTAGAGGATTTTGCAGACGAGAATCCTTCATCGTGAACTTGCATATGTCCTTTTAACCCTTTTTCAAATTTCAAATTTCTTAAAATTTATATCTGAAATGGTTTATTTTGATTGTAATAAATTTTATTACAATACATTAAATGATTACAGATACAGATGAATAAGGTATGCAGCGGCAATACTTGGGGAGATATGTTGGCGGTGTAACCATAGTTTTCAGGACGAGAAAATTGAAGAAGATGACGGTGGAGAAGATCTGAATAAGTCACAAAGTAATTTATTTGATTTAGATACTGATGAAAAATCTGATTAATATTGTATTTGGTTTGTAAAAAATTAAATTTATATAATAAAGTCCTCCATTTATGCCATTTTTGTTTTTCCTTTTGGCGGAATTTTGTGAAATTTTTTGAAAAGGGACTAAAGGGCATATGAACTATAAAAAAAAAATTCTTTAGAAATATATACATCTTTGCTTGATAGTATATTTGTAGAACATAGTGTGTTCAAAATAGACCATTCCAGAGTTCAATTTTTAGACTTAAATATTTCAAACTTTAAAAAAGGACTAAACGGACATACGCAAATTCAAGATGAAGGACTCTGGTCTGCGAAATCGTCTAGTAAAATCAATTCCACAATAAATTGGTAGAAAGTTTGGATATTTTGCCGCTAATTTTGGTGCAGTTTTCTTGTCCTTGTTTCAAAAAAGGACAAAAAGAACGTTTGAAAATAAAGATAGAGAATTTTTCTGTTTCGACCTATAATGAAATGTAATGGGGAATAAAACATTCGTAAAACATTCTGAATCTGTAGCTGCTCATTTTAGTGTACATTTTTGGTACTTTTTACAAAGGACGAAAAGGTCCCTTTTAACCCTTTAGAGCATTTGAATTTCCTACGAAAATAATCCCTGTCAAATTTCACTGAAGATTTTTAAATTTATTTCGGACAGTATCGGGTAAGAAAATTCAAACTTGCCACGCCAATAAAGAAAAAAGTGTAGCTACACAGCGGTCTAAATTTTTGGGGTTTGACTATACTCATCTAGTGTGATCATTTGGCGCAGGAATCGTCCACCCCCAAAATTGGTTTTGGTTGCACAGTGTTATTGGCATTGTCCTGATTTACAACACACGTGGCTACCGCAATAAGTAACTCACCACAAACTATAAACTACACACTACCACAAACAGAATATTTCCTAATAGCGGTCAGCCTAATTTCCCTGGAATTTAATCATGGAGTAAAACGACAGTTTGAATTTTGCATAACAACAGACTGGTGAAATTCCACACTCTACAAGACCAACAGCCAGTTCAATTTCCTAACAGGTTTTAGCACATATTACAACTATAACAATAGCAGGTAAAATTTCCTAAGAATTGAACTCTGCACAGCAGCCCCCGCCGCCGTTAGCCGCCGCCAGGTTAACCAACCAAGCCGCCGCCGCCGGATATCTCAGGTCCATACTCCGCCGCCGAAGCAGAAACAATCAGCATAAACCTTTAGTCAGATCTAAAACGAGTGTTATTAAATCCAGAAGAATATTTTCAAGCCAAGACGAGTGTTCTCCAGCCAAGGCCAGTGATCTCCATGATACTTGATATTGGTTGTGTATATTAAATTGCGACTTATCTTAAGAGGAATTATAAAGTAACTCAATTCAAACCCCAGTAAGGGTAAGCTATTATGCTTTCATTTTGTAAGATTTAGCGTATCCGGACGAAGGCCTTGGGCATGACCGAGATTACCTCCTCCATCGGCAAAACCTCGTTACATAACCTAGCATTGTCCTTACTTTCCGCTAAAGCAGATTAGTTCTTCTTAAGTTTTCAGTATAACTAGTGCGGTTCACTACATTCCTCCACATTAAGCTCATGAAAAAAATGGTCCCATTACATTCCATGAAGGGATCGGGGAGAGCATCTAACAACCAGTGAGCTGTGAGCCTTCTAGATTTGCACTCACTGATTTACTCAGTTAGTAAGTTCATGACGAGATCGCAAAATAAACCAACGAAAGGTTTGAGATTTTGTTTTGAATAAAATGGTTTGGTGAGATCTAAACCACATTACCCCGTACGTCATTCATTTTTGCAGGGCGAGAGACTACTCAGAGACTGCTCTGACTACCTTAAAATTTCTTTCTACAGCGGTCACCTCGCATAGTGACGGCGACACTATCGAGTATTTAGCCATGAAAACGCTTCTCAAAAATACCGTTCGGAACCGGTGTAAAACTGTAGGTCCCAATCAGTGAGTATAACACTAGAAAGCGCACAGCTCACTGTTTGTGTGACGCTCTCCCCGATTCCTTCATGGGATGTAATGGGAAACCATTTTTTTAATCTTTTTAAGAGTGTGGACATCGGTGGTGCAATGGGTAGTGTGCGCAGCTCTTGTACATGAGAACTCGCTTATTGATGGCGACACTGTCGAGTACTTACCCAACAAAGAACTTCTGAAAATACCATTCGGAATCGCTGTAAAACTCTATGTCCCAATCAGTGAGTGTAAAAACTAGAAGCGCATATCTCAGTGATTGTGAGGAGTTCTCCTCAATCCCTTCATGGGATGTTATGGGACACCGATTTTTTTTAAACTCTAAAAAGTTGTTTGAGCTTTCGCATAATACTAATGGAATCCTTGCCACCAGATTATTTCCCTTTGTTGGTTTTCTATTTAACGCTGGCCAAATGAACTAGAAACCTCTTCATAGCCCTCTTGCATTTAGTTAAAATAAATAAATCCTCATGATTACAACCACGAAACGATAGACCGAACGCTAACATGATAATTCGGTGGCATCTTCAATTGTTCCAGGTGTTAAAAATTTTCATGGCAATTGTCCCTACTCCGTTTAAGATATGAATACATTTGTGACAAGTGTCATTATTAATATCTCTCTATTTTCTTTTTTTTTTTGTCCGTGGTCGTGGCTGTCCACTTGGTTGATGGCTCACTCTTAGATGATGAGTGGTTTATGATCATCACCTGGACCTTTTGTATTTGCTTCATAATTTTGTTGTTTTTTCCAGTACTTTTTTGGTTTTTATTGCAGCACTTTTTGAGGTCTTCGTCTTCATATTCTTATTTATATCCTGTCATTTTTTGACCAATGTACTATTATAAAGCATGTAAGCAAAAACAAATACAACATCATCATCAACAACAACAAATGGTAGTAGGATTTTTCCAGGACAGTCAGCGTATACAATGGCGAAGGTGTTTCTCTAGATGTCCTTTACTGCCCTTTGCAATTTAGTGTGTAAGTGTTCAGGATATTGTAGAGGAAACATTTGCTGCTCAAGTACACTTTTGTCTACAAGTGTTTTCTGTTTCTGTTTTGCTGTTGATTTTTTTGTTTTGTTCATTTGTATGCGAATATGTTCGGATATCCTTGCCATTTTCTGTGTGTGTCTCTGGGTGTATGTGTTTGTGTTTATTTAACGCGCATCCCTGTGTAGTCTAACAGTAACTGTCTATGTGGTAGTATATGTGTCTGTGTCTCGAATAGCAGTACATTAAAGTGTTTGTTTGGCTCTGCCTCTCGTCCTACTGTACAATTGGGATGGTGTGTGTGTGTGTGTGCTGTGGCTATAAATGTACTATCTTTGTAATTAATGCTGTCGATGTTGTTGCTGTTGCTGTTGCTGTTGCTGTTGTCTGTGTACTATATATTGTTGCAATATTATTGGTGTTGCTGTTATAGTTGTTGCAACTACACATTTATTATTTAAGCACAATTTGTGTTTGCTGGGGAATGTGTGTGTGTGTGTGCGTGCGTTTCAGTTGTTCATGCATCGTTTATTTGATTTCTGTTTGCTTGGCTTGGCTTGTGCTTAGCCGGTGGCAAGAGAATAACGCGCAGGATGTGCAATCCTTTGTACAACCATTCTTTACACTTACACCCATTGTTAGAAGATAATAATACCCAAAGTGCTGTAATAATCTATATTCCCAACACTTTGAACACTTTCATGGGTGTGAAATAGAAATTCCAAGCAGTGCATTGGAAGCCACTCAAGGATGCTCTCAAGGAATTAATCGCATTTCTGGCTGAAGTCCACAATAGCAGCCAAACACCACGACAATGGCCCTGATTTCTGTGGCGCGGTTAGCTTTAAAGGGTTTCTACTTCGATTATCGTTCCACGGGCTGGGTCATAAAATTGCACAAAATTAACTCATTTTAACTGAATTACCATTTACCTTTAGTTGCATGCCTTCGGCAGGGTTGAGTTCCTCGCCACCCTGGCGCAGATTGTTAAGGAAGCGAGCAAATACTGTACGTCTTCTATGCTTATTTCGTCCTTCTGCAACGGAATAATAATAATGATGCAGACAGTACATGGCAAACTGCCGTCTTTATTGCCTACCTGTTGCGGAGAATTCATAGAAGAAATTTGACCGTGCTCCAGGGTAACTATGCTGCATACCACCACACCCTCCGCCGCCGCTACTGCTCAAATTAACCGTTGATTTGGAATCAATGACACTACGTGCCATGCGATTGGCCAAATCATTTTGTGTGTAACTGTAAATTTCGTTCTCCTCGCGATTCGACAAACAACTTGAGGGCTAAAAGAAACAATGCCAAGTAATGACTTCATCTACACATTCTTCAATGGCCAGAAGGTACTTACCAAATACTTGCCAGGCACATAAAGCGGTTGGCTGTGGCTCGCCGGCAGGACAGCCTGATGGGCTATATTGCCAGTAATCATTGCACTAACACCCATGCCACAACTGGTGCCGGCACCGGCACTAGCACCACGTCTCAATGTATTGGAGCCTCCGGTCGAGGTATTGCCCATGCGCATGTGTCGCTCCTTCCACTTTGAGACGCGTGCCAGTTCAATGGCATCCAGGACATCTTCGTAAGGCATATTGATCTCTTTGCTGTAATGGGCAGCCAGACCTTCTAGGTAACCCCGTTTACCTTCCTGCAAGAGAAATAATAAAGGAAATCAATGGTTCGGAAATATTATATAGTAGTTAAAAAAACTGAGTGTTCCACTTTTGGAAGAAAATAGTCTGTACGGGAACAGACCTAATACATGTAGCCCCTTTTTGCATCAAATCCTTAAATAAGCTTAAAAAAGTGATACATTGGCCTCATAGCCCGATAAATTGAATAGCGAATTTTGAACGCATCTCCTGTCAATTTGATCGTCTCCTGGACAAAAAATAGGTTACTGATACATGATGTAACACATTTCAACAAAACTGCGTCATTATTTCTGTGACATAGAGGACTTAAGTGCTCTTGAAAAACTTACCAGGGTCGTAATTACAGTCAGATCAAATATGTGTTGATGGCCATGGGTGGTGCAATGGATAGCGTGCGCGGCTGTTGTAAATAAGAGCGTAGGTTCGAGCACTTCTCACACCACCTTTCAATTCTTTCGACGAGAGTGTGCTAGCATAGTGGCGGCGACATCATAGTGTACTTAAAAAAAATAGTGTCCCACAACATCCCATGAAGGGATTTGGGAGAGCTTCACACATTCAGTGAGATGTGCGCTTTCTAGTTTTTACACTCACTGATTGGGACCTACAGTTTTACACCGGTTCCGAACGGTATTTTGAGAAGAATTTTCATGGCTAAGTACTAGATAGTGTCGCCATCACTAAGCGAGGTGACCGTCGTCGAAAGAAATGTAAGGTGGTCTGAGCAGGGATCGAACCCACATTCTCATGTACAAGAGCCGCACCCACTAGCCATTGCACCACCGACGGTCGGTAGTTTACTTAGTCATGAAAAAACTTCCCAAAAATCGTTCGAAATCGGTGTACATCCGTAGCTGCCAATCGGTGAGTCTAAAACTAGAAAGCGCACATCCGTTGATTTTGAGAAGCTCTGCCCAGTCCCTTAATGTGATGTAATAGGAAACCATTGAAAAAACTTTCTTTATTTCTTGTTTGGGTGCAAATCTAGGGACTCCAGATACCAAAGTTTAATCGTCCTCGGCTAAGTGGAATAGAGATTCCACAGTCAACTCACGCCAAATACTTGGGCGTGATTCAAGACTTGTCGAGCTAGGTCGACTGGCCAAGGTGATTCTTACTTGGATACCAGGCCTAGGTCTCCTAGGGAACGAAAAGGCAGACGAAGTAGCTAGGGCAGGATCCTCTTCCACCGAACTCCATATGGTGTCAGTCGCAACGCCTTTAGGGTTGGTCAAAAGATATATTTTCCGGCATTACCTTGAACGAGCGAAGACCAGATGGGATAGGGCGGAAACGTGCCGCACATGCAGAAACACATGGCCAGAATATAACATCCACCAACTAACACCCTGATTACTCATAATCGGGGAGACATATCTAGGCTAACTGGCATGCTGACCGGGCACTGGCCAATCGGTAATCACACAAGACGGTTGAAGCTGTCATATAATGACCATTGCCGTGCCTGCGAAGACGCAGAAGAGGAGGAAACGGATGAGCATCTCCTCTGCAGTTGTCCGGCTCTGATGACTGTGGGCCGTCCCTTCCTGCATAACCTCACTGAGATACACGAGATAGATATAGGGGATCTACTGAGGTATCTTCGATTAACAGGCTGGATATAGACATGGTACTTTGGACTTTCCGGAGTGATGTTATAAGCAAAACGGTGTCTCAAGACACTAATCGATGCTAAATAGTATTTGAGAACAAAATGCAGCTTTGCTTGTGATACAAATAAAGCAGTGTTTGGTGCACTGATTACTTGATCTTTTGTCGCTATACTCTGTCGAGATCAAGATAATAAACAAGAGGCATAAAGAGATTATTATCAGCCTCAGTTAATGTTATTGCAAGTGTATTTTTGCATTATTTTTTCCTGACTGCGTAAATATTCCTGAATCCTGAATGCGGAATTGAGTGTCTCTTACGTTGACTAAACCATTGCGATTTAGTTGCATGCATTCAGTCGTCAATCGTTCGTTTGCGTTGGTGTAAGAAAATGGATGTTAGAGATGAAACATGTATGTATATCACTTCACGACAAAGTATGGATCTTCGCAAGTAAACATGCTAATTTTTGCATTTAAATATATTTGGTGTGTGTTCAAAACATATACATGGTTCCTGCAGAATGTGGTTGAGAGAATATGTAACAGAGGCCGATTTTTTAGCGTGTATATTTTTTTCTAGTTTTTGCTTAATTTGACGTATATATAAAAAAAAAAAAAGCTTCTCAAATTACCGTTCGGAATCGGTGTAAAACTGTAGGTCCCAATCAGTGAGTGAAAACTGGAAAGCGCACAGCTCAGTGATTGTGAGAAGTTCTCCCCAGTCCCTTCATGGGATGTAATGGGAAACCATTTATTTATATTTTAGGAAGATATATGCCAGATATTCTTAACCTATCTACACGATGAAAAATCTTAATTTTTGTTGTTGTTGGAAATATAACATAATTGTAGCTTGTGGCAAAAATAGTAATACACTTGTGTCCAAACACATTGTTTTTGCTGTTCAATATTACGTGTTGGAGACACAATGATTACTATGTTATAATACATGTTTTTGTGACCCAAATATGACTTTGTTTGCTGAAAACTACTGAAAACAAAACCGTGACAGACAACACAAAAAAGCAGCAGATCTTCAATTCACGAAAAAAATACTCCCAACTTTCTACATGGAGCCGTTTTTTCAGCATGTAATTAAATGTGAGGACTAAAGGGTGTCTCACCAAGACTTTAGAATAATTTATTTGTACTAGTGGCAACCCTGAAAATTGCCAGGTGTCACACTGCTTATTCCGATTATTAAAAATGGAGCGTTTTATGAAAGAACAACGCGTTATAATTGTTAAAACATATTACAAAAATTTGGAATTTCAATAATTGGCTTTAGTCTTTCACATAATACGCTCCACAAAACCTTATACGCGATGGATAAAAGACTGATACCGCGGTAGTTGGAACAGACACACGGATCACCCTTTTAGAATACAGGGATAATACATTGAGTCTCCAATCGTCGGAAATAGATTCCCCCAGCATAGATTCAGCGATATCAGTTGATGCATGTGGGCTATCATTCTTTCGCCACCTGCCTAAAAAGGTTCAGCGGGTAGGCCATCCGCACTAGCGGCTTTATTATTCCCCCAGGCGGGAAAGCGCCGTTCTAATGTCGCCTTGGTTGGAGGGGGGGGGGCACAATCTACACTATCTTCCACTATCGCTACCTCCTGATCTTCAGTGGAAGAATCTGAGTAGAGTAGTGCTTTGAAAGTGGTCTCTCCACATTTTGAGCACACACTGCTTCTCAGTCACCAGATTCCCATTCTCGTCCTTGCATGGGGGGGAAGCCCATTATTAGGCCCGTTATTCGATCTTCTTTTTTGTGGCCGTCGGTGGTGCAATGGGTAGTGTGCGCGCCTCTTGTACATGAGATCCCGGGTTCGATCCCTGCTCTGACCACCTTAAAAAAAAAAAAAATTAAATTCTTTCGGCGGCGGTCACCTCGCATAGTGACGGCGACACTATCGAGTATTTAGCCATGAAAAAGCTTCTCAAAATACCGTTCGGAATCGGTGTAAAAACTGTAGGTCCCAATCAGTGAGTGAAAAATTAGAAAGCGCACAGCTCACTGGTTGTGAGAAGCTCTCCCCAATCCCTTCATGGGATGTAATGGGAAACGGTTTTTTTTTTTTTTTTTCGATCTTCTTACCCTCTGGAAAATCTTTCGGGATTCACCATTCATCCTGCACATTTCGGTTCTTTCACTCTCTCTCTCTCTGCTCCCACTGCCATTTTTTCCGCCTAAACAGTTGGTTTTCCTCTCTTCTCAGCTTCTTGTACCGCTCACTCGCAGCACGGTTTGTAACTGACTGTTTCGTTGTCATACGTGCAGCGTCTTTTTCATCAGTTGCAATGCGACATTCTTCGTCGTACCATGGCTTATCCTTCTGCGGTTTTTGATAGCCAAGTCCTTGCAGCGGTTTCCAAGGAATGGGAGATGTGCTTCCACATCTGGGTCTTCAGGAGGGGGGGTATTCTGCTCTAGCAGAGAGAGCGTTTCTGTCGATATGACATTGATATCTCCGGTATTCCAGTGTTCGGCTTACAGTGGTCGTTTTTTCAGCACGTTTGAATGATTTTCACTGATGTTATAAATAAATTTCATGGATTTTCTTCGAAAATATGTCATAAATGGTATGTAATGTTTCTTTGACTGAAGAAGGAATTCATAGAATCTATGAGGGATTTCATAATTTTAATTTTTTACAAATTTACTACTTATATACTTTACTACTTATATAACTACGGAAACTATTATTATATAACTAAGAAATACTAAATATTAATTGCGGTTGCTCACTTACAACCTTAGTGGAACTGTGGCCTTTTCTACCCTTCGTTAGTGAGATTTACTGTAACTTTTTGGTCAATATATCTCAGGTTTTGGTAAATAACTGTAACTGCCACTTTCACCTGACGAGAAACAAACTTTCCGCATGAGATGTAAACCACAATTTAAAACTTTTTGGATCCATCCGATTTATTAAACATAAGATCTTTGTTAATATACGAGTTTATATTTGAATATCGCATATTTGCTGCCATGGACGTTAATAACTGTTTCGGCTTCGGACAATCAAAAAAGTTTGCATCCACTTGTCATGAGCCTGGTAACCAAATTGCCGAACACTACAATGCAAACAATACAATCTCTGGAATGGAAGGACACTATTATGGCTTCGGTGCTCTTCTCAAATTTTGGCTACCACCAATCTGGATCAAATGACCAACAAACTGAGCGGACGTGGTGGCATTCAACTCGTAATGAACGGACGGATGGGATGAAACATCGAAAGTATCGCAAACCTCACAGTGTCATGTATTGCAGTTTTTTTTAGATGTGGTTGCGGTTTGTTGTCCTTCTTTGCTTTTTGTTATGGACAAGACCATCGGTATTGGTATTGAAAACCGCAACGCAAAGAAGGACAAGCGACCCTCGTCCATACGGCGCCCATTACCATGGAATGTACAACTCTCCCAAACACAAACACACACGCACACACATCCGCATACAACGAAACAGTTTTCAAATGATTCAAATTCAACAGTACCCAATTACTTACATCTGCGAGAAGAAGCATTGACACAAAGTAAATAGGCTAAAAGTGGAAAAACCTTATTCGACGGGGAAAGAGGCCAAGAGGAGAGGGCCACTGAGCAAATATGCAAGTAAACAAGAGTCCTCCTTCGTACCCACGCAAATGCAATGTTTGGTATTTATTTTATGACGACGATGGAATATTTGTTGACGATTTACGCAACCCATCATCAAGGATGCGGAGCAGAGAGAACACACAGTCACGGATGGTTGGAATGGATCTGAGGTGAGCTGGTAAACCTTTGCTCGCAAATGAAAATTAAAATTTATTTACATTTATTTTCCGTTTATAGAGCGATTCGCAATTTGTCCACAGCTGAGATGGTGATAATGGCAACATGTAAGTATGGAAATAAGTACATCAGTGTGTGCGTGTGTGTGTGTGAGTATGTTAATGTGTGCATGAGTGTGTGTATGTAATTTAAGCAACGATGTTTGCAACATGAATTGGAATTATGATGACAGTGCAATGCGAATGGAAATGGACTATTCAGTGCTTTTCGCTTTCTGTGTTGAATTTTTGAGGAACTTTTTTGTTTCGCCCACAAAAGAAGATAAAACGAAATTCAAATGTATGAGTGCACTTTTGTGTACCTTCATATATGTACGTATGTTTGCTTCTTTAAATATGTCACTGGTTCAGGGCCAGCCTCAATGAAGAGGCTTCATTTTAAAGTAGTGAAACAAAGGAAAGGAACTAAGTTACATAGCTCGTCTTTCGAAAAACGCTACATTACATTTTTTTAATTTAAACTGCAACGCAAACGAAGTTCACGTTGTGATATTTATCTGATGTAAGTCGATATGTGTGTGAAGATTGAATGACAATAAAAAATAAATAATTTCCTATTACATCTCTTGAAGGGATAGGGGAGAGCTTCTTACAAACACTGAGCTATGTGCTTTCCATATTTCGATCACTGATTGGAAACTACAGTTTTGTACCGGTTTCAAACGGTTTTTTGAAAGGCCGATAGTATCACTGTCACTATATGAGATGACCGTCGTAGAAAAGATGTAAGGTGGTCAGACCAGGGATCGACTCGAAGTTCTCATTTACAAGAGTATCACACACTAAACGTTGTACCACCGCCTTTCACTCAGTTGTTGGAATATCAAAAGAGAAAAAGATAAAGAATTTAGTTGCTGAATCTAAAAGTCACGGAACTTTAAAACGTATTCCTTCATATGTCTCATTTTCTCTTTCGCTCAGTGATTCATAAAATAATTTATAGATTTGTCAACTTGCTTATCGGTTTAGTGATTGAAGGGAAGCGACCTTGTGTTTGAACGTCAAAAGAAGAATTATGTCTGTGAGGTTTGACAAACATCGGTGAAATTGCTACAGGGAATGTTCAAAATATATAAATATGTATATGAACATCGTGAATTCACAAAACTAAAAATGGCGGATTTTGTTCGAAATTGCTGACAGAAGTTCGTTTCCTCATTGAAGAAGCGCAAAGTGAAAGGTCAGATGAGACGGAGAGCAAATCTATGTATATATTAATCAAGGCAATGATACACGTAAATAATTTTCAAGTGCAAACTGTTGTTTCTCACATAGCGACATTTCACCACCTAACCCTGCGATAATCGACTCTGCGTTTCCATGTCTATTTTAACGTTGTTCTCAAAAACATACAGTCTTCCAGTTCCGCCTGAGAGTCTCCCAAATACTTCCATTTTTCTGTTTATAATGCAACGAAACCGACTGGGGAATATTTAAAAATATATACTTGTGGCCGTCGGTGGTGCAATGGCTAGTGTGCGCTGCTCTTGTGCATTAAATCGTAGGTTCGATCCCTCCTCTGACCGCCTTACATTTCCTTCGACGACGTCCACCTCGCTTAGTGAATGCGCCACTATCGAGTATTTTGCCATCATAAACCTTCTCAAAATACAGTTCGGAACCGGAGTAAAACTGTAGGTCCCAATCAGTGAATGAAAAATTAGTAAGCGCACCGCTCACAGGTCCTGAGAAGCTCTCCCCAATCCCTTCATGGAATGTAATGGGAAACGGTAGTTTTATATATATTCAGAAAGCAGGAAAGTATCTTTGAATGGGGGGATATTGTATTTTCCATTGTATTCAAAGTAGACTTACTCTGTCATTTACTTGATAATGAACAGAAACTATTCCTATCTCAATTTTTCCAAACAGCTCACTTATACCAACATCAAGTCTTCGCACGCTTATCTATTTGGACCTGTCAATAACACCACGTATGCATACTAAGCATCACCAAGCTCATGAAGTAACAAATACCAAGCACTACCGTTTTATTTCAATACGTTCAGTACCAAACACAACAAACAAGCAATCAGTAACTGCCTAGTATTCGAAATTCATTCGCGAGTACATATCGTATCAAAACATTGACAATAGATTACAGAGTAAAGATCAAAATGTTTCGAAAAGTTTTACGATTACTCGCTTCAGTCGTAGTTACGGTGCAGTTGTAGCTCTCAGCGTCACACATGATTTAAAATATACAAGTGTTGCAGACAGAGTTTCTGTAATTGGGAGCAACAACAACAGACATTTTACAAACTGCAAATACAGTAGAACAGCGGAGTCCGTGAGGTGCTCAGATATGACTCCCCACACGGTGCGCTAACGCTCGTAGAGACGTTCCAAAAGGAGACCCAAATGAGCATATCCGCTGGAGAAAACACCACGCTCGAAATATATGAAAAAGGCATGCTCATTTAGATAACCCACAACTCGAAACTCCGATGGAAACACCCGGCCGAAGAATCCCTCCGTATCCTTGGTGGCGTGAAAAGGCGGAGGATAGAACCAGTTGGGGGAATATATTAAAATTTGTATGTATATTTGTTTGTTTAATTAATATGTGTAAGGCATCTGACCTTATGAGGTTGTACAATAGTCAATAAAAGTAAAGTAAATTAAAGCAAGGGCTCCGTACAAGGGCTCCTATAAATGAGTGTTTTTGAGTCGTCTAACGCTCATTTAGATAACCCGCAAAGACTCCGCATGGACTCCATTCTTCGCCACCAATTTTTTGAAAAAATACACCTAAGATCATCCAAAAACAACCCAGAATGAATGCTTCGTATTGTTCCCAAATGCTCCTAACTATGAAGGAATTGGGGACAGCTTCTCACAACCAAGTGAGCTGTGCGGTCTCTAGTCTTATACTCACTGATTGGGATGCACAGTTTTACACCAGTTCCGACCGGTATTCGGTATAAGTACTCGATAGTGTCACCATCACTAAGCGTGGTGACCGTCGTCGAAAGACGTGTAAGGTGGTCAGAGCAGGGTTCGAACCCACCTTCTCTTGTACAAGAGCCGTGCCCACTAACAATTGCACCACCGACGGGCACAAATGAATTTTCTAAATTAACCACAAACCGAATAATTTATTAACTGTTTCAATCTTCCCCATTAACCTGAAAACCACCCTCGTTCATTGTGTGCGATGAAATCTGCAAATCCTCTATTATATGAATGTTTTCGAGTAATTTTTTTTATAGAATTCCAAATACATAATTAAGTTCACCATTAAACCATTGTTAGGGTAAATGTGGCAGCGATGAAAACGCGCGCGCAAAGTTTTCTCAAGCGATGTCCCGTTATTAATTTCCTCTCAAAACTTTGTTTTATCTCGAGGCAACTCGAGGAGCAGTGAACAAACCCATTATAATGCCATAATGCACTTTCAACTTGTGTCTTTTGTGTAAATATTGTTTTAGCTGACTTAAGAACGTCCTAAGATATACGCACGCATACACACAGACAAGATATCGCAGGAGTAAGGAAGGAGCAGACGAACGAATGAATGAAAACATAACAGCCAAACAGATTATCACGCACGTTCGACAACTTGAGAAATAATTACATTGTTTCCGAAGTCGCGTATCCATATGCGTGCATGCATGTGTCATCATATGTGAGAGCATCCTGTTTTCCCGCGTTCTTAACCCGCTCTCTGCCAGCGCATTTATGCTGGGATAACGTAATACTCGTAAACTTGCAAGAATTATTGAGGGTTTGTGGTGGGAGACTTAAACTTTCCCACAGGGAATACCCGCACAGAGATCAGTGGATTCTCTCCAATGAAATGTTTGACTGCAGTATTTCCCCTCTCCTTTCATACGACTGGCAATGCATTTGATACTATTTAACACAAATCTGAAGAAAAGGATGTATAGGTGTGTGTGAGTGTGTGTGCTTAAGTACTTATAAAAACATACAAACATACGTAGAAAAATATGTACATTGCAAGGATGTGCAAGGATTACAGACTAATGGCGAGAAAAGCAAAAGTTGACAGCAAAAAAAATCAAGAGAAGATGATGTGTTGATTTCGTCAACAATCTCGTAATCTGACGGTCATTGACATGTGTGACATAGACATATGTAAGAATCCGCACACAAACTCGCACACACAGTAACGATTTTATCGTCATCCAGTGGAAATTTCAGAGATTAGAGCAATTTAATAAAGGAAATACTGAGCAAGAGATATGGCAACATTTTCGTTAAAACTTGGACAATTTTATGTGGACAAGTACAGGTCAAGCTCCGTTATTGTAGCTTATAGTGGAAAAACTTGCAATAAAGGAAGTCCGGGAAAACAAAGTCTAAAGACAACGAAAGGAAGTGTCTATCGGACAAAGGACGAATAATATCAACAAATGATTATCCTAGCTGATATAAAGAATGAGGCCATTAAACTGCTGAAAATCATACATGGGATGGTATAATTTCCACCGCTTAACCTACTGGCAACAAAAAACTAATTTAGGTTTAGTGCAGGTAAAAAGAAGAGGCAGCCTATAGCTGCATAACTTGGAGATCAGCCGACCCATTGCGATTGTCCTTTGAAGTTGAAAGAACGGAAAGGGAATTTCCCCCCTATAGATAAATAGTTGGTTAGATTCCCAATAGAGACAGGGCATACGAAGAGAACCAAATCACAAGAAGAATAAGACTTGCCAAAGATAAATTATGCGCTACGCACATTCACATGTGTAACATATATAAACGCAAGGTTAGATTAGGTTAGAGTAACTGTCAGTTCCTCCTAAGGAATCTCACCCAGCTACAAAAGTAACGCCTCTGTTGTATTCCAATATTTGCAGCAGGGGAACCAATCTTTCAGTGACCAGTTAGGACAGCTGTCATTCTGGCTATTGTATTTCTGTTCAGAGTCATCAGGAACTATGTTCCTTTAACGTCATAGCGAGGCAATATATCCCGCGATATGTGGTAGGTAGTGAGAATTATCCAGTCTCTGTCAAATTGGGTCTCTGTTAAATTGAAGTGACGATCACTCACATTACCCACCACTCTTAGAGGGCTTTCAATCGCCTTTCGTCCATACGCATTTCCACTTAAATCTTTCCTGGTTCTCCTTTAATATAAACACTATAGTATACTACTTTATATTATAAACATTATGGGGATTATAATCGTATGACCCGGAACCCACACATGAAAGTCTTGTCTCGTCTACCAGACTCCTGCATTCACGAACCCGTATCGATCTATTCTCCCCCGAGGATAGAGCCTTTATTGGCGCTTGGCTATACGAGAAGATTTTCAAACACTTCCCTACTATAATGCAGCATATAGACCGCAGTTTATCGCGGCCAGGTTAGCGATAACCTTGTTCCCTAATCTTTGCCGTTTACACCACCCAGTTTAATTCGCCATTTCAGGTGGCAACTTTGTGTTTATAGCAATTTAGAGCAACTTCGCACCAAGATCAAATTATCGCAGTCGGTGGCACAACAGGAAAATTCTTGGTCAAATCGGACCAAGCAGTCAATACGGCACACATTTCAAACCAATGACAACCAATTATATCGGCGGCGGCGTGAGCATCAATAAACTGTTGGTGGCGGCGACACGTGAGAAAAGTTTTGATAGGCATCCGTCTATCAAAGAGTTGATTTATTGTGTATGTTTTTATTCTGGTTGCATTTTTTTCGTAACGAGCAGAGTTGCATCAAATTGTACCTCAATTTAAAACGAGTTGAAAAATTAAACTTCAGTTTTTACAGATTAAAATTGTATGAGTAACCTTTTGGGTTAGCGAGGGTTAACGGTATTAAACTTCGAAATGCGCCAATCTTGGTCGGTGTAGAAGCCGGATAATATGATTTCGCAAGTGACGACATGCCTCCAATTTTTCACTACTTCCGCTTGAAAAATACTGCTAAAATCAGGGAGACCTATGTATAGTATTATACCCAGTGACGTTTAGTAAACCCCAGCAAACACAATATATATATAATTTTACATACAATATAGAAACAGTGTACCCATGTAGTCCAAGAACATAGGTTGATCATGTCCGACTTAAAGTACTAAATGAAGCCAGATGTTAGTGAGCAATGAATCGGACAATGGTCCTCTATCTCGAAAACATATTAATCCCCGTGTTAATTCCAAAATATCCACTAGGATTCGTATTTACCCATCCATGTGTAACCAATACATATTGCCGTGGGGAATGAATAACGACATTTTGCACATTACAAAAAGAGAATGGATAGTGGCATCTACACATTATTCATGACCGTGGGTAATTACTCATTGCCATTACACATCCCCATATGTAATTGGTAATGTAATGCTTAGATGCCGCCATACACATTATCCATGTGTAAAGTGCAAGCGATCGTCACGTGTTCCCCCAGCGATGTGTATGGATTGCCTATGCTATGGATGGGTAACCCGTTACCCACGAAATACGAACTTAGGGATCTACTCTAGGGAAAACACAAATAAACTGCAGAGTACCATAAAAAGCAGCGGTTCCTCGTATACTGTAGGGCTGGACACTGAAAGGGAAGTGTTCAACAGTTTCAATGTCCTCTACGCCGTCACAAAGGCGACTGTAGCCAATCCCATCAGAAACCCTCTTGCGAGAGAAGACTCCAACACCTAAATGGCCAGTAGTTTCTAAGCCACAGTGCCGAGCTCAAGGCGGTAGCCCAACTAGCGCATTTTATACAAGGTTACTGATGGTATACTGATATTTTCCAGCGACCAGAATGAACACGTTATCCGCATAGACCACATTCTTACGTCCTCCCAATTGTAAATACATAAGAATGACATTGACCACACACAACCACAGCCGGAGGAATAACACTCCATCCTGCGGTGTGTCCCGAGTAGTCAGCTTCCAAAAAGAAATCACACCCTCGGCAACATATCCCTTGAATTTCTGGAGTCAGTTCTCGCCAGCCATGTGTTTTAGTAGCGACTAAACCCTACTCAAGTCAATTGTCGGCAATATATGCCTTAAATTTCTGCAGTCCGTTCTCGGCACTCTAGTGGCGTTGATCCTCCAATGTGTCCATCGTTCATCTAAGCCATACAGGTAGCAAATCGTTAGGTCAAGAGAACCGTCAAAGCACTGATTGGTAATCGTACAACCCTTTCTGCCAAGAGAATTCGCTGCCGTATTCCCTGCAACATCACTATAGCCTAAAACCCAACATAGACTCAGCTTGTTAGGTGTTAGACTAGTCGATACCCGTTTACATTCCATGGCAAGTTTTGGTTTACAGTCACTCGACTTGATTGTTTTAAGTTCCAACTTACTATCAACGCTGATATCCTTTTCATCAAATGGATAGATCATCGAGGCCAGCATCTCCTCCACAGCCCACAGCCATTATGAACAATTCCCAATATATCAGTCTGGAACACCCTGCAGTTGCCATCCAATCGCAGTCATAAACTCACTGATAAGTTTAAGGTATACATTGAAGATGGCAGTTCCTGTAGCTGCTTTCATTTTGGAGGCACCTGTGAAGGTCAATTTACATGTGAGTGAGGGTGTCAGTAAACAACCCAGTCGCTGCTATCCGGACATAGTGCAAACTCCACCGTTGGCAACATAAAGTCAGTTGCCCGACTCAAGTATTCATCCTCGATCATTCCATAGAGAATAGTGGCATGGTGTTAGCATCGATATCCTTTATTTCCAGTTCAGATTCTGGCGAAGGACAATAGCAAGATTCTTGGCCTCAGAAAACGAAGATAGTTCTAGCATCGATATCCTAATTTCCGTAATGTTACGCCTACGTGTGAAAATCACTAACTGCGTTTTCGTCGGATTCCCGCCCAAACCACAGCCGTTAGCCCAATTCGAAAGCTGTCCCAACACATTTTCATGTGGTCACCCAGACTTTTTAATGACCACGTTATCTGTACAGTTGACCACACATAACCATAGCACGGGGATAATACTCTACACTGCGGTGTGCCCCTACCCGGTATTGAATTGATACTTCGATCTCTAAGCATGCTACCAATCCAAACGACAAGGGCACGCTGGAAAATAAGGGCAAGCAAGCATTGTTTCATGACTTAAAGATCTGCTGTTTCTTTGTCTCTTTGTTGTCTGTCACCTTTTTGTTTTTAGCGGCTTTCAACAAACAAAGCCACATTTGGGTCACAAAAACATATATTACGACATATTAATCATTGTATATCCAACATGTAATAATTAATAGCAAACACAATGTGTTTGGACACAAGTATACAATATTTGCCTCAAGCTGAAAACACATTATATTTGCATCCAAACAACAAACATTAACAGATTTTTCAGCGTGTAGCGATGTCACGCATGCGGATGCTATAGAGTACCTAATATATTTCTAACATACATGTCAATTGTTCTCTCCAGTACTTTTAACAGACAGAATGAGATGCTTATTGGCGTACATTCGTTAGCTTAACTTGGGAAGAAAGAATAAAGGCCACCATTACCTCCTTTCATATATCCGGTACACGCCGACAAATCTGTCGTTTTTTGTTGTTTGGATGCAAATAACGTATGTTTAGAGTTTAAAGCAAATATAATATACTTGTGTCCAAACGCAGTGTGTTTGTTATTTAATATTACATGTTTGAGACACAAAGATTAATATGTTCTAATATATGTGTTTGCGACCCAAATATATCCATGTTTGTGATACAAATACAGCTGTGCACTGTACACGGTTTATGCTCTCTCGAGAGCAAGAGAATAAATCTTGTGTGTGTGTGTGCATCTGTAATTTTGCATTATTCTCTAAGTCAGTGATTCATAAATGTTCCTAAATCTGCGTGTGAATTACAGATGAAGGCAGTGTTTCCTATTTTGGCTGATGTATCGCATTGCATACCATAAAGCGAGCCCGTATGGTAATCAATTGTGACGGCGCCCATTTAACCGATATCATCTTCTCAACTTAACCAATGAAATTCTAAAAGTTTAACTAAACATAATCAAAAAACAGAATCGAAGTTTTTCATTTAGAAAAAAAATGAGAGCCAAACAACATCGTATGACTTCTTTTGAAACACCTTGTATGTACATATATGTGCTACCAAAGTGCAAAATGATTTTGAGGAAAGAAACTGGAAAGGGTAACAACGTGAAGCCCTTTGTCTCTCCGAGCCTTTACTCAGAATCGAAAATATAATAAACAAAACATAAGTAATTAATCCACGCTTGGCTTGCATGTACTAGATTTGTACATACGCATAGTGATAACACCCACGCGTGTTGGAAACGTGAGACACAAGAAAGGAAGGAAAAGCAAAAGAGCAGCAGATTCTCATTTCATAAAAAAAACAACAAATAATGCATTCAATGCAAGTAAATATAAAAAGGGCCGTTTGAAATCTTTTAATTGCTTGTATTAATTATATATAAATGTAGATTTATAGTGATACAATTAATTATAAAATACATTGAAATGAAAGAATAATTCGTTTCTGAATATTATTATGTTTGGGAGGAAATACGAATATGTTTCCACGTAAGTATATGGAGGTTTGGGGAAACACGCGAATTCTTCCACGAAAGTAGATGGAATAACGCATATGTTTCCACGTAAAAACATACATATTTCCCAGTAAACATGCAACTTTTTGCATTTAAATACAAGTGAGTTTGGGACTTGCAAACATTTGAATGTTTGAAGTGTGTTCCAAATACATACATGGTTACTGCCGAATATGTTTGAGAGAATATGTTACAGAAGTCGTTTTTTTCAGCGTATAGAGAGAAATGATCAATGTTGCCAACTCTCATTAATTTGTTTCAGCGTGTATAAAGGAGAGTCAAAGATGCGCTGTATAAATACACAAAAGACGTCGATAACGCCGCACTTTTGCAGTATACCTGGAACATTACCATGAAGAGTTTTGTCCACAATCACCTCCGAGCGCGAGAATACCGGAACGGAAATATCAGTCGTAGAAACGATATTCTCACAATTTAGATAGCGAGTTTTCATAAATGGCTCCAGAGTCTCACCTCCGGAGTTGGTCCCTGACCTTGGTTCTGAGATATTACTTGACAAAAGTGTGCTTCATCATTAAAACCAATGTTCAATGCAGTAAGTCGTAATGATAACACAGAGAATACCACACCTTTTAAAATCGTATTAATGAAACTGGCTGTTATCGATGCTTTCACACGGCGCCTACACGTGAGATAAGTGGTAACATAAAATGTGGGAGAACGTCGGCAGAATATCAGTACCATTTTGCTTCTGTTAGTGTTAATGTTAAACCAGGGGAACACGTATTTATGTTAATGTTGTAGGATTTCATAATTGCCTGACTGTCGTACAGTATACTTGTGTCGTTTCTACCTTTGCGACATGATGTTTGAAAACTTATCAAACTATTTTCTTCATTTAATTGTTGATTTTATTCGACCTTTTTGATTATTTTTATATATATTATTTTCTTTACTTCTTTCAATTTTATGTAAACAACTATGTGTCTGTCCGTTTTTGACAGTTCATCTCATAACATAGTTGTCATGAAATATGCAATAACAACTATGCCATCAAATTTGTTATACCACTAACACTAACAGTAATTTAAAGCCCACACGTAACATAGTCATGTTTTAGATTTTACGCCTTCAGCCTGCGTTAATCGTTAAATTCTCTTTTGAACACCCTTCGTAAATCACGACCATTTACACTCTGCGATCTACCCATGGGGTCCTTATCGTCTAATCGGCTGTTCTGCTTCTTACTTACATTCGTAATAATTAATTTTCCAAACAAAGGTGTTTGTTTTTCACGTTGCTAATATTGATTAATCAAAATCTCCACACATTATTGTATCTACACATTTTATTTAATATTTTTCGATTTATTTCTGTTCATATTATACAAATAATCAGAAAGTAATATACGCAAACGATGTTCTCCCTTCAAACGCAGAAAGAGAGTGAAATAACATGGCAGAATACGATGGAGAGTAAAGAGAAACATCAAAAATCGTCTCGAATTCTCGTCTCGTGCGTGTTTGTTTACCCCTCTTGCTTCTTCCCACCTCTCGCCAACTGAACTCGAAAGTCGTGGGTGAAAGCCACGGGTGATACGCATAATCTAAAGGGTATCATAGTACTCTCTGCGCTTGAATTTGACGTTTGCTGACATAAAAATGTTATAACATGTCTCTGGTGTAGACGTCGTGTAAGCCAAAATCTTCTAATTCCATGTATACGTTTACTGCAAGAATTCTGCTGCAGATATATGTAGTAGTTGTTGGTTGCGTAAATCGAGACTGAACTTTAGTTGTATAAATAATTCTCTTTCGTACACACGTATGGATGATTACCCGTGTCATTAACTTAGTCTCAATAAAAAACGATTTTTCCCATCTTTTAAATGGGCAGTATTAAGGTGAGGATGAGTTCCAAACTTATTTTTTTCTTCCTAACGTACGTAATTGATTAACTTCATATCTTCTTTTATGAACTTGAGTATGGCAAGTTAATGTTGACAGGGCAAACTTTGACTTTGGTCGGTTAAGACTGCGAAAATGATTTTTGGAACGAAGTTCCTTATAGCACGTGCGGGATGGGGGCTAAATTAAACAACTTTTGTTTTAACACTATTTAACAACCCACTATTATCAACTACATTGTTTACTTTTACTTTGGTTTGTGTCTAGACTAAGAAGATGTCTCACATACGTTGGGAAGTTCCTTGTCTAATGGAAAGCTTTCTAGGTGAAATATTTAGTATTTAGTTTTGAACCCAATAAAAAGTACATTTAGAAAAGCCAAAGTGAAAAAAGTTTAAAAAGAAACATTTCTTAAATAAGTGCCTTTTCTTAAAAAAAAAGTAAATTTTCTCAAAAAAAATACCTATTCATATTCTTAAACAAAGTACCTTTTCTTAAATACCTTATCTTTTCTTAAATACCTTAATAGATTTTCCTACAAAAAGTACTTATTCTAATAAGTACCTTTTCTTAAAAAGTACATTTTCATACAACAAACTGCCGTTCCTTAAAAACTACTTTATCTTTAAAGAGTACTTTTTTTGTGAAACAAAATAACTTTTCTTGAGATAAGTACCTACTCTTAAAAATGTACATATTCTTGGAAAAAAACCAATTCTAAACAAACCCCATTTCTTAAAAAAAAAAACTTTTCTACAAAAAAACACATTCTGCAAAAAAAAATAGCCATTCTTACAAAAATTCTTTTTCTTAAAAGTACATTTTCTTAAAAATAAAATAATGCGTTTTCTCTTCTTAGAGAAGTAGCCTTTCTGAAAATAAGTACATTTTCTTAAAAAATAACCTTTAAAAAAAAGTACTTCTTTGAACTTATAAAAAAATTCATACTCTTATGGCTTTTCTTACAGAAAGTACTTCTTAAAAATAGTACCTTTTCTTAAAAAAGCATTAGTTTTTAATAAAAGAAATACCTCTCTTTAAAACAGTACCTTTTCGGGAAAATGTAATAGTTACCTATTCATACAAACAGTACCTAAAAATATACTTTTTTATATAAACTAAATTCTATAAAAAAAAATATTAAAAACAGTTTTTTTTGTCAGTATCATTTTACAAAATTATCTTTTCTTAAAGATCCGTTTAAATTATAGTATTTTTCAACGGGCGCCTCAGACGTGTTGTCCCTAGACACCTGATGTGAATTTATTATTGAGGGTACAATTCTATCCAAAATATACTAATTGAGAATTCACAGCAAAATACAACACTGTGTGTTACAGACAAAAACGATGTACAAGTAGACAGTCAAAATTTCTCTTCACTCAAATGCCAACAAACAAAACGATTGAAACCCTAGTACTTCTCTACTCTCTCTCTCTCTTACACTCTTCATTGAATATTTCAATCCACTAGCAGGTTTTTGATGGTGTTATTGTATATAACTATACAAATTCCAACCATGTTGAAGTAAAATTACATAAACTATGCAAAAAGTATGAAATAAGCAGGATATGACGCGAGAGAGAAATGCGTTTGAGTGAACTCCTAGTACTTTTTGGTTCTCTTTTACCAGGGTTGCCAATTTGCGCACATCTTCTGGTCGTCTAATTGTAAGTCGTCTTTGTTACAGAATAGACTATCCTCAAAGCATTGCAACTCTGAAAAACTCCGTTAGGAAAAAATAACATCCGAATGTACCATAACCACCGATGCGGATTTCGTTTCGACCCCATTACGAGTCCGTAAAATAATACAAATGTGAAATCTAAGTTGTCGAACCTGTTAGTAGTCCGTAAAAACTTAAAAAGCGACTCAGTGGAATTGCAATTTGGTGGATCCGTTTCTAACCCGCTACGAGCCCGTAAAAACATAAAAAGCGAATCAGTGAAACTGCGATTTAGCGAATCCGTTGCGAACCCGTTACGATAAACATTACAAAGAACCAGTGAAACTGCGATTTGGCGGACCCGTTTTGAACATGTTACGACTCCGTAAACACATAAAAAGCGAAGCAGTGAAAATGTAATTTGGCGGATGCGTTTCGAACCCGTTACGATAAACATGTAAAAGGAATCAGTGAAATTGCTATATTTGCCGGCTCCCGTTACCCGTTTCGAATCCGTTACGAGTCCACAAAAATATGAAAACCCAAAATGCGAGTTTGGAGAACCACATACCTATCTTACAAAAATTCCTTTTCTTAACAAGAAAATAATACCTTATCTTTTCTCTTCTTGAGATAAGTAGCCTTTCTGAAAATAAGTAAATTTTCTTAAAAAAATATCCTTTTCCTAAGAAATGTAACTGTGCCTAAAAAAAAATACTTTTTGGTAAAAAAAAATCATTCTCTTATGGCTTTATCTTACAGAATGTACTTTTTCTTAAAAATAGTACTTTTTCTTAAAAAAAAGATTATCTTGTAATAAAAGAAGTATTTACTTCTCTTTAAAAAAGACCTTTTCGGGAATCTATAATACATATTCTTACAAAAGGGTCCCAAAAATATAAATTTTTTTTAAAATACATTTTATAAAAAAAAAATTCTTAAAAAAAGTTTATCATTTTACAAAAAGTATGTTTGCTTAAACATCCATTTAAATTATCGTACTTTTCAAAGTGCGCCTTAGGCGTGTTGGAACACACTTGTCATCACAAGGCAGTTAATTTGATGTCTAGCACGATCACATATGCACTTAAAGCTTCAAAAAAAAAACCGGTTCAAATTACATTCCATAAAGGGATTGGGGAGAGGTTCTCACAACCAGTGAGATATGCGCCTTCTATTTTGCACTCACTGATTGCGACCTACAGTTGTACACCGGTTCCGAACAGTATTTTGAGAAGCTTTTTTAATGGCTAAGTACTCAATTGTGTAGCAATCACACACCGTCGTTGAACGAAATTTAAGGTGGTCAGATTTGGATCGAACTCACGTTCTCATGCACAAGAGCTGTGCAGAGTAACCATTGCACCACCGACGGCCACACATCGTTTTATTACCTCTATATAAATTTATTTATTGGGGTCACAAGCAATAACAGGATGTTGATTTGTAGATTAAATCATATTGGCGACATGTAAGCATGGATGCACTTAATGAAATATTCTGCCATGAGCGGTATGATAGAAAGTGGGTATATTTTGTGTTGCAAGTATTTGGATCCATGAACTTAATTTTGTACCCTGACACAGTTAGGGCAACGTTAAAAACAAACAACAAGGTTTTCCATTACATCCCATCAAGGGATTGGGGGATCTTCTCATAACCAGTGAGCTGTGCGCTTTCTAATTTTTAACTCACTGTTTGGGCCTACAGTTTTACGGTACTTTGGGAAGCTTTTTCATGGCTAAGTACTCGAAGGTGTTCCCATCACTGAGCGAGGTGGCCGCCGCCGAAAGAAATTTAAGGTGGTCAGAGCAAGGATCGAACCCACGTTCTCATGCACAAGAGCCGCGAAAACTAGCCATTGCACCACCGACGGCCACAGGGCAACGTTATAACAACCAACAATTATGCACAAAACCAAAACTATTCTAGACTTGCCCGTAAAGTCTCGTCCTGTACTTGCATATGTCCTTTATAAACATATTTAGTTTGCAGTATTTACAAGTTGATATTATGTTCATTCATGTGCCCATTATAATACAAAGCAACTTGAGTGTGTTGTCGTTGCACGTATTTTTAGCACAAATCCACAAATCCCGGCGGGTATTGACATCTTTCTCCAAAAAGAATACAAAACACCAACCAAGTCCATAAACATACGACTGCTCCATACATGGATGAACAGCTACATCTTCTCAGTGGACAAGAGAAGCATATTAACATTTCCTAGCAAACTATCGAAAGAGATTATCACCCAAAAGCAAAAGAATGCACGAACGAATGGTTGGCGGTTGAACAGTGGCTGGGAGAAAATGTCGGTCCTGGTCACTTGCCACACGGTGTAATAAATTTATCACACTCGCAAGCATACACGGAAAATGGCACCAGGACAACCCAAAAAGCAGCAGTGAGTACTCCAATATGTTATAGTCCAACCAAAGAGCAGCGGATATAATCCAAAGGGAATAGAAGAAGGGAAGCGACACATGGCACGATCACGTTGCCATACGAATAGTTGCCCAAAGAGAAACTCGAGAAAATAAACGTATTTCTATTTAAATGATGGAGGTTAAAGTGAAAATTTATTGCTTAAATTTATTTGTAAAGAACTGAAAGTCGAGGACATTAGTTGAGTTAGAAGAATGAATACCATGAACGTTAAGGTTCACGTCTTACGGTGCACCGGGACAGAGAAGGAATCAATAAGTTTTCAACAAAACGTGTCAAAGGAATCAAGAATTATTCAGCAAAAGGTTTTAGCAATACAAAACAACTCTTGTCGGTCACACGAAGTCAAATTTTGGAAAAAATTGTTGTAACTACTACTTACACACCCGTATATAAAAAATACACTTGCCGATGGGTAATGGGTAACGATCACTTACCCATTACGCTATAGAAATGGGCAGCGGCACCTACACATTCCACACAGAGATGGGCAATAGATTTCTACGATTACCCCTTACAGAAGGAGAATAGGTACACGCAAAGAAAAACTCGTTCCTCCCAAACGAAATCTCAGATAACTGAATTTCGTTTGGGGACTGTAGTTGGGAGAAACAAACTTCTGTTAAGCCACACATGTTATTTCGTTTGGGAGAACCGAAAAATATTTGCAGCAAACAAGTTATGAAAAATTTAAGCTGAAAAAAACGTTTGCGAGAAACGAAAAACCGTTCCGCCAACTGTTGTTCCGGTTACAACAACCGAGTTCCAGTGACTCTAAACTAAGTAAAAGTTTTCGAGAATTGAAAATCGTTTGCAGTAAACGAGTTATGAAAAATTAGAGTTGAAAAAACGTTTGTGAGAAACATTACTTGTACATGAAATCTTTTATTTATGGCTTCCGTAAGCTCTTTTGTTTCCATAAAGTTTGATTTAAAAAAAGTTGGAATTTTTTCTATTTTTTCACGTCTGTCTCGCTTTGCATTCAAATAAGAACTAAAAGCGCAGCAAACTACAACGGGTCAATTGTCCTTCCAAGCAATATTGACAAGGTACAAGCGTTAGAGTGTGTGTTCACTATTATGTGTATGCGTGATTGTGTATGCCAAACGAGTGGAGAAGACTGTGTATACATTCGACAGAATGAGAGAAATTTACGTTCTTCATAATCTGTGCTCTCATTAGAAAAATGGCCAATTTCACTTATCGCAAACGTTTTTTAAATTTACGGAAAATGTAATTTTGTACGCGTGTAATGCAAACGAGAACTCGTTTGCAACAACATGATTCACATTTGCGATATTCTAGTTTAATTGGGAGAACTACAAATCAATCAAAGTATTGTTGCGGCAATCGAGCAATAATCGTTTTTTCCGTTGCGTGTGGAGGCATCCACATATTTCCCATGGCCTTGGGTTTCTACGATTTACCATTACTAATGTATTCAAAACTGAAACCGGTTGACAGGTTAACCGAATTCCTGCCGGTTTACCGAACGTCGGTTTTTTTAAAAGTGATATCTTTTATGAACCGGTTTTACTGGTTATTTCAAGTCGATTAACCTTTTTTTGGGTTTTACACAACTGACATAACAGCGCAGAATTACAAACTTGAAGCCTTTTTCATAGCTCACTATGGTCACTGACCCCATCAGTCAGAAACAAATGACTTCGCCAACGATTTATAAGTATTTAACCGATAATTTTCTGAAATAAACTGTCCTCCGATTTAAACGTAAGTTCCGGAACTAATGACAACACACGTAGTGACAGATTACACTTTGTAACAAAACAAATAACAAAGTTCTGACAATGGATTCTGGTAGAGGGGGTAAGAAATATGCGTATATCGGCGTTTTACGTTTGAATTGTTTTAAAAGGGGGGTGAAATTTCCCCCTTTTGCATATTCTTATGATGAGTCGGCCTAGGAAACCTTGATACTGACATTTTAGGTATAGGAAGTGTTCAGAAATGTTATGTAAAAACTTACGAGAAACATTTTTGTGGAATACCTTAACCGTATACCGCCTGAATAAATGGGTGTTTTTTGTTCTTTTTGTGGAAAAGGGTAAAAAACACCCCTAAACCAAGGGTGTAATGGGGTAAAATGTCCTACAATATGTCCTCGTAAAATTATACCATAACTTTATTATTCGAGCAGTAGGAGAACGATTTTTATCTATAATACACACCAACCCTCGAAAATTCAGTAGGAAATTAACCCTTAAATTGATTTTCAGTTTTGACTTATTTTTGACATTCAAGTTGAGTTTTGATCTTTGGTGTGTTAAGAAACTGATAGCAGAATTTTATGCGGAAAATTTTTCTAGTTTATTTTAACCAGTTACATCCCTGGTTTAGGAGTGTTTTCTACCATCCTCCACAAAAAACTTAAAACACCCATAAATTGAGGCGGCAGAGGTTTAAATTATTCCACAAAAATGGTTCTCGTAAATTTGTACATGAAATTTCTGAACACATCCTATACCTAAAATGTAAGGATAACATAGTTTCTTACGCCGATTCATCATAAGAATGTGCAAAAGGATGAAAATTTCATCCTCCATTAAAAAAACCTCAGACGTAAACTTTCAAATCGCCGATACATGTATATTTTTTAGCCCTCCACCAGTATCCGTTGTCGGAACCTTGTTTTTTTTGTGTGTTCCATAGTGTGATTTGCTGAAATAAGCTGTCCACGTTAATAGAAGCCATACCTGCCAACTCCGATTTAGACGTAAGTTCTGGAACTAATGACAACACAGTTAGTGACAGATTATTATTTAATGGTTAGAAATTTACGAAATGAGTCGGTTTACGTTCGAAGAAAATTGGGAAATATTAGAAACTTTCTTCCTACTAGGGATGCTAAACGGGATTGATTTTAAAAAATCCAGGGATTTTCGGGATTTTCGAAATCCCGATCCCGATATCCCGGGATTTTTCCGGATCGCGGGATTTTTCCTACTGAATTTTCGAGGGTTGGTGTGTATTATAGACAAAAATCGTTCTCCTACTGCTCGAATAAGAAACTTATGGTATAATTTTACGAGGACATGTTGTAGGACAATTTACCCCATTACACCCTTGGTTTAGGGATGTTTTTACCCTTTTCCACTAAAAGAACAAAAAACGCCCATTTATTCAGGCGGTATAGGGTTAAAGTATTCCACAAAAATGTTTCACGTAAGTTTTTACATACAATTTCTGAACACTTCCTATACCTAAAATGGCAGTATCAAGGTTTCCTAGGCCGACTCATCATAAGAATATGCAAAAGGGGGAAATTTCACCCCCTTTAAAAACAATTCAAACGTAAAACGCCGATATACGCATATTTTTTACCCCCTCTTCCAGAATCCATTGTCAGAACTTTGTTATTTGTTTTGTTACAAAGTGTAATCTGTCACTACGTGTGTTGTCATTAGTTCCGGAACTTACGTTTAAATCGGAGGTGGCAGATATGACTTCTATTGCCTTGGACAGTTTATTTCAGAAAATTACCGGTTAAATTTTCGAATATTTTTTTTCAATCAAAAAGAAAAATTATTTTAAAAAAATTTTTTAAATTTTTGTATGAGAAGCGTAAACATCCGATAACTCGATAAGTAAGCGATTTATCGAAAAATGCTACATTATATTTTGAGTTTGTTATGACTTGTTTTATACCAAAAAGTGATATCAATAGCTTTACACGGTACGTTAGTGGAAAAAGAATCCGAAATGTCGGGGTCCATAACTCCGAAACTATGCATTTTGTTATTTTACTTTCTTTGCTTAAAATAACATGTTCTACCCGGTGCAATAAATTTTATAACTTTTGGAGAGTAAGCCGTATAATAGACACACATATGCCAAAATTAACTTACGTTAAGATGTGTTATTAAACCTTTTGTAGAGCCGCCATTGGTTTTTAACCCTTTTTGCACAATTTGAATTTTGCTTGTTTATAGTTTTATGTTTTTAAAAATTAATAATAATCCCGAAAAATCCCGGGATTCATCAATCCCACAAAATCCCGGGATTTCGGGATTTCGGGATTCGGGATTTCCCGTTAGGCATCCCTACTTCCTACTCAAACTGTAAGAAATCTTCTACATAAACTCAAAGGATATAGAGGGTCACCAAGCAGCTTTTGGATCATTTTTTGAAAGTGGTTCGTCAATCCGGGTTCTTATTGGACAAAAGAACTCTTGTACGTGCTTGTCCAGTGGAAAATATTGTCGCTTATATATATTGGCTTATAAAGTTCAATTAGTCCAAGAGCTGAAGCCTCGTGACCATCCGATGCGTTTTCGCTTCGCTGAAGGTGCTGACGATCGCTTGGCTGGAGAAGAGAATTTTTAGCGAAAAATCATCTTTTCCGATGGAGCTCATTTCCACCTCGGACGACAACATTAAACAATAAAATTGTTGCATTAGGGGCTCGTAATACCCACACGTCGTCGAGAAGAAGCCCATGCATCCACAACGAGTGTCTATTTGGTGCAGTTTTTGAAATGAGGAAGGAGCAGCCGTTATCGTCAACGGCGAGCCATACCGTTCCATGCTCAGAGAATTGTTTGTTCTCAAAAGTTGAAGATGATAACATGGACGACGTATGGTTTCAGCAGGACTGCGCTACGTCGGGCACTGCCAACGTTGCAATCGATCGTTTGTGCACTGTATTCAAAAACAGCATAATCAGCCGAAACTCGGCAGCCTAGCAGCTGCGATTTGAACGCGTTATAATATGTCTCTGGAGCGCCGTGAATGATAAGTGTTCCGCAAACAATCCCGAGTCCATTGAGGCCTTAAAACACACAATCGAAAATGTATTGAAAATAGGGTTGATGAACTGAGCTACGGTAAAGAAAGTCATAGAAGTCATTTGATCGATGTTGTTTTTCATCATAGACGAATTTAGTATAGACACATTAATCCTCTTATCTAACGTTTCATTTCACACTCTTCGTCGTAGGTTTGTGCAAATCAGAGATATTCGACGAAAATTAATTTAAACCAGGTGGAGTTACAAGAACTTTTGACTTAACTTTTTCATTTCGCTTTCGTATAGAACTGTGAAATTTAAATATATTTTGCAGTTTTTTGTTGACTTTTATCGTTGGTACACATTTGTATTGCATTTAACACAACTATTTTACCACAAAAGCACGAAATGCCGTTGTTGCTCCTTTGTTGGCCGTTGTGTACTATTGCCTCTATCTGGTATTATTGAACCCATGGTTTCCATCATCCAATGTTCACTTGCAACCATACCTAAGACGTTTAATTTATAGAGAGAATTAATGTGTCTATACTAAATTCGTCTATGTTTTTCGTCTATGAGGCCTTTACCAATAAAATCATAATATCAAGCAAAATTTCAATAGTGTTTTTTTTAAGCGAAATTAAATTCCAAATTTTACTCGGCCCACCCGTTGGTTTGCCATTACACCCTATGAAGGTATAGGCTTACACACTCCGATTTGGTCATGCAATTTTCCGAATGGAATTTTGACAAGACTTTTCATGGCTATGTACTCGATAGTCGGTCTCAAAATTCAAAAAGACTGTGTTAAAAATAAACGATGTTTACAAAACGCATAGTTTTCCATTTTTTCAATAAAACCCGAAACCGGATATTAACCGCTTTGTACACCTCGGTTAAAACCGAAACCTAAAACCGGTATTTTTGGAAAACCGGGTTTTGAATACACTACCCATTACACACATTACTCATGACCGGGTTCTACACTTCGGTTTAACCAAAAACCAGTTTCGACAAAATCGGAATATTCGAAGAAACCGAAAGCCGTAATTTCTTTAATACACTACCCATTACACATATGTAAGTCATGACGTTGGGTGTGGTGAAAAAAAGTGGTGGTGAAACAAAGTGGTGGTGCCATACTGTAGTAAGGGCGTGATTACAGATGCTCTTAAAAGTTAAAACCTAGGTTTCGTTGGCGATTTATTGAATCAATTGCTAATATTAACATAGTTGTACCTAGGCGACTTTTTTATTGTATCTATTGTTTTTGAAATTTGTTACTTGCGGATGAATCATAGAAAGCCATTGCCCATTCCCCTTGAGTAATGGGTAATGGATAAAAGATCACTACCCAATCCTCACATGGTTGTGTATGGGTTGTCCTTTTAATGAGTGCGTTGCCCATTATCCCGTACATACGACATAAGGTAAAATGACTCTTATATATAGGGTATTCGAAATAAATGTTATTTTTAACCTGATAGTTTCTCTCTTCGAAATATTGACTATCAATCAGTATAAGGCCTCCTCGGACCAAACTGTCCCGCTTTAGCCTTGAACAACTTTGGGAAATATTGCAAACTTATTTCCACAGTGAGTGCTGTGTTGTCCAAACTGTGGCCCAAAATGAAAAACCCACCGCCCGTGCTGTATGTATGTAAGTTTGTGCAAAAAGGTCTTGAGACTGGTTTGCTAGTGGTCAACACTTACGGTCGCCATTATCGGGCAAACGAGATTGACAGTTTGATGTGGAGTGGTGGAACCACTGGCCCATTTTTATCGAAAATGGACGTTTTAAATTACGATAATTACAACAGTTTAACTTCCTTTTATTTTACTTATAGTATAGTACAACAGTTTACTTTATTTCGGAGGCGAATTCATTCTACTGGTTTAACGAGCTGGTATGTTGTTACAATGCATACTTTCAGGCGCAGCATTAATCGCCTTGTTATTTGCATAATGTTAGTCTGGTCATTAACAGCCAATTCATGTATCTTATGCGAACGTTTCTTTCGCATGCTACACGACAAACAGCTGATATTCGTTTCACCTAACAGTCATCAGAACGACAATGCGAAAGAAAATCAATGCGAATGAATACGTAAACCTTTTAGTACGATTTTTGATTTATCTATCTCTTATCGCCGTCATCTATGCGAACCTACATGTCAAAACAGTCACTTGTCTGTTTGTTATCGCGTAAACAACTACAAGTAATTGTTGTGGCAAAAAACAAAGAAAAAATGGAAACTACAATATCGGAGAGTAAATGGTTCGTAAATAATAATATAATTATAGTAAGTGGTCAATAAATAATAGTATATTATTATTATCTTAGCAATAGAAAGTCTACACAGCAGCAGCTACATGCGTTGGTTGAGCACATGGAGCTGAATCCAGAGTTTGCGAATAAACACGAATAAAAAAAATATTATTTGCTTTTTTGTTTGTTTGTATTTACCTTCTCATTTCTATCCAGCTGATTACTCTCAGACAGAGTTGTATTTTTTTATGATAAATGCCTTAAAATATCCCATATTTTTAAGGGAATTTTTGGGGAATTTATGAAATTGTTGATCTGGCCACAATGTAATATGACAACTTATAAATTGCTTACGTTACAGACCTAAAGCTGTGCGAAAGAACAAAAGAACCTTAGCTGAATCCAAGTAAGAAACTACTGTGCGAGAGTTAACCCTATAATATTCTGCACAAGAGTCACGGAAGTTAGCCATTGTACCACCGACGATAACGGAGCTAAAAATGTGCCTGCAATATTACTAGTGACGCTCTTTTACTTCAAAAACAACGGCAGATATCAGGCCAGATATCATTTCAATTTACCAAGAAACGTATGATTTCTAATTTGAAAATATTTAAAAAAAAAATATAGAAATATACATTTACATGCCAATACTCAGGTCAATATTCAGGTCAATGGATTGCGAAAAATGCTAAATATTCAACAACTTACCGGCGTCGAGTATGGATGCGCTGTCAAACGTATACCATCAGCCTCTAAATGTCGCTTGACGAGGGCTTCCAGTTCCTTCATTGTTGTTGGAGTATCACATTCAGTAGCCAGGATTTCATTACTGCTGCTCAAGGCCTTGGGATCATTGATCATGACATACACCAGAGCCGCGCCCTTCTCCCGCAAAGTGCGCACACTCTTCAGCAGTTTGCTGCGATGTTGGGCACTGTCAACGCCGATTGCATCCAAGTCAATTTCACCGATTTGCTTGCATATTTCCAATTCATCGTAGCCATTTTCTAGAAAACTTTCCGCATACTGTTGCAGGCTCAGTGCCCTCAGCCACTCGCAAACGATGTTGTTATGCGGCATATTCTCGTATCACGTTATGTGGGACGGCGGTGCAAAGTCTAGCGGAGCAAAACTGACTTTGGGCACTTTGAGAGCCGACTTCAATTTGGCCGTATTGGCGGTTGATGAGGTCGACGATGAGGCAGTAGAATTTGTAGGCGTCGCAACACTACCCGAATTCGAGGCAGATGCTGCTGCTGCTGCTATATTGCTTACAAGTGGCGTGGCATTGTCATTCGAATGAGCTGTCTGAGCCGTTTGACAGTTTGTTATCGCCGTAGCCTTCATTACATCAAATGTTTCGTTTCGCCTTGAGAGTCCAGTGTCGGCTATTGGGCCAACTGAAATGAAATAAGATTTTGAACAATAAAGATGTCACTCACTCTAATAGACGTCAAAAGTAGGTCATGTTGTACACAAGTAAACATACTACGATATGTTGGTATGTATATAAGTTGAAATATAGATTAACTCCTTGTCGTTTAGGAGTGCCCTCATAAATTCCAAAGAGAAGCTTTAAAACTACGTCCCAACTGTTGTTATAATCTACATACAAAGATGGTGATTGATCACCTTTTGGTTAATAACATTTTAAGTGTGTTCAAATGTGCCACAAAATGCATCCAGATGCCACAAATGCATTTATTATCTCTGCATGTTCATTATGCATCACTTGGAAGTCAATGACACCACCGCCCACACTTTGAATGCATTCCTTGACTTTGCCATTGAGACTGGCAACATCCCCCCCACAGCCAGACAAAGAATCCTTGTAGCAACACTCAATAACAACAGGACAATGATGTTTAATGCTAATGGTGTTGTTGAATTAACAACATGGCATACATACACGCATGCACACATGCACACATACACTGTCACACATATGCAGGCAGCAAAAACACGTGTGTGTGCATAATATTTTGCATTGGTATTGTAAATATGAATTGTCTCTAAGCATTTACACACTCATACATGTATATGTATTAAACGATAAGTGCAATATACTTATAATATCATCAGATACAACAACAACAACAACAGCAACCGCAAGGACAAGGATATAAAGAGAAGGATATACATACAAATTACCACATTTACATACGTCCGTACACTCACATACAAATGGATATCCATTTGATATCATTACAGTAGGTGTATGTGTGTATTCGCCAACCAAAGAAAACACTTTAAGTGACAAAAGGCACAGTGGTTTGAATGGACTTAATCAGGACATTCCTAAAATAAATATTTTTCCAATGTATCCCATTAAGGGATAGGGAAGATCTTTCTCACAATGAGAAAGCTGTGGGCTTTATTGCTTTACACCGATTACTTGCGACCTACAGTTTTACACCGGTTTTGGGAAGTGAGGTGACCGTCGTCAATAGCAGTGAAAGGTGGCCAGAGCTGCGAACGAACTAACGTTCCCATGTACAGGAATTGCGTACACTAGCATTTGATCCACCGACTGCCCTTATATTGTAATGACAGAAGTCGGAAACCCTCGTTTCTATCAACATCCCCGACTTTATCTGAGTAAATTGTTTGCTTTGTGTGACAACTGTTTTACTATCAGCTGTCTTCACTCTTGCGCTGGACACAGGTGATTAATGGATATGGATATTAATGGATATAAATAACACCTGTGACAACCGTAGATGCGAAAGGTAAGAATAGTGAACCTATTGCAAAAGTGTGGCGTGAAGTCCTATCTAATGTCCTTGTAAAGTGTCTGTGGTATCCTGCGTGTCGTTACTACCCTGCGAGTCCTGGCTATCCTGCGAGTCCTTAGGAATATCCTGTGGTTAGAAACACAGTCATGAGAGGATATATTAATATCATAGTTCACATCCTACAAACCATGTGATATACTGTGCGTCCTTCTATTGTCCTATGACTCCTTGATATCCTGCGAGTCCTTAGGAATGTCCTGTGATTTAAAAGAGTGTGCCGTGAGACGGCATTCTTATATTCTACAGTCCTGTTTACATCCTGTGAATCCTTTTATATATCCTGTATGCTGTGGAATATCCTGTGGATTGACATAGTGTGTCGAGCCACGTCAGTCTTATATCCTGCAACCCCTGTTGATACCCTGTAAATGCTGGTGTTGTCCTGTGAGTCCTCGTATTGTCCTGTGGGTGCTTTTTGGTCCCTTGAGTCCCTGATATCCTGCAAGTCCTAAGGGATATCCTATGGGCTAACAAAGTGCGCTGTTAGAGGTAATTTTGTTATTCTGCAAGCTCTGTTAATATCCTGTGAGTTATTGTGTTGTCTTTTTAGTCCTTGTTATCCTGCGAGTCCTTAGGAGATCCTGTGGGCTAAAGAGACTATGCCGTCAGAGGTGATTCTTCAATCCTATAAGCCCTGTGAATATCCTGAAAATCCTAAGGAATATCCTGTGGGCTGAAAGAGTATGCCATGAGAGGTCATTCCTATATTCTACAATTCCTTGTGGATATCCTGTGAATCCTTGGGTTGTCTTGAAAGCCCCTGCTATCGTGCGAGTCCTTTGGAATATTCTGTGGATTGAAATAGTGTACCATGAGACTTCATTCTTATAGCCTGCAGGCCCTGCTGATAACCTGTGAGTCCTTGTCTTGTCCCGTGAGTCATTGCTATCCTGAGAGTCCTTGGGAATATCTATCCGGTGGGTTGAAATAATGTGCCTTGACTGGTTATTCTTATATCTTGTAAGCCCTGTTGTCCTGTGAATAATTGTGTTGTCCTGTAGGTGATTTTTTTTGTCCCTTGAGTCCTTGATATCCTGCGAATTCTTAGGGATATCCTGTGGGCTGAGAGAGTGTGCTGTTAAAGGTCATTTTATTATTCTGCAAGCCCTGGTAATATCCTGTGAGTCCTTGTGTTGTCCTGTGAATCCTTCATGTCCCGCTTGTCCTTAGGAATATCCTGTGGGTTGGAAGAGTGTGCCGTGAGAGGTCATTCTTGAATCCTGTAAGCCCTATTGATATCCTGTGAATCCTTGTGTTGTCCTGTGAGTCCTTGTTATCCACAGAGTCCTTAGGAATATCCTTTGGTTTGAAGGAGCGTGCCATGAGAGCACATTATTATATCCTACAATTCTACAATCCCTGTTGATATACTTTGAATCCCTGTGTTTTCCTGTGAACCCTTGTTACCCTGCGAGTCTTTCGGAATATCCTGTGGGCTGTAAGAATGTGCCGCGAGAGGTTATTATTATAGCCCAAAAGCCCTGTTGATATGCCGCGAAACTCTGTGTTTTCTTGCAAATCTTTTTTATCCTGCGAATCCTTCTTATCCTGCGAGACTTTGTTATCTGGCGATTTCGTGGAAATATCCTGTGGACTAATGAGAGTGTGCCGTGAGAGGTTGCCCTAGATCCTGCGAGTCCCGCCAAAGATCCTATCAACCAAGAGAGTGTCACTCTATACGCAAGTCCTGGCTTTAAGTTTGTCGAGTATTACACTGTGTATAATATTTTAAGTCATTGAAATATAACCATATACGAACACCACTAGGTGATAAAAGACAAGAAAAAAGACCCGTGTTTCCTAGTTTTGCCAAAGTCGTGCACTTTTTTATGGGCCCCCAAAGATTTGAGGCATCAGTGTCATTTTTGCAAAAATGTGATAATTTTGTCAGGCTCATATCTTGCAAACCGTTTGGAATGTCACAAAGAATTCATAAAGAACTTCCTAAGAATGATTATTCACACCGTTTACTTCAACATTGAGATACTATGCTATCTCACCGACCGCAGCAGCACAGGCAAAGCAGTAATCTCAGCACACGCAACAAGGGACGCAGCACACAATAAAATAATCATTCCTAGGAAGTTCATATGTTCCAGGAGGTTGCTTACTGAAATCTTAGGTACATTTCTGTAGTTCATTATTTCCTTGAATTTTGAACGGTTTGCTACCTATGGACCTGAACAGGGGAAAAAGGTAAAAAACGAATATTTTCAAGTTTTTTGCGATTTTGACCTTAAAGATGCAATTTTTTGATTTTATATGTTACCAATTTTTGTTCTTTATGACAAGAGCTACAACTCTCGCTCAGAGATAAAATCAAAATTCCAAACGGTTTGCAAGATATGAGCCTGACAAAATTATCACTTTTTTGTAAAAATGCACCGAGGCACCAAATTTTTAGGACTCATAACAAAAAAGTGCATGAATTTGGGCAAAACTGGGAGACACGGGTCTTTTATTTTTGGTCTTTTATCACGTAGTGTGGTGTCCGTATATGGATATATTTTTTCGTGTTTCACTGTGCTATTATAGGTTTTGTATTTTTACATTTGTCTACCTTGGATCCGCCATGAGCAAGGACAACAACGTCAGACTAGAGCTGAAGAGGAGAATTGCGCTTGTAAATAGATTATATTTTGGGCTCAGCAAGCAGTTTAGGAACAAAGCCCTCTCTCGACGGTCAAAAATCCAGCTCCGAATCTTGGCTCATATCGCAAGCGGATGAAAGTCACCTGGGAGTGTACGAGAGAAAAATTGTCGGTAAAATATATGGTCGTGTTAGGGAAAACGGCGAGAATCGACGTGGCTGGAACCAAGAGCTATATAATTTATATTATGACGAGGACATAGCTGGGCGAATCAAATTACGCCAATTGCGTTGGCTAGGCCATGTTATCAGAATGGATGAAGATGCACCAGTGCGAAAAGTTTTCGATAACGTACCCGATGGAGTCAGGAAAAGAGGACGACCAAGATTCCGCTGGAAAGACCAGGCAGAAGAATCCCTCCCTGTTGAAATTTGTTTCATTTGTTTGTTTAATTAATATGTGTAAGACGTCTGACCTCATGAGGTTGTAAAATAGTGAATAAAAGTAAAGAATCATATAAAACATCTCATTAATTGTCATTTTTGATTTCAAAACCCATTCATACCAGATATGAATCTATGATAAAATAAAATCGATGCTTAAGTTTCCATTAGTTTCATTTATGGAAAATACTCCTTGTTTCTCAACTTTTGTATGGGTCAATGCTGACTCGTTTTGAGATACCACTGTGTAATGATCCTTGGGCTATGATGGGAATGCATTATTAACAAATGTTTTCCTCATCGCACGAATTTTGAAAATCTCATCCAATGAGTCCATTTCCGTTCCATGTTCCTACACATGTACATATGTATGTATGTATGTGTGAAAACATGTAAATATCTTCATATGGACATGTATGAATGTTTGTCTGTGTGCTGGCATAAATCGACCCAAATACATTTAGAGTTATACCAAAAACAACAAAACAACACACAAATACATAAATACCAACAACATTCTAAAGATGTTTGTGGTCATTTAAGCCCTCAACAAGAGAGAGAAATAGAGTTAAGGATACCCATTAAATGGACCTTCAAAGAGGAAGGTTAAATGCTTTTAAATGTACCACAATTCATCTGCAACCGCAGCCGCCGCATAAGCAGACAACAACAAATACCTTCAAATATGAATGCGTATGTGTGTGGGTGTACCTTGGTGTGTGTGTGTGTATATGTATGAGTATGTGTGTACATACCAAGAAATGTACATTCATAAAATTGACTTACAGAGGTCAAAGGAATCCTTAACGCCACAATACAAATATCCCTCACACCCCCAGACACCAACACGTCCATCCACACAAGGAGCAAGGACTCACCATGTCAACATCTTTGGTCTTAAGGAGTAAACAATTTTAGGTTGCAAACATTATAAAAGATTTAATAAATGTACGAAAAGAAAGACGTGCATATGTGATTGTACGTTGGTATTCCCATTTCAGATTATGTGCATGTAGTAGTGTTGAGTTTGATAAGGCAGGCGATAACATACCGGAATACTTATGTATGGCCAACAAAGTCTAATGGCCCTGTGGTTGTATGCAACATTTGTTGTTGTGTCACAAAACCAAATTTCAAAATTCTCCAAATTCTTTGTGACAATTCCGACAAAGTCCTTTAACAAGCATCGACAAGGTATTGTACACATTTCAGGATTTGGTATCCTTCCCCGACGCATCGTCTAATTTACTGTTGGCCTGTTGTGTCATTTAGTTGCCTTGTGGCACAATGCCATTGTCAATCAACTATTACGAGAGACGCTAATAGGGACACATTGGAGGCAGGGGAACATCAAAAGCCTTTTCACCAGACACACAATGCAAATTTAATAATAAATTATACGTTCCTTTAATTAAAAACTCGACTAATTGTGCAAAAGAAACGCAGCCAAAGATGTTAAATGTGAACGACATTCAATGCTCGGCGACAACCTTGGCCGTAGACGCAGTTGTGCCACAATGCCCCTCAACAAGTATGCACACATCTAGCCCCCACCCCTTTGACAACGTTGCACAACATTTGAGGCAGCAACGATGGCAACGCAGCAGCTGCTGCAAATGAGTGCCGTCTGTCGATTGGTAACGACCGTCGGCGCTAAACCTCAGAAAGGCAATAGCATCTTCTTCTTCCAGACTAAATACTCAGACGCAAAGGCAGACTGATTATAACTAAACAACGCTTTTACCCCCAAGGCGGGGTGGCACAAGAGACGCCCTCCCTCCAACTTGCACTGCACTGCACCAGCTAGAGGCCTAAGAGTGTGGTTGTGTGTGTGTGCATGCATTTTGCCCTCGTAATCCCAGGTTTACATTTGAAAGTCGGTTGATGTGCACGTGCTGTGTCTTAGTGTGAGTGCGAGTGTGGCATGAATGCAATGCCCTCTTTTGCATATGCACTTGCATCCACTGCACTTGCATCAAACAGGCAATTCCGTTGTTGTTGAACACTGCGCTCCTTCGTATTCGAATGTCTTTGTTTCCTTAATGAAATCGCTGGCATTAAGGCACCGTTGTGTTCTGTATTCGAGGACACGATGTTCTGCCTGCGACAGCGACTGGGGCAACATGTGCAATTGTAACAGTTGTTCTGTTCTGTTCAGTTCACTTCTGGTCGTGCAACAACCTCAACACTAGCACAGTCAAACATCAATATGACCAACCAACAGGGGATCCTGCCACAACACACAATTGCAGCTGCATTTCGCACACAAGTTCAAGTTCAAATGATGACAGAAGCGTTTTATGCTTGTCCCACTGTTGACAAAAGGATTGTGTTGCGGCCGGGTGAATGAGTGAGTCCTTGCTTGGTTGCTGCCTGCAACTGTAGAATCTGGTAGGACAAACATGGTCGGTCGCCTAAATAATACAAAGTTAATTGAAAATACTAAATTTTCCATGTCTAGACAGAAAATTATGTGACAATTGTTGTTGTTTCGAAAGTTTTCATTATTCTTATTTTTTCCATAATTAATTGCTGTGTTGCCTCAAAGGGGGTCGAGTGGAGGTTTCAAAATTAATTAACAATAGTTAACCAAGTTAATCATATGCATGTACTGGGACTCATATTGTGGGCAAAAGTCATAATCATGCTAGTAATGGTAATGGAATCCAGTGCACATCCCAAAGTCCTTACACGGAACACAAAGGAACAAAAGCGAGTCAACAATGACTTTACACACACTTTTGAATTCTAATCTCGAGAGATCAAAAGTTACCGCAACATTTGTTTTAATTCAAATCATGTGATTTACAATCGCAGTGCATCACACTCTCATGAATCCTTGGGAAATCCTTAATATCATTCGGAAATTAGTCGCAATACTAACTACTTCGTTAGCTACAAATTGTCCAATACTTTTGTCGCCACCCACGTTACTGTTCAAACAACATTTAAAACTTCCATTTAAGGTGAATTTTGAAAATATACATAAGTATTTATCAACTAATACACTTATTTCTACTCCTTATGTGTGTGAGTAGACGAGTGAGTACGCGATTCACACTCAAACTCTTATGGAAACTAATACAACTAAAATGCAATTACTCGTTCCACTAAAACTACAAAAACAAACACTTGCCCTCAACACATTTAGACACAGACGCACTAACACATAATGCACTTATAACTTAGTTGTTGAACAGTGATGGTCAAAAGTTTAAACACAGCAAAGATTGCTGGAAACATTTTTGATCCCGGATGAAACATCGGCAAAACAAATTATAAACTTTGAGAAAATGTAATCAGAGGTATTGGTGGGAAGCGGTAAATAAGAATTCATACCTCTCACATCTGGCGATGATAAATCTCCGACTGATCGATATATAAGTACACATCAAATGCACCGAGGCGAAAGTAGCCCCTCGGCTAACGGAATCGGGAATATCTGTCAGCACTACACTCAGTCCTGGTCGGCATGGGTACTTTCGAAAATATGAACAGGCCGACGGACTACATTGATCCGAGAATAATTCAAGACAAAAAATTTAAGGTAATCATACCTAGCCGTGAAGACTGGGCGACAAATAGCGTTACTGAGGCCGGAGATATCTCAATCTCTACGGATGGATCTAAAGTGGAAGCTGGCACGAGATCGGGAATATAGTCCGAACCCCTTAATCTCAGGATTTCCAACAGCCTTCCGAACAAATATTCGACCTTTCAGACAGAGGTGTATGCCATTAAAGCTGCCGCAAAACAAATTTTGAAACGGGATTTATCTCCAGCGAAACTCAAAATATACGTCGACTGCAGGGGACTCCTCAAGGCCTTAAACTCAAGAATCATCAAATTACCACGCACGATGGACTGCTTCTTACCCCTAACCCAAATGCAGGCGCACTAAATCACACTCTGCTGGGTGCCGGGACATAGCAACATTTACGGCAACGAAATAGCAGACGAATGCGGCAGAACGGGCTCCTCTGCGCGAGAAGACGCTGGACTTTCATATTCCATTCGTGGAACTGAGGAACAAAGCCGACGAACTGGGAGTAGCATTAACCAAGTCGACATGGGAATCGGTACAGAACTGTAGAGTAGCGGGATTTCTTTGACCGGCCATTGATGGAACATGTTCCAAAGGGCTCTTCTCCCTTGGAAATAACACACTCAGTACTCTCACAGGAGTCATAACTAGACTCTGCGTGGTAGGACACATGGCTGTACGCATGAAGGTTCTATATGAAAACTTCTGCAGAAGCTGTTTAGATGAAGAAGAGGAGGAGTCAGTGCAGAACTTGCTTTGCTTAAGTAGAGGACTTCAAGAGTATCGTCTAGCCTTCCCGGGGGGAGGCTCTTTGAAACCTCAATGACCCAGCAGACGCTCCAATTAAACCCCTCGTCAACTTCACAGAGAAATCTCGCTGGTTCCGCAGAGAACAAGAACAAAACTGATAAATTTTTGCGCTAGAATCTTTCCTTTAGCTTACCCTCTCTCCTTTCTCCTTTCAACTTTATATAAGGGAACCACAGTGGGTCGAATTTATGACCTCGTGTGAACTCGTTATATGTTTTTAACTCCCTTTCAACCTAACCTAGCGAAAATGTTTAGAGTCGCTAAGTAGTGATGCATAGAATAGAGGAACCGGTTCTGCAGAACTGGTTCTTTGCACGAACAGACCGGACTGGTGCTTGCAAGAACCAAATTACGGTTCCAAAAGAACCAAAAACGGTCTCAAACGAACGGAAAGACAGGTCCAAATGAATCGAAAACAGTTTTTAAAGAACCGAAAACGATTCTTAAAGGACCGAAAATCCCTTTCGGTTCCACAAATACAGAAAAATGATTCTAAAACAACTGAAAATCGGTTCTAAAACCACTGAAAATGGTTTTACAACTACAGGGCTCAGTTGCAAAGGAACCAAAAGTGTTAAAAATAAAACGTGTATTAATTTATCAAGTTTTATATTCTTATAATAACTTTCGCATTTAATCCTCTTTGGAAAAGTAATTTTCTGAGAACGGGAACCGGTTCAAATACCCGGTTCTTCTCGGAACCGAACTCGATATAACTCGAATCACTGAAATATTTCACAAACAAAACTTCGAGACTAGTCGCCAGCGAACCGTCATCATAAATAATAGGCGGTGCATTTGGTGAAATCATATGCGATACGCATTGAGGATTCACCAAATACGATTCGCATTGATATTAAGTAGTGATGGAAATATAAACCCATGAAAATAGGACGAATCCCAAAATAATAAAATAATATTCTGAAGAAAGAAAGTAAATTGAAGGCCTTCATAGACGTGCAATGCAAGGAAAAACGTACAATCGTTTACAACTCCCAACACAAAATTACAACATAGTAAATTTTTATTTCTTAGAAGAATATTGTCCTATTTCACATGAATAACGTTTCGTCGCATGGATGAAACATTTTCGTTAATTTTTTATGTTGCTACAATGAAAAGTCTCGTATACCCGACAATTTGGTAGTCGCTGCAACGACAAATTTCATTCATGATTCCTTTGACAATTTTTCATTTCGTTGCAACAACTTAATTTTCGTTCCTGCAACAATTTTTTAATTTAAATTTTGTAAAAAACTGGGTTAAACTTTAAAAGAATCAAGTGCATTAAATTTAAGCTACTGATGTTTGGTTTATGTGAAACAACTTCATTGCTGCAATGAAACAAATTCATTGCAGCAATGTAATAAATTCATTGCAAGAACGATACTTATTCATTGCAACAATGACACAAATTCAATATAGCAAAGAAACAAATTCGTTGGAATAATGAAACAAATTCATTGCAGCAACAACCATGCTTTCATTGCAGTGACGAACAATTTGCAGTTGATGAATTAATTTTCGTAGTGGGAATGAAACTGTACGTTAGTTCACTTTCGATGTCAAAAGTTGTTGAGGTGATGAACATTTTCACTCCTGTGATGATCCTTTTCCCTTCAGTATACACAGATCGGAGGTTTTTTCTGCAATTAGCAAAAATGTAAACAGTCGGCATCAGAACTTGAACTCACGTTGGTGGACGATCGTTTCGAAGTTTGTGACTCTGCTCATCAGCGCCTTAGCGTTCTAGGCCAGTGACCATCTTGTTCACATTATAACTATTTGCAGTTGTAGCCGTCGGAGGTTCTCCCCTCTGTCTATCTCTAGTCAAGTTTTAGAATCTAAAGGTTTAAATTTTTCCCCGATTTGTTTTAAATCACAAGAAGTTAATCAGAATTAATAATACTACCAAGAATGTTATAGTGGCAAAACGCCATACGCGTTGATCCCTAAATGTACTTAATCATAGATAGGCCTAAATCACAACTGGTAGTTTTTACGGACAAAAAAATAAATTGAATTGAAAGTAGTACATTTTTGCCTGATTGTTCGTTTTCTTCTTAAAATATTCCCACTCAAATATTCCCACTAACAATAAGAAGCTATTGCAACAACCCTATTCAGTTTTAAAACGATGTTTATAAATTTCGATAATTTTTTTTTTGGTATTAAAATTATTGTGTTAAATACAACACAAATGTATGCAAACAACAAAAAATAAAAAAAGACTCAAAAATACGTTTAAATTTCCCGATTTGCAACCAAAACGACATGTAAAATTTAAGTCAATTGTTCTTGCAACTGCACCTGCTGTAAGTCGACCAGCTCCTATCACACCGACCGCGGTACAAAGAGTGTGATAGGAGTGTGTTGTATGTATTACTCTATGGTCGTATGGAAGTCGTAAACTTGTTTCCATCCACATCACACAGTTATATATGGTGATATTTTGCCATAGATATAAAACTTCCATTTTTGATAAATGCCCCCATGCACCTTTGATAAACTCACCACGATCAGCTGAGAGTGACAGCAGCCAACAGCTGAGTGAGAACAGCTGGGCCACACATACCACTGAGCGACAGTATATGAGTTGTTCGAACAACCATGAACACACCCACTCATGACTTGACCAACTAAGTCAGTCGTTGGATAGCCGGCGAACCTAACAAGCTAGTTGTATTCATAGTAGCTTATAGCATTATACACTAGTAGTTTTAGTCATATAGTTGTCCTGTTTGTATACTCGTTCGGGGATACCCTGCCTGTCGGAATCCGAACTGGTGCCCAGACAGCGATAAGTCCTGTATACCCGATCGGGGATACCCTGCCTGTGGGAATCCGATTTGGTATCCTGACGAGCATTTGCCTTGTACTTTAGCTAACGTTATCCTTGCACTTAGTCCTAGAGTTGTCCTGTTTGTATACTCGTTCGGGGCCCCCCTGCCTGAGGGAATCCGCACTAGTGCCCAGACAGCGTTAAATCCTGTATACCCGATCGGAGATACCCTGCCTGTGGGAATCCCATTTTTTATCCTGACGAGCCTTTGCCATGTAGCTTAGCTATCGTTATCCTTGCACTTAGTCCTAGAGTTGTCCTGTTTGTATAATCGTTCGAGGACACCCTGCCAGTGGGAATCCGAACTAGTGCCCAGACAGCGATAAGTCCTGTATACTCGTTCGGGGATACCCTGCCTGTGGGAATCTGATTTGGTATCCTGACGAGCCTTTGCCTTGCAGTTGAGCTATCATTATCCTTGCACTTAGTCCTAGAGTTATCCTGTTTGTATACTCGTTCGGGGGTACAATCTGAACTAGTGCCTAGACAGCGATAAATCCTATATACACAATGGGGGACACCCTGCCTGTGGGAATCCGAGTAGGGTAACCTGACGATACTTTTCTTAGTCTCACTTCCGCCCATCATAACCGTCCGGCCTACCATCGTCTTGCAGCAGAAGACAAAATAGTCCCGTACCCCCGAAGGGTCCTGAAGCATTTCAAGTCACAAACATAGACTCACGTGTACCTCTCGTCAATATCACAAAAGCAACTGCCGTTCGAAATAGCCTGTTCCAGATTCCATGCCAGCCGCCTAAATCTCCTGTGTATACAACGTTCAACTACAGCGCAAACCGCCGAGGATCCTACAAGGTATAGCAACCCCGGAAGTTATCCTAGTGAAATATCGTAGAGTCTGCATTAAACACGTAAAAATTTTAAACTAGTCTAAGGTCAAATTAAAGTGAAATAAACAGTCACCAAACACGTACAACTGATAATTCTCTCTCTCTCTCTCTCGATCTAAACTTTATGTAACGGACTCTGGATACTCCTGAGCGTATCCTAGCTACAAAGAGGAAAACTCGTCGTTACAAATTAAAAATCCATAAATTTCAGAATGGCCTCCAGAATTGAAAAAATATTTCCGGGAAGAGATAAGTTTGGACATATAAGTGGAAGGTTATCTTGCAACGAATCCTATTGTGTCTTTCCTGAGGCCATATAGGATATTATAACTAATCCAAAATCCCATCTTGTACCAAATGGCAGTATTTATATTTTATATAAGCCTTATCTTATTATATGATGCATTTAATGCAAGTCATACAAAATGTTGCGACTTCTGCTGTTTTTCTCCTCCGGCTGAATGCCAGATAAAGCTGTCTGTAACCGGGTTAAATATGTTCTCCTCTGGAGTAGGTCAGTACTAGTTTCACGTTGACCACATGGTATTTTTACGTAGTCACCCTAAAATTTGGTTACTTGCCATACAATAACATATAATGCACCACTGCAACTGTGGAGAAATTGTCTTTCAGGATAGTGCCCCCATTTGCACATTAATGTTAGTTCGATATTCGAATTACTTCCCAGGCCCTACTTGGGCCCCAGAAGCGCACAAAAAGGGGTCTAGCTAATATTGCTGGTTTCGTCCAAGAAACGAATCGTGAAAACATTTCAGGGTCAGGTGTATATCCGTGATTGCCAATCACAACATAGCGCCCGTTTTTTACATTTACTCTAGGCTAAATAAATTACTTCACTAGGGTAAATATTGCTAAGGTTTGTATTTTTTTCAGCGTATTACTTTAATTTCTATAATGCAATTAATTCCTTTACAAATAATTGTCTTCAAGATAATGGTGACCTTGATTAAGGGCAATAGGATCAGTTGTATTGGGTTGGCAAGAAAGTAAATTTTTTGTTCAAAGTAATTTTCAATTATTTGATTCAAATAATTTACTTAATCTATAAGGTAGGTATCATTTGGTTCAATGAACTTCTACCATTTTTGATCCCAGATTCACAGAATGCCTGTCCTTCCCATAAATACATAAATATACTCAGTTTGTTGGTCCCCTTCCGTATTGATGGATTTCCCATTCAAAAAGATTTGCAGATTCCGGAATAAATGAAAATCCGAAGGCACCATATCAGGACTATCACTTGTCATCCAACCTCCAATATTTTTTGCGAGTCTGTATAAACGTGTGAAGCCTTGCGTTGTCGTTATGGAAACCCACACCTTTGCGATTTACCAATTCAGGTCATGCTTCTTTCAGTGGCCCATCAAGGTTCAGCAATTGCTGACAATAATCGTCAGAATATATGGTTTGGTTTTTAGGAAGAAGCCCAAAATAAATTACTCCCTCAAAATCCCATCAAATGGACAACTTAATCTATTTTTGGTGCAGTTCGACCTTTGACGAAGTTTGAGTGCGTTCGGGGTGCTTGGACCAGGATCTCTTTCGGTTCACATGGGTCTAAAGCGTCCATGTTTCATCTCTAGTGACAACGCGTTTCCAAAATGCAACATTTTTGTTGCGTTTGACCTATAAATCGAACGTGTCTAACCGCTTTGTCGAGTGGAATCCCTTAAGATCGTGCGGCACCCAAATATCAAGCTTTTTGACAACTACAAGCCGATTTAAATGGCCGTGTGTGAAACCTTAAGCTTGTCTGCAACATCTCAAACAGAAACGTGTATGTCAGATTCGATAGTGGCTTTGATTTCATCCTCAACAACGTCATTTGGTCTACCGCTCCTTTGGCCATTTTTTTTTTTTTATTTTTACGACAAAAATATTAAAATTTATTGTATATATAAAAATATTATTTAAGACACATTTGACTTATTCGAGAGTTTTGAAAAATAAAAGTGGACGCAATAATTCAGGATATACAATACAAAGAAGGTATTCCACGATAAAATATTTAGCTAACATTCTAAGGCACTTTGTATTGTGATTTATATAGAGAATATATGAATATATAATTAAAAAATAAATTTATATATTAAAAGATATTGGACGGTATTCGTGACAGTTGCAGCAGCAGTAAATCAAAAAAACGAGATTCGAATATTTTCTTCGAAACTTAAATTAAACGAAATCGAATAGATATGGAATGTAGGCGTAATAATTTAGAAAATATCAACGATATGTTGTTGTCATTTCGTATTTGTATCCTCAACAGAAAGAAGTTTCCTATATGTACCCCTGTAGGCTTCTCGATTGACTATGAAGATGGCGTGATGGTTGGTAACCCGGCTCTTGCATTTCCATTTGCATTACCAAATTATTTTGCTCGCCACGTACATCGTAAGCTTCACGGGCTTCACGTTGTAAAATTAATGCAGCCGTACCTAATAGAATAAAAGTGACTACGGCTAATGCGTAGGACCAACCCAAAACATTAAATTTAGGATACATAAGCCAGTCACGACGATAGGCACAACCACCAAAAACGCAAACGGCCAAGAACATGAAAACAGATGATATTAATGTGCCAAAATATGAAATGCGTATCAGCAACCATTCATACTGCAAGACTGCCTTCAACGGCATGCGTATAATGGTCATGGCTAGTATTATCAGTATAAAGAATATGATTATGAAGGATAAGGTCACGAACGCCTGCACAGACATCAGCCAGCCGGGTAGAAGCCATTCAAGAATCACATAGTATTCATGACTGAAAATGTTATGACAACCCGTGAATTTTCGTGGAAACTGATAATTGGGATAGGTGAAGTCCTTAAAACAATATTGCCACAAGCCCATATTTTGCTCGGGAAATTTCTAGAATGAAATGCTTTGAACCGAATTCAGCACGTGCGTTCTGTTAAAGCATCCAAACCATACTTGTCAAAAAAATCTCGGTGTGATTCCCCGGCTTTATTGCCTTTTCGGAAATAATTGAGCAAAATATGAGGAAAATGCTCATTTTGATCATCCATATTCACAACACGACTTAAATGAAAACTGACCACTGACATATCACCAATTTAAGCATAGAGGATTTTAGGCTAGAGTATTTTATTCTCTCATCTCTTCGTCGCGGGTGTGTGTAAATGAGAGAAATTCGACGAAAATTAACTTACGGCAGGTGGTTTTACAACAACTGCTGACTTAACTTTTTCATTTCGTTGTCGTATAGAACTATAGAATTTTTATGTATTTTACCCTTTTTCATGACTTTTATTTGTATTTTATTTAACACAACTATTTTACCACAAAAACACGAAATGCCGTTGTTGTTCCTTTGTTGGACGTTGTATACTATTGCCTCTATCTGGTATTATTGAACCCATGCTTTCCACCATCCAATGTTCACTTGCAACCATACTTATGATGTTAAAAATATTGAGCGAATAAATTAAGCATGATTTTGAATTAAAAAATTAGACTAAATTCCTCTATGAATTTAAGCTGAAAATATCAGCTGTGTATAAGTTGGTGCCTAACAAACAATTTAGTCGGCTGATCAGAAGCATTTCAAAATAAACAAAAGCACCCTCTTTATGAGAAACCCGAAGTTGCTTTCTTGTCAACCCAATAGTCAGTTTTGAGATCTGCAAAAAACAATTAACTGAAAAATACAACTGTGTAGAAACACAAAAGTAACGGTATTTTTATAATTATCCAGCTTAAAAAATGTTTTCCCATTATATTCGAGAACCTGATTGGGGAGAGATTTTCACTAAGATGTCACTAAGAGAGGTGACCGTCGTTGAATGAAATGTAAGGAGGAATCGAACCAACGTTCTCATGTGCCAGAGGCGTGGACTCTAACATGGCACCACCTACGCCACAATTATGTTGCCTAGGGTGCGCAAAATTTTTAATCATTTTAATACCCTAACCCATAGGGATGGGGGTATATATCATTTAATACTTAAAAAAATTTAACACATAGAAGGAGCCATATTAGACCCTTAGTAACTTTGGACGGAATTCGTTTTAGGACTTTTTAAGACGTTTGTGCCATGTCCGTCTGTCAGTCTCTCTGTCTGTCTGACGATAACTGGCGTAAATCTTTACAAATCACAATGAAACTGTGTCAGTGACAATTATTTGCCAATATTGAGTTTGGGATTGAAAATGGGCGTTTGACCACGCCCCTTCTGGTTCCTCCCATACAAATCGACAGATTTAGCACAAAATCATGCTTCTTTCAAACCTTTCTTCTGGTAGATGTGATTAGCATTAACACACACACCGGGTAATAATCTGTAAATGTCTACTTAACTGGAGGAAATGGGCGAGATTGTCACGCCCATTCTCGTACCTCCCATACAAAACAGGATGTTCGTCCGGATTGTCAATCCGATAAATCGTGTGAAACACTTCCGACCTTAATGAAATTAGGTACAAGGCTTCACGTCATCAAACGCCAATCACCGATGAAAACATGGGTGATTTTGCCACGCCCATTTTGGTACCTCCCATACAAAAGTTGTTTGGCCGGCACGAGAAGTCCCGCAAAACCGATCCAATCTTTATGAAAGTTTGTGCTAGTCAATATTTAGTCAAACAAAACTCTCCTATGGAAAATGAGCTGTTTTGCCACACCCACTCTTGTACCTCCCATATAAAAATTGGGCGGATGACCGGTTGATCGTCACGATAACTTTGATAACTACAACCGATCTTAATAAAATTCGGTACTACGCAATATTTTGCTAAAAGCTACTATGTAATTAATAACTGACTATTGCGCTACGCACAGTTTCATACCTCCCATACAAAAGTTGGCCGTATTTTCAATTTTCCGACTCGATATCTGCAATAAATCATAACCGATCTTAATAAAATTTGGTACTGATCAAAATTTTGGCAATAACTTGCCATGCCCATTTTTGTACTTCGCATATAAGTATTGGGAGGGAAACTAACTAATTTGGGTATTCAATAATATTTAGCGCAATGTCGTCAATCTGCTATTGCATATGGTCACCTTTGAGTATGGGCGTTTTTAACAGAACTCCCACGCAATGGATGACTTAGGGTGAGGGTATGATTAAGTCGGGTCACCCGACTGAAACTTATGTACTGGTTTGAACATTCGTTATAATATGTGGGATCCAGCGAGGACAAATCATTTTCACGGGCATTTGAACATGCAATATCTTATTGATGCTTGTCATACTAATGCCCAAGGATGCCGCAATCTCACGGTATAATACATGTCGGTCTTGCTTTATCAGTTCACGCACAGCATCGATGGTTTCCAGTAAATCTACCGAACTTGGACGACCTTCACTAAATTCATCCTGGAGCAAATTTTCATGGATTAATTCCATTTTTTGACCGAGTCACACTGTAAATACAACAACTAGTGCCCGTAATTGAAACATTCTATGCATGTTTATGCTGAAAAATGTCAAACTTTCCAATGGAAGTTCCAGCTTACATCTGGTTCCACCTGAATTGCCAGAATTCGAAATATAAATAGCAACCCTTATAAATAGAAATTTAACAAAAATCAATGAGTGTTCGATCTCACGGGCGATGTGGTAACACCTCTTTGGTACATGGTATCCATTCGATTTCTATGAACACATTAGTAAATGTTACATTGGAAAATTAAAAGCAGTTTCATTTAAATAATATTAATACTTAAAATTATTTAAAGATCAGTGCCAGTACATGTGTCATTATTTTCTTGCTTAATACTTTTTGTTTTATTGCCACAAAAAGCAAAGAGAATGCAAAGCAACAGACACATGTACATACATTGTATTATGTTCGTAAGCTTACGAGTAGCAAACCTTCGTCTTTTAAGACAACTATTCACTGCCGCTACATCAACTCATACCATCATACTTATTTTCAGGCAGAAACTATTGTTGTACAACAACCACATATTATTTTCAATGCTAACGCTGCACAGCTTCGGGGTATATAACGCTGTGTGTTGTTTTCTTTATAGATTTAGATTAGATTAGATTATACCCTACCCATGCCAATAGATGTTTACGCATCAATAAAGCAATTTTTAACTCACTGAAATAAATGTTTTTGTTTTGTCATAAACAGAGCGACGACAAAAAGTATTGAATACTATAGATAACTTATTGCACTCTTTTTTTTATGTAGAGAGTCTAAGTTAAAGAGCATAAACGAGTCTTATTCTCTTTATAGAATATTTCAATATAAATGCACCATTTCAACAATGTTATTAAATATAACAATATGCAAAAAGCATAAATATTTCAATGGGGTTTCACATCAAAATTATGAAGGGGCCAAGTTATGACAAAAAGAGTCTAATATATTTTGAATCATTCGCCAGATGTCGCCGGTGCTTTTGAGTCATACAATTCGTTCCATGAGTTCTCTATACTATTCAATACTCTTTGGCGACGACGGCTTGCTTGTTGTTTCGCTGCCGCTACATCAATACCATCATACTTATTTTCAGGCAGAGACTATTGTTGTACAACAACCACGTATGTGATGCTAACGCTGTGTGTTGCTTGCATGTGTTCACTTTGATAGATTGCCCTACTCGTGCCTATAGATCTTAACACATCAATAATATATAAAAACATAAATGTTAAGTTTTTTATTTTTTTTATCTATTTTGTTTCTGTAATGAATTTTAGTTATATGATTCCATGTCATATTGAATAATATGCCATGTATTTGTATCCCCTGCTAAACTAATTTCTCGACCAATTTGTGTGGAGAGCCGCTGAAAATCGCTTAGGTCCCCACACAGAGTGGTCGACAAATTACATTACCACGGGATAAAAAACAAGTCTATTAAAGGGTGGTCCAACCAAAATGCACGATATTAATTGTGAGTCACACCTTAACGTCAAGTTTTTTGCCCAACTTAATTTGATATTCCTTTGCTTCAATGTTTGACAAATTCAATCATGAAGAGGTACACAATTGAGCAGCGCGTTAAGATTGTTAAAGCCTTTTACGAAAATGGGTGTTCAAATTAAAATGCATTTCGTGCACTTCGTGATTCTTTTGGTCAGCATCGTAACGGACTTCTTGTGGCCAGAAATTGAGGATATGGACCTGAACGATATGTGGTTCCAACAGGATGGTGCCACTTGCCACACAGCCAACAAAACAATGCCTATTTTGCCCGAGAAATTCAACGGCAGTGTTATCTCACGTCGTGGCGATGTTAATTGGCCGCCAAGATCATGTGATTTCACACCGTTGGACTTCTTTCTTTAGGGATATTTAAAAGAAACGGTAAGGTGTACGTCAAGAATAATCCGATAACAAATCTAGAGCTAAACGATGAGATAATTCGCCACAGTACCGACATTCAACCTCAATTATGTCTCAGAGTCGTTGAAAATATGGGCCATCGGATATAGGTATGCCACCGAAGCAGTGGCGATCATTTGGCCGGTATTTTGTATCACACATAATTGTCATAGATATCACAATAAAAAATATTAAGATAATTCTCTGAAAACTTTTTGTTTTCTTTACAATTAACATCGTGCGTTTTGGTTGGACCACCCTTTATAAACTTAATATTCCCACATTCGTTTTGTACATTCCCAACATATTATTACCTTAGACCTTCCCTTGTTTCAACTGCGAAGTAAGTTGCAATTCAATTGACTATACTCATACTTTTGACTCCTACAGTTGATTTAAACACAAACCCACTTACATAAATGCGTGCAAACTAACGATGTGTATGTATTTGTCTACTACTTACACTGATTGCCCCCAACTATTGAAGGAGGCACAAATTCCATACGTACCGTGTTGGGTTGTTTGTCTGGCTGCGTGTATTTGTATGTATGTAACTCCGAAGTGGTAATTTGCACTTTAATCCTTTTGGCAGACAATCCTTTTTCCGTAGTAATCCGTTTGTTTGTCTGTTTGTTTGTTGGTATGCAAAAGTTCGAAGACCGTTTCGTGTTTCGTCTGTGTGCTGGTATGCGTAAAATATTTCATAAATTATTGAACAATCACTTTAAAAACAAACAGACAGCAACAACAACAAAATAAATAAAACAACAACATGTACATGCAGTATTAATTACAACTAATGCGATTTGCTTTAAACACACACACAAGCACTCGAGGCCTCACTAACGCTATTACTAAGTGTGAGAGAGGACCGTATTATCGGAGTGATTGAATGCGGTTGAAGTTGGCATAGTTTATTAGTTCATATAGAATTTTGTAGTTGTTGCTGTTGCTGTTATTATAATTGCTGCTACTGTTGCTGGACTTTGCTTAGCGTACAAACAGATCGTCTGCTGCATCACTGCTGCTGCAACAGAACCACCACAATTTCAATCATTATAAAACAATTCAAGGATTATAAAATCCTTTAAACAAAAACTTAAACGCCGGTCTCACGCACGCATGCTACGGACACACGTGTATGCGTGCGCCAGCACCACCAACAACAACAGCAGTCACTCGTAGCACAAACACCAGAAACACCAGAAATCAATGGGAAATTAAACCTTTTGATTTATATCCACCAGTTACGCATGTACAACAACGACAGATGACAATTACGCGCCACGACTTGCAAAGCAGCGGCAAATTGATGGATTAGCCCAACAAGCGATGCAACACTTTCATTTCCACAACGACGAACGGAAAAAAATACGAAATCGAAAATAAAAACAAAAACGGAACCGGAACATGAACACAACAGCGGAACGACGACACAAAGGAAAAAAATCACGCGTTCACACACTTGCACACCACAGATATGAATGGGAAATTGGTTCACGTTTAGCCGGAATCAGTTTGTTTGTTCTCCGTTTGGTATTATTTTTTTGGGGGTTTTCGATCACAGATTGCACTAGTTTTTTTTTTGTTGCTTTTGCTGCTGTTGTAGCTGTGTTCAAATTGTTGCAACAGGACGAGGCAAAACTAAAACAACAAAAACATGAATAGCTTTTGAACTAAACGCCGCTTAATGCTGAACACACTCAGACTGTAAAACACACAAGCAAGCAAGCAAGCACACACATACTCAAAGTCGTAGAGCAGGAAAGTGGCACACACATGTCAGGCCACAAGTGGGCAAACAAACGAACCGTTTCACCTGCAATCACACGGCGACTGACTCGGCGTCCTTCCAGAGACGACCTGGCTAGCAGGTTGTTCATTCGATTGCCTCCACACTGGTCGCTTGGGCCTCTGTTGTCCTTTCTGCCTACGTGTGCAAAACAACTTCAAGTCTCTTGCTTCTTTTTTTCGATCAAATTTTTCTGTTTTTTGTTTTCTTCTCTGGTGTAATTTGCTTTATGTTCTCGTTTCCGTTCTTGTTGTTTTTCTGTTTTGTTTTCGCTCTTCTTGGCGGCACGTTTGGCGAGTGAAGAGTGAGACACGAAAGGGTTTAACGTCGAAAAGAACTTTGCGCACCAGGCAAAAAAGCCCAACCAATGTATGCAATGCACGCCAACAAACTGTGCACCAGGCCGACCGACATCAGCAGCTCGAACCTGCTGGCAGTAATGCATGCTAAATGCTGAAGCTGAAGCTGAAGCACCCATACATATGCAAGCTGACGCCATCGCCGCCACCGCCACCATCACCATCACTTAGAGGAGTATTTACTCTGTAAGAGGCATAATGACGACGCAGCGAGCTGCAAAAGTGTAAATGATACCAAGTGCCACCATGGATGATGGTGCACACCGCCACCAACACCAACCGGCTTGACGACGACAACGGCAACGACAACGCCAACAAAAAACAACATCAGCAACAGCAAATGCATGTAGGTGTGATAGTATGCGTGGGCCTGTGTGTGTTGGCGTTGGTGTATGCACCAAGTTTGTCTAGAAAGCCTAAGCAAATCATATAAACCACACATAAATGACTTAGGATTCGGAATATTGCCCACCGAACGATGACGGCCATCAAAAAAAAGGATACAACTCAACAACATGTCAGACGGACAAATGGAGAGAAGATATGTGTAGGGAATCCTTACATCACCACACCGGCACAATACCTGTCACTGCTTGGCATCAACGAGTCAACCGGTGTGGTTGAATCCAGTAGCACAAATTGCACTGCACAGTGGAAGATTAAGCACAAAATACTGAAAATCATTTTGGCATTAATTGTTGACTAGTAGGAGTTGGTAGGTTTATTTTTGAAGAATGTGCAAACATCCGGTGTGACTCATGCAAAATTTATGTTTTGTCACCACACATCCTGTTATTTAGCACTACACCATTTCCGGTTTCAAATTCATTTAATTATAGTTGAAATCTAGAAATTCTATATGAAATTTAAAACAATGGGTGATTTGTTTGAAATTTGCTTATTCTGTATTAAGTTTGTACCAGTTCACGCGTTATTCGTGATATATCGCACCCTAAATACAAAAGCGTCACAACTCAAAATTTCTCAATTTTAATTTTGTGCTTAAAAACAAACACCAAGCACCCTTTCTATCTTCTGTAAAAATCTGGTGTCAGTTTCTCTTCCCTTTCGTCAAAGAATTACTATATCAATATGTCTACTTTTGAGACTATTCATACATTTTTTACCTTTGCAAGCTAGTTCTTTGCCTCTGCTGAACATTTGTAAATTTTGAGTTGTGACACTTTTGTATTTAGGGTGCGATATGTCATTTGAATTTTATTACCAAAATTCGGCATCTGTGAAAAATATGTTTTGCAAGTTACGTTCATTTTACGGTCGCCATAATCGACCCACCCATTTTTAGCTCAATGGGTACGTCAACAAACAGAATTGGCGAATTTGGTCCGAACAGCAACCAGAGGCTGTTCAAGAACTGAATGCACCCTCAAAAATACACTGCATGGTGCGGTTTATGGGTCGGCGGCATCATTGGACCGTACTTCTTCAAAGGCGATGTTGGCGGCAACGTTACGAGGTGCGAGGCGGATTAATAAGTCCGTGACGTTTTGAATGAAATACATTTTTTTTTTGCAAAAAAAAAATATTTTTCAAAATAATCTCCTTTTAGTTCAATACACTTAACCCAACATTTCTCCAATTTTTGTATCCCTGCTAAAAAAAATAGGAGTTTTCGAGGTCCTCAAAATAGGCATTTTTTTGATCAATAATTTCATCGTTGGAGCTAAATCTATTTCCACCGAGCCATTTCTTTAGGTTTGGAAATAGAAAATAGTCACTGTGGGCTAAATCCGGAAAATATGGTGGATGAGGTAGCAATTCGTAGCCCAATTCATGGCATTTTGCCATTGAGGCTACACACGTGAGCACCCGTGCATTCTCTTGAAGAAAGGTAACTCTTTTCTTGGCCATATGGGGTCGTTTTTTGTAATTCTCGTTAAATCGGTCCAATAAGTTGGCATAATATTCGCCGTTTATTGTTTTTCCCATTTTAAGGTAATCGATGTGGATTATCCATCGTGCATGGCAAAAAACTGTTGCCATCACCTTATTGGCCGACAAACTTACCTCGGCCTTGTTCGGAGCCGGTTCACCCGGGGAAACCCATTGTTTAGACTGCTGCTTGGTCTCCGGAGTATTGTAATGGACCCATGTGTCTTCCACAGTTACAAAACGCCGCAAAAACTCCTTCGAATTGCGGTTAAATAATTCCAGACAATCCTTTGAAGTTGTCATACGATTACGTTTATCGTCAATTGAGCACAAACGCGGCACCCTTGCAGACAGCTTTCTTAAGCCCAACTGATCATTTCAAATCGAAACCACACTGCAATATGAAATGCCTATGGCATCAACAATCTCACGTACTTTTACTCTTCGATTGGCCAACACCATATCGTGGATTTTTTTCAAATTTTCGGGTGTGTTGACCTCAATTGGCCGTCCAGAACGTTCATCGTCATTTCTGTTTGTGCGACCACAACGAAAGTCAGTAAATCACTTTCATACCATTGAAATTGATGGTGCAGAGTCCCCATAATATTTATCAAGCTTTTCCTTGGGTTGATTGAGGGTTTTTTTCGCAAAAAATAATGTTTAATGCGCCCTCGAAATTCACTTTGTTCAGTTTTTAAAAAAATGCACGAGGTTGTAGGTTTTGAACAGCTGTTAAACGCAAAGTAAATGACGGAACTTGCCCAAAACTTGACAGTAGTCTTTTAACAGGTGGTTCTTGATGGGAGCAGTTATTGATCCGCTTTAAAGATCAACGATCGCGCGTTTTCTCCCCCAAAAATAAAGAATTGGACTTGGTTGCCATGTGGATTCAATAGGACGGTGCCACATGCCACATTGCACGTGATGCCATAAACCAATTGAGAGGCGAGTTTGGTGAGCAATTGGCCAACTCGTTTGTGTGATTTGACCCCACTACACCATTTCCAGTTGAAATTTAAAAAATATTAATTTAATACAGAAAACTGTCAATCAAAGTTTGAAAATTATATTTGAAACTTAAAATTTAAAATACATCAAAAATCATTTGAATTTTAAAGACGTCATTGAAATTGGAACCACATCAATTGAAATGCTAAACACATCATTGATATTTGAAACACATCAATTGCATTTTAAAATACATCAACTATATTTAAAACACATCAATTGGAATTTAAAATTTGTCAGATGAAATTTAAAAATGATTAACCAATTTTACGTACTAGATTTTTAAATTTCAATTGATGCGTTTCATATTTCAATTGATGTATTTCAAGTTGCAACTGACGTGTTTCAAATTTCAATTGGTGTATTTTAAATTTCAAATAGAAGTTTTTAATTTCAATTGATTTTTTAAAATTTCAATTGGAAATAGGGTTGACTATTTTTTGTGATGGCACGTGAAATCACGCGTCTATATGGACAAATCAACCATGATTGCAGAGAATAATTTGGAAACGTGAGCCAAAATTGGGCTTGTAGAATTCCCCACGTGAAGCGTAGCCATGGGCAACATATGCATAATTTGTGATAATTAAAATTTTAATGGCAGGCATTGATTTATCAATCAAATCAAATATGTATTTCATTCACTTTTACAAGTTTTCTGTGTTTTCTTCCATTTTCAAAAACCAAGTACCAAAAATATCACCCATTACATCAGTTGAAATCTAAAAATTATATTTCAAATTTGAAATACATAAACTGAAATTTAATAATTAAAAGATATCAACATCAATTTAAAAGTAATCAATTGAAATTTAAATCTCATCAATTTCATTTTAAAATACGTTAATTGAAATATGAAATATATCAATTGAATTGTAAAACACATCAATTAACATTTAAAAATGTAATAAAGTATATAAAATCAGTTAAACAAGTTTTAATTTCAACTGACGAATTTTTGAACTTCAACTGGCGAATGTCATATTTCAACTGACGAATTTTAAAATGCAATTGATGTCATTTAAATTACAATTGAGGTATTTAAAATTTCAAAAACACCATTTCCAATTGAAACTTAAATTTGAAAACAGTAATTGAATTTAAATATCATCAATTGATATTTAAAAGATATATAACTTCAACATATATCATTTTCACAAAAAGTACCAACAAAATGCATCTGACATCTAATCCCTAAATAGCAGTGTCCGCTAAATACAAACGTGAAGTCCCAAAGGTTAACAGTAGAACCGGTTTCGAAGTATTGCAAAATTACCATTATTTGTATTTTAAAGAAGATAATGTGACTTAAATGCAAATATCTTCGAAAATATTCTGCAAACTGCACATTTAATTTTCTTAATAAAACACAATAATATTAGTGAAACAACGGTGGGTCGTTTCAAAAGATTGGTTAAGAAATGGCTAAGTTACAGTCGACCAAATATCATATTTCACAAAAATGTTGATGATTTTGTACAATTGTGCTCCTTTTCTCTTATTGTTTTTTTTTTTTCAAACCAAACAATTAAATTTACTCATGTTATACTACTTACGACGATAGTTTATTTCAAATCGAACATTTTACATTCAACAGGATCCAGATCGGATCAAAAATGACGTTGCCGTAGATGTAGTGAATTAACCCACACCGACAAACGTCAAAATCAATCGAATATTTTCTAAGATATTTGTGTTCAGGTGACATCATCTTGTTTGAAACCCAACTAACTATAATTTTGCAATGTCTAGAAAACGGCTTTACTTTTGACAATTCTGACTCCACAATCGGATTACGCGGTCATTTTTACGTAGGGATTAGGTGTCAGATACAGATGGTCAAAAATTTATGACGCATTTAAATCAATTGCAATTTACCCTAATTCAACTGAATTTTAAAACACATCAATTGAAATTTAAAACACATCTATTGACACCTAAAAGACATCAATTGACATTTTAAAATCGAATATAACTACGGTTTCACAGCTGAGAATGTCAAACTGTGTTGACATTTCTGTTCAGTAAGATTTGGCAATTCTTCATGAATCATTTAACGCTGCAACAACGCTTAGAAATTGTGAAATTTTCTTATTTACACGGCGGCATCGTCGGTCCTTATTTCTTTCGAAATTATCAAGGAGCTTCCGTTATGGTGAATGGCGAGCGCTATCGAGCCATGCTGACTGAATTTTTGTTTCCAAAAATTAATCAGCTAAATATCAACGAAATTTGCTTCCAACAAGACACACTTTACAATCGATTTATTGCAAAATCAATTTGGTGACCACTTTATTTCCAGAAGAGGAATTACTTTTACTTACTCTGGATTACTTTGCAAGGGGCTATATTAAGGCATTGAAGCATTGGAAGCCAATATGGAAAAAAAGTTGTCAAAAATTTGCCTGATCGAATGGACCATGTAACTCGTAGCCGCGGCGGACATATGCCGGAAATCATATTTAACAGATAAATGTCATGAATTTATATGCCTGATTATAATAAAAAAAACTTTCATTCCAACAATATTTCTGTCTTGTATTACCATTTTAAGTTGCCATGCAGCTGAAACAAAACACCCGTTATAAAATAGGTTAATAAGTTTTGAAGTTCAACTGGAGAATTTTAAATTTCAAATGATGGCCTTTAAATGTAGGAGCAGTTGGAGTGTTCTACGATTTTACAAAAGCTTTTGATTTGATAGATCATAATATTTTACTAGAAAAACTTTGGTTATATGGAATTCGCGGGAAAGAATATTCTATTATAGAAAGCTATATATCTCTTCGTCGGCAATTCGTAGAGATAAATGGTCAGAGAAGTTCTATTGGAATAATTGAGCATGGAGTGCCACAAAGAAGGGTCCTTGGTCCACTTCTTTTTAAAATATTTATAAACGATATATCTAACCTGGAGTTAAATGGGAAAATGTTTATATATGCCGATGATATATGTGTTATATATCCTTTTCAGCATGAAACCGTGGCAAAGGCATACATTGAGCATGATGCTGCTGTCATTTGCGAATTTGCAAGGGTTAATAAATTGTTTATCAACGCTCAGAAAACTAAAATCATACGCTTTAAGCCTTATAGTTATGGTACTAATTTTTCGGTGTTCGTTGATGGCAAGGAAATTGTAGAAGTGGAGTCACTTAAATATTTGGGTCTTCGTCGTCAATGTAATTTATCATGGGATACACACATAAGAACGTTACGTACGAAATTATCTCAAGCAGTTGGATTATTGTACAAGTTTAAAAACAAATTCAACAAAGAAACAAAATATTTAATATATCAAGCCCTCATTCAAAGCAATTTGAATTACTTGATTGTGCTCTATGGTTTTAAGAAAACCAATGAATTTAAAGCTCTTCAAAGAACACAAAACAAAGCTCTGAAAATTGTGGGAAACCTTCCAATCCCTACGTCTACAGTATCATTATACACAGATATGTATCCAGATGTTCTACCAATTTATGGACAGTACCAATTGCAACTGTTAATGTATGTTTTTAAATGTATGCATAATATTGGCTATCACACTCTCAAATTTTCACTAAATCAAAATTTGTTTAACACACGCCATAACAATAATTTGAAAGTTCCAATATGTAGACTTAATGCAACGAAACAAAGAATAGAATACATGGGTAGTTCTGCTTATAACAATAGTTCTGCTTATAACAATAAAAATAATTAGTCGCATATCTGCATTTAAAAATTCAGTGAAGTAAGTTTTACATGAGAACATTACAGAACTGATTTAATAACACTAACTCTTTTAATTTTTAATTAAAATTGTAATTTAAAGTAATAATAAATGTTAATCACTTTGTCATCTCGCCTCTATAAAGTCAATATGACGCTGAGGCACTTTTGAACTAACTTAAATTGCAAAATATATTAGCAATATATTCTTATAATGTAAATATAATATATATAAATTTATTTTGTAATTATGAAATTAACTAATCAATTAATGTGTTTCAAATTTCAATTAATGTGTTGCAAATTTCAATTAATGTATTTCAAATTTCAAATAGAAGTTTTAAATTTCAATTGATGTGTTTAAAATATCATATATATTTTTTGCTATTTTTGAAATGCTTTTGATCATTTCCACAGCACGAAATCAACGCCGGTATCGAATCTGACTGATTCGTTTCTCTTCGATATGTTACAGACAAGCTGAAGGTGTCGCATACGACCATTTAAAACAGCTTGGACTTGTCCAAAAGATTGATATTTGGGTTCCGCACGAGCTTAAGGAAATCCACTTAAGAAAGTGGATAATCACTTCCGATTTATTGCTCAAACGCAACAAAAATGATCCATTTCTGAAAGTCATTGTCACTGGTGATGAAAAATTGATACTTTACAACAATGTCAACCGAAAAAGATTATGGTCCAAGCACGATGAACGTGCTCAAACTTAATCAAAGACTAAACTGCACCAAAAAAGGTTATGTTTTCCATTTGGTGCGATTTTAAAGGAGTCATTTATTACGAACTGCTACTTCATAACCAATCCATAAATTCTGACGTCTATTGTCAGCAATTGACGAACATTGACAAGGCATTGAAAGAAATAGGCCTCACACATTTCTGCAGACTCGGCTTCATCTTATAACGGGTCCGCCAAATAACTTTTTTTTTGAAAATGCTATAAAAAAAACTACTGAATATTTTCCCAAATTTCCTTTTTTATTTGAAAGTTCAATCCTTCCGGATTTATTAATGGAAAATAATTTCATTCAAATGGCTGCCTCGGCTGGCCATGTAGAAGCCTACACGATCGGTCCAATTTTTAGCTTCGGCTGTGTGGCACGTAGCGCCGTCCTGTTGAAACCAAATGTTGCCAATACCCTCCTCTTCAATTTTTGTGAACAAAAATTCGTTCAACATGGCCCGATAACGATCGCCATTGACTGCAACGGCCACTCCTAGCTCATTTTCGAAGAAAATGGCCCAATTATGCCTCTGGACCAAAATCCGCACCAAACAGTGACTCGTTTTGGGTGCATCGGCTTTTCAGTGTATGCGTGTGGATTTTCTGTGCCCCAAATGCGACAATTTTGCTTGTTTACATACCCGCTAAGATAAAAATGAGCTTCATCTGAAAAGATAATTTGTTTTGGCAAAATCGGCATCTGCAACATTATTATGATTTTCAAAGTAATGTCGCAATATTTCCCAGCGTTGCTCAAGCGCATACACAACCATATTCGTTTAGCGGAAGGATACAACTAAATATCTGTCAAATCAGACATGAGCTAAGTGTTACCATTCACGAAATAAGCACTAGTTGAAAAAAAAAACGTTAGATGGCGGACGCTTTAGTTCTAATCTGGCACCTTCGGATTTTAATTTATTCCGGAGTCTGCAAAACTTTTTGAATGGGAAATCCTTCAATGCAGAAGGCGGCCAACAAACTGAATTGTTTGAGTTGTGGTTATGAGTGTGGGATTAAAAATTTGGCTGAACGATGACAGAAGGTCATTGAACAAAATAGCACCTACATTATAGACTAAAATAAATTATGGGAAAAAAATAATTGAAAACGCTCTGTGTTTTCATATACAAGGCCTGAGAGAGCAGGTTTCCCTATGTCGAGTATGAGGAATCGAATTGCACCATTAGTTTTTTTTGATTAATACAGTGGATTTTTTTTGTTTGTTTTTCGATTTTGACAGCTACTAAATTGTAATTGTATTTGGACAACCAGGTAAACTTCCTTTAACGAATTTGTTCCAAACGGTTTGGGCATAAACATTTGGGAATAAAGCTTACTCCTAAAACCAAGTTTTTTGTGAGTCTTTTCCGACTTTCTATGAATTGCCAGTAAACAGATTCTTTCACCAAATAAGAGAAAGACTTTCTGGTTCTAGCTCTATTTATTTACTCCTCATCAATATCAAATTCTACTTAATTATCAATTTCACTTAAATTTCCTTTTTTCTACACTGAAAAAAATTATTGGATTAAAAGACTTTGTTTAATTGGGGATTTAAACCAAAAAAAACAAAAACTACACACAAACTCCACACTGAACGGAAAAGCGTCGTCACAAGTACGAAAATGTTCAACACCCCAACAACATTTGTCATCGAAAGTGAGCTAACGTATAGTTTCGTTCCCGCTACGAAAATGTGTTCATCAACTGCAAATTATTCGTCACTGTCATGAATGTGTAATTGTTGCTGCAATGAATTTGATTTATTATTCCAACGATATTGTTTCGTTGCTGCAATGAATTTGTTTCATTACATTGTTCGTGCAATAAATTCATTTCATGACTGCAATGAATTTATTTTATGGCTGCAATGAATTTGTTGCCGTCATGATATCGATGCATTCCGGACACGCTGAATTGCTGCACCGGATCAACTCCATTCCCGTAAAAACGGACTACTGTATCCCCTACCTTCTACCAGCGACAAATCTAAGGACTTCTATTCCGACGAGGAATACCTGTGAAAAGTTACTGGAATAGGGCACCAGTAGTATCAGATTTTTCACGGATGGATCAAAGTTGGACGAGCCAGCAGGCTATAGGGTCCATTCACTGGACCTAAATGTAAATATCTGCTTCAAGCTGCCTGATCACTGTAGTGTTTTTCAGGCGGAAATTACCGGCATACTGGAGGTTGCTGAACTACTGAAAAGTAGTGTCACAACCCTCCGGAGAATATGTATCTACACAGACAGCGAGGCTGTCATAAAATCCCTGGAAGCCATGTTTGCTACGTCCGTGACGGAGAAAGAATGCCACTCATCACTTAGGGTGATGGCAGGGTTGTTTCAACATCAGGCTCATCTGGGTACCGGGACACAGCGACATTCCAGGTAATTGCGTAGCGGATGCGTTAGTTAGACTGGGTACTACGGCACAGGTTCTTCCGGCAAAAGAAGGTGTTTGTATGCCAATATCTACCTGCCGTTTGCAGATCAGGCAGTGGGCCGATAATATGTTCAGGAACAATTGGAGACTTCCTCCAACTTTCAAACAAGCCAGGGTCCTCTGGCCACAGGTGGACAGGAAGAGGACTAGGCAACTACTTAACTTGTCTTGTAGGAAAACACGCCCTAAGATTGGGACATAGAAACTCCAGTCTCTGAAGATGCTGCATGGAAGATGACGAGGAAACGACGAAACACCTTCTCCTGGATTGCCCTGCTCTGGCAGGACTGACAAGTAGGATATTCGGAACACATTTAGTTAGCACCGTAGCCCTACAGGATATTCCTGTAAGTCTTATAGACAAATTCATTAAAAGGGCAAATTGGCTAGACGACTAGTCAATAGTTGTTATAGAGGAAACTGCAGGTATCACTGGGCTTCTTCAGCGTAAGTGTGCTAGACAGCGTGCTGCGTTGCAGCCTTTTCAACCAACCAACAACGATTTTGTTTCATTGCTGCAATTAATATTTTGAAGTGTGTTTAAAATTATTTATTGTCATTCGTACATAAATACACGGTTAGTATTATATTGCAGGTATTTCGATAACAAGTTTTTTGAATTTAAGTTTCGAAAAAGGTCTTAATTTGCTAAATATATTCTAACCATTCCATGTTGGAACACTCGTCTAGAGACAGATTGTGGTAGGCGACTGGTTCAGTGTTATTGGCACCGTCGTATTCAGGCCCTGCCATTAAACACAAATATGAGGAATTTACTATTCAGATTTGTATTTAAGAAGATATGTACATTAGGGTGGGCCAATTTGTATGGAACCAAAAAATTTGACATAGAGTATAGCAGAAATGTAATCTACGGCAAATTCTAAGAAAATGTTTCCAAGAAACCATGGTTCTAACATCAAAATTGAGCCCGCCATTTTTACTTGTATATTAACGTAAAAAATTGACCCAAAAGCCATACTTTTGAAACTTAGTACTCTTCGATTTCTATGAAATTTCACACATATATTCTACTCATTGCTGCCGTTACAATGACGTTTATTTTAGATCGAATCTCCCCACAGTTCATGTGTTATAGCTGTGTAAAGTTGGTCATCTGCAGCATTTTTGTGAAGAGATACCTGTGTTAATGTTAGAATAACTTTTGAATGCGATATCAGATTGCAACGATCATGGCATCGTGTATGCAGACAATTGAAGTTAATATAAAGAATTTAAAAAGTAAGAGATAAACCAAATATCAGTAGTTTAAATCAGTTTTTTTCTAATTTTTAACCCATTTTTCTATAAAATTCGAATTAAATAAAATTATTGCCGCAACGAATTAAAAAATTGTCAAAGAAATCATTTATGATATTTTTCGTTGAAGCGACTACCAAATTGTCGGATGTACGAAACTTTTCATTGTAGGAACCTATAAACATTATGGAAAATGTTTCATCTATGTGACGAAGCGTTTTTCTTTCAGTGCAAATTAAGTTACGGCTAATCCGGTTAATTTTTCTATATAAATGAAATCTATTCCACATAACGATTACAATATGAATAATATTTTGACCTTAATTTATAACCAGATTACTTACACATATTCAATTAAATTAAATAATTTCCCGAATTTTTCCCAACATCATCAGAATATCGCTTATTGTGCAGCTTTTATCGCTGTGTTTGTGTTAGTGTGTTAAAAATGTCTGATTGCAGAAAAGGATAACAACGACAACGACAACAGCGTCAGCTACAGCAAATGAAGTAGTCATCATTTGTATGAAGACACTGCACACTCCGCACACGGCAAGGATAACGTTGCACAACGAACCGAAGGATAATACAGAAAAACAACGATTAAAAAATATTAAAACATTAACACAGCACCAGCAACAACAAAAAAAAAACACATGAGAAAGACACATGCACCGAGAGTCATAAACATCCACATTCATATCAACAACATCGTCTCCGTCGCATTCGCCCTCATCATCATCAGCATCGTCGCCTTGTTAATGCACACGTTGAGTGTGCAACATCCTTAGCCGATGTTGACAGACTGCGCCAACGTTCAAGGGATGTGCATAGTAAAGACTTCGTTGCATCCATCTGCACTAACACACCCACACACAACACACGCACACACAGACAGGGAATTCATTCATTCATTCGTTCGTCGTTCAACATTCATTCATTTGCAATGCTTCAGATGTTGTATGCACCACGTTGTTTGAAGCCGGTGCCGGTGCCGGTGCCGGTATTGCTGATGCTGATGCTGATGTCTCGGCATCAGCAATATGCCACATGCCACCAAAATACGTTTAACTCAACGGGGACTTGTTGGCTTTTAAGGTACTCGTATCGTATCAACGAGTAGACAAAATTGCTCGTGGTGTTGCCACAACTGGCAAGAACACGACATTTACATACATACATACGTACATTTACAGTTAGGCTGAGCAACATCAGCAACTTCGTTTACAATGGCGCGGATTATGACGACACCGTCGAGCATCAAGATGAAGATGTTCGTTAGTACTTCATGCCACCATTTGGTAGTGGCAGTGTTGGTGGCAGTTGCTGATTGCGATTGCACAAACAAACACAACAACATGAGCTACACAAACACACATGAGTAGAGATATGCAACGACCGCAAAAAAAACGCAGACAATTTACAAGTGTTTCTTCCGTGCTCACTTCCCTCAGAACATACGATGACTGCAACATGCGCCGTGTTGTATCCAACGTCTACACTTTGTTTATCGATTGCTTCCTACCGATAATCCACTTCATTGAATCTAATAAATTTTGATCGCTCCCACCACATCTTCTAACTAATTAGCAAATGAAGAGCAGGGCGGAATTTAGCCCTTCTAAGGCTGATGCCCTGCCGCACCTGCAACAATATTATGATGAAGAGTTACAAGTCGAAGGCAGGGAGAAACTATTCCCTAACACACTATGGGTAAGTATGTGTGGCTGTGTGAATACAGACTTCATCCGTAATCTCGGAATCCGATGAAATCATAGAAAACACCACCACCGTATCTTTGTACCAGCACTTATGTTTGCAGCAACTCAATCAATCCCAAAGGTTTCAAATTACCCAACATGTTGTGTTCATCGACAAAAGTTGGCAGTTGCAAACTTCATCTTAGGCATCCTAGTGCTGCTAAATGTTTGTTACTTGGCATAGTAATGGTTACTTACAAAATTTGATATTTACTCGCCACTACAAATTTCGGGCTACTGGGTCACTAAGGAAGGTATCAATAACACAATGGCTACATCACTTTTAGGAAGTGTCCAGCAGTCTTCAAGTATCGACATCATGAAGAGAATACAAACCATCCACAACAATCTGGCAAAAGCTGCGCCTTCTCTTCTGTTGTATAATTGGAAACTGGCCCGAGCAGGTATTCGATGGTCTCAAGCTGCTCCTTCTCTTCTGTTGTGGAATTGGAAACCGGCCCGAGAAGGTATTCGATGGTCTCAACTACCTCTTCATCCTCACAAATACGACAATAACCCATCAGCTCATTGCCCCATTTGCTGGCCTCTCGCATCACAGTGATCCGTGATTACCCCAATGATAATATGGTTGGATTTTCCAACTGTAGTAGAAATGGGATACTAATCAAATTTACCATCGGCCACAAATCACTAGGAACCTTGAAGTATGTTACAGATAACATCAAATTGAAATTGCATCCAGCTTACATGCCCATTATTGCACAGAGGTAAGAAATACATGGCATACGAATCCTGACTAGCACAACTTATTCTGAAAAGAGATTCACTACTCCCTACTCGGCAACTGTGCTACGGTCAGGAAATCTGCAAAGCCTTAGCTTTTATCATATTCAGAACCCGGTTAGATTCTTTAAACAGATTCAATTTGCAGGAGTTTGATTTGATTGCATTAAGTGCCGTTTTACTGTCCTCGAAGATGATTAAATCTCCTAAAGCAGATGAGAGTAAAAACGTAGCTCCTCTAAGGCCTTCATTGTGGTCAGGTGTCTGCTTGAAATATACATTTAAAAAAATAAACTAGCTGAAAGTGTGGGGTGTATTCAATTATCCAATCGTTCTTGCCCAGTATTACGATATTATCTCTTGCCACATCTGGAATCCCACCAACGGTATAATATTACCAGATGATCGACCCAAGTATTCATCCAAATCCGACTTGTCCATGTCAACGAGAATATTCGTGTGCCTTAGTTGACCATGCTTCCAGAAACCAAGTTCTCTCAGTCGAAGTGCATTTCTGGCAGCGCACCAATTTACATAAAGGTCCAGAGTAGTGAGATCGAGAGCTGTAGCCACACCCGCTTGAGAGGTGCTCCATCTCGCACCATAAGTCAACATGACAGCAGACCATTGAACCTTACTCTAAAGTCAATCAAACATGCCAACACTCACAGAACTAATAGTTTGAAGAAACGTTGAAGCAACCGAATTGAGGTTGCCACGACTGAATTTAGTCCCCCCAACCGAAATTCGGTTGAATCAACCTCCAATGCGCTTGTGATAACCTCCAATAGGTTGTGAAAACCTCCAATAGGTTGTGACAACCTCCAATAGGTTGTGACCGCCTCCAATAGATTTTTATAGCCTCCAATTGGTATTGACAAACTCCAATAGGTTGTGATAATATCCAATAGGTTGTGACAGCCTCCAATAGGTTATGACAACCTCCAATAGGTTGTGACAACCTCGAATAGGTTGTGACAACCTCCAATAATTAATCGAACTATTTTCGTATATAACCAGTAAAGCCGAGTCCCATTTCAGAATGGACATCAAGTTTTTCGAACGATTAAGGTACAAATTTGACCATGCCTGCCTGGTGATCCTGCATTCCAGACCTTCATTCAATCGCATATCTATGAGGAACAGTTTTAAGAATGAGCTGGTCATATATAGAAGACCATAGACCCTAGTCTCGCCAGTTCTACCGCTCTACCACTCACTGGAGTGATCCTGTGCCCCGGTACCCACAGAAGAAGGAAATCAAACAGCTTGGCCATCCCACTAAGGAATGCACGGCGGTTGTGCCAGTATTTGTAATCAGGAATACAGAATGCTGAGGTTTTATAGCAGACTGACTGTGAGAGCAAATACCTACGAGCAAATACCTACGAAGGTCTAGATCTATCTTTCGTGATAAGATTGCAAACCCTACTTTGACGTATAGTCACGAGTGTAGAAGCCTAATTACCCACCATTATCTGGTATACGTCTCTTCCAATTCTCCCAATTTTATATGGGATGTGACTGGAGAAGTCTCTCTCAATGGTACAACCTCCATTGCGAAGAATATCCATGGTGGATTTTTAATTCCACCTAGATTTGCCTGCCCAGCAAACCTGGCGGTAAAAAGAGGATCACACCCAGGTTCAGTGGCCGTCCCATTCTTTTGTCAACAGGCTCCGGTAACTGGATTTTTCCAAACGGCAATGCCTTAGATTACTATTGGCGGGGACAACAGCTACACTCAAAGAAATATGTAAGTAACAACAGCAAAAAGGGCAAGTTAAGCAGATGAGTTATCCCACCATATCCCCAACGTATTCTGTACATCTGCGACTATGTTTCTACAAATGTGGTCCATGTTCCTTGGATTTTGGTTTAACTTTTCACTTTACGGGAGAATTTACGGACCCCATTTCCCCTTTGTATGTTTAAAATTTTCCATACCCGGGAATCCCATCTTCTTCCCTTCTCTTTTCCGCTCAGTCGCGGCTCGCGTTGCAACTAAATGACGCATTGCTATACGTGCAGCGTTCATTTCATCACTTGCCATGCGACACACCTAATTATACCATGGTCTGTCTTTAAGCGTTTTTTTCATAACCAAGTACGGTTTCTGCAGCATTTTTCATTGAGTGACGGATGTACTTCCACTACGCTTCAGGATCATGAGGCAGGGGTACAACCTCTGGTAATTCCAGATTTCCGATGTCCTGCTTTCACTATATCTGGTTTCGTACGACTATCACTCCGCTTAGGCTTGTACGATCATTTGCTGCCACTAGGTAGTGATCCGAATCGATATTGGCTCCTCGAATCACACATTCGTCCATTCCACCAGCAGATTACCTTCCATCAATTACCAGATGCTCAATCTGGTTCTGCATCTGTTGATTAGAGGCTATCCAAGTAGCCTTATGAATGTATTTATGTTGGAATCTCGTACTATAAGTATTGACAGCCATGTTTTTCGCCAGGACAAAATCAAGCAGTCTCATTCCGCTATCGGAAGTGGTGACGTCTAAACTGAATTTACCGATGGCATGAAAATCGCCCACAACAATCTAAATGACATGGTCAGGGCAGGGTTCGTATATTTCTTCTAGGCGCTCATAGAACATGGCCGTCGAGTCATCGTATGTTTCTTCCGTCGGGACATTTAGACAAATCGCTTTGATGCGGGTGGTGGCTGTATGTTCGCTCATGGGTTGAGCCTTGAGACTACAAGTCGTAGTCTTTCTTCCTCCTTGTACAGCCACGACCTGTCAATCGCATTTCCTGGATAGTAGTAACGTTAGCTTTATAATCCACGAGGACATCAGCCAGTTGGATAGTTTCACCGGATCTGTATAATGTTCTAAGATTCCAATTGAATATCCGGTAATTAATGTCCTTATAACGTTTGCGGTGTGGCCGTCGGTGGTGCAATGTTTAGTGTGCACGACTCTTGTACATGAGAACGTGGGTTCGATCCCTGCTCTGACCACCTTACATTTCTTTCGACGACGACCACCTCGCTTAGTGATGACGAAACTATCCAGTACTTAGCCATGAGAAAACTTCTCAAAAATATCGTTCGGAAACGGCGTAGAACTGTGGGTCCAAATCCGTGAGTGTAAAACTATAAAGCGCACAGCTCACTGTTTGTGAGAAGCTCTCTCTCCCCTATCCCTTCATGGGAAACTATTTATTTATTATACCCTCCACTGTAAGTGATAGAGGGTATATATCAGTTTGTCATTCTGATTGTAACATATAGAAATAAGGCTTTGCGACCCCATAAAGTAAATATATTCTTGATCCTTATAACAACCGGAGTCGATATATCCATGTCCGTCTGTCCGTCTGTTGAAAACATTCTCACGACTTCAATCGGCGATAACGCGGTTTGGTTTTTGGCCAGAATGTTCTACGTATTCCTGAGCAGTTTGGTATTGAAAATCAGCGAAATTGGTCCATTGGAAAAAATTTTGTGATTGGAAACGTAAAAAAACTCATAAAATTTTCACATTAATTTTTGTAGTTTTATACTAAACTACTCCTTTTGCCGTGTGGTGAATTTCCATGTTGAAAATCTTTGTTGTTCTTTATAATAGGTAAGTACTTTAGAATGTTTAGATGCACTTTCATGTGTTCATACATTTATATGAATTGTCACGCTTCATCTAAGGTCGCTGTGGCCTGATGTGTAAAGGGTTGCGCGTTGGAGTCTGAGGGTTGTTGGTTCAACTCTCGTCCCAGCTTGTTTTTTTTTTAACAGTACTTTAAAAAAATGCTTTTTTATTTTACTTGTGAACAAGTAACTTATTTTTATTTTTTTTAAAAAAGTACATTTTCTTAAAAAAAATTACATTTCTTAAGTACGTTTCAAAGTACATTTCAAAGTACATTAGGTACATTAAGTACATTTCAAAGTACATTTCTTAAGTACATTTCATTAAGTACATTTGTTAAGTACATTTCTTAAATACATTTCTTTCTTAAGTACATTTCTTAAGTACATTTCTTCTTAAGTACTTAAGCATGTGAGCATTTGAGCATTGTGAGCATTCGTGAGAATCCTGCATTTGTGAGCATTTGTGAACAAGTAATTGCATTTGTGAACAAGTAACTTATTTTTATTTTTTTTAAAAAAGTACATTTTCTTAAAAAAGGATACTAATCAAATTTACCATCGGCCACAAATCACTAGGAACCTTGAAGTATGTTCCAGATAACATCAAATTGAAATTGCATCCAGCTTACATGCCCATTATTGCACAGAGGTAAGAAATACATGGCATACGAATCCTGACTAGCACAACTTATTCTGAAAAGAGATTCACTACTCCCTACTCGGCAACTGTGCTACGGTCAGGAAATCTGCAAAGCCTTAGCTTTTATCATATTCAGAACCCGGTTAGATTCTTTAAACAGATTCAATTTGCAGGAGTTTGATTTGATTGCATTAAGTGCCGTTTTACTGTCCTCGAAGATGATTAAATCTCCTAAAGCAGATGAGAGTAAAAACGTAGCTCCTCTAAGGCCTTCATTGTGGTCAGGTGTCTGCTTGAAATATACATTTAAAAAAATAAACTAGCTGAAAGTACATTTCATTAAGTACATTTGTTAAGTACATTTCTTAAATACATTTCTTTCTTAAGTACATTTCTTAAGTACATTTCTTCTTAAGTACTTAAGCATGTGAGCATTTGAGCATTGTGAGCATTCGTGAGAATCCTGCATTTGTGAGCATTTGTGAACAAGTAATTGCATTTGTGAACAAGTAACTTATTTTTATTTTTTTTAAAAAAGTACATTTTCTTAAAAAAGGTCCTTTTTAAAATTTAATATTTTGCTGTTTAACACTAAGGTGGAGGGTATCAAAGATTCGGCACAGCCGAATTTAACACTTTTACTTGTTTATTTTTTATAACGTTTGCGGAGGTCATCCACATAAGGGAGTTTTATGCTTCTCATTCTGATATTGTATTTTCATTGTCAATATAACGGTGGCGGAAGGCAAGCGCTATCCACCATGGTTTTGCGTTTTACCTACTGTCAGGATGATTATGTTTCAGCCGCCCATTATAGATCAGACGCTGACCAGAATGCAAAGTGTCGAAACTGGATTTTTTTCTTTACTTTTGGCCAGTAGTGTTGGCCCGTACGCCTTCAAAGGACCAAAGAATATGTCCGCTAGTTCGACCCATTAGACCCATCAGTGATCGCATAACACAACCAATCCGGCTGCTCATCCGTTTTGCCTTCTAACCATAGCTAGCTAACGGAGGTTTCCGATAAAGCCATTGCCCGGGACATACTTCTGGGAAATAGTATACTGCTTGGACTGCCTATGTAGGAATCATTCCTGGCCACTCCCCAATGAGTGGTTATCAGAAAATGTCCACCATTCAGTCGCATTTCCCAGTAAATTATCTACCATCCTCTTATGTGATGTCATCATGTTAAATAAAAATTCTTAAAATTCTTAAGTATATCGTTCCGATAAATTAAAGAACGGATTAGTAAGTAAGGATTAGTAAGTTTAACCGAACATTGAGAAAATGGTCCTCCGCCTATTTTTTGCGGCGCGCATTTATAGATCAATACTACGCGAGTTGTCCAGAAACGACCTACATGGCTAAAATCGTTCGAGCCATTCGTAGGATAGAACCAGAAATTGTCAACAGAATCTTGGAAAATTGGACTAACAGGATAAGCTACTGCGAAGCACGCCGCAGCAGCCAAATGAGTGATATCGTGTTCCATAAATAATGGGAATATTTGTTATTTGGGAGAGCTTCTCACAACCAGTGAGCTGTGCGCGTTCTAGGTTTAGACTGACTGATTCGGACCAACAATATTACACCGGTTCCGAACGGTATATTTAAGAAGCTTTCGATTCGATAATGTCGCTGTCACTAAACGAGGTGACCGCCGTCGAAAGATATGCTAGGTGGTCTACGCAGGGCTCGAACCCGCGTACTCATGTACAAGAGCCGCGCACAATACCATTGCACCACTGACGCCCTCGTTATTTCTAATAATGACATTAAAATACCAAAAAAAAATTAAGTTTAGTTTAATTTAGTGACAATTTTTTTGTGTTGCCTCTTTACCAGAGTTCGTATTTACCATCCCATATGTAACCCATACACATCGTCGTGGGGACTGTGTAATGAACGGTTACCCATTAACCACATGGTAATGGGGAAAATAGTGGGTAGTTACCTACGACAACGGGGAATTACCTATTACACTCAGGGTAATGGGGGGGTAACCCACCCCATTTTTGATTGAAATAAAAAATTTATCCGGCTTTCTAATTTTTCAAAAACTGCTCCCATTTGTATGGAAGAATTTTTTCAAAAAATCGACAACACAAAAAAATCGCTAAAATAAAAAAGTGACCCACAGGGTATGGGAAAAATAATGGGTAGCTACCCACGACGATAAGTAATTGCCCATCACAATTACCCATTACCCACAAGATAAGGAAAAATAATAAAAATTCTACCTCCATAGTATAGCCAATGGTTAAGGCTGTTTTCAATATGGCATCACTTTTTTAAGTCGCTAAACTAAAAATTTTTCAATTAAAAAATCGCTAAAACGCCCTCATGTCCGCATCTCGGAAACGGGGCTTCGAATCTCAAAACTAATAAATTTGTGACCCCCACCGGAGGCTTTAACCAATGGATGTATTTTTTTCTAAAAAAAATCGATAAAATTTAAATTTTTTTTCATAAAGAAAGTGACACCATTTCCAAGAGTCCGACGAAGGTAAAAAATTTATTATTATGGGAGTCGCCGTTACCGAGTTAAAGCCATTTTTTGCGATTTCCTTATTTTGGTGATTTTTTTAAAACCCCTTAGAAAGCAGCAAAAATTGACTATTTTTCCGATTGAACATCCAATGGTTAAAGCCTCCTATGGAGGTAAATTTTTTATTATTTTTCTTTATCTTGTGGCAATTTCTTATCGTCGAGAGTAACTAACCATAACTTGATGGCTAATTCCCCATTATCGTAGGTCGCTACCCATTAGTTTCACCATACCCTGTAGGTAATGGGTAAACGATCGGTACCCATTTCCCACGGCAATAATAATGGGTTACACAGGAAACCCATTACCCCCGAAATTCGAAACATGCTTTTTACTGAATTGTGTTGCCTTGTTGGTCAACAACAACAAAATTTCTAATCCGAACCGATGGTTCTCTGGAGGTGGAAAGAAGTTTCTGCGAATGTTTTCTTGTGTGTTTTGCTTGCGATATTTTTCGAACACTTGCATAGTGGTGAATTCTCAATTCAAATGAGATTTCGTTTGCATTTAGTTTGATGAATTTTTCAAAAGCTATACGGTTTGCCAGGAATCATAAGACTACATTCTGCAAAACTTCTTTCAAAACACTACACGCTGAAAGATAAAGTCCTCTCTAACATATTCTCCCAAACATATTCTCCAGGAAGTATGCGTATGTTTGGAACACACTTCAAACATTTATATGGCCGCAATTCCCAAACTGAGGTGTATTTAAATGTAAACAGAATCATGTTTACTGACAAATATGTCTGCTTTTTCGTGGAAACATATGCGTGCTGCATCCCAAGCATCCATATACTTACATGAAACCATATACTTGCATGAAAACAAACATCTGCGTATTTCCCCTCAAGCATAATAATACTACGAAACGAACTACTCTTTCTTTATTTATTTTAATTAAAATAAATAATTAATACAAAATATTAACATATTTACAAATCCCCTTTTTACATTTACTTGCTGAATGCATTACTTTTTTTATGAAATGAGAATCTCCTGCTCTTTTGCTTCTCCTTCCTTTGTTGTCTCTCACGTTTTTGTTTTCAGAAGGTTTCAACTATGCCTTGGTTATCACTATGCGTTGGTACACAAACAATATACTTGTATATAAATCTAGTTCATGCAAGACAAGCGTGGATTAATTACTTGTGTTTTATTTCATTATGTGTCACAAATGGTCCGCCATTCCGATTTTCCCAGTAGAGGCTCGGGCAGATAAAGGGATTCACGTTGTTGCCCTTTCCAGTTTCTTTCCTCAAAATCGTTTCTCACTTTGGTAGCACACATAAATATCTGCGAAACACAAAAACCAAAATAACACCACAAACTATTTAACCGTCCGAGCATTTGTTTATTCTTTCCTCACTGATCAAGCGCTTTTGATATCCCCTGTCCGATTAACCATTGGCGACTGAATACATGAAATTCGAACGCAATACATCGGCCCAAATAAGAAACACTGACTTCATCTGCAATTTGAACGCACCTTCGGGAATATTTATGAATCACTCACTGAGAGAATAATGAAAAAATACAGATACACAATCGTTGCCCCCCTTTTATTCTCTTGCTCTCGAGAGAGCATAAACAGTGCAGCAAATACGGCTGTATTTATATCACAAACACAAATATATTTGCGTCGCAAATACATATGTTATAACATATTAATCATTGTTTTGCAAACATGTAATATTGAATACCAAACGCAATGCGTTTGGCCACAAGTATTTTATATTTGCGACAAGCTGCAAACACATGTTATAGTTGCATCCAAACAACAAAAAACTTCAGATTTATCAGCGTGTAGATTTCTATTAATAGAAACATAGAATGGTCTTGAGAGTGAATATTAAAATAAGAAAGTATTAGTTCAAATTATTTAATTTTTAAAAAGATAATTGTGTCTGGTGCAACACTGTGTGTAATTTTTTAAGTCATGGAAATATAACCATATACGGACAGCACTACGTGATAAAATACCAACAAAAAGGACCCGTGTATCCCAGTTTTGCCCAATCTTATGCAGTTTTTATGGGCCTCAAAGATTTGGGGCTTCGGTCTCATTTTTGCAAAAAAGTGATCATTTTGTCAGACAAACCGCTCGGAATTTTGATTTACATTCTGAGGGAAAGTTGTAGCTCTCGTCATAAAAAAACAAAAATTGTGAACATATAAAATCAAAAAACGTGAAAAAATTGGATTTTATTTACCTTTTATCCCCTGTTCATATCCATAGGCAGCAAACCGTTCAAAACTCAAGGAAACAATCAACTACAAAAATTTACCTTAGATCTCAATAAACAACTTTCTTGAACATATGAACTTCCTAGAAATGATTCTTATATTGTGTGTTGCATTCCTTGTTACATGTGCTGAGTTCTTTATGACAAGAGCTACAACTTTCCCTCAGAGAGTAAATCAAAATTCCAAACAGTTTGCAAGATATGAGCCTGACAAAATGATCACTTTCTGCAAAAATGAGACCGAGGCCCCAAATCTTTGGGGCCCATAAAAAAAGTACATGACTTCGGGCAAAACTGGGAGACAAGGGTCTTTTTATTGTTGGTTTTTTAACATGTAGTGGTGTCCGTATATGGTTATAATTTTTCGTGTTGCACTGTGTTAATCAAAGGTCTTAAGTAGAATCCCTTTGTTAAGAAAATGTAAAATGTTGAATTTCTAAACTCATTATAGGGACCTAAATATAATGTTGTTGATTAGTGTATTGGGGTGGCATTTGCTGTCAAACTTATGATGTTTAAAAAGGATAACAAGTCTTTACCATTAGAAATATGCGGCATTATTTCAGCAATGTTAACATCCTTTCAGTAGTTATCAAAGTTATCCTTTTATACCCCAATATTTCAGTTAATTCTTAAATCACTTCATTATCATCCGGTAACGTCCAATGTAATACATGTATAAACATCTATATCTGACACTGTAGGGGACTAAAAAGTAAAATGTATCTTAAATTCTCCTGCATCATATAATTTCGGAATAATATAATTTCTTCTGGCATCTTTATTATTATTTAAGTATGTTTTATGTGTCGTCTCTTGATGTTTTTTTATTATAAATATCCGGGTACTCGATATTCAATGTTGGAATGCCACACCACATCACATACATGTGTATACGCGGAAGCAGCTGAGCATGTGTGTATGGAAGTACAAGTGGGACATTTGACTTACATACCCTACGCAAACACCCCACGAAGGAATAAACAATTAATGACAACCAAAACATCCCGAAATGATGAGGCCCATACACAAACACCACAACATCTAATGATTGGAGTAGTAGGGATCAGAATCGGGGATTTGTGCATACGAGTGGAAATTTTAATCCATAGGTATTAGACGAATGAACATGTATGATAGACTTCTTCATGTCCTGGCCGTTAAGGATTTGATGAATTTACACCAAGCCCCCTACACACACACATGGAAAGAGTGCGACTTCGTGTATGCCGGTGTATGCGTATGTGTGAGTGTACGTACATATGGCTGTGTGTGAAGAAAAGCTGTCTGCAATATTCTCAAGAAGTACCACTTAAATGGCTTCCTTTGTGAGCTATTAACAAAAGCTCTTAAAGTCTCTTCATACATTCAGCAGCGAAAAAAAAACAAAAACAAAATAAAGTAAAGTAAAAAACAGCCGAATGAATGAAGAAGTATAAAAAACGACAAGAAAAGTAAAACCAAAAAAACAAAACTGCAACACTTTTATGTTTTAGGAGAATCTAAAGAACTTTTGTTGTTGCTGCTGCTGCTGTTGCTATTGCCTGCTGCAATGGTTAGTTGTTGATGTTGTTGTCGCAGCTTTGGATGTTAAAATAATACACAGATTCACCGGAAAAAGTTTTGAATGTCATCTTTCACAAAAAAAGGAAATCTTAGTGCAGGTGTAATATGTTTTTTAAGCCTGTGAAAACCCAATAAGAATGAAACCCTGCCGGATCAGTCAAAACGTCTTAGTTTGATTCATGAGGCAACAGTACATGATTTCTTATGAGCCAACACACACCAGAAGTCCCAAAACAAAACGCATTTGCAATACAATTTCTCGTCTAATGAATCAATCGGCCTTATTCCCGTGGTCGTCGTCGACGTCGTCATCAGATTTTTTTCAACTTTAGAACGTTATAAATTTATTGTCACATGGACTACAACAAATTGTTTGATGTCCATGATCCAAAAGCAACCCTCTTAAAACATTACGCAAATTTTTTTTTTCCAAATGCCTTCAAGTCGCCGATAAAAATGGTGTCGATATTGTATTGACGTCGACGACGACAACGGGAATAAGGGCGAATAACATTTTGACTGATCTTAATACTTTCTTGCTTAATACTTTTTGAATAAGTGATGATTTATCCGACCTTTCGTATTGTATTCAAAAATTAAAATGTTCGAGCGTTTGGTCGTTTTTTTAATTAATTTTATTCTTCGATATTTCTCCACCCTTGGGGTAGCATCGTCAGGAAGATAAACACAATTATTAATTAGAAACGAAAACAATTGATAGACAAGTGTTAGAAATAAGGACTCCAATAGCAAAGAGAATAAACTTTAAAGCAGATACGGATAATGTAGCACAGAATTATAAACATTTAATTAGTAAAATGTAAAACATTTCACCGAAAATTGTTTGATGTATCATTGAATTTGTCACTATGTAACATATTTATTAAATATATCAGGATGTAACCTGTTGAATTTACCATTATATGTATTTGTGTGTTTTCAACCAAATTATTTTTCTGGCTGTAAATTAGAGAAACTATTTGTACACAAAATTTTTCTGGTTGTAACTTAAAAAATTTTTCATATGACAAGAAAATTTCTTCAATTGTTTAATTTTTTTTTTTTGTTATTGTTGTTTTTTCAAATGACAAGGAAAAAAATTGTTGTATATCAATTGTTTATGTTTCTAATTAATAATAGTGTTTATCTTCCGGACGATGCTACCCAAAGGGTAGCGAAATATCGAAGAATAAAATAAATTAAAAATTCGACCAAACGCTCGAACAATTTAATTTTTGAATTTAATACTTTTTGTTTTATTCCCACATTAAACAAAGAGAATGCAAAGCAACAGACACATGTACATTAGGGTGTACTGAAACCCTTTTTTTTGATGAGGGTGAAGTCTCAAACGACGCGTCATGAAGAGGTGATTACGGAAACGTCAAAATTTTTTTTTATACGAGAGTACTTTTAGTCCTCTACCGGCCGTTGAAGTTTAATTCCTAGTACATTTTTCATAGTACATCTGTACTCCTGATATCATGGCCGAATCGGCAGCCACTACATCCCTGGTGAGAATCAGAGATTGTGGCGTTTTTATATCGGGGCATTGCGGACACGCTGATTTACTACACCGGATTAACTCTATTCCCGTAAAAACGGACTACAGTATCCCCTACCTTCTAACAGCGACAAATCTAAGGATTTCTATTCCGAACAGGAATACCTGGGAAATGTCACTGGAAAGGGATACCAGTAGTATCAGATTTTTCACGGATTAATCAATGTTGGACGAGCAAGTAGGCTATGGGGTCCATTCACCGGACCTAAATGTAAATATCCCTTCAAGCTGCCCGAACACTGTAGTGTATTTCAGGCGGAAATTACCGCCATACTGGAGGTTGCTGAAATACTGAAAAGTAGTATCACAACCCTCCGGAGAATATGTATCTACACATACAGCCAGGCTGCCATAAAATCCCTGGAAGCCATGTTTGCTACGTGCCTCACGGTGAAAGAATGCCACTCACCACTTAGGGTGATGGCAGAGTATTTTGACATCAGGCTCATTTGGGTACCGGGACACAGCGACATTCCAGATAATTGCGTAGCGGATGCGTTAGTTAGACAGGGTACTACGGCACAGGCTCTTCCAGCAGATTCCGTTTGCAGATCAGGCAGTGGGCCGATAATATGTTCAAGGACAAGTGGAGACTTACTGCAACTTGCAAACAAGCCAGGGTCCCCTGGCCACAGGTGGACAGGAAGAGGACTAGGCAACTACTTAACTTGCCGACAGGCAGGTTATCCACAATGATAGGAACACTTACGGGACATTGTCTTGTAGGAAAACACGCCCTAAGATTCGAACATATAAACTCCACTCTCTGTAGATGCTGCATGGAAGAGGACGAGGAAACGACGAAACACCTTCTCTTGGATTGCCCTGCTCTGGCAGGACTGAGAAGTAGGATATTCGGAACACATTTAGTTAGCACCGTAGCCCTACAGGATATTCCTGTAAGTCTTGCAGACAAATTTATTGAAAGGGCAAGTTGGCTAGACGACTAGTCAATAGTTGCTATGGAGGAAACTGCAGGTATAACAATGGGCTTCTTTAGCCTAAGTGGGCTAGACAGCGAAAAAAAATATTTTTTTTTGGACAATATGGGGCTCAAACGACATATATAGAAAAAACAGTTTCAAAATTTTGACAGAACATTTTTTTCACTATATTTTTATTTTGTATTCCCCAATTTGCTGTATTTTTCATAAACATTCCATCATAAGCTCCCGTATGAAAGCCAACTTTTTATCGTCGGCGATAAGTGTAGAATACGCCTCGGTGTGTCCAAGCCTTGAGATTCAAATGGACTATTTGAATATGAATTGATTTTCAACCGCCGGTTCAGAATAGATTTCAATCGGCCAAAATCCAATAACTTATGATATAGTAAACATATTTGAGTTCGGTAAAAAAAAAAACTCATTGCACGAGGGCGCCATTTATATTTCTGGCCTAAATACTTGTTCGTACTGCCCGGTGCAATCTGAACTCAGAACGTGTTAACGTGCGAGCATTATTTCAATGACTCGAAAAATTAATCCCACTCTATAAATGGGATTAACTCGTGAACATTTTCGCCTGAATATTTTTCACAAAACTCGACGTAGATTATCAAGAGAAGAGTGCATTGTTGAACGGAAATTTTTATATGGCGATGATGTACCCATCTACAGTACTGATACACTGAAAATTCATTTGGGCCCAACGTTCGCGTTAGGTCATATTTCGTGCAGGTCACCCAAGATCGAGTGATGTGCCACACGCTGGAAAAAACGATCTAACGAAAACGAACCCTCAATGAAGAAATATTTTCTCTATCATGACAATGCTAGCTCTAACACGTCGGTCCAAACAAACGCGTATTTGACCAACAAACACATCGATTTAATGGATCATCCGCAACAGCCCCCATTTGCTAACTAATGATTACATTTTATTCCCTCACATTAAAATCCAATTGCGTGGTCAACGTTTTGTGACGTCTGCATCAACTGTTAATGCGTTCAAAACGCATGTCTTCGGGCTACATCATTCGGAGTAGCAAAACTGCTCCGAAAATTGGTTCAAAGGCACGCAAAAGTGGAAAATATTTCATGGAGAATATTTTGAAAATCAATGATTCCCATTTCGATCATCTTTAGGTATTTTATCATTATTAAGCTAACAATTTAAACAGCAACCATGTACCATCGTATGTAAGAAGTTTACAAATAATTTAAAATAGTAACATTGAAAATCTGACAAAATTTTAGAAATTTACCCAAAATTTACGACTTTTCTTATTTTTTCGATTTACAAAAAATTATTGGAACGAAGTTCTTTATCGCACGTTGCGGCATGGGGCCTAAATGACTAATTAACACTATTATGCTACAACCCAGTATTATCAACCATATTGGGTACTTTTGCTTTGGTTTGTGTCTACACTAACATATGTTGGGAAATTTCTTGTTTAATGGGAAGTTTTCTAGATGGAGCCTGTAACCAATATTTAGTATATACTGTAGGTTTGAATCCAATAAAGCGTAAATTTAGAAAAGCCAAAGTGAAGAGGTTTAAAAAAATAAAATTTTCTTAATTAAGTGCCTTTCCTTAAAAAAGTATATTTTCTCAAAACTCCCAAAACAAAATCTTTTCTTAAAAAAATAGCTTATCTTGAAGAAGTATCTTTGCTTAAAAAAAGTACCTTTTCTTAAAAAAGTAATTTATTTTAAAATAGGTACCTTTTCTTAAAAAATTACAGTTCCTTACAACAAATTGCCTTTTCTTAAAAGACCAAATTTTATTTAAAGAGTACCTTTTTTTGTAAAACAAAAAAACCTTTCTTGAGATAAGTACATACACTCAAAAAATTAAGTTAGCTATTAACAGCATACAATGTATGCTACTTTTCGGCAGACAATTTGTTTATTATTACAGCAAATGAACAGCCATAACAACAAACTTTTTGCAGGGTTGATAAAATAGCTGACATACTGTTTGCTGAAACAACAAACCAATGTTTGCTGCAATAGCAAATTTGTTTGCTTTCCCCTTTTCAGCAGACTTTTCTGCTGTGATTACCAACATATTTTTTTCAGTGTACTCTTAAAAATGTACCTATTCTTGAAAAAAGGACCAATTCTAAATAAAATTACTCTCTTCTAAAAAATACCTTCTCTTAAAAAAATAACTTTTAGTTTATGAGAAATTCATACTACAAGCTTACAAGTCAAGAACATTTTTCTAATTGAAAAATGGTTGGTTTTTGTTGGAAATAATAGACAATTTAGTTAAACACAGTCACTGGCATGACAAGTTTCGAACTCCGTGACAAGTTTGTCATCAGATGCCTAGCTACTGTGCCTGAAAAATCTATAGTTTTTGTTGTTTGGATGCAAATATAACATATGTTTGGAGCCTGTTGCAAACATAATATACTTGAGCCCAAACGCATTGTGTTTGCTATTCAATATTACATGTTTGAGACACAATGATTAATATGTTATAACATATGTCTTTGCGACGCAAATATATCTGTGTTTATGATATAAATACAGCCGTGTTTGTTGCACTATTTGTTCTCTCTCGAGAGCAAGAGAATAATAGAGGGGCAACGAGTGTGTATATCTTGTAATTCTGTATCTGTATTTTTGAATTATTCTGTCAGTGAGTGATTCATAAATATTCCTGAATGTGCGTGCAAATTGCTGATGAAGTCAGTGTTTCTTATTTTGGCTGATGTATTGCGTTTTAATTTCGCTTTAAAGCGCTTGATCCGTGGAAAAAAAGAATAAACAAACGCTTGGACGGTTAAATAGTTTGTAGTGCTGCTTTGATTTTTGTGTATGTGTTTCGAATATATTTATGTGTACTACCAAACTGAGAAATGATTTAGAGGAACGAAACTCGAAAGGGCAACAACGTGAATCCATTTTTCTGCCCGAGCCTCTACTGAAAAAATCGGAATGGCGGACCATTTCTGAAATATAATAAAAAAACACAAGTACTGAGAAAGAGAGGAGAAGCAAAAGAGCAGCAGATTCTCGTTTCATAAAAAAATTAATGCATTCAGCAAGTAAATGTAAAAAGTGTCATTTTAAATATTTTATTTTATTTGTATTAATTATTTATTTTAATTATGATAGAGAAAGAAGAATATTCGTTTCTAAATATTATTAAGTTTGGGAGAAAATACGCATATGTTTCCACGTAAGTATATGGAGGTTTGGGGGAAACACGCGAATGCAGCCACGTAAGTATATGGATGGAAGCACGCATATGTTTCCACGTAAAAGCATACATATTTGTCAGTAAACATGCTAATGTTTGTATTTAATTATACTTAAGTTTGGGACTTGCAAACATATAAATGTTTCAAGTGTGTTGCAAACATATACATGGTTCCTGCAGAATATGTTTTAGAGTATGTTACAGAGGCCGTTTTTTTAGAGAATATGTTACAGAGGCCGTTTTTTTTCAGCGTGTACAAACACAATTCTGCAATTTACATTTGAATTAGTATCAATTCAGGCACAGTAGTTAGGCATCTGATGATGAACTTGTCACGGAGTTCGAAACCAGTAAGTTGAGTGTGCTTAACTGAATTGTATATTATTTCCAACAAAAGCCAACAATTTTTCAATTAGAAAAATGTTCCTGACTTGTAAGCTTGTAGTATGAATTTCTCATACATTAAACAAAAATTAACAAAAATCGGTCATAAAAATTCAAAATCAAATAAAAAATACCTTTTCTTAAAAAAATTCATTTTCTTTTACAAAAATTCATTTTCTTAAAAGTAACTTTTCTTAAAAATAAAATAGTAACTTTTCTTTTCTTGAGATACGTAGCTTTTCTGAAAATAAATATGTACATTTTCTTAAAAAAATAACCTTTTCCTAAAAAGAGTACAACATCGTTAAAAAGTACCTGTTCTTAAAAAAAGTACTTATTTGACTAATTTTTTTATTTTTTCGATTTAAAAAAAAAATATTAAAATTTTTTGTTTTTATGACTTTTTAAAAAATTTTAACCAATTTTTCTTGACACACGCCAAAATCTTAATTACTTCGTTCGAAATATGTATGTATTTCTTTTTTCGAATTTCAAATTAATATTACTATAAAATGTGGTTCCTTACAACGGCCAAAATCGGTTGTTTACAGAACTCACAAATTTTGATTACATCAGAAGTTACTGAATTTTTGCTTATGGAAATGGATTCAGAATCACTGTCCGCCCAATGGGGGGCAAAAGTATCCTCACAAGAAAAAAGTTAACAATTCCCGTAATTCGATTTTCAATGCGCATTGTTCTTTATTGTAGCTTTAATTTGTTCACACATGTTGAGTCGCCCTAATGTTTGTACGTATGCAGTTGTTGCTGCCTTTTGCTGAAATGGATTGGATTGCAGTGGCAGCAGCGGCTTAATCAAGCACTGACTGTGGCAGTTGCAGCAGCAACACATGCGCCATTATGCAATTGAAATCCCTTTTTTGTTTTGTTTGTTTGCTGTTGTTGTTTTGTGTTGTAGCCTTGTTATTTTTCCTTGATTTCGTTTCGTTGTTTTTGTACTTCTTGTGTTGCAAATACTCATGGTAAAGTCATTCTCATACGGACCTCTCGTACCCTAAATGGAAAGTAGAGTTTCCCCACCTTTCCCCCAGTGTTGTTGTTGCTGGTGTTGTTGTCGTTGTTAACTCCTTCATACGATTTGGTCTGATCCCAGTATTTAAGCTGTGAAATGTCATTAAACCTTCACCGCATATGCTCGTATGTCACCATCGCATACACACAAACATACAGGCTTGCACTCACCTATACACACACACTGCCGTACAATCTCAGATTATGTACTACTTTTTTACTTTATTTGTTTTTGTTTCGACTTTTTTCAGTTAAGAAAGACACTCGAAGAACAACAACAAAAAACGGAACAAAATACGTTAGTGCCATGCACTTAATTAACTTGCAACACCAGCGTCAGACTGATGAATAGCAGGGACATCTAAAACTTCCCTTGCTGTTGTTGTCCTCCATGTAGGCTAAGAGCTGCTCGGAACTACTACTTGGTTTTGCCAGCAATGTCTGCATATCAGCCAGCTATGTACATGTTGTTGTATGTATTTGTGCACATAGTATACATATGTGTGTGAGATGTTGCCACTCGACGTGACGCACCATCAACTCATTAAAATGAAAAGGTGTCCAAAATGTCACGTGATATCCATCCAAGCCGGCGCCTGTTTGTTACCTTATTAAGCAAACAAACAGACAAGTTGCAAGTAAGCGAGCAAACAAACAAGACACTGGCAATACGAAGCTTAGGCTACGACACCACAATGAAACTTGTCAACAGGAATGAATGTATATATATATTCCAGACACCTGGCCACCACCCCCCCACGCACACAGTGACACAGACGACACCACTGCATTTGTTGAAGCATAAATGCGTGCATATTTGATGACGTCTGCCCCACGTGATTAAACAGTTGCACTAACTCTTTTGCCATCATCAGCCACCCTTGGGGAGACAGAAACACCCTCTCACACACAAGAAAATACACACTCGCACACACACACACACACGCATGAACACTAACGTAGACATACTCGAAGTTACGACAGACGTTCACAAGTGTGTACTTTAGTATAACCCTGAATATAGAACCTTGTGCGTCTTAGTTGAGTGTGTGCGTGGCTGTGGGTGTGTGTGTGTGTGAGTGTGTCTTAAGAAAACGTGTCACTGATGCTGGTGGCATCAATGAATGAAGGAATGAATGAATGCATTCATCAGTTGCACACACTTGCATCCTCACCCCCCCCCCCCCCCTCACCCCTCGTTGTTGTTGCACGTACAAACGATGCATAATTTGCATACGTTGCGTTGCGTTGCGTACACGCAATGGAACCGCGGTGGCAGCGCCAATTGCAATTGCAGCAACTGCTGCTGTAGCTACTCACTACCCTTACAATGTTGTTGACGAGGATGATTGCAATACAATGACGTCGTTGCATGATCAAAAGGACATTTGTTTTTAACGCGTTTTAAGCGTCTTATTGCCGTACTTAGTCATCTGTAACATTTGATTTTTGCCATGGATGTCTGCGTGTTTGCGTGTGTGTGCAGCATTCGTGCGAATGGGGGTGATTAAAATTTATGCGTGACACAAGCAGATTGTCACTTTGCTGCTGTTTTATTTTACACAGTCTTATTGTTTTGTGGAGCTTATAGATACATATGTATGTATGTACTATTTCAATGAAAGTCAATTGCCTCTAAACGCACGCTTATACAGTGAATCACAAAAGTTAGAACAAAACCAAAAATATCAAAAAGGGCCATAAAATCCATAAACTATAGATGTATCATTGGTATTACTACACTAAATGGAAACGAATAGTTATAGGAATGAAAATGTTCATCACCCCAACAACTATTTTCATCGAAAGTGATCTAATGTACAGTTTGATTCCCACTACGAAAATGTGTCCGTCAACTGCAAATTGTTCGTCACTGTGACGAAAGTATGGTTGTTGGGGCAATTAATTTCATTCATTACCGCAACGAATGTGTTTCGTTGCTGCAGTGAATTTATTTCATGGCTGCCATAAATTTGTTTCATTACTACAATGATTTTGTTTTATTGCTGCCATGAATGTTTTGAACTGTGTTTGAATTGTTTGAACTGTGTTTGAATTGCAATATTGCAGGTGTCTTGATAACGATTATTTAAATTTTTGTTTCGAAAATGGTGTTAATTTCCAAAATAGATTATATCCATTCCATGTTGAAACACTCGTCTGAAGACATATTGTGGTAGTCGACTGGTTGAGTGTTATTGTGACCGTCGTATTCAGGTCCTGCAATTAATTACACTTATGGGCAATATATTAGTAAGATTTCTATTTAAGAAGATATGTACCTACCTACGTCTGTACGTATAATAAACATGAGCTCCACTCCCCCATGGGTTTCATCACAGCAGTTGATGTATGTTCAAAACTTCCACATCACTGTGTTTTTAAATCATGCACTTGCTGTTGTGTTGAGGGTTCTGGCATTCAATTACTGCGCCAAATCTCCTCGTCATTGATCTCCGTCAGTGATCGTCGCTCTGTAAACATTTTCTTCAACTAATCCTTTATTTATTTTTATCAAATTTGTTAAAATCGCAATTGGATTCATTTCATTGTACGTTAAATTGTTATTTTGTATGGTCATGGTGCTTGAAACACTTTGCTTCTTTGACTTCTTCGTTCTCATTGAATTCAACTTCCCGCCCAAATGTATGTATGTTTGTATGGCTTTCGTTTTTTCCTGAATCCAAATACCAATAAAACGAAACAAGCGCGGCGAGTACTGATGAAATCACAAACATTTTGCTCCGATACAACATTTTGTAAGACCCCTTAGGTTTCCTCCCTAAGGGAAAGAAACCACCTGGAGAACCGGCAGCATATCGCCCAATATTTCTACTTGATACAATGGGTAAGATAGTGGAGCGAATTATGTACAGCCGACAGATTGCAGTAGCCGAGGAGAACAGCGCACTGTCAAACCTCATGAAGAATCGCACCACGGTGGATGCCTTTAAAAGTGACGTAGACACGGCAGCCGCAGCAATAGAAGGCGTAAGGTGGCGATAAGGGTCGAAGGAGTACTGCGCAGTGGTAACGCTGCACTTTAGGAATGCCATACAACTCGGCCAATTGGTCAGCCATAAAAAAGGCAATCGCCCGGATGGATGCACCGATCTACCTGAGGAGAATTCTGTCCAGCTATCTCTCGGATAGAAACATTGAATATAGCAGTGAAAAGGGAACAAAGTATCATGACGTCTCTGCGGGGATACCATAGGGCAAAGTTCTGGGTTCTCACCTGTGGAATATCATGTACGACGGAGTCCTGTGTGTTAACCTGGGAGAGTTAAAATCGTCGGATTTGCAGACGACATTGCTGTTGTGGTTGTGGCAACGCATATCGAGAATAAAGGGCTGGCTCGCGTCGCGAGTCCAGGCAGCACTTTCCCGAATTCTGCCAAATATTGGAGAACCGACATACATCAGAAGACTCCTGCTGTCCAAAGTGGTCAGCTCCGTCTTGACGTATGTTGCCACAGTGTGGGCACATGTAATGGTGATATAATGGACAAGGAGAAAACTCACCTCGGTGCACAGGCTCTCTGCTCTAAGAGTTATCAACGGCTACAGGACCATATCAGAGTAAGCGGTGCTTGTCAAAGCCGGTATGCTGCCTATAGACATAACGGCCGATGAGATGTAGCTACCATCTCACGCAGTTCCTGTCCGGACATGGTGGGTACAGAAAGTATCTGCACAGATTCGGTCACGACGACTCACCAATGTGCCCCTCATGTGACGCAGAAGAGGACACAGAATACGCAGTATTCTACTGCGGGCGCTTTTATAATTGAAGGACTGCTTTCCCGGACCGTCGACGACGTGACGACCGTTGTCACCAACATACAGACGGAGCTTCGTAGAATTGAAGCAGAAAGACGAGCATCTGCGGAATCTGGAAGATTAGCGTAATCGCAAACAACCCCCCACGAAGTAATACCTAACGGCACTCCCCGAAAATACTGCAGGAACCTCTCGCCAATTTCGCCCAATGATGTATATGTCGTCAACGTACGCCACTCGCAGCACGCGTTGTAACTGACTGCTCCCGTTTTTTACGCTCGCTCATTTTTTCGACTGCTTTTCTCTCATTATCTTCATAAAAATTAGTTTCGTTGTATTAACAACTGATTCATTGCAGTAACGAAATTGTATCGTCAACTATAAATGTTGGCAAACTTCCAAAATAAATAAATATTTAAAAAAAACTATGAAAAGTTAGACATAAACCAAACATCAATAGTTTAAACCTCATGAATTTACTTCTTCTTTAATTTTTAACCCATTTTTCTACAAAATTCAAATTAAATAAAATTTTTGCAGGGACGAAAAGTAATTTGTTGCAGTAGCGAAATGAAAAAGTTGTCAAAGAAATCAGTTATAACATTTATCGTTGTAACGACTACCAAATTGTCGGATATAAACTGAAAAGAACTGAAGAACTGAAACTGAACGAAATCTATGCCCACAAACTTGTTCTGCATAAAAAAACTAACCTCGTAATAATTGGCAACACTGGCAATATAACACTAGGAAAAGCAAACAGGAGTACTTGGCCTTCGTTGTTGGAAGAATTGAGTTTCGGAGTTGTTACTTAGGGACCTTATGGTGATACACACTTCGCATTCGGAGTTTGTACACGTTGAAAACAAAAATACCTGTAATAAATATATGTTTGCCAGCATTACGTATATGTTTGAACGAACATTGTAAAGTAAACACATTCATAATTTCAAACTAATTAACACTATATTTATATGTAAGTGTGAATGTGAAATGAGAACATAACTTTAATTGCTTCCACGAATACAATTTGATTGTCTAGAGGAAGCATACGACCGCTGTCCTGGCCATGACATTAAAATTGTTTTATGTGACTTTAGTGCTAAAGTCGGCAGGGAAAATGTCTTTGAACCAACCATAGGCTAATTCAGTCTACACGCCATCAGGTCCGATAACGGAATGATTCTGTTAGATTTTGCCGCGGCGAAAAACATGGTTGCCCGTAGTTCGAGAGTCCAACATAAAGACATCCACAAGGCTAGGTGGGTATACCCAGATCAACAGTCGAAGTATCAGATTGAACACCTGGTAATTGATGGAAAGCACTTTACTAGTGTAATGGACGGACGTGTGATTCGAGAAAGCTAGTATCACTACATGGTGGTTGCAAAGATTCGCACAAGTATAAGCTGAGCGAAAGTCGTACGAAAGCATATATATAGAACGCTGGGCATCGGGAAGCTGTGATTACCAGGGATAGCCACGGAATATGCAGAGAAGCTCAGTCAACAACTGGCGCAGAACACATCCCCGCCTCATGATCCGGAAGTGCAGTGGAAGTACATTTCCCACTCTAAAAATTAGTTATTTTTAAAAAAAATCAATGAATGTACAAACTCACGGGTGATGTGTTACACGGTATATGTGCGATTTCTATGAACACATTAGTAAATGTCACATTGGAAAATAAAAAAATAATAGTTTTTCTGCTGCAGCCTCTTTTGCTATTGCACTTTCTTTTTTCTTACATCTGCTTTAACATTAAAGTAGATGTAATATTGTTAAAATAAATAAAACTATATTTATCTCACTGAAATAATTGTTTTTGTTTTGTCATAAACAGGGCTACGACAAAAAGCATTGAATAGTATAGAGAAGTTATTGCACTCTTTTTCCGCTCTGAGTAAAAGAGCCTAAACGAATCTTATTCTCTTTATAGAATATTTCAATATAAATGCACCATTTCGACAATGTTATTAATAAAACAATACAAATAGCATAAATGTTTCAAAAGGCACGAATGTTTCACATCAAAAGTAATTTTGTGTCATACATGTCGTTCCATGAGTTCTCTATACTATTCAATACTCTTTGGTGACGACGACCTGGTAGTTTGTTCGCTGCCGATAAATCATGCTTATTTTCAGGCAGAGACTATTGTTGTACAACAACCTCTTGTGGGATGCTAACGCTGTGTGTGGTTTGCATGTGTTCACTTTGATAGATTTCAATACCCGTGCCTATAGATGTTAACACATCAAAAAATTAGTTATTTTTCGATTCGACGCTCCGTTTCCGAGACATAAACATTTTTCCTAATTTTTTTCATATTTTCGATCAAGAATGGGGATGGGTTACCCAGGGTAACCCATTACCTAGGAAATACGAACCTTGCAGCAAACAATAATAATAATTTTGTTTATATTTAAATACAAAATATACTATTTTAATAAAAAATTACATTTTTAGTTTTTTTGCTATAAAATTCATAATGGGATGTGGCATCAATAAATGGTTGTGACAGCCATCAAATTCAAGTAATTAGTTTATCATACCAATATATTATTGGGTACAACCGAATCAGTTTTTAAATTTTTTGTTGATCCAACAAATAGAAGATTCACCACTACAGGAGAATTTGATTGCTTGAACTAAAACTCGATTGACAGATCACATATATTTATTGTTGCTGTGGCTGCAACTAAATATTTCAGTTGTTGCAACCAAAACTGGATTACAAATCAATTGATATTCACAATATTTGGTGATACTGAACACTGTTTTCTTTTTTCTTGGTAATCACAACTGAATAGTGTGATAGTACAAGAAACCACCAAATTTTAGTTGGCTATCAATATAATTGTGGCAACGAATCACTTCTCTGTGTGTAGGTTTAAATATAAGTATAAATATTAAGTATAAGTATAAAAAGCTTCTCAAAATACCGTTCTAGAACGCGCACAGCTCACTGGTTGTGGGAAACTCTCCCTAATCCCGACATGGAATGTTACCATTTATTTTTATAAATCTCAATACTGCTGCTATGTGAGAAAATTAGTACCTTTAATCGCAATTGTATATGGATTTAGAAAATGTTTAGCCTTACACGTTATTATGACGCATATACTTTTGTGTAGCACTGTAAATTCATACGTACATAAACCTACGAATGGGTCGATGTATCTGCACACATAAATATCTCAATGTGTCTACTTCAGTGTGTGAATTCATTCAATGAACCACCACACATCACTTGATTGCGATTTCCATCTACCACTTTATTTTGAATTGTTCATGCCATGTCAAATGTCATGTCTGTCGCACGATGCTGATGATCGCATTCTAGATGGATTTCCGAAAGATATTGACGTGATCATCATCTACTCTGTGCGACACAAGTTTAACAATGAAAAGAGAAATGCCACAACATTTCTTTGTTGTGTAAATGAAAATTTCAGTCCATTCACTAGATTTATGTCAATGTGATGTGATTAGATCACACCAGGTGTGATGAAATGAAATCATATTAAAATTTGAACGCTTTCAACATAAAGCTTTGCTTATGACCAAGTTATTTGTTGGCTTAAACCGGTTTGTGCCGCATCACGCAGACCACACTACTCTCACATCTTTCTCTTTGTCTTTCTCTTTGATCTTCATTTTTTTTAATCCTCAATTATGCTTTGGTTATGATACAACAATAATAATAACAAAAACATAATTAGCTTAAGTAACAGCGACTATCTTAATGTTGACCAAACGAGTTACGATCGACGACGCCAACAGTACAGTGGAACAGTAGTGGAAAAATCATATAGAAAATTTGAAGTGTTAAAATCATCAAGATGTTTGAAAGACCAGGTTGACTTGTATTAGGTGCCGTGGTTTTTTAAAAATAACAATAGGTTTTAATTAGTTTTTCCACCACTAGTAGTTAAATTAATTAAAGTGTTACGAGTTTTGATAGCGGACAGTGCAGTGAATAGTGCAATTTATATAGAGGGCGGATCAATAAGTCCGTGACTTTTCGAACTTCCCTCGTATTTATATGAAATGCAACAGTGCTCCCATCAACTACCACTTGAGAATAGAGTACCGTCAAAGTTTGAGCAAGTTCCGTCATTTACTTTGCGTTTAACAGCTGTTCAAAACATACAACCTCGTGCATTTTTTTAAACATGGAAAAAAGTAAATTTCTAGTTCTCATTAAACATTATTTTTTGCGAAAAAGAACCGTCAATCAAACCATGGAAAGCCTTCATAAATACTATGGGAACTCTGCACCATCGATTTCAATGGTAAAAAAGTGGTTTACTGACTTTCGTTGTGGTCGCACAAGTACAAATGACGCTGACCGTTCTGGACGGCCAATTGATGTCAATACACCCGAAAATTACAAAAAATCCACGATATGGTGTTGGCCAATCGAAGAGTAAAAGTGCGTGAGATTGTTGATGCCATAGGCATTTCATATGGCAGTGTGGTTTCAATTTTCTATGATCAGTTAGATTCAAGAAAGCTATCTGCAAGATGGCTGCCGCGTTTGCTCTCAATTGACTATAAAAGTAATCGTGTGACAACTTCAAAGGATTGTTTGGAGTTATTTAATTGGGCAACGAATTGGTACTTCATCCGCCATATTCTTCGGATTTAGCCCCCAGTGACTATTTCCTATTTCCAAACCTAATGAAATGGATCGGCGGAAAGAGGTTTAGCTTCTACGATGAATATATGATGAATATTATGGACCTCGAAAACTCCTATTTTTTGGAAGGGATACAAAAATTGGAGAAACGTTGGACTAAGTATTTTTGAGCTAAAAGGAGATTATGTTGAAAAATAAATTTCTTTGTTTGCAAAAAAAAACTGCGTTTCATTCAAAAACTCACGGACTTATTGATACGCCCTCTATATCCAAATCGAGAAAATTCAACACAATTAGATGTTGCAGGAAACTAGAAAATTTAACCCAAAAACATCGGAAAAGAAAACAAAATTGGAGCTCATTTGCCGTAAAAATATTTATTTTACCCCCAAAATATTCCGTTTGCTCCATAGTCTTATGATTAACCGCAAAAGTGCATTCCTATCATTCCCACAAATAAAAAACTTTTATTACAAACCGCATTTCCATTGTTGTTAACGAACATTCATTTGCTCTTGATCTTCAATTTCATAAATTTCTTTTGCAGCAAACAAAGAAAACTGTTTGTTATAAACGAAATTGTATACGCACACTGATACACTGAGAAGTGATCTCAGTCATGAATAGCTTCTCTCTTCTTTGAGAGAACACAAGTTTATACAACACAAATACACAGTACATTGTTTCTTGAATTGATTCTGACTTCTTCTGGAACATAGGCGATAGCTCATTGAACAGACTTGCGGATTTGCAGTAATGGTCACTGGGTTCAGCTCCATGTCAGGGAAAGCGTGATCACTAAACTAAATTTATATACTCGTAAACTTTAATAAAATATATTGAAACGAAGTTCCTTATCGCACGTTGCGGGATGGGGACTAAATGAAAAAAAATTTAAATTTTTTTTTAATTCTATTGTGCTACAACCCAGTATTATCAACTATACAGGGTACTTTTGCTTTGGTTTTTGTCTAGACTAACATATGTTGGGAAATTTCTTGTTTAATGGGAAGTTTTCTAGGTGGAGCCTGTAACCAATATTTAGTATATATCGTAGTTTTGAACCCAATAAAAAGTAAATTTAGAAAAGCCAAAGTGAAAGAAGTTAAAAAATAAATTTTTGTTAAATAATATAAGTGCCTTTCCTTAAAAAAGTAAATTTCCTCAATAAAAATAAATATTCATACTTTTCATCAAAGTACATTTTCTTAAAAAAATACCTTATCATAATGAAGTACCTTTGCTTAAAAAACGTAAATTTTCTTACAAAATATACATTTTCTTAAAAAAGTATTTTTTTTAAATAGGTACCTTTTAAAACAAGAACAGCAAATCTGACCTCAAGTTCGAAGAATATTGATTATTTATTAAGTACCTTTTCTTTAAAAAGTAAATTTTCCTACAAAAAATTGCCTTTTCTTAAAAAACTAACTTTACTTTCAAGAGTACCTCTCTTGTAAAACAAAATAACTTTTCTTGATATAATTACCTACTCTTAAAAATTTACCTATTCTTGAAAAAAGGACCAATTCTATAAAAATTCCATTTCTTAAAAAAACCTTTTCTACAAATAAATACATTCTCCTACAAAAAATGCATCTTCTTACAAAAATTATTTTTCGTCAAAATAAAATAATACACTTTCCTTTCTAGAGGTAAGTAGCCTTTCTGAAAATAAGTACATTTTCCTAAAAAAAAAAACTTTTTCAAAAAAAGAGTACGTACCACTTCTTTAAAAAGTGTAGCTGTTCTTTAAATAAGTACTTCTTTGTTCTTAAAAAAACTTCTTACTCTTATGGCTTTCGCTTACATAAAGTAATTCTTCTTAAAAATAGTACCTTTTCTTAAAAACCACATTAGCTTTTAATAAAAGTAATACCTTTCTTTAAAAAAGTACTTTTTCGGGCAAATATAATACATATTCTTAAAAAAGGACCCAAAAATATACTTTTTTTTAGACAATATATTCTATAAAAAAAACATTTTTCTTAAAAAAAGTTTATCAAAAAGTATTTTTTCTAAAATATCCATTTAAATTATCCCATATTTCAACGGGCGCCTCAGACGTGTTGTACCCAGACACCTGATGTGAATTTATTATTGAGGGTACAATTCTATCCAAAATAAATTCCATGTAAAATACAAATAAAATATACTAATTCAGAATTCACAGCAAAATACAACACTGTGTGTTACAGAATAGACTATCCTCAAAGCATAGCAACTCTGAAAAACTCCGCGAGGAAATAATAACATCCGAATGTGCCACAACCACGGAAGCGGATTTCGTTTCGACCCCGTTACGAGTCCGTAAAATAATAAAAATGTGAAATCTAAGTTGTCGAACCCGTTACTAGTCCGTAAAAATATAAAAAGCGATATAAAAAGCGAGTGGAATAGCGATTTGGTGGATCCGTTTCTAACCCGCTACGAGTCCGTAAAAACATAAAAAGCGAATCAGTGAAACTGCGATTTAGCGAATCCTTTGCGAACCCTTACGATAAACATTAAAAAGAATCAGTGAAATTGCTATTTGGCGGATCTGTTTTGAACATGTTACGACTCTGTAAACACATAAAAAGCGAATCAGTGAAAATGTGATTTGGCGGATGCGTTTCGAACCCGTTACGATGAACATGTAAAAGGAGTCGCCTGAAACATAAAAAAGCGAAGCAGTGAAATTGTGATTTGACGGATCCGTTTCGAATCCGTTGCGAGTCCACAAAAACATGAAAACCCAAAATGCGAGTGTGGAGAAGCAAATTTAAAATTGCAAATGTCTCGTGAGGGAACCAAACTCGTATTACGCCCAAGGGATGTCCGAACCACGTTCCACCCCCTCCTACCCCCCACCTTTTGGCGGCAGATAGTTTTGCCCAAAAAATTGAATGTCACAGATTCATATCTGAGTTGTTAAAACACAAAATCTTAACCAAAAATTAGCTGATAACGAAAATTAGAACGAACCCGTTTCGAATCCTCAATAATTGATAAACCTGAATTAGTGTAGAATCCACTTTGTTTAAAAAACCCAATTCGTAAAGGATTCGAATTTGAAATCCGTTGCGAGTTCGTGATGGATCCGAAAACGTAGAAATCCATTCCGCCTTTTGGAGGGGGATTTCATAGGCAAATGGATGTAATGTTTCCGTAACTGATTTCAGTTTCGGACAAAATGTAATAAGAAGCGAGTCCGAGTCGAATTCGAAACGGATTCATATTACACACTGACATGGAGGAATTACTAACGTTTCAGTGTGTTGGAATTACTAACGTTTCAGAGTGTGAGTTAAAACTTAGGTATCCTCGATTGATACTAATTCGCATATTCAAATTTCATATGAGAATGTTTATATATATATTTGATGATCCACTGATGGTATCAATTTAAATACATAGTTGGGCATCTGATGATAAATTTGTCACGGAGTTCGAATGAACTAATTGATTGTAAAGAGGTTGTAACAGCCATAAATTCGGCTGTTACCACAAAATTGTGGTTGCCGCAACCGAATTGAGGTTGTAACAAACGAATTTAGTCGTCACAACTGAAATTCGGTTGAAACAACCTCATTTTATGATTGTTGATGATGTGACAACTGTACCTTGAATTATATTCGTTCCGTCAGCTAAATTTTCAAAAATTTCAGTTGGAACAACCGAATTTGGAATTAGTTCCGATGCAGCAACCGGAATTGGTACCAAACTCGGCTGGAGTAATCTAATGTGCCATCAATTCAAGTGCAACAACCGAATTTGGATTCAATGGGGTTGTCACTACCAAGTTTGGTATCAATTCGGTTGTAACTGCCGATGGTGGTATCAATTCGGTCACAGTAATCGAATTAACTCTCAAGTCGGTTGCAACGACCGAATTCGGAGTCAATTCGGTTGCTGTAACTGAATTTCTAATGAATTATGTAGTTACAACCGAAATTCCTTTTCAATTCGGTTACCACAAATATTAAATTAAAGGAAGTTCAATAATGTATAATTGTTCCCGTCACGGCGACATCAAAATTTTTTGTGGTTATTAAGAAAGGTAAGTAAAAATGTTGGAATTATGGTTTTTGTATTAACTCGTCTTTTTTGGCAGATAATCTCCAAGCAGATAGCAGTTTTGAATCTTTTCAAGGTCGGTCGTTTGAGATATGATGCAATCATCTGTGTACGAAACAGTTTAGAACCTAAATCAACCGATACAACACGACAGAATTGATGCGGTGACCCCTGATCGCCGGTACTTCAAAAAAGTTCGATAGTGACATGTAAAATAAATGTGTTACTCTTAAGATTACCCTATATAAATAACATTATTTTCTCGCTTTCTAATGTTTTTATAAGAATACTGGAAATATTAAAATCATTAGATAATAATAAAAACAAATTTCAAAATTCATTCATCTAAATTCGGTTCTAATTTATCTAATGAGGTTGTGACAACCTCTAATAAGGTTGTGATAACCTCTAAATTCGGTTACGGTTAAATCGGCTGTCTCTACCGAAAGCCGACAATTATTAGCTTAAAAAAATAAATTCTGACCTTGTCAGCTAGTGGCGTACACTTCTCATACATTTTTTTTGAAAAATAAGTTTGTCGCAAATATATTTCGTTTCTAGTAAACGTTTTTTAGTTAGAGCTTACTATAACTTTCCGCTGGTGCACTGGGCAAGGAACCGCGTCTATTGCACCGTTTTTCGCTTTCTGATATTCTAAGTGTGTAGTGTAAACTTCCCATAAGTTAACATGTTGAAAAAGTAGTTTGCCGCAAACATATTTCGTTTCTCGTAAACTTTTTTTGTACTTTGAGCTTTCTATAACTTGTCTCTGGTACAATGATTGATCTCTGTTTAGAACACTTTACGACAACGGTCTCCTCTCTTTGTAACAGTGACACTTTTGGGTAATTATCCACGGAAACACTTCACATAAATCCATCCGGCAGCGGTAAAAAGCTAGAATCCCAAATCGTTGTGAGTAAAACAGGAAAGCACACAGCCCACTGAATGTAGGAAGCTCCCCCCTTTCCCTTTATACGATATAAGAGGAAAATATTAATTTATTTATTTTATTAAACGTTTGCAGGGAACGAAAAGTCAGTCATTGGAAATATTTTATGGTTTTGTAAATTGTTTTTGAGTTTAGGGTTAACACATGGCTTTTGTTGTAAATTTTTTTTTTGTTTTTCTTTTCTCGTAAACGATTTTATTTATTTATCACAAATGAAATGATATGTTTATTTACTCTAAACTTCGTTTGGGCGGAACAAAATCTTTTATTGCGCGTATCTTCACGATCAAAGATGCAATTGTATCTCCTCTTTTTGTTAACTTGTAAACATAACTCAAATATCACTGAATTTTATATTGTCCGTTCCACTGTGCCAAGTCAACATGAGCAGCACAATGAACCATAACGATGGCCACTAATATTACAATTAATATAATGAGTTGTGAACTTAAAATGAACTCTATGCATTCCCAATATGGTTAAAAAGTTGCACTTCATCTTTGGCAACGAAAGTGATACAATCTCTAATCAGAAACTCCTCCGCGATTCGAACAATTTTGCGAATCTACTTCAATCACAAGCAGAAACGATCATGAAGATCCTATTATTGGTTTGTTACTCCCCAAATTCCGTGAAGCGTCAACTATAAAGTCATCGATTTATTACCTTGTAATTACAGATAATATTATTGACAATTGGAGCACAGTGTCGTGAATACTATTACAACAAACCGAATGTGCCTTTTTCTCGAGAGGACGGAAAACAACATCAATATTTACTACCATTCAGTAGCATGTCTATACCTGGATCACATGGACGCAACTATGAGGTATCAATGACACCTTCACGGAACATTTTCGAAATGCATCTTGGTCAGCACCAGTACTACACTCAAGATCAGGCTAACAATGTGGCATACAGCCAGCAACAACAGAGTGGAGCCCATTACCAACAACCGTTTCCAACGTATCAACTGCAGCAGGGTAATGCTTATGCCCAACAGCCGGGTAATGCATATCCTCAACAATTGGGAAATTCATATTCCGAACTATCTGACATCACATTATCCTCGCAACCAACCGCTAAATACCCACGACAAATTGCATTCAACCCCAACTTCCCCAATGGGCTGGCACAATCTGGCATAACAAACCCCCAACTAAATCTTAGTCGTCGGCCAAATGCTAGAATTTTAAAGGTTTGTTATACGAGCGGTCGTTGTGAATTCGTCGGCGATAATGTGCAATTACAGCGTATTTTACAACAATCGAGAACCAAGCTGCCATCCAGCCCACTCCAGTCCCAGTCCTCCCAATCGCCATTCGGATCGATAATTGGAGGCACTAAAGCCCAAAGGGACCGACGTCTGTTCCCCTACAGTGAACTTCCAATAGCACAATATCCTTTTAAGAAATAATTCAGTTCTAAAACCCCAGTGGATATTGGTTGTACAAATAGTTATAAGACAATACTGAGAGTCCTTACAGTCCTTAAAGGGAACATAAAATGGAATATTTATTTTGTATTTAAGATCAGGTGAATAAAGTTATGTGGAATTTAGTCTAAAAACTCAGTCGTTCGTTCATATCGCAGCACACCAAAGGAAAAGGCAGATGGCGCGGACAAAAAAACTTTATGAATTCGAAGAGATTCTATTTGAAATACAAACTGATATTGACAAATGAAAATTTAATCTTAAAACTGATATCTTAAGAATTGGAAAATTTAAGATTGATATTGAGAAATAGAAAATGGATATTAAACAGTGACAAAATATTATTGAGAAGTGCCAAATCGTTATTAAGAAATTGAAAATTGATATTGGAACACACAACTGATATTCACAAAATTAACATAAAAAAGACATATGAAACTTTAAAATAATACGAGAAGCAAAAATGAAAAGAAAACATAAAAAATAGAAATTTCTATTGATTGGTTTTTGGTTTACGTTTTTCAACCTTCTCAATAGTGGTAATCATGTAAACGAAACTTGTAAAACCTGCAAAACTTTTACCGCAAACGTCAAAACAAAACAAAAATATTATCATACAAAACGAATTGAACAAATGTCTGATGTTTGCTCAGCGAAATTGACTCGAAACTTTTCAACATGTGTACAAGTCGTTTTGAAGGAGAAACATTTTTGTTGTCAATTTCAATACCAAATTTCTCTACACCATTTAAAATTCCATTTTAAAAATTCCATTTGAAATTTAAAACACATCAATTTAAATTTAAACGGTCATTTTAAATTTAAAAGGCATCAATTGAAATTTGAAAGACATCAACTGAATTTTAAAATACATCAATTATTGAAATCCAAAAGGCATACATTTTTGAAGCCTCAAAACCTGATAGATAAATCGGTTAATGATTTTTGAATTTCAATTGACGAATTTTAAATTTCAACTGACATCTTTTAAAATACAATTTATCAGTTTTAATTTCCAATTGATCTGATTTGAATTTCAATTGATGACTTTTAAATTCGTATTATCCGTATAAATTTCAATGTAATGTATTTTAGACTTCAATTGACGTCTTTCTAACTTCAATTGGTGCCTTTTAAATTTCAAATGGTATTTTAAATTTGGGTTTTAAGCACACAGACCTGTCATTCATGAGCCTGAGCATGGTCGATAACTATTTATAAGACTGATGAATTTGAAAAAATATTACCAAAAAATTTTGTGAACATCATAGTGATACGAACAACTTCGAACAAATTCTTACAAGTTATCAAGAATGGCGGTGAAGCGACAACAAACATCAGCGATAGCTGATGCTCATGCTCACGAATGACAAGTCTGTGGTTCGCTTTAAATTTCAACTGATGTCTTTTAAATTTCAATAGATTTTTCGTAAATTCCAATTGATGTGTTTTACATTTCAAATAGAATTTTTGGAACGAAGTTCCTTATCACACGTGGCGGGATTGGGGGCTAAATGAAAAAAAATAAACCACTTTTTTTTAACACCATTATGCTACAACCCAGTATTATCAACTGCATTGAGTACTTTTGCTTTGGTTTGTGTCTAGACTCACATATGTTGGGGAAATTTCTTCTTTAATGGGAATTTTTCTCGGTGGAGCCTGTAACCAATATTTAGTATGTATATATACACAGTAGTTTTGAGCCCTATAAAAAGTATAGTTAGAAAAGCCAAAGTGAAAGAAGTTTAAAAAAGAAAATTTTCTTAAATAAGTGCAGTTTCTTAAAAAAAGGAAATTTTCTCAAAAAAAATACCTATTCATATTCTTCTATTCTTAAAAAAGTAATTTTTGTAAAATAAGTACCTTTTTTTAAAAATGTACATTTTTTTTACAAAATTGGCTTTTCTTAAAAAACTACCTCTTCTTAAAAGAATACATTTGTTGTGAAACAAAACAATTTTTTTGAGATAAATACCCACTCTTAAAAATGTACCTATTTTTGAAAACGGACCAATTCTAAAAAATTCCCATTTCCCAAAAAAAAACATTTTCTTCAAAAAAATACCTTCACTTAAACAAAATACCTTTTCGTACAAAAATTCCATTTCTTAAAAAGAAAATAATACGTTTCCTTTTCTTTTCTTGAGATAAGTAGCATATCCGAAAATATGTATGTAGATACATTTGATTAAAAAAATTACCGTTTCCTAACAATAGTACCACTTCTTTAAAAAGTACTTGTTCTTAAAAAAAGTACTACATTGTAAAAAGCATTCATACTCTTATGGCTTTTTCTTACAGAAAGTACTTCTTAAAAATAATACCTTTTCTTAAATAAAACATTAGCTTTTAATAAAAGAAGTACCTCTCTTTAAAACAGGATATTTTTAGGAAAATATAATACATATTCTTACAAAAAGGACCTAAAAATATAGAATTTCTATAAAAAAAGGATTCTATAAAAAAAATGTTCTTTTAAAAAATATTATCAGTTTACAAAATTATCTTTTCTTAAAGATCGATTTAAATTATCGAATTTTTCAACGGGTGCCTTAGACCCCTTTCACACTCGGCAAGTTACTTGCGCAACTCTTGCCCAAGTCTTGGTTTGTTGATGACAGAGGTAAGGTCGGGTTAGGGGAATAAATTTGAGGTACAGACTTGCTTGTACTCGGAAAGTTGAAAAACTGACTTGCGCAAGTAACTTGCCGAGTGTGAAAGGGGTCTTAGGCGTGTTGGAACTAACTAGTACATTATATATACTACGTTTATACGGTGGCCTATATCGCGAAAAAATACACGTATAAACGCTTTAGCGCGATATAAAGTTTGTCACGAAAGTTTACTATGATTTCGCTCCATATCACGATATTCTATTTGTGAGTTGCCACCTAGCATCACATGGCTGTTTATATCATGATGTGTTGAATATCGTATAAACAGGAACATGGGGATATCACGATGTGATTGATATTGCGATAAGTGTCGTATAAACGAGGTAATACTTATATAGCGAAAGGAACTTCGCTCCAACCGGGTGTCCCCTGACACCTCAAGTAATTTTTTTCAGAATTCCCATGGCAGAATTTTTTTTTTAAAAATGCCCAAAGTAAGAAAATCGTTAGAATAAAAAAGTGGAAATAACATGGAAACGGTGCGTCCAAATAATAAATGTTTTACCTCCATGGGGAGTTTAAAATAAATCAATAAAAGTCAAATTTTTTGAATAAAAAAATCGCTAAATTCCAAACATTTTAGTTTAAGCGATGTTGTACATAATAAAACTGACATCCAAGGTAAAAAATATATTATTTGTGCGATTTCCGAAATTTCCGATTTTTGAAAAAAAAAAACTTCCACACGAATTGTACTACTTTATAAAATTTCCATAGAAACCCTCAAAAATTGGTTATTTTTTCGATTCGAAGCCATTTTAGCGTTTTTGCGATTTTTTTTTATTCGAAACATTTTAGTTTTAGCGATTTTTTACAAAATAAAACTTACGTCGTATTAAAGACATCTAGGCCTCCCATAGAGGTAAAAAATTGATTATTTTTATGATTCGACCCACGGCTTCCGAGTTATAGCCTCTTTTTTTTGCTTTTGTCTTATTTTGGCGATTTTTTGAAAAAAAAATTCTTCCATAAGAATTGGACCACTTTATGAAAAATCCTTAGAAACGATCAAAAATTGTTCATTTTTTCGATTGGATGCTCCGTTTCTGAGATATAGAAACTTTTTCTAATTTTTTCATATTTTTGATCAATACGGGGATGGGTTACCCTGGTTATCCCATTACCCATCGTCGTAGGTAACTACCCATTATTTTCCCCATTACCTTGAGAGTAATAGGTAATGGTGCGGGGTAATTACTTTCCTCATTACCCTGTGGGTAATCGTTCATTACCCAATGGAGTGGTAATTACGAACTCTGGTTGAAATACAAAAATTATTAACCGATTTTATATATTAGATTTTTATATTTCAGTTGATGTTTAAATTCCAATTCATGTTTTTTAAACTCCAATTGAAGTTTTTTAAATATCAATTAATGTTTTTTTTTAATTTCAATTGATCTATTTTTATTTTGCAATATAATTTTTAAATTACAAACAGAATTTTTAAACTTCAAGTAACAGTTTTAAATTTCAATTGCTGCATTTGAAATTTCAAATAGAATATTCAGATATCAGTTGATGTTTTTAAATTTCAGTTTGTTAACCGTGTAGTTATAAATAAAATTGAGAATTGTAACTATAAATTGAAAACGTTCCATATGAAATTAATTTGTGTACTTTTAAATGAGTCCATATTTTTACTCACTATATTTAATTCATGACCATAAGGTGCTGGAACAGCCTGAACTGACCAAATTGCAGGTATGCAGGAGGAATATACTCGAGAGAGGACTTTATCTCGAAAGTGCTTGCTTGGCTCAAAAGCCCTCTCTCGAGAAATAAAAGGCCAGCTATACCAGGCTCTCATACAACCAGTCTTGCTTTATGGCACAGAATCCTGGGTCCTATCGGAAACAGACGAAGCATCTGTAGGAGTCTTCGAGAGAAAAATACTCCGAAAAATTTCTGCCCTTTTAGTGCACTAAGGCGAGTTTCGGCGACGCATGAACTATGAGCTGAAAGAGCTTTATCCCGCCATTGACATTGCGAAAGCTTTCTTGAGTAGGCTTTGGCTGCCTCTGGCAATTGCAGCTTTCCGATGTCTAGCTTTATCTGCGTCTGCTTTCATACGATTTTCGCTCTATTCAATCTTTTGCGAACCTTTGCTGCTACTAGGTAGTGATCAAAATCGATGATCGATTGCGATTGCGCAGGCTTGGAAATGTCAGTAGAATGGATGAAGACGAACCAGCACGAATTGTTTTCGAAACCGAACTCGAAAGAAGACGAAAAATAGGAAGACCAAGACTCCGCTGAAGGCATCAGGTTGACGAATCCCTGCGTACACGTGGTATTACCAACTGGAGAGATAAGGCAAAACACCTAACTGGTTGACGGAATATGTTATCTTCGTTTTGCAAGGTCCCTGACCCCCCGAGGTTGTTCGAGACTGCATAAGTAAGTAAGTAAGTAAGTAGGTGGAATATATACACATCAGTACCAAAGTGTGCACATGAACTATATTGATAGAGTAATCGGAATCTGGAAATGATGTAGCAACAGTTCAAATTAATTTTCGATATTTTAATCTTAAGAGTAAAATTCAGAGAACACGCGATTTTTAATTTTGTATTGTAATTTCTTTGAATTTGAATTTTATTGACCGATTTTTGTTAGTTCTTGGTTAATGTATGAGAAATTCGTACTACTACAAGTCATGAATATTTTTCTAATTGACAACTGGTTAGTTTTTGTTGGAAATAATAGACAATTCAGTTCAACACACACTCACTGGCATGACTAGTTTCGAACTCCTTGACAAGTTCATCATCAGATGCCTAACTACTGTGCCTGAATTGGATACCATCGGTTGATCATCAATCGTATACATACAAACACAATTCTGCAATTCACGTGTGCGATTAGTATCGATCGAAGATCCCTAAGTATCAACATCACTGAAAGGTCGGAATTTTTGCACCATTTTCTTCTTGTTCTGAATTGTCTATTATTTCCAACAAAAACTAACCATTTTTCAATTAGAAAAATGTTCATGACTTGTAAGCTTGTAGTATGAATTTATCATACATTAACTAAAAAGTATTGTAATTTCTTAATATCAAATGGGAAAATTTAATATCATTTCAAATAATTCAAATTTGAACAGATTGATTTCATAAAACGAATTTGAACGAACGAATCAGCAAAATGTGAAACGTAAATAACTTGGATTTCATGGGTCAAATGAGGCAATTCTTTTAAAAATGTATTAAAGGAACCATGTGAAGAATCTCATTCGACCTCTAATATTCGAATTATAAAATTATAATTTTAACCGATTTGTTCATACGTTCCAATTCGTTTTTTGAAAACGGGCTGTAAATCGAAACTCCCATTTGTCATTAAAAATTGTATGAATTCGAATTGAAAATAACCAATTACATTTGCAACTTTCCTGATTTGAAATTTATATATTGTTTTTTCTATTGAGGATATTGGAGTGAACTTTAATGTACTGTGATGATTTCGGAAAATTACATGGTTTGCAAACATGGAAACTCTCCAAAATGTGTTTCCAATCTCCCTCCAAGAAATTTTTTTATTGTACTCATATTGTCAAGAATTTTACCTTCACTCATGTGGTCCAGCACACGGTCTGTTCCTTTTATTTTGCTAACTCGCATTCATAAAATCATAATTTATACAGAAGAGAATTGGCCATGATATCATCCCAGCTAATTATCTATTAACATTTATTAGACACATTTAGATTATAATAAGTTAGAACTGGTTTCGTTCTAGCCCTTCTCACAAAATCTATTTTGCGATGATAGACAAGAATATCGAACTGCAAAACTCTAAATTTGGCTCAAAACTGTAAAGATTGTGAGACGATAAACAACTGCGAAATTTCAGTTTAATTCTGAACGGACGGTCGTCAGAACCGGCTATTTAATATGAAATATCGGCATATGATTTTAGTGAGTAAGAGCAAATGTTAAAATTGGAAAAAGTTATCTGGATTAAAGAGACTCATTATAGTTTGCCATGATCCTCGGTTTGGGTCCCAGCAATGCTAAGGGTTATGAATATGATAAACCACTTATACCTCTTGGATATCACGATGTTACAAGGACTGATGACGCAAGTAAACAACAGACAACAAAACCAGAAGATATATCGATTCAAAGTGCCAATGATTATGAAATTCCTTTAGAATCGCCTGAGAATCAGTTAACAGATTCGGAACACATTATCACAAGTGGCCACCACCTTGATCACCACATAAGTATCAAGCCCGGTCATCATTTCCAAGATCAAGTCAACATCCTGTTACAAAAAGTGAAAAGTGAAACTGCACAGCAGCGACCTGTTAATACGAGTACTTCAGATGCTCCTGACACTGCATACAATGAAATTGCCTTGGAAAAGTTCTTAAATCGTGACAATGAGTTCATCCATCGCTTGGCCACGAATTTCGCCAGGAAATCTAAGACACCAACGACGAGTCATGAACACAAAGACCACAAAACTGTAAAACATTTAAATTTAAAATTTTCTCAAGAGAACAATTCCAGAGTACAAGCAACTGGGGAATCGCAGACATTGGAATCACAGCAATTAACTAAAGATGATCATTTTGAAAAGCGTCCTGTCGAACGGCGCTTAAATCCTTACACGGAAACAATAAAGGACAGCGAATATTTTCAATGAATCAGACAACAGAATAACAATTTTATTTTATAAATTAAATTTTTAATAAATTATAGAGAATAACAAAAACACAAGACAACAATTTATGAACGAGATTTATCCTTGATGAACGTAGGAATCGTAATCGAACTGTTCCCATTCCAAGCCATCGTGTTTCGCCTGAGTTATGCCTTTCTTTAATGACCTCTGATTACGTTTCTCTCGCTGGACATCATAGCCTTCGTCATCACTGTCTTGCAAACGTTTCTCCTTGTCGCTCAGGGGCTGAGGGGGGCGAATGTGGGTATTGCCACGACTCTCATCCATTTGTAACTCTGACATTGCATTGTCCTCCAAACCAGCATTGTAGAATGTCTCAAAGTTTTGGAATTGCAAGGTTTCGGCAGGTGCCTGATCCCCCGCCATAATCGTGTCATAATTTCCCTCAGCTGGTCGTGCCCGACAGGCGGTAAGCCAGAAAGCCGTTACCATTACAATACCTTTCAAAATCTATAAAGCAAAAAACAGGACACTAACGTTATGTTCTGTCTGAGTGGTGAGGGATGTGGAAGCTTTAGTCTCACTTACGTGTTTCACAAAATTTCCTCTCATTATGTTTGCTGGCGTTGGCACAATTATTAACGCTAATCCTCCTCCAAGTAACAACTAAGTGCAGTTTTCATTCTGGTTTTGTTTTTATACGATTTAAGAATCATATCCCCAGCGATTCCCTATCGAGAACAGTTCAATTAACATAACGTAACGTAAGAATGTAAGGTTGTAAATACGTAAGTACGTAAGTACGTATTGTATTCAATTGAAGAGGATTACGTGGTTTAACCGGAATGTCGACAATTGAACAACAAACAAATACATTATTATTCGAACTCGATTTCAAAAGCCATTCAAACTGTCTAACAAAAAACGTGTGAACAACCAAATCGATATCATGAAAATATATTTTAAAAAAGCACCCAACCCCCCCCTCTTTATCGTCCCCCCCTTCCTCGTCTTAACGACTACATGTTAAAAATTCGTCACATTTACAAAATTCACCTTTAAAACGCCAATCAACAAATAAAGTCAATATTTCATCACTCCCATTTTGGTGGATGAATCTCTCTCTGGCTTCCTATTTGTATGGCTGTGAGTGTAGATTATATCACTTTCGATTCAAAAGTGAATGACCCCAAATTCCAGAGTCTTTTTTTGCTGCTTCCAATCGGTCTAACAATGAAGTGATGCAAAACGTTCGACAACTTTTTGTCTCATACCAGTTAAAACATCTAATTAGTCGGAAAGAGATAGAGAGAGATAAATTTCGTATTAATCTGCATGAGGGATTGACGGCAGTGTTGCCAGAAGATGTCAAAAAAAATATGCTAAAAAGTGAAATCTGCAAACAAAAATATTAAAACCCGACGCTTTCGATGCCACAGCTGATCGACTACAAAGTTGGAAAATCATAGATGAAGAAAGTGAGTGGAGAAATGAGCGATTGACGAACAATGTTTACACTATGTTTGATTGATGTTTTAAATAATGTTCGATTGATACTAATGGATTTTGAAATATGTTTGATTGATGATAATGGCTTTTAAATTAGGTTTGATGCTAATTTAATCAACCAGCTGATTCAGTTCAACCAAAACTCGATGAAATTCCAACTGGCTCTGTGCCATCAGGTGAAAGTTTTAACTGATGTTGCACACTCTCATTAAATCACTCTAAGATATTCTTGAAATTTATTTTGACAAAACTCAAACTCAGGACAACAAGTTTGTAAAATTTTTTCCGAAACATTTTTTTTTTAAGCCGACATTTATGGTATTTCGCTTGCATCACTATGAAAAAGGGAGACAAAAAAAAGAAAGATATAAAAATCATTCACTTGAGAGAGACAGTCACTGGCCTAGGACGTTAATGGTCAGTTTTTAAGTGAGTAGTTAGTTAACTATCGGATTACTTAACTGTAATTGAAAGTCGGTGGTGCAATGGTAGTGTGCGCGGCTCTTGTCACCGGTCACCTCGCTTAGTGACGCCGACACTATCGAGTATTTAGCCATGAAACAGCTTCTCAAAATACCGTTCGGAGCCGGCGTAAAATTGTAGTTCCCAATCAGTGATTGTATAACTAGAACGCGCACAGCTGGGGCAACGAAAAATCGCTCCAAAAAAATTTATGAAAAATTACCCAAAAAACCCATACAAGAAATGTGGGCGAAATTTCATATGAAATATCGCCCAGGAGAAGTGGATCGATCTTATTTCATAAATTGTGAACATTATTTCATTTTCACCCCTTGGGCGATTTTTCGTACGAATACGTTCGTGAAAAATTGCCCATTTGGATGAATTTTCATAAAATTAAATTAAACCCATTGTGGGCCATATTTCATAATTGTAGATACGAAAAATAGCCCAAACTTGAAAATAAAACAAAAATATTACAAAATATAAATATTCGTTTTTTAATGAAATCTTGGCTTTTTCGGACAACAAAATATTGAATTATTTATTGAAATTTTTGAAAATAATTTTTTTTTGCTACAACACAATATGAATTGACTTTCCGTCAGCGGCACTCGCTAAAATAAAATAAGAAAAATTATGTCGAAAAATATTTTCGAAATATTTCGAAAAAATCGCGGCTGAGATTTAATCTTTTTCAAATATTGATCTTTTGGCCTCATACATGTATTTCTTATTTCATTCTCACTATGATTTGGGCTATTTTTTATACGAAATTTTGCCCAATTTTTTTGGGTGATTTTTCATATTTCCTTTGGGTCAGTTTGCATTTATTTTTGGGGTAAATTTCATATGTAATTTTGGGCTATTTTTCATATTTTGACCCAATTTTAAAAATTGGGCGATTTTTCATAAAATTATTGGGTCATTTTTCTTTTGGACGATATTTCATGCCGCCGCACAGCACACTGGTTGTGAGAAGCTCTCCCCAATCGCTTTACGGGAAGCGATTTTTTTTATTTGAAAGTAAGAGGTTCAAATTGCCGTTTTCGCTTTCAGTGGCGAATTAATGTAACCTGCCATATTGTTAGCGATTATGGCAACCCTTGAATTATTGTTGGAAAAAAATCTCTTTTGTGCTAAATACCAAACCAATGAAGAGCAACAACCAAATGCAGTTATATAAAATATGAAATAATTGCATGAAATCGAAGTCATTTAACAAATATTTATTAAAATCTATGTAAGCCTATCAATTTAACTATCCATAGAGTAATTCTATACCTAGAGTAACAACTTCTCTCAGTAAAGCCGCATTCACAATGCAAGCGACAGTTTCGTTTCAATTTGTCGCCGAAGTTGGTCTATTTCTACTCCAGCAACATATTTGTTCGAATAAGTAATATACTATTAAACGGTAGATGGCGCTGTATTTCGAATTTAATTTTCAAACTTAAAAACATCAATGAAAATTGAACCCATTTAAAACGTAATTTTATCTGTAGAATCTTTTAATAGCAAATATGTTTAAATACATTAACATTTTTTAATATTCAAAACACAAACCTGCATGTGACATATGTGACATTTGAATCAAGATGCAACTAATAGAGGTTGTGTTATAAGAACAAGTTAAATGATTTGCTTTTCCTTCTGTTCATTACATGAAGAATCAAATTCAAATATATTAGGTTTTTGTAATTTCTGGCTTACTTTTGTTCTTGACATACATTTGTGTTAACTTTGACCAGAACACAAAATATACTTCATTGTAGCTTTGATATATTGGCCGTAATACTGGTATCACCTGTTAGAACAAACATATCAATTCGAAGTAAACTGTTACTTACATTGCCAACGCCTATTGAAAATGTTGCTTGCATTGTGATTCCGGCTTAAATGTATGACTTGGTTGCATATAGACAGTGCTTGCTGAGAAGTATTGCTTTCATAATAGCAGGTAGTGGTAATAGTTCAAAACAACCAACAAGAAAACAACAGTGGCATTTCGATTTGTGTGTTAAAATGTGTCCGTTAAATACAACACAAATGTATACTAACAATAAAGATAACAAAAAAGTCCAAAAAACGTTTAAATTTCGCAGTTCTAAACCAAAACGACATGATCAATTTAAGGCAACCATTCTTGTAACTCTATCTGGTATAAGTCAATTTGCGTCGAAATTCTCTATCGCACCGACCTCACCACGGAGAGTGTGAAATCAAACGTCAAAGGAGATGAATGGCACATCCAGGCAGAGTTCGTATTTATGGCTGAATCGCGCTTATGGGTATATTTTGAAAATAGAGCGTCCAATCGAACAAAATAACCAAATTTTTATGGTTTTCTAAGGGGTTTCATAAATTGATCCAACTTGTATTGAAGAACTTTTTAAAAAAATCGCCAAAATAAGAAAATCGCTGAAATACAAAAACGGCTACAATTCGGAAACGGTGCGTCCAATCTCAAAAATAATAAATTTTTTTAAGTCCTTTGGAGACTTTACCCAATGAATATCTCCAATATTGCATAACTTTTTTTAACAAAAAACTTAAAACTAAAATTATTCGAATAAAAAATCGCTAAAACGACCTCATGTTTATATTTCGAAAACGGAGCGCCGAATCAAAAAAAGAACTAATTTTTGAGAGTTTGTAAGGGTTTTTCATAAAATGGTCCAATTCGTATTAAAATTTTTTTTTTAAATCGCCAAAATAAGAAAAACGCTGAAATACAAAAATGAATATAACTCGGAAACGGTGCATCCAATTGAAAAATAATAAATTCTTTACCTCCGCAAGAGACTTTAAACAGTGGATGTCTTCAATATTCGAATAAAAAATCATCCAATTGAACAAAATAACCAAGTTGTATGGGTTTCTAATGGGTTTTCATAAAGTGGTCCAATTCCTATTGAAGAATTTTTGTTTTAAATCTCCCAAATAAAAACATCGCTGAAAAGCAGAAATGACTATAACTCGGAATCGGTTCGTCCAATCGCAAAATCAATCAATTGTTTACCTCCTGAAGGGGCTTTAACCAATGCATGGATGTCTTCAATATGACGTCACTTTTTTAAAAAAAAAAAATCTCTAAAACTAAAATTATTCGAAAAAAAGTCGCTTAAACGCTGTTATGTGTTCGCGATTTTTTAAAAAAAAACGTGATGTAGCATTGAAGACATCCATTGCTTAAAGCCTCCCATGGTGGTAAAAAATTATTATTTTTGCGATTGTTCGCACCGTTTCCGAATTATAGCCATTTTTTTTATCAGCGATTTTCTTATTTTAGCGACTTTTTGAAAACGAATTCTTTCATACGATGGAAACTATATGAAAACCCCTTCGAAACGTTAAGAAATTAATTTTTTTTTTCGAATGGACGCTCCGTCTCCGAGATATAGGGCGAGTTTCATACTCGTCATTTAGAAGCTCAATTTAAAAGCTCACAGAAAATTTTTCCATATTAAATGACATTTAAATGACAAACACCGGGTATTTAAAGTCCATTTAAATTAAGAATTTTCAACTGTGAAACTGAGCACTAGACTTTTTTTTCTAATTTTTTCATATTTTAGGGTAAAGGCCGCTTACCAATCCCCATGTGTAGTGAGTAATTGTGGTGGGTAATTCCCCATCGTCCTGAGTAACTACCCATTACTTTCACGATTACCCTGTGGGTAATGGGTAATTCGCCATTGCCGTGGGCAACTACCCATTATTTTCCGTGATGGGTAATTCGTGATGGGTAATTCCACATTGCCGTTGGCAACTACCCATTATTTTCCCCATACGCTGTCGTTAATGGGTAAATGATCGCTACCCATTCCCCACGCCAATAATAATGCCCTACCCAGCGTAACACATTACGAAATGCGAACCCTACCTCTAGGTATAGAATTACTCTATCTGCGCTCAAAGAATTTGTTCAAATACTCAAAAGAGAAACATGTATTTTATACAATCTAATATTTCTCATTTTGACAGTCAGTAATGTGATTGTCAAAATCAGATGGTTCTGACTATATGTTAACCAACCAACATTGGGTGGTTAAATTATTGTTACCTATTGGCTGAAAATCTCAATTCGATGTTTAACAACAATTTAACTAACAAACGAAGATAAACACTGACTAAATAACTGACCATAAAAGGCTGTGATGAGTTGTGCCACAAACTTTGAAACGATCATTCGTCAGTGCGATTTCAACTCCCACTTCCGAGTGTTTCAATTGTTTCACTAATTTCACTAAAAACCTGATATGTCTTGCAATAAAAAAAATTACAAACTGAATCATATATTATTAAGAAATTCATTACTTTTTCAGATTCAAGGTCATAATATTTTGCGTTCATCAGAATATAGTTTATTCCCCTTAATTTAATAATAACAAAAAAAATAAGTGTGTCATGAAGACACGCGTCAGACGTGAAACTTCATCTGTGCAGTCGGCATTATTGTTGCACTTCGCTTTTGCATCCGTTGACTGTGACTATTCGCCCGTATATATGTATAGACGTGTATGTATGCGTGTACTTCGGTGTATACTCTTTGTACACTTGTGTACACTTTTTGTAATTTTGTATACACTTTTGTTGTTTTGTGTTTCTGTAAAAAATGTGACAAGCAACAAAGAAACAAAAACGCAAAATTTTAAAGCATGAAAACAATGATTGCAAACATATACATGCTTCCTGTAATATGTTAGTAGTGTTGTTTTTTTCATTTTGTGTTTATACTCTTTTTTGTTGAACTTTTTTGAACACTATTTGTACCTTCATGTACACGGTGTGAATTTTCTAAACACTTTTTACACTTTTATGTACACTTCATGTACTTTTAAGAACACTTTTAATACTTTTATGTACCCACATTTGTGGTGCATTTTTTAATTTTAATGACAATTTCGTACTTTGTGTATACATTTTGTACTTTTGCGTATACTTTATCTACTTTTGTGTACACTTTTTGTATTTTTGTGTACACTTCTGCACCTTTTTGTGTATGCAGCTGTTATACGTTTGGGTACAATTTTTCTACTTGGTGTAAAAGTCTAGCACGGCAATCCAGGGTTGGCACATGCTCTGAATTTTTCAGACCGTTCGCGACTGTCCAGGGTCCCGAGTATTTTTGAATATTCTCTTCAAAATTAAAGGCAAGGAAGACACGTAAGACATTATTTTACAAAAAAGTATCACTAAAAGTACACGCTAAAAAATCTGTCTTTTGTTGTTGTTTGGATGCAAATATAACGCGTGTTTGCAGTTTATTGCAAATATAGAATACTTGTGCCCAAACACGTTGTGTTTGCTATTTAATATTACATGTTAGGGTCAGAATGTTATAGTATATGTGTTTGTGACCCAAATATATCTTGGTTTGTGTACAATTACAGCAGTGTTTTGTGCACTGTTTATGCTCTGTTGAGAGAAAGAGAATAAAATAGGGACAAAGAGCGATTATTCAAAGTGAAAGTTGTAAGTATGTAACTGTATTTTTTATGTTGACTAATCTGTTGCATTTTAGTCTCATACACGTTGAAAAATCTTCTGTTTTTGGTTGTTTGGATGCAAATATAGCGCGTATTTGCAGCTTGTCGCAAATATAGAATGCTTTTTTCCAAACGCATCGTGCTTGCTAGTCAGTGTTACATGCTGGAGACAACATGATTACGCCTTTTAAATATATGTATGCGTTTGTGATCCAAATATAACTTTGTTTAAGATACAAACACATCTGTTATTGTTGCACTGTTTGTGCTCTCTCTCTCTCTCTCTCTCTCTCTCTCTCTCTCTTGAGCAAGAGAATAAAAGAGGTACAACGAGAGATTATTCATAGTCTTTTTTTAAGTGTGTAACTGTATTTTTACATTATTCTTTCAGTCAGTGACTTAGAAATATTCATGAGTGTGTGTGCGAAAAAGTCTATGCTGTGAAAAAGTTATATTAGTAGAAAATACTTGTGATCAGTGAAGAATAGAATAAAAAAGTCTCGGTAGGTTAAACGGTTTGTGATGTTGCTTTGGGTTTTGTATATGTGTGTTACCAAAGTTAGAAATGATTTTGAGGAATGAGACTGAAAAGAGCAATAACGTGACGCCCTTTGTCTGCTCGAGCCTTTACTGAGAAAATATGAGAGGCAGACCATTTGTGAATTTTAATTAAAAAAAACAATTATGTATATAAGTGTGTATACTGTTTGTGTACCAACGCATAGTGAGAATCGTGTTTTAAAGTGCTGTAGCGTTTGTCGAATTTGAACCCCTACGAAAACACAATCGTGAGAGCCAACAAGGAAAGGAGAAACAAACGAGCGGCTGATTCTCATTTGCAGACGTGGATTCAATCAATTATTTAGGATGCAAGATTACCAAGGATGGTGACTCTGCGACGGATATAAGTGAGCGAATAAATAAGGTATATGTGGTGCATTCCTAAACCTGCACAATAACTGGTGCAATAAAAGGATATTGGAAAAGACGAAATTGCGAATATTCAATTGCAGTGTGAAGTCTGTACAGTTGTACTACTTGGAGCTTGATGAAACTGACATTGACGAAAGTCCAAACTTTTGTCAATGAGACAAAATCATACTTAATATTATCTATGACTTATTCAGAGAAATCCCACTGTCTAGTAATGGTTATCCAAACTTCTGACATTCGGCATTTAACAACCCTAGTGAATCTATATTCGTCTTCATGTGTTAGATCAAAAATAAACGATAATGCTAATTCTTACGATAAATGGTTCTGGGATCCGCTTGAACCTAGGATGACCGGCTATAAAAAGCTGTAGCCTGAAAAATCTGTCTTTTTTGTTGGTTGGCTGCAAATATTACGTCTCTGTAGCTTGCCGCAAATATAGTACTCTTGTGTCCAAACCCATTGTGTTGGCTATTCAATGTTACATGTTGGAGACACAATGATTAATATGTTATAATATATGTTTTTGTGATCCAAATATAGGGTTGTTTGTTGAAAACTCCTGAACACAAGAACTTGACAGACAATAAAGAAAGAAAAAAGCAGCAAATTTTCAATTCATGAAAATAATGCGAGCAAACATGAACATTAGACCGACTCACAAAATAAAGTTACTTTTGTCCACCCGTCAAAATGTACCTTGGTTTGATTTATTATGATTCCCAAATCATTTCGTCCATTGAGATCGCGCGAGCAGGACCATTTTTTAAAAAAAGGTATTTTTTTAGTTTTTCAAAAAACATGCCAAAGCTAGCAAATACTTTTTCATAGCATAGCATTTTTAAGTCTACTACGAAGATTTTTGTGATTTCTGTATTTGAATCTTTAGTCGATTTAAGTAAATACGCGTTTTAGGCTTTTTTGAAACTCGCACTCGTTTGCGTTTTACCAAAAATAAAGGTTGTCCCAGTAAGATTGCACGTTTTAAATTTAGTGTAATTTTTCTTTTATGCAAGTGGCAACTCTGAAATTAGGCAGCTGCTCCTGATTATTAAAAATTGACGGCTTTACGAAAGAACAACGCGTTATAATTGGGAAAATTATTACACAAATTTTGGAACGTTATGCTGAAACCGCTCGCAAATTTCGAAGGATTTTCAGTCGAGAAGTGCACCTAATGTGTCAACCATTTGAAGAGTGGCTAACAAATTTAATGAAACTGGGTTGGTTATGGACAGCAAGACTCTTGTGCGTCAACGTACCGGTCGATGTCTTGAAAACATTGCTACTGTAAACAAGAGTGTCGCCTAAAACACGAAAATATCAATTCGGCATCGTTCTCAACAACTTCAAATTTCACGATTCAATACGCAGCGAATTTTGACAAAAGACCTCCACCCTCCAGACCAAACTAGCAGACCACGGAAAGCGACGGTAATTCGTTCAAAAGGTAATGGAGCAAAGTGACATCAGTGCCAATTTGACAAAAAAAAATCATATTCTCCGATGAAGCTCATTTCCATCTGATTGGCTTCGTGAATACACAAAATTGTCGAATTTGAGGCTCAGAAATTCCTCATGCAATCCATGAGAAACAAACCCGCCCACAACGAGGAACTGTCTGGTGCGGATTTTGGTAAGGCGGCGTGATTGGGCCTTACTTTTTTGAAGGTGGGGCCGAAATTGCAGTGACTGTGAACGGCATTCGTTACTGGAACATGATAACGGAATTCTTGTGGCCTCAACTGGACGGCGTGGATCTGGACGACATGTGGGTAGAGCAATACCATCGATTTATTGCAGCAACGATTTCCACAACAAAATATCTCAAGAAATTCTGATGTCAACTGGACAACAAGAGCATGCGATTTAACGCCGTGCGATTTAATTCTTTGACGTTTTGTGAAATCTTTGGTTTATGAGAAAAAACCTGAAATAATTCCTGAGCTTAAATCCGCGACCCAACACGTTAAAGGTGAGATGCAGCCCCATCTCTGTAAAAAAAAATTCATGGAAAACTTTATGAAAAGAGTATTGGCCTGTCATCAGAGCCGTGGGGGCCATTGGCGGATATTTTATTCCATACTTATTCGGAATAAGTCTTCTTTACAATCCAATAAAAAATCACAACTATCCCCAAAAAATACCTGTTTTTATTTTAAATGAAAAAGTGCATTCTTACTGAGACACCCTTTACAATACGGAGGGATCATTCCGTTCTCAAGCGGACACAATGGGTATCAAATCTTGTCTTTTTACAAGGACATCATTGTTGTAAAGAAATACTATTTTCCTTTTGTAAGAAATTTTCCGAAGTGTTGTGGACCAAATTTTAAATATTTAGAATTACTCCCATCTGACATTTAAATCCGGAAAACATCCGTAACAAAAAATTAAAACTGCGTGTTTTTGCAAAATATCCCCGAATAAAAGGATGTGTCAGGACATGATTTACAGTTCGACGCGCCATGAAAAACACTTTGAAAAACGCACGATATATTCATGCAACGGTTTCATGGTGTTAACGTGCGGCCATCTTGGCGATTTTTCCTCAAGATAGCCTATTTTGCCGTACGATAACACCATGAAACCGATGCATGAATATATCGTGATATAGCTCATTAGAATCGTACAGACTTCTGCTAGAAGGTACTGGAATCCAAGTTAAATGGTTTTTTCATTTAGACACAATAATAAAAAAACGATAAACTCAAATTTTCATTTTTGTTAAAAATTGCAAAGATTTTCAAATTAACAATTGGAACCCTAAGAGTGGTCGGATTTCACTCAAACTTTATCAAGTTTATATCCAGGTTAAACTAAATCAATGTGCACATTTTTTTGCAAATGCACCGAGGAGTGAAGATTTTCTAGTGTATACGAATTTTCACCCAAAAAGCCAAAATCCGAAAACTTTGACTAGACTGCGACACGGCTTAGAGATGTCCGATTCGGCTCAAATTTTCACCAAGTCAGTTTTAGACCACAAGGAACGCCTGGGGATTATTAAAATTCGAAAATATATTTGCCTCCATACATTTTTTCATTGCCACCCTAATGTATATAATACATACATTATTATGTTCGTACACACGCTACACAAGTTCAAGTTCGCACAATTTTCGTTGATCTCTTCCTATCTCATTTTTACATACGTATAACCACTAGGGTGGAGTGAAAAAATGTATTTTTTTATTTTAATTTGTAATAGTGCGGAAAAGTTGCCTATTGGGACGTATAATGACCATGTAAAATTTGGGTTCTGGCAAAAAATTTCTTCTGCCCTCACAACGACCTTGAAATTTGCCAAAAACTTCTAAAATTACACTTTTCCTGATATTTTGAGAATTATTAACACATTATTATTTTAATTTATAATAGCGCGGAAAAGTTGCACATTGTTACCTATAATGACCATGCAAAATTTGGGTTCTGGCTAAAAATAACTTCTGAACACAACCCCCCCCCCCCCCCCACCCCTGGGACGCACACAGCCAGACACACTCTACATACAGATTGCTGTTATAGCAACAGATCGGGAGTCATCAAAAATTTTCTCGTGTTTAAAGTAAAACGGTAATTTTTGGTATTCTATTTTTCGAGCGCATGCAGATGTCTAGTGACTTCTGACTAGTGATTGGTGAAGCTGTAATCCACACACAGATTGCTGTTGCTATGTGATTGGCAGTCATCAAAAATTCTCTCGTGTTGAAAGTAAAACGGTAATTTCTGGTATTCTATTTTTCGAGCGCATGCAGATGTCTAGTGACTTCTGACTAGTGATTGGTGAAGCTGTAATTTAGAGCTCCAACGCATTTTTTGAAGATGGCAAATGCAGCTTCCAACTCCGCAGCCTCATCAACATCATCTTCATCAGCTATGAAAACACGAGTTGCTGTAAAATGCCCTGTATTTGGAAGACCATTAGAACTCCATGGGAATGTATTGCCATAATGTATATACATAAGGAAGATTAAGAGTTTTAAGGATGAAGCCAGTTTACGCCTGTTCGATATAACGGCCTGCAAATGCCATTTGAATTCTGAATCAGTTTTGTGTGGTTGTGAAAAGTCTAGGAAAGTGCCTGCAATCGAACTGCCATTTCTGTTAGATCAACGGTCAGCAAGGAATATGGCTATAAGCAAGATCGATATCATTCAAACGAAAAAGATTCAACAGAATGAACGAAGGAAACAGAAAGTAGCTCTTCAAAGTGGTAGAGATATTAATCCCACTGGAAAAGAATGCAGTGATTCTACTTTCGATATGGACTCATCTGACACATCAGAGACAGAGGTTGCATCTGACAGTGAGAAGCAGTACACCAATGAACACTCTAAAACTCCGAAGGTAAAGGGAAAAAGTAACCAAATGCGAGTGTCACTTAAATCTTTGGCAAATACATGTGACAGATATGGTCTATCTGATAGATCAGCTGCAGCAATTGCTTCTGCGGTTTTGCAGGATATTGGTGTAGTTACAACTGAGGACAAGTCACAAATTATTGATCGGAGCAAAGTTAGAAGAGAACGCCAGGAAAACCGGTCCAATCTTCAGTATGACGGACTTGATGTACTTTCTACTAACAAGCTGACTGGGACTGGGCTCTACTTCGACGGGCGTAAAGATAAAACGCTGATCCAAGTTAAGAAGGGCAAGAAGTACTATCGTCAAACAATTGTAGAAGAGCATGTATCATTGGTTCAAGAGCCAGGCGGGAAATATATTGGACACGTTTCACCAGCAAGTGGTACAGCAGAGGTGATCACGAAAAGTATAACAGATTTTCTAACAGAACATTCTATTGACATTGCAAATCTGGAATTGATTGGGTGTGATGGGACAAATGTTAATACCGGTTACAAAGGGGGAGTGATCCGACTTCTTGAAGAATATTTTCGAAGGCCCATTCAATGGGCAGTGTGCATGCTTCATAGAAATGAGCTTCCACTTCGTCATCTCCTGCACCACTTGGATGGGCAAACTACTGGGCCTCGTGGGTTTTCTGGGCCAATCGGCAAGAAGTTGGAATTGTGCGAAAAGCTACCTGTCATTGTGTTTAAATCAATTGATACCAATTTGCCTGAAATTCATGAACCCATTATCAAAGACCTTAGTACCGATCAGAAATACATGTACCAAATGGTCAAAGCCATTGCTAGTGGTAACTGTTCAACAGATTTGGCTAGGCGGGATCCCGGAAGGATTTCGCATTCAAGGTGGGTTACTACGGCAAACCGCCTTCTTCGGTTGTACATAAGCACTGAAAATCCAAAAGACGAATAGGTAACTCTAGTCACTTATGTCATGAGAGTATATGCACCTATGTGGTTCCACATAAAAATCAAACCTTCATGTGAAAACGGAGCCCACCACTTATGGCGCACCATCAGTCTGTCACGTTACCTGGAGTAATCATTGAAAAATGTAGTTGATCCAGTTATTCAACGAAATGCATTCTACGGGCATGCTGAAAATATTCTTCTTGGCATGCTAACAGACAAAAGGGCAGACGTCAGGCAACTTGGTCTTCAACGTATCATGAAAGCAAGGAGTGAATCTGCAACAGCTGCTACAGCAGATACAATTAGAGTGTTTCAAGTGCCCCTTCTGAATTTTAAAGCTACGGACTATATAGACCTGATTAAGTGGCAAGACTGTCAAGTTACTGAGCCACCAGTCACTGTCAAACTTTCCAATAATAAATTGCAAGAATTAATTGGCAGTAAGGAAACTCCAAAGTACGATTTCCAAAAGTACTGTTGCCACACACAGGTGGTTGAGCGCACTGTAAAGCTTGTCACTGAATCTTTTGTTTCAGTCTGTGGAGCTGAGGCAAGGGATGGCTTCATAAGAGCGACAATGGAAAATGCCGTACTTCAATACCAAAGCAAACTTTGTTCCTTAGTAAGTGCCTTACAATTATATTGTTTTGTTGTATAATATATGCACCTTGTAGAAAAAAATAAAACTGTTGTACTGTATTAAATAAGTAGTCATTTAAGGAAAGATTATAGGACGTTTGTTGGGGGGGGGGGGAGGGGTAAATCAGGAAAATTGTAATTTTAGACGTTTTTGTGAAATTTCAATGTCGTTGGGAGGGCAGAAGAATTTTTTTGCCAGAACCCAAATTTTACATGGTCATTATACGTCCCAATAGGCAACTTCTCCGCGCTATTACAAATAAAAAAAAAATAAAATAAAAAAGTAGTTGATTCACTCCACCCTAATAACCACGTCATTATTCTCTTTGCTCTGACAAGACAACTATTCGCTGCCGCTACATCAGTGTGTGTTTTTTTCGCAGTTTGACAATCTGTGTTTCGTAATCAGACAAATCTGTGTTCTATATAGGGGTGGGTCACCCTTATCATTTAGGGGTATGAAAAATATATGTTGGACGATTCTGAGACTTACCCGATATGCACACAAAATTTCATACAAATCGGTCCAGCCGTTTCGGAGGAGTTTAACGCCAAACAATCTGTGATCGCAGTCGGACAAACTGTGTTTGAATGTGTTCACTTTATGAGTTAAGTCCCTACCCGCGCCTAAAGATGTTAACACATCAAAAATTACCTTTTTTAAGAAAAGCTACTTTTTGGAAGAAAATGTACTTTTTTAAGCAAAGGTACTTCTTTAAGATAAGGTGTTTTTTAAGAAAATGTACTTTGTGTAAGAAGAGGAATAGGTATTTTTGACGTAGAATACGTCTTACCTTACGGTATGAGGAGTCATGTCAGGTTTTTATTGTTGTAATCTTTATTTCATTGAATTTGAGGAAACGGCTAGATGAATTTTTTTAAAATTTTTTTTGTAGGTAAATGAAGATGTTATCTTTCGTTTGGTATACATTTCATATTGGTTGATATATTTCTAGTACTTTAATTTCTCAAATGAAAATTGTTTAAACACATACTCTCAAACATATGTGTGGTGTTTGGTTGAGTGTTTTTGGTTGCTCAACATTGCTTTGGAACATGTATCTAGTAAAAAGTGAAACGAACAGCAAGCTAATGTTGCTTGGCAACATGTATCTAGTAAAAAGTGAAACAAACAGTAAGCTAACGTAATAAAGCTTTTTTGCGAAAGCTTCAATAAAGCTGTTGTAACATTAATTTTGAATTGTAAAGCGTAAAGCTTTCACACAACGCTCGAATGCTAATGCGAAGACTCGATAAGGTAAACCTTTTTTAATATTAGGGCGGCCCTCTCAACATTCGCAGAACTTATTTCAATAAAAATATTAATTAAAATACATAAATTAAATTAAGTTTAAAAAAATTGAACATAATATTTTTCTTTTTAAACGGACTTGAATCAAATGCCGTTGGTAAATATAAAAACTACAGCAAACAGTTGTCCGAGGCCTTCGGCCACGGACTGTCCCTGCAGGTAACGTTGGTAAATATAAAAACTACAGCAAACAGTTGTCCGAGGCCTTCGGCCACGGACTGTCCCTGCAGGCTGTGTCAGAGACATGGCCATTAAGTTTAACGTAGAATACGCCATCCGATAGGACAGAAAACATATATAACAATAAATGCATTTGCTTATATTATTTATCATTTATTGTTATATATGTTTTCTGTCTTATCGAATGGCGTATTCTACGTTAAACTTAATGGCCGTGTCTCTGACACAGCCTGCAGGGACAGTCCGTGGCCGATGGCCTCGGACAACTGTCTGCTGTAATTTTTTTACTTTTTTAAGAAAAGACACTTGTTTAAGAAAATGTTCTTTTGCTAAACTTCGTTCCCTTTGCCTTTTCTAAAGTTACTTTTTATTGCGTTCAAAACTACAATATATAATAAATACTGGTTACAGGCTCCACCTAGAAAAGTTCCCATTAAACAAGAAAATTTCCCAACATATGTTAGTCTAGACCCAAACCAAAGCATAAGTACAAAATATTGTTGATAGTACTGGGTTGTAGGAGAATAGTGTTAAAAAAAAGTTGTTTAATTTTTCTTCATTTAATTTTTAATTTTTTTCCATTCCGCTACGTGCGATAAGAAACTTCGTTCCAATAACTTTTTTAAAAACGGTCCAGCTCACGGCATCTTAATGCTTGACACGAAAATCATCAGAAAAACCCAAGGTAAATTTTAAAACACTGTTTCTCCAAAGTCTTTTCACAAAGTGAGTCGGTCTAATGTATGTACATGGTTCATGCAATGTTGTTGGGGCCGTTGTTTCCCAGCGTATATGAAATGGTAGTACTAGGTCTTGTTATGCTCAGTGTAAAAGTGTCTGCTGATATACTAAATGAACTAAATGGAATTTCTGAGGTCCAGTAGAGCAACCTACCTAAATGCTCAAGTACTTTTTTAGGACATTCGACTGGATGGGAAAGTTCTCTGCTAGGTCCAGGTAAATGATTTGTCCGACACACAAAATTAACAGAACATTCTGACATTCATTAACATTCTGACAAACATTTTGATATACCCCAGTGGATGCGACAAAAATCAGCGTCGCCTTCAGTAGGGTTAGCACTTAACGCTCGACTCTCGAGTCCAGACGAATGGCCACAATTGATAAATATTTTTAGTAATTTGTATTGCAGAATCATAACATTACCCTGTCATTGCAATCCCGCTACAATGTCGCTTTTTACACCAAAGTATGTGATCTGTTCCTGAACTTGTTATTGTTTTGTTGTTGTTTTTTACTTGTTGTATATAAATTAATAACTACGATTAACAATAAACATAATTGGCGATTTATCTACGACCAATTAAGAATCATGCACCGTCAATATTAACACAGATTATCTGGTTTACAGCGTGTGAATTTTATGATACGAGTAATAATTAATGGATTTTTTTTTGCGTAGCCTCGATATGTGGGACATCTTTGTTGTTTGTTTAAATAATAAAATAATTAAGTAATCTTTTGTTACAAAACAACAAAAGCCCTCTGCAATCAGACGGATGTCACTGGGGCACTGGACGCGAGCACTCGATGAAAGGCAAAGTGGGCTATAGCCGAAAGTATCATGAATGAGTTTCATTGTTTTATTGTGCAGCAAATGTAACGATGTGGGTAAGTGGGTGTGAGAATGTGTGACAGTGTGTGAGACAGTAAAACGTATGTACCCATTTAGCTACATATGTACATATGGGAGTACGCGCTCATCGATTAATCATCCTTTGTGTAGATGATGTTATTTTGAGCGTGAAATAGTCAAATTTAATGGGAATCGTATCAATTTATATACATACATACATACATATATAAAATTTAAATATATATATTTTTAAATATAAATTTGTACTTGTCAATTTGTTCACACACATTCGTTCAGTAGATAAATTAGTGTTACTCTTTATAAAATAAAAATTAAGATAAATGCATTCGTTCTGATTCCAAAACAATACGTACATTTGACATTAAATAAGACGCAAGAGAGAGAGGATACTGTTTAAATGCAACCAAATTTAGTAGAAATGTTAATGGAATTTCTAAATTGGTCAACTTTGTACTCTGTTTGTTGCAAAACTTATAAATAATTGACTACATCACTAAGTCTGTGTTTACACGTGCAATTTTAGGTCTGCAACTTAGAAAAACTCTGCCGACGTTCTTGAGTTTTTAGGAGAGAGTGGTAAGAAGAACGGAGGGGGAAAAAAGTAGCAAGTGCTTTGCAACTCCATTTTGTTTTCTTTCGCAGTGAAGTTGGCTGTTGAATAATATGACGTTTTTCTTTAAAAGTTGTTTCTTTTTATGGTTGAAACAACGACGCGGTGTGAATAAATAAATACAATAAAATAGTAATTTGTAATAAAATGTAGCGAAGCCGAAGTAATTTGTTAAAAAAAGTGTAACTCCGTCTAAAGAAATAAAAAAGTGTTTAATGCAAATGAAAACAAAAGTTTTTTATCTCATTATTTACCATCGGCGTTTCGCGGTTTTTTGCATCTGTAGTTGCGGGAAAAAAACAGCGAATGAGATAAAAAACTTTTGTTTTTATTTGAATTAAATTAACAATTTGAACTAGTTAGCTAAAAAAAACCAATCACTACATTAAAAGCCTAAAAGTGATCTGATAAAATAATAAAAATGTCAACAAAATGGTCCAAAGCAACATTGAACACAAGATTTTCACAATTTCAAACGCGGACAAGTTGCACGTGTAAACACATATTGCAACTTCAAAAGAGAATCGTAAAGAGCTGCAGCAGAGTTTTTCAAAGTCTAATGAATTTAGACTAATGAATTTAACACGGGGTTGCCAGAGTATGTACGTGTTATATGGCGTCATAATCCCTCAGTACCTATTTAAAGTATACATCCCTTATACGTCTTTGGTCCCGCCGTACATTTGCACACTAACATTCCACCAGCAATGGTAGTGTGTACCAGAGAATAACAATATGTACGTCCACACAGTACAAGAATACACGTGTATTTACTAATATTTTGCATGCATGTGTAGACACATTCTCAAATCGTCGAGAATACACACCACACAAATTTGTGTCGCGGCAATAACTTTGCTCAACCAATGTAACAATTTAAATAACATCCATGTATGATCTTCTATGGGGATGAGTAAGAACATTACATGTACATACACGTGCACTTAAAGGGTTTTTCAACAGAGACGCTACAAAAGTAAATCGATAGGGACAGCAAACGACGCCATATTTTTTCCCGCTCTTTTGACATTTCTCTTCAGTAAGGTTTGCCATTTAATCATGGAAAGGTATATGAGCCAACAACGAGTCGAAATTATTAAAATTTACTACCGAAATTTGGAGTCAGTGGCCTCAATTTTAAGAGCGCTACGTCCAATTTCTGAATTCAGAATTTCATTTCTGGCTGAATGGCTTCCACACGTAATCCATGAGTCATCATTGCATCCTGAAAAAATTACGGTTTGGTGCGGTTTATGGGCCGGCGGCGTCATTGGGCCGTACTTCTTCCGTGATGATCAAGACCGGCACATTACTGTGAATGCGAATCGCTACCGTTCAATGGTAACCGAATATTTTTGGCCCCAATTAGATAATATGGACTTGGAGGACATGTGGTTCCAACAGGACGGCGCCACAAGCCACACAGCGAATGCCACAATCAATTTATTGGAAACCAAGTTTGGTGAACGTGTTATCTCACGAAATGGCCCAGTCGATTGGCCGCTTCGGTCGTGCGATTTGACGCCGCTAGATTATTTCCTGTGGGGCTACGTCAAGTCTATGGTCTATGCCAACAAGCCAGCGACGATTGATGAACTTCGTACGAATATCGAACGTGAATTACAGCAGTATCGGCCGATTTATGCTTGAAAACCGGCGATAATTGGGTTCAGCGTCTGGACTTCTGCAAGCGTGCCCGTGGTGGCCATGCAAAAGAAATCGAGTTCCATACATAATGGCATCGAACGTACATTCACAGGAATAAAAAATTTCATTGGTATCTAAAACCGGTTTTGTTTTATTTAAAAAAAAACTTTTGTAGCGCTCTTATTGAAAAACCCGTTACATACAATAAGTATTTCTCATATTACTTTCAACTTCTGCTACTGTTTACGATATTGAGGAATTCGGAAAATATCGAAGAATGATCGCACCGTGGTCAATACATTTATGATTTTCGAACCATTGTATAGATAAGTGCACATGCACTAAACCAGGGATCGGACATCACACATTTTGTAAACTTGTACACAGTGTACATCTCCACATTTATATATTTTTCATACTTACGTCATAGGTATGGCAGGCACACAATACAAATTCGGCACACAAAAATGTGTACTTCGTACAATGGGGGATGCAATATAGTCTAGTGCAGTTTCACTTATTCGCTTTTTTATGTTTTTCCGGACTCGTAACGAGCTCGAGACGGACCAGTCAAATCACAATTTCACTGATTCGCTGTTTTATGTTAAAACGAACTCGTAACGGGTTCGAGACGGATCCGCCAAACCGCAAATTCACTGATTCGCGTTTTTATGTTCAAAACGAATTCGAGACCTCACATTTCTCACATTGACAGAAGCGAAACCGTCTCGAATTCATTTTGCTTCCAAAAGGCGATTCCAAAACGGATACGAATATGAAGTTCGTTCCGAGTTCGAGACGGATCCGAAAATGTACAACAAACGATTCGCGGTTTCGAGAGGAATTTCATACGAAAACGAATTCGTTATGAGTTCGTAACTCATGTCCGTTTCGAACAAAATGTTCGCAGAAAAGTGACATTGGGATGACATACACATACATGTTTGGCCATCGATACTTTCCAGCGGCGGAAGTCATAACCTGGAAGACCTGAAATCATGACCAAACAGGCCTTCTTTAAAATGCGGAAGGCCTTCCCTACACATTACCTCCTCCTTTCTTTTTAACATTGCGTGAGATTGGGAGGCAAGGCCTTCCTGGCCCACTGCCTAAAGAAGGCCTTAGAAGGCATTTACTTGAATTTATTTTTGTTAAACAAAAATAAAATTAAAATAATTTATTTTATCACAAAATCATTATCCACTTCAACATATTTATTTATAAGTATATATGTATCTATCTTAGAAAGTTTTACCACGCCCAACTTCAAATTGAAAATTTTAAAAATTCCCTGAAAAATATTAAATAAACAATATAATTTTAAAATTTGTATGAAATTTTCTAATTAAATTACGGTTAAAATGAATCGGAAAAGAAATTTCTCAAAATTTTAAAAATCTTCATCTCGGTTATATCTGATGAAAAAATGCATGCATTCCGCAGGCCGTATTCTAGGAATAGTCATACCTTTGTCATACTCTGGCGTACACCGTCGGTAGTGCAATGGTCCTGTAGTGCAATGGGAGTGCAAATGGACGTGTGTTCGATCCCTTTTTTTCTGTTCGCTTCATGACGGCGAAACTATCGAGTATTTAGCTATGAAAATGCTTCACAAAAATGCCATTCGGAACCGGTGTAAACTGTAGATAGCAGTCAGTCAGTGTGAAACAAGAACGCGAACAGATGACTGGATGTGTGAATTTCTCCTCAATCCCTTCGTGTGATGTAATAGAAAACGGGTTTTTTTCATGCCTTCTAGCAGGGCTACAAACGCAGTCAGAAGGCCCTATCGCCATTTCAAATTAACATAGAGCTCCACCGGAAGGCGATGCTTGCGCATTGCCCTTCTCTTGGCAGTTCTGCTAGCTGGGTGCAGAGGAAAGGTTTTGTAGAAGGCCTTCCTTTTCCAGCAGTATGGTATGCATACTAAATGGAAGGCTTCCTAAAAGGAAGGCATGGTAGGAGACCAACAAAAGAGCATTTGTTTAGGACTTAGGGAAGAATAAAAACTATATGGGAATTAATTCCACATTTACTTACATATATAATGTTCTGAAATTTGTATGTCTCCTTTAAAAACTATTAATGTAATATTTTAACATTACACACTATTTTTTTAAATCTGTAGACTCTGGAATCGAACACACGATCGCAGCATTTATAGTCGAACAAGTTATCCACTTAGCTGACGTATGTTCTGATTTTGCTTTGACGAATTGCGAAAACAGTCGAGACAGGTTTTCACGAGCAACAGCATCCCACTTCCATTACCTCAGCTGTTCTGCTCGCAAGCCTGCTTAGAGAGGAGAAGTGTGCATGCCTACGATCATCCATTCAGCCTTCAACTGGTAGAGCTGTCAACAGGGTAACGTACGTCTCTAAGGCGTATGACAAATAAGCATTTATTTATTTCCTTGATTTTTAAGGGGAATACTGTTCGTCGGTTTTGCAGTTTAAAATCTGAGAGCTTTTCTTTAGATAGCGTTTTTTTTATAGAGCAAGACTTAATCTTATTAATTTGAAACTAATTTTATTTTCAAAAATTTCGGAACCTTTATTAATTAGACCTCAAACTGTCTTCAAGACGTATGGTTGTCTTTTATGTATAAAAAATAAGATTATCTTTCTAGTGTTAAAGAATGGAAGTGTGAATGTCCATGGGGTATTTTCGAAGATAAAGATAAAACTGCTTACTGAGGGGAAACAAGCTTATCTATTGGATCTTCATGAACTCTTAAAGGAGGCCTCATTCCAGGACTTCTACCAGAATAGAAATGTGAATGTGTATCGAATTATTCAACTCTCTTGGAGAAGGAGTAAGGAAGCCTGCATGTATGCCTGCTAGGAGAAGGCATAGTTGAATGTCAACAAACTGCCACAGAAGGTATATTTGTAGTCATATTGTGAGAATACTTTGGCGTTTCGGCTGCTGGGATATACATATCACACTTGCGAACAACCACACTTACCAACAACCACCAAGCTCTGCTGATGTTGTATCATTCACTTAGCAGGAACTAACCGGCTTCTGCGCAACCAACGACAGTGAATGCTACTTTGCAATTCTTGTTCTGATCTTTGCTACCAGAGCACATAGAGTATGGTTTAAAAGCCTCAGTAGTCATTCGCCTCCCAGATTATGTTACTATAGATTATTTCACAAGATCTAAGGCTCTAGTTCTGAAAAGAACAGAGTATTTTTTACACCTCCCTTTTTCAAGACTGGAAGTACACTCTCAGAGAGGCTTCAGATGACAATTCCAACATAGCGTCTAAAGCTGACTATTCCAAATAGCTGCTTCGGCTGAAAATTCCAACACAGCGCCTTCGGCTAACTATTCCAGAATACGAGCTTAGGCTGACTAATATAACATAGCGGCTTGGGCTGACTATTCCAGCATATCAGCTTTGGCTGACTATTCCAAAATAGCGGCGTCGGCTGACAATTCCGATATAGTGGCTTCGGCTGACTATTCCAACATAGTGGATTAAGCAGGCTAGTAAAACATAACGTCTTAGCCTCACTATTACACCACAACAGTTTAGGCTGACTACTCCAACATGGCGGCTTCAGCTGACTAAAGCAGACTAATCCTACTTAGGCTGGCTATGTACAGCAGCTTAGGATGACTATTCAACCATAGCAGTTTAAGGTTACTATTCCTCCACAAAAACTTAGGATGACTATTCCACCAATGCGCCTTCGGCGGCTTCTTCTGAGTATTCCAATATACCAGCTTATGCGAACTATTCCTGACTATTGCAACATGGCGGCCTCGGCTGACTATAACACATATTATTGATATTAACCGATGTAAGTCCGATCCAGTACTACTCAGATACTCATCTTTAGTTGTTTGCAGCTAAGGAAGATTCTTCTCAAATCAATACAGCTGAGTGTTTCGATCAGTACCCGCCTCTTTTCACAAACCTGAGCAGGTGCATACCTATGGTCAAACAAATATGTGTGACAATGCCATTTTTAGACCTAGTAAGGGTATCTCAGTAAGAACGCACTTTTTTATTTTAAAATAAATCACGTATTTTTTAAGATAGTTGTAATTTTGTTAATTGAATTGTAAAGAAGATATGTTCCGATTAAGTATGGATTATAATATCCGCCAAATTGCCCCATGGCTCTGATGACAGGCCATTAGTCTTTTCATGAAATTTCCCATGACTTTTCCTCGGCATGTCCCTGTATCCTGGCACCAATATAAAGAGACTATAATGCTGCTGATACATCTTGCCAAGAGATCGGCTGCTGTCCGGGAGAGATATTGCGTTCAAGAATACTGATTCCAGGAACTTAAAAGCCGCCTGATTGTCAAAGAAGACTTCGACCCCCATACCTGTTAGACTATTATCTCTGAGCCTACTTATAACTAATCTGGTCACTCAGTTCCAAATCATGCACGTGTAAATTTACCTATCCCTTTTATACGAGGCACTCCTTTGTTCCAGGAATGCCTTTCCGGTATAAGAGTTTGATCTTTGTGATCGAATATTGATTCCTCTTTCAAGTAGTCGATAAATGCAGAAATATTGGTACCATCTTCCAGCACAGCATATGTTAGGATAGATGCTGGTGGCAGTGGGTGTACAACTCACTTAGGCTTATTAGTCCATTATGACACCACGGGCTAACGGGAGTAAGTGCTAGCCCCACCGGAGAACCACTTAATTTCCTACGGGAAGCTCAAGATATTGTCTAGGCCTAAATAGGTAAGTTCCTATAGTATTCACCATCCTGCCGGCTTAGTGCTCGATGCATGCAGAGAAGACGTTCAGTGGATTCTTCCACATAATTATATATTCTACAGAAACTATTTGCCTGACCTATAGGCACGCCACATGTCTGCCAATCAGACAGATTCAGTTTCAATTCAATTTGTTCACTCTAGCGCTCTATCCACAACCGTGTTTTCTTCCTAAACAAACGGGTTTCCTCTCTCCTGTTCTCCTTATACTGCTCTGTCGCGGCTCGCGTAGCAGCCCATTGAAGCAAGCGTTACCATATGTGCAGCATTCTTTTCCCCACCTGTCATTCGACACTCTTCATCGTACCATGGTTTGTCTTTAATGGGTTATTCATAACGAAGAACAGTCTATACAGCAGTTTTCATACAGTGGGAAATGTACTTTCACAGTGCTTAAGGATCGTTAGGAGGGGGTGCGTTCTGCGCCAGAATCTTCTCTACATAGGCTGTGGCTATCACTGGTAATTGTAGCTTTCCGATGTTAACCTTTCTATATGTCTGGTTTCGTACGATTTTCGCAAAACCGGGTTTTCGGGATCCCGAGATTTTCGGGATCCCGGGATTTTCTGGGATTTCGGGATTTTTCGGGATTCTATTTTTAAATTTTTTTGGGAACAGGTCTATTTTACGGCTTACACTCCAAAATACAACCTACCCCTCTTGGGTTGTTCTACGTTATTCTAAGCAAAAGAGTAAAATAACAAAATCGGGGCAAATGCATAGTTTCGGAGTTATGGGCCCCGAAATTTCGGATATGTGAGAGGGTTAGGCATTGACGTACCGTGTAAAGCCATTGATATCAGTTTTTTGTATAAAACAATTCAAAATAAACTCATAAAATAATGTAACACTTTTTGATAAGTCGTTTAGTTATCGAGTTATCGGATGTTGACATGTAGAAAATTTATCGATTTTTTACTTTTCTCAAAGAAAAACAAAAATTATTTTTAAAACATCGGGCGATTTTTCGAATTTTTTTTTCAATCAAAAACAAAAATTATTTTAAAAACATTTTTAAATTTTTGTTTGAGAAACGTAAACATCCGATAACTCGATATCTAAGCGACTTATCGAAAACTGTTACATTATTTGTTGAGTTTGTTATGACTTGTTTTATACCAATGGCTGTACACGGTACGTTAGTGGAAAAAGTATCCGAAATGTCGGGGCCTATAACTCCGAAACTATGCATTTGCACCGATTTTGTTATTTTACTTTCATTGCTTAAAATAACATGTTTTGTAATTTTTGGGGAGTAAGCCGTATAATAGACATATATATGCCAAAATTAACTTACGTTAAGATGTGCTATTAATATTAAACCTTTTGTAGAGCCGCCATAGGTTTTTAAACTCTTTTTGCACAATTTGAATTTTCTTTGAGGTGCACCTTTCGACTCTTCCCAGAAATAACACTACACTGAACTTTTGTTATTGTTTTTCAAAAATAATAATAATCCCGAAAAATCCCGGGATTTACTTATTAAAATGCAGGGATTCGGGATTCATCAATCCCGAAAAATCCCGGGATTTCGGGATTCGGGATTTCCCGTTTGGCATCCCTAGTCCTAACGCTCGAATATTTTAATTTTAAATAAAATACAATAAAGTGATTGAAATATCACATTTTCAAAACAATAAATTTGTTGTAAAGCTGAAGAACTTTAATTAATAACATTAATAACAGGAAAATCTGTGGAGAAATTAAATTGATTTGGTAGGAACTATTTCCTCTAGATCCTTGTGTGAATTAAGTTCCGGGAAAGAGTTCCCTCTGGATCTACACGACTCTAATATAAAAGCTTAAGTTACGCATAAATTGAATGCTCATTAAAAATCTGAAATTTCTATTTATTGATTTTTTTTAATTTTTTTGATTAGTGTGTGTTTAAATATAATCCATAGAATCACAGACGAATAGATATCAATAAACCGATTTAGAAAGTGATTACACATCGAATGGTAGTTTTACAGCTGCAGATGATACAACCATTGGCAGTGGTCCTCTTAGGCGCTGTAGGCCGAAAAGAGCATTAATCACAGTGTGTTATAAAACAAAAGTTCCCGCGCCAAAACGGCGGGGCAAAAAAGTCCAACATAAGCCACCCCATAATACGAAAACAAAAAGTATAAGCGTATGAAACAAATTTATGACAAAAATGTCTTTGATCCAACCGCGTTAACCCGCGATTTCAACGAAACATCCAAAACAAAAAACCAAATCTCCAAAAAGAAAGAAACAAACAACAACACATCTCAAATACATGATGATGTCGAAAACCTGAATCAAAACACCTCACAACAATTTGGTTGAGTTGAAAAAATAAACACAAATATGCAGAGCCAGAGACCGAGACAGATTTGCATGTGGTGGTGGTGAAATGATAACAACGACAACAACAAAAACAAAACACACACACACACAGTGGCAGTGGCAATGGCAGCAACAATGTGAGGAATTAAAAACCTAAAATACAAAAAACCAAAACTTTGTAATTATTCACGAAAAAACGGCACCAACAAAGTAACAAAAATTCAAAGTATTAAACAAAGGGCATCAACGGTGCCCGCTAACATTTGTGCCGCGTTATCCCTGCAAAATAGTGTGAGTGTGTGTGTGTGTGTGTGTGAGGTTTGAGTGTGTATGGTGAGTCCTGTCCCTGCTGAAGTCCTTGTTACACTATTGAAGAAATCGTGGGATATATTTAAACTGTTCATTGGCAGAGAGCGAATGAAATGGTGTAGATACATGGCTGAACTAATAGAGGTTTACGCAGTAGGCTTTGTTGTAATTGTGGACACCAACAATAGGCATTTTGTTTTTGTTGCATGCCTCTAATTGTCAATTTCAACGCAAATACAAACGAACAAACATAGTAAACAAAAAAGTAAAATAACAAAATACACTGAATTTGACAGATGGGCTCATACGAAAGCAAAATCACTTGTTCTAATGTGTCAACCTCTTCTTTGCAGACAATATTGTCGGATCAGTTAGTTTTCTATAATTTTTTGATTTGCCTCGATCATGGTACAAATCGAGCATGGCCAAAACCAACAATTTATATATTTTGAAAGTGTTTAAGTCGTGGTCGTTGGTGGTGCAATGGCTAGTGTGCGCGGATCTTGTGCATGATAACGTAGGTTCGATCACTCCTCTGGCCACCTTAAATTTCTTTCGACGGCAGACACCTCGCTTAGTGATGGCGACACTATCGAGTTCTTACTTACTTACTTACTTATCCGGTCTCGGACAACCCCGGGGGGTCAGGGACCTTACAAAACGAAGATAACATATTTCGCCAACCAGTTCGATCTTTTGCTTTATCTCTCCAGTTGGCAATACCAAGTGTACGCAGGGATTCGTCAACCTGATCCCTCCAGCGGAGTCTTGGTCTTCCTATTTTTCGTCTTCCTTCGAGTTCGGTTTCGAAAAGCCTTCGCGCTGGTTCATCTTCATCCATTCTACTGACATGGCCTAGCCAGCGCAATCGCGTTATCTTGATCCGCTTAACTATGTCAATGTCAGGATAAAGCTCATACAGCTCATGGTTCATGCGTCGCCGATACTCGCCGTTGTGCACTATAGGGCCATAAATTTTTCGGAGTATTTTTCTCTCGAAGACTCCTACAGATGTTTCGTCTGCTTGCGATAGGACCCAGGATTCTGCGCCATAAAGCAAGACAGGTTGAATGAGAGTCTGGTACAGCTGGACTTTTGTTACTCGAGAGAGGGCTTTATCTCTAAAGTGCTTGCTTAGCCCAAAATAACATCTATTCGCAAGCACAATTCTCCGTTTGATCTCAAGGCTGACGTTGTTGTTTTTGTTCACGGCAGATCCGAGGTATATAAATTCGTCCACTACCTCGAAGTTATAACGGTTATCAACGTTCACGCTTTGGTCTAATCGCGTGGAGGCCCTGTTCGTTGAAACCATTAATTTTGTCTTGTCCTCATTCACCGTCAGACCCACTTTTGCTGACTCCTTCTCAATTCTCGAAAAAACCGCAGTAACTTCTCTAATTGTGCGCCCAATGATATCTATATCATCAGCATACGCGAGCAGCATGTGACTTTTGCTGCTGATGGTTTTATTCATATTGACTGCAGCTTTTCTCATAATGATCTCCATTAAGATGTTAAAGAGATCGCACGATAGGGTGTCGCCTTGCCTGAGGCCTCGCTTAGTTTCGAAAGGTTCGGTAAGATCCTTACCAACTTTCACTGCGGATTTGGTGTTCGTCAAGGTCATCCTGCAAAGGCGTATGAGTTTTGCAGGAATACCAAGCTCAGACATTGCTTCATAGAGTTTCTCCCGTATCGGACTATCGAAGGCTGCTTTATAATCGATAAATAGATGATAGGTGTCGATTTGTTTTTCGTGTGTCTTCTCCAGGATTTGGCGTAGCGTGAAAATCTGGTCAGTTGTCGATTTTCCAGGCCTAAAGCCACACTGGTATGGTCCAATCAGGTCAGCGATAATTGGTTTTAGTCTTTCGCACATTATACTTGATAGAACCTTATATGATATGGATAAAAGGCTTATTCTACGGTAGTTGGCACAAATACTCGGGTCACCTTTTTTAAATATGGGACATAGTACACTGAGACTCCAATCGCCGGGCATGCATTCATCTAACCAAATTTTGCTAATGAGCTGATGCATGCACCTTATCAGCTCATCGCCGCCAGCCTTAAACAGCTCCGCCGGTAATCCATCGGCTCCTGCGGCTTTGTTGTTCTTAAGCCGGGTAATAGCTGTTCTGACCTCGTCTTGGTTAGGAGGGGGGCAATCGACGTCGTCGTCCATATTGTGATCGATTGTCCCATCGTCATCGGATATCTCAGGTACTAGTAGCGCGGAGAAATGCTCTCTCCATATTCCCAACATGCTCTGCACATCTGCGACGAGATTTCCGTCTTTGTCTTTACAGAAGGGGGGCCCTGAACCATGTCCATTAGTTCCGTTTTTAACTTTTTGGTAGAATTTTCGGGCTTCGTTCTTCCTTCTGTATGTCTCAATTTTCTCACTCTCGCGTTTTCTCCACTGCCGTTTCTTACGCCTAAAGAGACGGTTTACCTCCTTTCTCTTCTCCCTATACCGCTCAGATGCAGCTCGCGTTGCAATTGACTGAAGCATTACCATACGTGCAGCGTTCTTTTCGTCATTTGCTATGCGACACTCTTCATCGTACCACGGTTTGTTGCGAAGCGGTTTTTCGAAACCAAGTACGGTTGTTGCGGCAGTTTTTATAGAGTCGGAAATGGGTTTCCACTGCGCATCAGGATCGTCATCGGGAGGGGGTGGGTTCTGTGCCAAAAGTTGCGAGAGCTTCCTTGAGTAGGCTGTGGCTACCTCTGGTAATTGCAGCTTTCCGATGTCCAGCTTCCTCTGCGTCTGGTTTCGTACGATTTTCGCTCTACTTAATCTTGTGCGAACCTTTGCTGCTACCAGGTAGTGATCAGAATCGATGTTAGCTCCTCTGATCACTCGTACGTCCATTACACTGGATGAGTGCCTTCCATCAATTACCACGTGATCAATTTGGTTCCTAGTTCTTTGATCAGGGGATACCCAAGTAGCCTTGTGGATGTCTTTATGCTGGAATCTTGTGCCACTGATGACCATGTTTTTTGCCGCGGCAAAGTCAATCAGTCTCATACCGTTGTCGGAACTGTCAGCATGAAGACTGAAATTGCCAATAGTTGGATTAAACACATTCTCCCTTCCTACTTTGGCATTAAAATCTCCTAGTACAATCTTAATGTCATGGCCAGGGCAGCGGTCATACGTTTCCTCTAGGAGCTCATAGAATATGTCTTTGGCATCATCATCTTTCTCTTCTGTCGGGGCATGCACACAAATTAGGGAAATATAAAAATATTTCGCTTTTATGCGGATTGTGGCTATTCGTTCACTCACAGGATTGAACCTAGAGACTAGATGTCGCAGTCTTTTGCCAACTACAAATCCACAACCAAATTCATGTTTTTTTTCATGGCAACTGTAGTATATATCGCAGTTTCTTTTTCTTGTGCAGCCATGTCCTGTCCATCGCATTTCCTGGATAGCGGTAATGTCAGCCTTATAACTTTCGAGGACATCTGCCAGTTGGATACTTGCACCGGATCTATATAGAGTTCTTACATTCCAAGTGCATATCCGTAAATCGTGGTCCTTATAACGTTTGCGGGGGTCGTCAACAAATAGGGGTTGTTTATGTTTTCTGTTTCGTTTTTGTATTTTCACTGCCATTATGAACGGTGGCGGGAGGCAAACCCAGCCCACCGGGTTTTTGCATTTTACCTACTGCCAGGATATTTGATTGCAGCCGCCCATTATGGATCAGACGCTGACCAGGATGCGATATGTTGAACCTGGATTTTCTTCTTTTAGTTTCTATCCGCCGTTGGCCCGTATGTTTGGCTCATCCGCCTTCTAAGGACAAAAGAATATGCCCGATTGTTTGATGAGCTTCAGTGACATCAGTCACCTACTATACCTGATTTGATGCTCATTTGTTTCGCCTTCTCACTCTAGCTAGCTAACGGAGGTTTCCGAAAAGCCATTGCCCAGGACATACTGCGTGGAAGTAGTGAGCTGCTTGGACTGCCCAATGAAGGAATCATTTCTGGCCACTCCCAAGTGAATGGCAATCAGAAACTTTCCACCTCCACGGACAGTCCCATGTGTATCGAGTTCTTAACCATGAAAAAGCTTCTCAAAATACCGTTCGGAACCTGTGTAAAATTTTAGGTCCCAATCAGTTACTGAAAAATTACACTGTGCAAGTCGAAAAAAAATCGAAATGCATCATTAGTTTCTTGCCCTATAATGTTGGTTTTATAAAAAAAAAACTTTCATACAGAATTTTAATTTTTCAAGCAAAAACAATTATATTTTTACTTCATAAATTTATTTATAACTGCGAAACTGTTGCATATCTTGGGCAATAGTGTAGTCATAGATTAAAGGAATTGTAATTGTTAATTTTTGTAAATGTGTTTAACTAAAATCGGACGAGGCGTTCTCGAGTAATTGTGACGCATGTATAAACTTGTCTTATTAAAAACAAAATTCTGAATGAAACCATTATTATAGACCAAAAAACTAATGATGCAGTTCGACTCATAGGTTCCGAATTAGTGTAAATCCGTTGGGTCCGCAAATGTTTTCCAACAATTTTTTTCAAAAACTTGCACAGTGTTAGAAAGCGCACAGCTTCATTGGATGTAGTGGGAAATAATTTTTTAAAATTAAAATGTGTGGAAATTAAAATGTTTCCATGTGATTTTGACACAAAAAACATTTTAAAAACAGCTGTTGTAGGCGAACGGAGGTTGCAGACAAACTAAATGTAAACAACTTTTGACATAAGAGAAAAACTTACTCATACTTACTCAGCTGGGCCAGTGCTTGTTTGTACCATGGCCTCGATAAATTGTGCAATAAGGGTTGCATTTTTAACGAAACGAACAAAAGCAAAGTACACCGGAATTATCACTTCTATTTCGGAGGATTTTATTTCAAATGCTTAAACTAAATTTTTGTTAAATTTGTTATTCTCTCTTACAATTTTACCTTAAAACTCTTGGATCTTGTTAGTCATATGAATGTTTTTGCATTCTCCAAATCAAAATGAGAATACTTTACACTCAAGTTTAAGAGTTATCTCTTCCACATTTCTCTCTGCATTTCATTCCACTTGATCTGATAGTAGGGCTGTTTTTATACCCTCACCCATAGGGATGGGGGTATATATCATTTAATACGTAAAAAAATGTAACACATAGAAGGAGCCACATTAGACCCTTAGTATCTTTGGACGAAATTCGTTTTAGGACTTTTTAAGACGTTTGAGCCATGTCCGTCTGTCTGTCTGTCTGGCTGGCTGGCTGTCTGGTCAACACGATAACTGCCGTAAATCTTTACAGATCACAATGAAATTTTGTCAGTGACTATTATTTGCCAATATTGAGTTTGGGATTGAAAATGGGCATTGTGACCACCCCCTTCTGGTACCTCCCATACCAACCGACACATTTAGCACAAAATCATATTTCTTTCAAACCTTTCTTGTGATAGATGTGATCAACTCTCACGCCGATTCATAATCTATAAATGCCTACTTAACTGGAGGAAATGGGCGAGATTGTGACGCCCATTCTGGTACCCCCATACAAAACAGGGTGTTCGTCCGGGTTGTCAATCCGATAAATCGCGTGAAACACTTCCGACCTTAATCAAATTAGGTATAGGGCTTCACATTATAAAACGCCAATCACCGATTAAAACAAGGGTGATTTAGCCACGCCCATTGTGGTACCTCCCATTCAAAAGTTGTTTGGCCGTCTGGTTGTTCGGCACGAGAAGTCCCACAAAACCGAACCAATCTTTATGAAAATTTTTACTAGGCAATATTTAGTCAAATAAAACTCTCCTATAGAAAACGAGCTGTATTTCCACACCCATTCTGGTACCTCCCATATAAAAGTTGGGCGGATGACCTGTTGATCTACACGATAACTCTCCTAAACTACAATGATCTTAATAAAATTCGGTACTAGGCAATATTTTGCTAAAAGCTACTGTGTAATTAATAGCCGACTATTGTGTTAAGCACAGTTTCGTACCTCCCATACAAAACTTGGGCGTATTTTCATTTTGCCGACTCGATATCTCCAATATATCATAACCAGCTGTGGGCACCACTACAGTAAAGTGCTTGTGTGCTTGCTTGTGTGTGTGGCACTGACAAAAATTGTATGTATTAATGGAATATATATTTAAAATAAATATTTCTGGGGAAAAACAGACGATGGTGGTAAAAATGAAGTTGGGATGTTTAAATATTCTTGGGATGTTTAAATATTGCAATTTGAAATATAAGTCCAAACTTTTTATTGAATTATGGCTTTCTTCTGAATTTAGAAAGTCTTAAAGCTAAAATGAAATAAAGTCTAAATTCCTTTTTGATATAAATACAAATTACTATTAATACGAGACAAAATGCGAGCGCATCTAAGCAAGTATGAAGCGTTGTGAACAAAAAAAAAATGTTGTGCGTGTATTTTTTCGCCGTTTCAAATCGCACATGCGGCACACGTCTTGCTTGCTTGCTGTTTTCAATCCACCTAAAACAATTTTCGTTGCTTTGCTTGCTCTCTTGCTTGCTTTATTTGCTCTCATTTTCATATACGTACACGCACTTGTGAGAGCGCAGCTTCCAAGCAGCTTCTGTGCCCATAGCTGATCATAAACGATCTTAATAAAATTTGGTACTGAAAAAAATTTTGGCAACAACTTGCCATGCCCATTTTTGTACCTCGCATATAAATATTCCGAGGGAATCTAACTAATTTGGGTATTCAATTATATTTAGGGCAATGTCAATCTGCTATTGTATATGGTCACTTTTGAGTATGGGCGTTTTAATTTAACAGAACTCCCACGTAATGGATGACTTAGGGTGAGGGTATTATTAAGTCGGTTCACCCGACTGAATCTTATGTACTGGTTTTATTCCATTAAGTTATTGCCACTAATGACACTTAATACTACGATATGTGGCAACATTTGGTGTAATGGGTGAAAAAAATACGATATAGCAGCACGTTTGTAGAAAGTGCCAACAAATACAAGGTAGCAGAAGATGTTGTTGTAGTTGTAGGCAGCAACATACATTTTATTTCTGTTCATTCGTTCCAATTGTCAAACACTACACAAATATATATCAACAATACAAGAATACAAAAAAGTATAATAACAAAATACATATGAGTGTGCCAAATGAAACGAAAAATAACATGGAAAATATTAAATCACCTGTTTAAACGACTATACCTGATAGATAATTCTACCATGATCAATATGGTTAACATTTACTGCGCGTTGTTGCGAACAACTTAATTCCAATTTTGTTTTCAATCGGAAACTAAAGTCTATCCTTCAATTTAGAGATATAAAAATGTAAGCCATTTTGCAAATTTCTGTTTTTGATTTCTCCTTGTTGATAACATTTGCATCCAAAAATTTATATACGATAACTTTTTTCAAGTTCTTCAAATTCATAGACTAATACATACATAGATAGAATTATTGTCTCATCTGACGTTTCATTTCACAGTCTTCATCGTAAGTTTGTGGAAATGAGAGAAAATAAATTTAAAATTAACTTACACCAGGTGGGGTTACAAAATATGTTCACTTAACTTTTCATGTCGTTTTGGTGTAGAACTGAAAACTTGTGCACTTTTTTGTTGACTTTTATCTCTGGTATACATTTGTATTGTATTTAACACAACTAGTTTGCCACAAAAACACGAAATTCGGTTGTTGTTCCTTTGTTGGACGTTGTTTACTATTGCCTCTATCTGGTATTATTGAACCCATGTTTTCCACCATCCAATGTTTACTTTCCACCGTTACTATGACGTTTAATTTATTGAGAGAATAAATGTATCTATGTATGTATTCGTCTATGTTCAAATTGAACATGTGGCAACATTGTCATTTTTTTAAGTGGGAAATTGAAATGACGCTTAATATCCCGTAGCTGCCCCGTAAAAATTAAGCTATAATTAACTTTCACGGGGTAAAAAAAACACACTTAGTGTAACATTGACTTTATTCTGCAATTCAATATGAAATTGCTTGCGAGGTCTTAAATAATTTTCCATACAATATTTAAATTATTAATGACACTTGCAAACACGCATCATGCACACAAGCAGGTGCCTGTACTTTAGGGTGTACCGAAAACCGGGTTTTGTAAAATACCAATCGTGGTGATTTGAAAAGAAGCGTATTGAAGAGCCGATTACGGAAACGTCAAACCTGTTTTTAGCCGAGGGTAATTATAGGCCCCTGCCTGCCATTGAAACTGAGATTCCTTGTGTATGTGGGTAAAACAATAATTTGTTGATCAATATAGGGCGTAAACGAATTGTCATGGCGAGCACAAATAGAAAAATATATTTTCATACTTTTGGTAGAGTATTTTTTCACGGCAGCATTTTGAAATTATTAAAAAAATGGTTTCCATTACATCCCATGAAGGGATTTGGGAGAACTTCTCACAATCAGCGAGATTTTACACTCACCGACCGACGATTGGAATCTTAGCACACTGTGCCCAGTTTTCAGAAAACGCGACCTGAGTATATGTACAAACTATTGTGGAATAAGGCTTTTATAAAAAATATACAAATGGTTTCCCGTTACATCCCATATAGGGATTAGGGAGAGCTTCTCACAATCACTAAGATGTGGGCTTTCTAGTTTTGCACTCACTGATTGGGAGCTACAGTTTTACAGCGGTTCCGAACGGTATTTTGAGAAGCTTTTTCATGGCTAAGTACTCAATAGTGTCGCCATCACTAAGCGAGGTGACCGTCGTCCAAAGAGATGTGAGGTGTTCTCATTTGCAAGAACCACGCACACTATCCATTGCACCACCGACGACCACGCACGAATAAAACTTTCAGCAGCAAAAGTCACATGCTGCTCACCTATGCTAATGATTTTAACATCATTGGGCGAAATCTGCGAGAATTACTGGAGTATTTTCGAGAATTGAGAAGGATTCGGCAAAAGAGGGTTTGGCAGTAAAGGAGGACAAAAGAAAATTAATCGCTTCGACAAGTGGAACATCCACCCGATTGGATGAAAGAGGAAACGTTTATAACTGTTATATTTTCAAGATAGTGGACGAATTTATTTACCTAGGATCTGCAGTTAACAGACGCATTAAAGTCAACCTGGAAATCAAACGAAGAATTGTGCTTGCAAAGAGGTTGTGTTTCGGGCAAAATTAGAATTTCTCTGGAGAAAGAAAAATCCAACTATATCAGACTCTCATACAATTTATCTTTATTTATGGCGCGGAATCCTGGGTCATATCGAACTCTGATTAAACATCACAGGGAGATTTCGAGAGAAAAATGCTCCGAAAAATAAAATGGTTCTGTAACAGAAATCGGCGGATATCGGCGACCGATGAACCACCAGCTGTATAATCTGTATCCCGACATGGATGTAGTTACGCGTATCAAAATAGCGCATTTTTGTTGGCCAGGTCATGTCAGTAAAATGGATTAGAATGCACCAGTGCGAAAGGTATTCGAAGACGTTCTCGAAGGACATTGAAAAATAGGACGACCAAGACTTCGCTGGCAAGGCCAGGTGGAAGATCGCCTGTGAGGCCTTGGTATTACCAATTAGAGGAGAAAAGCTTAAGATCGAGCCGGTTGGAAATACATGTTATCCTCATTTTGTAAGGTCCTTGACTCCTCGTGGTTGTTTGAGGCCACCTAATTCAGTAAATTTCTCGATCGCCTAATTTCGAAAATTGGTGATTCTGACTGGCCTTGGCGGTCAACTGCCTAACCCACTCCAGACTTCGTCCTGTGGAGTTAATTGAAGTTCTAAATTTTTGTCAACAAGTCGCAAACTTCGGAAGCCTTGAAATACAATATTCGAAATGCTATTGTAGCACGAACCACTATGAAAAGTGACGGAAAAGGTGGGAAAACGGTCACATTGCGCCGTTCGCTCTGGAGGCGACTATTTACATTTATCACATTCTACAATTGATCAAAACAAATTTGCACAGTTCAAAATAAATTTAAAATCATTTCAAACAAATAATTTGTGAGTTCTGTTCTATTATGACCAGAAAGCATCGCGAATTTCATTGGGAAATCTGCGAAAAATCTAGTAAAACTTGCGTGATCATGACTTCAAAATGTTATCGTGGGAAAAAATTACTGCCAAAATATTGAAAATATATTTCTGCGAGTGTGGCAATCATGACACGTCGTTTGAGCTCTACATTGACCGAAAATAATCCGACATGTGGTGAAAATCAATCAAGTCAAAATCGAATTCGATTTGACTAACGTCATAGGTACGATGGAAAGTAAACATTGGATGGTAGAAATATGGGTTCAATAATACCAGATGGTGGCAATAGTATACAGCGATCCACAAAGGAACAACAATCGAATTTCGTGTTTTTGTGACAAACTAGTTGTGTTAAATACAATACAAATGTATACCAACGATAAAAGTCAACAAAAAAGTGCAAAATATATTTAAATTTTTCAGTTCTACACCAAAACGACAGGAAAAAGTTAAGTGAACATATTTTGTAACTCCACCTGGTGTAAGATAATTTTAAATTTAATTGCTCTCATTTCCACAAACCTACGATGAGAGTGTGAAATGAAAAGTCTGATGAGAGAATAAGTTTATCTAGGTATGTATTAGTCTATGAGCGTACCACAGACTTGTCATTCATGAGCCTGAATATCAGCTGGCGGTGATGTTTATCATACATGGAGCAAATTCAAAAAATTTCAATATTATTGGCATTTGTACTTATTTTCAAAGCATTTCCTTCATATCTGGCGGTTGTGGTTTTCAAATATATTATACAGTACATGTTTATGAATTTGAAAATACCACGAGCCAATACCTATCGAAGACACAAACCTCTACCTATAAAATACCTTAAAAACCGAATTGCCAGCAGTCAAACAAATTCAAAACAAATAAAAGCATTCCCATATTTCAGTACAATTGGCATCGGACTCCACAACCTGCATTTGCATTGCCTGAGCAAATGCAAATTAAAAATTTTGTAATTGCCATTGCGACCAATGGAAATTCTACTGCATTTGCATTAGATAAAGTAATGCAAATTACAATCCATTGCAAATTTAAAAAAAGCCATTTATGATGTTCATTATCGCTTTACCGGCCTTCTTGCTACAAATAAGAATGTAATCAAACTAAAATGTTTACAAAATTTGTTGGTAGTATGTTTTCAAATTTATCACCCAGATAAAAAGTTATCGACCAAGCTATTTTATTGGCATAATTCCTAATATTGTCGATCGTATGACTTCCTATCGACTGCTATCGACTTCCATCACATACCGAAACTATGTGTACCGGTTTTGTTGTTTGGATGCAAATTAAAAGTGTTTGTAACTTGTCGCAAATATAGTGAACTTGATTCCAAACACATTGTGTTTGCTATTCAATATTACATGTTTCAGACACAATAATTAATATGTTATAAAATATGTGTCTGTGATAGGCGGTCGGTGATGCAATGGTTAGTGTGTGTGTATCCCTGCTCTTACCGCCTTACATTTCTTTCGACGACGGTCACCTCAAGCTGCTCAAAATACCGTTCGGAACCGGAGTAAAAATTTAGGTCCCAATGAGTGAATGTAAAACTAGAAAGCGCACAACTCACCGGTTGTGAGAAGAAATATTTATTTATTTACATGTGTCTGTAACCCAAATATGGCTGTGTTTGCTGAAAACTGCTGAAAACCAAAACGTGACAATCAACAATGAAGGAAAAAGTAGCACATCTTCAATTCATGAAAACAATGTTTGCAAGCATGTACATGGTTCCTGCAATATTCTACTGAGGAAGTTTGTTTTTCAGCGAGTACCGTCATACACATAAAAATAAAAATATAAATACTTTCCAAAATAATATTTGCAGTACACCCTACTGTCCACACATACCCGCATACTTACTCATACATATAAAGATGTTATCAATTACACGTTTGAGGTTGAAGATGATGCGGATGATGACGCATCGAAAACTCGTTTAACAAATATTGACTTTGTTTTTTGTCATCGTTGTCTTAATTGAACAGGATATCAATCATTAATTGCTGGTTTTTTGCGCGGTGCCATGCGACACTCTCTCTCTCTCTCTTCCCACACACACTTGTATGAATTGCAGCCACAGAATGTATGCATGTGTAAGTGTGTGTGTGTATGTGTACTTTTAATTATTATTAATGACAACAATGATGATCTTAATCAAGGTCACCGCTGTTGCCGCTCCACTGATTTGCCAGTCACAAATGCAATTAATAAATACAATATTTGTTAACGAAATGCACAACCTTTCTATATATATGTATGTATATGTGTACGTAAACTTGTGTGTAACTCGCCATACATATACAAGTAGTTTGTGTATGGTTTTGAGTGTGTGCGTGCATGTCACACTGATTGGGAATATCCATTTCACTCATTAATTTGCGAGTACATAACAAAGACAATCAATATGTTCAATTGAGTCACTCAAGCGTGTAACGCATTACCCACACATATATATACACACACACATACATATGTGTACATATACACTTACTTTTGCACTTAATTTTTATTTGATAGGTTTAACACTTTGTGGGCCATTGGGGCGCTTTCACGCGAATACCTTGGGACTGGGGCAATCACTTCAAGACCATAATAGGAGAATCGCCTGCAGAGCAGAGCAATTTGCTGCATCCAATTGCAAGTACATCAAACCCGATTAATTAATCACTGGAGAGATGTAACCCACATTCGAACATTACGAAATATTATGAATACTGATACATGTGCTTGATAATACTTGGCCAGTTACGGCTAACATATCCTTAAACTCTCTCAAAATTTAATGTTTCAATGGAAATCGAGGGTAATTATTTGGTTTTGAAAATGTTCAAAATTGACAAGGGTTTTACGGTTACAAACACTAATCATCGTCATAGTCAACAAGAATTTACCCAAATATTGTAGATATGACAATATAGCGTATTACACAAAAGTACAAAAAGTGTACACCACAGTACAAAAATTGTACACACAAAAAAATTACACTGTGTACAGTACAAAAACTGTACACAATAGTACAAAAAGTGTACAAAAACTACTAAACGTGTATCCAAGAGTAAAAAACGTGTACACTTGAGTAAAGTGTGTTTTATTTGCTTACATAGAACTTACGAAAGGGTTAGCTGTCAAATGAACTGTCATACTGCGCTCACTTTTCGACATTTATGATAAGTATACTCTGGCAAATTATCATGAACAGATTCACGCTTCAACTGCGCAATTAAATTATATAAATTTACGTTGCAAATCAGTCATGGATTCGCGCAACTTATAGGCGACTTTGTGATTTTTATGGCGCACATAATCGTTCATCTGAGCAAGTCATCCGCCGAAATGTGGATAGATTTCATACCACATACTCTCTAAATGATGCAATGAAACCAACACGTCCAAGCAATGTGCGTACTCGCTGCTGTCAACGAAAGTGGGGAAGACGAGCCAAACTTACCGATTCGTCGTCGGTTGCCGGCTCTGTCCGTTCACTGGTGCAGGAATTAAAGCCATGACACCATCATATGATACGTTCTTTCGTCGATTGGGCTTTAGAGCAGTTGGAAACTGACCCGATATCATGAGCGTCATTCTTTCGCCGATTGGGTTAGAGTGCAGCAATTTCTTCAAAAATTAAGTCGAAGCTGGCATTACGGCGAATGGAGATTGTTACCGCAGCATGATCAATGTTTTTTTGTTTGAAAATATGGATAACATTGATCCGAGCGAGATGTGGTTTCAACAGGATGGTGCTACGTGCTATACGTGGACCGCAATCATCGATTTATTGAAATCAAAATTTGGCGATAGTTGATTTCGAGAAATGGACCTGTCAATTGGCCTCCAAGGTCGTGCGATTTGACACCTCTCGATTATTTCCTGTGGGGCTACGTTAAGTCACTCGTTTATACTCATAAACCAGCAACACTTGAATGAGTATTTTGATGCAATTCTCATTTGCGACAATAAAGCTATGGTACTTAACGATAAGATCTACTAGACTCAGGGTCGCCCCAGATCCAGCCTCTTATCTGGAGCTCTAGTTTTCAAATAACAGGAGCAATCCTTTAGTAAAGACGGTGTAAACTTATTACTACACAAGGGCTTCGGCTCACTGTTCCTACAATGGGGCTTCTGCTGACTGTTCCTACACAGGGGCCTCGGCTCACTTTTTCTATACTGGGGCTCCGGTTCACTGTTCCTACACAGAGGCTTCAGCTCACGATTCCTACACTGTTAGTCGGCTCTTTGTTCTAACACAGAGACTCCGGCCTACCGTTCCTACACATTGACTTCGGCTCACTGTTCCTACACAGAGGTTCCAGCCTATTGTTCCTACACTTACTGTCTCCATGCCGCCCATTCCATGCTAACCTATTCCGAACTGTTCTCACTGGACATGTAAGGCACATACCGAAATAGTATCCCGCATATCCGATACCGATCTACGCAGCGAATCCGAATAATCGCGTGTGCAAGACACTGAGTTCCCGATCATCTTAGTACCGACCAGTTTTAAAAATACTCCGAAAAATGTATGGCCCCATAGCGCACAACGACGAGTATCGACGACGCTTGAACCATGAGCTGTATGAGCCTTATCCCGACATTGACATAGTAAAGTGGATCAAAACATCGCGATTGCGCTGGCTAGACCATGTCAGTAGAATGGATGAAGACGAACCAGCACGAAGGGTTTTCGAAACCGAACTCGAAGGAAGACGCAAAATATGAAGATCAAGACTCTGCTGGAGGGTTCAGTTTGACGAATCGCTGCGTACACTTGGTATTGCCAACTGGAGAAATAAAGCAAAAGATCGAACTGGTTGGCGAAGTATGTTATCTTCATTTTGTAAGGTCCCTGACCCTCCGGGGTTATTTTCGAGACCTGATAAGTAAGCAAGTAATTAAGTCTTTCAAATTTCAATTGATGTTTTTTACATTTCAACTGATGTAATTCAAATGAAAAGTTTAAATTCCAATTTTAAATTCGAATATAATTTTCAAATTTCAATTAATATTTTTCAAAATTAAATTGATATTTTTTTCAATGAATTAGTTTCAATTGGAAATGATTGAGTTTACAGCCAAAATGGGGTACGAACTAAGACCCATTAAGCTCGAGAAAAAATTTACAACATTAAGGACAGGTTTTCGTGATTGTGGCTGTGGTCGTCGGTGGTGCAATAGATAGTGTGAGCGGCTATTGTACATGAGAACGTGGGCTCGATCCCACTAAGCTTCTGAAAATACCGTTCGGAACAAGTGTAAAACTGTAGGTTTGCAGATGTAATGCTGCATCACACTGTACACCACACTGGGTCGGCGTCCATTTAAAAAAATCCCAAACGCGAGGTCAAACATTAAAGATCACCTCGAGATAATTTCAAAAAATATATCCTTACCGAGCCCATGGAAAACATCCAAAATCGGGTTTTTATGGTAGTTTTTTTGTTTGTGGTTCGATCGTAACATATAAGACACCACTGTATTGGCTTCGAAGAGTACTACATTTGATATGTAGATGTCGCTGCCGTAGAACTTAGTCTCCTAATGAAGACCTCATTTAATTCAATTTCTACCCCTTAACTTTAAACCTATTTTTCTAAGATTAAAGCCCTTTAAAACCCAATAACATTTTGCTTTCGAAGTATAGAGGTCTGTTCAAAAACAAAAAAATTACGTATGACAAGTACGTAATTACGCATTAATTCAAATATTTTTCCATTTTAGCGCAATCTGTACAAGAGTCGAACACACTCACTATAAGCACTGCATACAGGATATTCTAAATGTTGTTGGGTTATTTTCTTTTTCAAGTCAAAATTTTCTTTACACCAATTTCAAGTGCCTTTCTTTAAATGTTATTTTCTTTTTTGCTATTAAATAGAACCCACCTCAGTCAGTTTCAAATGAATATGATGTACTAGAATTTATGTCCCCCAATTCGTTCATTGTTCGCTGCTGATGAAATTGTCATTTGGTCGGAATTGAATATTTGCCACATTTATTGCAACAAAATTTGCGATATATCACAATTGTCGTATCCGAGAGGAGGACAATAATATTTCCTAATAAATTATGCAAAATTGAATGGCCACATAAAAGGCAAATGTACAAACATATTTATTTAATTCTATACACGAGAGTATCTATAAATTTCTACATATGTTTCCAAATGAACATTTAATGCGGAAATGTATCGCATGTTTGTCATTTGTTTATTGGGGAGAAGAGATACACACACACAGAGAGAGAGAGAGAGCGAGGAGAGATAACGTATCCATGGACGAGAATGCGTTTTGTGTTTTACTTATAAAACAATAAAACAATATTGGTAATCCAATTATACAACAATTTATTTAAAACATTACATACACATGTTCCGATATTCAGACGATAAATGTTTGTCTGAATCGGCCACAATGTCCGACCACCGGACCATATGTATAAGTACAATGTAACTTACACACACCCACATGCACGCACTGATACAAGTGTATGTGTGTGTGTTGCAAGGACACAAGCACCACACATTCCTGAACTCTGAGTGAGTGTGTGTTTTAGTGCGTATTTATGGGTGTGGGTTGGTTGGACCTTCATTTTGAGGTCTTAATGAAAGCATAAAAAAATCAATTGGTATTTTAAATTGATTACTGTTTGACCACAAAGTTGACATTGCCGCCACAAGTGGCCACACGTGCGTGTACATGCATGAGTCTCCTCGATTTCCATCGTTCGTACTGCACATCGGCAAATGGATGGATGGATGGATGGATGGCTGGATGTGGATGGCTCCACTTGTGTTTGTTGAAATGAAACTTTTTCAAAACTTTTCATTTGAACAAAATTAAATTTTGTTACACTTATAAATTGTGATCTGCCGGAGAAACAGGAAGTAGGAGCTGCATTAAAACAGTCAATCGAAACTGTTAAATGATACAAATAGTTAGACCAAAAATACTCTCAAAGCTTAAACGGAGTCAGAGTAATACGGCATTTACACCGACCAAAATTAGCGCATTTCGAAGGTTAACTCCGTTGACCTACACTAACCCAGAAGATTACTCCTACAATTTTAATCTAGAAAGACTGAAGTTTAACTTTGGAACGAAATTCCTTATTGCACGTTGCGGGATTATGGCTAAATGAAAAACAATTAAACAACTCTTTTTAACACTATTATGCTACAACCCGTGGCCGTCGGTGGTGCAATGGTTAGTGTGCGCGGCTCTTGTACATGAGATCCTGGGTTCGAACCCGGCTCTGACCACCTTCAAATTTTCTTTCGGCGGCGGTCACCTCGCATAGTGACGGCGACACTATCGAGTATCTAGCCATGAAAAAGCTTCTCAAAATACCGTTCGGAATCGGTGTAAAACTGTAGGTCCCAATCAGTGAGTGAAAACTGGAAAGCGCACAGCTCAGTGATTGTGAGAAGTTCTCCCCAGTCCCTTTATGGGATGTAATGGGAAACTATTTATTTTTTTTTATGCTACAACCCAGTATTTTCAACAATATTAGGTATTTTTGCTTTGGTTTGTGTCTAGACTAACATATGCTGGGAAATTTCTTGTTTAATGGGAAGTTTTCTAGGTGGAGCCTGTAACCAATATTTAGTATATATTTTAGATTTGAACACAATAAAACGTAAATTTAGAAAAGCCAAAGTGAAAGAAATTCAAAAAGGAACATTTTCTTAAATAAGTGCCTTTTTTAAAAAAAGGAAAATTCTTAAGAAAATACCTACTCATATTCTTAAACAAAGTACCTTATGTAAATAAAATACCTTATCTTAAAGACGTACCTTTTCATAGAAAAGGTAAATTTTCTTATAAAAACGACATTTTCTTAAAAAAATAAATTTTTTTTTAAAATAAGTACCTCGCCTTAAACAAGTAAATTGCCTTTTCTTAAAAAATACCTTTTCTTTAAAAAAGTGTACCTTTTTTTGTGAAACAAAATGACTTTTCTTGAAAATGTACCTATGTATTCTTGAAAAAAAAAACAAAAAAAAATCCAATTTCGTACAGAAAAAAAACCTTTTCTTCAAAAAAAATACTTTTTATTACGAAAATTCCTTTTCTTAAAAATAAAATACTACCTTTTCTTTTCTGTTCTTGAGATAAGTAGCCTTTCTGAAAATAAGTACATTTTCTTCAAAAAAAATAATCTTTTCATAAAAAGAGTACCACCTCTTTAAAAAGTAGCTGTTCTTAAAAAAGTACTTCTTTGTAAAAATTTTTTACTCTTATGGCTTTTTTACAGAAAGTACTTCTTCTTAAAAATAGTACCTTTTCGTTTCAAAAAACATTAGCTTTTAATAAAAGAAGTACCTTTCTATAAAGAAGGACATTTTTGGAAAGTATAATACATATTCTTACAAAAAGGATTTAAAAATATACTTTTTTACAAAAATACATTTTATAAAAAAAAATTTCTTACAAAAAAGTTTATCTTTTTTCAAAAAGTATCTTTTCATAAAGATCCATTTAAATTATTGTATTTTCCAACCGGCACCTTAGGCGTGTTGGAACTAACGAGTACATAATATAGAGCGAAAGGAACTTCATTCCACCCTGGTGTCCCCTGACACCTCATGTAATTTTTAATCTCATGTTAAACTGTTGTACAATTTGATGCAACTCTGCCAATTACCCAAAAACTGCAACCAAATTAATATCATTCACAAAAAATCAACTGTTTGACAGACGAAAGCCGATCCAAAATTTTTCCGACGCGTGGCCGAAATTTTATTGAAGCTTACACCGATATAATTGGTTCTCTTCGGTTTAAACTATGAGCTGATTTGATCGCTGGCCCGGCATTCAAATACCAGCTAAAAGCGCAGCAAACTACAACGCGGAAATTGTTCATGCAAGAAATATTGACAAGGTAGAAGCATTAGAGTGTGTGATTTCTTTTATGTGTTTGCGTGAAAAATGTGCTCTCATTACAAAAATGACTAATTTCAGTAATCACAAACGTTTTTTAATTTGCGGCAAATGTAAATTTGCACGCGTTTGATGCAAACGAGAACTCATACACATTAATACAATACGAGTACAACCGAGTAATAAACGTTTTTTTCTTTGCGTATACAAACCTGGCAAAACCAAGACCCGCGAATATAATTTTTCTGTTGGGCCGCCGTCTTCGATAATTTGGTCTCGACACGGAGTTGTTATAAATTGGTCTATGCACAAAGTTACCGTCGGAAGCTACCATATTACCTTAATCTCAAATTGGGTGGTGTAAACGGCAAAGATTAGAGAACAAGGTTATCGCTAACCTTGTCGTGATAAACTGTGGTCTAAATGCGACATGGGTAAGTACAGAGTACAATCTAACGGTCTGATGCATAAAAAGTTATGAGAGGTTTGAAAGATAATTGATCATACAAAAATCGTCTCCCAAACCTCGCATAACTTTTTATGAATAAGGCTGTAAATTTGTAAAAGTATAACAGGACTGTTACTTCCTTTGCTCAAATGCAAATTGCAGTTGTTCCTATACTTTTTAGATTAATTTCATACCACTAGTGGTATAAATTGCCATACTTGTGCCACAAAAATGGGACTAAATCGTAGCAGTAACAGTGACATTCTCATAAATACACAGCCATACATATCCAGCATATCCATAAAAACACACGCACACTTGGCCTTTATCGCACGTACTATCGAAGAAACTTCAAGTTAACTCTCAAATTTAGCCATGGTCGTATGCGTTCTATCGACTATTTGAGGTTTTCTCAAGCATGTAATACATTCCTCTCAACACAAACAAACACTTATACACACACACACACTTACACTCATACACATGCAAATATACATACATTAGTATGTATGAATAGATAGGAAATATTCACAAGTACAAGTATGACATATGCATGAAAAATGTAGACGTCTTTAATTTTCCAGGCATCGCACCATTACCCATACTACTGCACACTACTCACTCATACACATTAATACAATACGAGTACATGTGAGATACGAGTATAAAGGATGAGAACAGGGGACTGGGTAAGAGTAGAAGCATCCTCCTATCCACGGACCCCAGCCACCACAGCAGATAGGATAAAGTGTATTTTTGTGTGAGGAAATTTTGCGGTTGAACAGAAGCACGTTGCATGCATCCGATGAATTATAATCAGATCATACACGAGCACATGGGACGAGATGATGAAGATGTCATCTTGGTGAAGTAATTGCAATAAGATGTGGAAATATTTTCATTTTACTTTAAAATTGTTTCCAACAAATTGATGTGGCAGCTTAACATTCCCAGATATCCTGCAAGGTGTGTGTGTGTGATAATTTCACCTCAAAATCAAAACGATATTGTTGTCAAACCTATGTCGTTGGTTGCCTTAAGCGATGTGGCACAATTTAATCGAAGAGTTAAGAAGATACAAGAGTCGCATAAGTTGTTAGTTGCAATTGTCGATTACGATATGAAGCTGATACCTCATATCGTATAATGGTTTAGTAATTCATCCTAAGCTAATACCATATACAATTCTGAGTATGTCAGGTGGAGCCCGATAAATTGTTTCAATAATATTTGTTAAATTGAACCCTGGAAATTTCATGGGAAGCACTTCGATCAATACTTTTATATGGGACAAGACATACATGTAATGAAAGTCTAACTTTTTCCTACTTCCCTCGAAGTAAGGGAAATGTTATTTCTCTACAAGTACATACTCCACATCTTATATATGTAATAATACTTATTTATATGTACTTCACATGCTAGATAATAATATATAAATAACACAGTATGTAATTTTTTAAGTCATGAAAATATAATTATATACGGACATCACTACGTGACAAAAGACCCAAAAAAACGTGTCTCCCAGTTTTGCTCAAAGTCATGCACTTTTTTTATGGGCCTCCAAAGATTTGGGGCCTCGGTATAATTTTTGCAAAGAAGTGATCATTTTGTCAGGCTCATATCTTGCAAACTGTTCGGAATTTTGAATTACTCTCTGAGGGAACGTTGTAGCTCTTGTCATAAAGAATAAAAATTGTGAGCACATAAAATCAAAACAAAGGACATATAAAATCTTAAAGGTCAAAATCGCAAAAAACTTTAAAAAATTCGATTTTTTTACCACAAAAATGAACCTAAGATCTCAATAAACAACTTTCTGGAACATATGAACTTCCTAGGAATGATTCTTAACGGAATGATTCGTAGCGTTTAGGTAGCCGCAAAAGTAAAATATTTTCCGAAAATTTTTTAATTTAATTTATTTTTTCTTTACTTCAACATTGAGATACTATGCTATCTATTACAAAAATAATGAGAAAATATTCGTATTATATTTATAATGTTGATGGCCCTGGACTTGCAAATCGCAGTCCCTTACGTTGTGGATCCAAATCCTTGTCCGAATCTGACTCTGATTCAGAACTTATGGTGTCCACAGGCACGTTGCTCCCAGACGGCCGTCCATCATCAGCTTTTTCTTCTTCAAATACTTTTCATTAACATCATACAGGGTCCAACATACCTGAAATAAATTAGAAAAGAAATCAAAAAATAAGATTTGATACTTCAATGTTGAAATAAACGGTGTCAATAATCATTCCTAGAAAGCTCATATGTTCTAAAAAGTTGTTTATTGAGTCCTTAGGTACATTTTTGTAGTTGATTGTTTCCTTGAATTTTGAACGGTTTGCTACCTATGGACCTGAACAGGGGAAAAAAAGGTAAAAAAAAAATTACAGCAGACAGTTGTCCGAGGCCTTCGGCCACGGACTGTCCCTGCAGGCTGTGTCAGAGACACGGCCATTAAGTTTAACGTAGAATACGCCATCCGATAAGACAGAAAACATATATAACAATAAATTCATTTGCTTATATTATTTATCATTTATTGTTATATATGTTTTCTGTCTTATCGGATGGCGTATTCTACGTTAAACTTAATGGCCGTGTCTCTGACACAGCCTGCAGGGACAGTCCGTGGCCGAAGGCCTCGGACAACTGTCTGCTGTAATTTTTATATTTACCAACGGCATTTGATTCAAGTCCGTTTAAAAAAAAAATATTATGTTCAATTTTTTTAAACTTAATTTAATTTATGTATTTTAATTAATATTTTTATTGAAATAAGTTCTGCGAATGTTGAGAGGGCCGCCCTAATATTAAAAAAGGTTTACCTTATCGAGTCTTCGCATTAGCATTCGAGCGTTGTGTGAAAGCTTTACGCTTTACAATTCAAAATTAATGTTACAACAGCTTTATTGAAGCTTTCGCAAAAAAGCTTTATTACGTTAGCTTACTGTTTGTTTCACTTTTTACTAGATACATGTTGCCAAGCAACATTAGCTTGCTGTTCGTTTCACTTTTTACTAGACACATGTTCCTAAGCAATGTTGAGCAACCAAAAACACTCAACCAAACACCACACATATGTTTGAGTGTAAGTGTTTAAACAATTTTCATTTGAGAAATTAAAATACTAGAAATATATCAACCAATATGAAATGTATATCAAACGAAAGATAACATCTTCATTTACCTACAAAAAAATTTTTAAAAAAATTCATCTAGCCGTTTCCTCAAATTCAATGAAATAAAGATTACAACAATAAAAACATGACACGACTCCTCATACCGTAACGTAAGACGTATTCTACGTCAAAATAATCGAAGTTTTTAAAGTTTTTTGCAATTTTGATCTTGAAGATGAAGTTTTTTTGATTTTATATGGTCAATTTCACAATTTTTCTTTTTTTAATATTTCTATTAAAATGTACTTTTTCATAGAAAAGGTACTTTTTAATAGTTATTGATCTTGAACCGGACAATTATTGACAATATAACAACGAAAAGATCGAATAATGTAAACGAATATGTTCACAATTTTAACTTCTTTATAACAAGAGCTACAACTTTCCATCAGTGAGTAATTCAAAATTCCGAACAGTTTGCAATATATGGCCGTCGGTGGTGCAATGGTTAGTGTGCGCGGCTCTTGTACATGAGATCCTGGGTTCGAACCCGGCTCTGACCACCTTCAAAAAAAAATTCTTTCGGCGGCGGTCACCTCGCATAGTGACGGCGACACTATCAAATTACCGTTCGGAATCGGTGTAAAACTGTAGGTCCCCATCAGTGAGTGAAAGCTGGAAAGCGCACAGCTCAGTGATTGTGAGAAGTTCTCCCCAGTCCCTTCATGGGATGTAATGGGAAACCATTTATTTATTTATTTGCAAGATATGAGCCTGACAAAATTATCACTTTTTTGCAAAAATGACACCGAGGCCCCAAATCTTTGGGGGTCCATAAAAAAAATATATGACTGGGCAAAACTGGGAGACACGGGTTTTCACGTAGTGGTGTCCATATATGGTTATATTTTTTCGTGTTGCACTGTCTAATTATTTCAATATTATTATTTAAAATTTCAAGCACTTCTAAAGAAATCACATTTCCACTACTTCCTATGGTTAGCAAGAAAGTAATTTCGGATTTTGTTTTTGTTCAAAATAATTTTAAATTACTTTACTCCAATAATTAATTTTAATCTATAATGTAGATGACATCTTGTGCAATGACTTTCTGCCATCCTTCAGGCAACATTTTGATCCCATATTTATAGAATGACTGGTCCGCCTCACATACAAACTCGAATAGCTCGGTTTGTAGGTCCTCTATTTTATTGAAGGATTCCTATTCAAAAAGTTTAGCAGGCTCCGGTATAAATGAAACTCCGAAGGTGTCAGATCAGGACTAATTTTGCTGAGACTGTAAAAATGCGTGAGACCTAGCGTGTCGTTATGGAAGACCTCACCTTTGCGATTTATCAATTCAGGTTGTGTTGCCGTCAGTGCCCCATCAAGGTTCGTCAATTGCTGACAACAGACGTCAGTATTTATGGTTTGGAAGCAGATCAAAATAAATTACTTCCTGAAAATCGCATCTACAACAACAACAAATAAATTTTTTGGTGCAGTTCAGTCTTTGATGAAGGTTGAGTGCGAACTTTCTCTTTCGGTTGGCATTGCTGTAAAGAATCAATTTTTCTTATCCAGTGGCAATGGATCATTTTTTTGGTTTTGAGCAATAAATGACAAGCTCGGGCGGAGCCCAAATATCAAGATTTATCGTTATCGTTCAAATCGTTTTCAATGGTCGTGTGCGACACCTACAGCTTGTCTGCAACTTCTCGAATAGAAACGGGTCGGTCAAATTCTTGCTTTGATTTCGCTGTCATCAACCTCATCAACCTCATTTGGCCCAGCGCTTATATTTGATCGTGAAATTTCCAGAACGAAATTTGTTTAACCAGCTTTGGCATGTGCGTTCTCTTAAAACATCCAAACCATACACATCACAAATATCCCGGTGTGCTTCAGTGGCTCTTATGGCTCTTCGGAAATAAAAGATCAAAATATGACGAAAATTCTCATTTTGATCACCCATATTCACAATACGTTTTAAATGAAAACTGTCCACTGAAAATAATGTGATATATCACAAATTTTAGCTTGAAATATCAGCTTTGTAACTGTATAACAAAGAATTTGGTCAGCTGATCAAAAGCATTTCAAAAATTATAAAAAACCCAATCTAAGTATGTGAGAACTTCGGGTTACTTTTTTTGCCAAATTCGAAAAAAAGTGTGATTTATCAAGACATGAAAATCACCCCATGACGAGAAAAATGCTCTGTCAAAATTTAACGGGCAGTAGAAAACTACCAGTTAGAAGATTTTTATGCTCGACTTTTTTGAAAGTAGTATAAGGAATTTGCATTTGAAGACGTAATTCAAAGTAAATTAAAAATTATAATTGTCATATAATTAATTTGCCCCATGTATATCTAAGAGCCACCACTTGGTAAATAGTAGACTCCAAAACCAAACATACCAGGAGATCCTATAAAGGATCTTGATTTTTGATCTTTGAACTAGTCCCAGATCCTTTAGTTCCACCACTAGACCTGCAACTCGTTCTTATTAAGTAGTTTCCAATAGGGACGGCCAGATTTGAACACTTCATGACTGTTGTGTTTTTTATATTTTGTTAATTTCCTTGTTTTTATTTTTTTAGACAACAGTAACAGCGCCGAGCAACTCGTGCAAATGGTAAAACTTTATTTTCAAATTATGTCCTCTTTTGTTGCAACGATTTCAGCCAACGTCAAAAAACCAAATTGTCGGTTTTGGACAATACCAATACAGGCGAAGTCCACCACGTGGCAATGCAACTGCAGAAAGTCACTGTTTGGCGTGGATTGTGGCCGGTTGCATCATCGATCCATACTTCTTTGAAAACAATGATACCATTGCTATTACCGTCAACGGAGAGCGGTACCGATCGATGATATGCCATTACTTTTGGCTGAAATTTGGGTGATATGGATGTCAAGAGCATGTGGTTCCCACAGGGCGGAGCTACGTGCCACAGAACTACCCGCCGACGTCAGACTTTTTCTTGTGAGGTTTCCTCAAGTCACAAGTCTATGTCAATAAGCCGCAAACGACCGGTGCCCTCTAAGTCAACATAACCCGTACTATTTCTCAAATTCAGCCTGATCTATATGCCAGAGACATCGAAAATTGCACATTTAGGATATGAGTCATTTGAACGATGTCATATTTCAAGCCTTTAAAAACAAAAAATTGGTTGATATCTGATATGCAATTTATTTTATTAAATTGTAACATTTGCCCATCCCTATTGGAACCCAGTTTAGCAGCCCATCTATAAAATTATCAAATTAGATGAAGATATATTTAAAAAAAAAAATGTTTGCTAGCGACCAACCTTCAGGTTTCCGAATGAAAGTGGCAAAATCGCCCACTCTCAATAGCGGAATGGCGTTCAATGACATATTGCCTAATACTAAGTATCATTATGATCAGTATACGGTACCCAGCAAAAAATTGGAAGCACAAAAATGGCTAAAGGTCTCTTTTACAGCTTACGATAGAGCTTCCAAAGATGCATAAGTTTCAAGTAGCAATTAATTTCATTGATTTTTCCTTCCATATAGATGCAATGATTTCATTACGTTACAATTGCATCATATGCTGCTATAGACACAAATGTATCAAGATGTGGTGAAATAAGATATTGTAGACAAATTAACTTCATTGTTTTTTCTTGTTTTTTCCATGATCTCATTTATATGAATTTTTTGGTAAAATTATATTTAATGCATAAATTACATTTTCTGTATAAATTCAGAAATTCCCACATATCGTTCATCAAATTTCAGTTCGAAATGCATTGTTCATAGTAAAATGTGCTACTACATTTGGACACCAATTTATTTGCTCAAATCACTCTAAAGGTCCAATATCGACTTTACTTTAAAAGCCGGTTTTTGAAATATAAATTTAAATTGATTTTTTAGTTTCAAAAATGGAAATCCTATAATAATTCAATATAAATTGGAAACATCCACTCAGAAATACATATAACAGAAAAGTTTTGTAATTTTTAACAAAATCTTTTCTGTTTTTATGCTAGGATTTTTTTAATTTTCTGTAGTTGTTAGTTAATAGTTATAAGTAAAGTTAGTTTTTATGCTAGGATTTTTTTAATTTTCTGTAGTTGTTAGTTAATAGTTATAAGTAAAGTTAGTATTTAATTAGAATAAATTAAATAATATCTAATAATTATATCAAAAAAATGACAAATCATTAAGCTAAAGAAGTTAATATATGTGCGAAATAAAAAACTAAACGAACGAAACAACTTCAAGAAATTTAAATTAAAAACAATTTTTTTAAAAGAATATATTTTTTTATTTTTTTTAATTTTTTATTCATTTATTTCTTTATTTATTTTTGATGTGGTAACATCTATAGACATGTATAGGGCAATCCATCAAAGTGAACACATGCAAACAACACACAGCGTTAGCATCACATACGTGGTTGTTGTACAACAACAGTCTCTGCCGAAAGTATAATGGTATTGATGTAGCGGCAGCGAAAAAACAAGCTGATCTTTGTTGCCAAAGAGCATTGAATAGTATAGAGAACTCATGGAACAACTTGTATGACTCAAAATCACTGGCGAATGATTCAAAAAGTATTACTCTCTTTTTGTCATATCTTTGTCCATTCATAAATCCTGAAATTTTAACCTGGGAGTCTCCAAACTTTTTGAGAAACAATGCAAAAATACGGGTTATGCTTTTTAAATATATTTGAAGAACAAAATACTCTATAATTAGGATTTTTCCAAAGATTTATAATTTCTGTATATTCATGATTTTGGCCTAATTGCAAACCTAATTCCATTTCTTTCACGATTTTTATGTAGTAGTACCTTAAGCTACAGTCATCTTTGATTACACAATGCAACACCTAAAATTTGCACACCGATTTCACTTCAGTTTCTGAAAGTACCCATCGAAACTAACAAAATGGTATTTGAGATTACTTCAATTCGGTTGTACCAACCTCTAATTCAGTTGTGACAACTTCATATTCGGCTGCGACAACCTCTAATTCGGCTGATCGGTAAATATCTGCGGCAGTTGGCGCGTTGATCAGCCAAATACGTAGACGGACATGGCGTAATCGTTTGTTGCAACCGACTTAAAACCAAATTCGGTTGTTGCGGCCGAGTTGGCACCATCTCTAATGGTTACCACCAAATTAATGCCTAATTCGATTTTTGCAGTCACATTTTTTTCAAATTCGGTGGTTTCAATCGAAAATTTAGTTGATGAAAAGATTATAAATGGTAATTCAGTTGTCACAACCGAATCGTTTGTGAAACGAGGTTGATTCGACCAAATTTCAGTTATGGGGCCTCAACTCAGCCATAACAATCTCAATTCAGTTGTGGCAACCGCAATTCGGTAGCAACATCCGAAATTATGTTGAATACAACCATTTTTCCCATAATTAGTTCTGTGAGTGTACAATCTAACTATCGGCTATTGCACTCATTTACTCTTAGTTAAATCTTCTGTTTTATGTGGTTGCTTATTTAAAACATGTTGCTGACCCAAAACCGACGTTAATGTCATTTACATAAGATTTGTTATCGTTGCCTCTTAAAGTCCTGTATTCAACTCAAATGATGATTTCATTATCATAAAGCGTCTTTCAGGTATACCGCGATATCAATCTAACAAACATATGTTATGCCGTAAGCGCTAAAAAATCAGTCTTTTTTATTATTTGCATGCAAATGTAACGTGACCATAGCTTGTTGCAAATATAGTATACTTGTGTCCAAACACATTGTGTTTGCCTATCAATATGTTGGAGACACAAATGTTTGTGGCCCAAATGTACCTCCATTCGTTGAAAACGACTGAACCCAGAAACGTGACAGACAACAAAGAAATAAAAAAGCAGCAGATATTCAATTCATGACAATAATGCATAACCTAACATATACATGGTTCCTGCAGCATGTTGCTGGGGCTGATTTCTTCCAGCGTGTATAAACAGTTATTTATGGAAATGAAATACCGATAGTTTCGAAATCGTGGTATACCTGAACATAGTTTAAGAAGTGCGAGTACAAAAGAATATCAAAAATTCCGTGATTCCAACGCTCAAAAAAAACAGACTCTGTAACATTATGCGGGAACCATGTATATGTTTGGAATATCCATATTCTTACGAGCAAGCATTGTTTTCGTGAATTAAAGATCTGTTGCGTTTTATTTCCTTGTTGTCTGTCAGGTTTTTCTATACAGCAGTTTTCAACAAAACAAGCCATATTTGCGTCACAAAAACATATAAAAAAATAAAACCACTTCCCTTTACATCCAATGAAGGAATTGGGGAGAGCTTCTCACAACCAGTGAGCTGTGCGCTTTCTAATTTTTCACTCACTGATTGGGACCTACAGTTTTACAACGGTTCCGAATGGAATTTTAGAAGCACAAATGAAACATATACTATACCATATTATTGATTGTGTGTCATGCAACAATGAACAGCAAACACAATGTGTTTGGACAGAAGTATACTACATTGGCGACAAGCTACAAACACGTTATATTTGCATCCAAACAACAACAAAAATACAGATTTCTTAGCGTGATAATGGTTTCAGCCCGAAATTTTGATATTTCGATTAATTTGACAACCAACTACATTCGTATAAACAAAACTCAAGTGCGAAAAGGATTTTCTTATTTACATATTTACATGAAGATCTGTGGCTAGATCTGATATAGCTATACGGTTTCCCAGGAATCTTGAGGATGCATTTTACAAATCTTCTTTTAAAAAACTAAATATCTATTAATAGAGATATAGATATTATTTCATTGAATAATGAAATAAACAAATATTTATGGAATATTTGTAAGGTGTTGCAGAAATATGTAGGTGGCAACTCTCAGCAACAAATGGCACAATTTCTTACGAAAATTCCCCTGAGAGCTGAATACGTGGCTTAAGAACAAAATATATTTTCTTCTTATCGTTATGGTCTGAAAAACGAAACAGTCGATTGCAGAAACGAAACAGTTTAGCCTAAAATTTCGCCACATACTAGGTACTAGAAACAGTTAAGTGTCTTTGTATGTTTGGGAACAATGTTGTCATGTAGCACAACACTCAGCTGAGACTTAAAAAAAAACACAACACACACACAAACAGATATGCGACACATTTGTTGTGTTTTACCAGAAGAGATAACACAACAAAAGAAGTAGCTAGATTGAGTTCTCTCTGTCTCTCTGACAGATTTATTCAGAGAATTACAAAGGATACAATTATGCTTAAGTACCAAAGTAGATGTTGCAGTTGCGATATTTTTCGTACTCACAGCAAAATATTGTGTTTTAAAAACGTTTTGCTTCCTTTCATTTAAATTAAAAACAATACTACACCATTTCCAATTGAAATGTAAAAAGACAGCGATTGAAATTTAAAAGCCAGCAATTGAAATTAAAAAAACACTGTGGAAATTTAAAAGAAACCAATTTAAATTGACAGCAATTGAAATTAAAACGACATTAATGGAAATTTAAAAGACAGCAATTGAAATTAAAAAAAAATCTGTTGAAAAAATGTAAAAGAAGCCAATATAAATTGACAGCAAATGAAATTTAAAAGACATAAATTGAAATTAAAAAAAATCAGTTAAAATTTAAAAGAAACCAATTTAAATTAACAGTAATTGAAATTAAAGAGACATAAATTGAAATTAAAAAAATCAGTCGAAATTTAAATGAATCCAATTTAAATTGACAGTAATTGAAATTTAAAAGACAGCTGAAATTGAAAAAATATATGTTGCAATATATATACAGCAATTGAAATTAAAACACAATCAATTGAAAATTAAAAGACAGAAATTGAAATTTAAAAGACATCAACTGAAATTAAAATAAATCAGTTGAAATTTAAAAGAAACAAATTTAAATGAAAGCAATATAAATTTAAAAAACATCAAATGAAATATAAAATACTGCAATTAAAGTTTGAATCGCAGCAATTAAAATTTAACCGACATCGTTTGAAATTTAAAAATCTAATACCCTTATAAAGGGTGTCCCAGTAAGATTGCACTTTTTAAATTTAGTGTAATTTTTTTTTGTGGAAGTGGCAACTCTGAAATTTGGCAGTTGTCACATATGTGTATTCCGATTATTAAAAATACGAAAAAAATGCGTTATAATTGTGAAAACTTATTACAAAAATTTGAAAAGTTTTGCTGAGACCGCTCGCAAACTTCGAAGAATTTTCAGTCCAGAAACTGCAACTAATGTGGCAACCATTCGATTCGAAGGTCCAAAAATTTGAAAAACCTGGGTCGGTTGTGGACAGTAAGATTCCTGTGCGTCATCGTACCAGTCGGTCTCTTGAAAACATTGCTGCTGTAAACGAGAGTGTCGTCAAAATCCCGAGAGCATTAACTCGGAACCGTTCTCAACCACTTCAAATTTCACGCAGCGAATTTAGTCGAAAGACTTCCACCTTCATGCCTACAAAATTCAGCTACCTCAGGAGCTGAAACAAGCAGGAGCTGAAACAAACAGACCAGACCAGCAGCAAAGTGAAGTCAATGTCAATTTTTCAAAAAAAAAAGTTATCATCCCTGATGAGGCGCATTTCCATCAGAAAGGCTTCGTGAATACCCAAAATTGTCGAATTTGGGGCTCAGAAAATCCTCATTTTGATCAGCCGGCGTGATTGGGCCTTATTTTTTCGATTATGAGGCCGAAATTGCAGTGACTGTAAACGGTATTCGTTACAAAGACATGATAACGGAGTTCTTGTCGCCTCAACTGGACGGCATGGCATGGAATCTGCCACCTGCCACACCGCGCATGTAACAATCAATTTATTGCTGCAACGATTTCCAGAACAAATTGTTTCAAGGAATTCTGATGTCAACTGGCCATCAAGATCACGCGATTTGACGTCGTGCGATTTCTTTCTTTTGGGATTTTGTGAAAGCTCGTGTTTATGCGAATAAACCAGAAACAATTCCTGAACTCAAATCCGATATCCAACGTATCATCGGTGATATACAGCCACATCTCTGTGAAAAAGTCATGGAAAATTCATGAAAATAGCAATGGACTGTCATCAGAGCCGAGGGTCCATTTGACGGATATTGTATTTCATGCATAATCGGAAAATGTCCTCTTTACAATCCAATAAAAAAATCACAACTATCTCGAAAAATACGTGTTTTTATTTTAAAATGGAAAAGCGCATTCTTACTGAGACACCCTTTAAAAGATCAGTTAATAAATTTTAAATATCAGCTGACGAATTTAAAATTTCAGTTGTTTTGTTTCAAATTGCAACTGATGCTTTTTTTAAATTTCAATCGATATCTTGTAAATTTCAATTGATGTCTTTTAAATTTCAATTGTTGGTTTTCAAATTTCAATTGCTGGTTTTCAAATTTCAATTAATATATTTAAAATTTCAAATAAAAAAGTGTAATTGCAATTGATGTATTTTAAATTTCAAATATAATTTTTAAATGTCCGTTGACATTTTTTGAATTGCGGTTGGAAGTGGTGTCGTGTGCAATGGAGTGAGGGGCGAAAGCTAAAGGGGTAGTGGTAAAGAGAATGCGACAGAGGGACAAGAAAGACGAAAAACAACACGAAATAAAGTGATTTTGTTTATAGTCTAAAAGATATTCATTATACACATACACACACACACATACACTTCGTACATATAGGATACATATGTGCAGACGCTGGCACACACACGCTGACACACAGCGGTGCTACATCCATATTTCTTTCGACACTTAAAGCAGCAGACACTTTCGTTTCATCACATCAATGTGGACATGTAAATGTGTGTGAGTGTGTGCGTGTACCTATGTTTGAAGTTTGTTGTTGTTTTTTGTCATCTTTAGCTTTTATTCTTTTTGTAATGAAGTACTCGTTTTTGTCCTTTTGTTGTCGTAGGATAGACACACACACACACACACACACACATTTGCACAACACTCACACATGTGCTGTAACAGTGCAAGTGTATATGTGTGAGTCTGTGCTATTTCCATTTCTCAATTAAAACCAAAATAAAGAGCACAAGAAAAAGAATTCCTTTTTGTACAACGAGTATGTCCTTAAACATGTGCTTTGTATTCTCCACCAAATGAAGGATATTCTTTCCTTTTCTCATGCAAATTGCTGCCGCTCCTGCTTTTACCTCTGCGTCTACATCTTATTACCAAACCTTCTCTTAGCCTACTCTACACAGCCAAGGGAGGTGGGAAGCGTCAGCCAAAGTGTTGACAAAACAAGTCATTCTACTGCGTGCTAATTTCATATACAGTTAAAAAAACGCACACGCACACGCTCAATTCTTCCTGTCCGCTATACATCGTCACAGCTGCCGCTACGTGATGAAGCTCGATTCTCTGAAGTACGGCAGACAGGCGGGCACGCATTCATGGTAGGTACCCGTACTACCGTGCGAACGTAATGAGTTGCAAGTATATAATCCAATTTCAATTCCAATGGAAGTTGAAATTGAAATTGAAAGCAACCCAGCAACCTAATTAAATTCACAAAACAATCAAGAGAACGCAGCCAGCCAAGCGTAAGAAACGCATACACACACATACACAAAAATGTGCACACACTTGTATTACGCCGCCTACGATGTCATGTCTGGAGTTATCATTCTTTATCACTCATACGCACAAGTGTCATCTAGTTTAATATTTGGAGCCAACGACAAGATCTTAAGCTTTGAATTTCAGAATTATTCCCAATATTCTCCGTCATTTTCTCCCTCGCTCTCTCTGTCTTCGTAAAAATAAATGGTTCGCCGTTACACCCCATGTAGGGATTAGGGAGAGGTTCTCACAACTCTCTCTCTCTCTCTCTCTCTTAGACCCTACAAAAAGAAGTCGGATGAATATGTTGTTTACAGACATGTCTCATCGAGTTACATTTGCATAATCACTTACAGCAAGGAACTTTGTGGCATAAGTGTGGCTACTTAAGCGACACACAGTCGTTAAAAAAATTTAGCGTGGGGTGAACTCTAATTTACACCTTGACCGTCAAGGGTGCAATGGTAATGTGCGGTTCACTTGTACATAAGAACGTGGGTTCGATTCCTGCTCTGACCACCTTACATTTCCTTCGTTCACCTTGATTAGTGATGGCAACACTATCGACTATTTATCCATGAAAAGCTTGGCAAAATACCGTTGGGCGCCAGTATAAAATTGTAGGTCCTAATAAGTGAGTGTAAAACTAGAACGCGCACATCTGACTGATTGTGAGAAGCTCTCCTTAATCCCTTCATGGGATGTTATGGAACAGCATTTTTTTTTGTCCAACTTAATTTGACATTTCTTTATTTCAGTGTTTGACAACAAATTCAACCATGGAGAGGTAGACAATTGAGCAGCGCATTAGCTTCTTGAAGCCTTTTACGAAAATGGGCGCTCAAATCAAAATGAATTTTGTCAACTTCGTGATTTTTTTGGTCACCACGATAAGGGATAATGAACTTTTTTCGTACATTATTTTTGTTTGTGTAACTTCAGGAAATTTTTAAAAAGACGGGAAAACTTTTTTCAAACATTTTTTATATTGACATAATTTCTCATTATTTATATTTGGTTTTAATTGTTATTAATCGATTATATCTCCCGATGATGCTACACAACGGAGTAACGACATTTCGAGAAAAATAAATACAAAAAACAAATCACACCTCAAGCTCGGAAAATGTAGATTATTTATTGATAACAAAAAGCTCAAACAATGAAATATACATATTCAGATTGGAAAGCACATCCAGACGAAAAATGGGATACAAAAAATTCAAGAGGGATAACACTGTGACACAAATGAAATAAATTTGTATCGGGCCTCAATCAATCCAAAAAATTGTGAAAGTACTTAAACGTAGTGTCACAAAACCCCGCTTGGTTTCGCCCCATACGTAACAATTTTTTTTGCAGGCCGAAGAAAATGTTGGAGCATGTTCAGGGCCCTATTTCAGACTTTACTTCAATAAATGCTAAACAGCTTGAAATAATGCATTATAATCTTTGACAATATTGTAGCTTTTTCCCCATTTCACAATTCCCACTAATATATTTGTAAGGAAAAGTACACTGTTAATCGATTATTTCACGAAACGTCATGAAAAATTTCACATATTTTATATGTGTTAACATTTGTTGCTTAAGAGTAAATAAATTGCAGTAGCTGTCTTCAAAGGAATTGTAGCTTATAGATTTCTTGATAACTTTTCTAAATATACTAATCAACAAAAATTATAATTGTAGCTCCACAATTGGTGTAGAAATGCTCCGTTTAATCAAATTCTCTTAATATTCACCTATATATATTCAATATTAAACAATTTACAAAATTGATATCTTCTACAAAGTCGCAGTGCTTAATACACTTAACAATATTGTCAAATATACTGATGAACTGTAATGATATATTGGGTTCCAAAATGATTGTACCAATTAAGACATTTTAAAATTTTCGCTTATAATTTCTATACTAGTAACACAGGAATGTAATAATGTTCTCCAAAGTTATTGAACTTAAGGCTTTCGACAAAATTCCCAAATACATCAACGTCCTAAAATGGCATATATGATCTCAAATTTAAAATTTGTGGAACTGGTACAATCATTTTGGAATTCAAAATATCATTTTTGTTCATTAGTGTATTTGACAATATTGTTAAGTGTATTAAGCAATACGACTTTGTAGAAGATATCAATTTGTAATTTGTTTAATATTGAATACATGTAGGTGAATATTTACAGAATATGGTTAAACGTAGCATTTCTACACCAATTATAATTTTTGTTGATTAGTGTATTTAGAAAAGTTATCAAGAAATCTATAAGCTCCACTTTTTTTGAAGACAACTGCCGCGATTTATTTACCCTTAAGCAAGACATGTTAACACATATACAATATGTACAATTTTCATGGCGATTCGTGAAATAATCGATTAACAGTGTACTTTCCTTAGAAATATATTACAGGGAATTGTGAAATGGGAAAAAAGCTACAATATTTTCAAACGTTGTAATGCAATATTTCAAACTGTTTAGGATTTATTGAACTAAAGTCTGAAAAAGGGCCACGACCCAACTCAATAATATTCTTCGGCCTGTAAAAAAAAGTTGTTACGTATAGGGGAAAAACCGAGCGGGGTTTTGTGATACCACGTCCAAGTACTTTAACAATTTTTTGATTTGGTTGAGGCCCGAAAACCACTGTTGCACAGTGTAATCAAACAAGATCGATAGTTCGGAACAACTAGGGACAAGGTCGTCAGGATATGGTCAACAATTAGTTTTTTAAGACGTTGTCGAAAAACAGATATTTTTCCAACTTTCATCACAAACTCAATAGAATCTTTTCTGAAAATGGGTTGCCATCTATTCAACAAAATATTTCTAACTACACACAGGGAAAAGATTAGTTGGAAATCAATTCAGGCATTGGAAATTCCATGATAAAGTCTATATTTTATATATATATTCGTAATTGTCAAACATCAGAATTATTTGTCGATGTTATTGATAGATTAAAACTCGGTCTTACTAAATTCAAGTTGCTACTACCGAACTTAAGTTGTATTAACCAATTTGATTATTTCTAAAACTTCATTCATCTGAAATGGAAGATACAGCTAATTAAAAGTACAATATTAGAATTCGTGTTCAAATATTAGTTACTGTAATCATAATTTAGTTTCTGTTACAAAACCACTTGTTGCAAAGTTACGAGTATGTCTTCGATTTTTCACAAAGAGGCTTTGTTGTTAAAGAGAAACTACATATATTTGAGTGTTACATGAGGACTTTACAGAAAAACTAATATTTTAAGCAGAAAGTGATAAACAAAGTTGTGAAAGGCAATAAAGTGTATAGATATCAGCCAGCGAAGAATACATATTGGCATAAATTGAGGTGAAGTGAGACTTTTAAACACAATCGTTGAATATGACGCCACTACTGATGCCTTCACAAACACATGCAAACATTTGTGGACACTTGGCTGATGGAACTATTATTGTGGATGACACAAATTAACTTAAACATACATAGGAAACCCAGGGTAACCCATCTCCATTTTTGTTCGAAAATATGACAAATTTGGGAAACGAAAACGAAGCGTCCAATCGAAAAAATAACATTTTTTTACGGATTCCTAAGGGTTTCTCACAAAGTGTTCCAATTCGAATGAAATATTTTTTTTCAAAAAATCGCCAAAATAAGAAAATCGCTAAAATAAAAAAATGGCTATGTCCCGGACATGGTGCCACCAATCGCAAAAATAATAAATTTTTTACCTCCGTAGGGGGATTTTCACCTCCGTAGGGGGATTTCACCTATCGCTAAATCTAAAATTTCTGGCATCAAAAATCGCTAAAACACATATGCCAATATCTCGGAAACGGAGCGTCCAAACGAAAACAAAACTATTTTATACGAGTTTGGAAGATTTTTTCAAAAAATCATCAAAATAAATTTAGAATGCATCATTAGTTTTATTAAATTTGCATAGAAATTTTAAAAGTTATAAAGCGTTGCTAACAAAATTTATCCAAAATGTATGAAAAAATTTAATACGTGGTACTAAATTGAGCAAAATAATTGCCAAAACTGGTGGCTTATGCATATACAATAAAATTTTTTACATTTGCTTTAAAATTGTCGACTACAAACTAAGAAAATCGTGGTTATTGACCGAGTTTTAAGTAAAATTCAAAAACCTCCGGAATACCCGATTTTTAGGGGAAATTCGTCTTGTGCGACCTCTAAACCTCTTCCGAAAAATCTGGAAAAAATCTCAAAAATACTTTACCCTAAAAGCTTTCCAATCAAGCTTGAGCAACCATGAAAATCGAAAAAGAAAATTTTTTTGGTAGTAGTGTTAGTGTTATTAGAAAAGCTGAATTTAATTCAATTTTTTATTTTCTAAAACGTAGAAAATTTCAAGAAATTATAAATACATTTCACATTCCACAAATAAAGAAAGAAAGATATAGAAAAAATTAATGACTTTGATAGAATTGTATGATACAATACATACAAATCCTCGTGCTATCACCTGGTATAATTCCACCAGGGCATCATGAAATACAAAAATGTCAAAACAGTATCGAGTAAAAACATATGCGAACACCTTTTTTGTTGTAAAAGGATAATCACGACATTACCATGATAATGGAGTGAGTTCCAAGTTAATTAGGACCTGTTGTAAATATTTGTTTAGAGTTTTTTCCAAATATTCTATGGGAGCTAAATAAAGATGGAAATGACGAAGTAGTAAATCTTTAGTAGAAAGTAGCTTTTGAAAAAATATTGGCTTGTACCAAATTTCATTAAGATCGGTTTTGGATTACGTGAGATACATTGTCGATTAACCAGACTGCAGCCGAAATTTAGTGTCGGAGGTAAAAAATGAGGGTAGCAAAGCTGTTGATTTTTACATGCTGAAACATCTGTCTGTTGTTGTTGTTGTAGTTTAGTTCTGTTCAACCACATTGTGTTTGCAATTCAATGTTACATGTTGGGGACACAATGAACAATATCTTATAATATAAATGTTTGTGGCCCAAATATATGCTTGTTGATGACACAAATACAGCTGTTAATGCTCCACCGAGAGCAAGAGAATATCAGAGGAACAAAGAGAGATTATTCAAAATCAAAGTGTTAAGTGTGTAACTGTGTTTGTGCATTATACGTTCAATCAGTGATTCATAAATATTCCGAAATGCCTGTGCAGTTGAAGATTAAATTAGCATTCTTAAACTCTGAAAAATAACGGCCTCTGTAACATATTCTCCCAAACGTATTCTGCAGGAACCATGTATATATTTGGAACACATTTCAAACATATATGTGTTTGCAAGTCCATGTTTAGTGACAAACATGTAAGCTTTTACGTGGCAACATATGCGATCTTCAACACAAACATCCATATACTTACGTGGAAACATATGCGTACTTCCTCCCAAACAAAGTAATATTTAGAAACGAGTTATTCTTTGATTTCAATATATATGTATTATTTATTATAATTAATTTTATCAATGTAAATCCACATTCATAAATAATTAATACAAATAATTAAGTTTACGGTTACTTGCACTGAATGCATTATTTGTTTTTTTTTCATGAAATGTGAATCTGCTGTTCTTTTGTTTCTCCTTTCTTTGTTGTCTCTCACGTTTTTGTTTTCAGAAGGTTTCAACTATGCGTTGGTTATCACTATGCGTTGGTACAATATACAAGTATTGTGCAAGCCAAGCGTGGATTAATTACTTGTGTTTATTATTGTACTTATATCACAAATGGTCCGCCGATCCGATTTTCGCAGTAAAAGCTCGGACAAACAAAGGGCTTCACGTTGTTGCCCTTTCCAGTTGGGTTCCTCAAAATCGTTTCTCACTTTGCTAGCATACGTACATATATACGAAAAACATTCACAAAAACCCAAGCAATATCACAAACCATTTAACCGTCCAAGCCATCGTTTATTCGTTTTTCACTGATCAAGCACTTTTGATGTCGTCTGTCCGATGAACCATTGATGACTGAATACATGAAACTAAAACGCAATACATCAGGCAAAATAAGAAACACTTCATCTGCAATTTACACGATTGTTCAGTAATACTGACTGAGAGATTAATGCAAAAATATAGATAGAAACTTACAAGAGTAAGTTGTTCCTCTTTGTTTCTCTTTTATTCTCTTGCTCTCGAGGGAGCATAAACAGTGTAACAAACACAATTCTATTTGCATTACAAGCCCAGACATACTTGAGTCATAAACACATATATTATAACATATTAATCATTATGTCTCAAACATGTAATATTGAATAGCAAACACAATGTGTTTGGATACAAATGTATTATATTTGCGACAAGCTCCAATCACACTTTATATTTCCAACGCAAAAACAAAAAACTACAGATTTTTTAGCGTGTATGTTGAGTGATCTGTTGCAGATTATAGTCATGCATTCAGTCGTCAATGGTTCATCGGACAGAGGAAAAAACGTACATGTTTGTCAGTAAACATGCTAATGTTTACCTCTAAATACAAGTGAGTTTGGGACTTGCAAACATAAGACGGTTTGGAGTATGTTATACATTGTTCCCCCAGAATGTGTTTCGGAAAATATGTTTCAGAGTTTTTCAGCGTGTAGGTACAAGTTAGCGCCTGACGACACCTTGTAAAGAACCAAATTTTGTTCATGTAGGTTGTGGTTCAGAACAGCCGACCGTTATTTTAAAGAAGGTTCCACACGCTGGACAATGTGTGTTTTTTGATGTTTGGATGCAAATATAAAGTGTTTGTAGCTTGTCGCAAATATATACTTGTGTCCAAACACATTGTGGTAGTTATTCAATATAACATGTTTGGGACAAAATGAGTTGTTGAAAACTACTGAAAACACTGCTGTCTGTCTAAATAAAGAAAGAAAAAGCAGCAGATTTTCGATTCACGAAAGCAATGTTTGCCAACATGTGCATAAAAAAATAAATGATTTCCCATTACATCCCATGAAGGGATAGGGGGGAGAACTGCCCACAAGCACTGAGCTGTGCTCTTTCCAGTTTTCACTCACTGATTGCGACCTACAGTTGTTTATTAATTAATTAATCGAATATAAATATTCACAATTTATTTCAATGGGTTAATACTTGCATTATACCATTCTAAGCTTACAATCACAACAGACCAATGGAATCTTCCAAACAATTGGCAGTTTGTCTTTCGTTAAAAGATCTTTATCCGTTACAGATTTCCTGACAAGTGGTAGGTGGCGTTGGCAAGGACTTGATTATTGTTTACTGGAACGTGCTGGTGGTGTAGGGCTACATCAAATCTTAAAGTTTAAATCGCTCAGTCGTGCATCCAGTCATCAGTTACTTTTCTAATTTCATTGTCTTGTTGCTTTGTTCCGCCCCCCATCCATTCTCGTCATCCAGTGCACCCACAGCTCCAAAGCACCAGCTTTTCCGTGGTGGTCTAAATTGTCAAGTACCCGCTACTGAGAGAAGAGTCTGTGACATACCCTTCTACTTGGTGGCGCTTCCATTCATGTACATTCTGTATGTGTGACTACGTTCATTGTAGCTTTTTTGCTGTTGTTTTCTATTTGTTTTTGTTAAAAAGTTTGAGAGTTCCTCTTGTACTGGTGTCCTGGAATACGGGAGTCTATTCCATTGTACGTTTGTACTTCATAGTTTAGCCTGTGGTGAAATGTAGAATAAGTACGTGCAGATTTTTGTTACTGATTGGCATTTGTAATTAGTCGCAAAGTAAATAAAGGACTTGATTTTGTCCTTTAACTGCACACACACACACACACCCAAATCCCGGTACGTACTTGTAATGACAATCGTTCCCGCGCTACGCTCGTCACTGCCTGGTATCATGATTAATGAAAGAACAAAAGGAGTTTCAAGCAAAATAAAATACGAGGGCGAGGGAGTTAACAAACATTAGAAAGTGTAACAAATTTAAATAAATTTAAATTTAACGAAAACCTTAATTAAGACATGTGTACCTTTCTACATGTGTATTTGTGTATGTATAAATCACAGACGCACACTCACACACACACACACGAACACACATCAATACAAAGCCTCCCTCACCGACCCACATGTAGGCCATCTGTAATACTCCAAGATTTACAATGAAATTCCTTTGAAATTTCATACACAAAATTCCACCACTCTGAATGTAGTGTGCGTGTGTGTGTGTGTGTAACCCACACACATGTCTTCACACACAGGACATGTGTGTATTGCGAGTCCACCAAGTACTCGACGTGCAACGTTTGGAAGTTAATTTCGGCGGCATTATGTGCGGCCATAAATCATTTGGGCCGCCAATGCATCATTGGCTGTTGAATGTGTGTGTGGCAATTGCCACATCGTTCGAAACCCATAAATTGATGGGCGATTTTTGGAGGCAATTGTACGCTCATATGCTGGGTGGATATGGGAACATATAAGTAAGTCTGTTAGGGTGTTTGTTTTTTTGTGAGTCCCTAAAATTATTACTATTAAAAGCAAATTATATTACAATTTTCTAAAATATTGAAAATTTAAACTAAAATAACTATAAACTTTCTAAATTGGCTTTCAACACAAAGTCAGTGCTCGCTAAAAGAAAAACGTTTGAAGATCGTTTGCCTCAAAAATATTTTGTTTGCTACGTTTACTCATCGTTGACAGCAAAATCTGAAACGTTCCCCTAAATAAAAAACTTTTATCGTAAAAGCCGCTGTATTTTTGTATACAAACTTTAATTTTCTCTCAAAATTTTATAAGACGATTTTTAGAAGGCGACCCCCGTTTTAGGCGACATTTCCAATTGAAATTTGAAAAAAAATCAATTGAAATTAAAAAATTCTATTTGAGATTTGAAATACTTCAATTGAAATTTAAAAGACATCAATTGAAATTTAAAAATTCTATTTGAAATTTTAAATACATAAATTGAAATTTAAAACACATCAATTAAAATTTGAAATACATCAATTGAAATTTAAAAGACACCAATTGAAATTTAAGAATCTACTACATAAAATCGGTAAATGATTTTTAAATTTCAAGTTATGAACGTGAAACTTCAATTGATGTGTTTCACATTTCACTTGATGCCATTTAAATTTCAATTGATGTGTTTCATATTTCACTTGATGCCTTTTAAATTTCAATTGGTTTATTAAATTTCACTTGATGATCTTAAAATTGCAATTGATGTATTTCAAAATTCGAATATGATTTTCGCGTTTCAATTGATATTTTCAAAATTTAATTGATATTTACTAAATTTTAGTTGGAAATGGTGTAGATATAAAAAAACACGTATTAAACGTTGTGGCCACTACAGTTTTGGGTTGTCTCTTTAATATTTTAATTTGTTACTACTTTTATTCATATTGAATACGACGGCGGATCAATAAGTCCGTCACTTTTCGAACTTCCCCCGTAATTATATAAAATACAACACTACTCCCATCAACTACCATTTGTTAAAAGACTATTGTCAAATTTTGAGCAAGTTCCGTCACTTACTTTGCATTTAACAGCTGGTCAAAATATACAACCTCGTGCACTTTTTTAAAAACATTATTTTTTGCGAAAAACAACCGTCAATCAAACCAAGGAAAAGCATGATAAATACTCTGCGGACTCTGCACCATCGATTTCAGTGATTAAAATGTGGTTTACTGACTTTCGCTGTAGTCGCACAATTGCAAATGACGATGAATGTTCTGGACTGCCAATTGAGGTCAATACACCCGAAAATGTCGAAAAAATCCACGATATGGTGTTGGCCGATCGAAGGGTAAAAGTGTGTGAGATTTTTGATGCCATAGGCATTTCATATGGCAGTGTGGTTTCGATTTTAAATGATCAGTTGGGTTTAAGAAAGCTGTCTGCAAGATGGGTGCCGCGTTTGCTCTCAATTGACCATAATCGAATTGGTACATCATCCGCCATATTCTCCGGATTTAGCCCCCAGTGACTATTTCCTATTTCAAAACCTGAAGAAATGGCTTGGGGAAAAGAGATTTAGCTGCAACGATGAAATTATTGGTCAAACAAATGCCAATTTTATGGACCTCGAAAAATCCTAGTTTTGGGAAGGGATACAAAAATTGGAGAAACGTTGGACTAAGTGTATTGAGCCAAATGGAGATTATGTTGAAAAATATTTTTTTTTGCAAAAAAAAAACTGTGTTTCATTCAAAAAGTCACCGACTTATTCAACCGCCCTCGTAGACAAATCTGTTTATTAAAACCTTAAACTAAAGGGTGTTTTTTTAAGTCCAATAAAAATTGAAATTGTAAAAAATAACGCACAATGTTATTAGTTATAATTAAATTATATTAATTATAACTGAAATTTAAATTTATTTCATTATAAAAAAATTTTTATTTGACAGATCAATACATGGCATTAACATTTGAAAACGATTTCGAGCATATGGCCACCGCGGTTGTTAATGACAAATCTAAGTCTGGACGTCCAATTTTGGGTCACTTTTCGAGCATTGTTGGCCGTATGTCACGAATAACACGAACAATTGTAGCCTCCAAGGCATCAATTGTTGCTGGCTTATCAGCATAAATAATTGACTTCAGGTAGCCACACAAGAAATAATCGAGAAATGCCAAATCGAGGAAGCCAATTGACAGTCCATTTCTCGAGATCAAAGTATCGCCAAATTTTGATTTCAATACAGCGATGGCTGCGGTTGCCGTATGGCGCCATCCTGCTGAAATTACATCTCGCCCGCATCAATGTTATGCATACAGACCCGTGCGCAGGGATGGGGTGTTTGGGGATTAAACCTATCCCCCCCCCCCCCCACTCCCGAAAATATTTTTGGAAAATTGTAATTAGATTTTATTTGATTTTGAAAATTGTTATGTGTGTTTTTCTATAATTAAACGAGTTAATTCTTGGAATACCATCCAAACTGGATTTGCGTTGTCTGTGCCTCGGCTTTTTAATGGAAATTAAATTTCAGTATCAGCAGAAATTAATTTTGTTGGGCCGAGCAAAAAAATAATATATGTATGTTAGGGCGGGTCAAATTGTATGGAACGGTTTTTTTTTATGAAGCGTATAGCAGAAACGTAATCTATAGGCGATTCTAAGAAATTTTGCTCAAGAGACCATAGCTCTAAGTCGGATTTGGAGCCCCCCAAAAGGTATTTTTATCACCTCTCAGAATCTTTATTGGTACCTGTAGAAAAAGTTCATTTTAGGCTATTTTTCAACAAAAAATTTCTAATATCTCTACTAAATATAAAAAAAATAAAATATTGGTATCAATACAGATTTTGAAAGGTGATAAAAGTACCTTTCACACAAGCCCACATTGAGAAATCGACTATAATTCTATCCGATTTTAGGACGAATTTAATTAAATTATTCTATGTATATATGGAAAAATATCTATTTTGAAATTTTGGGGGCTCCAAATCCGAATTAGAGCTACGGTCTCTTGAGCAAAATTTCTCAAAATCACCTATAGATTACGATTTTGCTATACGCTTCATCAAAAAATAATGAACCCGCCCTAATGTGTGTATATTTGAGCTCATCGCATATTAATGCTTAAAAATAATTTTTGTATTTACTTTTGGTAAAGTGGTTAATTTCTGGATGTACTGGAATCTATAGGGTCTGTTGTGGATTGGTCTCACCCCATATGTGACAATTTTATTTATTAAGCCAAAAATGAGTCTCATCACTGAACACAATTTAGCGATGAAACATCGGGTCAGTTTCGGACTGATCTAGAGCCCATTCGGCGAAAGAACAACGCATATGATGATCTCGTGACTTTAATTCCTGCACCAGCTGGATCTCATGAGGGTGTAGGCTAAGATCTTTGCGCAAAATATTCCACGTAGTGGAGGGACAGACACCCAATTCCTGTGACCACTGGCGAATCGATAAATTTGGATCTTCTTCCAAACTTTCGTCTATAGCGGCGATATTCTCTCCAGTACGTACCTTCCTTCGACGTGTTTCTGTCATTGCGGCATTTAGAGAGTAAGTGGTACGAAATCTATCCACAGTTCGACGGATGGCTTGCTAAAATAGAAGATTATGTGCGCCAGAAAAATCACCAATCACTCGCGAGCTCGAGGGAAGCAAAAAATAGAAAGTTTTAATAAAAATCTAATTCACGACTACAAATCCTTTTTACTCGGATTTCGAGTTTTAAAACGAGCGAGTTATTGTAGATTTGGCTCACGAATTGAGTTTTTCCGTACCTTAATTTTAAATTTCGAAAGGGATTTTTAAATTTCAATTAATTTCTTTATTAATTTCAATGGCAAATAGTGTAGTTGTATGTTCCATCACCATGACACCCTTTGTAATTCGTTGCTCATAAATGGAATTTCGTTTCTCATAAACGTAAATGTGCATTTGCCGCGAATAAATTCCTCAACCTAGGAGAATCTGTTTAAAATTTTGTTTGTGGGAACAAAATTGTGCAACAAATGGACTCATAGGAAAAAAAAAATCTATTGAAATTTTGCAAATAAGCTGATGCATGCACCTTATCAGCCCATCGGCGCCAGCCTTACACAGCTCCGCCGGCAATCAATCGGCTCCTGCAGCTTTGATGTTCTTAAGCCGGGCAATAGCTGTTCTGACCTCGTCTTCGTCGTTCAAATTTTGATCGAATGTCTCGTCATTGGATATCTCAGGTACCAACAGTGCAGAGAAATTATCTCTCCACATTCCCAATATGCTCTGTACATTTTCGTCCATGTCTTTACAGAAGTGGGCCCTGAACCATGTCCATTAGATCCGTTTTTGACTTTTTAGTAAAATTTTCGGGCTTCGTTCTTCCTTCTGTAGATCCCTATTTTCTCACTCTCGCGCTTTCTCCACTGCCGTTTCTTACGCCTAAAGAGACGGTTTACCTCCTTTCTTTTCTCCCTATACCACTCAGTCGCAGCTCGTGTTGCAATTGACTGAAGCATTACCATACGTGCAGCGTTCTTTTCGTCATTTGCAATGCGACACTCTTCATCGTACCACGGTTTATTGCGAAGCGGTTTTTCGAAACCAAGTACGGTTGTTGCGGCAGTTTTTATAGAGTCGGAAATGGGTTTCCACTCGGCATAAGGATCGTCATCGGGAGTGGGTGGGTTCTGTGCCAAAAGTTGCGAGAGCTTCCTTGAGTAGGCTGTGGCTATCTCTGGTAATTGCAGCTTTCCGATGTCCAGCTTCCTCTGCGTCTGGTTTCTTACGATTTTCGCTCTACTTAATCTTGTGCGAACCTTTGCTGCTACCAGGTAGTGATCAGAATCAATGTTAGCTCCTCTGATCACTCGTACGTCCATTACACTGGATGAGTGCCTTCCATCAATTACTTTGTGATCAATTTGGTTCTTCGTTCTTTGATCAGGGGATACCCAAGTAGCCTTGTCCATGTCTTTATACTGGAATCTTGTATTACTAATGACCATGTTTTTTGCCGCGGCAAAGTCAATCAGTCTCATACCGTTCTCGGAACTGTCAGCATGTAGACTGAAATTGCCAATAGTTGGACGAAACACATTCTCCCTGCCTACTTTAGCATTAAAATCTCCTAGTACAATCTTAATATCATGGTCAGGGCAGCAGTCATATGTTTCTTCTAGAGCTCATAGAATATGTGTTTGGCATCCATCATCTGTGGCCGTCGGTGGTGCAATGGGTAGTGTGCGGGGCTCTTGTACATGTACAAAAAAAAAAAAATAAATTCTTTCGGCGGCGGTCACCTCGCATAGTGACGGTGACACTATCGAGTATCTAGCCATGAAAAGCTTCTCAAATTACCGTTCGGAATCGGTGTAAAACTGTTCGTACATTCCAAGTGCATATCCGTAAATCGTGATCCTTATAACTTTTGCGGGGGTTGTCAACATATGGGGGTTTTTTATGTTTTCTTTTTTGCCATTATGAACGGTGGCGGTAGGCAAACCCAGTCCACCGGGTTTTTGCATTTTGACTACTGCCAGGATATTTGATTGCAGCCGCCTATTGTGACTCAGACGCTGACCAGGATGCAATATGTCGAACTTGGATTTTCTGCTTAATGTTTCTATCCGCCGTTGGTCCATATGCCGGGCTCATCCGCCTCCTAAAGAAAAAAGAATGTGCCCGATAGCTTGATGAGCTTCAGTGACAGGGTCACCTAATAATCCTGAGACGTATCAGTGATCGCATAACCAATCAGGCTACTCATTCGTTTCGCCTTTTTACTTTAGCTAGCTAACTGAGGTTTCCGATAAAGCCATTGCCCAGGACATGCTGCGTGGAAGTAGTGAGCTGCTTGGACTGTCCAAAGAAGGATTAATTTCTGGCCACTTCCAAGTGAATGGCTCTTAGAAACGTTCCACCTTCACGGACAGCTTATTACTTTTATTAATATTGAATAAACAAATATGTTAATGAAAACGTTAAAGTAAAGGATAATTTTTTCGCGTAATAGAAATTGAAAATAGAAATTGAATAACTGAAAATGTAATTGCCCACCAAGTGTCTAGTTGTTGCTTCTTTTTCAGCATTTGTAATTTTTTCTATTTTACATATTTGAGTTTCAATATTATTTTATAAACCTCAAAATATTGTGTACTTAAGAAAAACTTAACGAAAAGTCACCGGACACTTGCGTTCTATTATTAAACGATTTTTCAGAATTAAATAAAATTTCTTCACTAAATGTAGACTAATAAATTCTATTGACATTCCGAAAGAAATCGTTAAATTTTTCCGATTCAAATTTTTATTAAATAAAGAATAATACTAGGCCAAGGTAACATTAAATTCTCTGTAAAAAATTGCAACACTCTAATGTAATACATTCATCATTTATAAATACCTACCAATGCATATATTTGGGTCTTACATTAAATCTCTTCACCTAAGTCATGTATGGGAGGGAGACTTACGTCTTCGTTCTACCTACAGCCTTTCATAGTTGGGTAATTGGAAATTTAGGAAAGTCTAGTAATGGTTACCGTTGAATGGCAACAGTCAGGTCACGTACTGGATGTGCCATTAACAACTTTCTAAAGGGTCACTAAGATGATTTTGTAAATTTTGTGATTTCTTTATGGGCTTTTATTCATACATGAAATTACTTAACCCTGCTGTTAGATTAGGACCATTTGGTCCAAATTTTTTCTGTTTTCCCTTGTAACTTTGGAACGGTGATATATACTGACTAAATTTTTCTGCTAATGGGGTCTTTTAATAAAACAATGTTATGTGCGAAAATTAAATTTTCTAACTTTATTCAGGACTGAGAAAAATACAAAATGACGAATCTTAGTTTAGAGGACCATTTGGTCAATAGTACATTTTTTCATTACCAAGCGAATGTAAATTCATGTCAAATATTTAGAAGATGTTTTTGATATGTTAGCGGATGTTTTTGATATGTCAAATACTTGCTTTAGAAATTTTTGAACCAAAATAGTTACAAAGAATAAGATAAAATTATTATTTTGGATGAAAATTGCAGTATGGACCAAATGGTCCCTCAATCTAAGATTCGTAAGTTTTTTCTAATCTAACAGCAGGGTTAAGATTTGTTATATTATACCTTGAAAGTGAATGAAATAAAATCGTGCGTTCTTGGCTTTAAAATGTTATCAATACAAAACATTTATAATAAAAAACACATCGAAGTCAGACCACATTAGAGAAACCTTTATGGATAATCGTACCTGCAGCTTCCTACCAGTTGGATTAGCTTAGGATTAAAAGGTAAATCATCACCTGGCATCCCAGATAACCAACTGACATTGGCTGATATCCGACAAGTCTGGACATTGTTTTCAAAATACGTTAGAAACCGTAACGACGCGTCGACAGAAATATCAGACATTTTTAAGACATCACACCCGAAGTTAGTCAGAAACTGATCGGTACGACTCGTCGGTAAGAACATCCTATTTTTTTTTTGCTTTAATGACTTGTAATTTGAAGCCTAGTGGCCAATTAGAGATAAATTATTTCTTAAAATATTTGCCTTCTTGTCAAAAAGCGGTCAGACATCGGAGCGACATTTCATAAGTAGCATCAGATTTCCCTCAGACGTGTTGGTCAGACTTCGTGTTAACAACTCTCTACGTTTTTCGTAACGATTTCGGATCCGGTATCGGGAGATTTTGTCAACTGTCGTAACGATTTCTGAACATTTTTGGTTGGCTCGTATGCCAACTCCGTTAGCACTCAGAGATATTTTGGCCTTTTGTAACTATTCAGTTATTAAATTACTAGTCTCTGTTGAATCGACATATGGCTTATTAATGAATGAGAATGTTTTATCATTTGCTCCGTAGTATCGACCAGGGGTGTGGAGTCGGAGTTGGAGTTTTGAAGCCGGAGTTCAGGAAAGTGGCCCGTAGTCGCGATTTTTTAAACGCGTTGCCGACTCCGAGTTATTGAAATTACTACAGATTTGAGAAATAATAAAATCGATGCAGACGAAGGAATACAATTCTTCCTCTAAAACGTCAATTGTTTGTCATAATGCTCTACTTAGCTCAATACTGTGTTTTTGACAACAATGTGAGATAGGATTAATAAATCAGTTTTGTCAATGTTAAAGTGGCCATAGGTGGTGCATTGTTTAGTGCGCGCAGCTCTTGTACATGTACGTGTTTAAAACGACCCTGCAGTTTCACAAGTACTGGCTGGCAACTTTTCATCGACTACATTGCCGATGACTTTTCAGTGACTACATCGCCGATTACATTAGTACTCAGTGGTAGTCTGTAAAGTGGTGTCTCGAGAGATTTTCTATTGTTATTCGTTAATGAAGTAACCTTAAGAATTTAATAGTGTCCCTTAATAGTCCCTCTGTGAAACAATAAAGTCTATTAAATACAAATTGCCAGAAATATTTTTCATTTTACCACTAAAAATGGACAAATTTGTTTTGAAACAAACATGAAATTTCATTAAAAACGACATCGGTTATTTAAAAAATATTCAAAAATAAAAATAAACAGAAAAAAACCCCCAGCACGGAATGAAACTGGGTTATTTTCACTTTGCTATCACTGTTTGTCGATGAATTCGTCGACGAAATATCACCGACAAATTCGTCGATGAAATGTTACCGATGAATTCATCGACGAATGGTAGTTCAAAGGGTGAGCCATCACCAAAGCGGCCATCCCCTTGTTAAATTCGCCGCTCAAAAGCATTGCGGGTAGTTTGGCAGGTAATCGATGGCTTTTTGTGGTAGTCGATGAATTCATTGACGTAGAGTCGATTCCCTTTACTGCAGGGGATTGTGTTTAAAAGTCGCACTTCACCTCCATTTATGGTAATACTAGAAAAATAAAAAATATGTCCATACGATTCAGAATCTAATGTGGTGAGATTATCAAGTGGGCATATTCGTCTTGTTGATAACAGTGCAATGATTAGTGTGCGCGCCTCTTGTACATGAGATCCCGCGTTCGAACCCTGCTCTGACCACCTTAAAATTCCTTTCGGCAGCGGGCACCTCGCTTAGTGATGGCGACACTATCGAGTATATAGCCATGAAAAAGCTTCTCAAAATACCGTTCGGAATCGGTGTAAAACTGTAGGTCCCAATCAGTGAGTGAAAACTGGAAAGCGCACAGCTCAGTGATTGTGAGAAGCTCTCCCCTGTCCCGCCATGGGAAACCATTTATTTATTTATAACAGTAAAATATACATGGACTTTAATGACCTTCTTTTGATTTCGTATAGAGAAATAACAGGTGATTTTTTAAGAGCTTTCGGATTTGATTAAAAAAATCACATAAAATTTAGAGAAATGTACAAAATCTTTCTTTGAGTCGATAGAACGGGCTATGTAATTCAATGTTTAAAGATGATTGTCCATACGCTGGGAAAATTTTGGCACACTCTCCAACATATCGACCGGTATCTCCCGAATAAAAATTATTCAATATTGGCTTCCAGTGCGTCAACCATTGCAGGCTTGTCCCTGTAGACGTGAACCTTAACATAGCCCCACAAAAAATAATCCAATGGCGTTAAATCACACGATCGCACAAGATTTTGAATAGCCGCCTCAGAAGGTCGCCTAAACTGACCATAAAATGGAAGAAGTGCACGATGCACTATCTTAACCGAGCATGAGTTTTGATAATAACATTCGATAATCTGCAAGCGTTGTAAGTCGATTCATGGTTAAATTATACACCAAACTGATCATGTTTGACAGTAACATGTGACACGTAAATAGCAGTGCTGCCAAAAACAGTGTTGCCAAAAAGAAAGAAAAATCACTCACTATATGTCAACCTCTGTTTTTCTCCAAAGCATACCTAATTCTGGGTCTATACGGCAAAATTTGAATCGGTGCACGCTGAAAAAAACGACCTATGTAACATATTCTCCCAAACATATTCTGCAGGAACCATGTATATGTTTGGAACACACTTCAAACATTTATATGTTTGCAAGTCCCAAATATGTATGCTTTTACGTGGAAACATATGCGTGCTTCATTCCAAACATCCATATACTTACGTGGAAGCATTCGCGTGTTTCCTCCAAACCTCCATATACTTACGTGAAAACATATGCATATTTTCTGACAAACATAATAATATTTAGAAACAAATTATGCTTTCTTTATTTATTTATTATAATTAAAATAACTAATTAATACAAAAAATTGAAATATTTACAATGACCCTTTTTACATTTACTTGCATTGAGTGCATTACTTTTTTTATGAAATGAGAATCTGCTGCTCTTTTGCTTCTCCTTTCGTTGTTGTCTCTCACGTTTTTGTTTTCAGAAGGTTTCAGCTATGCGCTGGTTATCACTATGCGTTGGTATACAAACAATATTCTTATGTACAACTCTAATTCATGAAAGACAAGCGTGTATTAATTACATGTATTTTTTTATTGTGCCGTCGGTGGTGCAATGGTTAGTGTGCGCGGCTCTTGTACATGAGAACGTGGGTTCGATCCCTGCTCAGACCATTTTACATTTCTTTAGACGACGGTCACCTCGCTTAGCGATGGCGACACTATCGAGTACTTACCCATGAAAATGCTACTCAACATACCGTTCGGAACCGGTGTAAAACTGTAGATCCCAATCAGTGAGCGTAAAAGTAGAAAGCGCACATCTCACTGATTGTGAGAAGCTCCCTTCCCTTCATGGCATGTTACGGGACATCATTTTTTTATTTTTTTAATGTATTTCACAAATGGTCCGCCATTCCGAATTTTCCAGTAGAGGCGCCGGCAGAAAAAGGTATTCACGTTGTTGCCCTTTCCAGTTTCTTTCCTCAAAATTGTTTCTCACTTTGGTAGAACACATAAATATGTATATGCGAAATACATACACAAAAACCAAAGCAACATCACAAACCATTTAACCGTCCGATCGTTTGTATATTCCTTTTTCACTGATCAAGCGCTTTTGATATCCTCTGTCCGATGAGCCATTGACGACTGAATATATGAAATTAAAACGTAATTCATCAGACAAAATAAGAAACACTGACTTCATCTGCAATTCAAACGCACACTCAGGAATATTTATGAATCAATCGCTGCGAGAATAATGTAAAAATACAGACATACACACACTCGTTGCCCCTCTTTTATTCTCTTGCTCTCGAGAGACCATAAACAGTGCAACAAACACAGCTGTATTCATATCACAAACACAAATATATTTGGGTCGCAAACAGAAATGTTATAAAATATTAATCATTGTGTCTCAAACATGTAATATTGAAAAGCAACCACAATGCGTTTGGCCACAAGTATATTATATTTGCGACCAGATCCAAACACATGTTATATTTGCATCCAAACAACAAAAAACTACCGATTTTTCAGCGTGTGGATAATATCTATATACTTATACTTTATTGTTTTTTCACAAATTTTTTCTCACTTTCTGTTTAAAATAGTAGTTTTTCTGAAAAGTCCTCGTGTAACATTCAAATATAGTTTCTCTTTTACAGCAAAACCTCTAATGAAAAATCGAATAAATAACTTGGTAGCAAGTGTTTTTGCAACAGAAACAAAATTATGATTACAGTGTCTAATATTTGAACACGAATTCTAATATTCTATTTTTTATGAGTTGTATCTTCCATTTCAGATGAATATTCAAATTAGTTAATACGACTTAATTTCTGTAATAACAACTTCTACACGCTGCAAAATCTTACGTTTTTTGTTGTTTGGATGCAAATATAACGTGTGTTTGGAGATTGTCGCAGATATAATTATTTATGCTTGTGCCCAAACACATTGTGTTTGATGTTTGAGACACAATGATTAATATGTTATAATATATGTGTTTGCGATATAAATATAACTGTGTTTGTGTGCAGTGTTTATGATCTCTCGAGAGCAAGCGAACAAAAGAGGGGCAACGAGAGAGTATATCTAGTAAGTGTGTATCTGCATGTTTACATTATTCTTTCACTCAGTGATTCATTAATATTCCTGAATGGGAGTGTAAATTGCAGATGAAACCAGTGTTTCTTATTTTGGCTGATGTATTGCGTTGTAGGGTTTGTAATGGTTCATCGGCCAGAGGATATCAAAAGCGCTTGATCAGTGCAAAAAGAATAAACAAAGTCGCGGACGGTTAAATGGTTTGTGATGTTGCTCTGGTGTTTGGGGAGGTGTTTCGTATATACATGTGTGTGTGTGTCTTTGTCTGTCAGAGCCTTTACCGAGAAAATTGGAAAGGCGGAGAGTTTGTGAAATATAATAAAAAAAACACAAGTAATTAATCCACGCTTGGCCTGCATTTGTACAATGTGTTCAAAAGAAGTCATCCAATGTTGTTTGGTTCTGATTTTTTTTCTAAATGAAAAACTTCGATTCTGCTTTTAGATTATGTTTACTTGAACCTTTAGAATTTTATTGGTTAAGTTGAGAAGATGATATCGGTTAAATGGGCGCCGTCACAATTGATTACCATACGGGCTCGTTTTATGGCATTTTTCTTCACTTCGTTGTCGAATGTTGACCTTGAAAGTTTCCGCGGTATCGGGCTTATTCACGTAAACGCGGGCCTTCAAAAAACCCCACAAAAAAAGTCTGGAACGGTTAAATCGGGCGATCTTGAGGGCCAGTGCAAATCGCCAAAACGAGAGATGAGGCGACCCGGGAACGGCGCCTTCTGAATATCGGTTGTGGCTCGCGCAGTGTGTGCCGTTGTTCCGTCCTGTTGGAACCATATGTCCTCCAGTCCTAATTCGTCGAATTGCGGCAGAAAAAACTCGGTTAACAAGGACTTATAGCGCGCACCGTCCATTGTTGTCGTTTGACCAGCGGCGTTCTCGAAAAAAAAAAATGGCCCTATGACATCTCCAGCGTGAAAAGCGCACCATGCAGTCACTTTGAGCGGGTGTAGTGGCTCCTCGTGCATCACTCGTAGTTTTTCGGTGCCTCAGAAGCGATCGTTTTGCTTATTCACGTACCCGCTGAGGTGGAAATGAGCCTCATCGCTCATTATGATTTTCAAATCATTATGAACAAAAATGCCATAAAACGAGCCCGTATGGTAATCAATTGTTACGGCGCCCATTTAACCGATATCATCTTCTCAACTTAACCAATAAAATTTTAAAGGTTCAAGTAAACATAATCAAAAAACAGAATCGAAGTTTTCCATTTAGAAAAAAAATCAGAGCCAAACAACATCGGATGACTTCTTTTGAAACACATTGTATATAAGTGTATTTGCTGTGTACCAACGCATAGTTATAACCAACGCATAGCTGAAACCTTCTGAAAATAATAACGTGAGAGACAACAAAGAAAGAAGAAGCAAACAAGCAGCAGATCCTCATTTCATAAAAAAAGTAATGCAGTCGATGCAAGTAAATGTAAAAAGAGCCGTTTTAAATTGTTATATTAATTATTTATAAACGTGGATTTATATTGATAAAATTAATTATATTAAATAATACATATATTGAAGTCAACGAATAATTCGTTTCAAAACAATAAATAAATAAAATTATTTGAAAAAAATACCAAACGCTCGAACATTTTAATTTTGAAAATAATTCGTTTCTAAATATTAATATGTTTGGGAGGAAATACGCATATATTTCCACCAAAGTATATGGCAGTTTGGGGGCAACATGCGAATGTTTCCACCTAAGTATATGGATGTTTGGGATGAAGGACGCATATGTGTCCAGGAAAAACATTCATGTTTGCCAGTAAACATACTACTGTTTGCATTTAAATATAAGTGAGTTTGGGACTTGCAAACATATGACTGTTTGGAGGGTGTTCCAAACATATAAATGGTTCCTGCAGAATATGTTTGGGAGAATATGTTACAGAGGCCGTTTTTATTCAGCGTGTATGTAGTAAGACCTATTTTTAAATTATCAATAAAAACAGTAAATAATCTGATGTATGATAATTATGAATTCTGAACTGAATTGATTTCCAACTAATCTTTTCCTGGTGTGGAGAAGCTTTCTCCTCTATCCCTTCATGGGATATAATGGAAAAATAACTTGGTGAAAAAAAAACTCTAGTCATGAATTTATAAATCTATTCATCAACATTTGTATACATTTGACATATATTACCAACTTAAGGCATCAAATGATATGAATTCCACAGTGAACATTAATGTCATTATTAACGACCTAATTAGTTATTGCAGAACATCACAGTTATACGGGGGAAAAGTCAAATAAAATTCCTTCTATTATCAATAATTAAATTTGACATATGACCCTGGGGGGATATTCATTGAATCGTAATAACTTAACACTTATCTTTCGCTACTCATTCAAGCCAGGACTTCTTCCACACTCCCTGCTCACACAGCGTTAGAGCAAATCCTTATACAAAACTACTTGCGACTTAATCCTAATTGCATGCCAAGACCAAGACCTAAGCTAAGCAGACACCAACAGCAACGAAGCGGAAACGTTGTAACGACGTGAACCATTTGTCGTAACAAATCCGACAGAATATTGGCTCTGCCGGGTGGACAGACTGATGCTGGGAACGCCGACACAACGCAAATACGCGCATATCGAAGATAATCGCCCAGCAAACAGACAAGAGCTAAGCAAGCGTCTTAGCACCCATACATACACGCACAGACACAGCTTAGACGCTGGCACACACGTATTGGCGGAGAGGCTAACACCACACGTGTGACCACATTTTTGTAAAATTAATTAAACTTAAAACCAAAAACAACAACAGCAACTCATATGCAAATTGACAAGTTAACAAATTAGAAACTAAAACAAAACACTAAATTCTCACCAAATGTTGTTGTTGTATCTAAGTTGTGCTCTCGATGAAAACAGATTGGCCGGAATTAGTTGGCTTGGAAGATTGAAGAGATACGGTCCGATATATTTCATACACCAACGCGTCCGAGTAATAATGTCTACAACGCAAAGATCCATCGCAGCCAGTCTCGCACTGGTGGTCATAACATGCAACGTATGTGTGCCCCAAATCCAGCAGTATGTGGGAGAAGCATTCGGTGGTGGCAATAGACCAATTCTAGTGCCAGTGGCAAATCCCACTAGTCAGCAATTTATCATATATAATAGAGTAAGTAAGAGGGTGGCGGAGGCCACGAGAGAAGCCAGCAAGTTGCGCCAACAGTCATAAATCAATGGGAACTTATTTAGGAAACACCACAGACGCAACAGCCAGGGTACCATAAGATTGTAGATCCAGCCCAAAACATGAATGTACAAAATGTTCGACAACAGCAATATTGGCACAGTGTTAATCAACCGCAGAATCAGCAAGACCAGCAGACAGGACAACAACAGGAGCAGCAGCGAAAACAACAGCAACAACTACAGCAACATCAACAGCAACAACATCAACAACAACAGCAACAGCTGTCACATAAACTTTTCCATGTGTCAAATGTGGTAAATCAAACAAATAATCGAGAAACTCGCAACAATTTGCATCAAGTGAATCAGCAGTTAAACTCTAATTTTGTTCCCTTTCAGTCAAATCAGCAACAGCAGCAGCTGCAACAACAACAACAACAACAGTATCATCATCCTTTGCAGCCAATCACTAGCAACAACAACAACAACGGCAATAACATTCAACTAATTGCTAATGGAAATAGTTTGTCAACACTGCCATCATCAGGGACAATACCTCAGTCATCCACATCATTCCCGTCGTCATCGGCATCCGAAACAAATCCCTTTCAACCGTTGTTGCCCGTTGACATCATGTAAGTTGTGCCAACATTTCATTACGTCGTTGATGTGTAAATTGTCATTCTCTGTCACTCTCTCTCTCTCTCTCTCTCCGTCTGTCACCTACCACTTGACGCTTACATTAATAGTGAGGATGTCAGGGAAGACACCATGCCCACCCCTCCGCAGCCAGGACAATGCCAAATCTGCTGTGAGCCACTTCAGGTTCCCTGCTCCAATTGCTGTGATTTCTCGCCATTTCTTAATATAAAAACTTTGAAGTCAATGGTAGGCTAATTTATGTTTCACTCTTGCTCGTGTGAACGTTTAGAAAGCGGCAAGGGGTCTTATACACGCACACAGTTTCACGTTTCTACTACTGTTGTGTGTAAAACTACAGATACACGCAAATGTACGCAATAAAAATCAAAAGAAAACTTGTTAATCAGTTTTGTGTTTTATGCCAAATATCTTGAATTTCCGTCCTGCCCATAAAAATAAAATAAATATTTTCCCATTACATCCCATGAAGGGATAGGGGCGACAGTCGCACAATCGCTGAGCGGTGCACTTTCCAGTTTTCACTCACTGAATGGGACCTACAGTTTTACACCGGTTCCCAATGGTTTTGTGAGAAACGATTTCCATGGCTTATTACTCGATAGAGTTGCCAAAGAAGTGTAAGGTAGTTAGAGCAAGGCCGATGGCCCGCCTGCAAGTATTAGCCTTTAAATTGCTGCAGCGGTTTGTAACTCATTCACTCATTTTGTTGACATTTTTATTATAAATTATTTATAAATTTTTGGGTAAATATTAAATATTTACACCATTTCTATACCTAAAGCCTGTGTTCGATCATGAAACAAATACAACTTTTCGACCATTAATAGGTTATGAAGAAGTGTACGGTTTCTACACACAGAGAAGAGATTCGTTGTCACAACTATTTTTATAGCGAACTAAAATTTAGCGGTTCCTTGGACTATCTACCACATTATTCAGTTGTGTTCCTTATCACCAAATTGTGTGAATATAAATTGATTTGTAATTCAGTTTAGGTTGCAAGAACTGAAATATTTAGTTGAAGCCACAGCAACAAGAAATAAATCTGATCTGTCAATCACGTTTCAGTTCTAGCAATCATATTATCCTATAGTGGTGAATATTCTATTAGTTGGATGAATAAAAACTGTAAAAACCAAATAATATATTGGTGTGCTCAACTAATTAAGGGCGGATCAATAAGCCCGTGACTTTTCGAACTTCCCTCGTAGTTATATGAAATATAACACTGCTTCCATCAAGTACCACCAGTTAATAGACTACTGTCAAATTTTGAGCAAGTTTCGTCATTTACTTTGCATTTAACAGCTGGTCAAAATATACAACCTCGTGCATTTTTGGATAAAAGTGAATTTCGAGGGCTCATTAAACACTATTTTTTACAAAAAAAAAACCATCAATCAAACCAAGGAAAAGCTTGATAAATACTATGGGGACTCGGCACCATCGATTTCAATGGTAAAAAAGTGGTTTACTGACTTTTTTACTGTCGCACAAGTACAAATGACGCTGAATGTTCTGGACGGCCAATTGAGGTCAATACACCCGAAAATGTCGAAAAAATCCACGATATGGTGTTGGCCGATCGAAGAGTAAAAGTGCGTGAGATTGTTGATGCCATAGACATTTCATATGACAGTGTGGTTTCGATTTTAAATGATCAGTTGGGTTTATGAAAGCTGTCTGCAAGATGGGTGCGGCGTTTGCTCTCAATTGACCATAAACGTAATCGTGTGACAACTTCAAAGGATTGTTTGGAGTTGTCTAATAGGGCTACGAACTGGTACGTCATCCGCCATATTCTCCGGATTTAGCCCACAGTGACTATTTCCTATTTCCAAACGTAAAGAAATGTTTCGGTGGAAAGAGATTTAGCTCCAAGAATGAAATTATTGATCAAACAAATGCCAATTTTATGGACCTCGAAAAATCCTAGTTTTTGGAAGGGATACAAAAATTGGAGACACGTTGGACTAAGTGTACTGAGCTAAAAGGAGATTATGTTGAAAAATAAATTTTTGTTTTGCAAAAAAACTATGTTTCATTCAAAAAGTCACGGACTTATTCAAAAAGTCACGGACTTATTGATTGAATTTGATGGCTGCCATAACCATTTGGTGATGCTTTAACCCATTATGAATTTTATAGAAAAAAGAGAAAAAAAAATTACATGAGGTGCCAGGGGACACCCGGTTGGAACGAAGTTCCTTTCGCTACATATTATGTACTTGTTAGTTCCAACACGCCTAAGGCGCCTGTTGAAAAATACCATCATTTAAATGAATATTTAAGAAAATATACTTTTTGTAAAATGATAATCTTTTTTTAAGAAATTTTTTATTTATTGAATGTAGTTTTTAAAAAAAAATATAGTTTTAGGTCCCTTTTGTAACAATGTGTATTACATTTTCCCGAAAAGGTCATCTCTTTGATGACAGGTACTTCTTTTATTAAAATAAAAGAATAAATAAATGGTTTCCCGTTATATCCCGTGAAAGGATTAGGGAGAGCTTCTCACAAACCAGTGACCTGTGCTCGGTCTAGTTTTACACTCACTGATTGGGTCCAACACTTTTACACCGGTTCCGAACGGTAGCTTTTTCATGGCTGAATACTCGATAGTGTCGCCTTCACTATGCGAGGTGACCGCCGCCGAAAGAAATTTCAGGTGGTCAGAGCAGGGATTGCACCACCGACTGCCGACATTAATTAAAAAATTATTATTTATGTAAGAAACAGCCTAAGAGTATGAATTTTTTTTTACAAAGAAATATTTTTTTTTTAAGAACAGATACTTTTAAAAGAAGTGTTACTCTTTTTGGAAAGGATATTTTTTAAGAAAATTTACTCATTGCCAGGAAGGCTACTTATCTCAAGAAAAGAAAAGATAAGGTATTATTTTATTTTTAACAAGTGGTACTTTTAAGAAAAGCAATTTATGTAAGAAACGGTATTTTTTTAAGAGAAAGCATTTTTTTTTGTTGATGCAAAGCTCTTTTTACGAAAGAACAAGTACAATTTTAAGAGTAGGTACTTATCTCAAGAAAGGTTATTTTGTTGTACAAAAAATGTATTCTTTAAAAAAAAATTAGTTTTTTAAGAAAGGGCAATTTGTTGTAAGATATTGTACTTTTTTAAGAAAAGGTACTTATTTAAAAAATTACTTTTTTTAAGAAAAGATACTTTTTGTAAGAATATTTACTTTTTTAAGCTAAGGTACTTCTTTAAGATAAGGTATTTTTTTAAGAAAAAGTACTCTGTTTAAGAATATGAATAGGTATTTTTTTTATTGAGAAAATTTAGTTTTTTTAAGAAAACGCACTTATTTAAGACAATGTTATTTTGGCGTAGAATACGTCTTACCTTACGGTATAGGATTGTGTCAGATTGTTATTGTTGTAATCTTTATTTCATTGATTATGAGGAAACGGCGAGATAACTTTTTTTAAAAATTGTTTTGTAGGTAAATGAAGATGTTATCTTTCGTTTGATATGCATTTCATATTGGTTGATATCATCCTAATATTTAAATTTCTCAAATGAAAATTGTTTAAACACAAACACTCAAACATATGTGTGGTGTTTGGTTCAGTGTTTGAGTTTGTAGCGTGAACACAAACTATGCTGCTGTTTCAGTGTGGACACAAACCTACGGCAGTTGTGTTCATTGATGAAATATTGAAATTTCGTATATTTACTTATGTATTTAAGTGAAACAAAATGTTAAATGTGAATTTGAATTTAACATGGATATATGATTATAAAAAATATAAATCAAATTGATTTGCGTCTGTTATTTATCATTTATCCTTACTCTTTTAATTTAAAAACATATTTATCCTATTTTTCCTACCATAAGCTTATGTATATTAACAAAAGTAACTATCAAATAAATAAATTCATTTGCTTATGTTATTTATCATTTATTGTTATATATGTTTTCTGTCTTATCGGATGGCGTATTCTACGTTAAACTTAATGGCCGTGTCTCTGACACAGCCTGCAGGGACAGTCCGTGACCGCAGGCCTCGGACAACTGTCTACTGTATTGTTTTTTTTTAAACTTCTTTCACTTTGGCTTTTCTAAATGTACTTTTTATTCGGTTCAAACTACCATATGTAATCAAACAGGCTCCACCTAGAAAATTTTCCATTAAACATGAAATATTATAGTCTGGACACAAACCAAAAGTACGAGTGTAAGACTAAGTGTGCTGCCAAATGTAATTCCATGCTCAGGATTGTGTTTCATGGATTTGCCAGTCTTGGACTTTGGCTTTTCTAAATTTATTTTTATTGGGTTCATAACTACAATATGTGATACACAGGCTCCACCTAAAAAACTTCCCTTTAAACGAAACCAAACCAACATACCCAACATAGTTGATAATAATGGGTTGTAATAAAGTATTTAAAAAAAATGGTTTAAAATCTTTTCATTTAGCCCCCATCCGGCAACATGCGATAAGGAACTTCGTTCCAAAATAATTATTAAAATTATTGCGTACTTCGTGCCCAATTTTAATCGAAAATATGAAAAAATTTCTATATCTCGAAAACTGAGCGTCCAATCGCAAAAAAAACAAATTTTTACGGGTTTCTAAGGGTTTCTCACAAAGTGTTCCCACTCGCATGAAATAATTTTTTTCAAAAAATCGAAGAAATAATAAAATCGCTTAACTCGGAAACGGTGCGCCCAATCGCAAAAATAATAAATTTGTTAACCTCTATAGGAGTTAACCAATGTAACCAATGTTTACTATGGCATCACTTTTTTTTAACAAATCGCTAAAACTACATTTTTTAGAATAAAAAATCGCTAAACCGCCATTATGTATATATTTCGCAAACGGAGGAGCGTTCTATCGAAATATAACTAATTTTTTCGGCTTTCTAAGGATTTTTCAGAAAGTGGTCCAATTCGTATAGACTTTTTTTTCTAAAAATCGCCAAAATAAGAAAATCGCTAAAATAAACAAAATGGGTATAACTCGGAAACGGTGCGTCCAAACGCAAAAATAATAATTTTTTTTACTCCATAGGAGGCTTTAACCTATGGATGCCTCTCATACGGCATTATCTAAAATCCGTTAAACTAATATTTATCAATAAAAAAATCGCTAAAACACACATATGTATGTATGTGTAAGCGATTTTTTTAAATAAGTGATGTCGTATTAAAGACATCCATTGGTTAAAGTCTCTTATAGAAGTAACAAAGTTCCGAGTTACAACCACATTTTATTTCAGCGATTTTCAGATTTTGATGATTTTTTTAACAAATTTTTTCCATACGATTGGACCACTTTAGGAAAATTCCTTAGAAACTCGTAGCAAATAGTTTTGTTTTCGATTGGACGCCCCGTTTTCGAGATATTGTCATATGGGTGTTTTAGCGATGTTTGGTTCCTGAAATTGTAGTTTTAGCGATTTTTTTAAAATAAATGTGATGCCGTATTGTAGACAATATAAGACATTATTTTGAAGACATTATTTTGAAGGTATTTTGCTATTGGACGCACCGTTTCCGAGCTATATCCATTTTTTTATTTTGGCGATTTTTTGAAAAAAATAATATTTCATGCGAATTGGAACACTTTGTGAGAAACCCGGAACATTTGGTATTTTTTCGATTGGACGCTTCATTTTCCAGATATAGACAGTTTTTCTAAATTTGTATCTTCCATTTCAGATGAATGAGGTTTTCGAAATACTCAAATTGGTTAATACAACTAAAGTTCGGTAGTAGCAACTTGTATTTAGTAAGACCTATTTTTAATCTAACAATATCATCGACCAATAATTCTGATGTTTATCAAAATATAGACTTCATCATGGAATTTCCAATGCCTGAATTGATTTCCAACTAATCTTTTCCCTGTGTGTAGGATCGCAACATAATTTTCTCACCAACTGAGAGCTAACTTATTTAATTGCATGTGTTCCAAATCTAACATTGCGCGTAGTCTAAAAAAACTGTCCTCTATGAACTCGAAAATTGGCCCACTGTTAACAAACACGCCCAAAAAAAAGTACACACCACAAAGTACACATTTGGAGTTCGTTGGGCGCAAAAACAATTATTTTCCCATAAAAATACTTCTTTTGTCACAAAAATATTTCATTTGCCCCAAAAAATATTTCTTTTGCAACTTTTACCGCTAATAAAATAACATTTACGTAAAAAGTCGTTTCTTTTGTTGTAAACGAACTTTTTTACTCAAACAACCCAGAGGGGTCAAGGGTCTTTCAAAATGAGGATATCATGTTTCCAGCTCGATCTTCAGTTGTTCTTCTCCAGTTGGCAAAAACCAAAAATTCCACCTGGTCTTTCCAGCGAAGTCTTGGTTGTCCCATTTTTCAATGTCCTTCGACAACGTCTTCAAATACCTTTCGCACTGGGTCATTCTGATCCATTCTACTGACATGGCCTAGTCAGCGTAAACGGGCTGACTTGGTACGCATATCTATATTGATGTCGGGATACACATTAAACAGCTCGTGGTTCATCCGTCGTCGATACTTCCCCTTTTCTGTTATAGGACCATTTATTTTTCGGAGCACTTTTCTCTCGAAGACTGCCAGTGATGTTTCATCATCATGCGATATGACGCAGGATTCAGCGCTATAAATAAAGACAGGTTGTATGAGAGTCTAATAGAGTTGAAGCTTCGATTCTCGAAAGGGGTTCTTATTTCTGAAGTGCTTGCTTAGCCAGAAATAATACCTGTTTGCAGAAACACAATTCTCCCTTGGATTTCTACGCTGGCATTATTGATTCTGTTCACGGCAGATCCGAGGCAAATAAATTCGTCCACTACCTCGAAATTATAACAGATATCAACGTTCACCCTTTCCTTCAAACGGGTGGATATTCTGCTCGTGGAATCCATTAATTTTGTCATATCCTCGTTTACTGCCAACCCCACTTTTGCTGATGTCTTCTCAATTCTCGAAAATACTGCAGAAACTTCTCGCAGATTTCGCCCAATGATGTCTAAATCATCAGCATTCGCGAGCAGCACGTGATTTTTGCTGCCGATCGTTGTTCTCACGATGAAAAATTAAATAAATGGTTTCCCATTACATCCCATGAAGGGACCGGGGAGAACTTCTCACAATCACTGAGCTGTGCGCTTTCCAGTTTTCACTCCCTGATTGGGACCTACAGTTTAACACCGATTCCGAACGGTATTTTGAGAAGCTTTTACATGGCTATATACTCGATAGTGTTGCCGTCACTATGCGAGGTGACCGCCGCCGAAAGAAATTTGAAAGTGGTCAGAGCAGGGTTCGAACCCAGGATCTCATGTATAAGAACCGCGCACACTAACCTCACGGTGATCTCAATTAATATGTTGAAGAAATCGCATGATAGAGTGTCGCCCATCCTGAAGCCTCGCCGCGTGCTAAATGGTTCCGTGACATCTTTACCAATCTTTACAGTGGATTTCCTAACGGACAACGTCATTCTAGAAAGGCCTGTCAACTTACCAAGAGTACCCAGCTCCGAAATTGCTTGGTACAGTTTTCCCCGGCTATCGAAGGCATCCTTATGATCTACAAAGAGGTGGTAGGTGTTGATTTATTTTTCGTGGATTTTTTCCACGAATTTTTCGTAATGTGAATATCTGGTCGATAGCTGAATTTCCAGGCCTAAAGCCAAACTGATAAGGCTTTAGTCGTTCACACATTACGCTCGAGAGGACGTTGTATGCGATTGATGAATGGCTTATTCTACGATAGTTGGTTCATATTCTCGGGTCGCATCTTTTGAAAACAGATACAGCATGCGAAGACACCAATCGTCGGGCATGCATTCGTCTAGCCGGCTATTGCAAATTTGCTTTGGCTAGGAGTGGGCAGACGAAGCCATGATCCTGTATGTGATCAACACTCTCATCTATATTGATCTCTCCATATTCCCAACATACATACAACTATGACAAGATTCCCGTCCTTATATCTACAAAAGGAGGGCCCTGGTCCATTTCCATTGGTTTGACTTTGTACGTTTGGGTAGAGTTTACGCGCCTCATTCTTCCTTCTGTATGATTCACTTTTCTCATTCTCGTGTTTTTTTCCACAACCGTGTTTTCTTCCTAAGCAAACGGTTTTCCTCTCTCCTCTGCTCCTTAAACCGCCCTGTCGCAGCACGCGACTCAAATGTGGCTTCATTTGTCGGAAACTGCTGAAAACAAAAACGTGACAGACAAGAAAGGAACAAAAAAGCCGCATATCTTCAACTCATGAAAATAAGGCTTGCAAACATACACATGGTTCCTGCAATATGTAGCTAGGGCCTACTTTTCTCGCTCGTGGAAAAAGTGTCTCACCCAGAATGATTTGAGCAATTTACAGTTCGATAACTTGGGACGTACATAACTTAAAATTGCACAAGGCTCAAGAATAAAGAGTATTTCAAGGAAGACATATGGTAAACTTATTCCGAGCGTCGTTGGTGAAATGATTATAGTGCGCTCCTTTTTAACGGAAGAACACGAGATCAAAGCCATGTTTGTACTACTGAGTAAATAGCCATGAAACCCCATCTCTAAGCTCGTAATCGGAGTAAAATTGTAGGTGGTGTGGTCACGGAAAGATGTTAAGGGCTCTGCGTCACTCCACGTTATGCATATTTTACACCGCATGTATTTTACATATCGCATGTCCCTTTTGGAGACGACAAATTTATGCATGTCGTGTGAACGCTGTCAGGCATGTCATATGAACAATGCATCATGCAATACATATGGCAATTTTTGAAATAGGGCGTGTTCTAGTTTTGTATGTAAAACCGTATCGCATCAGCTGTAATATTAATACGTAAAAAAAATGTAAATGTAACACATAGCCATATTAGACCCTTAGTATCTTTGGACGAAATTCGTTTTAGGTCTTTTTAAGACGTTTGAGCCATGTCCGTCTGTCTGTCTGTCTGGCTGGCTGGCTGGTCAACAAGATAACTGCCGTAAATCTTTATCGATCACCGCGAAATTTTGTCAGTGACTATTATTTGTCAATACTAAGTGTGGGATTGAAAATGGGCGATTTGGCCACGCCCTTTCTGGTACCTCTCATACAAATCGCCACATTTAGCACAAAATCATATTTCTTTCAAACCTTTCTTCTGGTAAATGTGATTAGCTTCAACTCACACACCGGTTAATAATCTGTAAATGCTCATGATGATTTTCGGCCCAAATTACATCTTACTCCCAGTTCTTGAGCAGTTTAACACTCCATCACTTGTTCGCTCTCATTTCATATCTGCCTTCTTCATAAATGTTAACATCACGTTGACAATGACGCCTTATTCAAAAATAATATAATCTCCCAAAAGGGTAATTACTTTTGCGTCACCCTGTAATTATGTTTGTATATAAACGTTCGTTACGAATGTTCTAGCATTTCATTACATATCATATGAAACACGTAATTAAACGCGTGATGAAAGGAGACGTGAACGAAATTGGTGGCACTCAGTTAATGAGCACAATGTGCCATTAAGTAGATAACTCTCTGTGTAAGTAGAGGTCATGCAGGTCATGTACTCACGTAGTCGTCCCTACTTTCCACTCTGCACCGGAACGGGCATTTCCACTAGTTTCAACTGCAAAAAAAGTTCGTTTCATTGAAGGAATAATTATCGCTACATGTAAACCAAATCCTAAACTCCAAAAATTTTCGTTCCACAGGATTCACGTAACAGTTAGCGAACACATTCTGGCCACAGGCTTGGTATAATAAATAATTTACATTTAAATGTTGTTGCACAGGAATCCAACGCAAAACAACAACAAAAAAGCCGACAGCAGGACGAAAAGTTTTGCCAAATGTGTTTTTACAAATTTAAATTAGTTCTCGCTCGTAGTCGTCCTGGAATCGTTAGTCAGAACTTCGATAATATATACGAGTGCAGGAACGCTAACACATTTGCACTTAACTGTTTCCTTTTGCTTTCGAATGCATTTGCGCGTATTGGTGTGTTGGTGTGAATGCCATTGTGGGCCACAAAGTCTAGATGCTGGCGCGGAAATCAACTGTATAAAGGCACGAATGTGGCACATACGCCTTTAGGATATGCACCGGAAGAATGAATTCAACTTTATTTCCACCGTCGTCATCGTCGTTCTCCTTTATAATTTCATTTCTCGTTGTCTTGTACGAATAAGTACATCTTTTGCTGCAGTTGCTGGTGAATCTATATGAATCATGCAAAAAAAAAACTCATAAACCATGTAATGAATCATATTGTCAGAGTTCATCTAAAAAGTCACATATCATTCGGCAGGCATGACGAATTTCAATATAAATTGTAAAAGGCTCAGATAAGAAAAAAAACTCAAAAAATAGTTTCCCATTACATCCTATGAAGGGATTGCAGACAGCTTCTTACAATCAATGAGCTGTGCGCTTTCTTGTTTCATACTCACTGCTTCAAACATACAGTTTGGGAAGCTTTTTAATGGCTAAATACTCGATAGTGTCGCCGTCACTATGCGAAGTGACCGCCGCCAAAGAATTTGTAGGTGGGTGGAGCAGGGATCGAACCCACGATCTCATGTACGAGAGTTGCGCACACTACCATTGCACCACCGACGGTCACATACCGAGAATAATTTCATTACTGAGGGAGAGAAGGATAAATTTTGAACCTCTTTTTGAGTAAGCCGCAGTCAACGATGACTCCGAAAGTGGCGGACTGTTTGAGAGGAAAATCTTTTAAACGATAACTTCCTTTGCGTATGTCGTTCCAGCTCAATATTATCCTAATGGTACTTCCTTGCTCAGACAATCGGTGCCCCCATATCCTAAGATTGATCTTCGATTGATTTTGACTTTATTTGCTAATGAAGGGGGCCACGAATAACCCAGAAGGATTAGGGACCTTACATAAAAAAGTAATCATATCTCTCCAACCGGCTCGACCTTTTGCTCTTTTTCCTAGTTGGTAACACAAAAATCTCGCAGGGATTCTTCAACTTGGTCTCCAGCGAAGTCTTGGTCACCCTATTCTTCGATGTTCTCCGAGTACGTCTTCGCATAACTTTCGCGCTGCTTCGTTCTGGTCCATTTCACTGGCATGTCCCAGCCAAAAGTTACCGCATTAATTTGATTCTCTTAACTAAGTCAAAGTCGGATCACAAAGTTCGTGGTTCCTACGCCGTTAGTACTCGTCATTGGCTATTGGGACCATATATTTTTCGGAGCAGTGTTCTCTTTAAGTTCCCAGGGCTGTTTCTCAAGCGTGCGATATAGCTCAGTGTTCTGCGCCATAAAGCAGGACAGGCTGTATGAAAGTCTGATATAGCTGGATCTTAAATGCTCGAGAAATGGCTTTATCTCTGAATTCATTACCCTGTGGGTAATGGGTAGTTGTGATTCCCCATCGTCTTGAGTAGCTTCCCATTATTTTCCCCATTACCCTGTGGGTAATCGTAATGGGTAATTCCCCATCGTCGTTGGTAACTACCCATTATTTTCCCAATTACCCTGTGGTTAATCGTAATGGGTAATTCCCCATCGTCGTTGGTAACTACCCATTATTTTCCCAATTACCCTGAGTGTAATGGGTAATCGTGATGGGTAATTCCCCTTTGCCGTGGATAGCTACCCATTATTTTCCCCATTACCCTTAGGATAATGTGTAATCGTGATGGGTAATTCTCCATCATTATTTGCCCCATACCCTGTGAGTGATGAGAAATCGTGATGGGTAATTCCCCATCGTCGTGGCTAACTACCCATTATTTCCCCCATTACCCTGAGTATAATGAGCAATAGTAATAGGTAATTCCCTTTGCCATAGGTAGCTACCCATTATGGCCCTCGGTGGTGCAATGGGTAGTGTGCGCGCCTCCTGTATGCTCTGACCATCTTAAAATTTCTTTCGACGGCGGTCACCTCGCATAGTGACGGCGACAGTATCGAGTATTTAGCCATGAAAAAGCTTCTCCAAAATACCGTTCGGAACCGGTGTAAAACTGTAGGTCCCAATCAGTGAGTATAAAACTAGAAAGCTCTCTGGTTGTGAGAAGCTCTCCCCGATTCCTTCATGGGATGTAATGGGAAACCATTTATTTTTTTTTAGCTACCCATTATTTTCCCCATTACCCTGTGGGTAATCGTGATGGTTAATTCCCCATCGTCATGGGCACCTACCCATTATTTTCCCAATTACCCTGAGTGTAAAGGGTAATCGTGATGGGTAATTCGCCTTGCCGTGGGTAGCTATACATTATTTTCCCCAGACCCTGTGGGTAATGGTTAAACGATCGCTACTCATTTCCCACGCCAACAATAATGGGGTACACTGGGTAACCCACGAAATACAAACCCTGCCTCATTTACTGATAAACTCACTTTTGCTGATTGCTTCTCAATTCTCGAAAATACTGCAGTAACTTCTCGCAAATCTCGGCCAATGATATCTATGATATATATCAGCAGCATACGCAAGCAGCATGTGGCTTTTGATTCTGATAGTTTTATTTGTGTTGACTGCAGCTTTTCTCACGATGATCTCAATTAAAATGTTGAAGAGATCGCACGATAGGCCGTCACCCTGCCTCAAGTCTCGCCTCGTTTAAATGGTTTTGTAAGATCGAACTGGTTGGTGAAATATGTTATCTTCGTTTTGTAAGGTACCTGAGCCCGCGGGGTTCTTCAAGACCGGATAAGCAAAGCAAGCAAGATCTTTACAAATCTTCAGGAGGAACCCCAAGCTAGGATATAGCTTCGTACACCTTTCCACGTATCGAGCTATCGAAGGCAACGAGATCGTAGATGACAATTTGTTTTCGGCAATTTTTCCCGAATTTGTCGTAATGTGTAAATCTGGTCGGTCACTGATTTTCCAGGTCTAAACTGTCACTGATACACTCATCAGTGAGTGTAAAAACTGGAAAGCGTAAAACTCGCTGGTTGTGAGAAGCTCTCACTGCTCCCTTCATGGGGTGTAATGGGAACCCTTTTTTTAAATTCCAAATGATCTGTAACCAATGGCTTTTGTCTTTCGCTCATTACGCTCGAAAGGACTTCGTATGGAATAAATAAAAGCTTTATTCCACGATAGTTGCCACATATCTTTGGGTTATAATATTAAATACTGGTCAAAGTATGCTAAAACTCCAACTGTCGCTGTTGCATTCGTCTAACCAGATTGATGAATGCCACTGCCAGCCTTGAACAGCTTGCCAGTAGTTCATCACCTCCTGCAGCTTTGATGTTATTAAGCCGGGAAATTCCTATTCTGTTCTCGTGTTGATTACTAGGCGATTGCCATCGTCTTCCATTCCCTCGACTACCTATCTGTATTGGAATCTTCAGGGACAAGTCAACCAGGGAAATGATCTCTGCATATCCCCAGCATACTCTGCACATCTGAGACTAGATTATAGTCCTTATCTTTACAGTAGGTGGTACCTGATCTATGACCGTGATTTCGATTTTGAACTTTACGGTAGAATTTTCAGGCTTAATGTTTCCGACAAGCAGAACATCCTTCCTATTGGATGAAAGGGGGAGGGACATCTGACCAGGTGCAATAACCTCATTCTGGAAATTAAACGGTGAATTGTGCTTGCAAACGGGTATTATTTCGGGCTAATCAAGTACTTCAGATATCAGACCCTCTCGAGAAACGAAGATCCAACTATGTATATCAGACTCTCATATAACCTGTCTTGCTTTATGGTGCATAATCCTGGGTCATATCCCATGCTGATGAAATATCTCTGGTAGTCTTCGAGAGAACAATGCTCCGAAAAAGATATGGTCGTATAATAGAAAATATGTTATAATATGTATCCTGACATCAACGCGTATCAAAATAGCGCGATTACAATGGCTAGGCCATTGCAGTAGAATGGATCGGAATGAACCAGTGCGGAAGGTATTCGAAGACGTACTCGAAGGACATCGAAAAATAGGACGCCCAACTCTTTGCTTGAAAGACCAGTTGGATGATTGCCTGCGACAGCTTTGTGTTACCACCTAGAGGAGAAAAGCTGAAGATCGAGCAGGTTGGAGACACATGTTATACTCATTTTGGAAAGCTCTTGACCCCTCTGGGATGTTTGAGGCCGCCTAAGTAAGTGGTGGTGGCTGCCGGTGGCGCAATGGTTAGTGTGCATGAAATCCTAGGTTCGCTCCCAGCTCTGACCACCTTAAATTTCTTTCCCGGCGATCACCTCGCATAGCGACGACGGCATTATCGTGTATCTAGGCATGAAAAAGGTAGGTCCAAATCAGTGAGTATAGAACTAGAAAGCTCACTGGTTGTGAGAAGCTCTTTGCCGCTCCGACGCGTTGCAACTGGCTTATTTTCATCACTTAATGTATGACACTTCATCGTACCATGGTTTGTCTTTAAGCGGCTTTTCCTAACCAAGCACTCTCTCAGCAGCAGTTTTCGTAGACTGGGAAATGCATTTCCACTGTGATTGAAAATCATTGGGTGGAGGTGCGTACAGCACTAGTAAACGAGTGAGGTTATCTGAACAGACCGTGACCATCTCCGGTAAATGTAGCTTCCGAATGTCCAACTTTCTATGTGTCTGGTTTCGTACGCCTTTCTCGGCAGCGGTCGTATGTTTCCACTATACGCTTATAGAATATGTCCTTGGTGTCATCGCTACATGTGCAAAGTCCAATTGTCGTCCTAATGTCGAATCCATCCGAAAGTCCCCGTATTTGTTTCATCAAAATGGCGAAAAGTTTGCCTGCTCTAATTTTTGCCAGACTCCATAGCCCTGGCTACGTGGATTCTCTATTAAATGTTATCACCTGCATTAACAGTTCGACATTCATAACTAATTTGCGCTTAGCTTTGGCTACGAAATGTAGATCTTAATGGAATTTTCACCAATCCCTAATCCATCCAAAAATTATTTCACACTTCTAATATATGGAAAAAGGCCTTGGAAACACAATTTCCACATGTGCGTTAACTCCATTTGCACCTTCTATCACACATTTCTATAAGTGAGTAATAGTTGCCGTAAAAATGAACAATATCACGTTGACGTTGATTAGACAACAAGTTGCGGCAAACATTTTAAAGGCTACATGTCATATCGACCTAATGTGCTTAATCTCCCTTGTGTGTTAAAAGGGACTAAGTTTATCCTTGGTCTATTACAGTTACGAACAAAGCTGCTGACGAAACCAGGCCATTAGATGAAGATATTCTGTCCAAAGATATTGAAAGGCTTACAATTCTATCACATGCATGGCTGATAAATTGTTTTGCTGTAAATTAACACACATGTTTATGTATTCAAAAAAAATCGCACGTATAGAGCCTTAGGATACAGGGTGTGACAAATGGTTTAACACACTTTGTATGCTGGGAGTGAATGGTTACTGCACCTTAGTGATTCGAGATAAGTCTGTCCTTTCGTAGGAAACAATGTGCCATGTATACGATATAACGACAACTATTACCATCGACACAACCTAAAAAACCGTTAATGACTTTTGGATAATCCAGGGTTTGTTTGAACTCAGAGACCATTTAATACACCAATCCTTACAAACAGTTATTATTGTATCTGCCTGAATCATCATATACCCAATATGATGCACTGGTCAATCGCACGAGTTCTAACAGATACTGATCTCGAGTACATATGTCCTGCAACAAAGTTCAAGTGTAACACCCTGAATGCTCTACATGGTAAACACTTTTTATTCAATCAAAGCGGCACCCTGTATGTGTATGTGCACGGTAGCTCAGTGTATAATTTATTTTACTAAATCAAATATTCCAAAATTCACGTACGAGAATGCGTAATGCGAGTTAACAAAATGGCAACAGTCTTCAACAGTTGTTGAACGTTTGCCAATGCCGAAACAGGAAATCCCAACCACAAGCGCCAAAATGTCCTGAACAAACTGTGCCGTACGTACGTACCCTGGCAGATTATGCAGGCATTTGTTACTGGATAAAGAATGAATGAAATGGCTGCTGCGCACAGTCAAATTTAGGCACGTTGTAGGATTCATATAATAAAATCTTTAGGGTGCCACTTTTTGAATGAATTCAAAATGTATTTTTAAAAGCCTTAGTAGGAAATTTAAAAAAAAAAACAATAACCCAGCTTAAGTGGCTAGAAGGATGGCTGCTTGTATAGTAATGTCACATTTAGACCGCAGTTTGTCGCGACTGGGTTAGCGACTGGGTTGTTCTCTAACTTTTGCCGTCTACGCCAACCAATTTGAGATTAAATTGCCATTTCAGGTGGCAACTTTGTGATTATAAGTATACCAATTTAGAGCAACTCTGTGCCGAGACCAAATTATCGCAGACAGTGGCACAACAGAAAACACTTTTTGGTTTTTGCCAGTTTTGTACATATTAGGATGTTTTTGAACTAACTGAACTTTTAAAATTGGATCAGTCGGTCATATCGGCTCATATTTTAAACGGATGAGGGTGAATAAAAACGCCGGCGACTTAAGCTTCAAAAATAAATTAGTGGCGGCGACGCGTTTGAAAATTTTCGATCGGCTTCTATCTACGATACAGTTGATTTTTTGTGTATGGCTGAATTTTTATTGTAATTCGCAGAGTTGCCTCAAATTGTACACCAGTTTAAAACGAGGTTAAAAATTAAAGATCAGTTTTTTTAGATTAAAATTGCATGAGTAAAACTTCGTTGGTTAACAGAGTTAACCTTCGAAATGCGCTAATCTTACTCGGTGTAAATGCCGTTTAACGTTTCTACGAAATGGAGTCTTTAAAACTATCATCTGACACTAATCCTCTTTGGTTAGATAAAACCATATTCGCCGACTGAATCTTCAGTGTTCTATATCCAATACACAGCGGGAGCAGTTGCACGATACCTTGCAAGTCCTTTACAACCGGCAAATGCTAATAGCTCTGTAAGGATAACGAAGTGATGGCATCGTCTCAATATGATACACCGCCAATTTTTTAAAAGCAAACAGCAACAAATGGGCACCTATCCCTATTATATGTATATGGAAACAAAACCAATTCTTGTTTTGGAATATGTAAACTATTTACACGTGGCCGTCGGTGGTGCAATTGTAGTGTACGCGGCTATAGTACATGAGGAAGTAGGTTCGGGCCCCGCCCTAACCATCTTAAATTTCTTTCGACGGACGTCACCCCGCTTAGTGACGGCGACACTATCGAGTAAGCTTCTCAAAATACCGTTCGGAATCGGTGCAAAACTGTAGGTCCCAATCAATGAGTGTAAAACTAGAACGCACTAGCTCACTTGTTTGTGAGAAGCTCTCCCTAAGCCCTTCATGAAATGTAATGGGAAACAATTTTTTTAAAACTTGTTTTAGGATGGTTACAGGTTACAGGATGACAATTAATATTGTGGGAAAGGCAGTGATTCTCTTTTGATTCTGTTTACAAAATCTTCATTGAAACCTGATTAGTTATGCGATCATTGATGCGTCTCAGGGTTATTAGGTGACCCTGTCACTGAAGCTCTTCGAACTAGTGGACATATTCTTTTGTCCTTTGAAGGCAGTTAAGCCAACATCCCTGGCCAACAGTGGATCAAAATTGAAGAAAACAAAACCCAGTTTCGACACACTGCATTCTGGCCAGCGTCTGATCCATAATGGGCGGCTGAAATATGATCATCCTGGCAGTAGGTAAAATGCAAACCACGGTGTGCTGGGTTTGCCTCCCGCCACCGTTATATAGGTAATGAAAATACACATGAAAAGTGAACTGCGGACGACCCTTCCAATTATATAAGGACCACGATTTAAGGATATGTCCTCGGAAAATAGAAAGCTGACATCACATCGATCCAGGAAATGCGATGGGCAGGATATGGTTGCTCCAGAAAGAAAACCTGCGATATTTCCTACAGCCGCCATGAGCGCAAGCACGAATTCGGGTGCGGATTTATAGTTGGCAAGAGACTGCGACACCTAGTTTCAAGGTTAAACCCAGTGAGTGAACGCACAGCCACTATTCGCATCAAAGCAAAATATTTCAACATCTCGCACCGACAGAGGATTAAGACGATGAGGTCAAAGAATCATTTTATGAGTGTCTGGAGGAAGCATACGAACGCTGCGCTGACCACGACCTTAAGATTATTCTAGGCAATTTTAATGCCAAATTGGGAAAGGAAAATGTCTTTCGACCACCCATCGGTAATCACAGTCTACGTGATACCACCTCCGATAATGGAATAAGACTGATAGACTTCACCGCTGCAAAAAACATGGTAGTTAGTAGCAAACGATTCCAGCATAAGAACATTAATAAGGCGACCTGGATATCTCCTGATCAGGGAACGATGACCCAGATTGATCACTTAGTAATAAATGGCGAGTTCCGAATATCGACCCGGATCATTACCTGGTGGCAGCGAAAGTTCGCACAATATTGAGCAGGGCGACAACCGAACGAAGCGGAACACGGGAAAAGCTATATATCGAGAACCTGCAAATATCGGAGATATCAAACTCCCCCTCCTGAGGACCCAGAAACGCAGTGGAAGCACATCTCCCATTCTTTTGAAACCGCTGCAAGGACTGAACTTGGCTATCAAAATCCGCAGAAGGATACGGTACGACGAAGAATATCGCATTGCAATAGATGAAAAAGACGCTGGCCGTATGGTAACGTAGCGGTACAAGAGGCTGAGAAAGGTGGAAAACCAACTATTTAGGAGAAAACAGTGGCAGTTGGAGCAGGGAGAGAGTGAAAATACCGAAATGTGCAGGATGAACAACGATCCCCGAAAACTTTTACAGAGGGTAAGATTATCGAATAACGGGCCTAGTAGTGGGTTGCCCTACTGCAAAGACGAGAATGGGAATCCGGTGACCGAAAAGCAGTGTGCTTAGAATATGGAGAGACCACTTTTCCACACTACCGGTGGCCGGTGGCGAAGGACTGCTAGCCCACATGCATCAACTTGTGTGCAGTATATGGTAGGGGTAATCTATGCCTGACGATAGTAGTCTCAGTGTATTATGTCCTGTATTCAAAAAGGGTGATCCGTATGTCTGTTCCAACTATCGCGGTATCAGTATATTTATAAGATCTTGTCGAGCGTGTTATGTGAAAGACTAAAGCCAATTGTTGAAAATCCTTATCAGTGTGGTTTTAGACGAGGCAAGTCCACGACTGACCAAATATTCACGCTACGCCACATCCTGGGAAAGACCCATGAAAGCAAATTGATACAAATCATCTTTTTGTCGACTACAAAGCAGCTTTCAATAGCCCCATACGGGGAAAATTGTACGAAACTATTTATGAACTTAGGACTCCGGCTAAACTGATCTGACTTTGTAGAATGACGCGGATCAGAGTACACCGAAGCATTCCGTACCAAGCGAGGACTTAGACAAGTCGACACACTTTCGTGCAATCTCTTCAACATCTTAATACAGATAATAATGAGAAAAGCTGCAGTAACTACGAACAAGACCATTAACATGAAAAGCCATATGTTGCTGGCGTATGCTGACGACATAGACATCATTGGGCGAAATTTGCGAGAGGTTACTGCAGTATTTTCAAGAATCAGCGAAGGTGGGTCTTGCTGTTAATGAGGACAAGACAAAATTGATGGTGTCAACGACTAGACAACTCTCTCGACTTGGTCCGCACTTGAACGTTGACAACCGATTTAATTTTGAAGTGGTAGATGAATTTGTCTACCTTGCATCCGCTGTGAGCAAGGACAACAACGTCAGCCTGGAGATAAACAGAAGAATTGTGCTTGCAAATAGATGTTATTTTGGGCCCAGCAAGCAGTTTAAGAACAAAGGCCTCTCTCGACGGACAAAGGTCTAGCTGTACCAGACTCTCATTTTTCCAGTCCTGGAATACGGCTCCAAAACTTGGGTCATATCGCAAGCGAATCAAAACCACCTGGGAGTATTCGAGAAGAAAATTCTCTTTAAAATTTATCGTCCTCTTAGAGAAAACGGAGTACCGACGTCGCTGGAACCAAGAGCTATATGATTTATATTATCAAATTAGGCCAGTTGCGGTCATGATATCAGAATGGATGAAAGGTTTTCGATAACGTACCCGATGGAAGCAGGACCAAGACTCCGATGGTAAGACCAGGCCGAAGAATCCCTCAATATCCTTGGGTGTTACCAACTATCATGAAAAGCCGAAGGATAGAACCAGTTGAAGGAATATGTTGAAATTTGTTTGTTTAATTAATATGTGTAAGACATCTGACCTCACGAGGTTATACAATAGTCAATAAAAGTAAAAAGTCTCAGTAAGAATGCACTTTTTTCCATTTAAACCAAAACCACGCATTTTTTGATAAAGTTGTGATTCTTTTATTGGATTGTAAAGAAGATATGTTCCGATTAAGTATGGAATATAATATCCGTCAAACGGCCCCGACGACTCTGCTGGCAGGCCATTATTCTTTCCATTAAATTTTCCATGACCTTAGCACAGAGATGTGGCTGTATCTCACCGACGACGCGTTGGGATCCCGGATTTAAGCCCAGGAATTGTCTCTAGTTTATTCGCATAAACCCGAGTTTTCACAAAACCCCAAAGAAATAAATCGCACGACGTTAAATCCGCACCAGGGAGTTGCTCGTTGTGGGTGCTTTTGTAGTTATAATTTCTTCCGAATTCTGCCAGCCAGAACGACGGCAAAAGCTTTCGAGTCTGATTCCGAAGTCGGTCAGAGTTCTTACCGACACGGTTGTTTGAACGGTTGACAAGAATTCAAACCGACTTGTCTGGGGAAATTCTGAAGTTTGTGCAGACTTTTCTAACAGAATTCTGTCCGAATTCGTACGGGAAATTCGTAGAGAAATCTTGTAATTTATCAGACAATGTGCAGACGAATGCTGGCCTTTGTCGGACAATTTGTCCGCAAATGTGCAGGCAAATTCTGAAAATTGTCGGACAATTTGTCCGAAAATGTTCAGAATTTGTCTGACTTAAGTCTGACAAATGTACCAACAAATTCCGTTTTCTTATCAAATTTAACACCGTGTCGCTTTATTTAATTTATTTTTGGGAGCAAGTCGTTGAAGCCCAAACTATTTAACATATTTACTAACCGCTTTATTTATTAATGCCGATCAATTGGCACAATCACATGGCACAATAAAAATTGGCAAGAAAATATAAAAATAATAATGACATCAAAAGCAAAAAAATTCCTTATGAAAATGTGCAGAGATTGCCGGTCGAAATTCCCTTCAGAGAATGTGTAGTCGATATCGGATACAATTGCAGAGATTGTGCAGACTACGTCTGACAAAATATCAGACAATATTCAGACTAAGTCCTGTAAATTTCGGAAGATATTTACTAATTTTTCGACTAAATGTCTGATAAAATAGCAGAGATTGAACAGACGTCGACGACGATTGAACAGATATGTCGGAAAAAATTGTCAATATGTAACGACAAAAAATTAAGTAACCAGTGCACAGCTGCATTTGTAGCACAAACAAAGTTGTATTTGGAACACAAACGTATTTATTATAACAAACTAGTACCTCTGTCTCATACGTGTAATATTGAATAGCAAACATAATATGATTGGACACAAGTTTACCATATTTGTGACAAGCTCCAAACACGCGTTATATTTCATCCAAACACGACAAAATACAGATTATTTCAGTGTGTTCGCAGTGTCCAGTGATCACAGATACTAGCATCGGAATAATTGGTCTATCTCTTCTACACGCGATTTGCATATAAATACATATACTGTTTGTGCACAAACGCATGGTGATAACCAACGCATAGTTGAAACCTTCTGAAAACAAAAACGTTTGTCTCTCACGTTTTTGTTTTCAGAAGGTTTCAACTTAGACAAGAAAGGAGAAGCAAACTAACAGCAGATTTTCATTTAATGGAAAACAAAACAAATAATGCCTTCAATGAAAGTAAAAAGGGTCCTTTTATATCTTTTAATTTTTTGTATTAATTATTTATAAATGTGAATTTGATATTAATAAAATTAATTATAATAAATAATACATATATATTGAAATAAAAGAATAATTCGTTTCTAAATATTATTATGTTTGGGTGGAAATACGCATATATTTCCACGTAAGTATATGCATATTTGGGGGAAACACGCAAATGCTTCCACGTAAGTATATGGATGTTTGGGATGAAGAACTCATATGGTTTCCCATTTCATCCCATGAAGGGACAGGGGAGAGCTTCTCACAATCACTGAGCTGTGCGCTTTCCAGTTTTCAATCACTGATTGGGACCTACAGTTTTACACCGATTCCGAACGGTATTTTGAGAAGCTCTTTCATGGCTAAATACTCGATAGTGTCGCCGTCACTATGCGAGGTGACCGCCGCCGAAACAAATTTTATTTTATGTTTTTTTTAAGGATCGAACCCAGGATCTCGTGTACAAGAGGCGCGCACACTACCCATTGCACCGCCGACGGCCACACTCATAAATTTCCAGGTAAAAGCATACACGTTTGGCAGTAAACATGATACTGTTTACATTTAAGTACAAGTGAGTTTGGGACTTGCAAACATATGAATGTTTGAAGTGTGGTCCAAACATATACATGGTTCCTGCAGAGTATGTCGGGGCCGTTATTTTTCAGCGTGTACAAAAGAGTCTTAACACAACAATTTTAGACGTGCATTTTTTGCTTAAAAATAATACCAAGTACCATTTCTCTCCTCTATAAAAATCTGTCGTCATTTTTTCTTCTCTTTTGTCAAAAAATTCGAATGGGAATTGTCTACTGAAAATTTTTAATTTTTGAGTTAAGACTCACTTGCAGGTCTGGTGCGATATGTTTGAGGGTGTGAGCATACAAATTGTATAGCTTTAATAATTTTCACATCAGTAAAATTCCGTACACCCTAATCGACTTGTATGCACTAACACACACACACACTCACGCCATCACACACACATAAAATTACTTTGTGTATTCCCTAGCAAATCCTATGCGGATGTGTTTGTATGCGATTTTAAATAATTTATATACAATTTGCATACATAAATGAATAAATAAGTGAAATCGGCATCTTTATTACGATTCACACACATACACACACACAGAAGCACACAAAAGGACTTCAATTCAAATCTGAAATTGTTAAAAAGACGTTAAAGAGAAGGCGGCTTAAATGAATTTAGGGCGTTTTATTAGAACTTTAAATAGATGAAATCTCAAAATTATACGTACTGACCACAGCATAAAGAACTTCGTCCTTTGTTGGGTTTCCTTGCAAGATAACCTGTGTTACTAAAGTGTTTTCTTTTTTGTTTTGTCAAGAGAGTCATGTAGCCGCTTTACGCTTAATACCTCTCACGCGCTTTGTGATTTTTGAGGAGAATGCAAAAGTTCAACACTTGAATTACACACACACACACATAGCGAAAGTCCTTTTGAGATGAGAAGTATAAACAGGGCATATTTTACAGTTAATGCCTTTTGCAACAAAACTGAATAGCAAACGATACGATTCGAATATTTATGAGTTGCAAAGTGGCACTTTCGCACTCGTTCAACTTAATATTGCGAGATGTCCGCCGCCTGTCCGCCCCTTGCAACGCCTCCACTTGTCGTTCAACTACTGTATAGAGTTGCTGCTGAGCATTATCTATCTGTTGGCTACATGCACTGGATGTCCACAATGGGATGCTGTTGGAGATGGTGATGGTGCTGGCGATGCTGTTGCTCCTGATGGCAGTGTTAGTGATGAGGATTTCTGGTCTGACAATTTCTGTGGCGGACAAATCATTTGGCCCTCGTTTCAACCGCAACATCACCAGCATCGGAGCCGGAATCGGCATCACAAACATTCAACACTTGACGCCAGCAGCAGGTTTGGCGAGGATTCATTCCTGCCCTTCGTATGCGTTTGGTGCGTAAAAGTATCATCATCACATGAGCGAGCATTATTGGGCTTTGTGTAGTAGTAGTGCTGTGTTTCGTGTTTTGCGTTTAGCTTTCCCTTTCAAGCGGATGCTGAATATGCTGAATATTTCTTGTGGCTTCTACATATTTTTTAGACATTCATGACAGCCATGAATTTGCCGCAATTGATGGTCTAATTACGCCACCAACGGGCAAGGCAGCAACAGAGATGTAACCACAGTAGCATTTCGTTACATCTTGAACACCCACATGACCAAATGCACAGACACACACACACACACACACTGCCACTCTCCGAAATATGAATATTAACGAAGAGGACACAAGAGAAGAAGTCCTGCTCAAGACAGTTGTGCTGTGCTGTGCTGTGATGTTCATCCCATCAGGAGGGAATACAGATACATAATATGTATGACTTTTGTTTCCAAAATGCAAATGAGGCAAATGCTTAAACAGTCTTTTTGATATTCATGACTACTGTCTCTGTCAGCGTTGGTAGCCACAAACCTACCACAGTTAAACGCTTTAAGATTAACGAGCATTTAAGAGGATTTGTAGTTGGACTCCTCAACTCATGTGCCACAACTGGAATTGCTTTGCTTTAACTTCTGTGTCTTTACACAGCGCAAGAGGTGGCGTATGAGTGATTTCAATTGTTGGCAATGACGACTGAGTCTGGCCGGGACTGGGACCATTTAGATTTGAATGTCTTTGTTAGCATTTCTAGTCTTTTTTCTCTCTCTTTGCGTTGAAACATTCCACGCTGCACAACAACAATTACTTGTTTTAAACAATGTATAGTTTCTTTCGGTTTTTTAGCTGCTTGTCGGCGCAAAAAAAAAAGGAAGCTCCGACACAAAGGCCGAACGGTGGGCGAAGAGACAGACAGTCTGTCAGTCAGCCAGTCAGTCAGTCAGCCAGTCAGTCATAATGGGCGCGACCAAGCTGAAAAATGTTCATATATGCCAAATTAAGCAGATTAAGGAACAAAAAACCGACAAATCCACTACCATAATTATATTCCCAAAAAAGAAGCAGAGGATTTAAGGAATGATAGGGAAGGAATTATTTCATTAAAACACTCCTAAGGAGTTACAATCCTTGCACACTTTTAATTGGACTGTATTCAGGGGATCACACATTATGGTTGAAGGAATATTTCTTGAAATCAGTACCGATCTAAAAAATTAAAATAAAACATCCCATGAAGGGATTGGGGATAGATTCTCACAACCAATGAGCTGTGAGCTTTCAAATTTTTCACTCACTGATTGGGGCTTATAGTTTTACACCGGTTCCGAAAGATATTTTGAGAAGCTTTTTCATGGCTAAGTACTCGATACTGTCGCCATCTCTAAGCGAGGTGGCCGTGGTCGAAGGAAATGTAAGGTTGTCAGCGCAGGGATCAATCCCACGTTCTCATGCACATGAGCCTCGTACACTAGCCATTGCACCACCGACGGCCGACCCGATCCCCACTGTTGTTAGAGTAGCTGAGATTTGTCGTTTCGATTGTAATAACTGTACTGTTGCCCCTACCGTCTTCTATATATCACCCATTATCACCTACTAGGAATGCGTACGTGAGTAAATTTTGGATCGAAATCACGCACGCTAATAAAAGGCAGACGGTCACTCACGCACAAAGATTTTTTCGGTACTCACGTTCGCGTACGAGTAGAATTTGATCTAAGCATTCTTCCAGACGTGGGAAATGGAACATATCCTTGGGGGTTGAGAGTTTCTGATAGCCATTCACTTGGGAGTGGCCAGAAATGATTCCTTAATTGGACAGTCCAAGCAGCTCACTACTTCCAAGCAACATGGCCTGGACAATGGCTTATTGGAAACCTGTGTTAGCTAGATAAAGTGAGAAGACGAAACGAATGAGCAGCCTGGGTGGTAATGCGATCTCTGATACGTCTTAGGATTATAAAGTGACCCTGTCACTGAAGCTCTTCGATGTAGTGGACATGGACATATTCTTCTGTCCTTTGAAGGGGGATGAGCCAACGGCGGATCAAAATTGAAGAAACCAAAATCCAGTTTCGACATACTGCGTTCTGGTCAGCGTCTGATCCATAATGGGCGGCTGAAACATAATCATCCTGGCAGTAGGTAAAATGTAAACCACGGAGGGCTGGGTTTGCCTCCCGCCACTGTTATATTGGCAATGAAAATACACAGAGAAAATAATGAACAAAGAAACCCTAAACTGTTAACGACCCTCGCAAACGATATAAGTACCACAATTTAAGGATATGTACCTGGAATGTACGAACGCTATAAAGGACGAGTGCCACTTTCCAACTGGCGGATGTCCTCGGAAAATATAAAGCTGACATCACAGCGATCCAGGAAACGCGATGGATAGGAAATGGTTGCACCATAAAGAAAAACTATTTACTGCAGCTGCCATGAGCGTAAGCACGAATTTTGGTGCGGATTTATATTAGGCAAGAGGCGGTGCAATGGCTAGTGTGCGCGGCTCTTGTACATGAGATCCTGGGTTCGAACCCTGCTCTGACCACCTTAAAATTTCTTTCGGCGGCGGTCACTGACGGCGACACTATCGAGTATATAGCCATGAAAAAGCTTCTCAAAATACCGTTCGGAATCGGTGTAAAACTGTAGGTCCCAATCAGTGAGTGAAAACTGGAAAGCGCACAGCTCAGTGATTGTGAGAAGTTCTCCCCTGTCCCTTCATGGGATGTAATGGGAAACCATTTATTTATTTCAGAGACTGCGACACCTATGTAGTTTCAAGGTTTAACCCAGTGAGTGACCGCATAGCCACAATTCGCATCAAAGCGAAATGTTTCAAGATCTCGTTAATTTGTGTGCACGCACCTATAGAGGATAAAGATGATGAGTTCAACGAATCATTTTGTGAGCGTCTGGAGGAAGTATACGAACGGTGCCCTGGCCACGACATTAAGATTATTTTAATGCCAAAGTAGGAAAGGAAAGTGTCTTTCGACTAACCATCGGTAATCACAGTCTACATGATACCACCTCCGAGAATGAAATAACACTGATAGAGTTCGCCACTGCAAAGAACATGGTAGTTGGTAGCAAACGATTCCAGCATAAGGACATACACAAGGCGACCTGGATATCTCCTGATCAGAGGACGAAGAACAAGATTGATCACTTGGTAATAGATGGCAGGCACTCTTCTAGTGTAATGGATGTACGTGTGATTCGAGGTGCCAATATCGATTCGGATCATCACCTGGTGGCTGCGAAAGTTCACACAAGACTGAGCAGGGCGAACAACGTACGAGCCCGAACACAGGAAAAGCTAGATATTGACAACCTGCAAATACCGGTATAAAGAAGGCCTATCAGCTCAAGCCCCCTTTCCTGCTAGACAAGAATACTTCCCCTCCTGAGGACCAAGAAGCGCAGTGAAAGCACATCTTCCATTCTTAGGAATCCGCTGCACGGACTGAACTTGGCTATAAAAAACCGCAGAAGGATAAGCCATGGTACGACGAAGAATGTCGCATTGCAGCTGAAGAAAAAGAAGCTGCGCGTATGGCAGCGAAACAATCAGTTACAACTCCTGCAAAGACGAGAATGGGAATCTGGTGACCGATAAGCAGTGTGTGCTCAAAATGTGGAGAGACCACTTTTCCACACTACTCCACTCAGATTCTTCCACTGAAGATCAGGATGTAATGATAGTGGAAAATAGTGTACGTTGTACTCCCCCAACCAAGGCGAGATTAGAAGGGCGATCTCACGGGCTAAGAATAATAAAGCCGCTGGTGCGAATGAGCAACCCGCTGAACTTTTAAAGGCAGGTGGCGAAGGACTGCTAGCCAACATACATTGATTTATATGCGGTATATGGCTGGGGAAATCTATGCCCGACGATTGGAGTCTCAGTGTATTATGTCGTGTATTCAAAAGGATCCATGTGTCTGTTCCAACTGTCATGGTATTATGTGAAAGACTAAAGCCAATTATTGAAAACCTGATTGGACCTTATCAGCGTGGGTTTAGACCAGGCAAGTCCACGACTGACCAAATATTCACGCTACGCCAAATCTTGGAAAAGAACCACGAAAAGCAAATCGATACATACCACCTTTTTGTCGATTACAAAGCTGCTTTCGATAGCCCCATACGAGGAAAACTGTACGAAGCTATGTCTGAACTTGGGATTCCGGCAAAACTGATCCGCCTCTGTAGAATGACCCTGACCAACACCAAATCAGCAGTGGAAGTGGGGAAAGACCTCACTGAACCATTCTGTACCAAATGAGGACTTAGACAAGGCGATACACTTTCGAGCAATCTCTTCAACATCTTAATAGAGACAATAATGAGAAAAGCTGCAGTAAATACGAACAAGACCATTAACACGAAAAGCCATATGTTGCAGGCCTATGCTGATGACATAGACATCATGGGGCGAAATTTGCACGAGGTAACTGCAGTATTTTCAAGAATCGAAAAGGAATCAGCGAAGGTGGGTGTTGCTGTTAATGAGGGCAAGACAAAATTGATGGTGTCAACGACTAGACAAATCTCTCGACTTGGTCCGCACTTGAGCGTTGACAACTGATTTAATTTTGAAGTGGTAGATGAATTTGTCTACCTTGGATCTGCCGTTGACAAGAACAACAACGTCAGCCTGGAGATAAATAGGAGAATTGTGCTTGCAAATAGATGCTATTTTGGGCTCAGCAAGCAGTTTAAAAACAAAGCCCTCTCTCGACGGATAAAAGTCCAGCTTTATCAGACTCTCATTCTACCTGTCTTGACATATGGCTACGAAACCTGGGTCATATCGCAATCGGATGAAAAACACCTGGGAGGATACGAAAGAAAACTTCGCCGTAAAATATATGGTCCTGTTGGGGAAAACAGCGAATACCAAAGTCGCTGGAACTGAGGGCTTTATGGTCTATATTCTGACGTGGACACAGCTATGCCAATCAAATTAGGCCAATTGCGTTGGCTAGGCCATGTTATCAGAATGGATGGAGTTGAGCTAGTGGGAAAGGCTTTCGATAACGTACCCGATGTAAGCAGGAAAAGAGGACGACCAAGACTCCACTGGAAGACCATGGTAGAAGAATGAATTCCTCCGTATCCTTGGTGTTACCAACTGGTGGGAAAGGGCGAAGAATACAACTAGTTGGAGGAATATGTTGAAATTTGTTGAATTTGTTTGTTTAATTAATATGTATGTGTAAGACATTCGACCTCATGAGGTTGTATAATAGTCAAGAAAAATTAGTATTTTTCCACACGTAGAAAAAGCTCCTTTGCTTGTATCTGAGCTCCATAGAATACAAAACATGATTAACGAAGCTTTGTAAGAGGGAAAGAGGAAAATTATTACTTCGATGGTGCTGCGCAAAAAGTGACAATCTGCTGTTTCCAATTGTCTCTCAGAGTTGCTTAGGCCATACACTCAAAATAAAAGGTACATTTAGAAATGAAAAACTATATCTTCGTAATGAACTGTTTCATGAAAATGCAACCAAAGAATAAATTCATTAAAATTGTGAATCATGTTTGATAAAACCTCACTTTTATGAAAATTATTCATTAGTGTGCGCGGCTCTTGCACACGAGAACATCGGTTCGATTCCTGCTCAGACCACCTTACATTTCCTTCGACGACAGTCAACTCGCTTAGTGATGGCGATACTATCGAGTATTTAGCCATGAAAAAGCTTCTCAAAATACCGTTCGTAACCGGTGTAAAACTGTAGATCCCAATCAGTTAGTGTAAAAAGTAGAAAGCGCGCATCTCACTGACTGCGAGAAGCTCTCCTCAATCCCTTCATGCGATGTTATGGGACACTATTTTTTTTTTATTCATTAAACAGAAAAAAATTATCTATGAAATTTTCATAAATCTTAATGAAAACATTCATGTATTTACTGAAAATGTTCTTTGGTTAATTTTTCATGAAAACATACATAAGTAATAATGAAACTATTCATAATTTTAATGAAATTATTCGTAGGTTTTTGTTTTATGAAAACTTTCAGTAGCATTATGAAGTATACACTAATAGAATTGATATTTTCTGTAGTTAAAACTCTATGAAAAGGTTAGGATCTAGCAACAAACCATCATTCGCGGTTGTTCGGAATGATGCTATTGAAACAATCATCAAGGTATATGCAAAGAACACTCTAAATGAAATGAGAATTCTTTAGTACGGAAATGATAAAGAAAATATCAAAAAGCATTAAACATTTGTAAAAAGAATTTTGTATTTGTGTTAAAAAGTTTCTGAACCAATTACCGGGTTTATGAATCTATTCAATGAACTGGTGATTACGTAGTTATGAATTGATTCATTAAATTTACAGAACTGTTCATAACTTTATGGAATTTGTTCATAAAATTAATGAACTAAAGTTTATGAACGGATAATTTGAACTTTTATGAATTTAAATTTTTCAGTGTACGGTAACAAAAATAGTTATGCCTTTAGAAAGTTATGATTGGGTTCTTCGAGCAATATAATTATCTACGATATCTATTTTGTAGCAGATTAACTCAATCAGTTAGGTCCATTTGACTTATCGGGACAAAGTAAGCAAAATCGGATTGCCCCCATAAAAAATGCAAATTGGCCCCTTTAACGTTTTTTTTAAACTCTAAAGAGTATGAAAGTCATAAAATTAGTTATTCAAAAAACCTCATTATTCGAATATTCCGATTTTGGCGAAACCGGTTTCGAATATTCCGTTTTCGGGTTTTATGCCAAATGGAAAACTATGTATTTTATACACATCGTTTGTTTTTAATTCAGTCTCTTTGAATTTTGAGATCGACTATCGTGTACATTGCCATGAAAATGCTTGTCAAAATACCGTTCGGAACCAGTGTAAAACTTTAGGTCCCAATCAGAATGTGGGAGCATATGTATACCTGCATGACCTTCTAGAGTAATGGGAAACTACGGGATGGGTCATGCAAAATTTGGGATTTAATTCCGCTTTAAAAAATTTTTTATAAATCATGATTTTACTGGGAAGGCCCATCATTGATATTTATGAATGAAACACAACATCCTTGAAATATCTTCCATGACTTGTTTATAGTACCTCAATCGAGCCGCGAGGCATCCAATGGGCATCCGAGTTTCGGCTGTTTATGCGGTTTTCGAAGACAGTGGCAAATGAAAACATACGTCGCCCATTTCATCCTCTTCAACTTTTGGGAACAAAAAATCACTGAGCATGACACGCTAATGTTAATGCCATTGACGTTAACGGCGTCCCATTGCTCATTTTCGAAGAAAAATGGATCTAAGATCTGGCTATGCAAAAAACTACACCACACAGTCACTCGTTGTGGATGCATCGCCTTATCCTCGACGACGTTTCGATTTTCCGACAATTATGTTCGTTAACGTAGCGCCCGAAGTGTAAATGAGCTTCATCGGAATGGATAATTTTCCGGGCAAAATTCTCCTTTTCAGCCAACCGATCTTCGGCCCATTCAGCGAAGCGAAAAGGCATCAGATGGTCAGGAGGCTTCTCCTCTTAGACTTTATAAACCTTTATACCGAGGGGTTTATGCTATCAATTGTTGCGAATGGTGCCGACTTGATGTTGATGGCTGCTCGAGCACACTTTCAGCTACAGCGGATATATGTTCTACTAAACGCACTGAACGACACGTATCTACACGAGTTGTTTTTTTTTTTTGTCCAGCAAGAACCCGGATTGACGAACTCGCTTCACAAATTGATCTACTAACTGTTTTGATGGTACTGAATTTCTATCAAATTTATTTCGTAGATTTCTTACAGTTTGAGTTGAAGACTCAGAACTTTGGATCAAGCGTAAAGCGATCCAGTTCGAAAATTTCTATCCTTTAACTAAAAATCTGTCACTTCATAAGTCTCAAATTGGTCATCTGCTTCGAAATAACGAAGACCCTTTTTTACACTTCCTGTTTGCAATAACCCCACAAGAAAAAGTCAGGTGCAGTAAGGTCTGGCGACCTGGGGGGCCAACGGAATGTGGAGTTTCTGGATATCAGCTTATTTGGGAAATTTTCATCGCAATTCTGTCATAACAGGCCGGGCTATGTGAGGAGTTGCACCATCTTGCTGAAACCACACAGAGTTGAAAGAAATTCTGATTCGGCGTAATTCTGGATAGAAAAACTCTCTCAACATGCTCAAGTAACGCCCTCCAGTAACCGTAACGTTATGACCGTTTTCTTCGAAGAAGTAGGGCCCGACTATGCAGCGTGATGAAACTGCACACCACACTGTGACACGAAGTGGATGCAATTCCGCCTCAGGGAGTACCTGTGGGTTGGAAGCACTCCATATTCGACAATTTTGTCTGTTTGTGTTGCCGTTTAAATCGAAATGGGCCTCGTCAGACATGAAAAGACAGTTAAACATGTTTCCGTCCTCTTCCACCATTTGAAGCATCTTCTGGCCAAATTCTATGCGAATCGGGAAATCTGCTGCATTCAGTTTGTTGGCCATTTGAATTTTATATTGGAATAAGTCCAAATCTTTGTGCATAATTGACTGCAATGACTGTCTGCTTATACCCATTAGAGCAGATAAGCTTCTTGTCCAAACTCTTGGATTGTTTTGTACAGCAGCAGCTACAGCAGCGGTTGTTTCCTTCTTCCGAACTGAAGGGGTTCGATGGTAAGGTCTTCTGTTGACTGTCTCATGCTCGGCAAAATTGTTAACAAGTCTCATTATGGTCCATCTGCTAGGAGGATTGCCGCCAAACGTGCGCCTATACTCTCTTTGGACCGAAACTACGGACTCCAGTGCGTGATAGCGGCGGACAATCCAAATTCTTGTTTCAGTGTCCCAGTTATCCATTTTTGCTAAATCTAAAAATCAATCTGCAAAATAAAAAAAAATTAACCAGATTCATTAAATTTTGGTAGCGGCTTTCATCAGCCAGCCTGTACTTCTGTTTGAATTGTGAACACTGTTTATAGTTTTCTGAATTTTTGCTAATATTCTACCTATGTTGTCATTAGTTCCGGAACTTACATCTAAATCGGAGTTGGCAGATATGACTTCTATTGCCTTTGACAACTTATTTCTGTAAATTATCGGCGGTACAATTTGTTGACAACGTCTTTTGTGTCTCTCTGATGAGATCAGCAAACCATAGTAAGGTATGAAAAATGCTTTAGGTTGGTAATTCTGCGTTGTTATATCAGTTGTGTCAAAATGGAAACCCCTGGTTAATCCACTTCAAACAAATGGGGATACCGGTTCTTCGAAAATAGCAATTTCCGAAGTCCGAAGCACCGATAACCGTCCGGAATTCGTTTAACCGGTTTCGGTTTTGAATACACAATATAGAACATTAAAAAAAATTACAGCAGACAGTTGTCCGAGGCCTTCGGCCACGGACTGTCCCTGCAGGTTGTGTTAGAGACACGGCCATTAAGTTTAACGTAGAATACGCCATCCGATAAGACAGAAAGCATATATAACAATAAATTCATTTGCTTATATTATTTATCATTTATTGTTATATATGTTTTCTGTCTTATCGGATGGCGTATCCTACGTTAAACTTAATGGCCGTGTCTCTGACACAGCCTGCAGGGACAGTCCGTGGCCGAAGGCCTCGGACAACTGTCTGCTGTAATTTTTATATTTACCAACGGCATTTGATTCAAGTCCGTTTAAAAAAAAAATATTATGTTCAATTTTTTTAAACTTAATTTAATTTATGTATTTTAATTAATATTTTTATTGAAATAAGTTCTGCGAATGTTGAGAGGGCCGCCCTAATATTAAAAAAGGTTTACCTTATCGAGTCTTCGCATTAGCATTCGAGCGTTGTGTGAAAGCTTTACGCTTTACAATTCAAAATTAATGTTACAACAGCTTTATTGAAGCTTTCGCAAAAAAGCTTTATTACGTTAGCTTACTGTTTGTTTCACTTTTTACTAGATACATGTTGCCAAGCAACATTAGCTTGCTGTTCGTTTCACTTTTTACTAGATACATGTTCCTAAGCAATGTTGAGCAACCAAAAACACTCAACCAAACACCACACATATGTTGGAGTGTATGTGTTTAAACAATTTTCATTTGAGAAATTAAAATACTAGAAATATATCAACCAGTATGAAATGTATATCAAACGAAAGATAACATCTTCATTTACCTACAAAAAAAATTGTAAAAAAATGCATCTAGCCGTTTCCTCAAATTCAACGAAATAAAGATTACAACAATAAAAACCTGACATGACTCCTCATACCGTAAGGTAAGACGTATTCTACGTCAAAAAACACTATACGTTTTTAATAGTTTATAAGAAAAATTATATTATACCAAATTACTGTGATGCAGCACACAGGGAAAGATTAGTTGGAAATCAATTCAGCCATTGGAAATTCCATGACAAAGTCTATATTTTGATTAAAATTCAAAATTATCATACATCTGAATTATTTGCGCTGTTATTGATAAATTAAAATTTGGTCTTACTAAATAGAAGTTGTTACTGCAGAAATTAGGTTGTATTAACCAATTTGAGCCGTCGCACACTGGGACCCGTCCATACGAGGTAGTGCTCAAAACTCAATTTTTTAAATTTTCGAATTTAAGGAAAATAATTTTATTGGAGTAATCGGTACATAATATCACATCACTGGTAAAAAAATTGAGGCGCTAACTACTATCAGCTGTTAAGGACATCAACTCAAAGTCAGCTGATTGTTGAAAATAACACGTGTTTTATAACATAAGCAAGCTAAAGGAGAATTTTGAAATATTCATTTCTGCCGTTAAAAGATAAAATTATTTAAAGTGAATTATGTCGTCTATCAGTCAAGGTATGGTAATTGTTTTATATATATTGTTTGATAAATAAGTTCTTTGTTTTTGGATCTATGACTTATAACTTTTGGTACTGTTAATTTTTTTGTAGTGATTTTTTGAAACTAATTTTTTTTCAAAATGCGCAAATTTATATTATTAAATGATTTTGCAATAAAAAGGCAAGCCCTTGTATATTACTTAACTGAGAAGGCCAGCAACATAATTTTGCGAATTTTTTAAAAAAAATTACTTTTGTGCGTATGTGAAGGTTCGTTTGGTTCTATGGAAAATAAGATTATGTCATTATTATTATTTCAGACAAAACTACAATCTCCATAAAAAATCAAGACTTGAGTGAGATTTAATTCAAAAGTTACCAGAAATTAATTAAAAAGAAATTTATCGACCTAGAACAATATATAACGACCCAAACTAACTGTCCAAACTCTAAGAGAGGTGAGCTGAAAACCGCATTGCGTAACTTTCAGAATGCATTTATATCTAAATGGGATAAATGCGGCAGGCATAAGGCAAGGTTTTATGAATCACAAAAGACCTGGTTGCAATGCTCTTCTAAATTTAAATTGTATCAGATGCCTAAAGGAGGAAGACCTGCTAAAGATTTTGATGACTGTAGTGATCAGTCGAAACGTACGATAACTGCAGGACTTCGAAATGCACATTCTTCTGAAATGTTAGCATACGCAGCGCAAATGAGCTTAAGGGCTAGTGGAAAGCGCCATGAGGCGAAAAATATCCTAAATATTATTAATCCTAGCACAGCTGAAGAAGATCAACCTGACTGTCGTATGTTAACTAACCAACAAGCCTTGTCTTTAATGATGGAGGCACAGTTGAGTAGGCGCCAGTATAATATAATAAGGAATTATGCAAAAGACATTTTTCCCACTTATAAAAATGTTTGAAAAGCTAAAAAACAATGTTTGCCTATTGGTATGACTGTGACTGATATTGAAGGTGAGGTTCCACTCCAATCGCTTTTAGACCACATTGCTAGTCGTATTATGCAAGTTCAGAAAGATGTCCTTCCTGGCACAGACAGTAATAAATTAACCTTAATATCAAAATGGGGATTTGACGGTAGTTCTAGTCATACTCAATACATGCAACAGTTTGTATCCGATACAAGTGATGACAAGTATATGTTTGTATCATCCTTAGTTCCTTTAAGATTAATTACTGAAGAAAAACACGGTAAAACATTTGTATTGTGGCAAAATCCTCGACCTTCATCTCCTTGTTATTGTAGGCCTATTAAATTACAGTACAGAAAGGAAACTGTTGAACTTTCCAAGCAAGAAAAATTTAACATGGATTCACAGATTAATAATTTAACGGACACCAAACTTGTACTAGGTGAGAAGGAGTATACCATCTCGCATACACCTCTTTTGACTATGGTTGATGGTAAAGTTTGCAATTTACTGTCAGATACGAAATCAACTTTGAGATGTTATTTATGTAAAGCTACATCGAAGGATCTCAATGACTTAAGATCTGTTATAAATATGCCAATAAAAACTGAAAACTTATCATTTGGAATCTCTGTACTACATGCATGGATACGAATGCTCGAATGTTTGCTTCATGTAGCATATAAGTTGCCTACTAAAACTTGGCGCATTAACAAACAAAATGAGAGTATAGTTGAGGAAAATAAGTCAAGAATACAAACGGAATTTAAGACTAAGATGTCTTTAATCATAGATAAGCCCAAACCAGGTTATGGAAACAGCAATGATGGCAATGTTGCTCGCAAATTCTTTCAAAATAGTCAAATGTCTTCTACAATAACTGGTATTGATTTAACATTAATTCAAAAATTTTATTTTATCCTACAAACATTATCTTGCGGATTCAAAGTATATGAAAATAAATTCAAGAACTTCTGCCTTGATACAGCGGAACTATACGTCGATCTTTATCCCTGGCACCCCATGACAACAACAGTGCACAAAATTTTGATTCATGGACATGAAATAATATCAAATTTTCTGCTGCCAAATGGACAATTAAGTGAAGAAGCCCAAGAATCAAGAAACAAGGACTTTAAGATATATCGTGAACGTTTTAGCCGAAAAACTTCAAGACAGGCTAACCTTGAAGATGTGTTTCAGCGTTTACTTGTTTCTTCGGATCCACTTATAACCAGTTTAAGGTCTTTAGAACCAATTAAAAGAAAATCTCTGGATGCGGAAGTTCGAGCGATGCTTTTGGAGGAGGATTTAGTACATATAGAAGCTGAATCAGATGCATCTGAAGACTAAATATTTGTGCTTTTGAATAAAATTAGAAAATACAATTGAAATTTGGTATAATTATTTTTATTGTAAGTGTTTTATAGCAATTCTCCATCATTGAGAGTTTTGAGCACAAACTTGTATGGACGGGTCCCAGTGTGCGTCGGTGGTGCAATAGTAGTGTGCGTGGCTCTTGTGCATGAGGACGTGGGTTCGATCCCTGCTCTGACCACCTTAAATTCCTTTCGAAGGCGGTAACCTCGCATAGTAACTGTGACGCTATCGAGTATACAGCCATGAAAAAACTGTAGGTCCCAATCAGTGAGTGTAAAACTAGAACGCGCACAGCTCACTGGTTGTGAGAAGCTCTCCCCAATCTCTAGGTACATGGGATGTAACGGGAAAGGATTTATCTATTTTAACCAATTTGAGTATTTCGAAAACCTCATTCATCTGAATTGGAAGATACAACTCATAAAATGTACAATAATAAAATTCGTGCTCAAATATTAGTCACTGTAATCACAATTTAGTTTCTGTTACAAAAACACTTGTTACCAAGTTATGTATTCTATTTTTCACAAGAGGCTTTGTTGTAAAAGAGAAACTATATTTGAATCAAGATGTATCTATTACAGGTGGCAGCATTAGAACAGCTGATTTCAATTTTTTCTTGTCGTTGTGGTCCGACTTTGTCAAATGTTGTTTATACTAATTCCAAGATGTATCTAGTACAGGTGGTAGCGTTAAAATAGCAGACGAAATTTTTTCTTTTCCTTGTGGTTGTTGCCGAAAATTACTTTCGAATGGACTGAATTTCACAAGGTTTGCTCCTGAAATAAAAACAAAATGCCTTCAATTCCTACTGCTTCTACCTTACTTATTTTGCCATGATTTGAATGTTACACGAGGACTTTTCAGAAAAACTATTATTTTAAACAGAAAGTGAAATCCAAATTTGTGAAAAAACAATAAAGTATCCGCCGAAAAATATGGTAAGTATACATATTCATATTTAACGCCGTATACATGCTTCAGACAAAAACAACAGTTGAAATATATTTTCTATAAGAAATCAAAAGAAGGTCATTAAAGTCCATGTATATTTTACTGCTGTCGACACTACAGTAAAATAGCTATAGCTACAACTCGGAAACGGTGCGTAAAAACGCAAAAATAATAAATTGTGTACCTCCATAGAAGACTTTAACCAACGACTGTCTCTCATAAAAAAGTCCTTTAAACTAAAACTTTTTCAAATAATTTCCATTTGCTACGAGCTACACAGGTTCGGGGATTATTTCTGGAATTAGAAAAAATGTAAACAGTAAATGTAAACAAAATACAAGGTGTTTGGACACAAGTATGCTATATTTGCGACAAGCTACAAACACGTTATAAAGGTTCCGCCATCTAACGTTTTTTTATTTCCTGAATTGTAACACTTAGGTCATGTCTGATTTGACAGATAATTAGTTGTATCCTTCCGCTGAACGAATATGGTTGTGTATACGCTTGAACAACGCTGGGAAATATTGCGACATTACTTTGAAAACCATGGTAATGTTGCAGATGCTGATTTTGGCAAAAAAATTATCTTTTCAGATGAAGCTCATTTTGATCTTGGCGGGTATGTAAGCAAGCCAAACGAGTCACTGTTTGGTGCGGATTTTGGTCCAGAGGCATACTTGGGCCATTTTTCTTCGAAAATGAGCAAGGAGTGGCCGTTACAGTCAATGGCGATCGTTATCGGGTCATGTTGAACGAATTTTTGTTCACAAAAATTGAAGAGGAGGATATTGGCAACATTTGGTTTCAACATGACACAGCCGAACACAGCCGAAGCTACACTCGATGTTTTGCGACCTGCTTTTGAAGATCGCATTATCAGCCGCAGAGCTGATGTCGTTTGGCCACCTCGGAGGTGCGATTTGACACCGTTGGACTATTATTTGTGGGGTGCTCTCAAAGATAAGTGTTACGCCTACAAGCCAGAGACAATTGACGCTTTAAAGGACAATATTCGTGAAGCCATTGGTGAAATACAGCTGCACACAATCGATAATGTGCTTAAAAATTGGACCGATCGTGTAGGCTACTGCATGGCCAGCCGAAGCAGCCATTTGACTGAAATTATTTTCCATTATTAACCGGAAGGATTGTACTTTCAAATAAAAAAAGAAATTTGAGAAAATATTCAGTAGTTTTTTTTATAGCATTTTCAAAAAAAAAAAGTTATTTGGCGGACCCGTTATATGCATCCAAACAACAACAACAAAAACAGGTTTTTTTTAGCGTGTAGAAAGCGCACAGGTCCCTGATTGTGAGAGGCGCTCCCTAGTTCCTGCATTGGATGTTGTGGGAAACTAGTTACCCATTTATAACTTTTGATGCAGTCATTTTATTGGGCTAATTTTGTCAGGAGTTTTCTCAGGTACAATTAATTATTTACACCTCAAAAACCTTTTGTTTTTGGAGTTCAGAGTTGATTGTAAACGCTTCTCGTTTCTCGTAAGCAATGTTATTTGTTTATCACATAGGAAATTATATGTTTGATTTAACAAATATTCATTTGAAATATTCATTCAGATTATCCCACCATGCTTAGCTATTTACGGGAATGCCCAGTAGTTTATTCAGCTAAATGAATTGCTTTCTACTACACACGAAATATTTTGTGAATTGCTTTTCTTACCTCCCCTTCCCTGCCTGCTCCAACAATGAAACTTTGAAACAACAAATTATTCAAGGGCTGAATGGGATCACTGAATGCCCTTCCCTCGCGGGGGAAGGGGTAGGTTCAAATGAATAAGTACTCGCCTAAACTTAAATAAATAATTAACATTAACTTTAAATAAATGTCATTGGGAAATTCTTCCAGTGCCGCAGTAGAAATATAACGATGGCGACCACATAAAGTATTCAAACAATGCTAAAGTATTTGAAACGTGTTTGGGAATTTCGCTAAATGACACTACTGAAATACAGGAAACGCACAGGAGCGGATCATCGCCATCCTGGCTGGAGGAGGCAGGGGACTTTACACACAACGATAACACATTATGAATGAATATTTAATAGTGTTTGCCAAATGGCGGAATGTTCGTTGCGGGAGCAGAGACAAAATGCGCCAATGTGAAGCAAATAAAATGCCATTGATAAAAAATGATTTTAATTAAACAACAAGCAAATGTTTCACTTCCGCTTCAATGAAGTGACAAGCGACCGCAGACACTGCCACCAGGCAACTCCCTATACTGAGCCCTCCCCCCATCCATTACCACAACGAGTGGTGCATGGGAGGAGTGGTGGGGGGTATGCGGCGTACTTTATACATTCATAAGCGCCGCGTCGTGTGAGTTTGTGTTTATCAATATGACAGTTAGTCAGAGACTTACAAAAGTATTCGCCAGGAATGATTTATTCTTTAGTTATGCCTGGTATACGTGGACATCGGTGGTGCAAGGGCAGTGTGTGCGGCTCTTGTACATGAGTACGGGGGTTCGATCCCTGCTCGGACCATCTAACATTTCTTTCGACGGCAGTCACCTCGCTCAGTGATGGCGACACTATCGAGTATTTAGCCATGCAAAAGTTTCTAAAAATTTCGGAACCGGTGTAAAAATGTAGGCACCAATCAGTGAGTCTAAAACTGGAACGCACATAGCTCACAGGCTGTGAGGACCTCTACCGGAGCCATTCATGGTATGTAAGGGGACACCATTTTTATGCCTGTTATACATGAAAATCATATCTTCAACTTCTTTATTCTTTTATTGACTAATTTACAAACTCATGAGGTCAAATGCCTTACACGTATAAATTGAACAAATACATACATAAATAAATTAAACAAATTTTAACATATTCTATCCTTTGCCTTTTCTCGCCAGTTGGTAACAAGGATACGGAGGGATTCTTCTGCCTGTTCCATCCAGCGGAGTCTTTGTCATTCTCATTTCCTGCTTCTATCGGATACGATATCGAAAACCTTTCGCGCTGGCTCAACTTCGTCCATTCTGATAAGATGGCATAGCCAACGCAATTGGCCTAGATATGTCCACGTCGAAATACAAATTATATTGCTCCCGTATTCCTCAACAGGATTATATATTTTACGGAGTATTTTTCTCACGAATACTCCCAGGTGTTTTTCACCCGCTTGCGATATGACCCAAGTTTCGGAGGTAAAATGAGTTTCTGGTATAGCTGGACTTTTGTCTGTCGAGAGAGTTTTCTTCTGAAACACAATTCTCCAATTTATTTCTAGGCTGGCGTTGTTTTCTTTGTTCATGGCGGATAAATTCATATACCACTTCAAAAGTAAATCGGTTGTCGACGTTCAAGTGCGGACCAAGTCGAGAGGTTTGTATAGTCGTTGACACCATCAATGTTATCTTGCACTGATTAACAGCAACACCCACCATCGCTGATTCTTTTCCAATTCTTGAAAATATCTCTCGCAAATTTCGCCCAATGATATCTATGTCGTCAGCATACGCCAGCAACATATGACTTTTCGTATTAATGGTCTTGTTCGTATTTACTGCAGCCTTTCTCATTATTATCTCCATTAAGATGTTGAAGAGACTGCACGAAAGTGTGTCGCCTTGTCTAAGTCCTCGCTTGGTACAGAATGGTAGAGAGGTCTTAACCACCTTCACTGCTGAGTTGGTGTTGGTCAGCGTCATTCTACAGGGGCGGATCAGTTTTGCCGGAATCCCAAGTTCAGACACAGGTTCGTACAGTTTTCCCCGTATGGGGCTAGCGAAAGCAGCTTTGTAATCGACAAAAAGGTGGTATGTACCTATTTGCTTTTCGGGGGTCTATTCCATGATTTGGCGTAGCGTGAATGTTTGGTCAGTTGTGGACTTCACTGGTCTAAAAACTCACTGATAAGGTCCAATCAGGTTTTCAACAATTGGCTTCAGTCTTTCACATAATACGCTCGACAAGACCTTATACGCGATGGATAAAAGAATGATACCGCCATAGTTGGAACATACACACGCGTCACCTGTTTTAAATACAGGATACAATAGAGATAGATTAATAGATTCCCCCATCCACATACCGCATATAAGATGATGCATGTGGGGTAGCTGTCCTTCGCCACCAGCCTTAAAAAGCTCAGCGGGTAGCCCATCCAAACCAGCGCCTTTATTATTCTGAAGCCGGGAGATTAACATTCCAATCTTGCCTTGGCGGGGGGGAACAATTTAAACTGTCTTCCACAATCATCTTCAGTGGAAGAATCTGAGTGGAGTAGTGCTGATTTTGTTTAGCACACACTGCTTATCTGTCACCAGATTCCCATTATCGTCGGGATTCAAATTTTTCGGGATTCATTAGTCACCCTGCACAATTCGGTCTTTTCACTCTCTCTATCTGCTCCTACTGCCATTTTATCCGCCTAAATTATTGGTTTTCCTGCCTTTTCAGCCTCTTATACAGCTCAGTTTCGTCAGTTTGCTATGCGATATTCTTCGTCGTACCATGGCTTATTCTTCCGCGGTTTTCGATAGCCAAGTACAGTTCTGGTTTTCAAAGAATGGGAGATGGGCTTCCACTACGCTACTAGATCCCCTCGGGAAGAGGGAGTATTTCGCTCTAGCAGGAGAATGAGACTTTATTGGTAGGCCTTGATATCTTCCGTATTTGCAGGTTGTCGATATCTAGCTTTTCCAGTATTCGGCTTCGTACGTTTTTTGCCCTACTCAATCTTGTGCGAACTTTCGCAGCCACCAGGTAATGATACGGGTCGATATTGGCCAGTGATCTACTGCCAAGTGATCAATCTGGTTCTTCGTTTTCTGATTTACACATGTCCTTATGCTGGAAACGTGTGCTACTACCATATTATTTGCAGCGGCGAAGTCTATCAGTCTTATTCCATTATCGGTGGTGGTATCATGTAGACTGTGATTACCGATAGTTGATCGAATGGAACTTCCCTTCCCAATTTGGCATTAAAATCGCCTAGGATAATCTTAATGTCGTGGTCATGGCAGCGTTCGTATACTTCCTCTAGACGCTCCTAAAATGATTCATTGACCCCATCGTCTTTATCCTCTGTCGGCGCGTGCACACAAATTAACGAGATGTTGAAATATTTCGTGGATATGCGATCACTCACTGGATTGAACCTTGAAACTATATGTCGCAGTCTCTTGCCAACTTTAAATCTGGACCCGAATTCATGCTTTTTCTCACGGCAGCTGCAGTAAATACCGTTGTTTTATTCCTGGTTCAACCACAACCATCGCATTTCCAGGATAACCAGTTGGAAAGTGGCACCCGTTCTGTATAGTGTTCTCACAATCCAGGTACATAACCTTAAATCGTGGTCCTTATAACGTTTACGATGGTCGTTAACAATTAAGGGGTTCGTTCGTTTACTTTTCATGTGTATTTTTATTGCCTATATAACGGTGGCGGTAGGCAAACCCAGGCCACCGTGTTTTGCATTTTACCTATTGCCAGGATCATCATGTTTCAGCCGCCCCTTATGGATCAGACACTTACCAGAATGCAGTGAGTCGAAACTGGATTTTGGTTTCTTCAAATTTGATCCATCCTTGGCCAGGGGTGTTGGCTCATCCCCCTTCAAAGCACAGAAGAATATGTCCACTAGTTTGAAGAGCTTCAGTGTGAGGGTCACCTAATAAACTGGAGACGTATTAGTGATCGCATAACCAATCAGGTTACTCATTCGTTTCGCCTTCTCAATCTAGCTGGCTAACGGAGGTTTCCGATAACGCCATTGACCAGGTCATACTCCGTGGAAGTAGTGAGCTGCTTGAACTGTCCAATGAAGGAATCATTTCAGACCGCTCCCAAGTGAATGGCTATAAGAAACTTTCCACCCCCAAGTACAGTCGCATGTCATAGTGATCATGTTTCATAGGGGTCAAATCGGATCCGCTGGAGAATTAACACCTACTACACCGTTGTTGCTATTAACCTCTTCTATAAATCACCCATAGATACATATTTTCTATCTCTTACCTGAAATGTTATAGACGTCAAAAACCCCATGGCAAACATATCGTACTTTCCTGTGGTCGTCAAAGGGTTAAACCAGAAATCTACTATTCGGATCTGGTCTTTGTTGAGTGGCGAAAAATCATTTCAACGTCTTCATTATATTCTTCTGGGGAGAAGTAATTAACATTAATTACTCAGTTGGAAATTTCCAAACGACATTATCAGTGACTAAGGGGGGACATGTCAGAGTCCACACCCATATAAAAGGCGTGATGACACCTCCTGGCATTTTCATACATTTGGTAAAAAGTCAGCAGGAATCGTCTGCAGTTTGTTAATAGTTGTGATCACCATATGACATGTACAAAAGGCGTCCTTAAGCCACAATTCACCAGAGGGTCGTTGGTCAATACATCACTAGATGTTGTCGTCCTGCATAATCTTCGAAAAACTTACTTTATTTTAAGGTTTCTGTTGTATTAGGTCGGCTTGCCCGTTAGTTAAATAAAGTCTGGAAAAGAAGTTGACATATGTACATATGAATCCTTGAAAATGAGCTTACTCTTTTCCTCATTTTCAAATATTTTTGAAATGAATTCTAAAAATTAGAAATAAGTATAAATTTTTCAGTTCGAAATATTTTGAAAACTTCTAATAAACACAAATGACTTACAGTTGACAAATGTTAAAGACTTCATCCATCGACTAATCCATACATAGATACATTTATTCTCTCAAAAAATTAAACGTCATAGTAAAGTAAACATTGGATGGTGGAAAACATGGGTTCAATAATACCAGATAGAAGCAATAGTAAACAACGTTCAACAAAGAAACAACAACCGAATTTCGTGTTTTTCTGGCAAACTAGTTGTGTTAAATACAATACAAATGTATAAAATAAATAAATGGTGTCTCGTTACATCCCGTGAAGGTATTATATACCAATGTATACCAACGATAAAAGTCAACAAAAAAGTGCATAATACATTTAAACTTCACAGTTCTGCACCAAGACGACATGAAAAAGTTGTAACTCCACCTGGTGTAAGTTAATTTTAAATTTAATTACTCTCATTTCCACAAACCTACGACCAAGAGTGTGAAAAGAAACGTCAGTTCATCTCAAAATTAAAAATAAAATAGTGACAGGTCATGAAGATATCTTTTATAAATTGTCGTTACCTACTGACTTGCGTCTACTGACTTGTTTTCATGACGAAATTTCCAACTGGGTAACATAAACTTTAATGTTCTCTCAACATCCTCTCCAAACTCTCCTGTCTTGCATCAGACTTCCAACATAAACCTTACCTTCAGGTTTGTTTACAGAGCAGATATATCTCTCGGCTTATGTTAGATCATCCTGGAAAAGACCCACGAAAAGCAAAGCGATACATACCACCTTTTTGTCGACTACAAAGCTGCTTTCGATAGCCCCATACGGGGAAAACTGTAGGAAGCTATGTCTGAACTTGGTATTCCGGCAAAACTGATCCGCCTCTGTAGAATGACGCTGACCAACACCAAATCAGCAGTGAAAGTGGGAAAGACCTCATTGAACCATTCTGTACCAAGCGAGGACTTAGACAAGGCGACACACTTTCGTGCAATCTCTTCACCATCTTAATGGAGATAATAATGAGAAAGGCTGCAGTAAATACGAACAAGACCATTAACATGAAAAGCCATATGTTGCTGACGTCTGCTGACAATATAGACATAATTGGGCAAATTTGCGAGAGGTTACTGGAGCATTTTCAAGAATCGAAAAGGAATCAGCGAAGGTGGGTCTTGCTGTTAATGAGGGCACGACAAAATTGATGGTGTCAACGACTACAGAAACCTCTCGACTTGGTCCGCACTTGAACGTTGAAAACCGAATTAAATTTGAAGTGGTAGATGAATTTGTCTACCTTGGATCCGTCGTGAACTAGGACAACAACGTCAGCCTGTGGATAAATAGGAGAATTGTGCTTGCAAATATCGGGTTTTCAATAAGAGCGCTACAAAAGTTTTTTTAAATAAAACAAACCCGGTTTTAGATACCAATGAAATTCTATGTTCCTGTGAAAGAACGTTCGATGCCATTATGTATGGAACTCGATTTCTTTCGCATGGCCACCACGGGCACGCTTGCAGAAGTCCAGACGCTGAACCCAATTTTCGACGGTTTTCAAGTATAAATCGGCCGATACTGCTTCAATTTCAAGATCGATATTCGTACGAAGTTCATCAATCGTCGCTGGCTTGTTGGCATAGACCATAGACTTGACGTAGCCCCACAGGAAATAATATAACGGCGTCAAATCGCACGACCGAGGCGGCCAATCGACTGGCCATTTCGTGAGATAACGTGTTCACCAAACTTGGTTTCCAATAAATTGATTGTGGCTTTCGCGGTGTGCCTTGTGGCGCCGTCCTGTTGGAACCAGATGTCCTCCAAGTCCATATTATCCAACAGTAATGTGCCGGTCTTGATCATCAAGGAAGAAGTACGGCCAATGACGCCGCCGGGCCATAAACCGCACCAAACCGTAATTTTTTCGGGATGCAATGATGACTCATGGATTACGTGTGGATTGCTGTCTGAACAATAACGCATATTTTGCTTATTGACGAAGCCATTCAGCCAGAAATGAGCCTCATCGCTGAAGATGATTTTCCGATGAAAATCCTTATCATTTTCAAGTTGTTGCTCATCCCAATTCACGAACATACGACGCTTATGGTGGTCAAGCGGCTTCAGTTCTTGCGTCAATTTGATTTTAATAATTTCGACTCGTTGTTGTCTCGTATATCTTTCCATGATGAAATGGCAAACCTTACCGAAGAGAAATGTCGACAGAGCGGGAAAAAATATGGCGTGGTTTGCTGTCCCTATCGCTTTACTTTTGTAGCGTCTCTGTTGAAAAACCCTTTAGATGCTATTTGGGAATCAGCAAGCAGTTTAGGAACATAGCCCTCTCTCGACGGACAAAAGTCCACCTATATCAGACTCTCATTTTACCTGTCTTGACATATGGCTCCGAAACCTGCGTCATATCGCAAACAGATGAAAAACAACTGGGAGTATACGAGACAAAAATTCTCCGTAAAATATATGGTCCTGTTGGAGAAAACGGCCAGTACCGACGTCGCTGGAACGCAATCTATATGCTGACGTGGACATAGCTAGGCGAAACAAATTAGGGCAATTGAGTTGGCTAGGCCATGTTATCAGAATGGATGGAGTTGAGCTAGTGGGAAAGGTTTTCGATAACGTACCCGATGGAAGCAGTAAAAGAGGACGACCAAGACTCCACTGGAAGACCATGGCAGAAGAATGAATCCCTCCGTATCCTTGGTGTTACCAACTGAAGTGAAAAGGCGAAGGATAGAACCAGTTGGAGAAATATGTTAAAATTAGTTTGTTTAATTAATATGTGTGAGACGTCTGACCTCATGAAGTTGTAAAATAGTCAACAAAAGTAAGTATGTTTGATCATCCTGCTCTTTGTACCACTGATAGAGTTCGAATCTGTCATAAAGCAAACATCTTTCATACTCTAATATACTGTAAACTTCGTTACGGCGCATATATAAAAACGTTGCATTGACCCAATTTTAAAGCGTGCGCGACTTTACGTATAACGTGTTTGTAGCTTGACGCAAATATAGTATACTTGTGTCCAAACACATTGTGTTTGATATTCAATATTACATGATTATTAGGTTATATAATATGTTTTTGTGACATATCATATACATGTTCCTGCAATATGTTGCTGGGGCTGTTATTTTTCAGCGTGTTCTAAAAGAGGTCGTAAGCATCAGTTGCTGATCTCTTTTATCTTTCGGGAGCATCCACCTCTCTTAGTGCCAGTAAATATCTTCTGAAAGTATACCTATTCCGAATTGTTGTAAAACTATCTGTCCAAAACCACACGCTGAAAAATAACGACCCCAGCAACTTATTGCAGGAACCATATACATGTTTATAAGTATTGTTTTCGTGAATTGAATATCTGCTGTGTTTTGTTACTTTATTGTCTATCACGTTTTTGTCTTCCGCAGTTTTGAACAAAAAAAAATATATTTGGGTCACAAATAAATGTATCCCAAACACGTTATGTTCAAAGCAAACACAATGTGTTTGGACACAAGTATATTAAACTTCCGACAATCTACAAACATCTTGTATTAGGATATTAGGCAAAAAGAGACAAATTTTTGAGCGTGCAAGACCTTTATCCAAGGTTTTCTGCACAAATAGTTAATAGTTATCATTGGGTCTTACTAGTCTTTTCTTTCTAATCTAACATTCGATTAGACAAAAAAATCGCATAGGATAGTGCTCCAAGGGTTTTCTATAATATTGTCGGGGAAGTGACGGTTTACACGATTTAAAAAAGAGCGAAATACAAAATACATTGTCTCGTTTTCGATCTATCATATGATTTCATTCAATTCTGCCAAACTTGGATTCCCATCCTCAATCAGTTTTACATTTAAAACTTTAGTCCCGTCAATTATAATCAGTTGTTTAATGAATGACGACAGGATATTGTTGTGGCGAATATTTCTTACAGTCACTGTATGTTTGAAGTGTATTTGTATTGGTAACATAATCCCTAATCCATACAAAGTCGCATGAATCCAACAAAGAGGGCAGTGATGTGGTTTAGTTCCTGCGGGTTGTGGCAATTGTGGTATTCTGACAATTTATCGTCTGACATTTGTTTGTCGTAAATTGTGTCTGTCTACACAAACTTAGAAACTAGTAATTAGATCGGGACAAACTATTATTGTTGCGAGTTTAGAAAATTAAAAAGGACAACAACAATAATGCCAACTAATGCTTTAGGAAGTTACACACATAGTACAGAGTTGACAATGGTATTTTTGGCTATGATTGGGTATAGATGCTTCCTAGTTCTTTGACATTAGTAATCATACACTTAAAGACATTAACTGCTCGTTCGCGTTGACCTTCTGACTACCCAATTCAATTGTCCGGGGGCTCTAGCCTTTCATTTAAATCAGCAATGGTCACCTCCCCCCTTTGATGGTCACTCGAATCGAAAAATTTGTTATAAAAAGATTGCGGGAAGCACAACCAGCTGGAGTGGGTGTAAAATAAAATTGTACCTCGGATTAGCGAGTCCACACATATAAAGCGCACAGTTCACTAATTGTGAGAAGTTCCCACCAATCTCTTTATGGCTTCTTATGGAAGCAAAGTTTTTGAAGTGAAACTTCTCACGGGAGGTTATTGAAATCAAGATCGGAAACCTTTTTATGTGGCAGTATTTAATTGAGAGTAACACGTTGAGTTGCCGGAAATAGATTGGGATAACACGTCGCTTGACACAAAAGTACAAAAATTGTATACAAAACAAATATTACACAAACATATAAAGCGGAATTCACAAAATAAAAATAACTGTACATAAATATACAGAAAGTTTACACAAAAATACAACAAGTGTACGGAAAAATATTAAAGCAAAATGGTTTCCCCTTATCTCCCATGAAGGGATTGGGGAGAGCTTCTCACAACCAGTGACCTGCATATGTGCTTTCTAGTTTTACAATATCTGTTTGAGACCTACGGTTTTACACCGGTTTCAAACGGTATTTTGAGAAGCTTGTCCATGGCTAAATACTCGATAATGTTGCCGTCACTAACTGCGAAAATACAACAGTTTAGATAAAAGTCTAAAAGCAAACGAAATCGTATACAAAAAATCCATAAAAATCTATGAAATCATAAAAAGTGTGAACAAAAAACAGGAAATGTACACAACAGTACAAAAAAACTACACAAAATAACAAAAAAAGTGTACACGGAAACACAACCAAGTGTACACAGAGTACACAAACGTACATACGTACTTGAGCCCTGCAACGGCACACATTTTCGCGTAAACGAAAACATTCCTATATAACACACACACACCACTTCACTTCAGTTGTGTGTGCGAAGAGAGGTGCACGACGTGCCGACGCTTTGCAGTATGAATAGGTACGAGAAGATAACAACGAAAGTACACTAACGTATTCGTATTCGTAAGCGCCGGGTAAACCGAAGTAAAAGTTGCCGGTAACTTGTGTACATGAAGCGAATATACGAGTAATATTCGGTTATTATCGAGGTGAATATGTAAGTAAAATAATTAAAATTAAATACTTTTTGTAGATTTTTATTACTTTGTATAGTTCTGAAAATATGTTGTTCAGTTTTATATTTGTTTAAAAGTTGTTTTTTACTGTTTAATTTAACAAATATAGTTTTGCATAACCAAACGATTTAACTTACCATTCTATTAACAGTGATTGAAAAAATATGAGTAAATTTTAATTTTATTTCATCATTTAGAATCACTAAACACACTGAGCACTGCAAAGAAAATAATGTAAACAAACTTACGGTATAGTCTACGTGTTCGGTGTAGTTTGCTCTTTCTCGTAGGATTTTATCACATTTTCGCTTACAGAATACGAACAAAGCTCTCTTCTCTATTACCGAATACCGAGAAGCAGTGTATGTCAATCGGAGCGAGTACGATGATCTGACCGTACCGGTATGCTGTGCTTCTCTTTGTTATTCGTTTTGTTGTTTACATTTCCTCGTTCGCAAGGTGCCGGTACAGCATATACAGCAGTAAAATAACAAACAGAAAATCTTCATGCATGGCTCTAATACGTACTCACTGTACAAGACGATCGACAACGATTTCATTACGATATCAACGAATGAAACAAGAGACACACAAAAAAATAAACCCTCATCCACGAAATCATTAACACGAACGTACTCACATTTGCAAACATCCAAACCCACACTCATTTATACATTTCAACGAAGATTCACAGTCATCGGGCAAAAAAGCGAAATGTAAAAATAATTCCAACTAAAGAAATCGCACCCTCTCTTCCACAGAGTCATAGCATAAAATTCTCAGGATTTCCTTTCTGCAAATCGCGTATGAATTAGAGATGGGCGGTAACATGATTGCGTGATTCATGTGAGTCACGCGTGAATGCTAGTAGCACCTAATTATGCTCACGTGAGCGTGCGTGAATGTGAGTAGCAAAAAACTCTTCGTGCGTGAGTGAATGCACGTGACAACACCCGTGCCTTTTCGTACAGGTCGATTGGCCAAAAATATTCCTGCTGTGGACCAAATTCGTTGACGTTAACTGCAATCGAAGCTTACCTACAGCACAGTTCAGCGAATTTTAACAAATGACCTATTCAAGGGTTATTCAATAAGAGCGCTACAAAAGTTTTTTAAATAAAACAAAACCGGTTTTAGATACCAATGAAATTCCTTATTCCTGTGAAAGTACGTTCGATGCCATTATGTATGAAACTCGATTTCTTATGCATGGCCATCACGGGCACGTTGCAGAAGTCCGGACGCTGAACCCAATTTTCGACGGTTTTCAAGCATAAATCGGCCGCTACTGCTGCAAATTTCACGTTCGATATTCGTACGAAGTTCATCAATCGTCGCTGGCTTGTGGGCATAGACCATAGACTTGACGTAGCCCCACAGGAAATAATCTAACGGCGTCAAATCGCACGACCGAGCCGGCCAATCGACTGGGCCATTTCGTGAGATAACACGTTCACCAAACTTGGTTTCCAATAAATTAATTGTGGCATTCGCTGTGTGGCTTGTGGCGCCGTCCTGTTGGAACCACATGTCCTCCAAGTCCATATTATCCAATTGGGGCCAAAAATATTCGGTTATCATTGAACGGTAGCGATTCGCATTCACAATAATGTGCCGGTCTTGATCCTCACGGAAGAAGTACGGCCCAATGACGCCGCCGGCCCATAAACCGCACCACACCGTAATTATTTCGGGATGCAATGATGACTCATGGATTACGTGTGGATTGCTGTCTGACCAATAACGCATATTTTGCTTATTGACGAAGCCATTCAGCCAGAAATGAGATTCAGAATTCAGAAATTGAACGTAGCGCTCTTAAAGTTGAGGCCACTGACTCCAAATTTCGGTAGTAAATTTTAATAATTTCGACTCGTTGTTGGGTCGTATATCATTCCATGATGAAATGGAAAACCTTACAGAAGAGAAATGTCAAAAGAGCGGGGAAAAATATGGCGTCGTTTGCTGTCCCTATCGATTTACTTTTGTAGCGTCTCTGTTGAAAAAACCTTTATTACACGCCTACAAAATTCAAATCACACAGGATCTGCACGGTGAAAAATCTGCCTTTTTTCGTTGTTTGGATACAAATATAACGCGTTTGAAGCGTGTCGCAAATATAGTATACTTGTGTCCAAACACATTGTTTTTGATATTCAATATGACATGTTGGAGAAACAGTGGTTAATAAGTTATAATATATCCTTTTGTCATCCAAATGTGGATTTGTGTGATGGAAACTGCTGAAAGACAACAAAGAAACCAAAAGAGAGCAGATCTTCAATAAATGAACATAATTCTTGCAATTATATACATGATTCCTGCAAAATGTTGTTGGGGTCATTTTTTTCAGCGTGTGAAGCCTAGAGATCATTTTCAGCGCCGTATATTTACCAATATTTTGAGAAGCTGTTTCATGGCTAAATACTCGATAGTGTCACCGTTCGGATCCGGTGTAAAACTGTAGGTCCCAATCAGTGAGTGTAAAACCAGAAAGCGCACCCCTCACTGGTTGTGAGAAGCGCTCCCCAATCTATTCATGGGATGTAATAGGAAACGGTTTTTTTTATATTTACCAATTGTATGTTTGAACAACATCAAGTTGATGCCTATTTTTGGGAGAAAAATCATCATGAACGGATTCGTCAACAAGCTTAACTGACGCATTTGGGAAACAGAAAATCCAAATGTCATTCAAGAAAAATTACAACAAATCAGTGGTTGGTGTAGTTTTAAAGCAGGCGGAGCCGTCGGAAACGCTATTATCGGTGAACGGTGAACGTTATCGTGACATGGTAACAAACTTGTTAGGGCCTGAATTAATTGGAATGGACTTGGACAATATGTGGTGCCACTGGACACACAGCGCATGAAACAATGGTCCTATTGCGGACGAAGTTCCCAGAGCGCATTATCTTCTGAAACAACGAGGTCAAATGACCACCGAGGTCTTGCGCTTTGAAACAATTGAACTTTTTTCTCTGGGGCTGCGTGAAAACTATTTTATATGCCAAAAAGCCCAAGACGATTCCAGAGCTGAAGAACGAAATCATTCGCTTTATAACTGATATACAGCTCGAACTGTGCCAAAAAGTCATGGAAAAGTTTGACCCGCGCTTCCAGTGTTGCCAGAGTAGTCGTAGAGGGCATTTAACTGATATTGTTTTTCATGCCTAATACGGCATTTACACCGACCAAGATTACCGCTTTTCGAAGGTTAACTGCGTTGACCCGCGCTAACCCAGAAGATTACTCATACAATTTTAAACTGTCGAAAATGAAGTTTAATTTTTAACCTCATTTTAAACTGGTGTACAGTTCGATGCAACACTGTTAGTTACGAAATAAATGCAACCATAATTAAAACATACACAAAAAATCAACTGCTTGACAGATGGTAGACGGTCGAAAATTTTCCGACGCGTCGCCGCCACCAAAAATTCGTTGAAGCTGACGTCGATGCCGATATAATTGGCTCGTATTAGTTTAAAATGTGAGCCGATTTTATCGACTGGCCCGATTTGACTGACTGATCCAATTTTAAAGGTTCAGTTATTTCAAAAACATCCCAAATTTGAACAAAACTGGCAAAACCAATAGCTGCCAACTTAATTTTTCTGTTGTGCCGCCGTCTTCGATAGTTTTGTCTCGGCGCGGAGTTTGTCTAAGCAAGGAGTTGCTAACTGAAATATCAATTTAATCTCAAATTTAGTGGTGTAAACGGCAAAGATTAGAGCATAAGGTTATCGCTAACCTGTCCGCGATAAAAGGCGGTGTAAATACGTTATAAATATCATAGTCTACAAAATATGGTGAAAACGGCAACTCCGACAAATTTTGGTGCATTCTATTTATACAAGAAAATCTGGGGTCTTATTGAATCGCCCACTTGTTAGGGTGCGATATGTAGTGCACATCGGTGGTGCAATGTTAGTATACGCGGCTCTTGTTCATGAGAAATTGGGTTCGATCCCTGCTCTGACCGCCAAAATTTCGACACTAGCGAAGGTTCCCAAAATACTGTTCGGAACCGATGTAAAACTATAGGTCATAATCACTAAGTGTAAAACTAGAAAGCGCACGGCTCGGTGGTTGTGAGAAGCTTTCCCCAATCCCGTCATGGGATGTAACTGGAATACAGTGTATATACAGTGCCTCAAGCATTTCGAAAATATTGAATTTTGAACCCTGACATTTCCATATTAGCAAATAACTAAACAAACTATATGATTCGCTCCATAAATTATGCAGTTACGAAGAATACATTGTGGGGCTCACTTTCCAGTAGGAGTGTTTAATATACAGCCAGACATGCCTAGAAATATCCTTGCCACAAACTCTCACATTCAACATTCATGTGACACATTCAAGTAAGTACCGGAATGTGAGTCATGACCGTAAGGATTGTGAGTTATTTCACGGATATCATACTTTAACAACTTTCGCTCTCATTTCCGTTTCATGCACGCACAACCGCCCCTTTGCACTTCAGTCAGGTATTTAATGGCGGGTTTTAAAGGCCACCAGGAGGAGCAGTAGGAGGCTGGCATCTACAATTTCGTTTAATTGAAATTCTATTGCAACAACGAACAATGAATGATGCAGCAGCACGTGAATTGTTGTGCACCTGGGTATATTTGCCTTTGTATGGTCGCACATACACAAGGAGTATTTGCAATCTATACATAGTAGATGATAGAATTCATTAGCCGCCACCAGCACATCCGCGCTGGTGTTAGACTGATCCTTTTGCTGCAATTTGTTTAAAGCACACGGCCAAACAAACAATCAATGTTGAGGCAACAATGTCAATGGCAACACCAGCAGCAGCTCACGCCAGACAACAGCGAAGCTGTGAAAGTCCTGAAAGCGGCACCGCCAGTGAAAGCGACAATAAATGTGCGAACAACTAATAAATTATTTACACGTCCTACTGTATATCACGAGTCCTGGCTGGCTGCTATCTATGCCTAGGCGTGTAGTGTCAACTGCTGATGTTATTGTCATCATTGCCATCACTTTTTTTTATTGCTTTAATTGCTATTGTTGGCAGGGGCGTGAAGACCCGCCTTCACGCCCACTCACAACTACCCGGTCAATCGATAACCTGCGCCGTATCACATTGAAGTCTCTGTCATAACGTTAAATTGTTTTATCAGCCAAAACAAACACAGTAGTTATTCAAATGCAGCGACTACTGTTGCGAAGAGGGAGACTGAGGGAGGCTAAACTATTGTTGTCTGATTGCATGCAATTTGTTTGTAATTTGCTGTTAGATGACATGTATCCGCTGCAGATTAATTCCAGCTTTTGGGAAATTCAATAATTGCAGTCGCTCATGTTCAATAGATGTTGAATATTAGTCTGAATTGATTTTTGTTACAATTTTAATTGAATATTAGTGGAGTGGAGTGTAGAGTCAAGAAAAAATATCTGAATAAAATAAATATATATTGTCCCATTACATCCTATGGCGGGAGAGGGGAGAGATCCTCACAACCACTGAGCTGTGTGCTTTCCAGTTTTCACTCTCTGATAGGGATCAACAGTTTTACCCCGGTTCCGAACGGTTTTTTGACAAGCTATTTCATTGCATATTACCCGGTAGTGTCGTCGTCACTAAGCGAGGTGACCGCCGTCGAAAGATATGTTAGGAGGTCAGACCAGGGATCGAGCCCACGTACTCGTGTACAAGAACAAAAAAACAAAATGTTATGTATAACGTCAACGTGGAAATCAAACGGAGAATGGTGCGTGCAAACACGTGTTAGAGTTAGAGTTAGAGTTAGAGTTAGAGTTAGAGTTAGAGTTAGAGTTAGAGTTAGAGTTAGAGTTAGAGTTAGAGTTAGAGTTAGAGTTAGAGTTAGAGTTAGAGTTAGAGTTAGAGTTAGAGTTAGAGTTAGAGTTAGAGTTAGAGTTAGAGTTAGAGTTAGAGTTAGAGTTAGAGTTAGAGTTAGAGTTAGAGATAGAGTTAGAGTTAGAGTTAGAGTTAGAGTTAGAGTTAGAGTTAGAGTTAGAGTTAGAGTTAGAGTTAGAGTTAGAGTTAGAGTTAGAGTTAGAGTTAGAGTTAGAGTTAGAGTTAGAGTTAGAGTTAGAGTTAGAGTTAGAGTTAGAGTTAGAGTTAGAGTTAGAGTTAGAGTTAGAGTTAGAGTTAGAGTTAGAGTTAGAGTTAGAGTTAGAGTTAGAGTTAGAGTTAGAGTTAGAGTTAGAGTTAGAGTTAGAGTTAGAGTTAGAGTTAGAGTTAGAGTTAGAGTTAGAGTTAGAGTTAGAGTTAGAGTTAGAGTTAGAGTTAGAGTTAGAGTTAGAGTTAGAGTTAGAGTTAGAGTTAGAGTTAGAGTTAGAGTTAGAGTTAGAGTTAGAGTTAGAGTTAGAGTTAGAGTTAGAGTTAGAGTTAGAGTTAGAGTTAGAGTTAGAGTTAGAGTTAGAGTTAGAGTTAGAGTCAGAGTCAGAGTTAGAGTTAGAGTTAGCAGGGATCGAACCCACGTTCTCTCGCACAACAACCACGCACCATCGACGACCACAAGAAATTATATGTATCGTCATGAAAAAAGTAACGCGACCCTTTATTAAATATCGGTGGTGCAATGGGGAGTGTGCGCGCCTCTTGTACTTGAGATCCTGGGTTCGATCCCTGCTCTGACCACCTTAAAAAAAATAAAATTTTGTTTCGACGGCGGTCACCTTGCATAGTGACGGAAACACTATCGAGTATTTAGCCATGAAAATGCTTCTCAAAAATACCGTTCGGAACCGGTGTAAAACTGTAGGTCCCAAACAGGGAGTATAAAACTAAAAAGCGCACAGCTCACTGGTTGTGAGAAGCTCTCCCCGATTCCTTCATGGGATGTAATGGGAAACCATTTTTGTTATTTTTAACACTATTAATCGGTCACCCTGTTTTTGACAGTATTTTCCAAGCGAAAGTTGTGCCAACATCAGAGGCGTGTCATCAGTTGCAAAATCACGCTGTTGTAGGGAATAGTGTGAAAATCTTCTCAGCCAGCCAAGGGGCGAGGAAAATATATCGATACTGGTTCGTGAGTGCAGGAGTCTGCTTAAGGTGGTCAGAGAAGGGATCGATACCAGCATCTCAAGTACAAGAGGCGCGCATGCTACTGTTACCCTACTAGGCTACTGTTATACCCAGTCCCAAACAAGGAGGCCGATTGATAGTTTTATACCCAGAGTTGAGTAAACCTCAGCTCCCACTCCGCTAACCGTCTTAGATGGACCCATAAAAATGTCTGTGTCAACATCCTGCAATGATGAATGGTTTTCCACTCTTCTCTATGTGGCATAATTGTTCTAAAGTTTTTCCGGAAGTTCTGGTCTGGACAAGTATAGTCCGTTCTGTCAGATATGACAGTGGTCGTCAGTGGTGCAATGGCTTGTGTTCGCGGATCGTGTACACGAGAACGTGGGTTCGATCCATGCTCAGGCCACCTTACATTTCTTTCGACGACGATCAACTCGCTTAGTGATGGCGACACTATCGAGTACTTAGCCATGAAAAAGCTTTTCAAAATACCGTTCGAAACCGGTGTAAAACTGTAGGTCCCAGTCAAAAAAAAAAACAATGTTGTCCCATTACATCCCGTGAAGGGATTGGGGAGAGCTTCTGACAGTCAGTGAGATGTGCGCTTTCCAGTTTTTATGCTCACTGATTGGGATCTACAGTTTTACACCGGTTCCGAATGGTATTCATAATTCCCAATCAGTGAGTGTAAAATTAGAAAGGGCACATCACACTGATTGTGAGAAGCTTCCCCCAATCCCTGCAAGGGATGTTATGGCACACCAGTTTTTTGTCCTTCTATGCTCATAGCTTCGTTGGTCTCAAGATTTCAAATCTCTAAGCCGCAGAGCACGTTTGATGGCTACTCTCTAAACCAACTATTCAAACGGCAGCAAATTTATTATCGTATTGAGAGCAACTGAGGTGCACATCCGTAATGCCCCTGTCACGCCAACGCATGCTGTTTCTCTGTACAGCTGATAGTTTTCCATGTTCCTCTAGAGTCGACCATTATACCGATACTCGATAGGTCAGATCGAGTCTAACCGCCATTGTGTACATCCATAACACAATTCTTGGGTTAGGCCCATATACTCCCAAATGTTTTCTTGCAAGCGTGGAAGGCACCTGCCAGGAACGTTTCTTACCTCCGCGTTGTTGTCGAAAATTTGCAACCAGACGGTTTTTTGTTGTCTCTGAGGGTCCAACCCGCACATTAAAATAACGACGATATGCCCGCTGAGTCAAAACAATGGACCGTTGATTTCGGAAATAAAGTGTACTGTTCGATTCTAAATTCCCAAGTCGTCTTACAAATAAAAAAAATTATAATAAAAATGTTATAAGAAATTCAAACTCCTTCGATCATTTTGCGACACCCTGTATAAATCCTCCACAGTGCATATAATGTATAAATAGCATTCAAGTGTTATTGTTTACCTTCTAGAGTGGACCTGGCCATTATCAGATTAGAAAATCTTGTAAAAATCTATAACCAATTTCTAAAGCGGTTTAATAAATCCTTTAATTAGAAACCTGTAAAATTTAAACTCCACGAAAAATTAATTCATAAATAACTATACTTGTTAAATTGGGCTAAGAGCTCATTTGGGCCACACTATGTTTAATACGACTTTGTCGCTACAATCTGAAGCAATTTTCATGGTTTCCTCTACCCTTTCTTTTACAAGAGCACAGGAATACTGAACCAACAACAGGAGGAGCAGCAATAGCTGTAGCAAAAGCAACAGTACCAACAACAACAACAACATCACTCACCTCATAATGGAATATGTTTGTTAAAGTTTTGAAAATAATGGCCTTAATCTAAGCAATAAAATAAAATTATAACTTCTCTTGGACACCTCTTGTCCACTACAAATGAAGGGGACGTGGAGAAGGGCATAGGCTAACAACAACAATAGCATCCAGTGAAAAACTCTTTCTTCATTAAGGAAAATTTCCAAAATAAATCCTTGAAATTACATTTTGTGGCTGTGAATACTTTGGAGCACACACTCACATGTCCACATGCACATCCTTGCAACAGAAAAGCAAAGGCACAACAAAATATTTAGTTAAATGTCTTCCATGCGAGTTCAACTGTGTTGAGGTTGAGGTCATAAACAATGCCCTATTCTCACTTTTCTCCCGACAATGGCTAAGAGTACAGGAAACCCCAACCAACTCACGAGTAGTACGAACCCTAGCCAATAACACTATCATTGTCTTTGTCCTGAAACTAAATGTTTCTTTTGTGGGGGTTTGTGTGAGATGCAGTATGGCAGAGAGTGTGTGTGTTTGACGCCCAAAAACACACACGCGTTATTTACTTTCATTTTATTACGAAAATTCCTATGGAATTATAAACGTTTTAAGGACTTTTACCCTTCGACTGAGCTGTATGAAGTAGTCCAGGAGGACTTTCATCACTTGCTCCTTCTAGGGGTACCTCATAGTTGTGGCGTACGACGATCTTCTTGTGATTGATGTTATTTTAACACATCGTGGACAATATTTGGTTTTATGGGAGAGAGATAGAGAAGTGTTGCTCTCATAAACCTTACAACTACAGGCAAGCCTCGTTTATCGCTGTATTCGGTTAAGGTAATTCCTTAACCCTAAGGTGCTAAATCATCCTCTCATCCTAAGCCTCGTCACGCCTAGTGCATATAACTAGAAGGGAAAATGTAAGTCTTAACTTAAGGAATATTGCCAAATTAGATGACCCAATTGCAATAATAAATATGTTTGTGCAGATTCGCCAAAAATACATACATTTAATACCAGCAAACATATTTTTGGAATAGGTCTTTACTGCAGCGTGTACTTACTACTACTTCTACACTCCTTTAAATCAAACTATCGGAAGACAATGCCGAAACGGATGTAATAAACACCGTATGTAAAGGGTGTCTCAGTAGGAATGCACTTTTTTATTTTAAAGTAAAAACACGTAAAACAGAGTAGAGTAAAAACATGAATTTGTTTGCAGATTTGTAGATGGAAAACGACTGCGACATTTAATCTCTAGGTTCAATCCTGTGAGTGAACTTGCAGCCACAATCCGCATAAAAGCGAAATATTTTCTATTTCCCTAATTTGCATGACAGAAGAGAAATATGATGATGAGGAATGACATATTCTATGAGCTCCTAGAGGAAACGTATGACCGCTGCCCTCGCCATGACATTAAGATTGTACTAGGAGAGTTTAATGCTAAAGTTGGCACGGAAAATGTGTTTCATCCAACTATTGGCAACTTCAGTCTACATGCTGATAGTTCCGACAACGGTATGAGACTGTTTGACTTTGCCGCGGCAAAAAACATGGTCATTAGTGGTAAAAGATTTCAGCATAAAGACATCCACAAGGCTACTTGGGTAACCCCTGATCAAAGAACGAAGAACCAAATTGCTCACGTGGTAATTGATGGAAGGCACTAATCCAGTGTGATGGGCGCTAACATGTAATCAGAGGAGCTAACAATGATTCTGATCACTACCTGGTAGTAGCAAAGGTACGCACAGGATTAAATAGAGCGAAAATCGTACGAAACCAGACGCAGAAAAAGTTGGAAATCGGAAAGCTGCAATTACCAGAGGTAGCCACAGCCTATTCAAAGAAACTCTGGCAACTTTTGGCACTGAACCCACCCCTCCCGATGACGATCCGGAAGCGCAGTGGAAACCCATTTCCGACTGCCGCAACAACTCTACTTGGTTTGAAAAAACCGCTTCGCAACAAACCATGGTACGATGAAGAGTGTTGCCTAGTAAGTGATGAAAAGATCGCTGTACGTATGGCAATGCTTCAGTCAATTGCAACGCGAGCTGCGACTGAGCGGTATGGGGAGAAAAGGAAGGAGGTAACCCGTCTCTTTAGGCGTAAGAAACGGCAATGGGGAAAGCGCGAGAGTGAGAAAACTGAGACATACAGAAGGAAGAACGAAGCCCGAAAATTCTACCAAAAAGTCGAAAGCAGAACGAATGGACATGGCCAGGGCCCCTCTCCTGTAAAGACAAGGGCGGAAATCTCACCGCAGATGTGCAGAACATGTTAGGAATATGGAGATATCATTTCTCCGCGCTACTGGTACCTGAGATGTCCAATGACGATGAGACAAACCAAGACGAGGTCAGAACAACTATTGCCCGGCTTAAGAACAACAAAGCCACAGGAGCCGATGAATAACCGGCGGAGTTGTTTAAGACTGGCGGCGAAGAGCTAATAAGGTGCATGCATCAACTCATTAGCAAAATGTGGTTAGATGAATGCAGGCCCGGATGAAAACGAACCAGCACGAAGTATTTTCAAAACCAAACTCGAAGGAAGTCGAAAAATAGGGAGACCAAGACTCCGCTGGAGGGATCAGGTTGACGAATCCTTGCGTACACTTGCTATTACCAACTGGAGGGATAAGGAAAAAGATCGAAATGATTGGCGAACTATCTTATTTTCATAGTGTAAGGTGCCTGACTCCCGGGGCTGTTCGAGACCGGATAAGTAAAGAATACCTCGCCACAAAGTCCATGTATTATTACACTTTAGATATCCTTAAAAAGTTCCAACTCACATCTAAACTAGACATCTTTTTAAATATATATTGAATTGAAGATCAACTGTTTTTTAATTTAAAAAAAATACTTCTTAAATAAATATTTGTGTGTTGTGCTGCCGGCAATGATCTATTATATGCAGTTCAAGTTCTGTTAATGAAAATTATACCCTTTAAGTAAATTTAATGACGGAGACAGGAGTCGAGAATTTTCAAATTGCTGGAGTCGAAGCAGACTCGCGGATTGTCAAATTGCTGGAGTCAGAGTGGTCCAATTACGACGAAACTCCACAACGCTGGTCACAACACTGGTCAAGGACTAAATTTAAATCTAGCCTGTACATTCAAACGCACTTTATTTTGTTACACGGCCTTATTCCCGTTGTCGACGTCGACGTCGTCATCAGATTTTTGTCAACTTTAGAACGTTATAAATGTATTGTCACATCGACAACAACAAAGTTTGTGATGTCTATGATCCAAAAACAACCCTCTTAAAACATTACGCAAATTTTTTTTTCCAAATGCCTTCAAGTCACCAATAAAAATGGTGTCGATATTGTATTGACGTCGACGGCGACAACGGGAATAAGGGCGATTATAACAGCAAAAAAGTAGACTGCGACTTCGGTGCGACATGATTTCAGCACAACATCCGTATTTGTTTTCGGCGTGTGATAAAGTAAACCAATATCGTAGGAAGTGTCCATTTGACTGTAAACGAACAATTAATCCATAAACGTTGGGCATCAACCCTAACGACCAAACCGGATTTATAGCAAAAGCTAAAAAGGAAGACGGTATTTTAAATGACCACTACATACTAAAGACAACTTCAGTCAAATCAATTATTCAAGGACATTTATTTTACATGCAACAACAATTTCGATGAACCACAATTTTCCAACACCAAACAGAATATTTATCTCAAATTGAATCTAGAATTTTCCGCCTGTTCATAGTTTTTAAGATCTTCATGTCTCTATGTTAGAACTTTCAGGTGAAGACCCATCCGTGCTGTTTTCACCATCAGTGGTCTTAGTAGGTTTAGCTGCAGATGAAGTGGAAACCTGTATTACTTCAGTCTGTTCTTTTGGGGCAGTATTTTGCTCTTTCGTTAATTCAATACTGTTGGCACTTTTACTTGATTCAGTCAATTGGATATTAGCGCACAATGCGGAATCCTGACATGGCCCAGCAATATCCAGGATTTGGAGAGAACGAACTGGTTCAAAACTAGTTAACTCATAGTCCATATTTAAACCGATTACAGGCTCCAAATGAGTATGGGTTGGTTCAGAAACAAATGTCATGTTATGATCAAAGACAAGGACATCGGATTCATAACCTGCTATGCAACCATTGTCCTCGCATGCATAAGCTAGGGCGTATTGCTGATAATGTTGGCGAGATTTTGGCAAACCCACACCATTGCCAGACCTGCGCAACTTTTTGCTGTTTGAGCGCATCCTCTTATGAGTCCGATCGAGTTCATCGTCCGACAACGAACCTTCATTCTGTCCACGGCGACGTAAGGTGCTGAAGTCTAGATCACTAGCGTTTCTCTTACGAGATCCCTTTTTGATAAATTAAAACATAATTAAATGAAATATTTTGCAATACTATATTTTACTTACTCCTGCTCTGTATGGACTCCGATCGGCGGCATTAGAACTTGAGGGCTTTGCGGTCGGCGGGGCATAGACCTGACCAATGGAAAATCGATTGGGACCAGCCTGTTTAATTAAACCGTAGTCACTCAAGTTCTTTAAAGATTTCTGTACGGCCTTTTCGACATTAGGCACGGGCACCAAATCTCGCATCTGGAACTTGACCTGATTTATGATAACCCCGGTGGACAAGCGTTTCCTAGTGTTGCCTTTACTTAAGGCATTCACGGCTTTGATGACATGGCGATTAACCTTTTTTGGGACATTAAACATGTTAATTATTTTTACGAACGAGAATTTGGAGCGACAACAGGAAAATGTATAAAGCTTTTCACAAAATTTTTATAATAAATGAGTTTTACGTTAAGACAATTTGAAGGAAAATGAAAAGCCAATTAATAGTAGAATTAGGTACAATAACAATAGGTGTTGTTCATGCTTCGGGGCACAGAAACCCACCTTCTGTGGTACTGAAGTTGTGGTTACCCAACCTTTAGTACTAGGATGCTAACGCCCCAACATTTGCTCTTCGTATGGACACGGAGCCGCATTAGTGTGCAACTGTTTTTCTATTCCATCAAAAGTCTGGAAATCCGAACGAAAAGAGTAAGGATTTTGATACTCTCTGATTTGTAGAGCAAATTAGAATAGAGAAACAATTTTTCGCATCCAACGTTTCATTTCACACTCTTTGTCGTAGGTTTGTGCAAATGAGAGATATTCGACGAAAATTAAATTACACCAGGTGGAGTTACCAGAAGTGTTGACTTAACTTTGTCTTGTCGTTTTGGCATAGAATTGTGGAATTCAAATGTATTTTGCACTTTTTTATCGACTTTTATCGTTGGTATGCATTTGTATTGTATTTAACATAAATATTTTACCACATAACCACGAAATGCGGTTGCTGTTGCTTTATTTGAGGTTTTGTACTAATGCATCTATCTGACATTATTGAAGCCATGCCTAGAAACATCATACGTTTACATGCAACAAAGCCTATGAAGTTAAAATGTTTGAGAGAACAAACTTCCCTATTCTAATTTTCTCTATGGATACAACTGGCATCAAACGTACTTTAAAAATCATTACGTTAATCAAACATGCGATATCGTAAGAGTCGTTCGTTTCACTCCACTCAAAAAGTCATCTGCAGCAATCAAACTAGAAAGAAATGACATAAAGAGTAGCGATTTGACTCAATAAATTTACAAAGTTTTGTGTGTTGCATGTTGGAAGGTATTGCTTTATAAGTACCAGATAGAGGCAATGACTCAAACCAACCAACAAGAAAACAGCAACTTCGAATTTCCCAACTTCGAATTATTGAATTATCACAAAAGTAATAACCATGACATGTCAAAATCAAGACAAAAACGGAAACTACACAAAGGGTAATTAAAAACAATCTCCCAAAACACAATGCCAGGGCATTTCATAGCATTTTTTCTCCTCTCTTACTTCTGTACACTTCTTCCCCAAATAACGTATAATTCACGAATATTCTTGCGGAGATACACGCTGATAAAAACCGGCCTCTCTAACATATTCTCCCAAACATATTCTGCAGGAACCAAGTGTATTCCATTCAAACATTTATATGTTAGCAAGTCCCAAACTCAGGTGTTTTTAAATGCAAACATAAGCATGTTTACTGACAAATATGTATGCTTTTACGTGGAAACATATAAGTGCTTCATCCCAAACATCTATATACTTAGGAAGCATTCGCGTGTCTCCCCCAAACCTCCATATACTAACGTGGAAACATATGCGTATTTTCTCCCAAACATGGAAGCATTTGCGTGTCTCCCCCAAACCTCCATATACATACTTACGTGGAAACATATGCGTATTTTCTCCCAAACAAAATAATATTTACAAACGAATTATTCTTTCTTCCTAACAAATATAATTAATTTTATCAATTAATTAATTAACAAATTAACAAAAAAATTAAAATATATAAAATGGCCCTTTTTTAATTTACTAGCATTGAATGCATTATTTTTTTTTATGAAATGAGAATCTGCTGATCTTTTGCTTCTCCTTTCTTTGTTGTGTCTCACGTTTTTGTTTTCAGAAGGTTTCAACTATGAGTTTGTCATCACTATGCGTTGGTACACAAAGAATATACTTATATACAAATCTAGTTCATGCAACACAAGCGTTTATTAATTACATGTGTTTTTTTTATATTCCACAAATGGTCCGCCATTCCGATTTTTTCAGAAGAGGCTCGGGCAGAAAAGGGGATTCACGTTGTTGCCCTTTCCAGTTTCTTTCCTCAAAATCGTTTCTCACAACCAAAGCAAATGACAAACCATTTAATAGTTCGATTATTTGTTTATTCTTTTTTCACTGATCGATGAACCATTAACGACTGAATACATGAAATTGGAACGCAATACATCAGCCAAAATTAGAACTATTGACTTCATCTGCAATTTTCATGCACATTCTGGAATATTTATAAACATAAATAGTCCAACAAACCCGGCTGTATTTATGTCACAAACACAGATATATTTGGGTCGCAAACACATACATATGTTATAACATATTAATCATTGTGTCTCAAACATCTAATACCGAATAGCAAACACAATGTGTTTGGACAGAAGTATATTATATTTGCGACAAGCTCCAAACACATGTTATGTTTGCATCCAAACAACAAAAAAACGACAGATTTTTCAGCGTCCAGGAATCATGAGGCAGCATTTGCAAAACTTCTTTTTTAAAAAACTATATCTCTATTTATAGTGATACTGACTGGTCTTGAGCTTTAATAAGAAAATAAAAAATATTTCAGAAATTTCAAATTGAAATGTAGCATTTATTACACAGTGGAACAACTTTTTTGAGGGGGTGAATGATGGCCGTCGGTGGTGCAATGGTTAGTGTACGCGCTTCTTGTACAGGAGATCCTGGGTTCGATCCCTGCTCCGACCACCTTAAAATTTCTTTCGACGGTGGTCACCTCGCTTAGTGACGGCGACACTATCGAGTACTTAGCCATGAAAAAGCTTCTCAAAATATCGTTCGGAACCGGTGTAAAACTGTAGGTCCCAATCTGTGAGTATAAAACTATAAAGCGCACAGCTCACTGGTTGTGAGAAGCTCTCCCCGATTCCTTCATGGGATATAATGGGAATCCATTTATTTATTATGAATGATTCCTTTGCGGAATGAAAGCCTTAGGTGAGTATATTAAAATCCCGGAAGGACAGACCCCTGATAGGGCTCACTATTTTTGTATGGCCTAATGAATTTTATATTTTGAACCGAAATGGTATTTGAAAAATGTCCATAAGACCATTTTTGTCACTAGCGTAGCGCATTTTCGAGATATGATGTCTTCACTGAAATTAAATGAGAATTTTTTTCGCAGAACATATCAATCCTCTATCCCGATTCCTCACGTGTCCTTTTAGTCCTTATATCCATAAACGGAAAAAAGTACCTTAAAACGGGGCTCTTGGGCATTCAAATGCTCCATGAAAATGTTGCCCAGAAAATTTCAGTGGTGGTTGTCAAAGACAAGAAATCTGTATCTTCAACTCTTACCGATCCTGTTGGTTCCATTTTAAAGCAGTGTTTTTGACAGCGACCTAGAGTAGCCAGTTTAAGGGTTTAGATATTCCAGAAAATGGTTATCTATTGATTTTGGATTAGGGGGTGGAAAATAAAAGTGGGATAGTTATATAGATTACGAGTCCTTTTGATCCATTTTTAAAAAAGTTTTGAATATTGACTTTAAATTCAAACTTTTAGTTAAAAACGTTGTAAAATTCTGAAACATGCACTGAAACAATACAAAAGTGCATTCCTCCACAGACTTAACGCCAAGTTGTCAGAGTTTGGAAAATTGAACACTTGGGTTCTAAAACCATGAAAACGGGTCCACATTGTATCAGGTAAGTACGGATGGTCAACCGAACGGAAAGGTACAATAAATTTTTTCGTGCGATCTCTGTGAGCTGAGATGTACACATTTTGTCGATTTCAGCCCTAGAGGCAATTTTCATCACTTGTTTAATCCTGAACTTGAGTCACTTTGTCTAACTATAGGCCACAGTACGCTAAGACTGAAATCGCTGAGCTGATTCATGCACCTCTAAGGTCATGGCCGCCAGCCTTAGACAGCTCCACCGATAGACCATAGACCAACATAATAGATAAAAATTACTTCTTGATTTCATTATATATTATTTGTTAAATAATTTTACCAATATAAATATAAAAAACAAACACAACTGTGTTCGTGTCATAAACACAGATATATTTAGATCACAAACACACATTTTATAACATTTTCTTCATTCCGTCTCCAACATGTAATTTTGATTAGCAAACAACAAAACGCAAACATCAAACAACAAAGTAACGGATTTTTTATCGAGCAATATACATTTCTCCACAAAATGCTTACTTAATCAACCAGGCGAATTTGCTTTCCCCTGTTCGATTAACGACTGAATACATGAAACTAAAATGTAACAGATGTAAGAAATACTCACTTCATCTGCAATTTACACACGTATTGCGGAATTCTTTTGAGTCACCGACTGAAAAGTAACACAAAAATACAGCTACACACATGCAATTTTGACTGTGAATAATCTCTCCTTGTACCTTTTTTATTCTCTTGCTCTCAATAGAGAGTAAATCGTACAATAAACATAGCTATATTTGTATCCCAAACACAGATATACTTGGTTTAATAACACGTATATTATAACATACTAATCATTGTGTCTCCAACATGTAATATTGAATACCAAACACTTTATGTTTGGACACAAGTATTCCATACTTGCTACAAGTTGAAAACACACTTTACATTTGCATCCAAACAACAATTAAAGACAGATTTCTCAGTCTCTTTTAGGTAAGAGATCTATAGATATCATGGCCTTCTGCCTATTCCCTGATCTGCATTGGATTATTCTGGGACCAGTACAGCAGATAAATGTTCTCTACACTTCGCCAACATTGTCTGTACATCTGTAAAGAGATTCCCATTCTCATCTATACTGTATCAAAGCCCTGAGTCGAGCCCACCTATGCTAGACATTTACGTCACATGGCATACAAAGATTCAATGCGATTAAATGATTGCATCAAACTGGCTTCTCGGCCTACCTGTTTTTATTATCCCTACCTACCTTTGGCAAACACTTGGACAAATTCTACGACCCATGATACTGATGACTAACTTTTTTCCATATCCAACTGCATTAGAGTCCTTTCGAGATCACTCGTCTCAAAGAAATACCACTTATACTTTGTTCTATGCTAGACAAGTAATGAGTCCTTTGAGTTTCAAACTGTTGTCCCCATCCAAAGCGTTGGAAAATCACTTTAAATTCACTGGGACTCTGGAAAGAAAAAGAAAAAACTAAAACAAATTAATACCCTATTCAACTTTCAATAGATCCCTGGACATGGGTACAAATGCACTTGGTAGTCTTCGAAATGTGGAGGCATCCATTTTAAACAAAATGAGAATTATGCGAGATTAAATAAGTTTGCAACAACTGCAGCAAATTTTCATGTTTCCCCTGTCCCCTGTCCACCATTTGCCCCACACAAACCACTCGTTTCACTTTCTTTCTGCAAACGCTTGCAAAAACAATGGGTGCGGGTCGGGGGGGGGTGGGGGCAGAATACACTAAACTGCTAACAAAGTTATAATTCATGGTTGCAAAGAAGCATCCGCAGTGGCAGTGGCAATTCAAGTCCAGCTATGCAGAAGGAAACGCACATGTGCCGCAAGTAAGAAAATTTCCCAAGATCATAAACTTAAATGGTGGCCATAAAGTGGAGCCAGTAAACTCCATTTGCCAGGAATACTTTATAATCTAGAAAAACAAAGAAAGTGGAGACAAAGCAAAAACCCAAATTTCTTGTGTATACGTAATAAGCAAGTGGAAACTCTTGAGCTAAGCTTATGGACTAAGGGTAGTTCAATCCAAGATGTTTTAGCATACAATTGTCCTAATCTAAGGATGGGCAAATTGGGTTCAGAGCTTGATTTCACACTCTGTAAAACTGACATTCTTATCGTTGACAAGCGCCTTAAACAGAAGTGCTCGATTCCTTGGCCCTTTCCAAACAAAGCCCAGCAAATTCGGTTGGTGTGTTCGACGCACTCGACAGTGAGTTAAGCAGCCAACAATTGTGAAATCTAGGTAGATTGCTGGCACTGCAAGTTTGTTACATTTCTTCCAACCATTTGGATGCTGTTGTTGGATTGGGACGACCAGCCTGACACAGTTTAGTTTCGTATTTCCCACAACTCTGGAAGGCAACGGAAATTGTTGTGGACATGATGGACCTTTTGATGTGGATAGAGTATCGCTCATTTCCTTGTGTCCTCCAGAAAAAGAGGAAACCGGAGTTAGCAACACTTGGAAGAAAGGCCAAAACGAAAGCAAAACAATCGCTGATGCCTGACTCTCTGTGAGTATGTGTGTGTGTGTGTGTGTGTGTGGATCTATGTCTACAGTTGATTCTCCCGTTTCATGTGAGCGGCCTACTTGCACTCTTGGGCATTCGCTTTTCATGTCATCCTCCGCCTTTGCTGCCAGTTGCCTCGAGGTGTCGGTTGGTTTCATGCAATCAAGTTTTAACAATTTCTTGCAGCTTAACGTTTTAGATGTGGCCCAGCTATTTTCACATATTCAAAGGTTTTGTTGGTCTGTTGTCTGTGTGTGAGTGTGTATCGATGTAAAAAGTAGATTTAGAAGTTTAAAGAAAAAAGCTGCGAAGAAAAGATGAACGGGTATGTAGATACACATGTATGTGTGTATAACTGTATCTAGGTACTACTTAGGAGCAAAGCTGTAGGCGGGTGATTAAGATAACAAGCCAAAAAAGTAATTGTCAAGATATTTTCTGTTTCCTTTTCTTGATATGTATGCAAATCGGAAGAGAAGACTTTTGGCACAAAGTACTAGTCGATTTGACTGAATAAACATATACTCGTGCAAGTGTAGCCATTGCGCACAGTGGTTTGATTCGAATTTAATTGCTACAACTTCTTAAACACATTTCCTCTGCCAGTTGCTGGTACAGACTCTTATGCACTATACAATCTCAAAATCAAAATGAACGATGGGTAGAACAACCTGCACCGGAGTTCTGTAACTTCTGAATGACAAAACTCGGTCGATAAATTGACAAAATTTGAAAATTTCGTATTGAACTTTTGCAAATTTTGACAATGATATCGTTAATAAGTTACAGAACGCCAGTGCTGAACAATTTTGTATTTGAATTTAAGATTTTGGTTTTCAAAATTAAAACTTATTGAAATTTTGTCAGGTTCCTACACGCTGAAAAATCTGTATTTTTGTTGGCGTTTGGATGCAAATATAAAGTGTGTTTGGAGATTGTAGCAAATATAATATACTTGTGTCCAAACACATTGTGTTTGCTATTCAATATTACATGGTTGAGATACAATGATTAATATGTTATAAGATAGCGATTCACATACAATTATGTTTGTGATACAAATACAGCTGTGTTCATTGCACTGTCTATGCTCTCTCGATAGCAAGAAAATAAAAGAGGCACAACGAGAGAGTCTATCTTGTAAGGGTGTATCTGTATTTTTGCATTAATCTCTCAGTCAGTGAGTCATAAATATTCCTGAATGTGCGGCTAAATTGCAGATGAAGTGTTTCTTATTTTGCCTGATGTATTTCGTTTTAGTTTCATGTATTCAGTCGTCACTGGTTCATCGGACAGAGGATTTCAAAAGCGCTTGATCATTGAAAACAGAATAAACGAAGGCTCGAACTGTTAAATGGTTTGTGATGTTACTTTGGTTTTTGTGTATGTGTTTCGTATACTATATGTATTTTGAGGAAAGAATCTGGAAAGGATATCAACGTGAAGCCCTTTGTCTATCCGAGCCTTTACTGAGGAAATGGGAATGGCGGACCATTTGTGAAATATGTGTAATAAAAAAAACACAAGTAATTAAACCACGCTTGTCTTGCATGAACTAGATTTGTATATAAGTATATTGTGTGTGTACCAACGCATAGTGATAACCAACGCATAGCTGAAACCTTCTGAAAACAAAAACGTGAGAGACAACAAATAAAGAAGAAGCACAATAGCAGCAGATACTCATTTCATAAAAAAAAATAATGCATTCAACGCAAATAAATTCAAAAAGGGCCGTTATAAATCCATTAATTTTTTGTATTAATTATTTTTAAATGTGGATTTATATTGTTAAAATTAATTATAATAAATCAAACATATCTATTGAAATCGAAGAATAATTCGTTTCTAAATATTATTATATTTGGGAGGAAATTGGGCATATGTATGTTTCCACGTAAGTATATATAGGTTTTGGGGAAACACGCGAATGCTTTCACGTAAGTATATGGATGTTTGGGAAGAAGAACGCATATGTTTCCACATAAAAGCATACATGTTTGTCAGTAAACATGATACTGTTTGCATTTAAATACAAGTAAGTTTGGATTTTTTAAAAATACGTTAATTAAAATTTCAAAATTCTATTTGAAATTTTAAATACTTTAGTTGAAATTTACAAAAGCATCATTTGTAATTTAAAAGACATAAATTTATATTTACAAGATATCAATTGAAATTTAAAACACATCAGTTGAAGTTAGACAATTAGAAGACATCAATTGAAATATAAAGAATTGAAATATAATACATAAGATCGGATAATAATTTTTAAATTTCAACTTCAATTTATGTCTTTTAAATTTCAATTGATGTCTTCTAAATTTCAATCGCTGTTTTTCACATTTCAATTGATGTGTTTTAAATTTCAATTGATGTGCTTAAAATTTCATGTGTTGTTTTCAAATTTCAATCGATGTATTTCAAATTTCAAATAGAAATTTTTAATTCCAATTGATGTATTTTAAATTTCAAATATAATTTTCACGTTTCAATTGATATTTTTTAAATTGAAATTCATATTATTTAAATTTCAGTTGGAAATGGTGAAATCCAATTTTCGACATTTTTTACCAACTGGCAATTTTTTACAAAGATATTTGTGCAAATTTCTTTAAATCTTATTAAACTGTAACATATTTTAGGGGTGTTTTTATTGCCTGCCAAAATAATTTTTCGACCACTTTGTCTGGGCAGCTTAAAACCGTGTTAGACTGTTAGAGACACCGTTGGATATGGATAGGTCAAAATTTGCATTTGGTGCGAGTGGATGGGATAGTGTAAACTTGCGGAGAGCGAATTATTCGATTAGGGTTGCATTTTGAATGAAACGCACAAAAACGAAGAAAACGACAACTTTCTGTTTTTCAATTTCTATTTTCAGTTTTCTGTTTTTCTATTTTCCTATTCTATTTTTATTTTATAATTGTTTTAAGTGTCACTTTGCAGACAGATGTTTTTGCATTCTTCATAAATAACACTATGCAACAAAATTTAGGGTTTTGCTTTGAGTGAACGATTCCTGCACCAAATTTGAATTTTCTTATCCGATACAGTCCGAAATAAATTTATAAAATTGTGAAAATATGTCTGCAGTGAATTTTAACAGAGATAGTAGAATATTCCAATGCTGTATTTCGCAGTTTTAAGAGTCCTTTTCGTCCTTTGTTCAAATAGTACCAAACATTTACACTAAAATGACCAGCTTCCATGACCAGATTCAGAATGTTTTACGAATTTATTCCTCATTAAATGTCATTATGGGTCGTCACAGACCAAAATTCTCTATCTTTATTTTCAGACGCCCTTTTTGTCCTTTTTTCCAAAATGTTAAAATATCCAAATGTTCTACCAATTTATAAGTATTGTGAAATATCACACGTTGTCCACTTTCATATCATGCAATTCATGGGCAACAAACCTGGATTATCATGCCTGACACGCTGTTAATGCAGCTGTTTCTCAACAATCAATTGTTTATTTTCTGATCGTCAAAGGCAAGGATTATCACGATAAACGAAGCCATCAGATGAAAATGAGTTTCATCGCTAAAGATGACTTCGTTCAAAAATTGTTCATTATTTTTGAAATATTTCTCAACAATGAACACGCATTGTTCTTTGATTTAGAGTTCCTCTTTTTAATAACTCGGAACTGTTACTTGTGGCTGTATTTTCAAAAACAACATATTACTGCATTCAAATCTTCTGTGCATTTTCGAACACACTTTATATCAGGGTTCGAAACTCGTGGGTAATGAGTTACAATACTTCCTTTGTATACTTATACATTGTATTTAACTAAAGTACAAATTTCTTCGAAAAACTAAAAAAAATACTTTTTTTCAAAAACGGTCCAGCTCCCGGAATCTGAATGTTAGACACCAAATATCAGGGGAATCGCCAGAACACAAGCCAAGTTACATTTTGAAGGTTGGACAAAAAACACATTTTCCCCCACCCTCCCATTTTAACCAGGTCGGTTCATAAATACATGAGATATGAGCGATTATATACTCGAGCTTTAAAGCCCTATAACTCGAGAAGAAAAATCTGGGGGGAAAACTTTTTGAATTCAGAGCTGAAGCTTTCGTCGGTGGTGGAATGTTGGTGTAGATCAGACAGTTGGTGCTAAAATATATTTATGCCTAAATAATAATGCGGAAAACGGAAATAACGACTTTAATCGCAGAATATTTTATTTTCTGTTAAATGTTACAATACAACGATTATTATATTCTGATTGCCGAATGTGTCATTTCGATTCGCCCGTGTTTGAATTTGTTGAACCAAAACTTTTTAGCAGAAAAAAGCTCTTTTTGTTTACACTCAAAATAAAGTGTACAGAAACCAAAAATTAAATTCGTTAGTCATATGACGTGCGATTAGTGAAAAAATACGTTACAAAAACAGACCCAAGATGTATCTATTACAGGTGGAAACGTTAGAATAGCTGATTAATTTTTTTTGTTGCCGTTGTGGCCCGACCTTGTCAAATGTTGTTTATACCAATTTCCAAGTTGTATCTAGTACAGGTCAAAGCGTGAAAACTGCAGATTCAATTTTTCTTGTCCTTGTGGTAGTTGCCGAAAATTACAACAATTCCTCCAGCTATAACCTGAAAAAAATACAGCTTGTCAATTTCGATCATAGATAAAGTAAACTAATAAATGAAGCACAAGTGTTGGGAAAATTTTAGTGTAATGGGTAATTTTCTAGATGTCGTTGAAAGCAATAAATGGGTTTTTTTTGTTCCCAAAAAAAGTAAAAAATATAACATTAAAATTCTAAAATTTCATATCAAACGAAAAAATTGCTTTCAACAAAAATATCACTTTAAAACAAGAATACAACATGTTACTTAAAGTAGAATATCTGATGGCCATCGAATTCGAAAGCCATGTCACCACCGTCTATTTCCTAATAAACTAGTTCTTCTTTTTAATCTGAAACCTTCCCTGCCCAAAAACAGTAGCAACTTCTGTGGTCGCAGATGCCAAAACCGTTAGAGTATCTGAGAACTCTCGACAAGGAATAGTAGCTGAACCGGAGGAAGAACCAATTTATTAGGACATAGTCGGTGGTGACATGGCTTTGCAATTCGCTGGCCATCAGATATTCTACTTTAAGTAACGTGTTGTATTCTTGTTTCGAGTGATATTTTTGTTGAAAATTATTTTTTCTTTTGATATGAATTTTTAGATTTTTAATGTCATATTTTTGACTTTTTTGGTTTCAACCAGGGTTCGTATTTCGTGGGTAATGAGTTACCCTGGGTTATTCGTATGGAAGAATTTTTTTTTGAAAAATCGCAAAAATAAGAAAATCGCTAAGATCAAAAAGTGGCTATAACTCGAAAAAAGGTGATGCCATACTGAAGACACCTCTTGATTAAAACCTCTGCTAGAGGTAAAAAATTTATTATGTTTGCGATTCGGCCCACTGTTTCCGAGTTATATCCACTTTTGTATTTTAGCGATTTTCTTATTTTGACGGTTTTTCGAAAAAAATTCTTCCATACGAATTGGACCACTTAATGAAAAACCCTTAGAATCCAGCAAAATTGGTTATTTTTTGGATTGGAGGCTCCGTTTCCGAGACATAGAGATTTTTCCTAATTATTTTATATTTTCGATCAAAAATGGGGATAGGTTACCCTGAGTAACCTATTACCCATCGTCGTGGGTAGCTACCCATTATTTTCCCCATATCCCTGAGGGTAATGGGTAATCGTGATGAGTACTTCCCCATCCTCGTGGGTAGCTACCCATTATTTTTCTCATTACCCTCAGGGTAATGGGAAATTCCTCATTTTCGTGGGTAGCTACCCATTATTTTCCCCATTTCCTGGAGGGTAATGGGTAATCGTGATGTGTAATTCCTCATTTTTGTGGGTAGCTACCCATTATTTTCCCCAATTCTCAGAGGGTAATGGGTAATCGTGATGTGTAATTCATCATTTTCGTGGCTAGCTACCCATTATTTTCCCCATAACCTATGGCTAATGGGTAAACGTTCATTACACATTACCCACGACGATTTGTATGGGTTACACATGGGGGTAAATACGAACTCTGCTTTCAACGACATCTAGAAAATTACCCATTCCACTAAATTTTTCCCAACGCTTGTGCTTCATCTATTAATTTATATGATTTCGATCAGCTGAATTTGACAAGGTCGGCTCTTGAAATAAAAACCAAATGCTTGCAGTTCCTACTGCTTCTACCTTACTTATTTTGCCATGAACAGACCCTTAAACTTGAAACTCGATATTTTCGACAAGTTCTGACACATGATGACAATATGACAGGAAAAATTGAAATTTTTCACTACAAAAAGGTCCGATCCCTGCTCTAATCACTTTACAGTTCTTTCGACGACGGTCACCTCGCTTAGTGACAACGACACAATCGAGTAATTTTCCTTGAAAAAATCTTCTCAAAAAAGTTTTCGGAATCGGTGTAAAACTGTAGGTCGCAATTAGTGTGTGAAAACCCAGAAAGCGCACAGCTCTCTGGTTGTGGGAAGCTCTCCTCTATTCCTTCATGGGATGTGATAGGAAACAATTTTTTTTTTTTTCAATTCATTCTGAAAATTTTTCAAAATAACAAATCTGATTTGAAATCACTGTGCCGCATTTAAATGTTACAACTGCAAATATCTTCGGGGCGGGGGGTCGTCTCTGCGAACTCTGTCATGCTGTTGGATGTTGGAATACGTGACACTAAGTGCGGGCGGGGCGGGGGGGGGGGGGGCTAGATAGAGCAAATACGGAAATCTTCATGAAATAATAAAACAATATCAAAAGTCCTACAATGAATCCGCATAAGACGCATTAGATTAGATTGGGCAAACATTCGGACGGATGGACAAACGCACATGCATTAATTTCCACGGGAAATAGAACAAGAAGATGCAGAGGAAGGAAGGAGAATGGTAACAAATATTTCGTTTGCCTCTCTCTACAAGGCGAAATAAATAAGTGAAAATGCGAAGTTTTAGTCAACTTCAGCAAAGAATACAAACGAATTCAGCATTCATTCAGCAACGTGGAGGACGGCGGCCGGAGAATGGCAAAATGCCGAGACCAGCGAAAAGTCAAAAAGCTGAGGAAGACAGTGGATAAACTGTTTGTTTGCAACTGCAAGTTGTGTGTGTGTATGTACGTGTGTTTGTGTATGTGTGTGCTCGATATACTACTCTGACATAGCCCAGAGTTGAAATGCGAATACAACAATGTTTGTGCTGATTACAGCGCAAATAGCTTTTGATTTTACAAATCAAAACTTTTGTGCGCGAACGTGATTTATGTGAATGAATAAAAACTCCATTGCAATGTAGTAGCATATTCCTTCCCCCTCTCTCTCTCTCTCTCTCTCCCGCACACCATCTCTCTATCTATCATACACACTCGCTTACACATTCTGAACTGCTTTATTTGATATGGCCAACAACAGAACGAACAAACCATTCAAAGTTTCCAAAGTGATATTCTATCTGAGCAGCGGGACGAGACCCGGAACGATTTCTCGTAGTGGCATCACACACACATTTTTTTTTTGTTATCAACAATTGTTGCAAAACTAAGGATATCACTCACAATTTTGCAATTGCAGTAGAATCGGTAGTAGCACCGACCAACAACAGCAGCATTGGCCACGCTGGGTGGCGGCAAGCACTCTATGGGCCACCATAAGACTGGGTCATGCACGAACGCACGCACTAAAAAGTTGCAATCGTAAGCAGAAAAGGAAAATCTCAAAGCGCCACTACTCATAACACAATCACATACAACGAGGACTACTCGAAGATATCTTATTGCAATTCCCGCCATCCTGCACATCCTGACACACACACACACGCAGTGAGACATTTTAGAAAGGAGCATCGAACAAATTTGTCGAGTTTAAAAGCGTTAACTACCTTCATCAATTCATTCCTGGTGTCGAGCAGTAAAAATCGGAATCTCTTCCACATCCCCTCGTGCATATATGTATGGTATCCAGGGATCTTAGCTACGCAGACATCACAGCAAGGAAACAGTCTCAGTATCCTGAAATCACATCGTGCCATTTGTCATAAGAGAGACAAACAATTGATAAATGTTTTACATTCTGTCAAGTCATGTCGGTTACTTTAAAACATTTAAAACGTACTTCCCCTTCTTCCGGTGTGTCCCTCTCTCTCTCTCTCTGTGTATAGTTCCCTGCAGGACTCCTAACCTCTTTGGTGGGGAAAAGAAAACAACAATAACAAATTAAACTGATGAAAAGTAGAATAGGACTTAAAATCCAAAGCTTCTCTTGCATGATTGCATTGCAAATACATGTGCACATACAGTGAGAGTCACACAAAACTGTACAACAGTTTGTGAAATTCAAAAAGTACGTTAATTACCATAGAGTAATGTCATATAGAGCTGCCATATTTCTCATTTGACGTTTCGTTTCACACTCTTCGTGGTGCCATAGAGAGTTATTTGACGTAAATTGATTTACACCAGTTGGAATTAAAAAAATTTTGGATTTAAATTTTTCATGTCGGTTCGATGAAAAACTGTGAATATTAAACGTATTTTGGAATTTTTTGTTATATTTTATTGTTAGTATATATTTGTGGTGTATTTCTTGTGGGTTGATGTAAACCATTGCCTCTATCTGGTATTATTAAATATGTTAATATCCAACATGTCCGTCCATATGCAACACACCAAACTTCGTAAATTTACTGAGTCAAATCGGTGCCCTATCCGTCATTTCTCTATATTAATTACATTAACGTAATCGAAATGAAATAAATTATTCCATTTCGCAGTGTATACAACATTCTAAGCCCGGGATAATCGGCTACAAAGAAGGAGCTAAACCACCCTATAGGGCCACTTCAGTCCCATTATGGATATATGGGAAGGAATATATCTTAAATACCTTTAAGGTATGTTCAGATATTCCGTGATTCCTCAAAATTCATTTCCATAAACAGCTGAAACAGGGTTGAAATATCGAAATATCCTACACCTCTAGGGGTTTTCAACTACACCATTTCCAAAGGAAATTTAAAATTCGAGGGTTGCTATTTATATTTCGGGTCTAAAACAAACATGGTGTCCCATAACATCCCATGAATGGATTGGGGAGAGCATCTCACAACCAGTGAGATATTCACTTTCTAGTTTTGCACTCATTGATTGGGACCTAAAGTTTTTACCGGTTCGGAACGGTATTTGGCTAATTAGTCGCTAGTGTCGCCATCACTAAGCGAGGTGACCGTCGTCGCATGAAATGTAAGGTGGTCTGAGCAGGGATCGAACCCACGATCTTATGTACAAGAGCCGCGCACAGCAATAAAAAAACAATCCTTCATCATTGGAAATGGTTTTATTACTTTTCAAAATATTCTCCGTGAGGATCAATACCGGTTACTTCAAATCGATTAACCAATTTTCAGGTTTTAATGAATAATTACGCCACTGATATTTCAATAGAGAATAACTGATCACAAGCCTGTTCAATTTATCACTACGGCTATTGAAGCCATCAGTTGGACAATTAAAGTAGATGATATACTTATCTGCCAACTCCGATTTAGATGTAAGTTGCGGAACTAATGACAACACATGTTGTGTGTTAGCAGAAAGGGCTACAACAATAAACAGTATTTACAATTCTAATAAAATTACGAAACGTTCAAATTAAAATTTATTCAACGAAGATTATGCCTATTTGGATAAGTCAAAAAAGAGAACAGATAGGTTGAATAATGGCTATAACTGGTCAGAGTCAGTCTATTTGGCCTCTGAAGATACTGGACCACGGCCACCACTTCTGATGAGGAGGCTAAGCGATGAGGCAGAGATGTACAAAATGGGTCCCGTTCTTTGTGCGGACGTTAATGTGCATCACACAATTTGAAAAAGTACCATATAAATTAAAGTTCATCACAGGACTCATTTCAGTTGATCAAAAGTTGGGACGTTTCGAGTGGCTGCACCAAATACAAACAAAGTTTGAATGGTATTAAGAAAAACATGCCGGTCTCTGGACCAGCTACTACCGCTGAGGTTGACGATCTAACCGATGAATGTCTGCATGTTCCACCGTTTCCTACCAGGCTAAGAAGAAACCTCCGTGGTGGAATAAGTATATGCAAAACCTGAAAAGGTCTTGCCAAAAATGTTTTAATAGAAAAATTAGACGTAAATAATGTAAGAAAGAGTTAAGATCTTCAAGACGAGGTCTTGGAAACATTTCTGTGAATGCATTGAAAACGCAGCTGAGACTTCCAGACTGCGCAAAGTCCTCCCGACGACTTCCACTGCTATAGGATATCTGAAGAATCGAAACGGGCGATGGCCGACATCGACTTAGTAATCGGCAGACATCCTGCTTAACATAAACTTTCCAGGTAACTGGACCGACGCACTATGAGCATCTGCATACCAAACCTCACGAACAGCCTCGGATCTGCACCATGCGGTTCCATATTCATCTTTATGAGAGCCAGGGCATATAAACATTTCAGGGCATATAAACATTTCATATGGAGCATACACGCTGAAAATAACGGCCTCTCTAACATATTTTCCCAAAGATATTCTGCAGGAACCATGTATATGTTTGGAACACACTTCAAACATTCATATATTTGCAAGTCCCAAACTCACTTGGATTTAAATGCAAACAGTATCAAGTTTACTGACAAACATGTATGCTTTTACGTGGAAACACATGCGTTCTTCATCCCAAACATCCGTATACTTACGTGGAAGCAGTCGCGTGTTTCCCCAAACCCACATATACATACTTATTATAAATCCACATTTATAAATAATTAATACAAAAAATTAATAAATTTAAAACGGCATGCATTTAAAATGCATTTATTTGCATCTGCTGCTCTTGTGCTTCTCCTTTCTTTGTTGTCTCCCACGTTTTTGTATTCAGAAGGTTTCAGATATGCGTTGGTTATCACTATGCGTTGGTACATAAACAAGATATTTATAAACAAATCAAGTTCATGCAAGCCAAGCGTGGATTAATAACTTGTGTTTTTGTATTACACTATTTCACAAATGGTTGTTTCCCTTTTCATTTTCTTTCCAAAAATCGTTTCTCACTTTGCTAGCACACATTCATATATACGAAACACATACACAAAAACCAAAGTAACATCACAAACCATTTAACGGTCCGAGCCTTCGTTTATTCTTTTTTCACTGATCAAGCGCTATTGATATCCTCTGTCCGATGAACCATTGACGACTGAATACATGAAACTAAATCGCAATACATCAGGCAAAATAAAAAACACTTTATCTGCACTTTACACGCACATTCAGGAATATTTATGAATCACTCACTGAGAGAATAATAAAAAAATACAGATCCACACATACAATATAGACTCTCTCGTTGTCTCTCTTTTGTTATCTTGCTCTCTTGCAACAAACACAGCTGTATTTGTATCACAAACATAAATATATGTGGGTCGCAAACACATATATTATAACATATTTATCATTATGTCTCAAACATCGAATATTGAATAGCAACCACAATGTGGTTGGACACAAGTATAGTATATTTGCGACAACACACTTTATATTTGCATCCAAACATGCTCATGCTTAAACACGAATCTCTCAGACATGCGAATGACAGATTGTCGTATTGCACAAAATGCAGGACCTCCACGCAAGTATGGCCGAGTTATGACCTGAATCGTACCCTAAACTTGATATTTATTTCATTCTCGATATTGATTCCCAAGCAATATATTTATATTCTAGTAGCTGAAAACGGCCGTCGGTCGTGCAATGGCTATTATGCGCGCCTCTTCTACATGAGATCCTTGGTTCGATCCCTGCTCAGACCACCTTACATTTCTTGCGACGACGGTCACCTCGCATAGTGACGGAGATACTATCGAGTATTTAGCCATGATAATGCTTCTGAAAATACGGTTCGGAATAAAATCTGCAGGTCCTAATCAGTGAGTATAAAACTAGAAATCGCACAGCTCACTGGTTGTGAGAAGCTCTCCCCAACTCCTTCATGGAATGTAATGGGAAATCAATTATTTATTTTTAGTAGCTGAGATCACTGGGCACTGTTTAGTATTCAGACTGACGTCGAGATTTGGAATCTAATCACGTGATTACTGCGGAAGTTGTGGGTATGAAGGAGGTATATACTACTGCCCGGCTTTTTATGAGTAGGAGTCAATATTTATGATCTTACTTCATGTTGGATCTAACAGAAGTAGATCTTGCAGAGAAATACTTTGTTCGTCAGAGCTAATGTATGTCGCTTCTTCAGACACATCCTAGAATATCGGGATGATGTATCATATGGCTTACTCAACCCTTAGCCGCGCAAGGTTAATTTAAAAGTTCAGCGACGGGGACGAGACATGACGTTCCGTGTTATAACAACGGTCCTCATTGGACTAAATGTGTCAACAGCTATTTTTACTAACCTAACCTGGGTTGAATAAATTATGTAATATCATATACAGGGCGATTCAACAAGTTCCGGACAAATTTCTCCAGCGTATTCCTTGGCTCATTTCATGAAGAAAAGCCCACTTGGACCATGTCCGAAAATGCTAGGGTGCGAAATGGCAGCGGATTCAAAATTTTCGGATTGGTGTGCTATTTATTCACAAAATGTACCAGAAACTACATACTTCATTTATATGTACATAAAAGTATACACAATTTACCACAAAGTACGTATCAAGTTCCATAAACTGCATGAAATCAATATAGTCAAAAATTTACAAAAACTACTCAAAATGTACCAAAAGTACGTAACAAGTACCAAAAAATTGCCTCAATTGTACCATAAATGCATCAAGAATTACTTTAAGTGTAGTGATTTGTGCGTAAACTGCACAAAAAAACTGCATAAAGGTCCTCAAATGTGTACCAAAAAGTACGCAAAGTGTATCAAAAAATTACATTGCAGGTAGACAGAGCCGAAGGTGTTCTTGTGAATGTTGTCGAGTTATGGTAAGGTATAGGCCTCCTTCTTCACTTTACTTCCTTTTAGTTTTGCTTTAATTGTTTGGTCTGCAATATTGCCTTGGAATCCTTATTCTTGAAGGAGAAAAAAACAATAATATTTTATACAACTTTTTAAATATTTTGATAAAAAAAATTAACTACCCCTTATATTATTATTATCATAATTTTCGAAACGTCGTGGAAATATAAGAAATGAAATGACACACATTTTATATTTTCCATACAACAAAATCGAACTTGGTAACACTTTTATCGGGGTTATTTTCAACTTCTAAAATTATACATGTTAACGTGCAGGTTTTCATTTTGTATGAGTTAACGTGTATAAGTTACGAAAAAAATCGCCCCTAATAAAATCAATCTCAAATATCAAAAAGGCTGAATTAAAAATAACCAAATGTTGTAAAACGTATAGTTTTCCTCTTGCACATTAAAACCAAAACCGGTTTTTGCCCCTCGCTTTAACCGACAACCGGTTTCGCCAAAATTGGGATGTTCGAAGAAACCGAAAACCGACATTTTTGCAAAACCGGTTTTTTAATACACTGAACCGGTTTTTTGTATAATACTGAAAATTTGTATACATGCAGTTAATACAGTTTTGTAGTTAGATTGCAATATAATTTTCAAAGAGAGATTGAATATTTCCACATGAGTGTAAAATTATGTTTGACTCTAACTGTAGATATGTATATAACTATAAGTGCATGTATTGAAACTAACATATAAATTGCTGTACATGTGGGTATGTAAGTGTGTGTGTGTGTGTGTGTGTGTGTGTATCGGGTGTCTGTAAAAAGTCACTGACAGCTAAATAAATGAATGGATGAATAAACAAACACACACATAAAAACACTAGTATATCTCGACGACTCTACACATCTACCTACACATGCATACTGGGCACATGAAACATTGAAAGTAAAATTGAAATGAAAACTTTTTAAATAAACATTTATATGTGTAAAATCACAAACCCCGTACGTACATACATATATACATATATGGACATGTATGTATGTAAGTGTGTGTGTGAGCAAAATGTAACATTTTCTCCTTTTTGTAGTTTTCGCAAATACATGTGCACACGTACATAATACATGCATACATATGTACATATGTTTGTAGGAAATGGTGTTACTTTGGCCACTCACTGGAACCATATGGGTTTTATATTATTTTAATTTTTATTGCTTTTCAAAAGTTCCCTTTAGTCATAGAGTTCTTTAGTTTTTGTGTTTTGATTTTTTTGTTTTTTTGTGTTTTGTTTGTTTCTTTTTCACTGTAGGCTGTTGTTGTTTTCGTTGTTGATTTGCATCAGTGTTTGTTTAAAAAGTTTGTAATTTAATTTACCACGAAATACAAGTGTAAATGGGTGTTTGTGCAAGCGAGAGTGTAAGTGTGAGTGTGTGTGTGTGTGGGTGAGTACGAGTAGTTAGTAGATATCTCTAACAACTTTGAAGTAGGTGTTCAACTGATTGATGGACTTGTTGATCCCACACACACGGAGACACAAACACACACATCAACACACAGTTGCCAACTCACATGCCCTTTGTCAAATATTGATTCTTGTCGAAAGTGTGTGTGACCTATTAACTGACACTCCCCCTCGTGTTTGCTCTCGCACACAATCGAACAAGTGCCACTTGACAGAAGCAAATGTTATTACTTTTGTTATTACTTACGTCAGCTAATTGGACCAAAATTTTTTCAAATAACTTTTAGTTTTTAATACAGCAATTGGTCGCACATGTTGCCTATTCCATCATCACTGTAGGTGTGTTACTATAAAACGTCGCCTCAGGTAGATATTCTGTTTATCCTTGTCTCTGCCTCGACAGGAAAAATATAATAAATACTCAAATCAAACACGAAATTTGACAACTCAATTACTTTTATATTTAGATTTTAGCTACCGAAGAAAATTGTTAACTCAAGTATACAAATTGAAGGTGGGTTATTGAATATATTTCAATTAAATTTACAATCAATTTGAGTATAAAGTTAATTAATCCTTTATAATATTTTCGATTAAATGTGTATTTGTGTTGAGCACAAAGTTAATCAAGAATATATTTTTATTTTTCAATTATCAACTGGAGTTTCACTAATCAACTGGAGTATAAAGTTAATCAACATTTAATACTTTATTTCAATTACATGCGTAATCAACTTGAGTTCGAAATTAATCATTAATTAATTATATATATTTTCAATTACAGGCTCAATCAACACGATTACGATGTTAATTACAATTCAATATTTGTTTTTATTCCTTGTTTTGGGAAAGGAAAGTGTCCTCCGATAATGGAATAAGGCTGATAGACTTCGCCGCTGAGGAATTTAATTTTAAATCAACATGTTTTTTCTCATGGTCTCCGATTTTGATAAAATTTGGTAAGTCTGTTGGGAATAGTGGGAGTATACGTAAAAAAAATTTTGAGAACTGTGGCAACTCTGCAGCTTTGAAATTTGGTATACTTCAACAAAGGAACTATGTTTGAAAACTCATAACTTTGGAATGGTAACAGATATTGGAATAATTTCTTTTTAGAAGGAATTGTAATACTTTAGGGTCTAAAATTAAAATGAAGATTAACTCAAAAAAGAATTCGTATGTATCTATTTTTTACAGAAAAGAAGTCAATTCAATTTTGTGAAAAAAAGGCCCTTTTATTTTTATTATTTTTTAAGCACAACTAGCCTTGCTTGTTATCTACATACTCTGCAATTTTTATTGTGAAATATGCAGTAAATTCTGAGATACGAACAAAAATGTAGAAGCGAGTAGGCTATTATTAAAATATAAAAAGTATTTTTTTTACCTTCGTTGACAATATAAATTTACTATTTAGTAAAAAAAATTATTATTTAGTTGTAATATAGGGTTTTTCAACAGAGACGCTACAAAAGTAAATCGATAGGGACATCAAACGACGCCATTTTCCCCCCCGCTCTTTTAACATTTCTCTTCAGTAAGGTTTGCCATTTCATCATGGAAAGATATACGAGCCAACAACGAGTCGAAATTATTAAAATATATAACCGAAATTATTAAAATAAATTATTAAAATATAAGAGGCCAACTTTAAGAGGCCTCAACAATCAGCGATGAGGCTCATTTCTGGCTGAATGGCTTCGTCAATAAGCAAAATATGCGTTATTGGTCAGACAGCAATCCACACGTAATCCATGAGTCATCATTGCATCCCGAAAAAATTACGGTTTGGTGCGGTTTATGGGCCGGCGGCGTCATTGGGCCGTACTTCTTCCGTGATGATCAAGACCAGCACATTACTGTGAATGCGAATCGCTACCGTTCAATGATAACCGAATATTTTTGGCCCAATTGGATAATATGGACTTGGAGGACATGTGGTTCCAACAGGACGGCGCCACAAGCCACACAACGAATGCCACAATCAATTTATTGGAAACCAAGTTTGGTGAACGTATTATCTCACGAAATGGCCCAGTCGATTGGCCGCCTCGGTGGTGCGATTTGACGCCGTTAGATTATTTCCTGTGGGGCTACGTCAAGTCTATGGTCTATGCCAACAAGCCAGCGACGATTGATGAACTTCGTACGAATATCGAACGTGAAATTGCAGCAGTATCGGCCGATTTATGCTTGAAAACCGTCGAAAATTGGGTTCAGCGTCTGGACTTCTGCAAGCGTGCCCGTGGTGGTCATGCAAAAGAAATCGAGTTCCATACATTATGGCATCGAACGTACTTTCACAGGAATAAAGAATTTCATTGGTATCTAAAACCGGTTTTGTTTTATTTAAAAAAACTTTTGTAGCGCTCTTTTTGAAAAACCCGATATTAGAAATATAACATTATTGTAAAAAAATTTTTTCTTCATAATAATGAAGTTATTTAATTCATAGTTATCAAACAATAAATTTACATATGTAATGTTGTTCAGGATTATTTACTTTGATATTTTAATCGGTTTTGTTGACTCAATGCAATTTCAAAATGTTTTCACAGCTACTTCCGTTGTGGAATAAGGAACACATGAATGAAGCCTGTGCGTTCCTTTAATTGTAATGGTTTTCTGAAATCTTAAGTACAATTTATGTTCCTCTTCCACATAATCTTCTTCTGTGCAGTATGCCACATTTATATGGGTATTGAGTGATGTCTTAGCGTACTCGAAGAAGTCTTTTGCATTCACAATTTGATTGTCCAATGGACGCTGAAGATTAGCGAGTGCTGCTGCTCTCTTTAAAGTTCCTCCAACTCCATTACATGGGCCTTTGCCATGTGATGTAGCAAAAAAGTGGCATTCTTCGTCACAGCCAAAATCTCTTTTATGATATGTTAAATTAAAATTAGAAAAAAATTTCCGGTTCTTATATTAAGCTGCGCATCCGTCAGAAAAGTTTATAATTTTGTCAATTTTTTTATGAACGTGTGCTCTTAAAAACTCTACATGTTTCTTTTGAAACAAATGTACTGTAACTGTATTATGTTCAAGAATTTCGGAAATCACTTCAAAACTTCTGTGATCTATAATCCCTTTGGTATAACTCTGAACAGAGTCTTGGATAACAAAAGTATAGTTTTCAGTAAAGTCCCGGATTGTCAGGAATTCTCCCATTTTAATATTGGCTTGTACTTCATCAAGAAATGAGCTTTGTTCTTAGTTGTTCTTCTTGTTCTTAAATTAGCTTCCTCATTTCGTTACTAGGTGAGTCTACAAACTCATCAATGTTTGCTGTTATTGTCAGAAGGTTAGATCTGTCTACTTGAAGCCATTGCTTGTATGTTATAGTTTGTATGGTTACAGGTCATCTTTAAGTTTTACATCTCATGGACAAAACGAACAACTTCCCATGTAACATTGTACTGTTGCCGGATTACATATGGTTTGAGCAATCCAATGCTTGTAGGTGGGAAAACTAATTATTTCACGTTCACTTAATTTTTTTATTTTTCCTCCAGTGAACATAAGTTTAACATTTTGGTGAATGGCACACACGCAAACTGTGCGAGTACCACTTCCTCCGATCAAAACACATTCCTCCGGCCTGAACTGCGAAAATGTTGTAAATGCAATCTGTATTCCAGGATACATATCTAGAAATATTTTATACAATTCTTTAAGATTGCATAGCCTTTTCTGTTTTTTAATTCTGCATTTAACACTTTTGAAATCTTTTTTACCGGGCATAATACGGCTGTTTTTATCATTCTTATAAAAATCCACCACTTTCTCTTTAATCTCTGTTGAAAGACCCGATCTTATTTTCGGATGTGGCAAAACAGATAATCGCAGTTTTTAATTAATTTTGTCGCTTTACGGGCCATAAAGTTGGTAGTCGAAAAGATGTTTTGTATTTTAGCAACAGTCCAAGAAATGTGGTAATTTTTATAATATTTGAATTTGTCTATTTTTATCACTTTAACAATTTGAATACATTTCTTTTAACCCTTTGAGGACAATAGTTGCTATTAAGCAACTTCTGACTTTGTGACCATATTATTCTCGTTTGGGACACACTGTTTTATAACGGTAAATAACACGCAACAGAGTGATGTTGTATGTGCAGAAAAATAGAAAAGCAAATGCAATAATGTGTTTGCGTATTTTGCTTTTCGCAGTTATTCAGTGTGATTTCATGTGCGCGATCAGTACACGAAAAATTTGCAAATAAATAAAAAATATTTTTAAATATTTCTGAATAACTGAAAAAATTAAAGTGAACAAAATGTTGAAGTACAAGGGTAAGTTAATTTATTTATGTTTTTAGATAGAAAATAATTGCAATATTTAGAGAGAGAGAATTTTTTAAAAACTGAAGTTGCTTTTAAGCAACTTTGGTCTATTGTGGATATAAAACAAGTATAAACTAATTCGGTTTGCAGAAAATCTTACACAGCGGAAAGGCCTGACTGATGCTGAAATTGAAGCTGTTGCAAACTTTGATTGGGACATGTCATCTGATGAAGATGAAGCTGCAGAGGATGAGGGTGATCCTGACTTTGTGGACGAGGCAATTGAGGCAATTTAAGTAAGGGGCGAGGAGGTGGAAGCAGAAATCATCGACAACTTGCTGAAAGATGATGAGAATATAAACCGCTGTGATGATGAAGAAGTAAGTACCGAGACTAGTTTTGAGAAAATAGAGCCGTCAACACTGAAGTGGGGAAGACGGAATATGTTGACTGGTGATGTAATATGGAGGGGAAATGCTGATAGTAATGACGTAAATGAGGAAAAAACTCCGATGGAGTATTTTGAACAATTTTTTGATGAGCAAGTATTTGAACTAATGACATCTCAAAGCAATTTATATGCAATGGAAACGCTTGCCATAGAACTGAAATGTTCACCATATGAAATGCGACGTTATATCGGGGTACTCTTGTATATGGGTATCATAAAAATGCCTCGAACAAGAATGATTTGGTCAAAGGAGTTGAAGTTCAATTTTATAACCGATGGTACGACACGATCAAGATTTGAAAAAATTAAGTCTTCTTTTCACCTGAATGAAAGGTCAAAGCAGCCAAAAAAAGGTAAACCACATTTTGACAAGCTATATAAAATACGCCCATTGCTGTCATTACTGAAAGATAAGTTCAATAAAATACCTCAAGAAGAATATCAATGACAGATTATAGCATTCAAGGGGAGATCAAGTCTGAAGCAGTACAATCCCGCGAAGCCTCATAAATGGGGAATGAAAATGTTTACCAGGGCTGGGGCATCAGGTATGATATATGATTTTTCTTTATATGTTGGCGATGGAACATGTCCTACATACGGACTTGGCATATCATCAGATATTGTTTTGTATTTGGTGACCGTCGGTGGTGCAATGGGTAGTGTGCGCGCCTCTTGTACAGGAGATCCAGGGTTCGATCCCTGCTCCAACCACCTTAAAATTTCTTTCGACGACGGTCACCTCGCTTATTGACGGCGACACTATCGAGTATATAGCCATGAAAAAGCTTCTCAAAATACCGTTCGGAATCGGTGTAAAACTGTAGGTCCCAATCAGTGAGTGAAAACTGGAAAGCGCACAGCTCAGTGATTGTGAGAAGTTCTCCCCGGTCCCTTCAGGGGATGTAATGGGAAACCATTTTTTTTTTTTTTATTTGGCTTCCACCATTCCCAAACATGAAAATTACAAACTATATTTTGATAATTGGTTCACCTCAATAATCCTTATGGTAGCTCTAAAAGGAATGGGCATATTCGCAACTGGCACCGTGCGGCAAAATAGAATGGCTAAATGCGAAATTCTTTCAGAAGCCGAACTAAAAAAACGTGGTAGAGGTTCGTATGATATGAAATGTGAAGTCACTGCAATCCGCTGGTTTGATAACAACTATTATCTGCAGCTATTATCTACCTATATGTCTGACCAGCCACTGGGATTCTGTAAGCGTTGGTGTGGCAAGGAAAAAAAATGCATACATATTCCCCGACTGGCTGTAGTTAACGACTATAATCAACACATGGGAGGAGTTGACTTATCCGACATGCTCATGGAGCTTTGCAGAATTAATCATAGATCCAAAAAATGGTATATGAGCATTGTTTACTTGTGCATCGGAGCTGCTGTTGTAAACGCCTGGTTATTATATCGCAAAGATTTAAAAGCTGCCAAACAAAAGTCTAAACCAATGCCACTAATATACTTTCAAATGGAAATAGCGCAATCGCTACTTAGCGCTTCGTCTTCCTCTGATGTCACTAAACGCACAAGGGGACGTCCTATTATAAATCCCTCACACCCACAGGCCCCTTACACCTAGCAAGCCAGCAAGACTGTGTTTACAGCCCTCCATTAAAACGGCCCTCCATCAGAAAGGTCGCTGCCGTCTTTGTAAAACTGGAACTCCGCTTTCCAAATGTTCGAAATGTGGAGTTTATTTGTGTTCGAACACAAGCAAAAATTGTTTTCTTTTATACCATACTTAAGTATTACATTATACAAAAAAAAACTGATAAATAAAATATGAACTCTATTCGTAAAAAACCCTATTTTAATTTACTACTTTGGACAATTGGTGCTTATAAGCAACTTCTTCCAGGACTTCGTAGGAAGGACATATGACCTTAAAATTTTGCAAACTGTTTATTTAAGCCTATAAAAGTAGAATCGGCCATAGTTTGTATTTTTAGTACCAACGGGTTAAGAGCTGTCCTCAAAGGGTTAAGTAGTTCAAACAATCTTCTCCATCATCGGCAGCGTTATCTATTTTGAAAAGCTTGGTCTAAAGTGTCGAAATAGCATGGCTTACAATTTCTTCTTTTTTGGTCTTATTACAACTGTCTTTATATTCAAATTGAGGTGCATTTAGCACATTCACTTCACTACAACATGAATCATCTTCTTTAACTTTTTCCGAATAAAAATCGCTATCATTTTCAGACATTTAGGATGTTGTTTCAAATGTGTCCATTTCAAATTCATTGGGTGTGTTTTTTTTATTTTCTTGCGCGGTCGTACAACTTGCTTCAGCCATTAATGCGTTTTTACATGGAATACAGATATATTGGAATCTTAAATATTTTGAATAACGTTTTTTAAAACACTGCGAAACTTTTCGTACACTTTTGCTGTGTTTCCAGTGCGTGAGCTTTTTTGAAGGGATTGCAACAAAATCTTCAGAAAGCCATTTTAAACTAGTACGAAAGTACTAGTGGAGATTAACAAATAAACAAACTGTTTGATATTGGTTATATATACTAGAATACACTCATGGAACAGAACGAGCAAACCTACTATGTGACTTTATACAGTAATTTTATATCGTCTACGAAAGTAAAAATAACAAATTTTACTTTTTAATATTAACCTACTCGCTACGCTTTTTGTTCATATCTCACAAAGTACTGCATATTTCACTATGAAATTTGCAGGGTGTGTAGATCACAAGCAAGGCTACTTGTGCTTAAAAATATTAAAGAGAGCTTTTTTCACAAAATTAATTTGACTTTTTTTTCTGTAAGAAATAGATACATACATACGAATCCATTTTCGGATTGATTTTCACTTTTATTTTAGAGTCTAAAGTCTTACAATTCCTTCTCAAAAGAAATTATTCCAATATCTGTTACCATTCCAAAGTTATGAGTTTTCAATCATAGTCCATTTGTCGAAATATCCCAAATTTCAAAGCTGCAGAGTTGCCACAGTTTTCAACATTTTTTAAAAATATATTTTTTTACGTATACCCCCACTATTCCCAACAAACTTACCAAATTTTATCAAAATCGGAGACCATGAGAAAAAAACATGTTGATTTAAAATAAAACTCCTCCACTGCAAAGAACATGGTAGTTAGTAGCACACGATTCCAGCATACGAATATTCATAAGGCGACCTGGATATATCCTGATCAGCGGACGAAGAACCAGATTGATCACTTGGCAATAGAAGGCAGGCACTCTTCTAGTGTAATGGATGTACGTGTGATTCAAGGTGCCAATATCGACTCCGATCATTACCTGATGGCTGCGAAAGTTCGCACAAGACTGAGCAGGGCGAAAACCGTACGAAGCTGAACACGGGAAAAGCTGGATACTGACAAGCTGCCAATGCCGGAGATATCAAACTCCTATCAACAAAAGCCCACTCTGCTGCTAGGGCAGAATACTCCCCCTCCTGAGGATACAGAAGCACAGTGGAAGCCCATCCCCCATTTTTTAGAAACCGCTTCAAGAACTGAACTAGGCTAACAAAACCCGCAGTAGGATAAGCCATGGTACGACGAAGAATGTGGCATTGCAACTGATGAAAAAACAACGCGTTCTGCGAGTGAGCGGTACAAGGGGCGGAGAAGGGAGGAAGGCCAAATATTTAGGCGGAAAAATTGCAGTGGGAGCAGAGGGAGAGTGAAAAAACCGAAATGTGCAGGATACACAATGAATCCTGAAAATATTTCCAGAGTGTAAGAAGATCGAATAAACGGCCTAATAATGGGCTGTCCTCCTTCAAAGACGAGAATGGGATAAGCAGTGTGTGCTTAGAATATAGAGAGACCACTTTTCTACACAACTCCGATCAGATTCTTCCACAGAAGATCAGGAGGTAATGATTGTGGAAGACAGTGTAGATTATACGGCAATCTCCCGGCTTAAGAATAATAAAGCCGCTGGTTTGGATGGACTACCCGCCGAGCTTTCTAAGGCCGGTGGCGAAGGACTGCTAGCCCACATGCATCAACTTATATGCAGTATATGGTTGGGGAATCTATGCCTGACGATTGGAGTGTCAGTCTATTCTCTTCTGTATTCAAAAAGGGTAATCCGTGTGTCTGTTCCGACTATAGCGGAATCAGTCTTTTATCCATCGCGTATAAGGTCTTGTCGAGCATATTATGTGAAAGACTACAGCCAATTTAGACCAGGCAAGTCCACGACTGACCAAATATTCACGCTACGCCAAATCCTGGAAAAGACACACGAAAAGCAAACCGATACATACCACCTTTTTGTCGATTAGTTTGTTTGTTGGTTTATTTACTCTGCTACAAATAAGTCCAGCTGAAGGTGGAATAATTTTTTCAAAATTCATCTTAAACTAAAATATCTTAGAAATACAATAAATACAAAGAAGAAGAAAATAAAAAATTTTAATAAAATTTTAAATATTGTGCATGAAAAAATGTATTGTTTAGCATAAAAAAATTAAAAAATAACAAAATTGGTATAATAAAAATTTAAAATAAGGAAACAAGAAACAGCAAATACATATGAGGCAACATAGCGAAATTAAAAAAAGAACAAAATTAATGTAATAATAAAAACTTATAATAAGGAAACAGGAAACAGCAAAAACAGGAAGCAGGAACCGGGAACCGCGAACATGATGATGGAGAAGAATTCGAAATCACGAACAAAAAATAAGCGGGAAGAAAACAGGAGCCAACATTCGAGATACATTGATTGATATGATGTTGAGTTGGCAGTATAAATAATAGTTACAACACCAGAGTTACGAAGCAGGAAAAGCAACACCAATAAAATCGGTAATAAATGTGAAGACAGGCAGCTGGAAATTAGGAACCAGGAGCATAAGATAAGACATCAGAGTTACGGAGCAGGACAAATAACACCAATACAACCAGGAACAATACCAAATAGACGAAATAAAAAGACTCCGTGATATCGAGTTGACATTATACAGGAAACCAGCAAACAACGAAATCAATAAACAACAGCAAATAATTTAACGGGACAGGATCAGTAGAAATTCAGGAATAAGTAACATCAATAATTAGACGCGACATCATCAGTCCAGGAACCAGGAACATACGTTAAAACACCAGAGTTACGAAGCAGGAAAAATATCAGGAAACCAGCAACAACACCAAATAAATGTAATTAGAAGACGCCGTGATATCAAGTCAACAGGGAAACAAGAAGAAGGAGCAGCAATAATTAGACGCCACATCCTCAGTAGAAGAAATTCTCAGCACCCAGGAACATATATATATACATATATATCAGCATATAGAATTCAAGAATCGTCGACGAAATGATTCTTGCAGGTAAAAGAATTGAGGTAATAAAATGCAACGACTTTATTCAATCCTAACGGCATTACAAGCGTTACATTGATTTAACGATTCGAATGATACGAACTGGCAACCATAGCATGTGTAAATTCATAAATAATATACAAGGTGGCGCAAAAGTATTCCTCCTATCAGAAAATGCTATAAATTTGACCCCTAATGTCAGAACGCGGAATATTGCTGACTATTTATTTGACCAATAATCGGTCGGTGACTTTGGCACAACGTGAATTTCGTCGCAGATTTCCTGGCCGTCCAACGCCTACTGGTGAAACACTGCGACGTTTAGCCGCTCGCCTCGAAGAGACTGGCACAACACGAGATGCTGCCAGGCGTGGCAGACCCCGGAGTAGCCGTTCTGCAGAGAATATTTCTGCTGTAGCCGAGGATGTCATGGATGCGCCGTCGACATCGACCAGACGACGTGCCACGCAAATGGGTATCAGTCGACGGTCTTTACAGCGAATTTTGGTACAAGATTTGAAGATGTTTCCGTACAAAGTCCAGACGGTGCATCA